>OX459211.1:10699008-13099008 GCA_949775195.1 Diarsia dahlii | reverse complement strand
ACATCAACTTTTAAATCATCAAGGAGTTGGTCTGTTAAGCAGAAAATTGAAGATAGTGTTCCTTGCCACAATGTAGAACTATATTATGCCAGGAAACTGCAAGGATACACGCGAAACGCAATGATTTCTCAATCTTTTATAAAGAACGATTTTTACTCTTAAAAAAAAAAAAATTGTATCGTTTTGTGTCTTTGGGAGACTTTCACCGCATTTGCTATTGTTTGATAGTGAAGCTTTTATTAGAAACGTGTTTTATTTAGGGTAAAAGCACCGTTACGATTTAACTTATAATATAACTTATATTATTATTATTATTAACTACCGAAAGATCACCATTAGGTGAAAACAATGTACTATTAGGTTTGGCTTCATCAGAATTTGTATAATACTTATAAGGTTTTACAACGACAATGCGAAACGGTCAATAGAATAAATAAGTACTTAATCTTATATATATCGCGAAAGAAAAAAACGATCATAAAATGTTTTTTTTCGAATGATGGATCTTCTCTTAGCTTATCTTAGATATTTTTAATTTTGAATAACTTGTTTCAGGAGAGACGCAGAAGATTCAGTTTTCTTATAGACCAGCCAAAAATTACCCTCTAGACTTATATTATTTGATGGATCTCACTTGGTCTATGAAGGACGACAAGGAAACTCTAGTGTCTTTAAGAGATGACCTGCCTGCTTTACTGAAAAATCTTACTGATAACTTTAGGTATGCTGAATTACAACAACAACACTATACCTAAATAAAATAGTACTGTCTTTTATGATGTGTGAATTATCTGGCATTACGGTAAAAAACACGCACAAGCTTTCTTCTAAAGAATTAAGACTTTACCCCGAAGTATCAGTCATGAGTTCATGACCATAGAGTCATGACTTTGGTATTTACAACATTGCAGATGTTTGTGCATTGGGGTAATGGATGCTTTGATTGATGGAGCAATGGGGCAAATAACCTACCCCATCGCTCATATGCTAATAGCTAGATTAAACGTTACACAAAAATAATACAACTAAATTCCAGACTAGGTTTCGGAAGCTTCGCCGAGAAGCCCCTAATGCCATTCATAAGTACGGACGCCCGAAGACTGGCAAACCCTTGCTCAGTGGAAGAAGAAGCTTGCGAAGCTACCTACAGCTACAAACATCACCTGTCCCTAACAAACCAGGTAACATTATAATTTGATCTACACAGTTTCACACGTCGCCGTATTGTAAAAGGAAATCCTTAATCTTTTCTCTTCCATTTTAGTGGCTCGTAAATAGACGAGGTTAATTTGTTGACCATACAATGTTGTGGTCAAATGCATTTGGATGCCTATTTAGCATCAGGGCTAAGGGTACTTAACAATGCATTTGCGACCTTTTTTGGCTGAGTTTTGTTTAGCATAACTATTCAGCCTATAAAGTTCGCACTGCTGGGTGGGACATAAGTCGTTCTCTATGAGAGCGAGCGGGCTGTGATCCAATACGCGAGCCCGGTGCGGGTTGGTAGTCTTCGAATTTGTCGTTCTTGGACTTGCCGATTTCACGATGTTTTACTGCACGGCGTAAGTTGCGATCAGTCTCGTGAGTTGGGGCCATTACCATCAATGGACTCCGACTGCTTTATATCGTGTAGTTTGCTCCTGTATTCATAAAATTATCGTTATTTACCCAGGTAAACGAATTCATAGAACATGTGAACAGTAGTTCAGTGACTGCTAACCTGGATAATGCAGAAGCTCAGCTGGATGCCCTGGTCCAGGTCATAGCTTGCGGCGACAAGATCGGATGGGGTACGCACAGCAGAAAGATTGTCATCCTTCTCTCAGACGGACTTATGCATACAGCCGGGGATGGGAAACTTGGTAAGCAAAATTGACCTTGTAAAAACTGTTGCTATTGGAGATAACGCAATGTTTAGAGCGGAAATTGGGAAATTGTCACTGACAATTCGCAAAACTAAATAATTGATACATTTGCGACACAAAGTACTTTTAGCTTTATAAATACGTACAGTACGTTAAAGTTGTGTCATTGTAATGTCAAGGCCTTGTCCAAAAATAGGTGTAAAGGAAACAGGAAAACTTAGATCCGTACGCACAAATCGTTTAACTAAGTATGACTATTTATAAAATTATACACAGTCTTTAAACAATAATCAACCAAAGAAATGACAAAGTATAACCCACACTCGCATCTACTAAATGAAAGGAACCGCATAATCAATACCAAACCAATAAAATGTGATAAAACAGTTAAAGTTCAAGCTAACAATCAGTTAACAGTGACCAAACACACGAACGACAAACATACCAGCAAAGTCAAACACCACAATAAATAAGATTTAACATTACACGTGTCATCTGATAACGAAGACTAATCTGTTAAAGGTGGCGCGACTAAGAAGAATGATGATCAATGTCACTTGGACGACAAAGGGTACTACTCTGATGCCGCTACTTATGACTACCCGTCGGTAGCGCAGTTGTATAGGCTACTGGAAATGTACAAGGTGAGATTTACTCTATGGTCTATGATAAGCGAACACTGAAGATAATAATGTTTTTAAGATTATGTATAGCATAAAAGGAAAACATGGACCTAACACATTTTGACCGAAAAACAGTCTGCCACTATTGTAATCTTTTATAACACATACTGAGGTTTGATAGCAGAACCAATTATATGTTATGCTCGCCCTTAGTAACAACCTGTATCATTGTAAAAACGTCTGTGTAATTTATATGGACATCATCAACAATTAAGGATAAAAAAAGTTTACAGATCCGCAAATTTCCGAAGACGTTGAGTCTTCCACGATTTCTTAGATCAAAATTAATTGTCTTGACACACCCTACAACAGGTTGATAGATTGACATTGCCCCAACAAACACCCTATAAACTGTAGGCGATCAAACATTAAATGGTCCCGACAATTTTCAGGTCAACGTAATTTTCGCCGTCACAGAAGGCGTAAAAGAACACTACGACAGTTTAAATCAACTACTCGAAGACTTCACTTACGTAGCCAAATTAGAGAGTGACAGTTCGAATATTTTAAAACTAGTGAAAATGGGTTACGAAGATATTGTAAGCGTGGTAAACTTTCATGATGATTCTGACCTGGGACCAGTTAAAGTTAGGTACTTTACTGACTGCGGTATTAAAGGAGGACCTTTGAAAGAGGAGACGAGATGTACTGGTGTGGAGTACGGAATGATCTTACATTATGAAGCTCATGTCACTTTGGAGGCGTGCCCTGAATATAAGTCGGTAAGTAAAATGCTTTGACCCAACCACTCCTTTGTTCGTCTAATGTATGAAAATTCATGGAAGGCAAAAGGGGTCTTCCAGTGCATACATTTTAGTAAAATAGCCTTATCAAACTTTAAATTCTTGCTATGATTTAACTGACGGCACGGTTAGCGCAGTGGCTCAAGCAATGGACTGCCGCGCTGCGTGTCGCGGGTTCGATCCCCGCACGGAACAAATATTTGTAAGACCTGCAGATAGTTGTTCCGGGACTGGGTATTTGTGTATGTGAGTTTAAATGTTTGTGAACGCACCCACGATACAGGAGAAATTCCTAGTGTGGGGCACCGTTTTTAAAAAAAAAGAAAAAGAAAAGAAAGAAAGAAAGAAAGAACTATATAAGTGTTTTCTGTTTCTACCTGCCCCTTCATCCTCCTTTTTTACTGTAAGCATTCGGTTTTATTTTCCTTTACATCATGAATGGATTAATCAACCGTGATAAAATAAATCAATGTACGATAAACTCCGTCAAAATAAGCGGCGTCTTTATATTAATTATTTATCCAACAGTCAAAACAAACAATCCGCATATCAGAGTCTCAACTAGGCCAGGATGCTTTGACCCTGGAGGTGGACATCCAATGCGGATGTAGCTGTAGTGGAGAGGTACAAACGGACATGGCGCCCTTGTGTCCTGTCAACGCGCACTTCGTATGTGGAGTGTGTCAGTGCAATAAGGGATGGTGAGATACCTTTACCTTTCATATTATCATCACTAAAATAATCTTTTTAATGTAGGTCTCAAGATGATGGCTACAATGACTATTTATGTTCTTAGCGTGTCAATGGTAATCTAAATTTTGTCGGCCCAGAATTGAGCTACCAGTTTGGCGCATCAGTTTCTGTAGTGAACAAACATTACATTATGTTGAATATTGTTTTGGAAGTTAAGCTTTGTAGACGAATCACCATCTTCACTTTTATGTTTCATATTGCTGAAGTGCAGCGGCTGCTTGTATCCGTTACTTGGTATCCCCAATACCTTTTACTTACACAGACACACCATAGTTCAATAAGAAACACCACGGTCAGCCAGAAGATTCTATATTGTTTTATCACATTCACGTTATTTCGCACATATACTTTGCAACGGTATTTTAAATGAAGTGCACACATCAATTCAAAATGAGATGATAATCTGATAGATCCGTTCCGATTCGTTACTCAGTACTTTGGCCACATTGCATTGCACATGAGGTTCATAATGCAGTGGCTTCATAAGAAGATGGTTGCAAATCATGTTTGCGGCCAATTCACACCTCTTGTGCAATGTTTGCCAAAGAAATAAAGACATGCTGGAGACCTATTCTAGTTACTGCTTCCTAGTTCGTTCATGACACGGCAATTATGGCCATATTCTTGGTATTGTAAAGTCCTTTGCTTTTCAAGCACCTCTTGTAAAATTACTGCGGTAAGGACAACAACGGTGCAATGACGTAGATAATTATAGCAAAATCATCATCTTATATCAATAATAAAATTATGAAATCGATTCTAACAAGCTGACGAGATTTTGTAAGTCCTGCCGTATGTTGCCATCATCATTTCAGCCAAAAGACGTCCACTGCTGGACATAGGCCTCCTCTTATTTTGCCAATGTTCTCTGAAACACCGTTAGATTCGTTGAAAGCTAAGAACTTATAAGACCATCCTTTTCCATCATTTTTCCAGGTCTGGTCCATCATGCGACTGCGCGATAGGCAACGAGAACGAGTCAGCGGATCTGATGGCGCAGTGCCGCGAGCCAAACGCGACGTTCACGTGTTCGGGGGTTGGAGACTGTATGTGCGGGGAGTGCGAGTGTGACCGCGGCTATACGGGTCGGTACTGCCAGTGTCAGACCTGTGATGTTAGCTTGTGAGTATTATTTAATCATTCCTTGTGAACTTAGACTTTTCATAAGTTTCAGGAAGTAATTGTGCCAGATCAGCATCGCCTGGCTGCCTCCAAAGCATGCCATGCCTCATAGGTTGACACACATATATCTACACTAATATTATAAAGAGGAAAGATTTGTACCTATTTTTGTATGTTTGTAATGAATAGGCTCAAAATGTACTGGGCCGATTTCAAAAATTCTTTCACCCTTGGAAAGCTACATTCACCCTGAGTAACATAGGCTACTTTTTATCCCTGTATTCCCACGGGAACGGGATCTACGCGGGTGAAACCGCGGGACTTCCGCTAGTTTTCAAATAATAGGGATGTTAACAAAAAAATCTAATTAGTCCGTCAGATAGATTTCCAAAAAATATTTGACACATATTTTTTCTTTTTTCTCGTAAACAAACAATGAAGACGATACAGTGCTTTGAATACTCGTGTGACGTCATATTCTAAGACAAGTACGACATTTCAGCGAGCAGTGACCACCTCCCACTCAAATCTTTGACGCGTTTTATCTTCGTCAATTTTTATTGATTTGATAAAACAAAAAATACGTATCCAATATTTTTCGATAATCTAACAGACGGACTAATTAGAATCATATTTTTTTTAGTAAGTAAACATCCATTTGACTGGCCTGTTGGTCTAGTGGTTAGTGACCCTAACTGCTATGCCGGAGGTCGTGGGTTCGATTCCCACCCAGGACAAATGTTTGTGTGATGAGCACGATCATTTGTTCTGTGTCTGGGTGTAATTTATCTATAATATGTATGTATTTAGAAATATATAAGTATGTTTATCAGTTGTCTAGTACCTATAACACAAGCTCTGCTTAGCTTGGGACTAGATGGCGTTGTGTGATAGTTGTGGAATATTATTATTATTATTATCCCTATTGTTGCTGGCATCCACTGCAGTTGTTGATATGGTCAGGTTTTATCTCAGGCCCTAATTAGTTTCTGATAATATTATCTCTTTCTTCACTGGTAAGAACCAAACGTAAAAATGCAGGATACAAACTGCACAAACTTTTCGTTATATTCAAGCGCGGCTGTTGACTATAGACTTTTTCTTCGGAAATTCTTAGTAGTACCTCTGCCCGAACGGATGTGTGCCCGGTTAATTGCAATGTGCTTACAATGCGACAAAAACTCACTGACGGCTTCATTCTATATTTTTGTCTCTGGCAAATACTTCCTGTAGCTCTACCATGAGTTGTCATCGAAAACTTAATCCCTAGCGTTGTACTCGCTAGCGTGCTAACGTGGATCAAATAGATTTCGATTAGGTTTGCACCATGAGATTTACGGAGTCTTACGCAGGCGCTAAGGTAAGCTCGATAGATTGTGTCGTCTAGCTAACTTCACTCTACTCATGTTTTGTTTCTTTCTTTCCCACTAATAAGAAGAGAGAACGGTATCTACACAAATAAACCGACGAAATTGAAAAGTTGACAGATAGTAGACTACACATAGTGCTAAGTGGTTTTTGAATTTTTATTCCTTATAATATGTCACTGTCGTGTATTCAATTTGTAAGTTTGATAGTTGACCTTGAGTGACAGAGCTGCGTTGTGTAGTTTAAAAGTATATTAAAGATTCAAATAGATTATTTAATACAATGTGGACCAGTGTCACACAGTTCCAATTGTTGGTAGAGTTTATAGAAAGGTAAGTTTGAACTTTCCTCAAAATTATATTTCCCAATTGGTATCTAACATTTTGGCTTGAAATTCATGTTATTCAAGTCGTTGGTCTTCAAATTTAGCGACCACTGACATATTCCATGCTAAATAACCACTTGCAGACATTATTTTGACTATATTAGACTCAAAAACGTATATAATTTTAACGTAAACATATGTTTCACACACCAAAATGCTAGTGAGCTACGTAACTACTAAAGTAAGCGTCTTACTCGATAGGTTCAGTGAAATTAGTGACTCATGGTACCGTTTTGTATGGTGACAGCTGAAGAACGTTAGTAACTATCGAATAGATTACGCTAGGTGTTTAACCTATCGTAATATATAGTGCTCATGGTATGAATTTTAATTCTTTCTGTGACCGCTAGGGGCGCTGTACAATATTTCATACAACTAATTTACGGAGACGCTAGCGAGTTTTTGCTGTGTAAACTCATGGTAGAGCTACTGTACTAATTTCTTACATCAGTAAATCAGTTGACTTTAACCAGACACGAGACGTCGGTATAGTTATTGAGAGCATTAGTAAATACACTTCATGTTACCGACCATCGACACTTTGGAGTATTTCTGGATATACGCGGAATGTGTTTACTTGTCTCATTTGGAATAGGCGCGTTAGTTCTACTGATAGCTGTATAATGGGCTGGTTAATGTGCTTTCACAAAATAACTGCCAGTAAACTTATGCAAATGAATGAGGTTGAAATGGTAAAACAGAAGCTTCTTCTATGAAATTTACATTCGTTATACCAAAATACATAATTTACCATATTAGGGTACTAGTCGCGCAAATAAAATCCTAGTATTTTTAGGTTCGATTTGTCAAATAAGATACAAACAATCAATCATTGGGAATTTGGTTTCTTCAATAATTAATACGAACTTTTGGAAATTACTTTTAATTAAATAGGACAGACAAATATAATATCGACCGCTCCTGGGGTTGGGAAGTTACGAAGTGACACTATAAAGTTTTTCAGGCTCGCCTCCACGATAATGGTGCCTTACAGAAAGTTGTTGTGTATGTGTTGTTGTAGCACACGCTGCTAAAAGACAGTCAGCAGGTGAGGCTAAATAAGACTCAAAAATTAGAGGACATAGATACCACAGCAACAGTCCGAATCAATTTGGTCTTTTATTCTTAATATAGATTTTGCTGGTCCTCATTAACATCCATGCATGCTTATTTGAGTTGCTTTCAAGTTCATCTTCTGCAAAAACCTTTCAAACACTTCCACAATATTATACACTAGGTAATCAATAGCTAAAAACACTTTCAGAGAGAACAGCCTAGAATGCGGTGGAGTTGGTAGGGGAGTGTGCGTCTGTGGCCAGTGCGCTTGCTCTGAGGGCTGGAGCGGGACTGCGTGCGACTGTACTAAGAACACGGATACCTGCGTGTCGCCGGCTGGAGGCGACGTGTGCTCGGGACACGGGGATTGTGTGTGTGGTGAGTTGAGCAAACTATATCATAGAGTGTGCTAGAGAAAGACCAAGTTCATAAGGTCCCAATATTTTAAAGTCGCGAGTGAATGGCTTATTTTGGGTTTACTAGTCCCATCATCGACCTCATCTCTGTTTGGGTCCGGTAGTAAATTCATTATTCAAATGATTTCAATTTCTGAAAACTTTTACGATAGCAAATTTCCCCCACGCCCCCAAAATAAACGTATGCTTAAGCACACAAAGAAGAGGTGTCACGAACATTGAGCAAAAATGCTCTTGAATAACTTAAACTCTTCGGAACCTTAGAGTTTGAATATCACCACTACTTACTTAATTTTGTAATCTCAAAATCAAAGAATTTATTTCAAGTAGGCCAGTTACAGGCATTTTTGAATTAAATCGAAAAAAAAAACAACAATCAAATGTAGCCAGTCACAATACTCACAATGCAAAAAACAGTAGTTGCCCATTCCAAAGCGTCTCTCATCTAACCTAGTCATCACTCTCAATTTTCCATTTCCGGGGGTTCTACAAATATTTTCCGTCTTCTCCCTAGGTCGCTGCGAGTGCCACACGGCAGACGAGAGCGGCGCGAAGTACTCGGGCATGTTCTGCGAGTCGTGCGCGACGTGCGACAACCCGCTGTGCGCGCACGCCGAGCCCTGCGTCGCCTGCCATCTCAACACCAGCTGCACCGACACCTGCACCATCGGCAGCGTCAACTATACTGTCGTGGAGAGGATCGATGAGCCTGG
The DNA here is from genome assembly GCA_949775195.1 of Diarsia dahlii. Classification (NCBI taxonomy): domain Eukaryota; kingdom Metazoa; phylum Arthropoda; class Insecta; order Lepidoptera; family Noctuidae; genus Diarsia; species Diarsia dahlii. Next base: position 13,089,904 of record OX459211.1, on the reverse strand, counting down.
TGGGTGCTACTTCTATCTCTTATGAACAGTGACTGCGTCGCCTGCCATCTCAACACCAGCTGCACCGACACCTGCACCATCGGCAGCGTCAACTATACTGTCGTGGAGAGGATCGATGAGCCTGGTGGGTGCTACTTCTATCTCTTATGAACAGTGACTGCGTCGCCTGCCATCTCAACACCAGCTGCACCGACACCTGCACCATCGGCAGCGTCAACTATACTGTCGTGGAGAGGATCGATGAGCCTGGTGGGTGCTACTTCTATCTCTTATGAACAGTGACTGCGTCGCCTGCCATCTCAACACCAGCTGCACCGACACCTGCACCATCGGCAGCGTCAACTATACTGTCGTGGAGAGGATCGATGAGCCTGGTGGGTGCTACTTCTATCTCTTATGAACAGTGACTGCGTCGCCTGCCATCTCAACACCAGCTGCACCGACACCTGCACCATCGGCAGCGTCAACTATACTGTCGTGGAGAGGATCGATGAGCCTGGTGGGTGCTACTTCTATCTCTTATGAACAGTGACTGCGTCGCCTGCCATCTCAACACCAGCTGCACCGACACCTGCACCATCGGCAGCGTCAACTATACTGTCGTGGAGAGGATCGATGAGCCTGGTGGGTGCTACTTCTATCTCTTATGAACAGTGACTGCGTCGCCTGCCATCTCAACACCAGCTGCACCGACACCTGCACCATCGGCAGCGTCAACTATACTGTCGTGGAGAGGATCGATGAGCCTGGTGGGTGCTACTTCTATCTCTTATGAACAGTGACTGCGTCGCCTGCCATCTCAACACCAGCTGCACCGACACCTGCACCATCGGCAGCGTCAACTATACTGTCGTGGAGAGGATCGATGAGCCTGGTGGGTGCTACTTCTATCTCTTATGAACAGTGACTGCGTCGCCTGCCATCTCAACACCAGCTGCACCGACACCTGCACCATCGGCAGCGTCAACTATACTGTCGTGGAGAGGATCGATGAGCCTGGTGGGTGCTACTTCTATCTCTTATGAACAGTGACTGCGTCGCCTGCCATCTCAACACCAGCTGCACCGACACCTGCACCATCGGCAGCGTCAACTATACTGTCGTGGAGAGGATCGATGAGCCTGGTGGGTGCTACTTCTATCTCTTATGAACAGTGACTGCGTCGCCTGCCATCTCAACACCAGCTGCACCGACACCTGCACCTTCGGCAGCGTCAACTATACTGTCGTGGAGAGGATCGATGAGCCTGGTGGGTGCTACTTCTATCTCTTATGAACAGTGACTGCGTCGCCTGCCATCTCAACACCAGCTGCACCGACACCTGCACCATCGGCAGCGTCAACTATACTGTCGTGGAGAGGATCGATGAGCCTGGTGGGTGCTACTTCTATCTCTTATGAACAGTGACTGCGTCGCCTGCCATCTCAACACCAGCTGCACCGACACCTGCACCATCGGCAGCGTCAACTATACTGTCGTGGAGAGGATCGATGAGCCTGGTGGGTGCTACTTCTTCCCCCCCCCGCTCGCGCCGCCATCGCGAACACACGTACTCACGCGCAACTCCGTGTTTATAATTACAAAACCGTGTAAATATCGCATAGTTTTTAATAAAACTCCACAGTACTGTCGTTAAGGTGAAAGTGCCCGTCTGTGTATAAAACATTTCAATAAACCATTAACTATAACTAATTTATGAGAACAGTTTTAAATTCAAACAGACGAACTGTGAAAACAGTGCTAACTTTTAATAATAACAACATTATCTGAACTACAAGTGCAAGTGACTGTTGTGTGTTAAAGCTCAAGTGTGCCAATAACTCTAAACACTAGCGAGAACAGTTTTAAATCAAAACAAACGATACGTAAAAAACGTGCGAATATTTGGACTTTGAACTTTGTCAACCAAACAAAGACATCACACATATCGTCGGCAAGACTACCAATAGCTCGCTAATTTCACGCATGACATTACCGTTCAGCTGGCTTAGTGGTATAACGCGCTCGGTACTCTGCGCATTGTTGGGCACGAGTTCGAATCACGCTTGCCCGCATTCATCAAGACAGTCAAATTTTTCTTTTTGTTTTTTGTTTTTGCTTTTTGTTGTATAAAAGCTATTATTATTTTGCTATGGCTACCACTCAGAGTACTCCGCCCGAAAAATCCACCCAAACATTATTGAAACCTACTATTTTGGCACAGGAATCTGATACTGCCTCGGATTGTATGGGTTCGGAGAACGACTGTGTTGTTCAGCAAAATATTACGCGACGTTATAAACGTAAACATGACGATGCCGTGCTGGGCGAGTTAAGAGAAATGCTGGCTGATGTTCAGCTTCAACAGAAAACTCAGGCGTTGAAATTTGATGAAGAGATGCAGCGATTGGTAAAGCAGAATGAGAAAATTACAGAATCTATTCAGTACATGTCAGACAAATATGACGAAATCTTGTCTCAACTTCATGAAACGAAAACTGAAAATAAAGCTTTCAAGACTCAAATAAAGAGTTTGGAACAAAAAGTTGAGATTCTGGAACGCAACTCGAAAGCGTCATCCCTGGAACTGCGAAACGTGCCAGAAACCTACCCGGAAGACAAATCAACTCTTATTGGTTTGGTAAAGAACGTAGGTGAAGTGCTGAATGTTAAAGTGCTCGAGTCGGACGTAAGAAATATTTTCAGACCCAAAAAGATCACAAACAAGTCCACTCCCATAATAGTAGAATTCAGCTCGACCTCCCTTAAAGAACATATTGTAATGGCATCAAAGAGGCACAACAAAGACAAGGGCAAAGATAAACTAAACTCGACCCATCTAAAGTTAACCGGTGAACCCAAACCAATCTTCATTGCGGAATGCCTCACCACCTTCGGACGGAACCTGTACTACCTCGCTCGTCAATACGTCAAAAATCATAAAGGCGCAACTTGCTGGACTTCATATGGAAAGGTGTTCATTCGCCAAAAGGACGGCGACCAATCTATACTTATTTCACGCGAAGAGGACTTCACTAAATTGAAATCACAATGACTAATATTTTCACTGTACCTCCCATTTTCATTTGATCGTGATACGTTTTATATTCTCTATTTTGTATATTACGATAAAACCTATTCTATATTATTAACACACTTTTCGTGTTTTGTTAAACAACTTTGCACCAGTATGTTTAGTATGTCTCCTTTTAAATTGTACCTTAAAATAGTTTTACTTCACACACCAACACCTTCAAAATATAATTATTTACATAGTAACCCTTCCACACTATTCACTATAATACACAGCTACTATGCAAAATCATGCAATAAAATATATAAGTATACAATAAATATACATAACACTATAAGCACATGCGTAGTATACATTTTTTTATCAACCTACATTTCTACATTATCCGGCAAGACAAACAACTGCTATTCTAAACTACAAAATAAAATATTTATCTACGCAATAGATACATGCAGTCTTTCCTACATACTCATAAAATATATATATTTACCAACCCATATTTTTACAGTACATTGTATTACATACAATTACTATTCTAGGGAATGCAATAAAATATTTACATATACAATAAATATATATAATATTCCATGCACATTTATTAAATACAAATTGATGTCAACTATACTGTCGTGGAGAGGATCGATGAGCCTGGTGGGTGCTACTTCTATCTCTTATGAACAGTGACTGCGTCGCCTGCCATCTCAACACCAGCTGCACCGACACCTGCACCATCGGCAGCGTCAACTATACTGTCGTGGAGAGGATCGATGAGCCTGGTGGGTGCTACTTCTATCTCTTATGAACAGTGACTGCGTCGCCTGCCATCTCAACACCAGCTGCACCGACACCTGCACCATCGGCAGCGTCAACTATACTGTCGTGGAGAGGATCGATGAGCCTGGTGGGTGCTACTTCTATCTCTTATGAACAGTGACTGCGTCGCCTGCCATCTCAACACCAGCTGCACCGACACCTGCACCATCGGCAGCGTCAACTATACTGTCGTGGAGAGGATCGATGAGCCTGGTGGGTGCTACTTCTATCTCTTATGAACAGTGACTGCGTCGCCTGCCATCTCAACACCAGCTGCACCGACACCTGCACCATCGGCAGCGTCAACTATACTGTCGTGGAGAGGATCGATGAGCCTGGTGGGTGCTACTTCTATCTCTTATGAACAGTGACTGCGTCGCCTGCCATCTCAACACCAGCTGCACCGACACCTGCACCATCGGCAGCGTCAACTATACTGTCGTGGAGAGGATCGATGAGCCTGGTAGGTGATTCTTTGGTTGTTGTGGCAGTAACTATAGTACATTATGGTACAAGTGTGTAACGTTGGTGATTACCGCTGAGGCGCCATTGAGACCCGAGCCGTTAGGTGAGGGTCTTAAAAAAGCCGAGGACGGTAATCATCAATACACACGTGTATCATACGACGTTTTTCAACACACTTGTGAATAAAATAATACTAAAAAGTCATCTTCAACAGTTAAAACGAGTTCTGATTTTTTTTCACAATGGCGGAAAAATTAGTCGGTTTTCCTATGCGCGCGCATCTACAGTTCGACCAACTTATCTGTGCATGCGGGAAAACACGGAACTAAAATAAATGTACTAAGTTTGACGTAGCGATGCATTTTTTCTTGACCAGTGGCGCCACCATGAAATTCACACTTAAAATGGTCATACTAAGAATGACGATCGGCCATAGACTAAATGAATGAGCGCGAAAGAGTTTTAGCCACGTATAAAATGAGGAAAAAGTTTTCTTTATTACAGAGAAAATAAAAGTTATATTATTTAAGTGAAAGTTTCATTTAATAAATAGGTACGTACAAGTTGAAATTATCTAATTAAATTCAAAGGACATTATCCATTTTGGTCCAAATGTCAAAGAGCCGGCCAATAAAAAAAAGTGCTTTATTCTGAAAGAACTCGTTCGCCTTAGCATTTTTTTTTATGACACCAAAGCTGTAGCACCAATATACTTGGTGGTATTCATGTTAAAAAACCCTGATTTTTCATACATTTTTCCTTTCAATGAATCTGAAAAAAAAATATGTTCCAAGTCTTAACTTCCGAGATCCGCCTAAAGGGGGCAAGGGGGCAAGGGCAAGGGGGTCAACATTGAAAAATGGTTTTTACTTCCCCGAGCTTCCTCTATACGAATCCCTAAAAAAAAACACGTAAAGTCTCTTTGTTTCCGAGATACGATAAGGAGGGGGGAGAAAGGGGGGGTTTGGCACTTTTCCCATACTCACGAGAGTTACTTGTGTTAGCCACAGCTCAGAATTATAGGATTTTGCAACAGAAAACCAAATCAGTATTTAAACTCAAACATATTTATTTCCTTTTCCACAATACTTGAAAGAAACACTTCAATAACACTTAAATAATGAATCCTTTACTTACTTGCTAGGTTTTAAATCTAAATTATACTGATGTAATACGATATTGCCTTTTAGAATGTTTTTTATGCTCGGCGTCAGCGTTTCGAACCAGCCGCCCGAATCTGTTAGTCTATGCCAGCCGACCCGCTCGGATACCATAAACTATGCCTGTCATATTATAGTGAACGAATACTCCTTTGAGTCAACTATGAGTATTATTCCATTGAACAACTAGGGTTTCCAGGTGCAAGCTAACAGCTCGGCCATCCTGTTCAAAGCGCGTCCTCGTGCTTACAATTTTTTTTTAATAATCAAGAAACGAGAAGAAAATAAACATATCATCGCACTACTTAATAAACAAAAAGAAATTAACAGTAAATATCAGTTCATTATCCATAACAGTAATTAAATCAGTCATAATTTACTTAGGTACTTCAGAAAAATCAATTATTATCCTAAACTTTGACAATTCGTATTCTTATCGGATCAACATCACAATAATTATAATAATCATAAAGTTTATTCAATTTAACTACACTTGGTTCCGTTCATTTTCAGTATTACCATCACTAATTACTTTATAAGTTTAATCAGTCATAATTTACTTAGGTACTTCAGAAAAATCAATTATTATCCTAAACTTTGACAATTCGTATTCTTATCGGATCAACATCACAATAATTATAATAATCATAAAGTTTATTCAATTTAACTACACTTGGTTCCGTTCATTTTCAGTATTACCATCACTAATTACTTTATAAGTTTTCTACAAAATTTCAGCCAAGGCTGCATTTTATCTACGGCAACCACGGCTTCGTATCGACGATCGCGTTTGCGTGTCATACGAGTGTCTTCAATTACAATTGTCATCGACACGCTCTCAACGCGGACTAAGTCTCGTACCTTATAATTTTTGACCGGTTTTCGAACCTTTCTGCATCTTTTAATTGCTGTGCCTTCATTTATAAATCATCAGAGTCAATCAAATTAGTGGTATTGGATATAACCGGATTCAAAATGCCTTCTGACTAGGGTTACCATTAAGAAATCTGAAAAGTCCTGACAAAAAGCCTGACATTTTAATAAAGTCCGGACATTTTAGTCAAAACAATGCAAATTACTCCGTCAAGTAGGTATCTGGCACTGAAAAATATAGGTACAGAATAATATCCCGAAAACTAGCGTTAAGTTTGATTATTTTACGTAAAACATTATTTTTTATGTTTTATCTCGTTAAGTTGAATGATAGAGAAGTTGTTTTTAGATGAATGAGAAGTTAATACAGATTAAAGACTTATTTGATATTCTTATATAAGTTTTATTATTCGTATTCCATGTAAGCCAAAATAATCCGAACAAATTAAAGAACCGGACAAAGGTCTAGAAGTCCGGACAAATCCGGACGGATGGTAACCCTACTTCTGACCTACTAGTTTTAATAAACCTAAATAATAATTCAGAAAGGCTTTTGTTTTGTGAACTTATGAACTGTGGTATTGATGCCTACTTAAATGTCGTAGATATAGTCATCCCAGGACTTGTCATCTTTGTTGTGAGTTCAAGTCGAAAAAGCATCCAGGATAATCCTATTATACCGCTCAACTTGTCCGTTAGCTCTGGGTTTTGCTACCGTTGTGTTTTGTTCCATAAAATATAGTTAATTCATTAAACGTTTTGCTTGTGAAACTATATCTTTTATCGGTTAAGACGCGTAACCCCGCAATAACTTATGTGCTCTTTTATTACGCGTATACTAGTTAGGAACTTAGTATTTTTGACTGCTTTTATGTTTACAAATTTCGTCATTATTCTAGAGAGGGCACAACGGGCATTAATTAAATTTACACTAAAAAAACGATTGAGATTCCACACAGACCTTATCTACCAGGAGTTTGAAGTTCTTAGGGTACGTCAAATATTCATACTGCAAGTATCGCTTATGTATCATGCAACAGTAAGAAAACTGCCAGAATACAAAGGTTTATCAAACAAGCGGGTATTTAGAGCACCTGAGTACCAAATATCAGATCGGACCTAGCTAGACGTTGCACAATGTTTTCCTTTCCTAACACATATAATAAAGTAATTAAAATCTGCGACCTACGAGACTGCACAACCATCACGTTTTAAAAAATATTAAGATATGCACTACTTAAATTGTCTTATGACGACACCGAAGCCTTGGTATAACATTTGCACAAAAACCTTATATACACAAACACCCACACAAATTCACACACAAACACGTACAAAAATACACACACTAACACACAGGCACACACACACCACACACAACACACACCATAAAACAAGCCAATTTACGCAAAAATTGTTTTATTTTGTTAATTGTTTTAACCTTATTTTTTTTTTGTGTCCAGAGCACATTACAGAAGCTCTCCTATGTTCTAATTTCTTACTCTGTAATTTTTATTGTTTATTGTTACTTTTTATGTCCATAATTTGATGTAACTATTATAAACTGGTGAAATTCGCACTGCCGAGTCACAGGATACACGCTATGCTTAGTTTGTGGCTCACCGTTTTTGTACTCAACTGTATTCTTTCTTTTGTTTAATAAACGTTATTATTATTCTTGTGTATAAGAAGAAGATACCTACATTTACTGAGCCAGAGTGTTAAGCCTCCTTGTTTCAAAAACAGTAAAATTTCTTCTAATCTATTTAAACCTTCAGTAACATGTTTGACATGGGATAAGGATTCATTCAATTATTCGCTTTTAATAGAGTGAATCAATAATGAAATTTTCGGAGATGGTTATTTCGCTATCAGACACATTATACATAAGTACCGAACCGTTCCTTTCATTCGTCTGATAAAAGATTATAGCTTTTCCATTCAACTGCCTAAGGGACGCTTTTACCTAAACAAAACCACCGCTAAACGATGGTTCATATTTTACTGACAACACACGTATTGAAAACGCAAACATTATCACCGTATAGTAAATGTACCTTTGTATAATTTATCCTTTTATAAATATAAATTTGGTTGGAGTGTTAGTAATAATAATAATGGTCCTCAAAAAAAAAGACGGATGACTCAGCACGTCTTCGCCTACAAGGCATTAGCAGTTAATAAATTAGGGGGACACTTGATCCATCGCAAGTTTCTTAGCTTTACTTTTAGTTATGTACTCTGGCTTCCTAGATCTACGTGGCATTTAATTGCTTTACCATTAATTTAATTATCAAAAATATATTTATCAAAAGACCTTTCAGTTCTCAACTCTGACACTTGCTTTTCATTTATATCTTTTGTTTGGATCTCGTTTTTAGGGAGATTATCTTTTGACCGGTTGATCTTATAGCAACTAAAAGCTTGATGACCCGATTTATCACGTATAGTACATTTAATAGGAGGTTTATCGCATTTAAAACTAGGGTGACCAATTTCGTTACAATTAAAACACCGTGTGTTAGAATTTATTGTAGCAGACTTCAAATACTGGGTTTGCGGTGTCGCATTAGAAGTAGCTTTGCGCTCGTTCCTATTTCGATTCGCTTCGTACGCATCTCTGCTTAAAATATTTAAAAATTTGTTCCAGTTCACTAAATTGAGCCGCTTGCGCACCTACTATATGTTAGCCCACCGGACACAACACCCGTCCGGTCGGAGGATCCTCCCTTTTCTATGGGGGATGAGGAACTTTACACCCTGTTCCTCAATACCCCCCAAACTTAGTACGATCATCCACTCCATATAAGACACAATCCACTGCGTGTTAACCATAAATTTTGCATCTATTCAATCAATTCAATTTTGCATAATAATAGTGCTCCAATGATTCGCCGTACTTAGCACGGTTAGCCAACATTTCTGTCAAGAGTTCGGCGTAGTCTTCGCGACAAGGGAATGACTCAATTAGTTTTTTTTCTTCCATTCACCTCAAGTGTAAAGAAGTGAAGGTAGACCTTGATACCAAGTCTTTGCTACCCTTGACAATTTTGGAAGGGCGTAGTGAATTATTTGCTTTTCAGACCAACCGTATATTTCAGCGCATTCTTCTACTTTAGTGATCCATACTAACATAGTTTGCTCTTTACTTAAACAATCAAAATCTGGCAAAACATTACTATTAAAGGATAGCTTGGACTTCTCCGAACTCTTGACATTACTTAAAATCGATGAAAAATTATCTAACAGTACATTTAATTTCACTAAAAATGTTTTAGCTGTAAGTTTCCTTAAAATAAATAAAATAAATAAATTTGTTTCAGATTCCCTATTCTTGTTCCGACTAGATTTATGAACTCTGATTGACTCACGGTTATCAGAGCTACCGGTACTGCGATCCGTCCACCTGGAACCGCCTCTCCTTGTCCGTGACATCCTTTGACATTTCCTTGTCCGCTCATGGCTTACATCGCCACGCACCGAACTGTCCGAATCCGTGACGATATTTCGCCGTTTCCGGTTTCTTGAAGGACGCAGTGTCCGGTCTTCAATCTTCCTTGCCATCAATGCCATCCCTGCAGAAACCCGTTCCACGTCTCGACTGTCCATATACCTCCTTCCTTTGCCCTTTAACCTGGGCTGTCCTTGATCGTCCAGCCTTGGTGTTGATGTGTCCTCTAACCTGGACCCACTCCTGCCTTCGAACCTGGAATCAATTCCGCCCTCAAACCTGGGCCCAACTCCGCCCTCAAACCTGGGCCTACATCCGCCCTCAAACCTGGGCCCAACTCCGCCCTCAAACCTGGGCCTACGTCCGCCCTCAAACCTGGGCCCACCTCCGCCCTCAAACCTGGGCCCACCTTCGCCCTCAAACCTGGGCCCACCTTCGCCCTCAAACCTGGGCTCACCTTCGCCCTCAAACCTGGGCTCACCTTCGCCCTCAAACCTGGGCCCATCTCCGCCCTCAAACCTGGGCCCATCTCCGCCCTCAAACCTGGGCTCTTCATCCTTATCCATATTGGCTGACAAACCTTAACCTCGGTTGCAACCAATAAGGATGTGTATCTGAAACTTCCAATAGAAAAGCTTAGTGCCTGTTCGTAGTAGTAATAATTTTATTTCCTTCCTTAAATCCAATTATGTGTAACATCCACAAAAATAAGAAGGTATATTAAAAGTTGAAGCCATAAAAACAATAAAGTCATGAAACCGTCAGCGGTAATTATGTTTTCATTCTAAAAATAAACTACATCTGCTTCTCTCAAAGTTATCAGTAAACATTAGCAATAATAGATATTTTTTTCGTGCAGCAACCCACACGTATAGACCAAACATTACACAACATAAAAACTTGTCATTACAGTATGATCATTCTAAGTGTGAATTTCATGGTGGCGCCACTGGTCAAATGCAACGCTATGTCAAACTTAGTACATTTATTTTAGTTCCGTGTTTTCCCGCCTGCACAGATAAGTTGGTCAAACTGTACTTTTTTTATTCAAATGTCAAATACAATAAAATTTAAAAAGCATTCATAATTATTCAAGTTAATATTTGAAGTTTTCTTGTATATTACACCCGGAAATTAGACAAAATAAAAGTAAAATGATTTGCTCATGCAATGAAAGAAGACTTATCGTTCCTTTCCCAAAGTTAACGACATTTGTTTGTAGCCGGGAAAAGAAAATAAAGTATGCATGTCTGTGTCATATCACTCGTTATCTTAATGTGGACGTGAACAAAAGAAAATTATGAGAATTCTCTTAGTATCCCACTTCTGAACTGTTAGCCACAGCTCAGAATTATAGGATTTTGCAACAGAAAACCAAATCAGTATTTAAACTCAAACATATTTATTTCCTTTTCCACAATACTTGAAAGAAACACTTCAATAACACTTAAATAATGAATCCTTTACTTACTTGCTAGGTTTTAAATCTAAATTATACTGATGTAATACGATATTGCCTTTTAGAATGTTTTTTATGCTCGGCGTCAGCGTTTCGAACCAGCCGCCCGAATCTGTTAGTCTATGCCAGCCGACCCGCTCGGATACCATAAACTATGCCTGTCATATTATAGTGAACGAATACTCCTTTGAGTCAACTATGAGTATTATTCCATTGAACAACTAGGGTTTCCAGGTGCAAGCTAACACTTGTTTACGAATCTGTCAAAATATACCCACCTCCCCATCCACCATCTGGGAGAACAATTCTGTCAATCAGTGAGTCAGTGAGTCAGTCAGTGGTAATTGAGCTTTATATAGTATTTTTAGAACTCAAATAATACCAATTAGAGTGATGCTACAGCTTTGGTGTCATATAAAGAAATTCTAAGGCGGACGAGTTCTATCAAAATAAAACACTTTTTTTATTTGGCCGGCACTTTTACTTTTGGACCAAAACTGTATGGAATGTGGATGATGTCCTTTGCATGAAATGAGCAAGCACCAAGTACATTAATTTATTTTTACTATTGAACACGATCTTTTTTGTATCGAAACTTTTTTATGAACGTAGCAACTCAACCAATAAAATTAAAAAAAAAAACCTATAACTCACTAGTGAATAATAATAATGAAAAAGTCACTGTTTGATTATAGGTGTCATTATGTGCCTAATTGCGGTGAAATTATAGCCACTTTATGAGCAAGTGTGTTGAAAAATATATTATATTGAAGACGAATTGGCTTCAGCCTGTCAAAAAAAGAAATAAGCTTTAGCCTGACAAAAAGTAATTGGCTGTAGCCTGACAAATATAATAATAATAATAATAATATAATAATATTCCACAACTATCACACAACGCCATCTAGTCCCAAGCTAAGCAGAGCTTGTGTTATGGGTACTAGACAACTGATAAACATACTTATATATTTCTAAATACATACATATTATAGATAAATTACACGGTTATTAAAATGATGCACGGTTCATGCTTGCAGGATTATTCAAGAGCCATGGCAACCTTTACATGAATTTAACGTTATCTGTGAAACGCGAGGTAAACAAGTGGTCACAGCCAAGTTCTTAATGTATCCAAAAGTGATGTTGCTAAAATCGGGGTGCAAGCTTCGGCTCTGGTCTGGAAATCCGGAGACAAATCTCACCTGTTAGTAATGGCATGGCAGCAAGATCCATTCATTGCTAGTGGGGAAGAGGAATACAGACCTTAATTATAGGTAGCATAGCTGCTCGAGGCGAAACATATTTTTCATTACTCATACTCTGAAAGTAGGTCAGAACATGCCTGCGGAGCGGGTTGAAAGTACTACTTTTCAGCCCTAGGGAGAATCGCTTTCTACTGACAGCTGTCAAATTATTTGTTGTAATTGGGAGCAAACCTATTGCAATCCTATTACCATCAACAAATGTAATTAGGAGCAAGCCTATTGCCATCAACTGATGTAATTGGGACCAAGCCTATTGCCATCAAACAATGTAATTAGGAGCAAGCCTATTGCCATCAAATGATGTAATTGGGGGCAAGCCTATTGCCATCGACCGATGTAATTAGGAGCTAACCTATTGCCATCAACTGATGTAATTGGGGGCAAGCCTATTGCCATCAACCAATCTAATTAGGAGCAAGCCTATTGGCATCAACCGATGTAATTAAGTGCAAGCCTATTGTCATCCACCGATTTGGGTAATAAGGAGCAAGCCTATTGCCATCAACCAATGTAATTAGGAGCAAGCCTATTGCCATCAACTGATGTAATTAGGAACAAGCCTATTGCCATCAACTAATCTAATAGCCTATTGCCATCAATTAATCTAATTAGGAGCAAGCCTATTGCCATCAACCGATGTAATTAAGAGCAAAGTCTATTTACCGATTTAGGTAATTGGGGGCAAGCCTATTCCCATCAACTTTCCTTGTATTCGTAATGAAAAGCACAGTGTTTACCTCGGGTTAAAGACTTATTTAGTCCCTCGAACTATTAGCGCCCTCGCTGCGCTCAGGCGCCAAACCCCGTCTCGGGGACTAAATAAGTTCCTTTCACCCCTAAGGTAACAATGTACTATTTCATTACTCATACTCTGAAAGTAGGTCATGACATGCCTGCGGAGCGGGTTGAAAGTACTACTTTTCAGCCCTAGGGAGAATCGCTTTCTACTGACAGCTGTCAAATTATTTGATGTAATTGGGAGCAAGCCTATTGCCATCAACCAATGTAATTAGGAGCAAGCCTATTGCCACTAACTGATGTGATTAGGTGCAAGCCTATTGCCATCACAGAAGGTAATTAGGAGCAAGCCTATTGTCATCAACCAATCTAATTAGGAGCAAGCCTATTGCCATCCACCGATTTAGGTAATTGGGAGCAAGTCTATTGCCATCAACCAATTTAATTAGGAGCAAGCCTATTGCCATCAACCGAAGTAATTGGGGGCGAGCCTATTGCCATCAACCAATTCAATTAGGAGCAAGCCTATTGCCATCAACCGATGTAATTAGGAGCGCGCCTATTGCCATCAACCAATCTAATTAGGAGCAAGCCTATTGCCATTAATCGATGTAATTAGGAGCGCGCCTATTGCCATCAACCAATCTAATTAGGAGCAAGCCTATTGCCATCAACCGATTTAATTAGGAGCAAGCCTATTGCCATCCACCGATTTGGGTTATTGGGAGCAAGCCTATTGCCATCAACCAATGTAATTAGAAGCAAGCCTATTGCCATCAATTGATGTAATTGGGAGCAAGCCTATTGCCCCCAACCGATGTAATTAGGAGAAGACTATTGCCATCAACCAATCTAATTAGGAGCAATCCTATTGCCATCAACCGATGTAATTAGGAGCAAGCCTATTGCCATCCACCGATTAGATTTAACCGATTTCAAGTGTTTCTCTTATGTTTACTTTTTTTTTTTTTGTCAATATGTTTTTTCTCTTTCGATTTAGTATTTGGGCGCAAGCCTATTCCCATCAACTTTCCTTGTATTCGTAATGAAAAGCACAGTGTTTACCTCGGGTTAAAGACTTATTTAGTCCCTCGAACTATTAGCGCCCTCGCTGCGCTCAGGCGCCAAACCCCGTCTCGGGGACTAAATAAGTTACTTTCAACCCTAAGGTACTACACCGACTACACTATACACTATTCCGATATATACTATTCCGATCGTTCTCCTCTGAAAGAACCACTTACAGATTCATTAAACTAGTACTTTTTTTTTTTTTTAAAACGTTGCCCCACTCTAGTAATTTCTCCTGTATTGTGGGTGCGTTTACAAACATTAAACTCACATACACAAACACACCCAGACCCGAAACAACTATCTGTAGGCAATACAAATATTTGTTCCGTGCGGGGATCGAACCCGCGACACGCAGCGCAGCAGTCCAATCGCTCAGCCACTGCGCCACCGTACCGTACTTACTTTCTAAAAGTTCAGCTGCCATTAAACTTAACAGTACGTGGTCGACTCGTTTAACAATTATCATACTTTCAAAAAAAATAAAATTCGATCTTTAATGATTTCCGTGTACATGTATTGATTTTGCATAATTTTACCTTCCAAGTTTAATGCATTTGGCTTACTCAGAGAAAAGTTACCGTTATAGGTTAATGTGTTAAAATAACGACGCTGACTACAAAATGAGTAAAAATCTTAAATTGTGGTTGGCATTAGTTTCTTACACTTGAAAGCATTAAAACGTAATGACAGTCGTCATCTAAACGATCGTGGTTTGTGGTTTAGAGTCAGCTGAGCACAGTAGGTACTAATTTTGTCATTATTTAGAGGCCTGCAGTCTCTACACTAACAACGACGCTATCTGTCTCATCGTTACGTATAATTACTGAAGTAGTATGGGCTTTAATGAAAGTCCGTTAGTTTTCTTCATGTTTAGTTATTTTTACCGTTTTCTGAACCGGTGCTTTCTGCAGAAAAAGAAAGTGTACCAGAGCTTCTGTGCTGGTCAAAATGCTTTATCTTAGCCTCGGCCACTTTGGCTAGATGTGGTATAATCGACCCATCTCGGATACAATGCGAGTGTGGAGTCCCAACACAGGATATGCCACATCAGAAATACCCAGTCTAAAAAAAACTAAATGTGGCACTCGGTGACTGCCGCGGTATAGCTATTTGCATAGCATTTTTTATCAACAGCAAATAATTAATTATTTAATTTGACAACCTCAGTTGACAACCTTGTTATTTTCCGTAACCATAGCAAAAAATACTGAATCCTGAATATTTTCGTTAGGGAATTTCTGGATTCGCTCTCCACGCTCAAGGCCCGCGATAGAAGCTATGCAATAGCTTAAAAATAACTGCATCCTCCAGGACTTGAATGAAGCGAATGCCTGACCTGTCTAGTTTGCTACGTACCGGTACTATGACCATGACATCTTAAAACAGTCTTAACTTAATCTTAATTCCAGCGTGGAAACGTGACAGAATTATACAGCGTGTCTAGCGCCAGCTCCCGTCCACGCTGGATTAAGAATAAGTTAGGACTGTTGTCATGGTAGGCCTTCTGGTCGGACAAAATTAGGGTCATCTATTTGAGAAGAAGAAGAAGTTCCAGCCCAACATGATATTGTTTAAGCTCATCATCATCATCATCATTTCAGCCAAAAGACGTCCACTGCTGGACATAGGCCTCCCCCAGGCGTCGCCACATTGACCGGTCCCGTGCGTCTCTCATCCAGCGGGTTCCTGCAACCTTGACCAGGTCATCGGTCCACCTAGTGGGAGGCCTTCCAACGCAACATCTTCCGGTTCGCGGTCGCCATTCCAGAACTTTTCGGCCCCATCGGCCATCCGTTCTGCGAGCAATGTGCCCTGCCCATTGCCACTTAAGTCTGGCGATTCTTCGGGCTACGTCGGTAACCTTGGTTCTCATGCGGATGTCCTCATTTCTGATTCGATCACGCAAGGAAACTCCGAGCATAGCCCTCTCCATTGCCCTTTGGGTGACTTTGAGCTTTCTGATGAGGCCCATTGTGAGCGACCACGTTTCGGTCCCGTATGTAATCACTGGCAACACACACTGGTCATAGACTTTCGTCTTGAGACACTGGGGTAAGTTGGACGAGAAGATACCGCGCAACTTCCCGAACGCTGCCCAGCCGAGTCGGATTCGACGATTGACCTCTTTCTCGAAGTTAGATCTACCCAACTGGACCGTTTGTCCCAGGTAGACATAATCGTCCACAACTTCGAGCGTAAAGTCTCCGATCTTGATAGGAGTGGGTGTTACATGAACATTCAACATAACCTTGGTTTTGTCCATGTTCATTTTAAGACCCACTCTTTCGGAAGCTCTACTGAGGTCATCGAGCATTGCACTGAGGTCTTCCATGGTCTCAGCCATGACCACTATATCGTCGGCAAACCGAAGGTGAGTGATGTACTCGCCGTTGACATTGATGCCAAGTCCTTTCCAATCCAGAACCTTGAAGACATCCTCCAATGCAGCGGTGAACAGTTTCGGAGATATGACGTCTCCCTGTCTCACACCGCGCTGCAGAAGGATATTAAGCTCATAGACAGACAATTCCTTAATTCTCACAAGCCTTGTTATATCCTCGGGCCCACTATCAACTTCCTGCAATAAAAAATTAAAACTAGCACAACACTAACAACTAAATCCTTATTTTCAGTATACGACAACGTGACATCATGCTTCCTCCGTCTAGAAGAAAACGAGCTAGAATGCGAATACACGTACACTTACGCCCCCGAATCTTCTGGAGTCGAGATATCCATCGGTTCGAAGGAATGTTACACCCCCACGAGTGCTAGAATCATGTGGAACGGACTGATCATCATGGGTTGTGTGGTAGCCATAGGTCTGATCATCATTGTGTTCTTCAGGTGTGCTCAGGTATTCTCCGACAGACGAGCCTATGCCAAATTCGTGAAAGAAGCCCAAGAGAGCAGGAAGAATATGCAGGAATTGAACCCTTTGTATATTTCGCCTATTTCAGAGTTCAGACTGCCTGATTCGTTTCCTAGAGATAAGAATGATTAGGTTTTGTGTGTTGAGTTAGTTAATGCTCTAATTGCCAGTTTCTATATTGAGTAGTGCGTAATTGAATGAAGGAAACTACTTCATTGGAGTTTAAGCAGTAACTTAATCAAACACTCAAATCAGAAACTGGGCAATAAACTTAGTTTTCTATATAAAGTGTACTGAGTCAGCTATTCTGTCTCAAAGGTTGGGAAATGAAATCTTGACAATAGACGGACCCCTTATATTTGTACTTTTTACCATTAGTTTACTTTAGGTACTTTTGTATATTAGTTGATTTGTTTTTACTAGTACTTAATTATTTTAAGGAGCACATTTTTATATTCAACTTCAAGATACGTTTTTTCATACGTTGTACCTTACGTAGATCAAAATGATATACCTACTGTCCTCACGCTAGGTGTAGACTGTTGCGTTCACGCTGAGTTTGCGAAGAGCCCGCGTAGCAACTGCGTAGACCACGCGTAGCAGTTGCGTAGACCCTGCGTAGCACTACATAGCAGCTGCGTAGACCCTGCGTAGCAACTACGTAGCAGCTGCGTAGACCCTGCGTAGCACTACATAGCTGCTGCGTAGACCCTGCGTAGCACTACATAGCAGCTGCGTAGACCCTGCGTAGCAACTACATAGCAGCTGCGTAGACCCTGCGTAGCAACTACGTAGCAGCTGCGTAGACCCTGCGTAGCAAATACGTAGCAGCTGCGTATGCGCATCGTAGGCTTCGCACAAACACCGCGGCAACGCGATAATCCCAAAGGTGCCTTGATTTGCTTTAAATTATTAATGCTAAAGTATATGAGTACTTAACCATAGCTTGTCTTTTTGTTACAAAAAAAAACTATTTTATTTAGATATATAAGGTCCTATTAAAATAGGTGGACAAATTTTCAGAAATCATTCAGACCACCAAAATAAGGACGATGGTAAAAAAAATAATAAGAAAATCGCATTTAAGTAATAAATAAATAAAGGATGAGTTTGTTCTTGAGTGCCGGCAATTTATTATTTTAAGTCCAAAAAAAACATTTTATTTAATGTTTTTTTTTTGTTTAGATATGTTTGGTTAGACCTACTGAACGCTGTGTTAAAATTTGTCCACCTATTTTAATGGGACCTTATACAATCTATCGGTCATAATATTACCTGTAATAAATAGTACAAAATATATTTTGTATAGGTAACTTACGTACTTACGTAAAGTATAAACAATAGTTAAGATTTAAAGTTGTTGCCATTCGTGCCTTTGTCGTCACGTGTTTGTTTTTTAAAGTATTAAGATTTTAAGGATTATTATTTTATTTGTATTATGTCATAATAAAATTATCCTGTTACTAAAATTTCTTCTGAAGAAGGAAGTCTGAAGAAAACATAATAATAATTTTAAAGTACGTACTTACTTTTTATTTTTTAGCTTGAGAATATTAAAGTATTTTTGCTAGTCTTGCAGCATTGCATTTTACGTCTTTTATGATAAGAAAAAATTAAATAGTTTTAAGATTAAGTTTTCGCACAACCACGTTTTAAAACATCGAAATTAATAGAGTAACGTGAAAACAGAATTCAGTTAAACAGTTGTTGACTTGTTGAAAACAAATACGAATTTATGTCTATTTTGTTAACGTTGAAATAATATAATGGTATACAAAAATCACTACGCACTTAATAAAAGTTGCAAATATCATAAAATAGTTTAAAATAATGCAAATAATTTGTAAAAATCATTTTTATAACCTCTTACCTTTTTTTGTCTGAAGTTCTGAAGAAACTGTTTTTATAAAATGTTTGTAAATAACTAAACCAAAAATAAAACACTCGTTAACATTTTCATCGTTTTATTAATTTTGATGCGTTCATTGAAATATTCTCATTCTGATTCTGAATAATTTGTAACGATCAGAATAAGTATAAAATGAACGCATCAAACACTTCCACCGCAACATATTGGTAAAAAAATAAAAGTACAAGAGGTAACACTATTTTGCGTGTTAGAGTAAACTGGACTTTATGTACCATCAATAGATACTATTGTGTGTCGCCAGCAACATTTTTTTCTTCGATTAAGATTCAAATAAACAAATTACTCTAGTTTACTTACGGTCAAGTTAGATACAGAAATTGTCCAGCAATGTTACAATAATTACATTCAAAAAGGTGTTTAACTAAAGTAAGGTTTTGTAGTTATAATTTTACGGGGACACTGCTGCTAGTACCCCCGTACTTAAACCTCATTCAATATGTTGTAAGTATCAATATTTCATAGCAATGATGACATGCAGGTTAGATAATATACTGATGGCCTTCAGTTCTATTAGTTAAATCCGCCCTAAAATCACATAATAGCACACCTCGGACACTCCATACAACGCCCGCAAAATAATTACCTATTACTACTACATAAACAAATAACGTTTGTGCACGACGTGCACGTGCAAATGTGTGCGTAAACTCTAGTAGGGTTATCGTAGCCTAAAAAATGGCGCGGAAAGTGCAACGGTCTGCGTCGCGAAAACCGAACGACGACTAATACGAGCGCGAGCCATTGCTCAAGTGTCGACGACGAATACCTCGAAGTGCGGGGTGAGGTGCGGTATTTAATATGAGCGCGGGGAAGGGAGTGTCCCTTCTGTACGTAGTACTATTATGTATTCTGTGATAATAGTCCAGTTTACCCTACACAGTAACAACGTTGTTAGCTGGAAGACTATACAATAACTAACTAAACATATTTACAAATATCCTTAAGCAGTTACATTGTCATCCCAATCCGTTATTTAACTATACTTGTCTTAAACATAAATAAAAAGAAAACTTATTTTAAAGAGGTATACTTGTAAGTACAGGATGCTCTTTTTTCATATATAATTTTTTCTTTCTTTTTCAAATTAATAATATAATATAATTTCAATTTATAGCAAAAGAGTACAATTTAATTACTAACATTAGCGGTAGAAAAATCTTATTTATAAAATCACATCCAGAATATCTTAATTAATATCTTAGTTTGACTAAGTACCACAGGTGTCCGTACATAACTAATTCTTACAGAATTTTAGAAAAAATTACATTATGTACATAAATAAGTTCCAACTTATTTTATTTGTGTACGTGGAAGATAAAATTGTGAATTTTTCGGCATAATTGTCTGAAATCATGCTACAATTTTATTTAGCAAACCATTCAGCAACATTTTGTGTGTGCAGAAAATGGCTTTTAGTCTTAAAAAAGGTATTATCCTTTGTTATGTAGGATAATAAATGCATACATAATGTGAAATGTGAAAATACAGGGTTCTATCTCGTTTTTGAGCATTGTTTGTACATTACTAAAGGTAGGTGATTTAGCATACACACGTCCGTTTTTCTGTGAATGTCTTCTAATCAATAGAAGAGACATTTGTACTTTTTACTGAGTTTCAATTAACAATATTGTATTTTTACTTTTATTGTACTTACATTAAATCTCTAACAACAGAAGAAACGCAAGCGCATCTTAGCTTTAGCTACATAAAAGTTCTAAAATGATGAGCTAAATTTTTTTTCTTAGTTCTTTTTATAAGGCCCCGTCAATTTTAGCTCATACAAAAGGCAACACGGCAGTCCTAATTTGTATAGTACGATTACACGTGATGTTGAACACATTTAATGTCAAGTTATAGTATAACTATAGTAAGTATTATGTTGTACATGTAATACGATATCAACTAGCCGTAACTGCTAAACTGTTTTCATTTAACAAAGATGCGAGAGGCTCGACCACACTACTCTTTGATTTGTTTATTTTTAACTGAAAAATGCACTGTATTTGAAATCTTTGATAATCTTGAATAATTTACGGGATTACAGAATATTTCAAAATCAAATCAATTCCAAAATCTTGCGAGAGCTGTTTAAAATCTTTGTGTATTAATTTGTATAATTTTGCAACCAGCTGTATATATATTTTCAGAAACTCTTGTAATTTGTCTTTATAGGTCCATATTGTTTGATTTGACTAATTTCCCGCGTTCAAGTTAGTATAAGCCTTGCCTCTCGCCTCACAAAACTATTGCTACAACGCAACCCGTTGTGTCGTCACACTTGCCGGTCGTGTCTCGCGGGCGGCAGCACGGTCATGGGACCTGCGCTGGTGCCGTGCTTGGCGTCCAGAGACACTGGCTTGCTGGCTACTTTAGCGGCCACTGGCGTCGAACGAGCAGGGGCCGGCACTGGCACTGCGTCAGGGACCAGACCTCGGATCAGCTCTGATATGCACGGCCATGGCACCAGCCTGAAATGATAGGTACAGGTTTTGTTAAGCAGAATGTGCTAAGAAAATTGGTGAGTAATTGAAGACTACGATCTATTTGTAAATGGGCATTTAAGGGTAATAGTTACGTAAGAAAGTGTTCGGTTCAATCAGCCCATGTGTTGGCAAAAGGATGAATATAGTAGGAGAACTCTTTGAGAAAACATCTAGTTGCATGTCTGTCGGTCTTCTACAGACTGTACTTCGGAGAGTGCGCAAGAGCTCCACGAGCTTATTCCACCATCTCCCTTCTTCCATCGAGAGACTAGGCGTACTGCAGGTTATCACCCATACCTTGTCGATGTTCCACACATTCGTACGAAGCGTTTTGCTAAGACTTTCATTATTCGTACAGCCAAGGAGTAGAACACCCTGCCTGCGTCGGTTTTCCCGAGTTCATATAACCCCAATCTATTTAAGTCGCGAGTAAATAGGCTTCTTCTGGGTAAGCTCGTTCCATCGTCGACCTCATCTTTGCCCTTAGGGCGAGATTGAGGTCAAGAGTAAGCCCATATTAAATAAAAAAAAAAATCTAAAGAACCTAGATAGATGTACAGATACCAGCATATTAACCTACCCGAAACTGTCGAATTTGCCCAATCATCATTTATTTTTTAACGATGGGTAATTAGCAAATAACTCCTCCTGCTCTAGTCGGAGCAGGAGATAGTGCCAGACTTTCACTAACTAAAAACCATCCGTGTTCCTTATTACCTTTTGCGTTCCAGGGCCGCGGTAACTCTTTTGAACAACTTTCGCAACCCTGGCACGCACTTGCCTTAGTGACAAAGTTGAAAATCTATTAAAGAATGATTACAGATTGGAGTAGCTTGATATACTGGCAAATGTCTCTACTATTAGAGTTACATAACCCAAGTAACATCATCAACATCATCAACAGCCTATTAATGTTCCCACTGCTGGGACACAGGCCTCCTCTCTTTTTGAGAGGTAATGGGCTATAACTTTGCCATAATGCGGAAGAAAGTTGCCTCAGTAATAGACCGAGTGAGGGGAAGCAGCAACAGCATTCTGAAGGTGTTTGCAGATAGGCTGGATGGGCCTACAATGGGCAGATTTATCAAGCTTCATGTTGGCAACAAAGCTTGTTAAACCTCCCCGTGTTTGTGTTTTGTGTTTCACTATTTGTTTTTAAATGTTCCTGCATGTTACTAACATAGTTTATAAGTAATAATGTAATACTAACCCTATGGGCCTTGATGCCTGATAATAAAATATTTTTATTTTTTATTTTTTTATTATAATCTACCACGCGGGCCCAGTGCGGATTGGTAGATGTCACATGTCTTCGAATTTTTTGGTTCTAAGACATGCCGGTTTCCTCACGATGTTTTCCTTCACCGTTTTAAGAGCAGCGGTGATGAAAATAAATTACACAAAGTAATGTGCCTGCCTGGGTTCGAACCCATGACCTACTGTTCGTAAGTCGGGGCCGCCACCACTGGGCCACAGCTCTCAAGTAACACCGTCACTTTATCAGCACTGACTCAAATCTCCGCCTGACTAGAGCAGTTCTTACGTATCTCGTGTCAGATGTCATAGAGGAGTATTGTGTCAGATCGTGCCTGGTCTTGTGTCATAGGGGTTTACTTACCACTTGAATGGCAGCAAGACGCGGAAGTAGCCGGGAATGAGGGCGAAGGGCTCGTCCGTGCGGATCGCCAACACCACGCGGTCAGCTACGTCGTTGGAATTCAGTTGGGGCACGAATCTGGAAAAAGAGTTAATCTATTAATTTTTTCACATAGTAAGTAATTCCCGTGAGGTTAATAATAATTTAATTATTTATTCAAGTAACAGAAACTCATATTATTAGTAACAACTTAACTTATATCTATGTATGTTACTAAACTAAATTAAACACAAAGCAAAATAAACAAAACAAAACAATGGAGCACATCTATGCTACAGGTTCAGCAGAAATTTTTCAGCACAGGTTAACGATCGTTAAAGTAATGGGGGCGACCCTGTTGGCATCAACCGGGCACAATTAATCAAGAATACGTGACTACTACGCAACGCTACTGAGAAATTTTTGAAGGATAAGCCCAATAACAGTGTGCTCGACTTAGGAATCGAACCCAGGACCGCGTGCTCAGCGAACGCGCTTGCGACGACTAGAATCTAGATCAACGAGGCAGTTTTAAATGTGTCAATCAAACAGCTGGACTGGTGGTGGCGCTGCAATGCCAGAGATTATGATTTTCGATTTATCATCATCAGCCTATAATGTTCCCACTGCAGGGACACAGGCCTCCTCTCTAGGAGAGGGATGGGCTATAATCTACCACGCGGGCCCAGTGCGGATTGGTAGATGTCACATGTCTTCGAATTTTTGGTTCTAAGACATGCCGGTTTCCTCACGATGTTTTCCTTCACCGTTTTGAGAGCAGTGGTGATGAAATAAATTACACAAAGTAATGCGCCTAACTGGGTTCGAACCCACGACTCACTGTTCGTAAGTCGGAGCCGCGATTATGATCGATTTATGATACAAACCAAATCAAATCGAATATGGATTACGCATAAGGATGAAAAAATACAAACAATAGGGCTTTAAACCATATCGTAACCTAACAGGTGTAGGAGGATATAGGCATCCAATCATGATTCGCTTCGCAGGTCTGGTGATAGTAAACAATGAGACGGAATCCCTTGCACTCAAGGGAATCCTTCTGGTTTTCGTACAGGTTTCCGGATCAGGCTCAATAATAAAAAGGTTTTTGTTTTTCAGTATTTTTTTGTGTTTTTCGACCTTACTTTAGTGCATTAAACTTTTGAAGGTTGATATTATTATGCGACAAACCTGTTTTTATTCATTACATCCCCTCTTTGATAAAAAACTTTCATGCTTGTTTTGTGTACGGTTTGACGTCAATCATATAAGAATTTATTATTTTAAATGTGAAGATAAATAAAATCATCGTAATTAATCTTCTCGGGTTCTCACGTAACACAATTGGTACTTACTTTAAACAAAAGCCTCTATAAAAGTTTTCAACTTTTTGCTCATGTCATTTTGTTTTAGAATATTTTGATGACCGATTATTATTTCTGACAGGTAGACCAGTCTTAACAATGGGTATCGTATTACCTAGTATTAACTGGGTTGTGGTGGTCAGATAGGCAGTCGCTCCATGTAAAATACTGGTATTCAGCTGCATCCGGTTAGACTGGGGGCCGACCCCTACATAGTTGGGAAAAGGCTTGGCAGATGATGAGGTAGAATTACTTGATGGTTGAGAAAAAGTGATGGAGATGAAAGAGTCAGAGTCCGACAAGATGGGACGTTCGAATAAGTTTCATAGAACCTTACCTAGAATTAACTTCTTCAAACATGCCAGTAGAGCGGATAAAGTACGGGCATATGAGGGAAGTTCGGACTCCTTTGATGCCTTGGGTCTCCAGCTCCAATCGCAGAGCCTCGTCGAAGCCACAGGCAGCCGCCTTGGAAGAGCAGTAGTCGACCAGCTTGGCCACTCCGACGTGACCAGCCATGGACGCAATGGTCACTATGTGCCCATCGTTGTGTTCGATCATAGATGGCAGGAACGCTTTTACAGTCTGAGAAAAAACAAAATGTAATACAACTTCAGTCCTTTCACTTCATTTAACATCTCATTTTCGTTTTTTTTCTTATTTGCACCTTCTTCACCATCTTTTGGACTACTCGATACCTGTGAACGTAACTGTTTAAAAAAAAAATATTCGGTTTCAAACAAAGTCATTAAGGTCTCTGAACCAAGTTCAAAGCCTTTTTTATTTAATCCTTATTGCAATTAACCGTCAACATCCAATAAATATTCCGGTTTTTATGAGCAAAAATTTTCCTCATCGTTGAACATGCTTCATGCTTGAATTCACTATGAAAAGGTTTGTTGACCCACCATGGTAAGATTTATTATATTAGGACGTCATTTATTCAAATTATGATAAAATCCGTTTTTTCGCGCCAGCCGAAACAGTAAATTTATTTTTCCTGTACAAAATTAATGTTTCCTCACGTAAATTATCGAGTTACCGGTTCCATTGAAGTGTAAGTACATTGTAGTGTTAATAAATCAACAATCTTTCAACAATTTTTAAGTTTTTTTAAAAGTTTATTGTAATGTTTATTTACTGCTTTAAACGTATTTACGTATATACCTACCTACGTTTTTTTTTCTGCAAATGATATGTAAAATCAAGGACTACTTATCATGTAGGTACCCTTTTAAGAGATAGACGCAAGATGAACTTGGAACTTAAATAGAACCGCAAAAAATTAATTCTATTGTTGTTTTATTCATTTTGGTGTCATGTCATCTTGATGCAGTCATTTGATACTGATACAAAACCTAATCCCTCGGAGCACTTAATCTCCAAATGGTAGGGCAAAGGGGTAAAATAGTACGCTCACTGTTCAATAACTTGACTTACCCAGAAATGTGATAAAATGTTAACATCGAATGTTCTCTGGATGAGATGGTCGGGTGTGTCGAGGAGGTAGCTTCCGGAGACCACGCCAGCGTTGTTGATCAGCAGATTTACCTGGAAAAAAACATATATTGTAAATATTGGAAACGACTACTTATACACATGCAGTCATGCAGTTTTAAAAACTGATGAACAAGAGTAGTTTTTGACGATTTCGTACAATCCACATTCACCTCATAAGAGCTCCACGGTTTTATTGAAAGATTATTATTTATTGTCGTATCGAGCTTTTATTCTTTTCATCGCCGCGAGCATTCACGCCTGTAATGTAACAGTTCACATACACTTGTTTCTGTACAAAATTAAATCTTGGATTGTTACTTAAAAGTAGGCGAATGCTACCGGTGAGGGACCGCCCTTATGTGTAAACTATCGTCGTAGAAAGAGTCACTGTATATTTGTCGGGTTATTGTAGCGGCAATTTAAAAAGAACAGTAGCTTTGAAAATATTCTACAAAAATATATATAAGAACTAGGTGTAGATAATATAATAATAATAATAATATAAAGTTTATTTTTCTCCACACAAGTTGCTTAATGCTAGGGTTACAATGGAGCATGAACATGGGATTAACATTGTGAGAGACTGGTGCTTGTCGTAGGTCTTTGAAAAAACCTGTATTACAAGTCACCAGGGCCCTCCCGCAGCCATTTGCCTGCTGTGACTACTTTAATTTAATGGTTTAGCGTAGTAAGAAAGTGCAGGAAGTTACGTTAAACACACAGAAAAATAACGTAAAAAATAAATAAAAAAAACTAATAAGTACAGTAAAAATAAAGTAAAAATACAAGATAATTGTGGAAATATTGAACGCATGTGAGTAGCTGGAGAGTGTTAATGAACATATGAGATTTGAAGTGTATGCGTGGGAGGTTGTATGAGTAAATGTGGTGCGAGAATGGTTGAATGAATATTTTGGTGTGAGCATGATTGGAGGTTGATTGTGGTTCGGGCACAATATTATGTAAGAAACAGGTTAAGTATGGGATGGATATAGTTAGTTGAGATGGTCTATTTAAGTGGGATCAAAAGTTTTTCTGTGTCTTTGTAGTCTAAGGTTTTCAAATAAGTAGTGACTGAGGTTTTACATTTATATTTCATTAGAGGATAAAGATTTAGAATGTTGTTTAGCTTATTGTACAGGTATGGACCGAGAAACATGAAGAAATTATGGGAGTGAGAACAGTTGAAGGCTTGTGTTTGGCATACCCTGCCTCTTCGGCGCTTATCCTTTTGGAGATTCGGGTTGTAGTGCAATAAGGAGTGTTTCTTTAGTACAGTGCGCAATATGAAGGACTGTCTCACAGTAAGCACATCCCACTCTTTAAAAAGATCTACCGTGGGAAATAAATAAGGAAGCCCGGCGCCAACTTTTAGAATAGCACGCTGAGCCCTCTCAACATCAATTAGGTGAGTCTTGGCGGCACCACCCCAGGAAGTAATACAGTAGTCTATAAGTGATTGACATAAAGCATGGTAGACCAATTTAGTAACCCGTCGGTCTGCTGCATGTCTAAGAATTTTGAAGATGTAAATTAGTTTACGCAAGCGGGCTACCAGGGCTGTTATATGTGGTTTGAAGGTCAGAAATTGGTCTATGACGATACCAAGATATTTGATGTCATTGACTCTTTGGAGAGTAGGACAAGAGCATAGGGAGGTTCCCGGAACACAAGCATGACAGGCAACACCAAGATAAGGAGGAGGCAGTTGATTTGACCTGTGGGCAAACGTGACATATTTCGTCTTATTAACATTCAAAGTTAATATGTTTAATCGTAGCCATTCACAGACTTGGTTAAAACCTTTTTGAGCAGTATGAAAAACATGCTCCCAACTCTGCCCACAAAAAAAGAGGGCGGTGTCATCGGCGAAAGTAACAATTTTGCCACCATGGAGCTGAAGTTTGCAGAGGTCATTGATATACACCAAAAACAAGGTGGGGCCGAGTATGCTGCCTTGAGGCACCCCGTATTCAACACGTACCTCATTGCTCAGCCTACGGTCAATTCGGACTCTTTGCCTTCTTTCTGAAAGGTAGTCCCCCATTAGCTTCAAGGTAACACCTCTCACACCGAGTCTTTCCAGCTTTTTTAATAGGTGAGGAATAGAGACCGTGTCGAATGCCTTTGCAAGATCCAGGAACAGTGTTATGCATTTACTTCTTTGGTCTAGCTTAGTAATAATAGATTGCAAAAGTTCATGTACCGCGTCATTCGTTGATTTATTGCAACGAAAACCAAATTGGGCAGGCGATAGAAGACTGTTCGACTCTAAATAATTTGTTAGTCGACGGTTTATAAGCCGTTCCAGGATCTTGGACAGAGTCGGTAAGATGGAGATAGGCCGGTAGTTATCGACACAGTCTCTCTCCCCTCCCTTGTGTATCGGTTTGATAAGCGCCAATTTAAAAGCTCTGGGGAACACACCTGTCGTTATAGCAAGTATGCAGATGTGGGTAATAGGAGAAGTTAGACAGTTTATGTACCTCTTTAGGATCTTGCTAGATATATGGTCGACTCCAACGGCACAGTTTTCCTTTAACCCATTAATGAGTGAAAAGACTTCTTCTTCATCGGGAGGGAGCATGACAAATGAGTTTACGGCAGAATTAAATGAAGAGTCATGTGACATTGTACAGGTTGACGTTAATGTATTGGTGGATTGTTCCGCCAGCTTTCTGCCCACGTTAGCAAAGAAACTGTTAACATTATTTAAATCCTCGTCTTTGTTTTGAGATGTAATAAGACAAGAAGAGAAGTCTGCTGGTTTACTTGAGCCACTTATCTTTTTAATTGCATCCCATAGCTGCTTTTTATTACCCTTTGCATTTTCGATCTCCTTTTTGTCATAGTTTCGTTTAACTTTTTTAATAATAGAGTTACAATAATTTCTATAGCGTTTGTAGGTTAGCTTGATAACCTCATTTCCCGGATCTCGTTTAAGTTTTTTAAATAGATTATCCCTATTCTTCATACAACGAAGCAAGCCCTTTGTTATCCATGGTTTGCTGACTTGCTGCCTTCTGGGAATTTTCACCAAACTGGTGTTATTTAATATTGCAGTCGAAAGGTACGACACAAGCAAGTCGGTTGCCGCGTTAGCATCATAACACTCAAGAATTGGCTGAAAGGAGAGACTTTGAATAATTTCATCGAGCGATTCATAGTCAATCTTGTTGGCCGTTTTATTGTAGTAATTCAGGCGGGACTTTAAATTTAGAGTTATGGCAACAGTTTCGTGATCTGTAATTGATGACTCGAATATGAAACAATTAGCGTCTAATTTTGTTTTGAGCATAATGTGGTCTAGGCACGTTCGACCATGCGTAGGTGCCGTATGTCCAGGGAGCAAACAGTGACTTGCTAGTACGTTTAAGTAGTCATGTGAGCGGTTGTCTGTAGTATTAGGGGCTATATTAATATTTATATCGCCGCAGAGAATAATATTTTTAAAACTTTTTAATTTTGAGAGTAGTGAGTCTAATGAGCTAATAAAGCTATTGGTGTTAGCCTGACTCGGGGGACGGTAGATTCCGATGATGTACGTTTCTGTGTCCAATTTCAGTAGTAGGCAGTTGGCGTCATTTATCTGGGGTTCCTCAAAAGTTACTTTAAGGTTTTTGTTATAGTAGATAACGACTCCTTCATTTTGCGTTCTGTGAGTAGATGTAGATGCGAAATTATAGTTCTCGAGATTAGGTATGTTCCGAGCTGAAGGAAGCCAACATTCAGAGAGCACTACTATGTCCCAAGAAATTTCAGACCTTTGCAGAAGTGTGGTGAGATTAGGCATGTTAACGCTACGAATATTTTGTGACAGGAGATTGAGGGTGCCATTAGTAGATGAGATATATGTTTTTACATCGTCAATGTCGCATGTGATTGCTTTTGCTATTTGAAGTGAGTCAAGATCTGAGTGTAAGGTCTCAATACTTTGCATATTTCACTTAACTGGAATAAAAAATGTCACATAACGTGACCTGTAAATACGCAGGTTAATAAAGTACCTATAGACCCAGATCTTGTATATATTTATAGCTATGATGATGGACATGCGACTTGATTTAAAATATATTGAGACTACTGTACCGATACCACTGATAAATGGGAGATCATTTAAAGAAAGATCACCCAAAGAGGATCGTGAATAAATAGGTTCCTAAAACCCTTAGCCACTAGTATGGTGCGTCTAGTTAAAGTACTTAAGTTCGAAACATAGGAATGTACATATTTACTTTATGTGCAACATACAATCAACTCTTGTGTAATTACTTAACACGAATACAAAATTTTGTATTTCAAAAACAAAGTATTCACATTTGACTCTACTTACAAGCCTTCTGGCTGAGTTTAGCTGCAAAATTTTCCTAAAGCAAATATGTATAGTTAGCTACTCATTCCTAATAATAGTGCGAGCTTTCCTTCGCAACTTCACTTGCGTTAGGCATGTTGACATTTTTCACTATGTACCAACTTCCTGACCCGGTGCCGTGTCAAGATAATACGTATCATATCCGTCATCTAACAACCTTATCTGAGTATTATATAGCTCTTCTAGGCTTTTGAGTGTTTGCTAGTCATATTAAGTGGGTAGTAGAGATTTACTTTACATTGTTTAACAATAATATAAGTACTACTAATAATACTATGAACGGGATATTTCCCGTTCATAGTATTAATAGTAGTGTCAGTGACCATTTCAGTTTAAAAACTTATAATAATATAAGTGGTAACTATAGGTAATGTCAAGTGTTGCTGTTGAGGATTTTCTTTTCTTACTTTTTCGTGTGATTAGAGCCTAACTAACCCGGTGTTAGTTTTTATGTCACCATTGGATTGGCACTTGGCTTTACATGTCGTCGAGAAATATTTTTCAGAAATGCTGTTTTCTTTTCACAAAGCTAGTGATAATTATACAATAGGCACACGAATCCGAAAAATCTGAGGTGAGGTGGTGGTGGTGGGATAGATATGAATGTCGAGACATACAAGAAGAATGTTTGGCACATTATTAGCAAGTTTGTAAGTGGCACCGGTGTGAGGTGACTGAAAAGTTGTGTGGTAATCGGTTGTCATGCTACGAGCATGTGGTGCGGAGGAATTAGGAAAAGTCATGAGAAAAGTTTGGAGTATGAATGTGGATGGGTATATAATAAGAGTTAGGCGTCTGTCAGACGTGTTGATTTGTCTAAAACATTATTTATGAGCTGAACGTACTCGTCATTAATTAACTTGGTTACTACCAAGTTAATTAATGTAATACGCCTTTTATTTATATTTTAACCCACACACATACATACACCGTACACGATCCGGATACCAGAGTAGATACATACCTACTTGATTAATCTCAAATGCAATGTCGTTGATTTTAAAAATGCATTGTTAACAAAATTAAATTTAAAAAATGTGATTGTTATTTAAAATAAAATTAGCAGTGCGATTGTTAAGAACATTTATAAATAAAAAAATAGAATGAGAACAATTGGAATTCTTATAAAATTTACGAAGTGAAAAACCTTGACGAATGTTTTTGTAACGAGGTTTTAACGCTCTTTGTCTTTTCACTGCATTTTGTTATATGTAATGTATTTTATTTAACTCATTTCATTCATGTTTTTAACATAAATAAAATGATTAATTAATTTTGGATTTTAGTACCTTTATTGAAAGATACTAAATCATATCAACTCAAAATATATCGGCAAAGATTTACATAGACATTTTAAGTGTTTGCTTTATCAATATTAGCACACCGGTCTACAAACTTGAATTAACACCATTTTACCGATTTATATTGACATTCAATAGGGAATATTTAAAAAGGTATCACCAACAAGTAATTGTGCAACCATGCATTTTAGTAACTAAATATTTGGAATACTATTATTTACTCAACATGGACTAAAGTAAACCAATTTAAAAAGGTTTTAGGAAGCATAATCCTGTTCAAATACGTTTTTTTTTTATATTTTATGAATTTTCTGCCTGCCCCACGTAAGAAATACGTGAGTATATGTGTGTAAGTAGGTACCGTTACACGTGAGAGTAACTCGTTGGTTTAGTGGTCGTAAGCTCGACTGCCAAGCATGCGGTCGTAGGTTCGATTCCTAAGTCTGACAAAGTGTTTTTCCATCAGAAGCCGCCACGGCCTCTGAAATTGTGCCCACTTGATGACAATACGCTCGCCCCCTATTATCTACATGGAACTTATACATTACTGCCCAAATATGAGTGTACTGTTAAGTACATGCCTGCCCAATTATTCAGGAATTTCGGGCGTTATGTTATATTGTGTTATAAATCAAGAAAGATCTTAACTTACCCTGCCAACTTCTTCATCGACCTTCTTTGCGACTCTGTAGACGTCTTCCCTTTGCGTCAAGTCCACCACATACCCGTAGCATTTGCCACCGATACCTTTTACTAGCTTCACCGTGTCTTCCAAGCCTGAAACAAAACAATTCAGGTCATCAGTACCTTGACTTGCTAACTGTACTGTTATTTTTATAGAGTAGGTATATTCTTTAATATCTTCAGAATGTCAATGACAATATTGCATGTTTATATTATAATAACACAAGGTTATAGATATTAGAATGTTCGGTCAAAGACTTTGTAATAAATTAACAATTTTATGATAAACAACATTGACATTTCGATTTTTATTCGCAAATCCGAGTGATCCGTTAGATTCCCTGATTAGGCAAAATGTTATTAGGTTTTCATTCAATAGACGCGTCTCCTATCACATGGGACTTAAAAAATAAGTAACTGCTGGGAATAAAAAAAAAAAAAAATGAACTATTAGGTATACACCTCTGCCTAACCCTTCGGGGATTACAAGCCTTGATGTTATCTTATTATTGACATATTAAAATATAATAAAAAAATCTTGACGATGAGGATGTAAAAAAATGAACTAAAAGAACAGCTTATTTTATTTTAACAAAGACCTGAGAACGTGTGTGTAAAGATGTTGTGGGTTTAATGAACTCTGTCGAACTTGAACTGGTATGACATTCAAAAGTACGTTGCACACAAAAGTAAAAATCCATCAGCCAATTTTGTCGGACAAAGAAGTGTGATCCATTCCTCTCACGTTCTCAGAATCTGAGATTAAAATACGCACCTTGCGACTTTAAAAGTGTCTGAGTTTGTACTTTCATTATCTTCTCACTTCTGTAACCGAGTGTATGCTAAAGTATACTTTCTATAGTTAAGTTGATGGCAATGTCCATTAACGAGCCAAGAGTCCGTTATATTATGTAGGTATTTTTTGTAAATTTCGTCGAGAAAGTAACGGTTCGATGCAATACGAAAATACGTATACACATGTGAGCTTAAAATCCGTTGACTACTGATTACATTCGGTTGTAAAAATAACGGATAAACGATAAATCATAATCATTAAATCATCAGAACAACTGAAGTGAGTCAGAGATCTTATTAGATTATACACGTAGCTAGTTCAGTGGTGTGTGACCGTCGGACTGTAAAGTCATAGTTCTAACCCAAAACGTCTGATTTTTCGGATTCATGTGTTAGGGGATCGGACTGGGTCAAAATAATATGATTCTGTTTAGTCCGCAAGTTAGATTATCGAAAAATATTGAATACGTGTTTTTTGTTTTATCAAACCAATAAAAAATGACGAAGATAAAACGCGTCAAAGATCTTGGAGTGGGGCTTGAAACGTCACTTGTGTCGTCAAAATGTACTATCATATGACGTCACACGAGTTTTCGAAGCACTGTATCGTCTTCATTTTGAGTTTACGTGAAAAAAGAAAAAATACGTGTCCAATAATTTTTGGAAATCTATCTGACGGACTAATTAGTTTTTTTTTGTCCGATCCCCTTGCTTCAGTGAATGAATCGGGGGGACACTATAATGGCTGAGAGTTATTTCTCGAAGGCATGTAAACCCAAGTCAGAGGTCTAAGGGCGGCATAAAAACTCTGATACCAGGTTAAACACTAATCACACGAAAAAAGATTCTCTATCTTAATAGAGCACACGTACTGTAGTACTACTGGATGCTGTTAGGCTGCTTTATCTCCGTACTGGGCAAATGCCTCTCCCCATGACGTCTGGGGCTAGAATAGACCTTCTTATGATTACAACATGATTAAAACTATAAAAATATGCTTGAAAATTGCATATGCACAAAGAATAAAAAATGCGGTTTCAGTTCCTGCATTATATATTATTACATGTGGTTTTACCTTTATTTCCTGCATTCGTAAAAATATTAAACCTGTATTTTATAAAACTTTAATTTATTTATGGACGAGAACGTTAAAATTAAGATATTTGAACCAAAATGCCGAACTTTCCATTTCACATGTAACAGTAAAAAGTTTGGCCTACTTAATTACTGCTAATCAGATTAAAGTAGTAATATGTAGTACACCAAATCTTGTTTGTCTGTGTGTATGCATGTGTGTGTTGTCCGTGAAGTGCGGAAGCAGCCGTGGCGTGTGCGCAAGCGCAGCGGCAAGGTAGTTTCACACCGACACGACGCGCGACGCGACGGCGCGGGCGGCGGCGAGGCGAAGAGTGGTAAGGCAAGAATTGAAAGTACCGCAAAATTTGAATTCCGTCCAAGTCCAAAGTTCAAGGTAGATTGGGATTTTTTAAGTTTCGGTTAGCTTCATGTGCTGGCGTTTGTACCATATAGCCGCATGAATAAGTAGAGTATAAATACTCTGCAAAACGATACACAAAACTCGCACCGGCCATAGCACACTAATTCGCGATAGACATGCTTCAGTGTGAAACCATCTTTATTATCATTAATAAGCGTGCGCAGTGCAAGAGATTGCTCTTTCAGCCGTGCCATCGTACTGTTACGGTACGTAAAACTTTAGATGTTGCATCGGTATAGTTCAAGTTCAGCATAATTATATTTCATGAAGGTACTGTAGGGTGACGATGGAGCAAGGCTTTCAACGAGTTGTGGCCAAGGTTAGGCCAAAGAAACCAGAACCAAAGCTCGTTAGGTCGACGATATCGTCAAAGTCGCGAGAAAGAACTGTATAAGTGATGCACAGAGCCAGAAAGACTGGCGGATAAAAGGGGAAGTCTATACCCAACTGTAGGTGATTCCGGGCTGATATGATGATGATGATGATGGTACTTAAAAAAACTGAACTTGCTTGACTTTAAAATGTCGTTTCCTGCATTATTTTAACTGCATTATTTTTAATCTGTTTATATGTTACTTCGAAGTTGTGTCGTAGTGTACGTTCATTGTTGCGTTTTTGAAGGCATAATTGCTATAATGAATGCTTAAGAATTAACGGAAGTTCTTAATTAACTAAGTATTAGATTATATGAAGTTCTTTCACTGTTGGTTAGTGTAAAGGTAATCCCGTTTACACTTTTGTAAGACGTTTTCTGAAGGTTTCGGATAGGTCGCCATATGCTACTCGTCATCAAAATAGCATTGGTAAATGGTAAGTCTTGAGGATCAAGTTCGTTTAGTTTGTCGTAAAAGAAGACCAGCTTCAACAACACAGTCTTCATGCAATATTTAAAGGGCAAACAGTTTACTATGCGTGCGGCCTGTAAACGAGTGCTCTTGGCCGAATACTCTTGAAACATGCACCTGATTCAATTGATCGAACACGAGGTTTGTTGCGCAAGCACCAGAATCCGGCTCACCTTGAGGGTTTCATGTAATTTGGCCCATAATTTTGGTGGTTGGTTGCGTCTAATGCTATAGACAGGTACTCATTTACTTGTGAGAATTTTGTGTTTTGTCCATTCTAATGTATGCAACGTAATTTGGTTTTATTGCAGGTAGATTTAATTTAATTTTTGTTTGGCAGGTTTATTTCTGATAATAATACAAGACGTGATGAGAATCATGGTTTCATTTAAATACAGATGATACTGTTGTTGTCGGTCATTACTCATTACAAATCCTAATTATTTTCAAATCATTCGCTTCATCTTATTGATTCGTTTTGAACATGAACAATGTATTAGTTAGTTTTCAAGTATTAGTTTGGCCCTTGTGTTTTTCGCAATTTATTTTACTGGAAAGATTTACTGACAAGTAGTTTATTTATAATTGTTGTTAACTGAATAATAAACAGGTACTAAAGAACCTATTAAAATTAAACAAGGATTTTATAGCAAACCTTTGTAGTTATTACTTTGATTGATTATTACTTATCACAGTCTCTATTTACAGTCTTGTTTATTGAAATCGTTTATTCAGTTGTTGGATATTAAAATCAATATATTTTATTTCACATAGGCCTAGCGGTAGACCTCGCAGAAGATGACGAGACGATCTGGATAAGACCAGCGACCAGTGGTCCACATTGGCATTAGATCAAAATAACAGGAAGTCATGGGGAAAAGCTAACAGTATCAGTATTACATACATAGGCCTACACGGGCACTGATGAAGCGTCGAGAAAATGAGCAAAAGGTTCGGGTTGGTCGTTTCCTATTATATGGGGAATAACTGAAAACTCCAAACCAAAGCATTCTAAAAGACTACATTTTTAAATATTTTAGTTTTACTTTATGGTCATGTCTTAAAGTTTCAAGAAAAAACTTGTTTTCTCAAAAAAAGAAAAAACCTAATATTTGTTGATCAATCCAATTTGGAAACTATGTAGCTAATTGATTCAGAGCATTGATCGGGCAGTGACCTTTACAAAATTACAAAAAAGGCATTTAATTTGCATTCGGTAGCAATAAATTATGATGTTACTACATTGTAAGTATTTTTTTTTTTTTTTTAATTATAAATGGGCTTGCTCTTGACTTCAATCTTGCCCTAAGGGCAGAGATGATAAGTATTTTTTAAACAAAGCTATTTCAAACTGTAGGAAAGGGAAACACGACACAATTACGCCAAGTCTTTCCCTAAAACTGATACAAGTACTCATTACTCGTTAGTGTAGTAGTTGCAAGAGCACCTGCTGTGCATGAGGTCTTGAATTCAATTCCCATAATAGGTCAAGAAATGGGCAGACGATATAGTTGCCATCGAGGGAGAAACCTGGATTGGATAAGACTGGCACGAGAACGTGGCGATTGGCACCAGAAAAGAGAGCAGTGGGTGAAATCGGGCTGTGGATGATGATGATGAATTGGTCAAGAAAGTGTTATTGGGGGTTTTTTTTTCAGTAATTTCTGAATACTTCTATTCAAAAGTTAAGTTTAAGAGGCACAATATAAGTACATAGGTCAGGTTTCTAATATTCCCGATATAATAAGTAATTTTGCAGACCAACCGCAAAGCAATCACTTGCATGAAGACAAGCAATCTGAAGCGTTATTTTCTCGAACATAATGACGATAACCACTAGGATCTAGGGTTGTCGAGTTTTCGTTTCTATCTAAATTGATTCAGCCCAATATTTGGTGACGAGCTTGGCACTGGCATGAGGTCCTGGGTTCGATTCCAAGGTCAGGCAAAGTGTTACTGGGTCTTTTCCATCAGGAATTTCCCAGTAGCAGTCACCGAGGCTGAATTTGTGCTCAGTTGATGGCAATAGGCTCGCCCCCTATAACATGGGACTTAAACATAACAGTCGAAATGTAGATGTACTAATGGGTACACCTCTGCCTAACCCTTCGAGGATAACAGGCGTGATGTCATGTTATGTGGTAGAACGTGACCGGCTGAAGCCAATTCCGTTCAATATCTAAGTGTGATCACTCCTTTTAATCAAACCGAGCAAAGACCTGTAAATGCAGGCCCTGACAGCTCATCCTAAGAACAAGAAACGCTTTAGCACTCGTATATTTCCCAGCCAATTTTGTTTCATCATCATAGGTTCATGACATACAAACCCTTGGGCGTTATTGCAGCTATTATCAAAGCCTCATTGTATATGGAACGTAGTATTGTGAGAAGCGTGTGACTAGCTCAAGTCTAAGGACAGAGACATCATCTGCCTAGCCTTTTCCCAACTATGTTGGAGTCGGCTTCCAGTCTAACCGGTTGCAGTTGAATACCAGTACTTTACGTGGAGCGAACCTGCTGCTTACCTGAACTCCACAACCCAGTTAATACTGGGTAATAAACTACGATACCCTTTGGTAAGACTGGTTACAGACTTTGAGGTCTACCTGTAACGACCGCCAATGATCTATACGTGGCAGCCGTGACCAAAATCTTGACGTGCTTTCCGAGACACGGAGTGAACTCGGTATGTAATGGGTTGTCTCCCATCCACAGACCAACCTAGACAAGTGCAGCTTAACCTAAAGACCCGAGTAGCAGTT
Organism: Diarsia dahlii; assembly: GCA_949775195.1. NCBI lineage: Eukaryota > Metazoa > Arthropoda > Insecta > Lepidoptera > Noctuidae > Diarsia > Diarsia dahlii. The sequence goes on along the minus strand of OX459211.1, from coordinate 13,051,548 downwards.
ATTATTAAGCCTCCTCGAGAGTCTAAGGACAGACAACCCTACGCAAATGATTATGGCAATTACTAAGCGTTATCCATGATAGACTCATGCGCATATATAGCGGTCATATTACAAATGGAGATCGATGGTGGCTTTGAAAGATCATGCAGGAATTACGACGAGTACTCAATGAACTTTATTATTAGACGCCTGATTTTGACATTATTATACGAGTAAAAGCCTGTCTTTGTTTTGCTTTGATTTATTACTTCGTCTATGGTAAAACCTAAAGCAACGGTATGATTTTAGCAGTTTATGTATTAAACTAGCTGACCCACGCAACCTCGTCTACGTCACATAAATATAGCTAACCTTTCTCGATATCGACTATCCGACATAAATTAAGCTAAATCGTAACAAACAAAAAATCTTATCTTTCCTCTTTATTATAATAGTTCAGATGGTTTAGATTAGCTTAGATTATATTAAAGTGTGAATTACTATAGGTATCTCTTACTGTTAAATATACTATAACACTCTATACTTGTAAACATTATGATGCAGTAAATATTTTGAATTTGAATTTCCCGGAGGCCAGCCAGAATCCCCCGTACCTACATTGCGACGCGCGAAATATTTTGCCGCGCGGATATTTTTACATTGCGATATCATCTAAGATATTTGTTTAAACTGTATAGAGTAAAGGGCACAAATATTCTATATTAAATTTCCGTTCTAACAAACACATTTATTTAGATATAGATTAATACCGTATGGGTTAAATAAGCTTCGCAAAAAATAATTCTTTTTAACCTAACAGTTTAACTGTAAAAAAAGGTTACAGTGAGTCAATCTTAAAAGATAGATATATGCTGTCACTGACTTTTTTTTAGAACTTTTGAAGAGGAACAATTCCTTCATACATAATATTAGCGTAACTTAAACCGTTTTCTCAGCGCACGCAGCGGAAGCTCTCAAAAAGGAAATACCTTTTCCCGTTTTTGTAACATTTTTCATTTATGCTCCGCTCCTCTTAGCCGTAGCGTGATGTTATATAGCCTATAGCCTTTCTCGATAAATGGACTATCCAACACAAAAAGAATTTTTCAATTCCAACCAGCAGTTTCTGAGTTTACCGCGTTCAAACAAACAAACAAACAAACAAACAATCAAACAAACAAACAAACAATCAAACAAACAAACAAACAAACAAACAAACTCTTCAGCTTTATAATATTAGTATAGATTATTATTGTAATGTCTGAACCAGGTACGTACCAATTGAAATTTAATTGTATTTTTGTCTCTCAAAAGGTTGTATTGAAAATTAATTTAAATGGATATTAAAATATTTTTAATTAAAACAATCGAAACAATAAATGTAAAAAATATGAGCCATACATTTATGAAAAGCCTTGATGCAGATGATTGCATTGCCCTACCTACCTGGCCTTTAAATTAAAAAATAAATAAACAAAATGAATTGAGATCAATTCTACACGGTCAAAATGTTTTACCTACGGTTTTTAGACTTCGTCCAAAGCCAAGAGTTTAAAGTATTAAAAAAGATAAATGAGCACATATTTCTTCAGTATGTCTGCAATGTGTTTTACAAAAATATTTAAGTTTCTTGTCCGTTGACAATGCGTATGCAAATGCTGGCTATTGACTAAACACCGTGACAGCACTTTCATAATACGTTCAGTAATACGCTCTACATTATTACATATTTATTGTTCTTAGGAGCGGCCATGAAATGTTGTCACATTTTCTTGTTTCGTTTCTTCTATTAATTTTAGTTTTAGAAACATACAATTTCAAAGTAGTTTGGTAAGTTTGTATTTTTTAACCGATTTCAACAAAGGAGTAAGTTTGCAGTTGTTTTTTTTTTGTAACGTAATAACTCCGTCATATTGAACCGATTTAAAAGAATCTTTTTCTCATTGGAAAGACTTTCCGATTGGTCCCATAGACATTTCATCAAAATCGGTTCAGTAGTTTGGTGTTTCCTTCTTGGCCCATGTTGACATGATGATCCTTATTTATTTCGATTTGATTAATATTACTACTAATTATGCTCTTTCTATCAGTTTCAAGAAAATATTGGTCACTTGCACGGATGCTCCTTGGAACGACTTTTAGTTTTTATGAATCCCAATTTTAAACAAGAGCGCCATTGCCACCCATCGTCATCTTCTCTCGCAAAATGGTATAAAGAGTTATAAATATTTCTCAAGAAATGAAAAAGATGAAAACCGCAGCAAAAAGCATCGATCTAGAAGTAACATAATCTTGCCTGTACCCAACATTGGAATCAAAATATCATATTTTTACTAGGGTTTATAAACGTAGAGGAATATGATGAGTAATTATTCCTCTACATTTCTAACTTATTAAATACACATGAAAGTCGTATGCATAGCTTATGACTTTGAAAATTTCATAAAGGATTAGAAGTCTCCTATTATGGCCAGATTACGGACGAGTGTCACTTGACGAAGCTAAGTTATGAGTTTCAAAATGAGTTCAGTTTGGTATAAATACTTTAGTCTTTGAGTAGATAAGTTTACTGCACACACGCATATAAAACATCACGCCTGTAATCTCCAAAGGGTTAGGCACAGGTGTATCTAATAGAAGACCCACAATAATTGCTGTAGTCTAATTTAATTGGGTGTAATTTATCTATAATATGTATGTATTTAGAAATATATAAGTATGTTTATCAGTTGTCTAGTACCCATAACACAAGCTCTGCTTAGCTTGGGACTAGATGGCGTTGTGTGATAGTTGTGGAATATTATTATTATTTTATTATTATTATTATTTAAAGTGATCTAATATCTATCCAGATTTTATCCAGTGTATGTTTTCATAATAAGTTCACTTTATTTTAAAGGGTGACAATATTTACATTGTCCCTGACACAATGTTTTATTTTGAGGTAAACAAGTATTATATTTGGTAACAGCAACTTAATTAAGCTAAGTGGCATGAGAAGAAGATATGTTTTACTTTAATTTTACCTTACGAAACAAGTTGGTAATGCAATTATTATTGTTTTGACGACATCGTTAAAGTGTGATTTCTCAACCACTTAAAGGGCGCCAGATGCACACCTTGATCACTGTATTTATTTGTAGGAATTATTCATATTAGGTACAGTACCTTCTGAACGAACGAGCTCTGCTCAGGCAAAAATAGGGAAAAACGATTTTTCCCAGATATGCAAACTAGCTAGAAGGATTTTTCACCCCGTAAACCCCTATAAGCAACTTTTTACGAAATCATTATTAATAGTATAGGATAGGAGATAGTTCAGGTACTCTTTGCTTCTATATGTATAAGTTGTCAGTAATATATGTTACCCTTCTCACAAACAAGGGGTCAGTTAATGCAAGGAACTGATTGTACAATATAGGTTAGCTACGGTGTTATTCTAATTAATAATTTCAAGTTGTCAGAGTTAGATTGACGGTTTAATTATTGTATTTGGCGATTAGTTGTTAGTTAGTCATCTTGTAATTGGACTTTATCGTTTCAAACACTTTCACAAGCTGTTGGACATTTAAAAGCTACTGCAGTTCTATCTCCCCTGGAATGTAATGCATTCGACCAATAGTTCTGTAGATTTTACGAGCACTAACTTTTATAAGGCATACTTTCAGGTATCGATTGACTTCCTAAGTTCCAGTAAAAGCATAAAACTGAGAGATTCGTAGAGAGCTGAGTGTTGACAAAACGGCTTTATTTGGAGAGAAAGGTTTGCATGTATTTGTCACAGTAACATTGGAATGTGAAAATGTATTTTCCTAAGCTTAGGCTCCAGGCAGTAAATGTTTTATGAAGAAAATGCTTTGTAAATAAAACGTCTTTGTTTAGGCGCGTTGGCAAATTATGACTAAGTTTTACGTTTTGTATGCTAGTAAGTAATAAATAAACTTTAATTTACAGTGTGAATGGAGACATAGTAAATATGACTATAGTCATATTTACTTTATCCGTGCCTTGGCTGTGTTCGTGTGAAGGTTGTGAGTTTTTCCATTGGGGCGAACTGCCGGGATAGAAAGTATTCTGTTACCTTACACTGGGCATAATCTACCAGAGCACCAAAGTTTTTGAAATCCATTCAGCAGTTAAAAGCGTGAAAAGGTAACACAGATATTTTATTTTTGTTTAGTTAAGGTCACTTGTAGTTCAATTCGATAAGGTTGCAAGACTGCTCAACCGCCCAACCAACCGGAATATCCTGGTTGACATCAGATGAATTTTAGGCCTAACAAACTACATAGTTAATATTACACCACCTGTGCACCCCTGTGAGGTTCGGAATTCAAAATCAAAATCAAAATTCATTTATTCAAACTAGGCTGATAATCAGCACTTTTCGAAGGTCAAAATTTACTTTACTTTACTACAGTGAAACTTGGTTAACTGGGACTTGGATAAGTGAGAAACCTCTATAACTGGAACTCATACTGGGGTCCCATGAGACAGATTTGAATATCTGAGACACATTTAACCAGGTTTCACTGTATTTACATTTTTCTGCAATTCGGCTTAGGGCGTCATTGAGGAGACGACAAGGAACTGGCTGGGTCGTATTAATATGTACAGCTGTTGGTTGCAGTTCTTTAAGTTAAAAAAAGTAAAGTGTAAATCTGTACTGTATGCTTTACGTCACTATGTAAACACTTTATGATTAAATACCACAATAACTCAGCAAATTACCATCAAACATTGTCTCCACGTTACCGATCAGAGCCGGTGAGTTAATAGCTCAGTTTAAACTGTTAATAGTCAACAATGTAGACTGTTGTACCTACATGTAGGTACACTCTTATTGCGGACTCAGATAATTGCGGTAGGTGTTACCTATTACGTAACTGTACACATAATTGGTGTCATTACCGTTGTTATGAAGGTAACAGGTGTCTCACAAAGTGTATTTATTCTATTCTAGTTTATTAAGGACGTTTTTGCGAGACAAAATATGATAAGACCTATATTTTTTAGATAAGTTGACAGAGGCAGCCTTATAGAAGGAATACTGGCCGTTTGTTTTCATTTAGAAATTACAAATAGTTTAACAAAATCGCTGGATCGCGTTTCCCCACGCTTAAAAATCACACTTGCTGTTGTAGCGAGATCTACGGGGTCGTTAAACTACCAAGTATCTAATCAGTTATCTTTGTTGTATATTCTAAGTAGGCCAGTTAGAGGCCGTTTAAAAAATGTTTAGATACGTTGCCTAATTAGTTTTAAAGTAGACCGCATCCCGTCGGGGCAGCGGGATGTCGAAAGGGATACCGCAGCCTCGGCACAAGGGCGAAGAAGGAACATGGGTGGTTTTCGTTTAAGTCTGACACTCCCTTCCGCTCTGCCCAAGAGCGGGAGGAGTTATTTGATGATTTCAAAACCACGAAAAAAAAAATGTAGACCGCATTAATTTAAATCGCTTCAATAACTTCGCAGCTCCCAAAAATGCTTGATTTAAAAACCAAGTGCAAACAGTGTGATTGTTAATTCATTATAGTGATGTAATGGGAAGTCGATACAAGTAGGTATAATTTATTTATTTTCATTTAAATCAGGTACAGACCCATAATGTGTTAGTATTTCTTTATAATGATTGGTTTGAAGTGGTTCACTCATGGGCGCATCGACGTAACTGAATGAACTTTCTTTGTGAAGCTGAGAAATGCTTCTTCAATTTCCGTCTTTGTTTTGATCGTTTGTCGTTAGTGGTTATTTGGGTAATTAAAATAAACAAGAGGATCTAAAAGTAAAAAATCAGACACTCAGAGTCACACACTGGAATGGGTGAATTGTTGTCTGGCTGGTCCGGAGACTAACAAATAGTTTTATTGCATTATATGTTACACTGTTAGTGTCCGGGCATTCGTTATTAGCGCGTACCGTATAGGTACTAGTTTGACCAAACCATTAAATAATTTACAACAAAAAAAAAAACGCAATTAATGCTATCATTTTCACTGGCGCACGCGTTGATGTCTTTAATTCTACGGGTTCAAAAACCTTTTGACATTTTAAAAGTTATTTTTTACATTTCATTAGAGTATTATAGAGTCACACAACTTGACTACGTAACATATTTGTAACTCACTTGTTACATTTCGGTACATGTACATGACAGTGTACACACGTCATGCATGTCACGGACAGGACAATGGCATGACAACCTGCAAGCTAAAACCCGTGTCATGTCACTCTATGGTACAGCGAGATGCCAGCACATAAAGCTACCCGAAACCTTGAACCTAATGCTTTAGCAATAAAGTTGGAAATCTATTAAAGTAATTTGACAGATTGTGCTGGTGTCTGTCTATCTTGACTCGTGCTTACACAAAACTATTTTAGAGCAAAAAAAGCTTCATACCTATGTGAAAATTTTCCGGTCGAATACTAAAACACAACTACGATTAGTCTTTCAGCAACTGTGTGTGAAGTCGGAATGATAAGTGATATGCAAATAGGTTTTTACAAACAGTTTTACAGGCCATTTATTTAATACTTGATGGGGCCGGTGTGACGGTGGTGGGACCTGACTACAATGAGAAGAAACAGGCAAAACGTACTCAGAAGTCAGTCTCTTTTAAAATCCATATAATCTTGGTCTACTCAAATGAGGATTACGAATTGTCTGAAATGGAATTTTGAAGAAAGAACCACACCTCTTTTTTTACCCGACTGCGGCGAAGCCCAAAAGGAGGGTTATGTGTTTGATGTGTATGTATGTATGTATGTATGTCCGTTTCTTTGTTCCCTCATAACTCCTAAATGGATGAAGGGATTTGAATGAAATATACATCGTTAGATTCGTCTTAATGACGCGAGTGTTATAGGCTACATTAAAATTAAAAAAACAAAGAAAAATTGCGGATTTTGGGGGCCAAATCGCGGAGTTCAAAAAATATTTGTTTTTCAATACCATCGAGTAGGGTATCAAAATAAAGGGTTTTAAATAGAGATTACAAAAATATAAAACACTTATATGTTTAAAAGAAATTCAAAGTGTGACAAATCCTATAAACAAGCACAAAAGTTAAATCATTTGCGAAGAATTTTACGCGACCAACGAAAGAACAACCACAATAGAACTAAAAAGTTGGAAATAAAAAAAAGTAGTTAAAAAACTAAAAAACCCGACTGAAAAAACTGAAAAGCAAAAAAAAGCACAAAAAAAAAAAACTAAATAAAATAGAACCCTGCCTGGTTCCAAGTTTTGTTTAATTTAAAATGTGCTTGTTTTTGCTTTTCAGTTTTTTCAGTCGGGTTTTTTAGTTTTTTAACAACTTTTTTTTTTCAAATTCCCAATCAACCTCTTGAACCTATGATTTCGCGAAGAAAGTTAAATTGAAAATCTATTGAAGAAATTTGAAAGATTGTAGAAGCTTAATTTGCTTGGCGTCAATACAATTTGATGAAAAGTTGAAAACATAAATGACTAAAGATTGAAGTAAAAGGAAGGCTGCGTGTGTTCTCACGAGGAAGGTGCACGATTTGCCATGTATGTATGGAAGGTCATTGCACTCTATTAAATCATAAACATGGCCATTTAAATATAGAAAACATAGATAGTTGTTTTGACACAATTGAGAAAAAAACAGAGAGGTATTGCCGAAAATACTTTTGAATTTTATTTATTTTTTTGGTTAGTAAGTATATTTGGATACTAAATTGGAATAAATTATGTCAATACTATATCAACGATGCAAAGTTGAACAATTATTTGTTTCATTTTACATATTTTGTGTTTGTTTTATTTTTGTCATATATAAAGATGATGATAATGGGGTCTGGGGTTCAATTCCTAGGTCGGGTATTGTAGAAAGAAGGTTTACGGTATAGCATATAGATGCAAAGTTGTTTGTTTTATTGTACCTACATTATTTTGTGTTTTTTTTTTATTTCTACACCGACCCCAAACGGCAAGGGACTGATGATGATAAGGTTTACTTTTATACCTACAAACCAATTGCAATAAAAGCGGTTGACATCGACTCCACAAACTTAATATTTTTTAGTAAACAGTCGTAGTTTTTTTTTCATAAGAAAGTATAAGGTATGTCCAAAACTATTAAAATTTAAGATTGGTAACGTCAGAGTACGTCACAACCGTAACGTTAACCTTATTGATATTGGAGTATTTTTGATACGCATATCATATCTAGGATTAAAAGGCTGGTTTAGATAGCAAAAAATGTGATTCTAACCTCTTCTGTCAATGGGTAACAGTACTAGAGCGTTCGGCCTTTTTAGACAATGATAGCGTCTTGTGGTGCATCTTAATGCATAATGTTGTACATACTTCGACCTTGTAAGGCTCTATTATAACCGTTATTAAACCTTTAACCTTAATAGCCTCTAGATGAATCCATCATGGATGTCTTTAGCCTAGATTACAGCCCATTTATTTTAAAACGCCTACCAATATTAATAACCACTCATTTTTATATTAAACCTTGATGATGAATACGATCATTAGATTTAATTAATTCTAAAATCAAGCACATGCCAAAATTACTAATCGACGCTTAATGATTTTCTAGCTCAAGGTGATTATTTCAAGAAATTAATGGAATTATTATCGGATTTTCCTCAAAATTTTCCGATGCTGACGAATACCTAGACGAAAAACTGCGCAAATGTTTATTTATTTATTTATTTAAACTTCATGCACAAACGTGGTACATAGGCGGACTTAATGCCACAAGGCATTCTCTACCAGTCAACCTTAAATGTTCATGCGAAAACGCATGAACATTTGCGCAGTTTTTCGTTGGAACTATTAAATTATAATTATCGTAATCAAATCCCATATTAGGTACATAAACTTAGTATAAACTTACCTGACATAAAATATCTCGGAGGTGATAATATCATACAGTACCTACTTATCATTGGTATGTCTTCATGGTGGTATCCGTTTGGTTATAAGGATCATCAATATCATCATTATCCAACAAAAAGATGTGCCAAGCTGTATAACCATTTTCGAATATAATTCATATTCAAGCGCAATTTTCACACACAGCAAATAGCAAAATAATTTACCTACCTATCTAACTAAATTAAGCACGTGTTACCTTGTTAAGCTTCGGTCAAGGTTTAGAATATTATCGTCTAGGTATCGAGTGTACTCGTATATTTCGTTGTCCAAGAGCTGTTGGCAAGAGCAACGAACAAATAAAACGCAAGGTCTTACCGCTTCATCGCTCACTTTTGCGCCTAACAGCCATTCTCGCCGAATAACGTCATTTCTAACAAACCATGAAGAGATTAACTTTACAGTTTTATTGGTGGACGAACAGTGAAATAAATGTTTATGACTACGTGTTCATCAAAACTAGTTATCGGTTTAGAAAGGACCACTTTCATTCTAACTGTTCTTAGATATATATATTTATTTTGTACGAAATCATCAATGAGAATGTCATGCTGTATTATTATACAATACGATACAATGTTTTTTTGGAGAATAAATTATTATTATTACATGAATTGGAAAAATTAAAGGTTCTAACTTAATATTTGACTTGACAGGTCACACCACACCACTGAACTATCACTGAGATTCTTAGTTATAATTTAAAATATTAATATCTAAAGAAAGACCTTTGATGACGTAAACGTTGCTTGTGAATATGGTACCATAAAAAATATTTGTTGTCGGGTTAATTATTGTCAACCACAATTTTAACACAGCAATAAATATTATAGCTCTTATTACAATACTTTTGTTAAATTGTTGCACATTATAAAAGTTATTAAAATGAATGACTTGCTTAATAGTTTAATCTTAGACTATTTCAATAAATCTTAATTGGTGTTAAAAGGGCAATCGAATAGAAGTACCGATCTTCTAATTGCCTAACATATTGCGTTATAAACATTAAAACGAAACAATGATAACGCGCCCAATGCCTGCTGTTAACTTTAACTACTTTTTTGGTGCAACTCAGCCTGTGTTTCACGTTATGTAGGTACTTACTCCGACAAAATATAACCGAATCTAATAAAATTGTAGTTAGTTAATCATTGATTTATTTTATTATGAAGTGGAACATAATTTCAAATCAAAACAAGATGCAACTCAAGTATGTTTAAAAATTTATTTGAAACTAGCTTTTGCCAGCGGCTTCGCCCGCGTGAAAATGACGATTTTCCATACAAACTTTCATCCCCTATTTAAATCCCTTAGGGGTTGAATTTCGAAAAATCCTTCCTTATTCCTTGTCTACACTTTAAAGGGAACGTCTGTGCAAAATTTCAGCTTTCTAGGTCCAAGAGTTTGGGCTGGGCGTTGATGAGTCAGTCAGTCAGTCAGTCAGGACTTCTCTTTTTATTTATATAGAAGATAGATAGATAGAAGATATGTACAACCATTTATCAATACTTCAACGATGGCTACTTATTATTTCATTTCGTAATCTCGAAGAGTAAGAACCACAGCGAATGCCTTCCGGCGATTTATCATATGTTTACGTACAAAAATCAAGGTTTCGTAAAACTCAAAAGTTCGCTTTGTTCCGGGAACTTGAGTTTAAGTTGTTTTTGGCTTCATCCAGAATCCGTGTATGTTAACGTTTTATTGTGATACCTACGTAGGTAGGTTCAGTTCATGACTCGGACCGGTAGTCAGTTAACTATTCGAGGTTGTAGTTGTCGTTTTAACTTTTAAGAAATTCTGAGAAACCCACAACGCGAATGAGTTGATCTCACACATGCAAGATTTTCCTGTGATGTTTTTATTTTATATTTAAGTAGGTATCTCAATCTTTGAAAATATATGATAAGTATGGTATATGCATAATTATTGTGCAGGTGCTAAAATAGTCCTTGCACTTAGTTGAATTAGAGTCTAGGCGTCTATCTACGCGGTCAAGATAATTTAAATAAATGCAATAAAAGGTTATGTTATAATAGTAGATCGTCGTAAAATACAGATTTAGCTCGATGTTGAGTACTTTTTAGAGTTTCATTAAAATTAAAGTTAATTAAAACGGTAATTAAGGACAGATATTTTGAATTAGTTAATTATAGTTTTGTACTAGGTTTAGCTAATTATGAATAAGTTTATTCTGTTCATTACATACAGATATTTCAATCCCGATTTAATCAACCTAGATATTTTTTCCAAAGAGTAATTATTATTTTTATTATATGTATATTATTGTACAAGTATTACCTGTAAATAATCCAAATGCACAAACTAGAAAACTATTAACTTGAAGTAAACGCTACACACATAACCAAACCTGTTATAGATCGTAGTTATAATTTAAAAGCAAAGTGAGGATAAAATCCTAATGATAATTACCTACCAAGACATTATACATATTCGATATTTATATTTTTTTTATATAATCGATATTTAATATTGATTCTAATCTGAAAGTCGTATCAGATAAAACTATGGATGTACAATGTACAGTGTAGATTAAAAGTGGCCATGCAATTGTTTTGCCTTACTGTAGGTACATGTAGTACAGTGTGTAGACAGTAATCTGACTGCTTCGCTAAGAAGAAGTTGCATGAAATTATTTCGTTTGTAATTGAAACCTTTCCCCATTTTCATAGAGTTCTTTCTCCATCTCCATCACGATTTATCTGTATTACATATAATATTTACAACAGCATCAGTATTTTTCACACCATCCACCCTTATTTTTTAAGCTTACATCGTGAATTTGATCTCTTTCTTCTTTTCTTAAAGCTCAACGAATAATTATAGCCTTCGTAATTAGTTGCCTGTATTTTCATTAAATGTAAAGTTACAAAGTAACATTCGCAGTACTTATACAATTAAATAGCGCTACTTTGCATATTTATTTTTTCCTTTATTAGGAGTATACTGGCATGTAATTATGGACTATATTATTATGTATATACCGTGTTTTTTTCCGTAGTCTATGATAGGGATGCTGACTCTATGCATGCGTGCTACAAATAGAATGCAACAGAAAATTCCGGAACGAAGTATTTTAAGTTCGCTTTACATTTGATCAGATGTACAGTTTCTTGTTACTTATCTTAGTATTATGTGTGCCGAGTATAAAATCACGCATGTAATCCCCGAAGGGTTAACAGAGGTGTATCCATTAGTACACCCACCGTTTCGCAACACAAGTTTATAGAAGTATGAAACTTTCAGAAAGTATTTGTCATTTGCCGTTGTCTATGCCCTCTGGTTTACGTGTGACATACCTATACATAGCAGATTCAACACCTATTGCAATATTCGACCTTAGGACAGACGAGTGTCAACTGTTAACCATTAGGTCAGCTTCGACAACTCTCTATGCGAAATAAACAAATATTTACAAGTCTTCATTCAACAAACTACCTACAAACTACATGAAACTAATACACTAGTACATTGCGTATTAACTACGGATGTGTTGACAACGTTATTAGAGACGTTACGCAATGTACTACACAACACAGAAAAACGTCGTTTATTGCGATTGCCTATATAATAACATGTCTGTATAAGATTGATGATATTTACATATTTCACACCGATTGATTTATTTTATGACGTAATTCGGTAGTCTGCGGTTACCCACAGAATTTTAACTACAATATTATGTATATTTTAGTTTTATTAAGAGTTAGATTTATGATAAAAGGAAGAGTTCAAGATCAACGAGATATACATAGGTAGCTCAATGTATTAGTAGATAGGTACTTCAAACTTGGGAATTACCAATAAAGGGATCTAAAATCACCCTTAAATATGTGTTGTGAGAAACCAATTTAAGGTTTATACACTCGAGAGCAATGAATCCGGGTCACTTAAAGAATGTTAAAAATCTCGGAAACTAAAAATTATAGGTTAATGCAATAAATTGTATTTAATAGACAATGTAATACTCCTTAAATGAAAGTAAAAAAAATATGAGTCACCATCCATTTTATTAACACAAAATTACATAAAGAAAAAAACTGCCGATCTCTCCTTAAAACAAAAATAGGAAACATGAAATTTTTGAACTTTATTACGATTTTCTTGAATTTTAATACTTCGTATTGCCTCCTCGTGCTTCCATTACTGCGTTTACGCGGTTTGGCATGCTGTACACCAAGTTCCTTATACGATTTTGGGGAATATTCTCCCATTCCTCGGTGAGAGCAATTTTGAGCTCACGAAGCGTGATTTGGGGAGGGTTTCGTTGTTTTACGCATCTGCCTAGCTCGTCCCAAGCATGCTCGATCGGGTTGATATCCGGGCTGCGCGCTGGCCACTCCATACGAGTAATGTTCATCTCTTGAAGGTAGTCATTCACAATCCTACCTGTATGAGGTCGGGCATTGTCATGCAGAAATATAGCATCCTCACCTAAATTGACCATAAATGGACCAACGTGATCATTGAGGATTTCTTCCACATATCTTTCGCTAGTTAAAGAGCCGTTTTCTATGATCACCAGCTCTGTGCGACTTTCAGAAGAAATTCTGGCCCACACAAGTACAGACCCACCACCGTAGGCTACTTTTTCTTCGATGCATGCTTGCTTGAATCTTTCCCCCGGTCTTCGATACACTCTGTGTCTTCCATCGTGCTTGTAGAGCATAAATTTTGATTCGTCGGACAACATAACTTTTGACCAATCTTCAACACTCCAATTTACGTGGCTCTGGGCATATCTTAGTCTTGAAATACGATGCCCACGCTCCAGTTTAGGGCCGTTTGCAGGTCTAAGGGGTTTTAAGTTAGATTCAGCAAGCCGACGTCTTACTGTCCATGTACTTGGGTTACTTCCTCCGAGGCGTCGAAACTGATTTGTGAGTTCAGTTCCTGTGAGAAAGCGATTTCGAAGCATGGTGTTCACCAAGTATCGGTCTTCTCGTGCTGTGGTACACCTGGTTCTGCCCGTTCCTGGTCTGCGTAGGTTAGAACCAGTTTCTTCGTAACGTCGGAGAACTCTTTGTACTGTTGACAGCGACACACCGACAGTCCTGGCTGTATCGCGCTGACTCCGGCCGGTTTTCAGCATTGTAAGTATTCTGGTGCATTCTTCAGGCGTAAGCGACATAATTTCAGCTTGAATAATGAATATAGAGCACTATCAACATGGTTTATGTACCCACATAAATGACAGATTACGAACAAAAGCAAAACCAAATGCTGTAATTACGTAGTTCCATCTTCGAAAGTGGCCCTTTTTCAAATTTGTTTTTTTTTATGATATAACTTTACAATAACTAAGAAGTTTTAATACCTTCATTTAAGGAGTATTACATTGTCTATTAAATACAATTTATTGCATTAACCTATCATTTTTAGTTTCCGAGATTTTTAACATTCTTTAAGTGACCCGGATTCATTGCTCTCGAGTGTACTTTAAGCCGCTTTTATAATAAGGAGACCTGAAAATCTTGACAAAAACAGTGGGTTTATAACTAAACCTTAATTAATAACTAACTTCAGCTAACATAATTTAATTTGCATAAACAAAAATTATGCCTAACGCCAATCAAAATAGCCAACAAAATTAAAAGCAATAAAATCAATCAACTTTAGTCGTTATCAGTTTTAATATTATGAATTTATGACATAATGGGAAATAAACTTGGAAGTAAGTATATTGGGTATTTTCCGTTTTTGTTGAATGTTGACCCGTAACTCGTTTTTTTTGCTTATCTGTCGCAAGATGAGACTTTAACCGTGTTTAAGAAAAAAAACTTGAAATATGTACCTATGTAATATATTTACTTACGTACTTGTGTACATCTGCTTCATGTAGCTAGCAAAAACCTACAAAAGCTTCAAGTATTTTGAACTTGGAACTACATATTTTATATAGTAGTGATTTAACATAAGAATTTCCTAAAATATACGCTTGACCATAAATAAATAAAAGACTTGACCAATAACAAACAAACAAAAGAAGAAAATAAGTCAAATTGAAAATGGAACTGTTTAAAGAGTAAAATGAAATTGTAAACAGATAAAATTGAAAATCTTTACGCATCACAGCTGTGTTACCAGCCAGGCACGTGTGACGTGTACAATTAGAGCTAACAATGTTAAACATGACACAAGCCACTAATTGCCTGACTTAGCGCTACTCTCGCTTCGAGAACACTGAAAACCGGAATCAAATAGAAACAGACAAATTGTAAACTGTGTTATGTTGACTTATGAATCTCTCTGTAGATAGATAGATAGATCAGTAAAATAAATTTGTAAATAAAACATGGCATCAAATCAACATCAACCGTGGTGAAAGAATATCAGCAAAATTGACAAATTATTTGAATATATAGCTATAAACCTTCATCCCAAATACAATCTTAATTATTTTACATTTAAATCACCAAATGGCACCAAACGGTGTGTCAACTCAATTACGGTTCAATAGACATTGAAATTTAATTCAATTTCATTATTTGCTACGTACACAGTAATCTATACCTCATCTATATGGATAAATAGAATTGAAGTATCTGTTTGTAATTTCAACATACCTAACACCTATTTACTAAATGCGAAAGAATATATTATATATGTAAGATACTTCTAAAAAAAAAACATTGTTTTTTCTTTTTCTATAAGTATTTGTCTGCCTGTTTGTTCCGGCTAAGCTCTGAAATGGCTCGACAGATTTTGATCTAGACTAGCAGATTGATGATTTTAAAATGAATAACACAAGCTACGTTTGTTTTAGAAAAGGGATTAATGCCTTAAACAAACCTTTCAAATACAAATAGTTAGTAATATTTTATAATAATTACACGTGCTAGTTAATATAATAAAGGTCAACAGTACCTGATGCCGCGGCGTACATGGGCAATATCCATAACGCTACATGAAGGAAACTCCATGGTAAAGCAAACATGTAGTACCGACCTTATAGCTCCTGTATACCTGAGCACATAATTATATTTAACTTCGAGATGTATTCATCACTGTTTACCGGCACTTAGTACCTTCCGTGTTATGTATTTTAATGGCATGGCGTTAAATAATTAAATGTCAAGTTGAATTTATTTTCGCACCACGTCGTGCATATTAAAATGTTACACTGTTATTACAAAGCGGTATAGTTTTAAGATTAAAGGCCATTTAGCAACAGATAGATCTATGTAATCCTGATGCAAGAATACAAATATTCCTATGTGACAGAATATTATAATGTAAAATTAATGCGGTTTCGTTTACGATAAACAGTCATTCAAATTTAAAATTGTAAATGAGGAACTATGAGGTAATTTCCCATATTTGGGTGAAATCTCCATTGTTAACCGACTTCTTGATTAATTCAAACAAACCGAGTATCAAATATACAGACATTTGCCCTGCCTTTCACCTACTTATATTATACATAAAATATTCTTCCTTTTTCGTGTGGTTGGTTGGAGCCTAACCAAGTTGTCAGAGTTTTCATATGCTGCTCATAGGCCTCAACTTGACTTTATATATCGTCGAAAAATATCTCTGTTGTTGAACGATGTTTTCATTCACCGAAAGAATTAATGAAAAATAATTACACAATACGCACATGAATCTGAAACTCCAGAGTAGCGTTCGAAGTCGAGGAGACCTATGACTTGGTAGTCCGACGGTCATATCATACCACTAGGCTATTATGTTCAAATTATACAAAAAAAAACATATTTCGCTTGTTACTACTACCACTTGTCTACCTACTTCCAACTCAAGTATTGTATTGTGACGAAAACAAAATAGCCGCCATTTGGTTCAAATTAGCAAATAATGCTGACATAACGATACTAAGTTATTTATTTTGGTATACAATAATGAGCAAAATAGTAGAATTTTACTTCAGAATATAGGTAGGTATTGTCTGATCTCTATTGCAACACAAATGCGGAAAGCGCTCAAGCTTGAGTTGGGAAACAGTCTTCAACACGTCTCCTCAACTGCGCACGCGTGTTACAAGATTAATCTCGTGTGGGGATGTTAGTCAACGACTGTGTAATAAACCCTAGATATATGAATGAATGTTATAGGCAGGTTGGATTAGCCATGACTTCAAAAGTCACTATACACATAACATCAATTAAAATAAATGACAATGACATCTACTTAAAACTTGACAAAAATGACCCCAAAAACGGAGACGGCTTGGTGAAAAACTCCCTGAAAGTTTACTGCGAGGAAGTGAGTAAAATAGACTTTAAACTTTAACATGAAATTTAAAAAAGGCATCGCAAATATCTGAGCTTCCAAGGACACATGATAAGTTTTTATAATTCAACAAAAAACCGTCTATGCAAACCAACTAATTACCCGTACTCAGCATCGCACGGTGACTTGAAGCATTTGCTAGTAAAATACCCCGAAAATGACTCCACTGTGTACACCACACTTAAAGTAAAGAACGTTCATTATATGAAAAAAGGCCTTCACAAAATTACATGTGGATACGCAACAAGTACAATAAGCCTGATGCATTTGTGGTTCTGCACAAGTAAACCACATTGTGGTTTTGTGATGATATTGTGACGGAACGCTAAACGTTACGCGCTATCAATTTGGCTTCAAAGTTTCTGTTGACCTTTCCAATGGCATTTAGTTGGAGTATAGCAAGTGTTATGCTAATAAAACAAAGGCCAGAAGCGTTCTAAATGTTAGAATGTGATACAGTTTTGTAACATTAAATACACACGCATCGCTATCTAAGTTTGGACAAGACAAATGTTATGTTAATTAAATCAACAAGAACAAGATTTCAGCTACTTTTATAGACATGCAAAAATCTGTTTGATTTATGTACCTACTGTTTAACTGCTCAACTACTGAAATGACTCATTAGAATTTAGACAGAAAGCTTAAAAACGACCTGGAGAAAGGTATAAAGAATAAATTCTACTAATATTATAAACGCGAAAGTTTGTAAGTATGTATGTAAGGATGGATGTTTGTTACTCTTTCACGCAAAAACTACTGAACGGATTTGGATAAAATTTGGTAAGCGGGATAATTTTCGAGTTGTTGCGAGCAAAGCCGCGTGCAACACCTAGTATATAATAAAGAAAGAAAAAAGGACGGACAAATAGAGAAAAAAAGAAAGAGTAAACAATAAATAATACTATTAATTCCGACAAATAGATTAGTTTACCTCAGAGAACTTAAAATCAAGAGGACGAAATGAGGTTGTAGATTAAGTATTATTATTAAGACATGCGATAATTGGTTTAACTAGCAATACCACCCATCCATGTTTGACAAGGTTAATTAAACTGGCTGTGACGAAACGAATGATTGTTTAAGCAAATCTGCCACAAAAAAATAATGACATTGCTACAATGTACATATTTTTGAACTTTGCATTGGTTTGCCAATGACCGATGGACTTCTATTTGATCTCTCATCAAGTCGTAAAGACTTTTTGTAGACACACTCTCGAATATTTTGGAGATACGAATGTGAGTGCATTTTCTCAATGATGTGTTTCGTAGAACAAGCTTTTTAATTTATTCCGGTATATATCACAGTAACAGTACCTATCATATTTATATTATATTTATCGCATAAAATTTACGATCTGTATGAAATTACAATGTGTAGACAGATTCTGCAGTTATAATAATTGTGTTACATTTCTCATACTTTGTAACAAATGTGTGTGGATTGTAGGAACAAACAACGTAAAAACAAACGCCGTGTTGAATTATAACAATCACAACCTCCTTGGATAGTGTCATTTGTTTTTTATACATTTCACACTTTATTGTTATTCATAGAAAAATTTACATCAAGTCTAGTCTATCGTTGTTTAGGAACTTTTTATAATCTGCAAACGTGTTTTCTGCATGACCAGTACTATATCTATCAGAGAATATGTTATTTATATTACGCAATTTAAATATGCAGACGTGTCATCGAGCAAGTCGTGATTATCACCTGTACGTGCGTGGTTATAATGCGGTAATTAGTCAACTGACCTTGTTTGTTGATATCCCATAACACCACGGTACAGCCGAGCCGGGCTAGCCTCAGGGCTATGAGGCTGCCCAAGCCTCCACCGCCTCCAGTCACCACAGTAATAGCACCTTTAAGGTCCTTTTTATGTCGGCCAACAATGGTCTGGTATGTAGCTTTTATCACGTGTCCAATGCCGACGATGACAAACATTATAACGTCTATAATCGCTTGCACGACGGTATATTTGTCTCTCATACATTCTGGGATCTCCCTCGTCAGGGGTCCCGGCGTCATGCCATTCATGTATTCCTGAGTTTCCACAGACATCTTTGTGTTTTATTTAAATTTTGTTAATTAAATGTACAACCACTGAACATCACTTTTCACTAATTGTTATAATATAACACTTCACTTGTCTTTGGAACCTGTAACAAAATAATAAGTAGATAAGTAAAATGTAACAAATTTATAAGTAAAGTCTTATCACACGAGTAATAATGTCGTCAGGATATAATATAATAATTGTAATATTTCAACTTTATGCTACAAAATATATATTGATTACTAGCTCTTGCCCGCGTCCTTCGTTGGACTAAAATTTTAAAAATTATTACTCCATTTTTTATTAGTTTTTTTTTTCAAATTTCAAGGGAACCATGTAGTACTTATGGTACTTACTTGACATACGATGTACAGTAGAAAGTATATATTTTCATATGCATTCAGTAAAAAAGCTATTGTTTTATATTACAAACATACACTGTTTTGTGTACTTGTTTAATTACTGAATTATCGTTAAAATGTATGAACATTTAAAATACTGTAATACTCTACATCTACAAGATTGTTTATATCATTACAACTAACTTTTACTACCTGCGTAGGCACACACTAAGCACTTCAGTTACCATTGTAATTACAAAATACAATTAAGTGTTACATTTCTCTTAAACGTATTTGTTTGTCATCGTCATTAACTGATACATTATGTAACCCTGCTCTACATGCCGCTATGATCTTCTATGTACATATATATAGTCCTCCTTACCGATTTCGGTAACGGCGACCCTTACAAGCTATTTCCTAGCGTGTTATGTGGCTGGCCAGACCGAATTTACTTTTAAATACCCGGTCACAGTTAAAGCAGTAGAGTTGACCGGCAGAGTTGTAGGTGTAGGTGTAGGAGGGCTTAGGTCTCTCTTTACGTGATTACGCTCTCTCTTTTTTCTCTCTTTCTCTATGTACATAACAAGCTGTTCGTGTGTAGCCTTATTTTCCTTTTTATTGTTGTGACCTTTGATTATTGCTATTTTATGTATGGGACCAGAGCCTAGGTCCTACACTACAGGGAAACCTAAAAACATGTTTGCAAAAAATAAAACCGACTTGAATAAACACTAAAAAATGCTTTAGCTTCGGCAGTTGGTGACTTGTGTCTGGTTTTTTACCACCGACTTCTGTGTTTTTTTTTTTTTTTTTTATTATTGATAGGTTCGCGTTTGACCACTATCTCACCTGATGGAAAGTGATGATGCGGTCGACGATGGAGCACGCTTACCTAGAAGTAACCTATTCACTCTTGACTTAAATACCCCTAGGTTATAGCTATCAGGAAATACAGACTCTGGCAGAGAATTCCACTCCTTAGCTGTACGCACAATGAAAGTATTCCCAAACCGTTTAGTGCGTATGGGTGGGATGTCCACCATATAACGGTGGCGCATCGCCGTACGTCTTGTAGTCCGATGATGGAACGGGCTTGGCGGAATTAGATCGTGCAATTCCCTCGCACACTCTCCGAAATGTAACCGATAGAAAACGGAAAGGCTAGCTACTCGTCGCCGATGTTCAAGGCTCTGGAGCTTTGACTTGACAAGCGCGTCATTGCCGATGAGCCTCTTGGCTCGTTTCTCAATTGACTCTAGCGCATCAAGCTGGTATTTAGCGGATCCATCCCAGAGATGAGAGCAGTACTCCACACACGATCGGACTTGCGCTTGATATAAGTTGAGCAGCTGTTTCGGTGTGAAATACTGTCTCACCTTTGCTAGGATTCCCAGCTTCTTGGCAGCCAGTTTAGCCTTAGCCTCGATGAACGGACCGAAATTGAGGGTTGACGTAAACGTAACGCCAAGAAGCTCAATGTGATCGGTTAACGGCACGGTCACACCACGGAAAGTAGGAGACTGTTGGAAATCACTCCTTTTTGCGGAAAAGAGACACGCCTGGGTTTTAGCAGCATTGAACTTGACCAGGTTGGCGTCGCCCCATTCGGAGACAGCCTTCAAGGACAAGTTATGAAAATGTTTTCTTAGTTTAAAATGTTCCCTTTAAAATGGGACTTAGCCAAGCGTAACATATTTGGGGTATAGCCCTTCTAAAGCTTACAGGCGTAATGTTATGTTATTGAATGATATAAAAATATATATACAGGCGATTGTAGGAATTACGATTAACCTGTCTGTTATTGAAGTGTATATCTCCGAAGGTCAGCATCAAATTTTCACAAGATTTAAACGTACATAAACAAAAAAAATCAGTCAAATTGATAAGTTGGTTAAATATATTGAAAATCATATTAAAAATATATATGTATAAATATAATCAATGTAGACTTAACTTAATAAATTAGAAATCGTTTGAGTACAAATATTGCTAACAAGGATATTTTGTGCATAGGCACATTATGCACACCTAAAATATTGACTCTCTAATTAAAATACCCGAAATTGACTGCGCATTAAAATATATTGTTCAGAATATTTGCTAAGACCACAAGAAATTACCTTGAAATCACTAATTGAAGGAAAACTAAAAAAAACTGAATTACCTACCTGACTGGAGCCCCAAGAATGCGACGATATCTAACTTCTGACTAGAATTTGACTTTGCCTTAACTACGTGACTAAGTATAAGAGCTAAATAATAAAATATTTCGTAAATGATCGATGGATATTCCTCCGTTCCTTTACTACTCGTATTCTACAAAAAGTTATCGTTAGATATAACGTTTAAAATGATATATCTACAATCGAAAAATATGTTTAAATCGATAATTATTGAATATTTTTATAGTGAAGTATACAATATTTTATAGTCTCCTCGTAAATTCATCAATATTATTGATTTATTCGTATTTTAATCATAACCATTATGTAATTAAAAATCATTGAGAATCATGTTTTATATACAGCAATTAATCGTCTGCCTCATCAAGGATACAAACATTATAAATATTCATAAAATTCAAACAAATTGGAATGGATGCATGAATCTTAACAAAATGCTTCGCCTAAACAGGTCTTTTGTTTGGCTTATGTATTATTATAATAACTCCCTCAGGATATCAGGAAGGACAGTAAACACTCGTTCACATTCAAAATAAAACCTCGTGAGCACATACGCAAGAAGTTGGCAGCTTCGTCTCACAATTAAGTTGATAGCTTTTCTTGTGTATCTTTCAAAACTTCATATATTTTATGATTACATAATTTTATGTATTTATTTTTATATTTTAGCTACAAATGTTTTTTTTTGCCCTTTTTTAGAAAAGGGCAACCCTAAACTGATTTCCAACTACAGGCCGATCAGTCTCATATCCTGCCTGTATAAAGTACTTGCTTCGACCCTACTGAGACGAGATGAGACGAGAGACACCGAAGATTGACGAGAACCAGCCAATAGAACAAGCAGGATTCATGAAAAGTTTCGCTACCATTGACCACATACACACACTGAAAGTAATTATTGAACGGTTTACGGAATATGACCTTCCCATATATATAGCTTTTATAGATTACTCTAAAGCTTTCGACTCGATTTCACACAACTCCATATGGCAGGCCTTAAACAAGCAAGGACTAGACCAAGACTACATAGAAATAATCAAAGCAATTTACTTGAGAAGTTTTACAAGAGTACGACTTGACACTAGAGGACCAAAATTTAAAGTCGAGAGGGGGGTAAAGCAAGGAGACCCACTTTCCCCAAAACTTTTTATCGCAGTCCTAGAATCCATCTTCCAAAATCTCGATTGGAGTGATATGGGAATGGCAAGTACCTCTCACACCTCAGGTTTGCGGACGACACAGTGCTACTGTCGGAAGACCCATACAAACTGAACCACATGATAGATTCCCTTAGTCATCATAGTGAGACCGTTGGGCTTTTAATCGCAGTCCTAGAATCCATCTTCCAAAATCTCGATTGGAGTGATATGTCAATGGCAAGTATCTCTCACACCCCAGGTTTGCGGACGACATAGTGCTACTGTCGGAAGACCCATACAAACTGAACCACATGATAGATTCCCTTAGTCATCATAGTGAGACCGTTGGGCTACAGATCAACTGGAACAAAACCAAAATCATGACGAACCGCGGACAAATACCTATATCTATACAGACAGTACCTATAGAATATGTCGTGGACTATTCACTATATTTACCTTGGCCACCTAATTTCAACAAAATCTTGCACAGAAAAGGAAATCGACCGCAGAGTGAAAAATACTTGGAATAGGTACTGGAGTATGAAGGAAATTTTTAAGGGTCCTATACCCATAAAGTTAAAAACAAAGGCAATGAATATTTGCCTAATTCCTGTTCTTACTTACGCATGTCAAACCTGGCCTCTCAAAAAATCCTTCTTAAGTAAAATAAGAAGTTGTCAACGAGGAATCGAACGGAGTTACTTGAGTATCAGATTGAAGGACAGAGTCAAAAGTTCACTGATAAGGAAAATAACCAAGGCAAGAGATGTGGTCAAACAGGTCCTGAAACTAAAATGGATATGGTCAAGCCATATCCAAAGAACAACGGATGAAAGATGGTCACAAGTTATTACAAATTGGTATCCATTGAATAAAAAGAGAAGGAAGGGTAGACCACTCAAAAGATGGAGTGACGACTTAAAAGAAACAGCCGGAAACTTGTGGCCCAGACTGGCGAAAGACAGACCCAGCTGGAACAGTTTGGAGGAGGCTTTCACCGCAAAAGGCGGCCCTTACACCTAACAATACTAATCTTATTTTAAGTACAGACACTAAAATTACTAACAAATACATAAATAAGTACACAACACATTATATAAAACTAAATGTAAATTAAATGTAAGGGATAAAATAAAGCTAAATAAATAAAAAATAAATAAATAAAAGTGTATTTTTTACTCTGTTTTGCATCTAGGTGTCTCTACATCACCCTAGGGTAGACTGGTATAAAATGCCCAAGGCATTTAGTAAGTCTTTGTACGGTTTAATTACTTGTGCATAAAGTTCTAATAAATAAATAAATATTATAATAGTCATAGATTTTCTCTAGTATGTTTACCTATACTTAATTAAACACTTTGATCGAATTCTTGACGTCAGGAGACTCTGAAATTCTATAAATACTCTCATAAATTAATTGAATTGTGTTTGATCATTAAAAAGAGATTCATTTATTAAAACTAGATGAAAGAATATTTTCAAATTCTCAAAATCATCATCATCTATATTGGGGTCACCAATGTTGGGGTCGGCTTCCAGTCTTATCGAATGCAGCTAAATATCAGTATTCTACTGATGAGGTCAGATAGGTAGCTGACCTCCACAACCCTCTTAGTACTTCAGTTAGTAGGTACTGCGTAAAACGATACCCCTTTGGTAAGACTGGATATGAGATTTTTGGAGTCCAAAATTCCCAATGAATTATAAGGACTACTTATATTTTAGCGAAAAGCCTTCTCTAGTCCAAACTCTTGGGTCAAATATATCATAATTATTACAGTATAAGCAGCTTAAATATGTGACTAAATCATTATGGGAGTAGATACCGCTGTTCTCCTCACACATTTGTGTCGCAAACTCGCAAGCGAAGGCAGCGACCGGTGAATGCAACCATTGCACAAACCTAGCCACACTGAGGACCGGCCGGTGTGAAGGTCGCCTCTAATATTATCAATGGGTTCAGTTCTCTATTGGCCAGATTTGATATAAATTGTCAAGGTTGCCTAGGGAATTTATTAGGTACAAAGTACCTATAATAACATCCCCGTATCCAAATTCTATTCATCATCGTCATCATATCAGCCCAGAATCACTCACTGCTGTATAGGCCTCCCCTTTTTTTCCGCCATATTTCCCGGTTCTGTGCGTTCCTCGATCAGACGTGTTTCCCAAATTCTTTTCGTTGTCAAAAATCAAATCATTCTTATTTGTCATAACTTCTTAAGTGTCGGGTAATATTTAAAATAACTAGATTATAAACGACAGTTTTATGGTTTTTTACTCTAAAAATCGAGGTCCCAATTAAATAATTTTGTAGAGACCACAATGTAAAGACGAAAGATTTATCAAGAAACAATGTACCATCTTGTTATTTTAGAAACCGTTTGCGTAAGCAATTATTTTTTCTCTCCGCTAATTTGATTTTTATTGGGAGAAAGTATGAACATGAATATGCTGTTTCTATGCAGTATATCGTATTATTTTGACAGATTTGCAATCACAGTTCATGGCATTCCTAATATTTTCAAACATTTCCTGCTGAAACATTTTTGCTTTATTTTACAAAATATTATCCTCAATAATTTATATCCTGTCTGTAATATAATATACTGTTAATAAATGTGTTTAGTTGATAAATGGCTAAGATTAAAATAAACACAATGTGAGGATAATAATAATTTATGAATTAATAAGGAAAATAATAAAAAAACAACAAAACATAATAAAAAATAATACATAGTTTAAAATTTTTCTATGACGTCAGAGAGCAGCTTTACAATACAAAAATAAGATTTATACGAACATAATAAATAGCTCGCCTTAACTTTATAGCTGGTTATGGACATAAAAACATTACCTAAAACTTGTCATTCAACTTACAATGACGTAAATAGTTAAGTAGTTGGTAACAAGAAGGCAGTAGTCTAATTCTCATACTCAAATACATTTTCTTTTTAGAATATCAAATCTATTTTTTTTTGTTTCCACAATCTTTGATCTCACAGAATCAGCAAAAATAATTATTATAAGTGACAAACGCCAAGGTTAAGAATTCAGCAATAACGCGGTAGAGTTTACAAAACAATTTTTCCCCTTTTTGTTAAGTGACATAATTATACTAATTGTGGGGTGTCCCCCACAATTAGTATAAGTGACAGCCAAGGTTGATGGGAAATGTCAAAATTTTAAAACCATTTTATAAATAGCAAAACAGGAATGAAATAACAAGGTACGTCAAAATGCGGTATAAGGTTATATTATTGTCGATAACCACCATAGCTGGCTCGCCCCTCAAAAGTTAAAAGTTAGTAAACCAGCCTCGGTCTCACGTACGTACTGAGGTATTTCTCATTAAATGTGAGCTGAACATACCACCAAACATTAGAGCAGTCAAAACTTGTCCGATGTTGCAACTGCAATGTTTGTTAGTTCTAAATAACCCTCTTGTCAATCTTATTCTTAGCTTGTTGTAGGAGAGAAAGGAAGGAGAAAACGTGTTGTGCCGACCCCAAATAGAATGAGACAAAGGCCGGAAGATGATGATGATGACGTCATAATTAAAAATCACAAAATCACACAACCCCATTTTTAGGGTTCGATGCAGTCGAGTAAAGAGCGCGAGTATCACATCGTCAATTTACCAGTCAAAGAATCATCCTTAATTATTGGTAAAAACAAATTAAAACGAAGTGTCGTTGCATTCACAAAAACACAGGAAAGCAGCAATAACGGCTAACCTTCCAAGGCCGCTGGTAAACAGGGGCAATGTAATTGCGTTATAGCTGTGGTTAATTACTACAACCATGATTACATTCTCGCTAGATACGTATCTGCTGTGTAATTGTGTGTGTCTGTCCTGATATGTATGCAAGTTTTGTAGATAAAGAAAGAAAGTGGATTTGCTCACAAGTTTGTTGTAATTCATCTTTACCGGAAGAAACAGTTTTGTTAATCTACATTTTTTTTTCCAAATAAACTTTTTCTTTGCAAGAATTAAGGACGCGTGCACTACTATACTCATCATCTTCCTGCCCTTGTCCCATTCTATTTGGGCGACCCCAAATACGATTTCTTCTTCCATTCTTTCCTGTCAGACGGCACGGCATCACTTACTCCTTTCTCTTTTATATCATACTTCTCACAATCCAAACATCTTTTCTTTGGCCTTCCTCTACTTCTCCATCCAACCACATTAATATCCATTACTTTTTTAGTCACATACGTTTCATCCCTCTTCATTTCATGTCCATACCAACATAAACGACTTCTATTTAATTGTCCTCATTATTTTCCCGTCCCTTTTCCATTTCCTTTGTGGTCTGCGCAATAGCTTATTACGTCTTCTACTTCCAAATATTTTACAACCGTCATCTCATTGTTTCATTCCTTCCAATTACTATGATATTTTGGAGTCAACCAGCTCTGATTACGCAATTCGCCTGTACTATGAAGATTATTTTTCTTTCACAAGACTGTCTAAAAAAAAGTATTATTTGCTCCCTGTGCTTCGAAGGTTACTAAGTAAAATCGACATCTGCGTTGCCACGGACGATACTGTCAAAGTGGCTAAGATTTAGGTCATTATTTACAATACCATTGATAAGAAGAAGATGATTATCAAGATTGTTAAGGTCGCAATTAAATAAATAAGAGCCATTCAGGCCAAAGCTAATTCAGGAGAGCTGATCACTATCATTGTTATTCTATCTTCCATTCATGACGCGACAGCCGCCTAGCAACTTATCGATGACGCACGCACTATCGTTTCTCGTCCACGCACTCGTGATCTGAATGTAAGGATCACTGTTAGTCTTTGGGCGATGCATTCAATGTCACGTATAATTCTTCATTGAACAATTCAAGGATCAATGAGGCATTTGACCACAAATGTTGACCGCAACATACTGGACTATTGTTTGTGGTTTACGATCGATTCCATATTATATTTTGAATGTTTTATTGTACATCAGTTTTTGATAATGCATTTTGCGCAGTGTGTCCTAAATTTTGTTATGCATTCACCAGTCGGTCTTCATCCACTGCTGCCATAGGCTTTTTGCTTGGGTCAGTTATGTCAATCTCCGAGTTATTACGTATTATAAATTCTTCGTACTTAAATGTTACGAAATGCAAGGTTAGAGGCGTTACGTCCACCGCTATCGGCGTTGGCGATGCAATTATTTCTATTTTGATTATACTACTGATATAATGATGGCAAGTGATGGTAATCTTGATGCATAATTCCATGACACGATAATTTTGTATGAAGCTAGCGATCACGTGGACTTCATTTACTTTAATATCAACCGCATGACGAGGCATAAGTGTAGTAGGGTAGGAGAGAAACAAATGACGTCTTGATGGAATTAGAAAATAGGAGGTTTTGTAGGCTAGATGTGAGAAAATGCAATGTAGGAATTGGATGGTCAGCATAGAACTTGCCAGTATGTTTGGCAGAAATAATTGATAACACAAAGGGCAAATATTCTGGGTTTATTCTAGCAAATAAATAAGCTGATCTTAGTGCAATAGCTTTTAAATGATTTTAAATCTTTACGATAATTAAAACTGTCTGGAACGGGGTTATGCATTAATGCTTTTCCAACCTAGAATGTAAAAATACTCCATAAAAATTGAATAAACTAGTAATAATAACTAATAGCCCCGTAGAAAGTAAAGAAACTGAGTTGAGAAATAAGCACGCGGACAGTTTCATGGCTATGGTGCAGCGTGGCGACTAATTCACGACAGAGAGTTACCCACCGTGACAAGAAAATATTGTCCATCGAATAGCTGTTAACGAAACATACATTTTTTACGTTATTGGGTGACAAAGTAGACCACAGTTTATTACAGGAGTTTAGTAACCACCTTGTAGAGACATTTGTAAAAACAGAGACAGTGCTGAAGTACTGCGGCACCAGAGTACCAGTTGTAATGTTTTTCGTAAATCTTTCACTTTACTTTTCGTTGCGGTTACTCGGGTGCGCCAAAGTTCACCTAAAATTTCAACTCCGATAATTGGAAATCCGAAAATGTTCTTCCTAACATTTTTCATCCTAACAATCGCAATTCCTAACTTCTCTGTCTCTAATGTTTTAATTCCGAAGCATTCGACTTCATAATGTCTGTAGCAATAAACATCTATTACACTATTATTTGTTTTCCTATATTTTCTAAACATAACCATCTTTTACACTATTATTCAAAGTCATATCTTTTTTTTTGTTTGTATTACTTTTTATTCATAATAATCAGTATTATAAAAGGTCCCATTAAAATAGGTGGACAAAATTTTAGAAATCATTCAGACCGCTAAAATAAGGACAATAGCAAAAAAATATATAAGAATAAGAAATAAAATACCTACTTTAATAGGATGAGTTTGTTCTAGAGTGCCGGCAATTTACCTATTATTTTAAGTCAAAATAAAATCACTTTATACATATGTAGTGTTTTTTTTTTGTTTAGATGTCTTTAGTTAGGCTTACTAAACGCTGTGTTAAAATTTGTCCACCTATTTTAATGGGACCTTATATACTATCCAAAGATATCCATAGGTTAGGTTAGGTTAGAACTGTGACCAACTACGCGCGAGCCGAGCGAGCGAAGCGAGCGGTGCCGCGGCAGCGGCCGGCGAGCGCTACCTCGATATTGGTCGCGAAATTTTTCTAAGTATTTTTTTCATAGTGCCCCCAAGACGACACTCTGACCTGAATTTCATTCATTTATTTTATTTCAAGACAAAAATCAGTGAAACGACCTTTAATCATTCTAAACAGTTGTATGAGTGAAAATATTATGGTAATTATGTTTAGGAATAAAAGCGTTAGGATAAAAAACAGTTAGGAGTTTAAATATATTTACACTAATGATATTATGAATTCCAATTTTCGGAA
This sequence comes from Diarsia dahlii, assembly GCA_949775195.1. Lineage (NCBI taxonomy): Eukaryota > Metazoa > Arthropoda > Insecta > Lepidoptera > Noctuidae > Diarsia > Diarsia dahlii. The sequence goes on along the minus strand of OX459211.1, from coordinate 13,021,757 downwards.
ACATGAGTGTTATGAACATTGTCGGTAGGACTACAAATAGTATGAATGAAAACTTTAGGATGAAAAATTTTAGGAAGAGTGATCATTTGGATTACAAATCGTTAGGAAGAACAATTTCGGATAAAGAACTTTAGGTGAGCCAATATGGACCCCGGTTACTCAGATTCCTGAAAGACTAACTAACAGACTTATCAATGCAAGTCGTAGCGGGATCTTGGTGACAGATTGGATGGAGTCTATCAACCGTGTTGGTGATCGACCTCGTGCCTTCGACTCTACAATGCTCCATGGACTTATTGTTGCCGGTAAGGATTCGTAATTGCACATGCTACAACACTCTTTGTTTACATCGACAATCTTTCCTTTAAAAACTTAGCATACGCTTTTTGGTGACAGAATTGGGAATGGTATAGTAGGTATTAGTAATACTATCTCGGATAGGCAGGAGTCACGAATGCTCTACTAAAACTCCATTCATATTCCATAATTTACGAGTTTCTCGTTTTAGTACGAGTATTTCGTCGGTTTGTCGTGCTGTTGCAACTACACTACGTCCTTGCGTCTGATGTCATCGGCTAGTTACAAAATTATTACGTTTTATCAGAAAAGTGTTTTGCCATATTTTTTCGTCATGTAAATATTGATAGAACTTGTTGAGTAATTTTTGTCGGCAGTTCACATATTATTGACAAAAGACAAATAGCTTAAGTATTGAATAATGATAAGGTGTATTATACAAAATTATCAAATTGTTTTTAAAATCTAAATATATACTTTAAAAACAATTTGTTAATGTTGTTGAGTTTTATTTCGTTAAGACAGGGACTAAGATGCAGCCTTGACGAACACTTCGGCGCTTCAAGTCGCTCTTCAGATTATTTGGTGCTAAAATCTTTAATCTTTTCATAGATTCGCCATCTTTCAACCATTCTTTTAATTTGACGAGATGTCGATTGTAAAAATTAATTACAAAAGTTATGTTTTTAATTTGAGTATCCTTTAAATCCTGTTTCGTAAATGTTTATGGCAGGATCAACCAATAAATTTAAATTCACGTTATAAAAGTTACCTTGAAAGACAGCTAATAAATAATAATAAACTAATTTGATTGCTTAAAAACTAGGCACATATCATTAAAGCCGGCAACGCCGCACCCAAATTCTTTTCATAAAAAAACGCAACATACGAAATTGCAAAATAAAATCTGACAACAACATTTTTTTGGGCTCGTTAATTCTGTACAATCAATCTTCAAGCGTAACCGTAAGGTGGAACGCGCCCAGGCTAGGTGGTCAACGATCTCTGCGAGGTTGGTAGCAGCTGGACGATAGTTACCGAAAATCGACCTAAGATATATTTTTATACGAGTTAAAAGAGAACCCTATGCCCAGCAGTGGACTATTGTAGGCTGATGGCGGTGATTCTAAACCGAGATGACCATTATAAACAGCACGTCGCTGCGTGCTTTCGTGCTCGCAGTGTTCGTTGTTGCGGGCATTCGGTGGCGTGTGGTTCGGCGTGGTGGCTTTCGGAATGACGTATTGCACTCGTAGTTTCGTTTTGTTTTTAAATGAATTGTTCTTCTGACATTCAAAAGTGCCTGTAATTACATAATTGAAATAAATTATTTGAGTTTGAGTTTGCACTGTGTACTCCCAGCACATTAAAGTCGACTGTGCTTCGAAACATTTTAAGAACCGTTTCTTAAAATGTTTATAAAAGGCACTTAAAAATAAATGTCAAAAATGTTTATCTTTTTGAAGAAAGCTTTTCATAAATACCTGTATGAATAGATAATCTCGTGAATTCTTGTGCTATACTCCCACACAACACATTCACTCTAAAAAATGTTGTGACTTTCAAAAACCATCTTGTAAACCCGTGTGTTATTTGTGCTATATAATACTTCAACAATACTGGCGAAATCTGGGTTTTGGTCTTAGAATCCTTGATCTTAATTCTCGTGTTTAGTTTTAAAGTTAAGAACAACGGAAGGTCACGCAAACACCACGTTTAAGGTTAATGCACACGAATGCATCCGTTCGACGTATTTATGTAAACAATACACTAGTGTATACTAAGAATAACGTTGTAAGTTTACAACGAATCTTAATATATTTCACGGTTATTTGACGCATAAAATTTGTATCGAATGTACTCGTAGGAATAAATCGATTTGTTAACGACGAGCGACGATATCGGAAAAAATCATCTTTGTGGTCTCATAGGAGTAATGCAAAAAAAATGCAACTGTGGTTGAGTAATGTAATGAGTATCATTATTTAAAGTATGTTTTGTATAGCGTATTGTATCTCATAATATCATGATGTATCCATGACGCTTATGAGCTCAAATTGTTTATTAAAAACACCATTATAGCTTCATGTCTTCAACATAAATCTAAACTTGTTTTATTTCTGATACTTTAGCGTTGTTCCTTTATTTTTTGACAAAGAGTCTATTATGTTTATCATATCGTTCAATCCAGCATTTTTCTCAGTAGTGTCAAGATAAAGGTGAAGCTACTTTTCCAGTTTGCCAGAACCGTTGTCCGAGTGTTTCGGTGCGGCCAAGTATTTTTTGCGACTACTTTCTCTCATGCTTTCACCATGACGGCCGATGGCCCGTCATTTTGGACATTATACGAAATGTTTGCCCGGAGCTTTTGGATTCTGATGAGTCAAACAATCGGTTATGGATTTTGTGATAACGGGTTGCCTTAAAATAATGATACACTTGTTCCAATACATATTAATGAGACGGAACAGGTAGACTATAATTTATTATAGTCTAGCTAGTAACTAGTAGTTACTAGACTATAGGTACTAATTTGGTTTGTTACTATATTAACGCGTACTAGCCGGGTGCGCCAAAGTTCACCTAAATTTTCAACTCCGATAATTGGAAATCCGAAAATATAATAATATAATAATATAATAATATTCCACAACTATCACACAACGCCATCTAGTCCCAAGCTAAGCAGAGCTTGTGTTATGGGTACTAGACAACTGATAAACATACTTATATATTTCTAAATACATACATATTATAGATAAATTACACCCAGACACAGAACAAATGATCGTGCTCATCACACAAACATTTGTCCTGGGTGGGAATCGAACCCACGACCTCCGGCATAGCAGTTAGGGTCACTAACCACTAGACCAACAGGCCAGTCATAATGTTCTTCGTAACATTTTTCATCCTAACAATCACAATTCCTAACTACTCTGTCTCTAATGTTCATATTCCGAAGCATTCAACCTCATAATGTCAGTAGCAATAAACATCTATTATACTTTTATTTGTTTTCCTATATTTTCTCAACATAACCATCTTTTACAATAATATTCAAAGTCATATCTTTATTGTTTAGTTTTCTTTTTATTCGTAATAATCAGTATTATATAGTATAGGTTAGGCTAGGTTAGAACTGTGACCAAGTACGCGCGAGCCGAGCGAGATTATTATATACTCAAAATTGGTCGCGAAATTTTTCTAAGTATTTTTTTCATAGTGCCCCCAAGACGACACTGACCTGAATTTCATTAATTTAAGACAAAAAACAGGGTTAGGGGGAAACTGGCCTCTGGTCCGCGGCCCAGATTACACGGAGTGGGAACAGTAGTGGAAAACTCGGCCGAATGCGTGGGCCAGAATACCATGTTAAAAAATTATCGTAGTTAAATCGACCCGTTTGGATTTAATTTCATTAAATTGAAAAAAGGTGTGAAATAAAACGTAAGTATCAAAGTCCCACAAACTACCAGGAGAACAGAAGTAGGAAGGAGGTATTGGAAATTTAAATCAAATCTAAATTATTATTCCTTTCTAATACCATACACATAAAGTATGCAATGGTGACACTAATTATTCACCGTTCTGGCCTTGTGGTCGTTTGTGGGACTTTACTATCCTAGTTTCCTATCTGCAACAAAAGAAAGGAATAATTTAGATTTGATTTTAAGATTCCAAAACCTCCTTCCTACTTCTGATCTCCTGGTAGTTTGTGGGACTTTACTACCTATCCTTAATTTTTCATCTCCAAAAAAAAATGTTTTCAATACATATTTTGATACAAGTACGTTTTATTTCGCACCTTTTTTCAATTTAATGAAATTAAATCCCAATGGGTCGATTTAACTACGATAATTTTTTCCCATGGTATTCTGGCCCACGCATTCGGCCGAGTTTTCCACTACTGTTCCCACTCCGTGTAATCTGGGCCGCGGACCAGAGGCCAGTTTCCCCCTAACCCAAAAAACAGTGAAACGACTTTAATAATTCTAAACAATTGTATGAGTGAAAATATTATGGTAATTATGTTTAGGGATAAAAGCGTTATGATAAAAAACAGTCATCATCATCAGCCTATAATGTTCCCACTGCAGGGACTCAGGCCTCCTCTCTAGGAGAGGGATGGGCTATAATCTACCACGCGGGCCCAGTGCGGATTGGTAGATGTCACATATCTTCGAATTTTTTGGTTCTAAGATATGCCGGTTTCCTCACGATGTTTTCCTTCGCCGTTTTGAGAACAGTGGTGATGAAATAAATTACACAAAGTAATATGCCTGACGGGGTTCGAACCCACGACTCACTGTTCGTAAGTCGGGGCCGCCACCACTGGGCCATCACTGCTCTACTGATAAAAAACAGTAGGAGTTTAAATATATTTACAATAATGATATTATTAATTACAATTTTCGGAAACATGAGTGTTATGAACATCGTCGGTAGCACTACAAATAGTATGAATGAAAACTTTAGGATGGAAAATTTTAGGAAGAGTGATTAATCGGATTACAAATCGTTAGGAAGAACAATTTCGGGTAAAGAACTTTTATAGGTGAGCCAATATGGACCCGTACTAGCCTCTAGTACACGTTCAGAATCTTATTTAAAATTCTTGTTTTTACGAATAAACTTAACAGTTTAATGTTAGTAATTGTAGACAGCTACAATGGATATCGTTAATTTTTAGGTTAAAATACTGACTACCTCGTAAAGATTTACACTTTATGGTTACAAATACTGTTAGTGTTAGTCCGGCTTTCCTCTCTAATAATCAATTCTTTGATGCTGTGCACATGGACACAGTAATAAATTATGTGCAACAATTAATCAAGAATAGATTATAACTTTAGAATTCTGTAATTCAGTGCTTTATAAATTCAAACAAATGTTTCATTAATTCATCTAAACACTAAATAATGCTTTAATCAAAGACATTAAAACATCAAACAAACTGCGAAATACAGCAAAAGCAAGTTTAGTTCCACCTGAGAAATGTCAAAACATTTCTCAAGGCACGCTAAACTGAGTTCTAAACTATTTCGATATTACTAGAAGTAGTATCGCAATTCCTTGCAAGATCATCGCGGGCGCAGATCGATCGCGGGGTATCTAACCGGGCGGCCTTCTCGGGACGTTTCCCAACCTGCGCACGCGTTAAAGTGCCCAGCGGAAGGACGTACTGCTTTACACCATAGACATACACCAAGTGTTAGAGTGTTCATTACAGATAATTGTACTTACAAACGTCTTGTTTGTGATGATTGCTCTTTTCTAAAATATTTGTTTCCAAATTGTTAATAAAGATTCACAATATACGCCATTTAAAATCTCCACTGTCATCATCCATAAGTTTATCTTGTTCAAGAATCAAAGTATAATCATCACTAAAACACTAGCCACCACTTTTTATTACAAAAACATCAATCACAGCATGTACTGTCAGCCTCAGTACATTCGCTGTATCAACAGAACTATTTCCATCATTAATTTTAATGCCCACATGAGTGTAACTATATTATGCAACTCTTGTATCTTCGGGGCCGACAAGTAGTACAAAATCTGTTAGAAATTAGGTAATTAGTTCATTTGAAACATGCTTTCACAGCTGGAAATCTGAGACAATCTGACGTAGCGTCTTTTGGAAATTCGCATTGCAATCATTAATTTTTTGCCGAGTCTGCTTTAATGTAAGAGAGTTATTCAAATTCATGACATACTCATTTATCATTTCCTAATTATCTTGAAGACTTGATTTTGTATGGTCTGGTAATTAACATAGTCCTTCGACTGGACTATATGGGTCGCCATGATATTAGTAAACAATGGCACAGAATTACTTACATTACCTTAGCATGGGTTATTGTGTGTTAAAGGCTATTATCGTCATAACAATTACTTATTGCCATCAATGAACCCTTATTTATTATCATTCCACGGTTCTTTTGTTTTGTATTGATCTAGGTTCTTATAGTTTGTTAAGAAAGCTTTAGTTGTTCTCTCTTCGGTCAGCCTATTAATTTGTGTTTATGTCCTTGAACGAAATTACTTAAGTCGAGAAGGTTTGTTATTGAAACAGCGCCTATTCCATTTCACATACCGATGGATTTACCAATAGGTTACTATTGAGAAATGTATAATCTTCTACTAGCGTTATGCGTTATATTATTATTAGTAATGTGATGTCGATCACGTAATTGATTGAGTTGTACTTTTTATCTCGTTTCTTGTCTAACGTCATTTTTATTAGACATGCCATTTGTCTCTGTTATATGACGATCGTTATTATAATGGTGATTATATTCATAAATCTCATCGAAGAGGATTTTTGTTTTATTGTATTGGATAATAATTGCAATCCAAACAAGCAGATACTAACAATTTATTGTTAAGTTATATTTTTTTATGTTTTTTTAGAGAATATAGTTGCATTAAATACAGTTCATTGTACCAGGTAAATGATTTACCTAGTAGGGTTGCCCTTGAATTAATTCTGCTGAATGAAGTAGTGTTGGCAATTAGCCCAACATTTATTTCATGAAACAAGATCTAGAGATAAGTTTGATGAAATCATGTTGTCTATACGAGAGCTCATAGAGGCAGGATCGCCTTGAAATACTTTCGAAGCACGTGAACTATGCGAAAACGTTTACCTAATAGAATCAACATTTGGTTAACCCTTCGATGACAACAAACTTACCTATAAGTACAGGTGTTAAGCAGCCGGTGATCAGCTGATCACAAACACTGGCACTATGAAACTATTTTTATTTTTTCAAATTTGGAACAGGTGGTTGGTTGTGTTTTAAAATGGATATGTCCGCGACGGATGTGGTAGTGTTTAGTGTAGCGTCGGCCTGTGGCGGCGCGCGACGCTGCAGATCGACTGAGAGGGACTGGTGTGCGGCGCCGCTGGCTGCGCGCGCACCGCGACCCTCAGACCCTCGCCAGACGGCCTTCACGCGCGCCCCACGGGGTGGCTTCCCATCACTACAATAAACAAACCGTTTTAATACTATTGTCATGTCGTTGCCCCGAGACATGGGGTTTTTTTCTCAATATTTCAATAGATTATTATAAATTAGAATGTTCTTTTGGTAAAAGTAATAACATTTATGATTTTTCTGCAGAAAAATCTAAGGAAGTTTTGTATAGTCTAAAGTATTGTGAGAGGGTGATTCATGAAAATGTTTTTAAGTTAGCAAAAATAGAGATGAGAATGAGATTAAAATAAAACTTATACCTGGATACCTGTTATAAGTCATGGAATATTTTATCAAACTGTGCCAGCCTCATGCAGGTTTTACCCCGATGCCAACTATGTCGTCTGCCCTATAAAGTCATAATTATAAAGATCTTCGCTATTATATGATAATTGGTGCTAGACGAAAACAGCTACTAATTATCAACTATCTGCTAAACAAAATCTGCGTGGGTGAGCAGCAGTAGATTCTTGGGTTATCTGTAAATGATGATTTCAGAACCGGAATATAGGTATGTATTTTGATGGCTTTTCGGCACATCAAGGTAGCAAACTCCTTTCTCTTTATTGAGAGTTGTATTTATGCAGAGTATTTATAAAATAAATAAATACCTAATAAATATCTGCAGGTATTTTTATTGTGCTTTCAACTTATCCCATACTCTTGATATCGCCCATTTCATACATTTCAATCGATGCTTTATTGTTTTATGATTATTTATGATGAATAAAGAATTAACCGCCGTTATTGATAATTTTTACGAAGATCTAACTGATCAAGCTTATTGGCAGTTACCCCTCCCATGTGATTTTATTTTTATAAAGCGGTAGTGGTTGCCCCACCATAAACATTTGTGTAAATCTGAGATAGTGTGGTTTGGTTGTCTGATTATTTTGTATAAAGTAAGATACCTTAATGACTTGTCATCATATTTGGTCAGACTGTTAATCAAGGCGTTATTTGGTCCTATGTTCCGCATAATCTTTCGCTCCTAATTTGGTCATAGTTATTCCAAGGTAACGGTGGATTATAAACCCTGATTGGACATGCCCATCTAATGGAGATGGTGTAAGAATCAACGTCGCTTTACCAATATTTTTCCGATCAACCGTTAGTTTATAATTTCATACGTCAAGAATGTGAACTACTTGAATATCTTAACGGCGATACAACCTTTTTAGTAAAGGACCGGTCTGTCCGTATCAAATGCTGTCGAAATTAAAACTTGATTTGAACAGTTGGAACAAATCTGGTTCAGAAGTTGGTACCCTCTATGTAAGGAACGTGAAAGAGCAACATAACAGTTATGGGAACTTTTATGTGAAGAAATATATTAGTTGTTTTTAATGGAAGATTTTTAAATAACAATTGTAAGTTTTTTTTTAAGAACCTTGATTAACTTGCGCTCTACTTCATATTATTATCAACAAATTAACATAAAAACAAGCAATTTTTTTCGCAGTTGGTTTAAGTTATAAAAATAGAGAAATAGTAAATATTTTATATTTATTCATTGCCATCGACCCTGACTACTGCATCCGCTCAAAAGCTATTTCAAAACTTACGAAATATGCATACATAATAAATGTGCAATTTATTTATTATTATTTAGTTTTTAATTCTAATCGCTAATGCAAAGGTTGATTGAGCAATATTATGTTTAAATCGTGCATATCCATTACTAGCTTTTGCCAGCGGCTTCGCCCGCGTGAAAATGACGATTTTCCATTCAAACTTTCATCCCCTATTTAACTCCCTTAGGGGTTGAATTTCGAAAAATCCTTCCTTATTCCTTGTAGTCTACATATAAAGGGAACCTCTGTGCAAAATTTCAGCTTTCTAGGTTCAACTTCTCTTTTTATTAAGCTATTGCATAGCTTCTATCGCGGGCCTTGAGCGTGGAGAGCGAATCCACAGATTCCCTAACGAAAATATTCAGGATTCAGTATTCAACCAGGTTGCTATGGTTACGGAAAATAACAAGGTTGTCAACTGAGGTTGTCAAATTAAATAATTAATTATTTGCTTTTGATAAAAATGCTATGCAATAGCTTTACCGCGGCAGTCTCCGAGTGCCACATTTAGTTTTTTATATAGATTATTATGTAGGAGAATTTGAAAAAAAAATATTATTATGGTAGGTAGGCATGCGATGCGGACATAGATAACAGAAACAGATGCGGAGGTATGAGGAAAATGTCGTGAGGAATGTTTTGAGTATGAGTGTGGGTATAAGAGTAGAGGAAGACCAAAATAACTATGGATGGACTGTGTAAAGGTAATAATAGTCCTCCTGGCCGTTTTCGGTCACGGCGGCCAATCGTAGCAGAGATTAGCCATCTGCGCGGGAGATATTATAGTGCACAAGTGTGTGCGCAGGCACAGGTGCACTCTCTGTTCCTTTCCTCTCATAGTCCGATGGGACGGCAATCCGACACGACCGGAGAGAGATCAGGCGCAGGACCAACGGCTTAACGTGCTTTCCGAGGCACGGGGGTATTATACCACCAACTTCCAAACTCCGGGCTACTACTGGGAAATTTCTAATGAAAAACCCAATAGCACTTTTTGTCCGACCCGGGAATCGAACCCAGGACCTCATGCACGTGTCTGATGAGATGGCGTGTAATAAAGAAGTAACGAAAAAGAATACATGCTTCACCGACCCCAAATAAATTGGGATAAGGCCAAGAGAATGCTGATGAGGTAAGCATCAATTGGGATAAAGAAAAACATCGTGAGAATATCTGATAATGCAATCACGGATTAGGCAGGAGGCTTTCAACTAAGAGTTTGAATAATGTGCTTTAGGCGTTTTCAGGTGTTTGGTGTTTCAAATCAGCATTATAGCCTGTAGTTTAAATTACTTTAGATAAAACTCACACGGTATATACCTGTAGACTCTACACTACAATAACTCTGCAGTATCCCAAGAGTCTTCGCGGGGCGCTAGATCAGGTCGGCACATTCTATTAGGCAGAACTTGTTGAACAATAGCTTTTATTCACGTCGTGCCGACCGCTAAACTCTGTTCGGCATCTACCTTCTCCGAATTTTGTTCTTATCGGCAGAGTTTGAGCGAAGCCGAGAGGATTTTCGTTCCATTTAGCCGCCCGGCTGTACCATCATGGCAACCCAATTATCCAGGGTGACAGGGAAACTTGACGTGTTGTATGCCATGTGCTTTTTTTATTGTCTCATTGTATGCTCGTCATGATTCTGCGACAAATAAATATTTTTTCTTTCTTTCTCTCAAAGGGGTTATACCTACCAGAGATAACTAACAAATTAAGCCCAGTAAACTAGGTATAAAAATGGATGGTTATGTACCGAGCTGTGTCGGTTCTTTAATTTTGTTTTGTTACAATTTTCTGACAAGTTACCTAAAACAATTAATTATGAAAAAACTAATCTACACATTACTACTGCATTTAATTGACACTTTTTTGAAAGCTGCTATAGGAGTGAGTATTAAAACACCTTTCAAGGAATAGGTCGAGCTTCCCAGTCATCCTGTACAACGTCTAAAAGATGCAAGTATAAAGTGTGCTAAATGATGCGGAATCATATCAATGCGCATACGCATGGTCGGTTGTTCGTAGCCGTGCTACGGATCACTGGTGCGTTCGTAGCGATATGCCTTCCGGTTTTCCTCGAGTTTTTCCTTTTAATTAACCGACTTCAAAAAAAGGAGGAGGTTATCAATTCGACTGTATTTTTTTTTTTTTTTTATGTTTGTTCGCTCATAACTTGCGACTGGGTGAACTGATTTTCCTGATTCTTTTTTCATTTGAAAGCTGGTGCTTCCCGTGTGGTCCCATTGTCACCATTTCAATATCTGATGATGAGATCTTGTAGAAATCGGGGGAACTCTTCAATAAATAACAGCAGATTAACCGCGATTGTTGCTATAGCATATCTAAGCATTGTTTACGCCATCACACAACATAATATAACGCCTGTACTCACTACAAAGGTTGGTGAACATATTCTGATGAAGTACTTCAGAGATAGACAACGGAACTCCTCAATAAATGATAGCAAATGGACTGGGATTGCTGAAATCTCATGTCTGTCTATTGTTTACACCAGTTCATAACATAACATCACGCCAGTACGTTGTGAAGGGGTAAGCACATGTGAACCACTAAAAAGTGAAAAATAAAAACTTTTTAACAAAAAATAAAACCGACTTTACCGTGGATAAGGGAGTTATATCAATATTAAGGTACTGGTATAACAACCAGACCAATTGTGTGAGGTGGGCAGGCTCATTATCGGATGTGTATAGGCTGGAGTACGGGGTGAGGCAGGGCGGCCTAACCTCCCCACGCCTCTTCAGTCTGTACATAAACCGGTTGATCGTTGAGCTCAGCAACACCTATCTAGGTTGTTATGTAGACGGAATATGTTGTAACAATATTAGTTATGCTGATGATATGGTGTTGCTGAGCCCATCGATTAACTCAATGATGAGTCTGCTCATGATATGTGAAAGGTACGCGGAGGCCCATGGGCTCAGATACAATGTAAGGAAGAGTGAAGTTATGGTTTTCAAGGCAGGTACTAAAACCTACCCAATTGCACCAAAGCTAAAACTTTGCGGAAGTCCCTTAAATCAGGTCACCTCTTTCAAGTATCTGGGCCACTGGGTCTCCGAGGACCTTAAAGATAGCCTGGACATTGAGCGTGAGCGCAGAGCGTTGGCTGTCCGCTGCAATATGTTGGCTCGCCGATTTGCGAAATGCTCGACTGACGTAAAGTCTACGCTGTTCACGGCGTACTGTCAGTCGTTCTATACATGCAGTTTGTGGGTCAACTACACGCAGAGGGCATACAACGCTCTGCGCGTCCAGTACAACAACGCGTTCAGAGTGTTGATGGGGCTGCCGCGCTACTGCAGTGCTTCTGGCATGTGCGCAGAAGCGGGCATAGATGGCTTTCACGCCATCATGCGCAAGCGATGCGCCTCCATCATGCGCAGGGTGCGCGGCAGCCCCAACAGCATCCTGAGCACTATAGCGGACAGGTGGGACAGTCCCATACTGGGCCATTGGGTACGCCTACATGCCTCCGTGGCTTTTAATAACTAATTAATATACTACTACTACTAATAATATTATTTCCATTTCAATTTCAATTATTAGAATATATAATTTAATTTTAAGTAATTTATAATTTAATTTTCAATTATTTGTGATTTATAGTTTAAATTTCAATTATGTAATTTATAGTTTAATTTTCAATTTAGTAATATATTTTATGATTGTTTTTTGTGCCTACTAACATAGTTTATAAGTTCTCATTGTTACTAACCATAATGGATCATTGATGTCTGATTTTGAATAAATTATTATTATTAAAAAAAAAACACTCAAAAGTGAAAAATAAACTTGAGAAGAAAAATCAGTTTCTGAAGTCGGTGACTTTTGTTTCTTTGATTTCATTTTTTTGTCACCGACTTCAGAAACTGATTTTTCTTCTCAAGTTTATTTTTCACTTTTGAGTGTTTTTTTTGAAGTCGGTTTTATTTTTTTGTTAAAAAGTTTTTGTGTGTATTCTACTAAACGTTTGCAGTTTAATATTTGTTAGTGTATTTTGTGTCACTAAGTATACCTAAATAGATGGTTAACCGGAAGTAGGTATATGACATGTGTCGTTTTTGTGGTTGGCTCTTGTTTTTACCTTTAGGTACCATAAATAACAGTTACGTCTGTCAATATTTTTTGTACGAAAAGTTAACTCGGGTTTAAAGGTTTACGAGTTCTCGCAGAAAAAAAAGTTAACTTAATATAGTAATTTACACGGATACAACGTCGTTTAAGCAAAAACCATTCGTATTTACAATTAAAATTGGCAAAAAGTTTTAACTTCGTAAGATATTTCAAGGGCGAATCTTTAAGGGTTCCGTATACAAATTACAAACAGCCAAAACTTAAGCCGTCACTTAGTAAAGATTTGACATATAAAACCTTTACTAAGTGACGGCTTATTAACATCTCTGAGTGCGGCAGATAGTATTTAATGCCTCTACTAGAAGATTTGGGCACAATTTAATTATTATAGTATTAGTAGAGTACTACAGTAGAGATAAGAATATTGATTGTGAACACACGACAAAACACCGACTGTAGAATGTAAAATATAAAGCAGCGCCACCTGTACTTAACAATACGAACTTCGCAACGTTCTACTTGAGCGAGTAACTTGTCTCTACTAAGTTACAATGCTGTCAAGCAAGTTACAGTGGGAATTCAAGCAACGCGCAACGGTTATGTTCTTCAGTTGTTTACAGGTAGAGGGCGCCACTTTGACAACATCGACTAAAATAACTTGTGCTCAATTTATACGGGTGCTCGCATGGTAAATTAACACCACACGGGTCGATATGCAACACTCGCCACGGTCGGTCCCTGGAAAGGCAGATCGTTGGAAAACTTGAAATAGGCTGGTGTTGGTTATAATTAGTAGTCCAAACATGAGACAACCTATCTTACCAATTAGCTAACGGGGTTGGGGACGTCTTAAAGGCAGTCACTCAATCTATATAATTAGGTAAATAAAATTAAAGTGTCCAAATCCGTAGCTGCTATTGAGAAATTCTCGATAGAAAAGGCCAATAATATTTTACTCAACCGGGAGTTGAACCCAGGACCTCATGCTCCGCACAGTCGCATTTGCAACCACTTGACCAACGAGGCAAAATCGATCGTAAATACGCATCTACTCAGCTGACCGCAGCCTGTCCGGACGATTTCAAATATTTAAATAAATAATTGCTACACGATGCGGCATTTACGCATGCAAGTACACATCACTATGTCCAAATTATTGCATGCCAGTGTTTTTCCATCCCATGTTAATGGTGTCCACAGAACAAGATAATACACACATTCACAAGTTGGTGGCCTATCGTTTTAGTAAGTTAGAAACACCTATCAAAAAAGTCATTGTGATTGGCACTTAACTTAACATTCTGTTTTCATATATTTGACCCAAGGACCACATACAATGCCCGTCGTGGCTGCAGGTTTTTCGCAAGAGAGAGGCTGAGTTGGGTGGTCTTTAGTCAGTGGAAGTCTGACACTCCCTTTCGCTCTGCCCAAGAGCGGGAGGGGGGTTATTTGATGACATTCCACACACCAAAAAAAAGGACCACATACAATTCGAAAACAAACTCATTTGTTTGATGAGACTGCCACGTTGGCCTAGTTTCTAAGCCGCTTGTGCACTGTGCAGAGTCTGCGGTCCTGAGTTCAATCCCCACGTTCGGTCGTCGGCCAAAATTTAATTTGGGTTTTCCGTCAGGAATTTTTCAGGAAAAGTCCGGAGACAAGATTTTAAGGGGACGGTGAACGAACATTTCTCCATACAAACGTAATACCAAAATCATTCGCGATACGAACTTAATACCAACTTAATATTAAGTATGTTATTCGGATACAGACGATATTTATCTAGGTTCCTATTAAACTTTTTTTTTTAAACATTTACTATTTACGAAATGCAAGCGAATTGCATTTCGTCAATAGTAAATAGCAATTCGCTTGCATTTCGTAAATAGTAAATGTTTTAAAAAAAAAGTTTATTGTTGTATTGTTGTTGTGTGTTGTTGTTGTATTGTTGTGTTGTTGTATTGTGTTTGTATTGTTGTGGTATTGTATTGTTGTTTTTAGTGTACAGATGGATATTTTGTCTAATATATAAAATGTTGGCAAAGATGTACTGAGAAGCAACCGTGAGAATAGACTCGCCACCATAACATGGGACTTAAACATTAAAGGTGCATCTGTGGTTGTTTAGGGACTTAGGGTACATAACGCTATGGGAAATTAATAAATGATGGTTTGTTATATATTTTATCACGACTTAACATTTTGATATAGTTCCAATTTCTAAGTAATGTCTAGTCTAGATGAGGGGCTGGAAATCCTCTTTAAAGTTACGCCACGACATCTAGGCCTCCGCCTTCCGCATCAGCATACAATGAAGACATTACCACAATGACTGCTTATTCTCGTAATGCCTTTCTCTCGTCTGACTTATGTTTACATTTGAATTTGATTTTGTGTTCCCACGAGCTACGCACTGTAAACTGTTTATAAACTGGCGCCTTCATAAAGAGAAAGGTCCGGGTTTTAACCTTAATTTATAATGTATGCATGCATTTTTATTAATTTGTATTTATTACCAACGAGTTATATTACAATTTATCATTTACAAAAATAAAACAACTACCGAATTCATGGTCCTGTAACGCACACTCAATTACAGGTAGGTACGATAGTCTAGACATTTTCGAGTACACATGCTCTAAATACATAATTTAATAGAAATTATAAATAGAAATACATACATCATGCTATTATTAAACACACATCATGTATAATATTTAGGTATGTTCGATGTCAAGAAGTCTTGGTCTAACAGAAGAAGACTTTCTGAAAAATGTGATAGGTACGTGAACACCAAGATGAAAATCTACGAGTACCTAAACCCGACAAAAACTAAAACAGACCATTTATTGAGTAGCAGTAATACTATATTTTACAGAATTTTTCATGGTAAGTGCCCCTCGATCATATTAATTTCAGTTCATTGTAGGCAACACGTAGGTCATTCACCGTGTTACGGAACTATTCAATGTAACGGTATTGACCTAGGTCTTCGCAAAACCCTTGATTTAAATTAATTTCCAGCAGTCTTATGAGTATGTTTGCTCACAATAAAAATATCGATAACAGTAACTGTGGCTCGCACGACAAAAATATCGAATCCGGTGAACAGGAAAATGATTACTTCCGTGCATGATACAAATTAAAGAGAGAGGAGTTGGTGACACAGTTTTTATTTACGGAATAAAAACGAGTAGATACATTCATCAAGTGTCCAAATTAATTGGTTTACAATATTATTAGATAGTATACAAAACCTAGAGACCTTGAGTGCTGGTCTAATCCACACTAGTTTCAAAACTGCATTATAACAGCATTCTGTTACGACATGAATAAGTCCAACAAAAAATCTAAACTAGAATAGGGGATCGGACAAAAAAAAACTAATTAGTCCGTCAGATAGATTTCCAAAAATTATTGGACACGTATTTTTTCTTTTTTCACGTAAACTTAAAATGAAGAAGATACAGTGCTTCGAAAACTCGTGTGACGTCATATGATAGTACATTTTGACGACACAAGTGACGTTTCAAGCCACACTCCATGATCTTTGACGCGTTTTATCTTCGTCATTTTTTATTGATTTGATAAAACAAAAAACACGTATTCAATATTTTTCGATAATCTAACTTACGGACTAAACAGAATCATATTATTTTGACCCTGTCCGATCCCCTATTGAACTCATATATATAAATATATGAGTTCAACCCAACTTAATATTTCGTAGAATTCTACATGCTATAATTATACTCAGTATATATCACAGCCACCTGTTGAATCCACGGTCACCACTCAAAGGCTAGTCTAATGTGAATGCCAGACAGTTCAAAATACATATGTTTAACCGTTTTCACGATGAAAGATGAGAGATGTACCTCACAAGCATTTCGTACAAATCCAGATTCAAGAATTTCCAATAACACTGCTATTAATGGAAAGAATCAATAACACGGCCCGACCCAGGCGTCGAACACTGGACCTCGTGCTCAGCAGACGCGATTGTGACCACTGGATCAACGAGGTAGTCTTCAGTCTTCTCTGTTTTCATTAACTGTACCGTAAAGAAGAAACGTGGGTAAAAATAAAATATTCACTGACAGGACAGGTATCTTAAAGTACCAAAAAATATTTCAGCAAGATTTTCTAAAACATTTGACGAGTTATGCAACTGTTTTTGCATAACACAGTGTGCCCCTGCGACAAATTAGTGTGACCAACATGTTTCGCCTATGTTATTTTGTGGCAATACTTAGAGCGACCCCATTGTTCGACAATACTGCTTAGAACATTGAAATAATAGAGCTCCGTTTTCAGAAATACTGGTCTAAGGAGGTTCATTTCATGTAGTGTTTCAATGAAAATATTGTCAAAAACACCACATTATGTAAAGTGATTTTTTTGGTGGCATATAATTATACCACTTGTCCATGTTTGACAACTGTTGCTTTAGTTAGTAGCATACAACTATTGAAAATACTTAATAACATCTTATTTTTAGGTCGCACAAGTGACGGCTGAGTATGAGGTCTCTAAGTTCGATTCCCGGGTCGGTCAAATTGTTATTGGGGTATTCCGTCAGGAATTTCTTAGTAGCAGCTTTTGGATTTGTCTCCAGTTTGCATGGGACTTTATGTAACATAACTGGTAGGCGAATATTAGGTGTTTACAGGCGTAGTGTTATATTACGTTTACAGGCGTAGTGTTATATTACGTTTGTATAATTATCTATTTTTTAATAGTTCGAACTTCTTCTGCATGTAATATTTTATTCAGCCAAGGCATTGCTATCATAAAGGTGTCAAGTCGTGTCAGAGTTTAACCCTTTAGATAAGTTGTGTCTTTAAAGTTTATGGCGCTCTGGCCGGGGATCAAGATATATACAAGCCCAACGGCTTGAAGACATTATGCAGGCGCGTGCGGCCTCAACTAATGAGTATTTTACTGCTCCAGCATACAAATAAGCTGCTGTAAGGCAATATCGGTCTTTGCTGCTCCATACAAAAAAAAACATTGAAATATTTTTTTTTGTGTTAGTATTGATCATATTGGAGGTCCCATTTGCTATTTCCATAAAATCCCAAGAAATAAAAATATTTTTGCCAAAATTCTGAGTTGATTTTTTGAAATTTTCAGATTAGTTTCCAAAGTTGTTATCCGATCAGCCAGAACCGAAGAAGTGATGCGTACGTACCTATGCGCCTTTAATGAAAACGGACAGGAGCCCCCTGGCCGCATTTGGTGATGAGGATTTTCCCACTCGAAAAAAAAGAAGGGATAGACGGATAGGTTATGTTGAACAACACTTAGATTCGTAAACTGCTACTATAAGTTAGTCAATCTATCTACACTCGAGAGCAATGAATCCGGGTCACTTATGTAATGTTAAAAATCTCGGAAACTAAAAATAATAGGTTAATGCAATAAATTGTATTAAATAGACAATGTAATACTCCTTAAATGAAAGTAAAAAAAATATGAGTCACCATACATTTTATTAACACAAAATTACATAAAGAAAAAAACTGCTGATCTCTCCTTAAAACAAAAATAGGAAACATGAAATTTTTGAACTTTATTACGATTTTCTTGAATTTTAATACTTCGTATTGCCTCCTCGTGCTTCCATTACTGCGTTTACGCGGTTTGGCATGCTGTACACCAAGTTCCTTATACGATTTTGGGGAAAATTCTCCCATTCCTCTGTGAGAGCAATTTTGAGCTCACGAAGCGTGATTGGGGGAGGGTTTCGTTGTTTTACGCATCTGCCTAGCTCGTCCCAAGCATGCTCGATCGGGTTGATATCCGGGCTGCGCGCTGGCCACTCCATACGAGTAATGTTCATCTCTTGAAGGTAGTCATTCACAATCCTACCTGTATGAGGTCGGGCATTGTCATGCATAAATATAGCATCCTCACCTAAATTGACCATAAATGGACCAACGTTATCATTGAGGATTTCTTCCACATATCTTTCGCTAGTTAAAGAGCCGTTTTCTATGATCACCAGCTCTGTGCGACTTTCAGAAGAAATTCCGGCCCACACAAGTACAGACCCACCACCGTAGGCTACTTTTTCTTCGATTCATGCTTGCTTGAATCTTTCCCCTGGTCTTCGATACACTCTGTGTCTTCCATCGTGCTTGTAGAGCATAAATTTTGATTCGTCGGAGAACATAACTTTTGACCAATCTTCAATACTCCAATTTACGTGGCTCTGGGCATATCTTAGTCTTGAAATACGATGCCCACGCTCCAGTTTAGGGCCGTTTGCAGGTCTAAGGGGTTTTAAGTTAGATTCAGCAAGCCGACGTCTTACTGTCCATGCACTTGGGTTACTTCCTCCGAGGCGTCGAAACTGATTTGTGAGTTCAGTTCCTGTGAGAAAGCGATTTCGAAGCATGGTGTTCACCAATTATCAGTCTTCTCGTGCTGTAGTACACCTGGTTCTGCCCGTTCCTGGTCTGCGTATTATAGGTTAGAACCAGTTTCTTCGTAACGTCGGAGAACTCTTTGTACTGTTGACAGCGACACACCGACAGTCCTGGCTGTATCGCGCTGACTTCGGCCGGTTTCCAGCATTGTAAGTATTCTGGTGCATTCTTCAGGCGTAAGCGACATAATTTCAGCTTGAATAATGAATATAGAGCACTATCAACATGGTTTATGTACCCACATAAATGACAGATTAAAAACAAAAGCAAAACCAAATGCTGTAATTACGTAGTTCCATCTTCGAAAGTGGCCCTTTTTCAAATTTGATTTTTTTATGATATAACTTTACAATAACTAAGAAGTTTTAATACTTTCATTTAAGGAGTATTACATTGTCTATTAAATACAATTTATTGCATTAACCTATCATTTTTAGTTTCCGAGATTTTTAACATTCTTTAAGTGACCCGGATTCATTGCTCTCGAGTGTATAAGTAGGATCCACCGGTATTATTCCATCAGATTCAGACATCATGTGGGCAGAGTTTGGGTCTCGTCCAATGAAAATACACTGGGTGCGGTTCACTGGTTTTATTTTAAATCACAAATTAGTTTCAACACAATTTAGTCCAATCACTCACAATTACAACACTTATACTGGGCACAACGAACCGAGTACAGTTCCGGGATGTCTTCACACTGCGGCGATCAGGCACTGAAAGACCTCCTCGCCGTCCTTATGAAACATCACGACTCTGTAGTTCAAGCGCGCGGCGATTCGTTTCTTGTCCGTACTATTGACCGGATGCGACATATAAATATATAGATAGCTGGCTATAAATTGATTAATCTGTCTATAAATATATAGATACTTAGCTGGCAATAAATTGATTAATCTGTCTAGAAATAGATAGATTGCATACAACCAGCTTTGATCGCGTTTGTTACTATTCCATTTCTTTTGTCCGAATCTCATTTAGATTAAATATTTGTATGAAATCGGCAGCACCATCAAACTCTAAATCTATTGTCTCTTTGTACAATTAAATCGTGTAGCCCACATACGCTATTAGTATTATAGACGCACAGACTCAATCTAGTGGGCAGTTTGGTAAACCAGTCCTGCATGAGTTTAAATGATTATACGAGTTAGCAGTGTTTATAGATTATCGAGAGTGAAACTTGACACAGATTCTTTTCACGTGTGTCTGCAGTTTGTTTGGGACAAATGGAGAAGAACCGGGTGAGTGTTTCCTGGTTGTTAGTTTTTTTTGTTAATTCTTTCCTGAATAGAGTTAAACTTATATTTGAATTTACGTTATTTAGAATTTTCTTATATTTGTAGTCTATAATTAAACACCAACAAATTAATAAAATTGAATTGGCTGTTTGTAGTTTCAAACTAACAGGTTTTTATTTAATGCAAATGAAAGTATATACGGTACCTATTTCTTCATTGTTGTCTATTGCTAATGTCTGTCTAGGTATCTAATATCCGAAACGTGTAGACATGTTGACGGGACTTTTACTGGCAGATAGCGGCAAATATTATAGGGAGTAAAGCCTACAGCATTTTTTTTCCAAATAGGGAAATAATATTGTTGATAATAATTTCACGCGGACGATGATCGCTAATATTTATTAAAGAGAAATAATTAATGAAGCCACAGTTTTTTTAATTGGCCACAGGATCAAACTTCTAATTTTATAACTCAGCCACGGGAAAATTATATAGCCTCTAATATACTAATTCGTCTTCTTTACAACGCCCGCTAAATATTCTATAGAAAGCATCAAGTGACGATCAACATTTATATTAACTTGTCCTTGTTATTTATACATAGGCACCTAATTTACTAACTCAGCCACGGAATTTATATCTCACCACCATTTTACATTTTACAGCTTCAAAACAAGGCCCTCAAAAAAATATAAATGAAGCGACCGTAGTCAACATCATTTATTATAATTTCGCATGTAAAATAATACATCACATTCTTTTATCGTGAAAATAGCAACAGAAAGATTTGACGCGAGCGCGCGAGACGACAGCGACCGGCCATTTGCACCAATCAGAGAGCGCCAACGTATATTATATATGAAATGTCAACTTTTGATATACTTTAGATTATTATATTTACGTTAAAAATACCTATTAGTTACAGAAATCTTTTTACTATTGTCTAATTGACTAGTCACAGGCAGACTGTATGATTCGTTATTGTAAACTGAGGGAAATAGGTTAGGTTAGGTTAAAACTGTGACTACTTCCGAGTTGCTTGCAGAAATGTTTTCACAATTTATTGTCTAGTTTTCCGATAAAAATGAAGTTCTGAAGCGATTCTGTCGATAATTTTTGTAGCACAACATGTAAATAAAATCGATCTTTAGGACATTCGATACTCTGAACTTCAATATTTAGGTCATTAAGTACTCTGAACTTCTGTAATTAAGCCTTTCGATGACACGACAGGAGTTTATACATACTATTAGTGGCTATAATATAATATTTGATGACAATTTTAATTAAATTTTGATGCTCAGTTAATGTGGCATGAGTTATAATTTAAACGGACTGAGTTAATAAATTAGAAGCTAATTGAATATTTTTTTGATGCCATATAATAATATTTTAGAAGTTTACTGTTTGAATTCATGTTACAAATTTAGATGCTAAAAAATAATCACGATGCTGAGTTTTATTTAGAGTGGCTTTAAAAAAGATAACTTGTGGCTAAGATAGTATTATTTAGATGCTCGTTAATTGTGGCTGACTTAGTAATTTAGAAGGCAAGTTAGATTTTTAGATGCAAATAATGCTATTAAAAAGAAGCCGGTTTAATTAGCACCCTTTATTAAATATCTACCTAAATGATTTGAAGCACTGTGTGTAGTGTTTTCTCCGTTTCATATTATTTGAAAGTTAAACGGTTTAACGTACGTGTAAAAAGGTTAAACGGGTTAACGTGTAAAACGGTTAAACGGGTTAACGTGTAAAACGGTTAAACGGGTTAAACGTGTAAAACAGTTAAACGTGTAAAACGATTAAACGTGTTAAACGTGTAAAACGATTAAACGTGTTAAACGATTAAACGTTATTCGACCATCCCCTTTCCAGTAGGTATTTGAATTCTCAGAACCAAATTAGGGAGCATATCCTTGCTGCAAATGAGTTGGTAATTAGTCAATGTCGTTGTCAGTCAGATCCCATATTGAAACTGTCCAGCCTGAGGCAATGGAGGACCCATCCCAGGCCGTGAATTCATTTCAGGACAGTACACTCAAACAAGTAACAGCTGATATTACACAAGAATATTTAGAAGTGGTACAGCCGGAGATTTATGATAGTCATGATTCTTACTCAATAATGTTCTCAGATAGTATAGGAAGAGGTGTAGGTAAATTAATAAGTAATAACTTGAGTTAAACGTGTAAAACGGTTTAACGTGTTAAACGTGTTCAACGTGTAAAACGGTTAAACGTGTAAAACGGTTAAACGTGATCAACGTGTAAAACGGTTAAACGTGATCAACGTGTAAAACGGTTAAACGTGTCAAACGTGTAAAACGGTTAAACGTGTAAAACGGTTCAACGTGTAAAACGCTTTAACGTGTTAAACGTGTTCAACATGTAAAACGGTTTAACGTGTTCAACGTGTAAAACGGTTAAACGTGTTAAACGGTTAAACGTGTAAAACGATTAAACGTGTAAAACGGTTAGTCGTGTAAAATGGTTAAACGTGTAAAACGGTTGAAAACGAAGAAGAACTAGGAGAAGAACCAGGTGTTTGATGCCTGGTTGGTGGTTTGTTTTTATTAATCCTTTCCTGAAATGTTAAACTTGGCACAGGATATTTAGAATTGACTTATTATTGTAATCTAAATAAATAAATAAATAAAATTGAAGTGTCTGTAATTTCAAAATATCAGATTTTTATTGAATGCATATGAAAGTACCTATATTATTATACGGTACGTAAGACTAAGAAGCACTTACGGTCTGTCTGTCAGCTTAATCTTCGAAACGTCTAGACATTTTGACGGGACTTTTAATGGCAGATTGAGATAGCTGATGTTAGTAAGTATAAGGAGTAATTTACTCCTACTAAAATTTTATTTTAATAAAAGGATAAGGGTTCAGAGCATTTTTTTTTTAATTTTATTAATTACCTACCTAAGTGATTTTAAGCACTGTTTACTCCATTTCATATTATTTGGGATCTATATAATAATAACATCCGTTTTTGCTTATTTTTTTAGGTACAGGATATTCGAATAAAGATTATTTGTCTAGCTTCGGTTAGACATCAATGACTATTTCGTCATGTTTTCAAACCTTCATCTTTAAATTGAACTATTAAACGTTTAATTAGTTAGTTCGACAAGATTTATTTAATATATTTTCAATTTAAATCTAACGCGAATTTAATATTTAATTTAACCACTCACTTGTAAAAAGGTTAATCGTTTCAACAGCAATGACATTACAAACCGCAAAACCTCATGAAATCTAAACTTAACTTTCTGTTTTTGTCAACCATTCATCTTCTTTCTATAACAGATCTTAATAGGGGATCGGACTGACTCAAAAAAATATGATTCTGTTTAGTCCGTCAGTTAGATTATCGTAAAATATTGGATACGTGTTTTTTGTTTTATCAAAACAATAAAAATTGACGAAGATAAAGCGCGTCAAAGATCATGGAGTGGGCTTGAAACGTCAATTGAAGGTACAAAATGTACTATCATATGACGTCACACGAGTTTTCGAAGCACTGTATCGTCTTCATTTTTTGTTTACGTGAAAAAAGAAAAAATACGTGGTTAATATTTTTTGGAAATCTATCTGACGGACTAATTAGTTTTTTTTTGTCCGATCCCCTATTGTGACGACCCATTTTCTTATTAGCTTATAGCAGCTTCATGGTAGACATACTCGTAGGCCTCTACATTTTTTTTATACGTTGCCCCACACAAATAATTTCTCCTGTACCGTGGGTGCGTTTACATACATTTAAACTCGCATACACAAATACCCAGACCCGGAACAATTATAATTAATTGTTCCGGGTCTGGGTATGTGTAATTTATCTATAATATGTATGTATTTAGAAATATATAAGTATGTTTATCAGTTGTCTAGTACCCATAACACAAGCTCTGCTTAGCTTGGGACTAGATGGCGTTGTGTGATAGTTGTGGAATATTATTATTATTATTAATTATGTAGGTCATACAAATATTTGTTCCGTGAGGGGATCGAACCCGCGACACGCAGAGCAGCAGTCTAATCGCTCAGCCACTGCGACAACCGCGCCGTCATTTGTCATTTATTTTTCTCTGTGCTTCATCTCCCTTCCCTCGGTAACTCTAGGCTACTTGAAACTATTAGCTTAAGTTTACTTTTAAGAATGATTGTCTATAGCCTGCCTAACAAGCATTCTTTACTTAAACTTTATGTGGGTATATTATTTTTTTCTGTTGTTAAAACTGTACGTTAGATAAACAATATTTTGGTAATCTAGTCATAATATTTCTCATGTAAGTGATTTTTTTCTTAAGGGAAATCAAGATATCTCAAACCCAAAAACCTTTATGCCCCCTACTTTGGCCTTAGTTTTTTCAACTGCAAGTAGACTGGGTGTTCTGCCTGATGACGGATGTAGGAGTAGTTGTCATATCGTATTTCCATATAGAATCACACCCAAACTACGATTCTGACCGTTTGCATAGGCCCTTGTCACCCACTTTAAAAAGTTCGTCGTTCCACTTAGCCTGGGGGATACCCCTCACTGGTCAATCATTGATGATAAAATTCCCAAAATGGTCAGAGACGCAGTTAATATTATATTATGATTTCATAGTATAATATATTATTCACTTTGTGATAATTTTACGTGTTCTTAGGTAATCCATATTATTAACCTATCATCTTCGATCAATAATAGTACATTGATCGAAGCCTATCATAGTTCTGGTGAAGCGACTATATTTTAAGCCTCAGGTACTGCACAATGAAGAGAGATCCCTCCTCTTTCTAAACGGATTAAC
Source organism: Diarsia dahlii (assembly GCA_949775195.1). Classification (NCBI taxonomy): domain Eukaryota; kingdom Metazoa; phylum Arthropoda; class Insecta; order Lepidoptera; family Noctuidae; genus Diarsia; species Diarsia dahlii. The sequence continues at coordinate 12,996,314 of OX459211.1, read as the reverse complement.
ATCATCATTCTGAAGGTGAACATGATGAAGGGCAACGGATGATGTTGATTAAGCCAATGATGCAGCAATACCAATTACTCCTTAATTAATATCCTGTAGCTGTAGTCAACTATATCCGTTACATGATTTCTTGCTTCCACATTTTATCTAGCGTATAATCTTATTTTTAGCTGACGTATCGTAAATTCTCAGAAAAAGAGAGGCAATGCTTTAAGAAATTCCCAGTTATAGAAACTCTTGTCTTGATTTGTGTCTTGCACTTGGCTAGTCTCGTAACTCAATGAATTTGTTGACGAAACGAGTCTGATTTTAAATAACTGCTACGGTCCTGGTTTCTGGGGTTAGGCAATTTGTTATGTTGGGTTTTTCCATCAGGCATTTCTAAGTAGCAGTCACGGAATCTGGTCGTACCCGGTTGATGGCAATAGGCTCGCCCGGGCCCCTATTACATGGGACTTATTAAACACTACCGGAAAAATGGGACTGTATTTCGTTACTCCGAAGTTCGAAATACCGAAGTACGGTATACAGAAAGTTTGTGAGTCCGAATTACGTTAGTCAGAATGTACGCTATGAGCATATGACGAAGTACGGAAGGGATGTACTAAGATGTGTATCTAATAAGATATAGTTCTGCCTCAGCCTTTGAGGATTACAAGCGTGATGTTATGTTATGTATAAAATGAGACACCGAGAGCATCTCCAATGAGGCCTTGACCGAGAAACTCAACACATGTATCGGTCATCGCTTTCTTGTTAGATATAACTTTCACTTTAATTCAATTAAGACCTCTTCTGCATGTCTCTACCACAAAAGCTTCGATATGTTTTCTAGAACCTAATAGGTAACACCTGGAAATCCCAAACAATTAAGTAACTTAAAAACTTGAACTTTTAATATTACACACATATTGCTTCGGTCTTACTAACACAAATATTGTATTTTACCATGTTCATGTTAGTCTGTAAGGAACTATTATGGGCCAATATTCCCTGAAAATAAATGAATGTTGTTTAATCAATGGGTAGTACCTATGGGTTTAGACTCAATAATGTTAGCCATTAAGCATTTAGTAACCTAGAAATACAGGTATGCACTTATTCCGACGTCACACGCGGGTCTTGAGGTGCGGGAAAAGCGGTGGATTTACCGTTATCGGAGAAAGCCGGGGAGTAGAGCAGCGCACGCGCAGTCAGTGGCCGGTCGTCAAACGCGCATACACGCACGCAGCGCAAGAATATTGTGTTCTATATTGTTTCTAGTTCGTTGTCGTTAAGGTTTTATTGAGTGGATTCTCTGTTATAAACAGGTATGTTTATTTTCACCAGTTTTTATTTTATTTTTCATCCCGTTTTATTTTTAATGTAAATTTCATTCAACATTATTTACAATACCCAGTTGTAAACAATGAGACTGTGACCTGAAAAACCGTAGATTATTTTATATTTTCACTGGATTTGTGTGCCCGATTGACGGCATTAGGCTCGCCCCCTATTACAATGTGACTTAAACATAACTGGTAAAATGAGGGTTTACTAATGGGTACACACTGCTTAACCCTTCGGTGATTACAGGCGTGATGTCATGTTATGTTATTTTTATTGTGAAGACTCAGGGTAGGTACGCACTGTCCTAAGAGCGTGTTGTTCCAGCATCAACACACTATTTAAAAGAAAAGTCCTGACGTAGAACCTATTGTGTTGATACGAAAATCCTGTAGAAGTACTAGAAGTGATATTTTCCACCCCGTCGCATAATGATACTAGGTACAGTAACTATACTAATACTGCTTATAAAATAACGTCTCTATTAATAATAATTATAAATACCTAGTAACCAAAGATATATTGTCCAAAACGAAGCAGTTACAGCACAAGTTAACACCATAATAGTAACGTAGATTTCCCAGTATTTAGATTATAGCTAAGTCTACGAATACGGAAGACCTAGAACTAGGTCTTGTGGTGCAACATAAGTCTTTAATCCCATGGCCTGCCCGCTCCGTCTACTAAACCTACAAAAATATCAGAAATAAGATTCAAGTACAACAACATTCAGATTTTGAGTATTTCCGCAAACAAATATAACAGAAAAATATAGGAAGTACTTGCTAGGATAGATTTGTCCAAAAACTTGCGATTCATCCGCGAACTATTATCTTGAATTGGCTTCTATCAATCATCAGGACAACCAGTCTTACTCAGGGTATCGTATTCACAGTACCTACTTACTAGGTTGAGGAGGTCAGGTAGGCAGGGGCTCCATGTAAAATCCTGGAATAGGGTATTTCACCAAAAAATTCTAATTAGTCCGTCTGTTAGATTATCGAAAAATATCGGACACGTGTTTTTTGTTTTCTCAAATTAATAAAAATTGACGAAGATGAAACCTGTCAAAGATCATGAGTGGGGGTTTTTCACGTCACTTTGTGGGTAAAAAAGTACTATCCTTGTGACGTCACACGACTTGACACGACTTTTCGAAGCACTGTATCGTCTTTATTTTTTGTTTACGTGAAAAAAGAAAAAATACGTGTCCATTATTTTTTGGAAATCTATCTGACGGACTAATTAGATTTTTTGGGTGAAATACCCTATTCAGCCGCATTCAGTTAGACTGGAAGCCGACCCCCACGCAGTTGGGATAAGATCGAGATTATTATCTTCTTTATCTTTCACTAGCTGACTCAGCGCAACTTCATCTGCGTCACATAAAATGGCTATAACCTTCCTCAATACATGGACTAACCAACACCAAAATATTTTTTAAATTCAAACAAATAGTTCCTGAGATTAGCGCGTTCAACCAAACAATCAAACAAACTCTTCAGCTTTATAATGTTATTATAATAATAATAAGAAATATTTTGAATATCTATACTAATAATATTCAAACTAGTAGTACGCCGATGCTGGGAGCAGGGTCCAAGCTATCGGTAATAGGGCTCCAGAGACAGGAACCCTCCTCGCAATCCAAACCGTATCGATAAGTACTGCCAACCAGGCCATTGATCTAACCGCCTAAATAGAATCTCAAAAGAAATTCGTCAACGCTCTAGGCCATCTGGTCGTTGATTACCATTATCATTCAGTGTAAGGGATCAGCTCTAGGCTGCGGGTTGTACGTAAGAGATACCGCGGCCTCGACATAAAGGGCTTAGAAGGAACATGGGTGATTTTTAGTCAGTAGAAGTCTAACACTCCCTTCCACTCGTCAGAGTGGGAGGAGTCATTTGATGATTTCCCACCATGCAAAAAAAAGAAGTCTCTTTCCTGGCGAGGCAAGACAAAAGTCGCAAGACGAACAAAAAACGCCTGTAAGAGCTCCTGGTCCATGAAAGACCTATTTAAGCACTGAAAAGGAAACTTGTGGACATGTGTATTCTTCCCGTCTTAACCAATGGTGCACAGACTTGGTCTTTGACTAACATCCAGAAGTCCATACTCAAGGTTTGCCAACAAGCAATGGAGATCAGTATCTAGGTGTTAAATTAATGATCCATTATCAAAGTGCATGGAACTACTGAGAAAAAAAAGTCTCACTAGTTCCATGGAACTAATTGCTGGTGGAACTAATGAGAATGATCCAATGGATCGTGTTCGAAACGCAATACTGCGTTCCAAAACAAAAATAGCTGTCGTGGCCCAAAAGGCTGCCCAACTCAAATGGGACTGGAACCTGTTGCTCTGACACAGTGAGACGGGGTCGCGTGATCGCGTCATGCCACGAAGGAGATGGCGGTATGAACTAGATCGGTTCTGGAAGGAGGACGCGCGGGTTCTCGAGAAGTGGAAAGAGTTGAGGTAGGCCTTTGCCCAGGAGTGGAACAGAACAGGCTAGAAAAAAAAAGGGATCAGCTCTACAATATAAATACTCAACGAATGCTCTCTACTAGGCCCTTAGTAAAGATAAATAGAATATAGATGAAGAATGCAAACACACATGTAGGTGTTTACAGTCAGAAAGTATCGCTCATGATGTGCTGCATGTCGCAGTCCAATGATAATAAATAAACTGCAAATACAAAGCAATGTGTTAGCAAAACAACTTTCTTAAATACACTTTCTCAACCTAACTTGTTTATTTTGTGAAATACAAACGAGTTTCAATGCTGTTTAGTTATTAATAATAGGTAGATACTTACTCAGCATATTATTCATACTGCTGATCTATACTTCTTTCGATTTTTGTGGTAAAAGGAATTAAAAAAAAAAAATATGGGGCAAGCCAATTGTCATCAACCAGGGTGCTACCAATTCAATTCAGCGCTGCTACAACGTGGCTGTTAATTTCATGGGCTTAATTTTTTCTAAATTATAGGTAGCCTAAGTTACTCCCTATTACATCAGCTACCTGCCAGTAAAGTCCCGTCAAAATCGGACCAGCTGTTTTGGAGATTAACCAGAACAAACAGGTTCTTTAAGAATTATTGTAGGATAGGTCTAAGTACAGTTTTAATTCCTAGCTGAAGTTGGACCTAACAAAGTACAAACACTACGGCATTTATAAGAAACCATAAAATCGACTTGTAACGTACCTGACTTTGATTTATGCTGTCCCTTTCTACTTAACATTACCTTCGAGTAACTAGTACCTACCTATGTAGCCTATACCTAGATCCCTACCTAGATTACCTAGATCTTAGCATAAATAAATAAAACATAGTATCAGTCGTTACTCTATCTGCGTAGCCAACCACATCTTATTTGCTAAGATCCTTCACGGACTATTTAACTTTATACCACTCCAACACAGTGCAAGAACAAGATACAAAATAGGTAAACGAAAAAGGACAAAAAAGTTAACACATTTCTGTTAACATTCGGGACCCGGTTCTTCACCCCAAAACTAGTTTGGGTCATTTAGTAAGGATCCTAATCCAGCCGTATAAAATGAAAGTTTTGGTTGAAAATCTACCTAATTACAAACCGAGACGGTAATAAAATAAAATTAAACAGACCCTGAATCATAATTCATATTAAAAGAATGAACCTTGTTTTAAGTGATTTAATTAGACTTTATTATTATTTCTTTTTCAATCTAATGATCATCAACGATGATGGACTCGTTGTTAGTCAAAAATCAATGTTCCTACCATCAGTACCTACCCTTATGAAGACTTTATATCTAAGCTAAGCTACTTTTTTTATATCCTTAACTAATGAATCTATCATCGTAGTTCTCACAATAGCTGAATGCTGCACCGACAGAGTTCAGCCTACTAAACACACTCGAAGCTTCATATAGAACCAAACAATTTGCAATCGATCAACGTATGGAAACTTTTTACTACCACTTCCTTGACCTCTTGCAAGAACTCATACCAGTTCGTTGCCACCTTCTATTTATAAATCTGTATGGTGAAATAGCCTTGGCCTTGACGAATATAGAAAGATTCTAACAATTAACAGATCATCAACTATTTGCACATCCGTTGCACTTTACATAATCGGAAGTAACTAATATATTAGATGCACAATTCGTTAGCTAATTAGTGTGAATAATGGGTAATTAATATGCTGATTTAGAATGGAGTTTCGTGAAATAATCATCATCTCCCTAGCCTTGGGGTCGGCTTTCAGTGTAACTGTATTCAACTGAGTAGGTACCAGTATTTTGCCAACATGGAGCGACTACTTATTCAACCTCCACAACCTATGGAGTTGATTGCAATGTCTATTAGAAAAATACATACCTCTCATTCGTTAAGCTCTACCGAACCGACTTTTATGTCGAGTGAACACTCTGAAGCTGTAATGTTTTCAAGTGTCACTCTACATGCTTTTATTAGATCCAACTCAGTCACACGTAATTTTTATTGCACACAAAGTCCCACATCCGCAGTTAATCCCCAGTGGATGCAATAGAAACCGTCTGTCATTTACTAGCTGCCTACAAACCGCAACTGTGGTGGTATCCGTTCACCATAATCACAGTGAATTAGTTTTGCGAAACGCTAAAGAACCTCTGTGTTGGCGTGCGTTCTTGAGTTTATAATAATAGCAAGGAATGGAAGATGGAGTAAGTTTCTTATTCCGAGATTTTTTAGAGCGTAGATTATTTCTTCAATGATGGTGCCTGTAGCACACCTCCGCTGCGAAACAACAATTGCGAAACCGCTGCGCGAGTTTCGCTGTACAACAGTACTACGGTCACCGGGCGGAGATGTAGACGGCTCCTGAGCAAATGAGCGAAATCGTGTTTACGTTAGAGTAGGGAATTTCGCTCCTGTTTCGCCGCCAAAGAACTTACAACTCACAGCGAAACTATTGCGGTTTCGCCCTTTGAGTTTCGCAGCGGAGGTGTGCTACAGGCATGAATAATCAGTGCATCTAAACGGCGTTCATAAACTGCCGTCTCAATATGCCACACTTTCATTCGTGAAATTAATGGTTAAAAATTCTCTAACTCTAAAATCTACTCTACCACAAAATACAGTATTAGATACTCTCGACCCTAAATTTTAGATTTACCTTAGGACGAAGACTAACTAAACTGAACGCGATCAGCACATCTAAAAGTACAGTTTCTGTATTGACTGTAATTCAACCAGAATAGTTACCTTGCTTAATTAATATTACAAAACGCGAGCAGTCAACTATATCTAGAATACTAATTTATCTAGTCTAGCAGGAAATAAAATCTTATAGGTACCTAATTAATTTTATATTCAAATATGTATATTGCAGCACACACAATAGAAATCATCAGGGAACTTATGTCCTTACTGCGATATCTTCGTAATGAATTTAAATGGCTTTAGATTGGCCCTGTAGACAATGACCGATATTGCACATGCCACCTACCTCGACGATTGATGTCCAAACGTGCTGTTAGTCGCAACACGTAAGACATTAGGACCATCGAAGTATATAGTAACGAGTATAATAATGCTTTGTGGGGAATTCCAAAAAGGTATAATATTCGGGCCCTTGATTTGAATCAAGGTCGATTTCAAATTCACCATAATGGCATACTGGTTTATCTGTTGAGAAACTAAGTCACTAACTGACTGGGATATCCCCGGTAGTTAAAGGCAAAGGGAGGCCTGAAATAGACTTAAACTTACCTCATCGGCATCGAAATACTACTGAAGGCTTCTGTGTGTACAAAGAATCTGCTTTAACCCGTTCTTAAGAAGTTATATTCATCTGCTTCTAAAACTTGTTACAGCAACAAACAATGTTGGAGGGAACGAAGATCAACTCTCCGTCACAAATGGCGAGCGTTTTCGACATCGCTAAGGACACAGTCCTCTTCCTCGTCTTATCATGCTACTACATCCTGGAATCCCTATTCTGGACCTTAGTGCCTAATGCTATAAGGCCCATGAAGAGTTTGAGAGGAGATGTGGTGTTGGTGACTGGAGGGGGCGGCGGTGTTGGCCGCCAACTCGCAGTGAAGTTGGCCAGACTTGGAGCCAAGGTCGTAGTATGGGACATTAGCAAAGAAGGTTAGTTGTGCGACCAATTTAGTTTCCTTTTAGGTTGGGCTGGTTTGGTAGGTCGAGTTCGACGGACAACCTTAGACTCGTTTCGTGTTAGGTAGGTTTATGTGGTGATTGGGTTTACGATTACCTTCGTGGTAAATTAGATATATAGGGCTTAATTCGTTCGTTAGATACCTACCTATATAGTAACTTGAAATTGTATGACAACAGTAAACAGTATTGAAGCTGTAAACAATTACCTACGAAGATTATCTGAGTAATTTTATTTACACTTAAAAGTACATTAAATGGAACACCGTGGTTTTATAATCAAGCCCAAGTCAAAGGTTTTTGGGCACTTATAAATAATTGACATGTCGTAAAACAACATAATAGCTTGATGGTGGTCGTGTCAGGTGTCAGGGTGTCTCTGTCTACTCTACGTAATAAGTTAATTATTACTTGTAACTAAGTATATTACCTAACTTTTATTTTTAGACATGTCCGTGACGCTCAATTACATAATGAACCATTACATTCGCATTACCTATTATAATTACGGTTTCGAGCAGCTATAAGAATTCTAAATAAAAGAGAAATCATAAACTGTCATAAAGTACTTAGTAGGTAATGATGACTTATGAATTTCAGTTTCATTGCATATACCTAATTAATTCAAAATTAAATAGGTAATTAAATTTTCCCTTTCTTCCTGAATATATGTATACCAAAAAAACAAACATTTTATTTAATATCACAGGTTTGCAAAAAACATGCGCAGCGGTAATGGATGAGGGCTACGAGATCGCGAGCTACGTCGTAGACCTCGCCGATCGTAGCGCTGTCTACGCCGCTGCGGAAAAACTCAAGAAAGAGGTAACGTATTATTTGTGATGTACTCCAAGAATGTATTAGATAGCGCAAGCTCTACTTATTATTTAAAACTAACTGACCTGTTTTATCTCACAGTTGGGCAAAGGCCTGCTACACGAATCTGACTTTCTTTTACTAATACTGGCCAGCGATGTCGTCAAGCCCTTCTAGACTCAACTCAGTGAATATTTAGTCCATGTCTCATTATAATCGGTCTATTAGGTAGGTACTGATACAGAATTATTCTAATTTATGCCACATTTAATTACAGATCGGCAAAGTGGACGTGCTGATCAACAACGCAGGAACCGTGTTTGGAGAGACACTGTTAGATCTGTCTGACACGGCCATTGAAACTACTTACAAAGTTAACATTCTCTCACATTATTGGGTAAGTAGACTGAACAATAACTCCATTTTAATTCTATACCTACTTATTTAACTAAAAATTATCAATTGATGGCTCGGTTCAAGTACTCGTATAAACACTTCGCGGATTGGATTCCACTATGTTGGTGTCAATTATTTTAAGGACCTAAAGATAATTGTCCGGAATAGATAAGACTGTGGTAGTCACCACGTACCTTTGATGCCGAAGAACTTCCGAACTTTAGAACAGACCTATTGCGCGTTCTCATCATTTTGTTACAACTCTGGCAAAATGTTTTAATGACCAGAGTCCCAGAGTGTGTTATTGTATCAGAACTTGCAACTTGCACTTACAAAGTAATCATGTGAGTTGGGTAACTTTTAGAGTGTACGCTATGATTGAACGTTGCCAGCGATTACCTACTCAATGAAGCTCTCAGCTCTAGAGTTACACTATTGAAGGTCATAATATCAGAAGGCACTTTAATGAATAAGTGATCGTTGGTTTTTTTCCTATCCCTTTTACAAACAATAAAACCGGCCAAGAGCGTGTCGGGCCACGCTCAGTGTAGGGTTCCGTAGTTTCCCGTCCGTCACAATAAGTGTTCCCACTGAGTTTAAAGATGGGTATCCATTATGTTTTTTTTATTTTTTTTTATATATTTTTTTTTTCACTTTCAAAATGATTTTTCTCAAAAATGGTATGTAATGTTGCCATAACATCTCTAAAAAGTATCCAGAAAGTGAACTTTACCGGAGACTTATTCACAACTGTCCAGTAAGAAGCGAGATTTTAAACTTGGAATCTCCTACTGTCCAGTAAGTAAGTATGTAATTTACTTACTGGACACATCCTCATTAGATCCTCTTTAGATCTGCTTAGAAAAAAAAACATAGTACCAGACACAGATTAGAATTTAGCCATTATAAATTTATAACATGGTTATAGAAGGGAGGTTCCAAATATATATCTATCTCTCTTTTTGGTATGACATTTTATGAGATACATATATTTTTGGAACCTTAAACAGCCATTTTATACGTTGCGTTTTGTACTTAGTAATGTTGTAGAAGTATAGTGTGGGATTTTATGATTGTATTTAGTAATTTCAGTTTATTAAAAAGTTTTTCTAAAGTTGTTTCCTAAACTGCCTCGTTGGTCTAGTGGTCGCAAGCTCGACTGCAGAGCATGAGGTCCTGGGTTCGATTCCCGGGTCGGCCAAAAAGTGCTATTGTGTTTTTCACATATGAATGTAACCTTCAATATTAATTAAACGAATTTGTTGTTAAACTTTCTTTAATTTTTGAGAAAAGCATTATACAAACCTCAACCAGTAAGAAAGCCATCCTGGCCTCGTATATAACCAGACCTCACCTGTGGTTCGGTCCGGTTAACTCATACTTGGCCAGGAAGGCTTACTTACTGGATTCTGCAGTAATGTAGGTACTATTCCTAGTCCTTATAAAGTTCTACTTTTCAGATTTTTTTCATATTAAGTGGGCCCCACACATTGTTTTTTACTTTTGGAGCGATTACTTATTTCCGAAATTATTGACATTATCAAAAAATGATTTTAATAAACCCCTATTCATTTTTAAATACCTTTCCAACAATATATCCCACGTTAGGGTTGAAATTAAAAAAAAAACACTTCCCTCCCTAATAAAACATTTTTTTCCAATTTTTATTTTACCACTTTGTCGGCGTGATTGATACACATATTGGTACCAAATTTCAGCTTTCTAGTGCCAACGGTCACAGAGATTAAGCGAGGACGGACGGACAGACAGACATGGCGAAACTATAAGGGTTCCTAGTTGACTACGGAACCCTAAAAACAGCCGCGGTCGATTAATAATTGGGCCCATGTTTTAGAACCATGCCCTTTCTCAGTTTTTCAATAAGTTCATAGATCAACTGTAAACATAACTCTCTAATGTTTCCAGACAGGTCGTGATAGCTCGTGTGTTTGTTTCTTGTGCACATGCATGCTACACCATGTGCCAAATAAACCTATAGATCTTCTTTTTTTCTTTTTATCCCAGCAGTGGACTGTAAACACACAATCAGCGTAGGATGGTGGACCATAGATATTACAAATGTATCTTCTCTGTCTGACCTCGCGATGTTTTCCGTAACTGTATTGTTGTGAGCTACAATATTTACTTATAATCCATATTTAATTCTTCTTGCAGACCGTGAAAGCGTTCCTGCCCGACATGATCAGCTCAGGCAAGGGTCACATAGTGACGGTGGGCTCAGTGGCGGGCCTGCTTGGCACCTATCGCTGCACCGACTACAGCGCCACCAAGTTCGCCACTGTCGGCTTCCATGAGAGCCTGTTCACTGAGTTGAGGGTATGTAGTCAAGTTAGATATCTGTCTTGATATAACAGGTAAGGAGACGGCTGCGGGTTGTTGTCAAGTTACCGCGGCCTCGACATATAGGTAGGGCTAAGAAGGAACACAGGTGGTTTTTAGTCAGTAGAAGTCTGACACTCCCTTTCGCTGCACAAAAGCGAGACTATTTGATGATTTTCCACCCACCAAAAAAAAAGGAGACGCTGGCCCAGATATCAAATACACGAGTATCAAACGTGCTTTCCGAGGCACTGAAAGAACTCGGTTATGTAATGGGTGCGAGTGTGCGACCCTGGCAAACGCTGCATAATTTTGAAGATCGATCCACGTGGCTGTTATTATTTCTAATTGAGATATGCGAGCAATCTTACTGCCTTATATATTATGCAAATCACGGGCTGCTTAGCTTTTAGGTAAAACGGTCCGACCCGAAGATAATAAGGACACCTCATACATCACGATGATGCAGCTCTGCTGCAATTTTTGTGTCATTTCTTAGCCAACAACATGACTGATAGATCAGTTTAAGTACAATTTTTTGACTCTATCCTTTGTTCCCAGGCTCACGGACACACAACAATCCACGCCACCCTGGTCTGCCCCTACTACATAAACACAGGCATGTTCGACGGCGTCACTCCTCGCCTGATGCCAATGTTGGAACCTGACTACGTGGCGGAGACCATGATCGACTCCATCCGCAAGAACGAGGTCAACTGCATCATGCCCGGATCTGTGCGATACCTTCTGCCTCTTAAGTGGTGAGTAAGAAAGTGATCATTTAGCTTATAGGACTTTTTATCGTAGCATATAGGACTTCGTGGAACTGAGTGACGGTGTACTTCATCTACGGATTAACCAAATTCTAGCTGCTCATTTTTCCTTGCAACCAGTCCTTTCGGATCTATGTAGATATGACTGATTCATAATCGCAAAGCTTAATAGTAGGTAGTCTAAATACTCAAATCGTACCTAGATTACGAATCAGCGGCAAGTGACAAGACGAGATGAGCCTATCATCGCAAGTAGCATAACACTAATGTGCACTCCAAACTCGAAACACCTTTCGGTATCGCTTACAAATAGATTGTTTACCCCGAGTAAACGATTTCTTTTCCTATTTGAACTCGGAATACCTGTATCTTTAGAAACTGCATTATGTATTCCTCCCCACCATCATCTGCCTAGCCTTTCCCCGAATATATGTTAGTTTCGGCTTCCAGTCTAACCGGATGCAGCTGAATACCAGCATTTCACATGGACACATTGCGACTACCTATCTGACCTCCACAACCCAGTTGATAACTGGGTAATACTATACTTTTTAGTAAGACTGGTTGTCAGAATTTGGGCCACTACCCTTTTTATTAACAATGTTCTTTCGTCATTTCAGCCTGCTCCCAGCGAAGATGTGCTGGGACCTGATGCACCGAGTTATGAAGGGACCACAGTCCATGATGGAGTTCAAGGGAAAGCCCAAAGCCGTAGCCAGTTAGAACATTAGTTTTAGTTGCTCAATTTACTTTGTAAATAACGTTTACTATAATGTTTTAATTTATCTTATATATTTATGAACCGTAAAGACCATTTTGATGGTCGATCGTTAATTTTATCACTCTAAAATTGTTTTGATGAGGTACCTCAATATTTTGTGTTCGCATCCATCAGGCCAAAACAAGATAAACTGACTTAAGACTCACCAGTCCAGTTTTGCATCACCGTTTGGCATATGCTCGAGATTAAATAGAAGACTGAACATGTTTTCAGTAGCATTTTAAATTAAGTTTTTAGTAGGTAATAAAGAAAAACATAATTATTACATATTTAGTTTAATTTTGTTTCTTAAAAAAATCCCGGAATTACGAATATCACAAACAAATATATTGGTACACTTAAAGTACTATCACACACTCAGAATAAGTCATAGAAGTAGTCAAGGCCCTGCCCTAACTCCCATATGGCAACACCTGTGCCATACTCCGTCGCTAACTCCAGTCGCTTTTGTATTGAGTATAAGGTGGGATAGAATATCTTCTTCGTACCCTGTGATGTTCTGAAATGAGAAGAAACAGTTATAAAATTGACACTCCCTACCGCTCTTCCTAGAGCGGGAGTAGTTGATATCAAAGGACCCAAAAAAAAAAAAAATTGAGAATAGATAATGCCTGAAAGGTGATTAGATCATAAAACAAAGTCATCATTTTCCTGTCCTTGTCCCATCCTAGTTGGGGTCATTGTAACGTTTTCTTGCTTATAAAAACCAAAGTAGTTGGTAAGATTTGATGTAAACTGGCTATAAAGAACGACAGTGTTACGATAAGCATTAACTGTTATTAAAAGGTGTTGTTATCAGTTCATAAAATACTTCAATTAACGAAACAGAGCTGTCTTCAACAATGTACCTATTAAGTTTACAGTGAAAATGGACCTGAAACTAAAATGAGTGACTGTCATATTGTCAAACTGCCCCATTGGTCGGAAGTGTTACTGCCGAGAGTGAGGTCGCAGTTTTGATTCCCAGGTCAGGCAACGGGATTGAGTTTTTCAACCTGGAGTATGAATCTGTGTAATTGGCAAATAAATAAGCTCGCCCTCATTCATCATCAGCTCATAATGTTCCGACTGCCGCGACACATGCCTCCTCTCTATGCCCCTATTACACTGACTTAAACATCAAGCCAAAGTGTAAAGGGAAAAACAGATTTGTCATAATTACCTGATCTCAACATAATTCTCCCCCGTATTATTATTATACGACAATGCTTGATTGTTCTTAGCATTCTTCAGTAACTCTATGTACTCTGTCCCAACAATGGGACCTCCTCCATTGGCTGTGTATGAGTTACCATAGAAGTTGAGACCTAGTAAGATCTTGGACCTCTTTGATGGGTTCTCATCACTGTCAATGAGCTTTTCTACACACAACCTGACCCAGTACAGGGGTGCATTGGGACCTGTAACAGAAAATGAATTTATAAGATAAAAAGTTGATTCACTCGTTTTTCGGTTTCTGAATTGGTAACTCTTCCTAAGCAGTCTATTAGTTAATTAGGCACTACCACTAGGTACTTTTGTACTATATAAACACCTTACAGTGTTTATATTGCTAGAGTTTGCCGTCTACTTCTCAATTCTTAAACCGGATAATTGATCGATTTACGAAATTTAAACTAATCTTTTAAGTTGCATCTTGCAATATGCGTCATGTAGAGTTTCTTGGACAAGCACAATAGTAGTGACTGATTTCCCAGACAGCTAAATTATTTTCTAAAGAATAAGTAATTACTGCTCATTTAAATATCTATGTATACAATTTAAGAAATAGTTGTATTTTAAAATACTTTTGTTCAAATAACATCTTATTCTAATTACAACTTACCTGGTTTCTGTGGATTAGAGAAGTCATAAGTCATGACTGACACTGCTTCTACATAAGGGTAGATATCATTAAATGCTTGGATGAAGAATTCATCCGTAGGATACCCTCGGAAGGGTGGGTAGACTAGAATTAGACTTAGATCATCATCACTCATCTCCAAACCTAAAAATAAAGATAATTTAAGAATATCCTTACATAGTATAAAACAAAGTCGCTATTTTTGTCTGTTTGTTTGTCTGTATGCTTAAATCTTTAAAACTACGCAACGGATTTTGATGCGGTTTTTTTTAATAGATAGAGTGATTCAAGAGGAAGGTTTTAGTATATAATTTGAACAACATCCACGCGGGTGAAGCCGCGGGCATCAGCTAGTAGTAAGATAAAGTGAAAGCTTCATCATATTCCTGCCCTTCCCCTTATGTCCTTATGCCCTTATGTTACTTGCCGTCACACAACAGGTATTTTCTCCACTCTACCATTTACTCCTTTTACCTTCACGTAATTCCCCACACAGTCTGTCCACCTTTGCTTTGGTTTTGGTTTTGCTCTCCCTCTCCACCCATCAACATTTACTTTCATCACTCTTTTAGTAAGATAAGCATTAAATTTTATTTAGATACAAAAATAAAGATGGCATTATTTAGTCAATCATAGGATTTCCTTTAAAATCAATTTCATCATCATCAGCCTATAATTGTTCCCACTGCAGGGACTCAGGCCTCCTCTCTAGGAGAGGGATGTGCTATAATCCACCACGCGGGCCCAGTGCGGATTGGTAGATGTCGCATATCTTCGAATTTTTTTTTTGGTTCTAAGACATGCCGGTTTCCTCACGATGTTTTCCTTCACCGTTTTGAGAGCAGTGGTGATGAAATAAATTACACAAAGTAATGCGCCTGCCTGGGTTCGAACCCACGACCAACTGTTCGTAAGTCGGGGCCGCCACCACTGGGCCACCACTGCTCTATAAATCAAAATCAATTTCCTTAAATCTAATTAAAATAAGATCAAACAGTAGCATCTAAAGAAAACTGATTACTTACCAAACTGCTGTATAAACTTGACAGACTTGTCAACATATTTCCCAATCTGTGAGAGTACCTCAAGTACTACTCCATCAAACTTCCACTGTTTACAGACTTTCTTGATCTCGTCAATGAGAGCCTTCTGCTCCGTGTGGGATGTTGGCTCCATGAAGAATGCTTTCAGGTCTGAAGGCAGCCAGTTCTCAAAGAGAATTCTTGGTAATACTGCAACATAATTACAATATCATGCAACTTGTGTATAAACTATTTACAATATTTGATATTGACTTTAGTGCTGTAGACTTTACAGCTTTAGGCATTTGCTGAGTACTTTTAGATATAATCAACAAATTTTAGTAAGGTAAAGGTATGATAATAAATTAGTGTCATAGAGTTCACAAAAATACTCATTAATTTGCACTTTAAAAAGGATGATGTGTGAAAAGAATGTGTCAGCAAAACTGAAATCATACATACATTTTAGATTGGTAGCCGAGCCTTTTGCCTTAACCAACTTTATCCAGGCATGGTCAACATCGTGGAGCCCTGATATGAGGTATATGTTGGGGGACTGACGCTTTACTTGGAGCCAAACTGGAGACACATAGTTAAACTTAGGAGCCCAAGTCTTTGCCACTTCATAGCCTTTGTTGTTCCACTATAAATACAATTTGAATCATGTTATTAAATTACTTAATTTTATGATGAGAAACAGAGAGGTATGGAAGAGGAAGACATGCATGCACCAACCCCAAATGAATTGGGATAAGGGCAAGAGAATGATGATGATGATTATACTTATTTTTGTGGTAATATGGTCAGTGGGTCGTCTTAGGGGCGGATTGGTAATATTGCTGACTTTCTACGACCGTAAAATAAAATGAAAAACATTAAAAACAGAATTTTAGTGAAATACTCACAGGTGTAACGTAACCCAATACAGCATTCTTGAAGTTACGCGTTATTACGTCCTGGTGATAGGTAGCATGGTATTTTATGATATCCTTCACCAAAGGCGTTTCATTCACTAGTTTACGATCCAACACATTGTTTTTCCTCGGACCCTCTTGTGGCTTCACCCCCTTCTGTCCCTTTTTATCGGAGGGCGGCGATAATGTCGCCAAACAAACATTTAAAAGAAAAATTATCTGCAGCACTGTTTTAATACATTTCATTTTTCTGTTAAATCTCACAAAAGATATAATTTTTCTCACAAAATTCACTGCAAATCGTAATTAAAACTAGATAGCCGCTCCGACAACACAACATTCGCCGGGTGAAGTATAGAGATGTCAAAAACATCAAGACTGTTGATATCGATTTTTTACATTTGACGTTTGTGACAGCCTGGCACATTTTACAGCTTTATAAATTACGTACTAAAAATATTAAACCACATAAATTGATAAATAAACACTGATAGCTGAACTTATCCTATGATTTTTTCTCTATTCCATGTTTATATAGTTTTACAACAAAAATAATGTTTTGGATAGTTATAAACGACAATAAAATGGGTCTGACAAACGTTTTTTACTTTACATGCCAAATAAATGTTCAAAAAATTACGAGAAAAACTGTGTTTTTACTTTTTTCATATCTTAAAAAATGGCTGAGATATTTACGATCAAAGTGCGTATTTCCGGCCGTAGGTTTTTAAAAACGCCGGCGGGCGCTCACTACCCGATGACGTCACAGCCAGTGTCATTCGACAATTGCGCTCTCGTTTGCACGCCGGTGCGCAGTAAAAATCAAAATTATAAATCTCTCCGTGGTAAAAATGGAAAAAAATACTGTATTATGCCTCGGTGCTTCAAGTCAACAGTTTAAACACCTGATAAACTCTTTTTTTATGTGCCTGAGGACCCAAAAAATGAAGAAAAAGTGGATGACAGCCGTAAAAAAGAGTTGATATAACAGGCCCTAAAACTAAAGCGCTCTGGTGTGAAGATCTAATCGATTTTATTTTCTTTTCATTTAGAAATAAAATTAATCAAAAATATCTGGTTTAGTACTTATATAAATATAATAATAGGTAGGTACCTACTAACTAAATGAAATATACATTTTCAGTTAGGTTTAAGTTTGAATAAATACCTACACAGGAGTAGGTAATGCTTAGTTAGAACAATACTTTTTCATCGTTAGGTACTCCACGATTTTCGGCAACCATAAAATCCTGATTTTTCATGAAATATTCACCACCAAACTATCCAGCAGGCAGATTGTTAGGATGAAATTTTAGAAAACCTTCTTCATTCTAGGTATACAATAAACGTTTCACTTTTGAGTAATCGTATGTAAAGGATAATATTATTATTACTTTGAAATACAAGCACACTTTAGGTACTATTATGTATTCTGTGCTTTAGGTACGACGACGACGACGAGGCAAAAGGAGTATTATTAAGGATCGTAAATAGTGGCGTTCTGTGGTTTCTGCCTATCCCCATGGGAAAAGGGCGTGAGTTTATGTATGTATGTGTATGTATAAGTACATAATAGGAAAACGAAGACGATCAAAACAAAATGAAACGAGACGCGCCTAATTTATAATGGTCAACGCACCGGACTAAGTACCGCGCCGTGTCCCGGTCGCGGGCTGAGCCGGGTCGTGACGTAAGAGTACGAGCGCGCGTAATCTCGGAAATTCAAAAAATTACTTTAACTTCTCGGCGTTATAACTTCGGAAATACTGCATGTATCGAAGTAAAATAAAAACTTATGTAATGTACACGTTCTACGCTCCGATTTTAGATGTATTTAATACTAATATTTTGACCCTTTTGTGTTCCCCATTATAAGTATCGATATTCGTGTCGATAAACAATTTGACGATGGACATCTCTATATTTTTTTCAACTACAGATAAAATATACTAAATTACGTGGTATAAAACTTTATCCTGCTTTATCCACAGATATTTTTCTTTTTGGCAACATAACATCATCACGGCTGTTTTCCCCAAAGGGTTACGCAGAAGGACTGTCCCAGTACTGTGAAAAGTCGAATTGAATATTGTTAATTAAAGCATTAAAAATAAATAATGATGACCAAAGTTATGGAAAAAATTATTTCGGTCACATAATTTTAGAGCCCATTCACATTTACTGTAACGATAGGCTATTAGAACAAAGTATTTAGTTGCTAACTTGACAGTCAGTCGCTGACCCTTGTTGAAACAGTGCCACACCCGTTACACCAAGTTTCTCATACATATTCAATAGGCACATCAAAAGTGTCTAGGGATCAACATAATAATATATTTTTGCAATAACTTTTCTCCTGATTGATATTAATTAAAATTTTCTTTAAGGATTCATATAAAGTGTTTTCGTTTGTCACAGTAACGATAAACCAAGTCACCTTTGCATTAATAAAGAAATTTGCCATTTTCCTAATAAAGGGATTTTTGACATTTGAACCACTAACATTAAAGTTCGAAAAAAAAACTGAAATAACAGTTTTCTTTAAAATTTTATTGGGTAACTTAAACAATTAATAATCCGTGTTTCTACCGCGAACACTAACAACACAAGAACATCGGTTTGGCATACTCAAAATGAGTTCATCCAAATCACGCTGTGGAATGGCCGCCCATGTTCGTTGCAACAACAAAAAAAGGTCTTCTTGCGACTGGATACCCTCCATATTAATACCCGCCCATTTTAATGGTTGGATACAAGACGTATACGACACTGGAGAACCCCTGGACGCCAACAGCGATTAAAATCCTGCCAGGAAGTCCATCCTTATAGTGGTGGAACCATCATGGTATGGGCGGGTATTTGGATCGGCGGAAGAACTGAGTTGATTTGGATCAGAGGCAACCTCAACGCTCAAATTTATGCTGAGACGATTGTATCAGACGTCATCGTTCCTCTACAAGTGCAAATCGGTCCCTTATTTCAGTTAATGCATGATAATGCACGACCGCACACCACAAGAGTTGTAAGACAGACTCTCGCCGCAGCTAACATCAATGTCCTGCCCTGGCCTGCTCAGTCGCCAGACTTGAACCCGATTGAGCATGCATGGGATATGCTACAGAGAAGAGCTCTGCCGAATATGGAGGGTATCCAGTCGCAAGAAGACCTTTTTTTGTTGTTGCAACGAACATGGGCGGCCATTCCACAGCGTGATTTGGATGAACTCATTTTGAGTATGCCAAACCGATGTTCTTGTGTTGTTAGTGTTCGCGGTAGAAACACGGATTATTAATTGTTTAAGTTACCCAATAAAATTTTAAAGAAAACTGTTATTTCAGTCTTTTTTTCGAACTTTAATGTTAGTGGTTCAAATGTCAAAAATCCCTTTACTAGGAAAATGGCAAATTTCTTTATTAATGCAAAGGTGACTTGGTTTATCGTTACTGTGACAAACGAAAACACTTTATTTGATGAATCCTTATAGAAAGTTTTAATTAATATCAATCAGGAGAAAAGTTATTGCAAAAATATATGTTGATCCCTAGACACTTTTGATGTGTGTAGATGGCAAGAATCTCTACGATGACTTCTCGAAAGAGTCTGTTGTGCCAAGTGCCAACTATAAAGCAAGACCAACGTAAAAGAGATGTAATACATCTTATAACTACTATCAATGTGACTCGTGTAAATTAAATAGATACTTTCTGTTTAAGCGTCCCATTTGTGTGAGGTGTGAGCACTTTGGACTCTGAATCCAACGATACGAATTCAAAAATCTCGGTGGGACCTCTTCTTTTTATATATTAATAAATTGTTCTACATCATTCTTTACCAATTCATTGATTTTGTTATTTCTTATTTTTAATACTGTTAAGCATCATTTGATGTTTTCCTACCCACAAAAATAAATTCAAATAAGTGGACCGTGCGTCAGGAATCGAGACCATCAGCATCATAATTATACATATTATGTTATAAGAAATTAGATACGAGATATAATATAGCCTATGAATAATTAAGTAGCTAGAGATCTATGACAATTTATAATTTTAGATAAACTGGTCTTGCAAGAAACAAGCATTATCATAACTAATTTGGACCTCAAAGTCTCACGGATTACGTATCTAAATCTCCACCACTCTCCAGGGGCGTAAACAAGAACCCATTTTAATAAGACAGATACCGCAAGCTACCTAAATATACAACATATTCAGAACCAATAAAACAAAAAACCTAAGTATAAAAAATAAATATGCAACAAACACGACGGATATAAAGAAGTTGTTTTATTTTCCTTTCTTTTTGTGCAACACCCGACCTGCGTCCACAAAGCGAAAGAAAGTATAATAGTCGCGTCAGACGATGTACGAGTTGTTGATAACTCAGTGCTTCCACGGACACCGAGCTCGCAACATGGCTCGACAAACACAGCTTTCACGATTACTCATAACTTTCGTAATAACTTACTTGTTCTTAGGTAAAGAGTGACTTTCCTTCACGTAATGTGTTTTCTTAAAATTATTGTGCTTGTTGAAAAAGATTTGCGTAAACATAAAATCATTTTTCAGGGGTGCAAGGAATGCTTAGGAGCAAAAGAAGCTTAACGGATGTGAAGTGTCTCGAAGATGGAAGGTTTTACAGGTACGTTACCCATCCTTACTTTTATTCCTCATGGCTAATTAAAAAGAGCAGCACGGTTCGTGGATCGAGGTTGGAAAGGTCCGTGGAAAGGTTACATTCCAAGATCCCTCCTATCCGCGGCCACCAATTAATGCCGTTAGTCCAGGCAATGATTTGTAGACCTTTGGCAGTCGTTGGAGTTGGTCAAAAGTCCGAAAGTCAACCAGTCTTATCGAGAGGTCTATATCCAGTTCTACATGTACTCGTTGGGTTGACTATATCGTCAACATTGAGGGGCAAAACCTGGATTAGGGACGCAAAGGACCGTGAAATGTGGCTGAAAAAAGGGAAAGCCTATACTCAGCAGGGTAGGTAATTCCGGGCTGATATGGTGATGACTATTTTACAATATTTGTATCCCAAGTGCTTAAGTACCTACTTCTTTAGTCGATCAGATTGGCAGTAGACCCCCTGTAAAATTATAAGGTCCTGCTGAATTTGGATAAATTGGAAGTCAACCCTACCCTAACCAACATAATTGGTAAAGGCAAATGATGTATAAAGTAAACCCATGAAATCGCTACATGAATTGAGATGGTGGAAAAGCTCGTCTGCCGGGAACCGAGCGTAAGGTTGTTGCTTTGCTTTGACTCCTAGGTCAAGTCAAGATTAGCTTTTTTTCTCACAGAAACTTAGGCAAGTATTTTAATCTGAGGGTCGCTTATTTTACGTGGGAACAAATATATAATATTATCGGTGATCTGCCTGTGGGTAGAATCTACGTAATTTTGTAATTTAAGTAATTAGTTTGAGCTCTTTATCTATGACCTTTGTTAGCGATATTCACTCGAATCATTCCCGTCCATAATTTGAAATACTGCGGAGTGCAGAAAAAGTCTACAAAGTAACAACCTATACTTACTCACAGTAATAGGGAATACAATGATTGTCTTCAACTAAATCATAAAAATAAAAAATACCTCATGGTTCGATTCCCCGGTCTGACATTGTCATTAGGTTATTTCAGTCGCAGCCATGTCTGAAATTGCGCCCGATTGATGGCAATAACTCATGTCAAAAGCAAAGCTTCACTGCACACTTATAATATTGTTTAAAAGTAATTTGAAGTTAGGTGCCTGTATACTTATCTCTTTTGGTGACTGTACCTACTTATGAACACCTCTTCCTAACCCAATAATGTTTATTATTTCGTTAACACCTTATTATTAACTACCTACACTAAAAGCTATAAAATGTACACACTACACTTCTTACTAAAGATTATGTTTGTGGAATCACATTCAAAACCAAACAATAATAGAAACAATAGGATAAAGTTATCTAATACATATGTGTCTGTGGTTAACTTTTACCCATTGCATTCAAACATGTTCACTCCTTTCTGCAAGTAGCATTTAGTAATTAAGAAAACAAAAGTGTTCCCACGAAAGTCGACAAACGTAGATTTTACCAACATGATGTTCTAATCACAATAGCAAGTTACACAGCCATCACAGACGAGTGACATAACTAAAGAATTATTTTAAGAAAAAAACCGATAAGTCATCAAACCAAGTTATAAAAAACATACGTAAAACCTGGTGGCATTCAGACTGTCAGACATGCAGCTTTGGCCACAACAGTAGATCTAATCGTCATCGAAGAGCTAGTAGTAGGTAAGCGGGGCCTAACAAATTCAGTTATATTGACCCACTCAAAGTATAGATAATGATACAAAACAAGATAGTTACACCGGGTTTCCCCAGAATTTCAGTTAAACCTCTTTTCTCTGAGCTGATCTCTACCTATTCTCTTTCGCCTGTTGTCACTCATAACTTGGGCAGTGATAACCCTTTTAGGCGTAATTTTAGTCACAGCCAGACCACTAATACTTCTATCCTATTGTTTCCTTGATGAAGATATATTATATAGCTTGCAACTTTGGTGGCAATGAAACGAATAACAACGTTGTGTATCGTTAACTTTTAATTAATATAGACAGAATTTGGTCAAAACGTGACGGTAAAGTAATAATCGTCACGTTACGTTATGTCACATTTAATCATCGAAATCATAGAGAATGCACAATTTTCACAACATTTTTTTCCATAATTCTTCAAATTAGTGTCAATTACAATCTTACCAACATCAATAATTACTATCTTTAATAACACACAAAATATTATCATGGCTAGCTAAGTATATGTCAAGAATTGTTACATAAACTACGTAGGTATGTTTATAGAATTATTTATTGTCTGTGCATAAAACTAACCGAAATCGCATGCGGTAGTATAATTATTTAAATATCTACAACGCTGAGCTACAACGCATCTGTTGTTATCTTACGATGCATAAAACACTTGAGTCTGGGTAATTTGAATTTGTAGATCTCTGAAAGTCGTTACGGTACAGTCATAATAAGGCCGAATCCGGAATCGTAATGGCGGTAGTCAGAATCCCGAAACGTTATGGATAGTCCGAAATCCGGAGTCCAAGATCTCCGATAACCATTCTAACCAAGGGGTTTTGTTTTACCCACTAGCCATTGAGGTATAATGTACTACGTACAAGTACATTATACCTAGGTTACTGTGTTTCGGAAGCCAGAGATGGGCATTCGCTCCATGTAAACCACGGTCCGGCTACTTAGTTGCCAATACTAGGCAGGTGATGAGAATAATAAATCATCTTTTTAGTGCTACCTCTGGGGAGAGGACGTCCCTCCGAAGTCCGAAGGACCTCTCTGCTCCTCGTTTAAACGGAAATGACTTCTTGCAAATAAAAATAATATTCGAATTAAATAATATGATGGCGGATAGTGCTATCATATTATTTAATTCAACATTTCAAATTACCGATACACACTAACCTATTTGCTAGCTAATTAATTACGTAATCCGTAAGTGAGTATCTCTATCGGGAAAACGGAAACGTGCTGCTTTTTATTAGTTCCTAATGCAAAATTGCAGTGCACTACTTCCTCTTGCTTCCGCAACGAGACTTGGAATATAAAACCACGCGTATCGGCTTATCGGCGTATAAAAACGAAGCGTGTGTGCTGCGTGCAGAACTGCAGACATTACAGAAAGATGATTTTCCGCCATTTTCGTAGCGCGGACAACGACCCCGGGCGACTTTCGCCGCAACCTTGACTGAGCCACCGTCCGCTTGTATCAGCATTACCATTTCCTACAACACGTCTTGAGAAATTCACTTTCGCTATGCATTTAATCTGTATGACACATGCGTGCATGCTTTAAACATATTGGCCATAAATGCTGCACGTAGGTTAGTGAGGTGTTAGTGCTTTATGGATCCTTGACTGATTTCTTAGAACAAAACTAGTAACTTAGATAACAAGATCAAGCACGACTTGAGTCGGTAGACCAAAAACAGCAAAATCAGGCTTACATTCAGTTCAATGACTAAACGAGGAGAACTCTGAGTTAGGAAATAAACACTAACCAGCAGTTCGCCAATTGATAACCTAGTTGCCTGATGTTCATAAAACTATGTAATTATTTATTCTTGTGCAACTAATTCAGGAATCCAGACCGGGCTGAAGATAAGATGTGGACGATTGACGAGTGCGCTAAATACTACCTGTGTTTGGACGGCGACGTGTTCGAGTTCCACTGCTCGCCTGGCTTGATGTTCGACGTCAACAGGCAACTGTGTGACATGCAACAGAATGTGCACAACTGCGATATCACTACAGGTAGGTTTCGAACACTAGTTCGATCAATTAATCATGAATTAGTGTAATTTTTGCCACATTTCATGAAAGAATTGGGACATCGACCCATTGTAATTGTGTCTTTGTAATGAAGAGAGTGGATATACCCATTCTCAGATACAATATGTATTAGTGATATCCCTGAAAAAAAAGAAGAAGAAACAAAGGTTCTGGACCGAAGGTCATGCGAACTACTAACTAGGTTTAGTTATCAGAAATGAATGATAATGAAAAATCATTATTGACAGTGCTTCTTCTGCCGTATGTAGATACCGCAAACCTCAGATCACAGAAACAACAGGAGATATGCCCTTTAGCCGAAAATGTATGGGGACCTGTGTCGTCAGTTCACACACGCAGAGCAGTAAAAACAATAGATATACGCATTCGCAAACACATCCGCATTTCTTAAAACATTACGTACTACACAATCAATTATAAACCTTATCCCTTCAGTCACAGCGTGTATTTACCATGCACCGCACAATTTACTTAATACATTTTGTTTTACTTCGACGCTAGTGATTGACTAAATCGAAAAGTTATCGATTCGTTCTATTTATTAATATATTGTAATAAAGTTCTTTTGGGGTCCTGAAAATAATATATTATAAATAAAAAACAATATGTCCAGAAATCATTCAAAATAAAAAAAAAGTCATTTATTCAAAACAGGTTGATTAAAAAAAATATATGGTATTGATTTGTGTCTGTAGTAAATCGTAATATTAACTTACACCACAGATGACGTGTTGCAACAGATTTTGATGCGGTTTTTTTTAATAGATAGAGTGATTCAAGAGGAAGGTTTTAGTATATAATTTGAACGACATCCACGCGGGTGAAGCCGCGGGCATCAGCTAGTTAATAATAAAAGCAAGATGCAATGAAAGAAGAATCATGCACGAGTACACACGGCTACACATCAAGCTATGGGAACATTTTCAGTTTACAGTGACCACGCACTGTACGACGAAAATCCTATACAATGCGAGATCAGCATATACTAGAAATGTGTAGCTTGATGTGTAACCGTGTGTGAGTCGCCAATAAAGACAATCCAATGTCTTTAAGTATTCGCTTAATTTTTTTTACACAATACTGTTTTACATTTCATCGGCTATTTAATGCCCGAATTCTGAAGTTCCCAGTTACATGCATTCCCATTAGCTATTGATTTAATAAAAGACTAGCTTTTGCCCACGGCTTCGCCCGCGTGGATGTCGGTTTAACTACAAAAATGACGATTTTCCATACAAACTTTCATTCCCTATTTAAGTCCCCTAGGGGTTGAATTTCAAAAGATAAATCCTTCTTTATTTTGTGTCTACATTATAAAGGGAACCTCTGTGCAAAATTTCAGCTTTCTAGGTCCAAGGGTTTGGGCTGGGCGTTGATGAGTCAGTCAGTCAGAGAGTCAGTCAGGACTTCTCTTTTTATTTAAGTATCTAAATAGATAGATAGATAGATAACTCGAGCAACCAATGAATACTATTTATTCAGTCAATATTAAGCAATATAAAGCACTTTCTATTTTCAGTATTGCTTGCAAAAATAAGAAAGCGTGATAATATAAACGTTGTTATTAGCCTTTGTTCTCATATTATTACATTCGCAAAATATTATATTCGCAAAATATTATATTCTCGAATTATTATATTCTCAAAATATTACACAAAGAACAATCACAACGAAAAATGTTTTTAATTTGAGGGAAACAATAATTAATATTTGACATCATCACATAGGTTATATTCATCACATATATTTGTCTCGGATGGGAATCAAACCTACAACCCCTTTTTTTAAGGTTTACCTACCTACCTTCTGTAAAATAAATCTAAAAACTGAAAAAAAAAAAACTGAATACTGAAAACTTGTATGCACTTGATCACTCGGGATTTGTTAGTTTCAGTTATATTAATTATATTTTATTAATGTTAAATGCAAATAATTTTGCAATACTGTATGATACTGCAATTAATTTTTATTTTAATATTGTATTACGTTCGAAAGTGTTTGTTTGTTTTTTTTTTACCTACCTATATTTATAATTTGTTGTTTAAACTAAAAATAAATTTATATTTTATTAGTAAATACATAGTACAGAATATTGGTTTTTCTTATCTCCATTTACGGCAACGCTCAGTAACGCCATAAAATACGCCTTATACTGCAGTAACAATTGTGTAGAGTAATTAATTGTATAATGCATAATATGTATAACCATTCGTACGTATACGCAGAATCATCGTATAAAATATCGACAACTACAAACATCACAATTAGACATCTCTAGCTCACAAAGACTGACAGCAGCAGCTTTTCGAAAATATTGTGTGAGTGAGAGCATCAGTAAAACACCTATCCATTGCGCTATTAGATCAGCCGATTCACTGGTCGATTTGTACTAAACAAGCAATGGTTTTTGTTCCTAATGAAAACAATTGATTTGGTTTTTCATCATGTTTCTCGTACCACGAAGTAATGTTTTAATGAATTTAATATGAAAAACATTATTTTTGTAGTACTTACGTGTGAAATGAGATACCATCTTTCGTGTAATTCACAATACAGCTATTATTTTTACAAACATTCACTGAACAACGCGGCATTTTGTAAAAAATCACGAGCAGTGAAGACGTCGCAAGTTGACATTCGACTTATTATTGAAAGTGGCATAAGGCCCCGTCGTGGCCACATGAGTTCGCATGTACCACGCCTCCTTGCCATATCTCCTGTTGTTTCTGTGATCTGAGCCGCAAACCGATCCCATCATACATAAGTTTTGCTTGTTTCAGAAACCCGAATTCCGAAGCCTCTGCTGGACATGGCAGATTGTGCCAATGACACTCACATTGGCTGTTCCAATGGCAACTGCATTCCAGCCGAATATTTCTGTGATGGCTCCATCGACTGTACGGACGCGTCTGATGAAGTAAATTCCCACCATCTTCATCTAAACTGAAACATTTGTAATTTCACACGTTCTCGCTTCGTTATGACTTGCAAATCACCACCGTAATCTGAATCGTTTTCTACTCGTCACCCAAATTTTTATACTTTCACACAATAATGTTAATGCCGTGTCATTCCTCGTAATTTGCAGTTTTCTCTTAATGTTTCAATGCTGTTTAGGGCTGGTGCGACGTGAACTATGACCCGAACGCAGCGGAACCTTGTGACCCCAATCTTTGCGTGCTACCGGACTGCTTTTGCTCCAAGGAAGGCTATATAATACCCGGAAATCTTGTTCCCAGTGAGGTAAATTGTACAGTGGTTAATTGAGACTCGAGCTGGACACTAGACAGAAGAAGTTATCAAATATTTTGACGACGTATATCTTATTCACAGACTCCACAAATGATCACATTAACCTTCGATGGTTCAGTGAACCACGAAAACTGGGATGCCTACACAAAGCACCTGTTTACTCCAGAACGTAAGAACCCTAACGGTTGCCCAATAAAAGCGACATTCTTCGTTTCGCACCCGTATACTAATTATAGACACGTACAAAAGCTGTGGAATGACGGGCATGAGATAGCAGTAAACTCAATCACGTAAGTAACATGTCAATAGAAATCGTTAGCAAAGTGATGAAGCAACAAAATCGCAGAATAATGACAAATGTTCCAAATTTTGCAGTCGTCGAGGCCCAGAAGATTGGTGGTCGAAAAATGCCACCGTTGAAGATTGGTTCGACGAAATGGTCGGTGAAGCGAATATGATAAACAGGTTCAGTCGAGTTCATATGGAGGACTTCAGGTATTAATTTGGCATGACATTGGTGTATCTATCGTTTACGAATTGGATTTATAGTTTGTCCGTTGCAACTTGATCGATTGTTAGACGTTACAAATCACCAGCACAATATCATTCTCCGCTGTATTATTAACATGCACTTTCACATTTATTTCGCAGAGGAATGCGAGTACCGTTCCTGTCAGTGGGCTGGAACCGACAATTCCTGATGATGCAGGAATTCGGCTTCGTGTACGATGCTACGATAGTGGCACCGTTGAATGACCCTCCATTCTGGCCATACACCATGGACTATAAGATGCCGCATCAGTGTACTGGTAAGACAAGACCGATAAGTTCTTCCCCTAGGGCCTAGAGTATTTGCGCCTCGATCGAATACAACCTTGTTGTTCATGAGAACTTGAAAGTTGAACACGCACCAACGACGGACACGATAATGGAGGGTATACTAATTCCGTCAATTTCAAACGCAACGATCTGGTTTTGATCTTAACAGCAATGGTCGCCAAGCCGTTTTAAAGCATATCCTGCTGTTACTGCTGGCGTAAAATAGTGAATATATTTTTAATGGCATACTTTAAAACATACACTATTTAATGCTATTGATTCATCTGAACACCTCGTAACTAGAGCGTGTGAGTTGTTAAGTAAGATGTTATGAGCTGTGATTGTCGATGACGACGCCGCACGCGCATCCGACGAGGAGAGATTGCGTTCTGCGCGCCTATTGTTTGTGATATTACGCATAAATACCTGGAATGCGGAATTGCACAGCTTTGGAATCACGTTTCGATCAAATTAAGTCCCATTATTGCGACTGCTTGGGTAGACATTCTATTTAACAACTAAAGTCAGTGTACTTTATTGTAGACCAAGAATGTCCGGTAGGTACGTTTAGAGAATTATGCAATGTGCTGGTAAATTAAGTACTATAATTCTTAGAGTAAATGTGCCTTATTCAGCTACACTGACTACTGCTACCATCACACTATCACTTTCTATGTAGGTAACGGGCAGATGGTCTATTGACCAACATCTATTCCATCTTCTTGCGGAAACAAAATTATATTTCATTGCAGGAACTTTGACATTATACTATCTGTGAAGCTATATATTAGGCCTTTGAATCTGTAAAGGTTAACCAGTTAAGATTTATGTAGTAGGCTAGGTTGAAACGGCCAATTGTAGCTAGTAAGTACCTAAATAGAAACTCGCCATAATCGGCTTGGGTGGGGACTGTTCGTGCTATCATGCACCAGCTAATAACCGCAACGCTCCTCATTTTAAATAACAACGACAATGACCATGATTATAGTCCAGGAAGATATTCGTACGATTATATTGTTAAAGATTCATAATCTTTACGCACGTTTTTCCGTTAAATGGTGAATATAATCGAAAGAATGAAGGATAGGAAGGCAATAGGTGGAAACAACGTTACGTTGTTGTTTGATGGTTTGGCAATCCAACACGACCAGAGAGCCATCCTGCGCCTGTGTCTAACATTATTATGAAAATGCATTTTTGTTTTCAGGCAACAACCAATTCTGCCCAACACGGAGCTACGCAGGAATCTGGGAGATGGTGATGAATCCTCTTTTAAACGGCGACCATACGTGCGCCACTATGGAGTACTGCCCTTCAAACCTGACTGGTGAAGATGTCTACAACATTCTGGTGAACAACTTCAAGAGACATTACCAGAAGAATAGAGCTCCATATGGCATTCACTTGAGTTCGACGTGGTTCAAGAATTACGAATATTTACAGGCTTTCAAGGTAAACAAAGCCTCATTAAGGGCTCGTTTACGGAGACGCGGAGCGTTGCACGGCGCGTGCAAAAGGCTCGTCGCGGGCTTTTTTAATCATTTACTGAGAGGCGGATCCACCGCAACGGAGTGAATAAACGCTTCTCGTGAAATTGACATTTGAAATATTTAACGTTTTCATACATCGCCATGTGTTTGAATTAAAAACGCACAACGCGCCGCGCGACTCCCCGCCTGTACGTGAACACGCACTAACTCCTCATCAAAAACTCAGAACTGATGATCTCATTCATTTTTTGAAGATATCACAACTAAGTACATACTTTTACCTGACATAATATTTTGTTGTCCTTCCAGAAATTCATCAGTGAACTACTGAAAGTCCCTGATGTCTACTTTGTAACATACAAAGAGCTGATCGATTGGATAAAAAGACCTACTCCAGTTCTTCAGATGACGAAGTTCCAACCATGGCAGTGCAAAGAGCGTCATTTTGAAGAGGCAGAAATCGCGTGTGCCAAGCCTAACACATGTAAACTATCTTCAAAAGTATTGGAGCAAGACAGATATATGATGACATGTACTGAATGCCCCAAGAGTTATCCTTGGATAAGAAACGAATTCGGATTTGATTAATAGTTTTAGTATTATAATTTATTCACAATTTACCAGTTACCAGCTAATCTAGAATAATTTGAGTGAGAAGGGACCTGAGTTTTAAGTTTCTGTAACTTTTTAATGTTTGTTTAATATTATGGGTGATATTATACTAGTAAACACTAAAGTACTAATAACCCTTTTTGTAAGATTTTACCCTTCATAACAGTATTTTATAATAATTTTGTACATATTTAAGTGTATGTGTGCAATAATTTATTAAGTAGCTTATATACATGTGAGTTTCTGTGTCTGATATTTTGAAATAAATAGAAATATTTTGTGTTATATTATTTACTTAATTTATAATTACACCTTAAATATAGACAGACAATTAATTTAAGTTTATTATCCTTCCTGTGTAATGAAAGGGTTAGGAATAGCTTCCATACCATCCATGGGACATATTAGAACAACAGAGGTACCTCGGCAAACTACTAGTCCTAGTGCTCTTGTGTCATCCAATAGTTTGTATGGGTCATCAGGGTCTGTAAAGATAGAGAATAACTTGTGTAAAATCAGTAAGAGAGATCAAAGGAGAGGTGAAGGGGGAGTGAGAAGCAATTCGATAATAACAGATGTACAGGTCAATCTTTCGAGATTAAGCCATGCTTGACAAGGAAGGTCCGTGGATGGGCGGCCATTCATTACATATCAAGTTTCTTTTGAGGGCGGCATAATCGCATGTGCGACAAAGCCCTTTTTATTGAAATAAAAAAAGTTTCTTTTGAACCTCAGAATGCTCTTAAGCCATGGTCTCGGTTATCATTGAAAAACCAGCGCAAAGTCTGGAGGCATGGCAGATCATGATCTTCTTCTTAGTATGTCAATAGCAATCTAAATTGTGCCAGCCCCAAACTGCACCACAAGTTTGGCAGATGATGACAGTTAAAAGAGATATGGGCATAAAATATAGTTAGGTAGGACTAATTAACACAAACAACAGGCTTTGATCTAGGTAGATCACACTTACAAAAAATAGACATGAAGAGAGAAACTAATGAGCCTAGTGTGTTCACTAGGAAAAATAATAATTGAATAGCTTTTATTAGTTAGATGATTTCTAGAATATTTATCATACTGCAAGGTTTTGCGTTGCAGTATAATGCTTACAAGTTAAGACAGAAATTTAAAAAAAGGTAAATTTACCTCTTAAAAACTCTGTAGTGTTGTCCAATACCAGGTTCAGAAGAGGATCGTATCCTTTTAGGATTCCCGCCGCTTCCCGCCCGCCAGCAAACTTCACACGAATGCTCTTCTCTAAGTATTTACTGAGATCAAGAATAGACTCTTTCCTCCTCTTTTCCTTATTGTCTCCAGCACCCTGAGAAGCCTGCAAAGTTCAAAAACCAATAGATTTTATTTGATTTGAACAGATGATTGGACGATAACAAGCGGTATGCAGTCTGCAGTATACATTCAAGTTCTTACCTTTCCTTTATCAGCACCGCTTTCTTTAGACGCCATTTTATTGTATCTGCTGAAAAGTTGTAATTTTAAAGTAGATTTTTAAATTCGGCGTCTCAAAACAGTACGACATCAAAATTTTGAGGTTAGTTGATATTCGTTCAGAAATGATGAACGTCAAAGTCAACAAAAACCGTGTTCCGAATGCACATTGAAAAAAAGTTCGGTTTTTGGTTTCTTATCGAAGAAACTAGTGTCATCATAATTGATAAAAGAACTGTCAATCACAGCAGCCAAATGTCAATGTCAAATTATATTGTCAAAAACGCCCCGTCTTTGGAAAAAGTCGCGACGTAAACAAATATAAATAAATAGAGATTAATAAATATTTCCTGTTAGAATACACAAAATTACCGTTAATTAGTTTATTTCTTGGCGATGGATAGTGTACTTGAAGCGAAACCACTTAAATATCGCTATTGATAATCTAATGAGATATCAATGCGCTCTTCGGTGAGCTACATTCTGTCTCACGCGCCAGGAGAGTCGGTGATGTCGCACCCTGACTACTCACAGCATGCCCAGCACCATGCGTGCCTGCTGGTGCTCGTCAAAGGCATCGGAGGTATGCTCAAGAACTTTAACAAGCTCTGGGAGAGAATACAAAGGGTCAACAATATTAAAGTGACTGGTAAGCAGTTTTAGTCGTTTTCGCATTAAATAGTAGCGTTTAATTCATTATTTGCATACAGAAACCATCAGGTACTTTGCTGTCAGATAAAATCCAGTCGGGGGCACATGCTAAATTTATTATGCTAGAAATTACAATTCCTAGAAAAAAACTATGTCACTCACCAGCACCACATTCCTTTCAAAATATCATATAAAGACATGCAATTCAGCAATTTGTCACACAACATTACATACCATTTTTAGCTATAGCTATAACTTTAAAATGTGTTATAATTTTTCCATAGATTCTTCTGGACAAGTAAGAGACATATTTGTGAGATATGTACGAGACTATCCTGTAGAGAACAATGATTGGGGAGACTTTCAAACACATAGGTAATGGTTTTTACTGTATTTAATTATTAATGTAAAAAATAATTAATTGTATACACATACCTCTACCTAATCCTTTTATAAATGCTGGTGACATTTTATCTGTCAATTCAGATAACAATAATTAAAGTATGATGCTTGAAATCATAGCTTGAACCAGAAATTCCAAACTAGAAAAAAGAAGTAGACCCCCAAAAAAAACTTATATATCCACTGTTTTACAAAACTTCTACCAAACAATGATAACTTTGGTACTAATTAATTGGCCTAGCTACAATAATGGTAATTAGTTAACAGTTTCATTGAGCATTAGGTAACTAATTTCACCAATGTTTGGTGCGTGTTGGGCAAATAGGCATAAATTTAATTTCTCAATTTTGCTAATGAGCTAAAGCTAACACTGTTTATGTATTTAGGGCAAACTAGTTTGAGTTAGCAATGAAAATTATTTTTTCTAAGTGCATAGTAGTAAATCTAGCGACATCTAAAATTAATACCAAAAAGGAAACAAAAACATAACTTACAAAAAAAATAAGTACACAATAATATATAATATGTAAAACCAT
This sequence comes from Diarsia dahlii, assembly GCA_949775195.1. Taxonomy (NCBI): domain Eukaryota; kingdom Metazoa; phylum Arthropoda; class Insecta; order Lepidoptera; family Noctuidae; genus Diarsia; species Diarsia dahlii. The sequence goes on along the minus strand of OX459211.1, from coordinate 12,962,360 downwards.
TTTTTTTTATAAGCATTTATTCACACAGTATGAGTAGCTTTAGTTAATTATTCAACATTCTGCAAAATAACGCGAGTCGTGTTTTTTTTTACCAAAGACAAATACGGAAGGAAGGCTACCATCCGAAGCCAATTTGTTAACTAAACATTTTGTTCGTTGCATTTTACTTAACTGTACCTATTAACACGTCAATTACGAACAATTTGAAGAGACATAAAAACTGTTGCAATTATACTAGATATAATAATATTTTTTATTGTTCTACACCCACTCACAAATTAGAGAGAGGTATCATCCACATATGTTACTAACTTCCTCGAGGTTTCGGCAAATAAACTCAACTGATTCTGATCTATGATTATATTATAGTTATAATACAAGCAAAGATTGGATAGCACAACGCCGTCGAGGTGGCACAGTTCTGGTCACAGCTTATCTTCTTTGCATAGTATAAACCAAGTCGCTCCCGCTGTTTGTACGCTTAGATCTTTTAAACTAGGCAACGGAGTTTAATGCAGTTTTCAGCAATAAATAGAGTGATTCAAGAGGCAGGTTTATATATGTCGCTAGTTTTACTTTATAAAAATAATCATCGACATGTCAAAGAACACACAAGCAGTCAAGCAGTATGTATAAACAACCTTTTTTTTTCAAATGCACAGGCGGTTACTAGGCCTCATCACATTGAGTAAGTTCACAAACCAAGTGGAGCTGAACGAAGTCTGCCGGGTCCACGAGTCTCTGAAAGTGAAATACTCCAACACCTTGTTTGATTCTCGCGCCTTCATGTTTGGTCCAGTCAGTAATATGAAGAAACCAGAACAGGAACCAGAGACTTACAGTTACTTTGAAGAGGAGAGGCCCTTGAGGGAAGGGATGAGTGATAGGTCAGTAATTTTTACTAGAACTTTAATTTGCATGAAAACCCAATTCTGGGTTAAGCTCGCCTTTGTACATAAGCTTTATTATTGTAATTTGTGTTAATATTTGTTATTTTTATGTGTGCAATAAAGAATAAGAGAGGGATGGATCTTTTGGAGGGTGGTCAAAATCGGAACTAACGCTCCCGTTATGTTTTTTCAAGACATTTCTCAAAACAGTTGACAAAAGTTACTAACGAAAGCGCCAAACTGACTACATCTTTTCAGAGCGAAAAATCTTGCAGCCCTGTATTACATAGCATTAATACAGGTAATGCATCACTTTCAGTAACAGGCGACATCCTAAAAGAAAGAAAAATTTTTCAATAGTTTTGTGGTACAACAAATATGTATTACGAAATTTAAAATTTTCAACGAATTTCCTTCATTGCAGAGCACCAAGCGAACAAGCAGACAGCCTATCGTCTTTAGATAGCTTCCCTCATTCCACCTCCTCTAATTCTTCATACCCACTCCAAGAAGAACACTTCACCACTCCTTCCAACTTTAAGACCCATGCCATGTTCTATGGAGAGAATGATGCAGTTCCTGACCTGGAACAGAATGTGGCTGATCTTATCAACTCACTGTTCTGGGTTGTGGAGTCCAAGCGTTTGGAGAGGTCCAAGGAAAAGTTGGACAAGGTTTCCTTACTGCTGGCGCCCTTTGAGAAGAAGGACTTTGTTGGTGAGTGCAATCTTAGTATAGAGCGTGTATCAGAAAGACTTGCTGGACCATACAAAACTTCAGTACTTGCTCGAGCTAAACACATAGGGAAGCTGTTTTTTTCTGCGATTACGATTTTGATCTCATGGAAAAAGTTCTTCAGGTTTGTAGTCTAGGTATGCTGCACACTTAAATATGGTCAACTTTCTGATACTCGCTGTATAGTGGTTATATTTGAGTTTGTTATGTTTCCAATTAGGTGAGTACCACCGCGAGTATTTCCCGGCGCAAGGTTTTGCTACGAGCCGAACACATATTGGAATCTTTTCAGTGAACTTCACTGTACAGGTTATTTACATAAAACAGTATTAGTCCTACTTCTGCTATAACTTTTATGTTTAATTTTCTATAGGCCTCGACATGGAGTCTCGCAACAATAAGAAGCGATGCATGGGTCGCGTCACGAAGAACCTGGCGGATCTGACCCTGCAAGCCGGCTTAGTCGCTGACAGTCTAAGCTTGTATAACTCCTCTTCTGAGTTACTCAAGACTGACTGGTTGTGGTTAGCCGCAGCTAAAGAAGGTGAGAAACAAGGACCTTACTTTTCTTTTTATTTACCTAAACTTGGAAAAATTATTACGGGTTCATTAGGCAAATATATACTCGTTTAATGGCTGTCGTTTTCGTAGTTTTTTTTCTTATTATTATTTTTTTTTTTTATTATAAATGGGCTTGCTCTTGACTTCAATCTTGCCCTAAGGGCAGAGATGATGTCGACGACGGAACGAGCTTACCCAGTAGAAGCCTGTTTACTCGCGACTTAAACAGATTAGGGTTATATGAACTCGGAAAAACCGACGCAGGCAGGGAATTCCACTCCTTGGCTGTGCGCATAATAAAGGACCCAGCAAAGCGCTTCGTTCGAATGTGTGGAATGTCGACTACCTAGGTATCGGTGATACCCTGCAGTACGTCTAGTACAAAAAAAAAAAAACTTTTTCTATAAACAGAAAAAGCTAAATATGAAACACCCGTGTTCAAGTCTGTTTCTCAACCTGTATAGCCACGCTTTTTATACACACACAAACAAATGCAAACGCTTATTCGATAATTTCGTATTCTCTCAACCACGGCGCAGGGGTTATTCTGATAGGGCACGCCACGATAGTGGCGGTAAGTCCCCTCTTTGAGGAGTGGCTAGAGAGGAGCCACGGCGCCCTCACCTTCCGTCTGACGCAGGTCCTCACCGGACACGGATGTTTCGGGAGGTACCTGCACCGAATCAGGCGGGAGGAAACGCCCGGATGCTTCCATTGCGAGGACCGACCGGAGGACACGGTGGAGCACACTGTGGAGGCGTGCCCTGCTTGGGCGGAGCCCCACCGTGTTCTCGTAGCGGCGATCGGCGGCGGCGACCCCTCGCGTCCGGCCCTGGTGCAAGCCATGGTCCGGGGCGAGGAGGAATGGGACGCCGTCGCCTCCTTCTGCGAAGCAGTAATGCTAGCGAAGGAGGTAGCGGAACGAGAGAGGGAGAGAACCTCTCAACGTCCCAGCCGCCGCGGAAGGCGCTCCGGGCGTCGGAGGCCACGTGATGGCTTCCGGCCACCGTAGACGCGGGCCTGTGGACGGTGAGTAATGGGCTAGCTCGCCATCCGGCTGTCGTCATGACGGCAACAGACCGTGTCGGCGGCGCGTTCGTGTTCCACGCGCGCCTCAAAGAGATTTATTTATTTATTGATTTACACATACATTTGTTGTGACAGGTAAGACCCAAGTTAACAAAAGTAGTCATTAATTACAGTCCCAAATAACACAGTTATACAGTGGACAACATACTTAGTGTCTCCCTCTGGAATTCCGCCAAGGAACAAGAAAATATGTCCAAACGCTGAGACACACTATTCAGTATTCTCATTGCACGAATCACAGGCGCAAACTTTAATAAGTTGGTACGCGTTGCCGGAACTCTAAACAGCCCCGTCCCTCGGTCCCAACCGTAGCCTCCTGTCTGGAACGAGTAATCCCAACGATTCTAATATTTGCGGATTATCTAATATTCCTCGAAAAACCATAAAAACATATTTAGCAAGAGCTAGGTTACGCCTCACCTCCAACTTATAGTACCCAACCATCCCTATTACAAAGAGAGTTGGATACATAAGCGGGTAGAAAGGGTAGACTCCAAACTGCCTCAAGTACAGGTATCGGGTAAAATTTTGCATTTTTTCTAGCATCTGAGAATACTTCACCTCATAAGGATTCCAGATGATAGCACTAGTTTCCAAGTTGCTTCGCACCAACGCATTGTAAAGTGCTTTCACTGCTGCCATATTAGTGAAGTCACGGGTTTCCCGCATGACAAAACCAAGATTTCTAAACGCTTTTTTGCACACCTGCACTACATGAACCCGAAACGTAAGATCCCCAGTGAAAGTAACCCCGAGATCACGCACTGACTCCACCCGCGATATGATGTGACCGTCCATACGATAATCATGACGTCGGGGTACCACGGCCCGCGTGAATGACATTATATTACACTTCGTCGCATTGAAGTGTAGTTTATTTTCTTCACTCCAAGCTACCACCCGATCAATGTCCCGCTGGAGCATTTCGCAGCTCGACTCGTCTGTGTTAAGCAAGAATAGCTTGAGATCGTCAGCAAATAATAAACAGCTAGCTTCTTTAATGACTTCAGGAAGGTCATTAACCATAATTATAAATTCTAAAGGCCCTAAATTTGTCCCTTGACTTACTCCTGTAAGATGTCAGCAAGTAGGGGCCCGCAAGGGCCGACGCCCGTCGGGGCCGCGGATTTTTGTACTAGATGACGTGGCCTCGGCGCAAGGGCAAAGAAGGAACATGGGTTCGGTTTTTAGTCAGTAGAAGTCTGACCCTCCCCTTCGCTCTGCCCAAGAGCGGGGGGGGTCATTTGATGATTTTCCAACCACCAAAAAAAAAAAAAAAGGGGTTATTCTGATGTACCTACTGGTAAATTTAGGGAGCCAGGCAGCGTAATTTAAATTAATGATATTTCCTATATAACAATCTCCTGAACTTTGACGGGGATGCGAAACTGCACCTTCATAGCTATTCACAAACAATCTAATTGAATATGTCGTATGTCTATCTTTTTTTGACGAGAGCGAACGAGATAGACATACTTACGACATATTCGATTCGGTTTCGATACGATTGTTAGTGAATAGCTATGCTTGTCTACAAAAAAATCCTTAACACCATAACACTCGAGACTGGTTTGTCGGCAACATTGAATTGGGTGACCGCGTCCACGTTAGCTTTAATTACCTATACAATTATACACATCATATATCAATTTATGACTATGTACGTAACTAATTCATTTGTTATAGGCCTCTGCACAGCTTCAGCGATACTCCTGTACCCAAACCTCCGCAACCCTACCCCACTGCACAGGAACGCGAGCCTTCAAGAGAACTCTCCTAACAAAGCCAAGCAGCTGTCCTTATTCCAACCAAACTCAGACTCGCTCAGACGGTTGAAGCTCACTTCATCTCCTTTACGGACGTCAAAAACTTCTAGTCCTGTCAACCCACCTAGTGAACTGACTCCAACTTCTTCCGACAGTGTCGAAACGTCCTCCAGGCAATCGGAAACCGATAACGCCGATTCAGAATCTCTTGCATCTTCAAGCGATATTGAGTACCAAAGCCACAAATCATTTTTAGCTCCCGATCTTCCATCCATTCCTCGCCAACCGCCATCCCAGATCACCAATCAGTTCTTACTGAATGGGGAAGAAATCGCTGAAAGATACCGTGAAGCTATCATGGATTATAGTAAATATAAGAATGCTGGTGTGATTGAGACAGAAGCCTGCTTCAAAGCAGCCAGGATCGCCGTGGAACAGACTAACAGTTTGCATGCGTCTAGTTTTCTACAAAATGTTATATTCATTAACTTGACTTTAAGTGAACAAGAAAAGATTCAGCGATTTGAAACACTAGCGGAACTATATAAGGAAATTGGTGAGTTCCCAAAACGTTCTAAAAGAAATAGCACAAATACACAGATCGTCAAAATAATCAACCTTTTTTGACGGCCAGTTAATTGTAGGTAGTAAGTAAACTAAATATCATCAACTATTTCTCTAAGGCTTCCATCGCAAGGCTGGTTTCTGCCAGCGCCTGGCAGCTACTCGACAAGTGAGCCCCAACAACCCCAGTCCAGACTGGCAGAAATGCTATTACTTGATGCTGCACAGCTTCCCAGGATACAAGCTCAGTCTGGACCCTAACTACGTCATTCAGCATCAAGTCGGTAAGTTATTTTATGATCATAGCTGACATTCGTAGGTATACTGTTACTACCAAAGTACAAACGCTTGGAAAGGGAAATGCCTGGAGTAGCTTATCCCGCTCCGTCCGGGGCACTCTTCACATCACGATAGGCTGTACCTGTACAACAAAACCCCAAAAAAAGCAGAAAAAGTTAAAATGTAAACGTCAATGTCAAACTAGAAATGTTAAAACGGAAAAAGGAAATAAAAATAAATACCTATGGTTTCAAATATCTGTCCAACACTCTCCTCATACCAATTACCAACGTAGCGATTTTGGTAGCAAACTGCAAAATAAAAATGCGGCGTTGCCGGTAAATTTTATTATTTAGTGCGCGATCATATCCGAAATGAGAACCCCTTCTTTTTTTTGAAGTTTGTTAAAAAATTTGCTAAATCTCCTACTTACACCCAATCCATTCTAGATGGCTTCGATTGAATATATAAAAACCATTCTAGATGGCTTTGATTGAATATATAAAAACCATTCTAGATGGCTTTGATTGAATATATAAAAAAATTAATGACTTTTTTAAGATTGAATGTAAAAACATCGATGTTTACGGTTACCACTAAACATCGATGAATATCAAACATCCCTACGTCAAAATGTCAAAGTCAGAGTCAGCCGATCGAAATTCCTCTTTGTTGGAAACTTGGAACGGATTTTAGCAGAATTTCTTAATTCTTGTACCTAATCGTTCTGATTTGTTTGCGGATCTTTGTAGTCGTGTTCTTCATTACTGAAGGTCGTGTCCCTGATGAAAGTTGTTTGCGGATGTACTGTATTATTTCGACCGTTTGCGTGCAAAATCCGCGCGACTTGTTTTCTGTGTTACTGAAGTTGTGTTGCTACTAAAACAAACGTAGGTAGCGTAATTAAAATGTCGACGATTTCTGATCACGGTTTTTATGCCACCAACGAACATTGCATGGATATGTGTATGTGCATATTTCAATGCAACGGTGAAATCCCTGCAGGTCGATTAAAGTACCACGAAACATACCCCGACCGGCCTCTACCTTCAGAAAAAGTGTTGGAAAAGTTATTGCATCGGTTAAGGACCATTGGTTCGTTTCGTCGTCGTAAACGTAGGCAAGTCGTAGTTCAGGAAGCCGACAACGATGCGACCACGACGCCGACGACATTAACAACGCCGACGACATCAACAACGCCGACGACAGCAACAACGCCGACGACATCAACAACGTCGACAACATCAACGACGTCGGCGGACGGTGTTGATCAACCTGAACCCAACCCGTCAACTGTACAAAAGAGAACTCGTAAACGCGCGAGAAGAATCGTGAAAGCCCACATATTTAAGAGTTTCCACCAAATGCGGCCATCTGATTATGGCCCTAGAGTACAGTTTTGCCAATGGTACTTGGAGAAAGTTAGAGAAAACCCCGAGTTTGCTCAAAGAATTTTATGGTCAGGTATGGCTACAATCACAAGAGACAGTATAATAAATGAGGAATTCTGGTCATATGTAAAAGTTAAAGGTCTGCCAACTTGGCGCTTTAATATTTGGGCAGGGATGATGGGTACAAAGTTGATTGGGCCAATATTTTTGCCCCTGGATGACAAACATCACTATTTGGCCACCATACTGACAACTCTTGAAGAGTCTCTTGAAGACCTTCCTGTGGCTGAACTTAAAGATATAGTATTCCAACACGATATAATTCCACCAACTTATAATTACAACTGGAAAAATTGTCTGGATGAGTGTTTCCCTCTTTGGATTGGTGAGGGTGGTCCTGTAGTCTGGCCTGATTGCTCAATGGACCTGACTCCTGTGAACTATTTTCTGTGGGCTCATCTTAAGTCCTATGTGTTTATGAAAACTTGCAAAAGTGAAGGACACATGCGCCGGAGGATAATTTCTACATTTGATACTATCAGGAACACTACCGGACTGATAGCGACAGTAATCAAAACAATCCATGAAAATGCCACTTTATGTATAGAGCATAAAGGGGCCAATATTTCTACTTTCATCTAAAAGCATCAAAGTGTTTTTTTTTTGTTTTTTAATGTTTGAAATATTATTTTTACTTATTGTGTTTCAATTCATTTGTTTCAATAAAATCAGTGCTCAGACTATGGAATGTGCCCCTGGGATTGGAAGCATGAAATGTTGATTGTGAACAGGTGAGTGGAAGGTAACATCTTGATTGGTTTTCAAACAATAAATCATCATCATCATCATCAGCCTATAATGTTCCCACTGCAGGGACTCAGGCCTCCTCTCTAAGAGAAGGACTGAATGAACTATTTTTTGTCATCATCTGCCTAGCGTTTTCACGAATTCATTGGTGTTGGCTTCCAGTGTTACCGGATGCAGCTATATACCATTTAGTAAGACAGCTAATTGTCACTAATTGTTTTCTTGTTATCTAAATCTTACTTATATTGTCTTTTTTTAATTTCGATCCCTAGTCAGCCGTAGCAAATCTCTCCAGATGGGGTTTCATGGACAGTTTCTGATCTCAAGTGTTTAAGTATGCGGTGTATCTCCACAGACAATGGCCCACCTTCCATCTTGCGCTGCATGCCCTGACACCTGCACACTTGACGATCTAATGACTGCATCAGTGAGCTGGGTTTGCATAGCTGACTATTGGGCCAAATTTTTGCCATCGACATGCTAAGAAGATCATCTTTTTTAATGCACTTGAAACCAAGCTACCTAAAAATATATTTGTAAATAAATTACAATCAGCTTTTAAATATCCCCAGGTTGGCCCGCACTTCAGATCCAGTTGCTACAAGAGCTGGTGGTGGCCGCTCGGCGCATGGGTCACCCGGCCTTGGCAACCCGACACATGACTTTCTTACTGCAGACCATGTGGCCACATCTACCCAAGCAGGACCATAGGGAACTCGCCATACAATTGCAGGTGATGATAATATGTTTTCTTGTTGTATTTTGCAATGTTTGAAAAGTTTAGTTTTATTATGTGGTTAGCAGTCAATTGAAAAAGTGCATACTATATCATTTTATTTATTTTATTCAATTAGAGAAACTCAGAAGTCATGGTATGGATATCTAAACATGATAAAGAAAAAAAAACTCAAGTGCAAAACTATCACATAAATCTGGTGAAGGTGTGGTTTCATAATCACAGCATTTACTTCAAATAGGCCAGCAGCAGGCACTTATAAATTAGGCAAGTATAAACAATAAAATGAAGCTGCAGTCCCAATCACATGGCATAATAGCTGTAAAAGAAATGTTATACTTGCCTATTCATGGTCTCCACTCAATACTAGCAGCAAATAAACCAAATACTTTGTCCTCAGGCTCTTTCAGCACAATGCGAGGGCGGGCCCGTTCCCTTAGTCCTAGAAACAGGCGAGGTGATTCCTCCGGCGAACTTAACCCACGTGCCTCATTGCTCCTGGTTCAATACGCGACCGTTGCCACCAGCACGCGCACCACATCTGAGGCAGGCCAAACCAGCGCATGGACCGTTCATATTCACGCCCATACACTTTGGCAGTTTGGAGAGGAATGCTAAGAAAGATGAAGGGAAAATGGGTAAGATGAGTTGCTTATTTAACGCATTTAATGTCTGAAATTCGAGCATTATGAATTTAGAATTTTATTAATTGGTTTATACCATGAGTGGAATCAAAATATATTGAACTGAACAAATTAGGGATTACAGCTGTAATAAAATATTTGATTCATCATCATCATCAGCCTATAATGTTCCCACTACAGGGACTCAGGCCTCCTCTCTAAGAGAAGGATGGGCTATAATCCACCACGCGGGCCCAGTGCGGATTGGTAGATGTCGCATATCTTCGAATTTTTGGTTCTAAGATATGCCGGTTTCCTCACGATGTTTTCCTTCACCGTTTTGAGAGCCGTTTTGAAATATTTGATTAGTGGGTAATAAACAGGGTGTTTGGTGTGCATCATTTATCAAATTGAATTTGCCATAAGAATGGGCCATTTTCTGTCTCTTTAGCCCCAACATCTCAACATTGGCCCTCTTGGCTTAATTAAATATTACCTTTCCAGAATACTTATGGGTAGAAGATGACATATGCGAAGTGCAAATGAAGTTAACAAACCCTCTACCATTCGAGCTCAAAGTTTCGAACATGAGGCTACTTACATCAGGCGTCGTATTCGAGTCCATCCCTGAGACTATAATCCTTCCTCCCGACTCTCCGACCACAGTCAACCTTCATGGAACTCCGAAGGAAGTAGGGGAGTTGCAAATACAGGGGTACTCAACCCATACGTTAGGTGTCAAGTCAAATTGTCGCTTGAAAAACATGCCAACACCTCATAAATTCCCAGCCGCATATACTATTGAAGTGATACCAAGTCTTCCTACAATAACTATTGAGACAATAGTAGCGCCCTCTGGTAATGCAAGTGTGACGAGCATGGAAAATGTTGGCAGCACCACTAATATTTCACTGTTTAATGGAGAGAGTACTGACTGCTCGATAAAGATAACAAATACCAGCAATGTGCCTATTGAACATCTGGAGCTGGCTATTCAGGTTAGTGTTCAACTTTTGTTAATTTTTTTCCATTCTTTACAGAATATACGCAGAGGTGTATAGTAGAACCACATTACAAAACTATGGAGTTTTTTTTAGTTTTACTGTGCTTTATCCGCACTTAGCCTCTTGATTGGGCCATTGTGTGTGATGTCTAAATCTTCCCTACTCCATCCAACCAACATAGGTCATCCCATAATTTTTGCAGCCTTCTCGAAACTATAGGGAGTTACGAGGATTGTACTTTCAACACTCGCTGTGAGCCTGTGACACAGTACCACTAGTGGTCAAAAAACACGATTGTATGACTTATGTCTTACTATTTCCTTCCAGTCAAACATGGATAGCCAACTGCAATCAAAAGTATTCCAGTACTCCAATGAGCACATACAGTCGCTTCTACCCATTCCGCCCAACGAAACAGCAACAATAGCTATCAAACTATACGGAGAAGCTGATTTCTTGGACCTGGGTGGAGTAGGAGTGGAGAACCTGTTCCCTCTGAGTTTGAACTCCAACTACCCCTCGAGGGTCGGCTCTCCGGTACCGAATGCTCAAACTTCGCTGCCCACACAAAGTTCCAACCCGCAAACATCTTTGAGCAGCGGGCTTATTCCTAATAGGACTTCGGGCAGCTTTAGGTAAATATATTTAAATAGATAATATGTTTAATTTGCCCACTTAATAATAAATTGGGATAAGGGCAGAAGAATGATGATGATGAATAATGAATTTGTAGGTTATAGTTCTTTTATTTTGCATCTCTTTCAGATCTACAAATTCTCATACAACAAGTTGGTCAGCGCCAATTTCAGTGATGTCCCCATCTAGAGGACGTCAAATAGAAGCACAGGTAAAAACTAACATTATTAAAGTAAAGGTGTACTTAGTGTTGAAGTGATTAAGGTTCAGTATCGATTGTAGGACTTCGTAAAAAATAACACACGTCTTTACGGTTTGATGGTTTATTCCGCACTACTCTTATGAGAAAGACAGACAATCATCGATTTGTACCAAACATACCGCCCACCAAAAGGGATTTTAATACCTTTTACAATTTTGAACTTAAACGCAAATTAAATCAATTAACACATATCATGCAGACATTATGTTCATCTAATATTAATTAATGTAGCAACTAACTAACAGATAAACAATTTGACATTCAAGATAGACTACAACATAAGTTTCATTTATTACAAAACAAATTGGGAGTCTTTCTAACGACTGTTATTAAGCCTGCATTTAGCTAATAGAATATAATCATCAAGTTAACAAAATTTGAGCGAAAAGGTTTACATTATTATTACACAAGTGTGAGAAAAAACAATATAATCATAAACTTTGAGAGACAATCAACATAAAACTCATCATTATTAGGTACTCATAGTCTCATAATGATTACACATACAATTAACGATTATCGATTGGTAGAAAACAGAGTTTGGAGATTGATCTTCTTACCGTATTGGTACCAATCTTTACGCTATAAACCCTAGTGATTCCGTCCGGTCCTGGGTGTTTGTCCACAATCCGTCCTAAAGGCCACTTGCCAGGTGGCAATCCTTCTGTTTTGATAAGAACAATCTGGCCTATGTCAAACTCTTCTTGTATTTTTTGCCACTTTGGTCTTTGCTGAAGTCTGGAGAGATACTCACACTGCCAGCGATGCCAAAAGTTCGACAGTACCCGTTGACAGTGTTGCCACCGTGATAAGCTTGATTGGGAGATATCTTTCAGGCTCGGCGAGGGTATAGTAACTGGAGACTCTCCAATGAGGAAGTGGCCAGGTGTAAGTACATCCAAGTTGTTCAAATCTGACTCAATAAGTGGGCAAATAGGACGGGAATTAAGGCATGCTTCAACTTGACATAATACGGTGGTCATCTCCTCGTATGTCAAATTTGTATTCATGATGCGTTTGAGGTGGAACTTCATTGACTTTACTCCCGCCTCCCAGAGACCACCAAAATTTGGGCTATAGGCAGGTATGAAGTGCCACTGAGTGCCGTCAGCTGCAAGTAAATTGGACATGTGATCACCAAATTCGAAGTTTGCTTCCTTGAACGCCTCAGCAAGTAACTTGTTCGCTCCGACGAAATTTCTTCCCTGGTCACTCCACAAATCACTACATCTTCCACGACGTGATACAAAGCGCCGAAAAGCTGCGATAAAGGCTTCCGACGTCAGGTCTCCCACCAGCTCTAAGTGAACAGCCCTTGTCGACATGCATATGAAGATGGAGATGTAGGATTTGTTGGTTTTTGCCCCTCTGCCTTTGGACATAAGGACATCATAAGGCCCAGCAAAATCAACGCCACTGTGGAGGAATGGCCGTGCAGGGGTAACTCGCACCTTCGGTAACTCGCCCATTTGTTGCGTCCGAGATCGTGCATTCAGCTTGGCACAGACATAACATTTATGCAAGTATGTCTTTACCAAACCCTTAACTTTCAAAATCCAGTATCTTGACCTCAGGTAATTTAGCATCAGTTGCACTCCTCCGTGCAACGTTTGTTTGTGAGCATCAGCTACGAGTAAGGAGGTGAGTGGATTTTTGTGGTCTAAGACTATAGGATGCAGACGGTCGTGTTCTAAGTAGTTAGCGTTTTGTAATCTTCCGCCCACCCTGAGTATCATTTTAGTATCCAGATATGGATTTAGGGTCTTCAAACGGCTTGTACTTCTTACTTGATTCCTTTCTAACAGGTCTCTGATGTCTTCGTGGAATATAACATCTTGTGTGATTTTTATGCAGGTCTGCAGCGAGTCTTCGAGTTCTTCAGTAGTGATCGGCGAATCTACCGGTTGATTTTGTTTAAACCTTAAAAATCTTTTAACATACGTGATAGTCTTCAGTAATTCAGGTAAGTTTTTGAACGATTCTAGTTTTCTGTACAAGGAAGTTTCTTCGCTTTCTCTTGTAAGGTAAGTATCAATAGTTTTCTTACTTTCTAGGTCTGTTTCTTCATTTATTAATGTTTCCATGTGTATTTTTTCTTGTTTCAGGTGTTCCGGACCGTGCCACCAGAGTGTGTACTTTCTCAATTCAGGAGCCAACATTCCTCTCGATGCGACATCAGCTGGATTTTGTTGTGACTGTATGTGGTACCATTTATTTCCAACATTGTCAAGTATGGTTATTACTCTATTTCTTACGAATGTGTGCCATCTGTTTGGGTCTCCTTGCAGCCATGACAACACTATCGTGGAATCAGTCCAACAAAATATCTGACTCTTTGGGATGCGCGTCGCTTCACTTATATGCTTTAGTAATTTAGAGAGGAGCACTGCACCGCATAATTCCAGCCGTGGAAGAGACAATGCCTTGATAGGAGCTACCTTTGTCTTGGCAGCGATAATTCCTGTCTGATAGTCTCCATTGACTCCTCGAACCCTCAGGTAAGCAACAGCTCCATACGCTTTAGTTGAAGCGTCACAATAACCGTGAATAGTTACATCTTTCAACGTTTCTTGTGTCGTAAACAGCCATCTCTTTAATTTCATAAATTTGATATCTTCAAAACTGTGTCTAATACTTAACCATTCGTTTTTTGTTTCAGGTGAGAGTTCTTCATCCCAATGGACCCGTTGAAGCCATAATTTCTGTATCATTATTTTTGCAGGTACCAGTGCTGGAGCTAACCATCCCAGAGGATCAAAAAGTCGTTGAACCTCGGCCAATATTTTCCTCTTTGTGACTGTTTCTGATAAGGGTGGTAGCTTGAGGTTGTATTTAAGTACATCTTCTCCCATATTCCAGGATAAGCCCAGTGTATTTATCAAGCCGTCTAACTTGATATCGATATTAACATGAGAGCTGAGCTCAGCTGGATGAAATTCTCTTAGGAAATCTGGATTGTTCGATGCCCATTTTTGTAGGATGAACCCACCTCTGCCAAGAATTGCTTTTACTTCCTTAGCTACACCAACTGCCTCGGGTACAGTATCTTGACCGGACATTAAATCATCCATGTAAAAGTCCTGTCTAATAGTGTCTGCTGCTTGAGGATGACTCTCGCCTTCATCTTTAGCCACCTGTTGCAGAGTCTTGACGGCAAGGTATGGTGCACATGCCGTGCCAAAGGTAACTCGCAGAAGCCGATATTCTTTCACAGGTTCATTAGGGCTGTCACGCCAGACAATTCTTTGATAATCTGCGTCTTCCTTCGATACGAGTATTTGTCTATACATTTTCTGAATGTCGGCTACAAATGCTATCCTTTTCAGGCGCCATCTCATGACGAGTGATCTCATATCTTCTTGTAGTTGCGGTCCAACTAGTAGTTCGTCGTTGAGTGATATGCTATTTGAGCCCCTGTGAGAGGCATCAAATACTGGCCTGACCTTTGTTGTCTCGCTCTCCTCCTTGACCACTGCATGGTGGGGTAGATAGACCGCCGGCTTATTGCTTTCACCACTTGGCACCTCCTCCATGTGTTTCATTTCTTTGTATTCGTTAATGGCCTTAGTGTACTCCTTTTTCAGATCATCATTTCTTTTAAAGCGTCTCTCTAAGTGAAATAATCGGCTTACAGCCCCTTCTTTTGTATTGCCATGCGGTGACTGTGGGATTTCTGTTTTAAAAGGCAGCTTAACTATGTAACGCCCTTCACTATTTCGCATGTAAGTCTCTCTATAGATTCTCTCGCAGTCTTCTTCTTCTTTTGTTAGTTTTCCTTGTTCATCTGTTTCAACCTCCCACATAGATTTCAACATTTCATTTAGGTCAAGCTTATGATGCATTACCAGTATTGGTTGTTCTGATGTTTGTGCTTGTATCTTTCCAAATAAGATCCAACCCAAGCTTGTATTTTGTGCACATGGGGAGCCAGGTGGACCTTTGATAATCTCAGCCTTTAAAATCTGAGCACAAACTTCTACGCCTAACAGCATGTCTACTCGCCCTGGTGAATGGAAACTCGGGTCTGCCAGGGTGAGTCCTTTTAAGTGCGGCCAGGTGTGCATTGAACCAGTAATTGTTTCAGATGGCAAGTGTGATGTTAATCGCGTTGGCATTACATAGGCATTGACGGTAAGCTTGACGTCCTTCTCATATCTGGAATGAAGCTCGACTTGTATCACGTGACTGACTGTTGTCTGCGTTGCTCCGACTCCAGTGATAGTTCCCTTTATTCGCGATCTCTTGACCTTTAACAGTTGCGCTGCTCGCTCACTAATAAAGTTTGCTTGCGAGCCCTGGTCTACCAGCGCTCGCAGTACTGTACTGTGTCCCTCTTCATCTCTGACTTTCACTAATGCTGTAGCAAGCAGCGCTGTTGACCTCTCCGACACAAAGTGCGTAGATAATGCCACCTCAGGATTGTCACTGGGTTCCGCTTTCTTTTGTTGGTCCTCTATTTGACCTTGATTGGTTTTCACATTGTCTGACTGACCACCGCTGGGTTGATGTAGCAATGTATGATGGCGGCGGTTGCACCTTCGGCAGGACATTCGATTGCGGCATCTTCTGACAGAATGTCCTGACGTCAGACAATTGAAGCATAACTTGTTCTTCTTAATAAACTCAGTGCGCTCATTCGGTTGTAACTTACAAAATTCTTTGCAGTGACACAAGGGGTGCTCCGCGTTACACATACTGCATGACTTGGTTGGTGATGTATCTGTCTTATCTTCCGGTGATGTGGAATGGAATGACTTCGCCTTAACATTCGTCTGCTCCTTTTTAGCTGTAGGGTTAACCATCTCCAGTGTCCTATATTTTGTTTCCAGGAACGCCTTTAGTTCGTCCCAAGATGATAGGGTGTCAGGGTTTCCCTTGTAAGAATCTTCTTCCCAGGCCGTGTGTGTCTCCACATCTAACTTTTGAACAAGTGTGTAAATAATCATCTGATCCCAGGACTCGACGGGTATTTCTTGATTTTTCAAATTATTTAAGCACTGAGAGGTTGTATCTAACAGGTTCTTAATTTGGACAGCTGATGGAGAAGTAATTTTCTTCTGAGTATTTAACTTATGGAGTAGAGAATATACTATTAAACGTTTGTTTCCATACCGTTGGGCAAGTGTATTCCATGCCTGTTCATAGTTATCATCCGTGATATTGACATGCTTCAATAATTCTTTTGGTTCACCAACAAGGCTCAACTTCAAGTAATGCAACCTTTCGACGTTACATAAAGACGTGTTGGTATGTACCAGCGACGTGAACATATCTCGAAACATAGGCCAGTCATCATAGCTTCCGTTAAAAGTAGGTAACTCGATGCGTGGCAAGTTAACCCGTGGTGGCGTCGACGCATCATATGATTGTCTCTGAGTGTGTGTAGAACTCGAAAGCATCGACAACATATCCTTTAAATCGCCTAATAAACACGAGTATAAATCTTCCACAACAAAGTAATCTTCGTTCTCAAAATATGGAACCTCATTCCGTTTGGTCTTAGGTGTACATTTCACTAAGTCTTGATGTGTCATATTAAACGTTCGCCAATATTCTTCGATGGTTTGTAACTTAGTTTCAATATAACCTTTTGATAACCTTTGCTTCGGACATTTCTTTAAATTACTTTGTGTCTTTTGTAACAGTAAATAAACATCTTCTAACGAGTTAACTAACCTTTGTTGTTCACTAGTTAACGTAACACTCATTGTTTATTGTTATGTATAGCTATAACACTGTCCTTCTTGATAAAATAGTTTTTAACGCACTCACAATTCAAAGTCAATAGTTTTACTTGTTTTGGTACTAGTTATCCACGTAGCAGTCACTGTTATGTATAGTTATTAAAATGTTCTTCTTGATAAAACAGTTTTAAAACACTCACTATTTACGTTTTAAAGTCAATCGTTTGTAGTAAACAAGTCATTCACGTAGTACCTACTCACTAATGACTTGCGAAATAGGTGCACAAAAAAACTGGCTCAGGAATGCGGCCTTTTGTTCTCCGGTCGCCGGGTCGTCCTTATCTATTTTTCTAATAATTCGGCTCGTTTGGACCATATGTTGAAGTGATTAAGGTTCAGTATCGATTGTAGGACTTCGTAAAAAATAACACACGTCTTTACGGTTTGATGGTTTATTCCGCACTACTCTTATGAGAAAGACAGACAATCATCGATTTGTACCAAACACTTAGTAATTGAGTTTCTGGTGAATTGAGTCCTATGGTGAATGGTCCCACTTAAACACAGGCTAAGTTTTCCACATACACTTCTGCATCTCTCGTCAATTACTGGGTTACAGTGGCGTGCCAGCAATGATTTGGGAGTAAAGCACAAATTAAAAAAAAAACTGGATGGCATAATATTACTACCTATTTAGCTAGATAGATTTAGGTACAGATACCTACATATCACTTTGAATCTTATTTAATAAGTAACTAGGCCCTGGCTTATTGCCTTCTTGTTGCTGCGTATGTTTTTCTAAGACAAGGTCGTAGGTATTTAGGAAGCAAAGAAACAATCACTAAGAAAAATTGCCTCTGTATAATGAGGTTTTAGACTCATGTCCTCGAAAAGGAAGTTCCTGTTGTGCTAAAAGACATATAACATCAACCAACCTTCGAAACACGACGCGATTATGATCGACACGCATATTGTATTTAGAAATCTCGTCACCTAACTGCCGAGATAAATATGTTTCAATTCGTGTTTTACCAAAACTACAAATGAAATAACAGCATTCGCATCGTAACCTGATAAACTTCTCTGATAGCATTCTTTTCGTTAGAAAAATAATATGCAAGGCCAACAGAAAAAAATGTTTAAATGAGAGCAGCCGACAACCAATTTATTGAACACTGTACGCTGATCGATTAAAATGCCTACTATGGTGTCACGAGATTATATTTATCTGTAAAATTCAAAGTATTTACCTTGCCCAGTAACACTTTCACACACTTTAATCCATCACAAGGAACAATTGTCTGCGTTTCCGAATTCATTTTAGTATAGAAACTTTAATCACTTCAAAACAAAGCTAATCACAACAAAAACTATTCACAAAACTTTAAATTACTAACAAGAAATGGAAAAAATCACAATAAAAAATGCACCATCAATCAACCATCAACACTCAAGAAAAATTTGAACTAAATCGAAATCCCTTTAATCGCGTCGCTAACCTGCATTCACACACACACTCACATTCCCTCGCAATCTTACACTGACTTTAATGCACACATTCAAACAAACCAAAAGCTGTGCTTAAAATCCTATACATTCTGTCGTAAAACCGGCAAAAAGTACGTAAACAAACAACGCTAAAAATGTTCGTAGGATAGAGAGGTCAGAAAAGCTACATAGCGATTAGTGGGTGTGACAGAGAAAGGGCTAGCCTAGCCCGATCATGCCCGATCGACCTGTTTGATCAATCGGCGGGGGTCGGGTCGGGACATATAAGAAGAAGTTTGGCAACGTCGCAGTGCGAGTTACGCGCGAATGTATTTTCAGTTATTGAGTACGTAAACCTGACAACGTCGCATCAATTACGTTCCGTTTTTCGCGTGGCATGCAGTTTGAAGATATATATTTTATTTATTTTTGTAATGACTGTTTTTTGTTTGATTCGTTGTTTTATTAAGGCAAGCTGTGCTTTTCTGCTTCTATGAGAGTACCGCCACTGCTGGGTTACATCTGGGGATAGACACTTTCAAAGTGAACTTTCTATTTTCTGAACATAAAAAGAAAATTGGAGAAGGTTTTTTTCTATAACTTGTCCATAAGTAAGTCCCAATATGAACAAAAATATAAATAACATAAACAGATGACATAATTTTGATTTGCAATTTCAGCTAATGATCAGATATTCGGGTGGCGAAGGTAAAGAGATGCACTGCCGTCAGTCGACGCTTCAGATCAATTTAGAACTACTGCCGAGCGTGTCTATAACACATTGGGACGTATTGCCGGCTGAAATGTAAGTAGTCATGTGAATTGAACACCCAGTTTCTGACATATCAGATCTAGTAAAAGTAAAACAAAAGAAAAGAAGATCGTCAGGAATAAACTTTTAAACATAAAATCCCGTAAACATGGTCGATTTATCATAAATCAACAATTTACTTAACCATAGCTATATTGGGCGTACCAGCAGTTTTCAAAAATACGTGGTTTAGACGTTCGTAGCGTGTCTTCTCGCGGTCGCTCTGCGAGCTGCATCTGATTAGACTGTAAGCCGACCCCAACATAGGGATATAAATTGGGAATGGCTAGGTAGATGATGAGCTTGTGTCTCTTCTAAACTAATAATTACATTCTGTTCCAACGCCATTACTTTTGTTATGACTTTATTTACTTCCTAAACCTTTACTTTCAGTCCATCACAACTATACCTAGTACTCGACGTGACAAACCTGACATCTGAAGAGATGGACTTCCACTACGCTCCGAGCAAGCACATCCTGATAGAGAGCAAGGAGTCATGCCGTGTGCCCGTGCCTTTAGACCGGTGCCCCTTCAATACTACGCCTAGCAAACCGGTTGATGAAGGTGAATAATATGTCCACTAATAATACTTATCACTTGCTTGGGTGACGGAAAAGATCGGAACATGATGGTTCAGGTTGTGACAGGTTAGGCACGAACCACACGATTAAGGAAGGAGCTAAACTAATCCAAACCATTACCAAACTTCTACGTTATACCTTACCACACTCATGAGTTATAGTTCTAACCCTGACTGACACTTTTTTGGTTTAATTTGCATGTATTTTAACAACATTACTTAAAAACAGTCAAAAAAATTGCCACAGTCATAAGAGAACCAACACGTCTTAGAAACAGAAATTCAAAAAATCATCAATCATAGTTCAATGGATCGTTAGCTCTCGAAATAATATGTCCTGTGAGCCGATGCCAACTACTGCAAAGTCATATCATAACACTTCAATTATATCCTCCACAGAGTTAGTAGAATCCAAGTCAACAAACACAGGCAGTTCAACCAACAGCCTGGAACTGATGTGCTCCGAGCACATCACAAACAACATCTCTTTGCGCTGGCATTTGATGCAGTCGGACATCACAGGCGGAGCATCCGTGAAGGGCATCACGTTGTCGCAAGCTATGATGGACATCGTGAGGATGTCGCCTTTGAATTGGGGTAAGTGGCAGGAATTTTTATTTAATTACCTACTACCCTGAGTAGTTTGGTTGTTGTGAAGGAACGCTGAACGCGATCATAGAATATATACATCTCAATCCCCAAAATTGGCTTATCGTCGATCGAACGGTCATCGCCAAGCCAAGCCATACGTGTGTCAGTCAAATAACTGGCATTTGTATAGTGGCCCTGCTCTTGCAATGCAGATTGTATTGCAAGTAATTATGTAAGTGGAAATGACCACACTTATTCATTATGATGAAAAATATTAAGTTATTTGCACTATGTTTGCCCTCTACATTATATTTTTTTTATTTTATACTAGCTTTTGCCCGCGACTTCGTCCGCGTGGAATAATGACTTCCGGCAGAATTTGGGTTTTTCGCTTAGTTATCGCCTTTTCCATGGTCTATCGATTACGTGTGTAAACAAACATTAAAAAAATCAAATTGTCTCTCTTTGTAATATTAGTACACATACCTACAGATTTAGAAAAGCTAGGTCAGACAATTTCTGCGGCAGATTTCTATCGTGGCAAGTACGTGGTGGTATATGTATTTTTTAAGAGTATTTAGACACCACTGACAGGCGGTGAAGGAACACATAGTGAGGAAACCTGCGCTGCGTTGGGAGCCGACCGCGGGGTACCTTACTCATAGATCTAAACTCCCCTCCCGCACCCCCCTTGGTGACGCCCACTTCCAGCAGAAATCGTAATATTTTCATTTCGCCATAACTTCAAAATTAAACGTCCAATTTTAATCATTCTAAGACCAAGTATTATCTACATAAACTGTACTTAGTGATGAAATAATTTATTTTGATAAGGATTAATAGCATGAGTAAAATAAATGCGTTTAAATATAGTCAAAAAAAAAATCAAGATTTTTAGTTAAAAAAATGGTTGTTGTGCCTCACTCGACATAGATAGGTATAGTGTTTTGCGGACTTTTTTGTAGATATTTATAAGATCTATAATTAATTAGAACATTTTATGGTTCTATCTTTTATAGTTTAGGCAGCGTACGCAAAATAAGTAACTTTTCTGGTTGATTTTTTACCTATAAACCCAAATATCTTACGGAACCCTATTTTTTTCCAAAATAAAATTTAGCCTATGTTACTCGTGGATAATGTAGCTTTCGATTGGTGAAAGAATTTTTAAAAACGGTCCAGTAGTTTTTAAGCCTATTCATTACAACCAAACAAACAAAGTTTTCCTCTTTATAATATTAGTGTAGATTATGGCAAGCTAGCTAGCTAGCTTGAGGAACTATGAAGATAGCGCTATACTACTGCAGTCAAGTGCAGTCTTATAAAATAGCTACGGCAAAGTATTGTTTTGTTCCACATTTACAGACTATAACATTTTATTTTCCCCTCAACAGAAGTCAGCGTAAACAGCCAATGCATCAAGCCCCAAGAAGAATACAACTGTTCAGCGGGCGAGTGCCTGTCCCTCGGCGTGGCAGTGTGGAACCACCTCACCAGACCGCTGCACAAGCTGTGCTTGTCTGTGCAGTTCTACCAGGACTATAACAACGGAACACTCAGCTATAAGCTTGAAAATAGACTGGCTACTGCTGGGAATAATAAGTAAGTGAATACAATTATGTTGAAACATACTGGTTGGCCCATGTTCCGTACCTCATTCTGAGCCACATGGTTTTTTTTTATTGGTTATTGGCGAGCAGCGGTGGCCCAGTGGTGTCGGCCCCGACTTACGAACAGTAGGTCGTGGTTTCGAACCCAGGCAGGCGCATTACTTTGTGTAATTTATTTCATCACCTCTGCTCTCAAAACGGTGAAGGAAAACATCGTGAGGAAACCGGCATGTCTTAGAACCAAAAAAATCGAAGACATGTGACATCTGCCAATCCGCACTGGGCCTGCGTGGTAGATTATAGCCCATCCCTCTCCTAGAGAGGAGGCCTGAGTCCCTGCAGTGGGAACATTATAGGCTGATGATGATGATGATGATGATTGGCTATAAAAGTGTAATACCTACATGAACAAAATGTATGGACCGTTTGTATTTTTTTATTAATGGTTAAAACATTCCTTGTAGGGCATTCAGAATGATGTAATAAACGTGTGGTAGTTTGTGTGTCAATGTTCCTTCAACCTAGTTTATTTAATCCACCTAGATGACACTGAAGTCACCGTTTTTTATTTTATTTGTAAAAACATAATAGGATCCTGAGTAAATTGAATTAAAAGAATGCTAAAACTACTTTTGAAAGACAACTATTTATAAAGAAAATGTAGTTTCTTATGGACAAGCATGGATAAGCAACTCTCTCTTCTTAGTGTGTTGTAGCCATATTAAACTATTTCAGCCCAAAAATTAGCGTATAAATCTAGGTATATAAAAATTAAGATATAAATGTTTGCTTTATCTTACTTTCAGAGTGGTACTGTCAACCCTAGCAGAATCAGCTAAAGCCTACCACGAGTGCACCGTTGTTTTCTTGACCCCTGGAGAATACAAGATTGACATTCAGTGTTCCACCACTGAACCTATACTAGACGATGTTTCTCTTAAGGAAATTGATCACCCATCCATAATACAACCTTGTGCTGGCGAAGTCAGTCACATTTGGCGGTTTATACCACCTGTAGCTATAAGCGTTACTGATTAAGTCTTAATGGATTAATTTATTAATATATCTACCTACCCTATCGGGGAATATAGGCGAGATATTAGAATAATCATAATAGGGGATCGGACTGAGTCAAAAAATATGATTCTGTTTAGTCCGTCAGTTAGATTATCGAAAAATATTGGATACGTGTTTTTTGTTTTATCAAATTAATAAAAAATTACGAAGATAAAAAGCGTTGTGACGTCACTTGTAGGTAAAAAATGTACCGACATGTGACGTTTTCGTTAATGTGAAAAAAGAAAAATATGTGTTCAATATGTGGTGATTGAATATGTCCATGAATATATATACCTCGGCCAGATAGTCTCTTTCCAGGCAAGACAAGATAAAGAAGTTGCTCGACGCACCCAAAATGCCTGGAAGAGCTACTGGTCGTTGAAGCATTTAATGAAGGGACCACTCCCTCTTTCTCTTAAACGAAAGCTCATGGACATGTGCATTCTCCCCACCCTCACCTATGGAGCGCAAACATGGTCGCTTACAAAACGTCAGAAGTCCGCACTTGGGGTCTGCCAACGAGCTATGGAGCGAAGTATACTGGGTGTCAAACTCACGGACCGCATCAGAAACACTATACTTCGCTCGAAAACCCAAATAGCCGATGCTGGCAATACAGCTGCTGGGTTGAAATGGAACTGGGCTGGTCACATCTGCTGCATGTCGGAGGAGCAATGGGCAAAAATTACCACTCAGTGGACACCAACCAGCAGGAAACGACAACGCGGCAGGCCCAGAAGGAGATGGCGGGATGAGCTGGATTCCTTCTCAAAGGATTGGCCTATCATCGCACTAGATCGCGAAAAGTGGAAGGAGGGAAGGGAGGCCTTCGCTCTGCAGTGGGACAGTACAGGCTAATAATAATAATAATGTGTTCAATATTTTTTGGAAATCTATCTGACGACTAATTAGTTTTTTTTTTGTCCGATCCCCTATTGGACGTATCCACAAACCTAATATATTATCTATAAGCTACCACAAAATGGCTCATCCATATTTTTTATGGTAAGGCACAAAATTATACTATATAAAGCTCGATATAAAGCTTAATTACCACTCACTGACTGACTGACAGAATTGTTCTCCTAGATGGTGGATGGGGAGGTGGGTATATTTTGACAGATTCGTAAACAACTAACTCTCGTGAGTATGGGAAAAGTCCCAAATTCCCCCTTTTCCCCCCCCTTCTCACCCCTCCCTATCGTATCTCGGAAACAAAGAGACTTTACTTGTTTTTTTTTAGGGATTCGTATAGAGGGGGCAAAGTAAAGTAAAAATCATTTTTCAAAGTGGCCCCCCTTGCCCCCCTTCTCCCCCCTTTTAGGCGGATCTCGGAAATAAAGAGAATTTACGTGATTTTTTTTAGGGATTCGTATAGAGGAGGCTTGGGGAAGTAAAAACCATTATTCAAATTTGACCCCCTTGCTCCCCCTTCACCCCCCCCTTTCGAATCTCGGTAGTTAAGAGACTTGGAACGAATTTTTTTCAGATTCATATGGAGGGGCATTGCGATAGTCGAAATCATTTTTAGAAACTCCCCCCTCTCCCCCCCCTTCACCCCCCGCCCTCTTCACCTCTTTTTTTACTCCTGAAAAAATTTTTAATTCTTACCTAAATCTATTTGAGGGGCATTGAAATTTGTAAACCCTCCCCTCCCCAACCTCCCCTAAAATTAAAAGGGCTGTAACTTCATAACGGTTAGGCGGGAAAGCGAAGGGGGGAGCGGGCGAGCGAAGCGAGCCGGCGACCCCCGTAGCGTAGGGTTAATGTCATGATAGCTTTCCGGTGGTAGGTAGGTCCTGAGTGGAGCGAACCTGCGAGACCGAGTGGAGCGAAGGGGGGAGGTGGCGAGCGAAGCGAGCCGGCGACCTCCTTAGCGTAACGAAGGTTGAGTGGGTGAAGCGTAACTCAGGGGCGACGACAAGCAAACTTTAGGGTAGAGTTAGTGGTAGTAGGAGGTAGTAGGTAGGTAGTAGGTAGGTGGTAGGTAGTAGGTATGTGTAGGTAGGTGTAGGTAGGTGTAGGTAGGTGTAGGTAGGTGTAGGTAGGTGTAGGTAGGTAGTAGGTAGGTAGTAGGTAGGTAGTAGGTAGGTGTAGGTAGGTAGTAGGTAGGTAGTAGGTAGGTGTAGGTAGGTAGTGGGTAGGTGTAGGTAGGTAGGTAGTAGGTAGGTGTGGGTAGGTCTAGGTAGGTGTAGGTAGGTGTAGGTAGGTGTAGGTAGGTGTAGGTAGGTGTAGGTGTAGGTAGGTAGTAGGTAGGTGTAGGTAGGTAGTAGGTAGGTGTAGGTAGGTAGTAGGTTGGTGTAGGTAGGTATTAGGTAGGTGTAGGTAGGTAGGTGTAGGTAGGTGTAGGTAGGTGTTGGTAGGTGTAGGTAGGTGTAGGTAGGTGTAGGTAGGTGTAGGTAGGTGTAGGTAGGTGTAGGTAGGTGTAGGTAGGTGTAGGTAGGTAGTAGGTAGGTGTAGGTAGGTAGTACCGCGAGCTGCATTGGAACATTTTTTTTTTCAGATTCATTGAGAGGTGCAATGCGTTAGTCGAAATCATTTTTCAAAGCTCCCCCTCTGCCCCTCTTCACGACCCGCGAGCTGCGCGCAGCTCGCGCAGCCACGCAAATACTAGTTATAGTTATATAAAACTACAAAGCCACTCACTGACTCACTGATTGACATGTCGTTTCTCGGAATGGGTGAGAGATGGGTTAGGGGTATGTTTTGCAAAAATGTGCCATCTGACCAATCGAGTAGAGGAAAATTATAGGGAAAGTTCAAATCCAAGATGGAGGGCGAGTCCATTTCCGATTTCGGTGGGGGAAAGACTTGGATGAATTTCGACTCAGAGGTCCTATACGAAATTTAAAAACATTTAAAAAAAAAGTAAAAAAAAAAAAAAAAACAAGATGGCGGCCGCGCTATGACGTTTTGAAATTGTCGACTTTTTTCACTCGACTTTGACAAATTGTTTTCTTCTACCAAATTCTAAAACCGCCAACGAAAAGTCTGCCAATTTGTTGGTAATTTCAATAACAATTAGGAAAAATTATGACATTGTGAAAATCCAAGATGGAGGACGCTGCGGCGGCCATTTTGTAAAAAGTTGGATTTTTCGATTTTTTTCAAATCCATTTTTCGGGTAGTTGGCAACATCAGACGGGTTCGAGTTGTACGGAGCGGTTGCGTGTTTTGTTGAGGAGTGTTGCCTGGTGCAAAAAAATTCCCCATTTTTAGGGTATTTTCCCAGATTTTCCCCGAAAACATGAAAAGTAGAAATAATGACATTTTAAATTGAGACTTTGACTAGCCGGCAACATTGGGGTCCCCCAAATGACATTTGACCATTTTGGTTCGTTTTAATTGGCAACCCCAAAAAATATTCAACTTTTTCATTTTTGGGACTTTTTGACTTTGGCGAATTAGTTTGTTCTACCAAACTCGAAAGTTGGCAACACCATGTACACTAATCGGTGGTCTATATTCTTGACATTTCAGGAAAATTATGACTTTTCAGAAAAACAAGATGGCGGATTCCATGGCGGCCATCTTGTAAAAAGGCCGAAAAATCCCAATTTTCGACACGATAATTGGGACAGCTGGCATCTCCCGACTGGATTGTTTTGTACCAGGCAGTTGTGTGTTTTGTTAAAGAGTGTTGCCTGCTGCAAAAAATTTCCTCATTTTTGGGGTATTTTCCCAGATTTTCCCCGAAAACATGAAAAGTAGAAATAATTACATTTTAAATAGAGACTTTGACTAGCCGGCAACATTGGCGTCCCCCAAATGACATTTGACAATTTTCATCACTTTGAGCTGGCAACCCCGAGAGCAATTGGCGTTTGAATTTTTTGGTCAGACCCGTCTTTGGCGAATTAGTTTGTTCTACCAAACTCAAAAGTTGGCAACACTAAGTACACCAGTTGGTGGCCTATATCCTTGAAATTTTAGGAAAATTATGACTTTTTAAAAAAAAAAGATGGCGGATGCTATGGCGGCCATCTTGTAAAAAGGCCGAAAAATCCCAATTTTCGACACGATAATTGGGACAGCTGGCATCTCCCGACTGGATTGTTTTGTACCAGGCGGTTGTGTGTTTTGTTAAAGAGTGTTGCCTGCTTTAAAAAATCTCCCCATTTTCAGGGTATTTTCCCAGATTTTCCCCGAAAACATGAAAAGTAGAAATAATGACATTTTAAATAGAAACTTTGACTAGCCGGCAACATTGGGGTCCCCAAAATGACATTTGACCATTTTTATCACTTTCAGCTGGCAACCCCGAGAGCCATTGGCGTTTGAATTTTTTGGTCAGACCCGTCTTTGGCGAATTAGTTTGTTCTACTAAACTCAAAAGTTGGCAACACCAAGTACACCAGTTGGTGGCCTATATCCCTGAGATTTCAGAAAAATTATGACTTTTCAGAAAAAAAAGATGGCGGACAGTGTGGCGGCCATCTTGTAAAAATGATGAAAAATCCTGTTTTTCGACACGATAAATGGGACAGCCGGCATCCCCCGACCGGATTGTGTTGTATGAAGCGATTGTGTGTTTTGTTGTGGAGTGTTACCTTACGCAAAATTTTTACCCATTTTTAGGGTATTTTCCCAGGTTTTTTCCCAAAAACATGATTATTGGAATAGAACGACATTTTGAATGAAAATTTTAAATAAACACCAAGAATCGGGTGCTTCAAATGACATTTGACCATTTTCATTCTTTTCAGCTGGCAACCCCGAGAGTCATTGGGGCTTGAATTTTCGGATTAGAACCGACTTTGGCGAATTCTTTTGTTCTACCAAATTTAAAACTTGGCAACACCATGTACACCAGTCGGTAGCTTGTGTGACATTTCAGAAAAACAAGATGGCGGACAGTATGGTGGATCTTGGAAAAATGATGAAAAATCCCAATTTTCGACACGATAAATGGGACAGCCGGCACCTTCTGACCGGATTGTGTTGTCCCGGTTGTGTATTTCGTTAAGTAAATAATGTTGCCTGTTGCAAAAAAACAACAATTTTTAGGGTATTTTCCCAGTTTTTGCCCAAAAACATGAAAGTAGAAGTAAAGACTTTTAGAATGAAGACTTTGACTAGCTGGCGACATAGGGGAGGTGGCGAGCAAAGCGAGCCGGTGACCCCCGTAGCGTAGGGATAAGGTCACGATAGCTTTTCCTCGGTGGTAGGCAGGTGTTGAGTGGAGCGAAGAGGGGAGGTGGCGATCTCCGTAGCGTAACGTGGGTGAAGCGTATAAGTAACTCTCATGAGTAGCTAAAAAGTGCAAACCTACCCTTTTTGCCTCTTTTTCCCTTCCTACCTTTTTCAAAGTTGCCCCATTTGGCCCCTTTCTCCACCCTTTAGGCGGATCTCGAAAGTTAAGGGACTTGTAACATTTTTTTTTCAGATTCATTGAGAGGTGCAATGCGTAAGTCGAAATCATTTTTCAAAGCTCCCCCTCTCCCCCACTTCACGCCCCGCGAGCTGCGCGCAGCTCGCGCAGCCACGCAAATACTAGTTATACTATATAAAGCTCGATTACCACTGACTGACTGACAGAATTGTTCTCCCAGATGGTGGATGGGGAGGTGGGTATATTTTGACAGATTCGTAAACAAGCAACTCTCGTGAGTATGGGAAAAGTCCCAAACCCCCCCTTTTCCCCCCCCTTCTCCCCCCTCCCTATCGTATCTCGGAAACAAAGGAACTTTACGTGTTTTTTTTTTGGGATTCGTATAGAGGGGGCTCGGTAAAGTAAAAATCATTTTTCAAAGTGGCCCCCCTTTTCCCCCTTCTCCCCCCCTTTAGGCGGGTCTCGAAAATAAAGAGACATTACGTGTGTTTTTTTAGGGATTTGTATAGAGGAGGCTCGGGGAAGTAAAAACCATTTTTTAAATTTGACCCCCTTGCCCCCCTTCACCCCCCCTTTAGGCGGATCTCGGAAGTTAAGAGACGTGGAACGATTTTTTTTTCAGATTCATATAGAGGAGGCTCGGGGAAGTAAAAACCTTTTTTTAAATTTGACCCCCTTGCCCCCCTTCACCCCCCCTTTAGGCGGATCTCGGAAGTTAAGAGACTTGGAACGAATTTTTTTTCAGATTCATATAGAGGGGCATTGCGTTAGTCGAAATCATTTTTAGAATCTCCCCCGTCTCCCCCCTTCACCCCCCCCCCTCTTCACCTCTTTTTTTACTCCTGAAAAAATTTTTGATTCTTACCTAAATCTATTTGAGGGGCGTTGAAATTTGTATACCCTCCCCTCCCCAACCTCCCCTAAAATGAAAAGGGCTGTAACTTCATAACGGTTAGAGATAGCCATTAGGTGTTTGAACAAATATTATAGTAGGCGTCGAAACCTGTCCGGTAGTGGTACAGCGGTAAAGCGAAGGGGGGAGCGGGCGAGCGAAGCGAGCCGGCGACCCCCGTAGCGTAGGGATAATGTCATGATAGCTTTCCGGTGGTAGGTAGGTCCTGAGTGGAGCGAACCTGCGAGACCGAGTGGAGCGAAGGGGGGAGGTGGCGAGCGAAGCGAGCCGGCGACCTCCTTAGCGTAACGAAGGTTGAGTGGGTAAAGCGTAACTCAGGGGCGACGACAAGCAAACTTTAGGGTAATGTTTTATTAGTGGTAGTAGGAGGTAGTAGGTAGGTAGTGGGTAGGTGGTAGGAAGTAGGTATGTGTAGGTAGGTGTAGGTAGGTGTAGGTAGGTGTAGGTAGGTAGTAGGTAGGTGTAGGTAGGTAGTAGGTAGGTGTAGGTAGGTGTAGGTAGGTAGTAGGTAGGTGTAGGTAGGTGTAGGTAGGTGTAGGTAGGTAGGTAGGTGTAGGTAGGTAGTAGGTAGGTGTAGGTAGGTAGTACCGCGAGCTGCATTGGAACATTTTTTTTTTCAGATTCATTGAGAGGTGCAATGCGTTAGTCGAAATCATTTTTCAAAGCTCCCCCTCTCCCCCGCTTCACGCCCCGCGAGCTGCGCGCAGCTCGCGCAGCCACGCAAATACTAGTTATATTATATAAAGCTAAATTACCACTGACTGACTCACTGACAGAATTGTTCTCCCAGATGGTGGATGGGGAGGTGGGTATATTTTGACAGATTCGTAAACAACTAACTCTCGTGAGTATGGGAAAAGTCCCAAACCCCCCCTTCTCCCCCCTCCCTATCGTTTCTCGGAAACAAAGAGACTTTACGTGTTTTTTTTTAGCGATTCGTATAGATGGGGCTTGGTAAAGTAAAAATCATTTTTCAAAGTTGCCCCCCTTTTCCCCCTTCTCCCCCCTCCCTATCGTATCTCGGAAACAAAGAGACTTTACGGGTTTTTTTTTTAGGGATTCGTATAGAAGGGGCTTGGTAAAGTAAAAATCATTTTTCAAAAAGGCCCCCCTTTTCCCCCTTCTCCCCCCCTTTAGGCGGATCTCGAAAGTTAAGAGACTTGGAACGATTTTTTTTTCAGATTCATATAGAGGGGCATTGCGTTAGTCGAAATCATTTTTAGAAACTACCCCCTCTCCTCCCCTTCACCCCCCCCCTCTTCCCCTCTTTTTTTACTCCTGAAAAAAAAAATTGATTTTTACCTAAAACTATAGAGGGGCGTTGAAATTTGTATACCCTCCCCTCCCCAACCTCCCCTAAAATTAAAAGGGCTGTAACTTCGTTACGGTTAGAGATAGCCATTAGGTGTTTGAACAAATATTATAGTAGGCGTCGAAACCTGTCCGGTGGTGGTACAGCGGTAAAGCGAAGGGGGGAGCGGGCGAGCGAAGCGAGCCGGCGACCCGCGTAGCGTAGCGTAGGGATAATGTCATGATAGCTTTGCGGTGGTAGGTAGGTCCTGAGTGGAGCAAACCTGCGAGACCGAGTGGAGCGAAGGGGGGAGGTGGCGAGCGAAGCGAGCCGGCGACCTCCTTAGCGTAACGAAGGTTGAGTGGGTGAAGCGTAACTCCAAGAAAAATTTAGGGTAATGTTTTTTTAGTGGTAGTAGGAGGTAGTAGGTAGGTAGTAGGTAGGTGATAGGTAGGTAGTAAGTAGGTAGTAGGTAGGTGGTAGGTAGGTGGTAGGTAGGTGTAGGTAGGTGGTGTCATACGTGAGATTCATATAGAGGAGGCTCGGGGAAGTAAAATCCGTTTTTCAAATTTGAACCCCTTGCCTCCCTTCACCCCCCTCCTCCCTTTAGGCGGATCTCGGAAGTTAAGAGAATTGGAACATTTTTTTTTTCAGATTCATTGAAAAGGGCAATGCGTTAGTCGAAATCATTTTTCAAAGCTACCCCTCTCCCCCCCTTCACTGCCCCCCCCTCCCTCTTCACCCCTTTTTTTTAAACTCGTGTTCTGTTTTGTTTACGGATTCGTATAGAGGAGGCTCGGGGAAGTAAAATCCATTTTTTAAATTTGACCCCCTTGCCCCCCTTCACCCCCCCCCCCTTTAGGCGGATCTCGGAAGTTAAGAGACTTGGAACATTTTTTTTTTAAGAGTCATTGAAAGGGGCAATGCGTTAGTCGAAATCATTTTTCAAAGCGCCCCCTCTCCCCCTCTTCACGCCCCGCGAGCTGCGCGCAGCTCGCGCAGCCACGCAAATACTAATCTTCTATATATATAAAAGAAAGTCGTGTTAGTTACTCCATTTATAACTCAAGAACGGCTGGACGGATTTATCTGAAAATTGGTAGGGAGGTAGCTAAGAACCAGGAGAAGGACATAGGATACTTTTTTTTTTTTTTTTAGGTTGGGTAGTAGGTAGGTAGGTAGGGTAGTAGGTAGGGTAGTAGGTAGGTAG
Organism: Diarsia dahlii; assembly: GCA_949775195.1. NCBI lineage: Eukaryota > Metazoa > Arthropoda > Insecta > Lepidoptera > Noctuidae > Diarsia > Diarsia dahlii. The sequence continues at coordinate 12,930,446 of OX459211.1, read as the reverse complement.
GTAGGGTAGTAGGTAGGGTAGTAAGTAGGGTAGTAGGTAGGGTAGTAGGTAGGGTAGTAAGTAGGGTAGAAGGTAGGGTAGTAGGTAGGGTAGTAGGTAGGTAGGGTAGTAGGTAGGGTAGTAGGTAGGGTAGTAGGTAGGGTAGTAGGTAGGGTAGTAGGTAGGGTAGTAGGTAGGGTAGTAGGTAGGGTAGTAGGTAGGGTAGTAGGTAGGGTAGTAGGTAGGGTAGTAGGTAGGGTAGTAGGTAGGGTAGTAGGTAGGGTAGTAGGTAGAGTAGTAGGGAGGGTAGTAGGGAGGGTAGTAGGTAGGGTAGTAGGTAGGGTAGTAGGTAGGGTAGGTAGGAAAAACGCATTGCAACGCATGCGCGGGTTCAGCTAGTAATTCAATAATGCGAAACACCTAACCTATTTATTACCAGTGAAAAAAGATAACTACAAAAACAAGATAAGTAATTGCATTTAGGTATGTCAAGATAATAATGTATGTTTGGGGATAGCATTACTACGTCCAATATCGATGAGGAATCAGCTATAGCCAGTCAGAAAAACTTTAAAATCTACGCAAAAATCTCGAATAGACGTCATTCTAGTTCGGACAATACAACGTGTTTTGACTATTTATTCGTTTTTGCTGCTTGACATAAAGGTTTTTCTGAGCGGTTCGAACTGATTCCGAGTCGTGTGGCCCACTCCCTTATACTTATCCTAATTGTTTACTTATTTATGATTGTATCATTTTGTATTTAAAAAATTTGAATGTCTAAAGAAAATATAAAGTATATTATATCAAATGTCTTGTTTTAATTCAATCAATTTACTTGAATTTTATATTCTGTAACAGGAAGCAGTTATAATACCGCGGTGCCGCGGTGAAAGACTTGCAGAATATTACGCATACCTAGTGCAAACCTCTTTGTTTTGGGTGGGAAATCATCAAATGACTTGTCCCTACAGAACATAATTATTATACTCTAGCGAGCTTGTCCCACCCTGGGCAGAGCGGTAGGGAGTGTCAGACTTTTACCGACTAAAAACCACCCATGTTACTTCTTCCTTCTTATGCCGAGGCCGCGGTGGTTGGATCCTTGAACGCGAACTGTGCGTGTGCAGAACTGCAGATGTGGACCCTTACAATCATCATAAACTTAACACTTCACCAAGGACTATATCACTAGGTACCAAACTTCAGGGACATTTTGGCTTCTATTTCAAATGAGGAAGGGTTATCTTTATTTAGCTCACCAGATGGCGGTACTGGCGAGGAGAAATTAGCAAACATGAAACAAACATTTAAATCATTCTTCCATACTCTTTGCATTCTTCCTCCAAGTACAGTCGAACAAGCTAATAAGTATACAGGGTAGAGATCTTTATAATTCTATAACAATGAAAATATTGATTGTAATTTTGTTTTCTGTATCGTTTGACATCAGTCTCTAAATGTATCTGTATAATCTTAAAAGTAAATACAAGTTAGCTGGCTGTATACTTATTAGCTTGTTCGACTGTACTAATAAACTGGATCGTAACTTGCTACTTCAAATCCTCAAGTCATCATTAATCAGGAATGGCTCACTTGTAAATAACTCGATGTTTTCTGAGCAAACATTGGATGAGTAAAATGGAACGCTTTTGAATCGAAAATGACAACGTTGAAAACATTTCAACGGCGCGGAGTATGAACGCGCCCATAAGCGCTATAAAATTATAATTTCTGAACGCGACGGAAGCAGCGGAAGCGCGGGGGACGCGGGCGCCGGCAGCGCGCGCGCCGCCATTGCACACTACTCGCTACAACAACCACACCGAGCGGCCATAATATCGTACTTTAATGTCGCGTACAAGTAAATGTAAAGTGCCTTCAAATATTATACTGAATATAATATCAGTTCATTAACAAAGGTTGAGTAGTTATTATTTAAACTATCCTCGACATATGGCGACCGTGAATAATAAGAACCCGTCAAGAGAAAACACGTGGACAACCGACGCGCTTCTGCTCGTACCTACGATGGCGGCGGTGGCTGTTCGTCGGTGAAAACTGAGAGAAGGGTACTCTCCGCTACAACCCGTCGTGTGAGCGCGGGTCTTCGCTGTGCTACGAGCTGTCGGCGCCGGCGGCGTGGTGTGGAAGTAAGCCCGTTCCTATATTCCCTCCTATTTACCTATTCCCGTTTGTGTGGATGCCTAGCTACTTTCAAGCGTGGGGAGAGTTTTAAGCCTTTTGTCAGCCTAGGTGCGTCTATACTATACGCACCTCGCTACCACAGGTGCTATTATTAACGTACCTAATTTCAAAATATTGTTCTAATGAGCACCTGCTTTGATAGCTGCCACATGCCTACATCTTTTAATAAGGTTTAATATTAAAATGTGCTGCCTGTAAGGCCCCAATTCGGCACTATACTGTACCTACTGGGTGCTTGGCTTCATCGCGCAATACATAATTTACCTATAACATTTTGGTTAAGGTGCACGTGGCATGTAATTCTATAATTCGATTCGTTATCGATAATATTCTATCATTTGCTTTCTACAGAGCTCGGTCTCTCTTTAATTTCTAAGTTCTAGGTATCCTAAATACCTACGAATAATAAAGTTACCGTGTATGTAAAATCCTATCGTTACATTTCTATTCAAAGAAATTTGCCGAACTGTTTCCAGCGCATTCCGGGTCCGCGTATACGGCCCGCGCTCAAGTACCTGCCTCGTGCCACGTTGCGTCCGACGCGCGCGGTTGCTGCCAACGAGCTCGCGGCTCCTGTTGGCGGGCTCGGCCGCAGCGGTGTGGTGAGCTGTTTGTCTGCTGGACTGGATTAACCGGTGGGATTGCACAATTTATTTATTTACCCAACTCATTGTTTCGAGCGTGTTGTTAGTCTAGTGTATTTAAAGTTCACTCAACATGACGGACGATACGATTGCCTCTCCTAATGTGGAGGGTAATGATATAAAAACATTAATTCGCAGACGTGGTGGTATACGTAGTCGATTAACAGTGTTTAAAAATTTCATAACTAAATTCCAAATTGAGAAAGCCTCTAGTCTTACTAGTTTAGAAGTGCGAGAGCTGTCTTTGCGACTCACACAGTTACAAGAGTTAATGTCTAAATTCGATTCAATACAATCTGAGATAGAGGAGATAGCTCATAATATGGATGAACAAGTCTCGGAGCGTGATTGTACAGAAGGAGAATTCTACTCCATAATTTCTTTTACACAAGAATTAATAAGTATCGGTTCGTTAGATAGGAAAGAAAACTGTGAATCTGTACACTCCAGTTGCAGCAATATGAACAACTCTGTTAAACTACCAACCATTAATTTGCCATCTTTTGATGGGAACTATTCTAAATGGCTAGAGTACAGAGATACATTTGACTCTTTGATTAATAATAATGACTCAATACCACTAATAAATAAGTTTCATTATTTAAGAAATTCGTTAGTAGGTAGTGCGAGTGTTATAGTCAGGTCTATAGACTTTACCGCAGCAAACTATCAAATTGCATGGAAGTCTTTATGTGACAGATTCAATAACAAAAACATTCTTATAAATAATCACTTACAGGCTTTAGTTAATATCAATCCAATCCAAAAGGAATCTTTTAAAGCTTTAAGATATGTGATGGATCAGATTCAAAAGAATTTATATGCGTTGAATATATTAGAAATTCCCACAACTGGCTGGGATCCTCTAGTTATATTCTTGGTCTCAGCTAAGTTAGATCCCAGAACTAAAAGTAAATGGGAGGAAACCAAAGGTCATATGTTACCGCACCTGCCTTCTATTGAAGAATTTGTAAAATTTTTAGATAATCGAGCAAATGTCTTAGAGACAGCGAACAGTAGTCGATATTATGATAATAAAGATTCAAATCATAGTAAGGAAAATAAATCTGTCAAGTCATTAACGACTACTTTGGTTGGTTCTCAAACTAAGATATGTTTTATTTGTAACAAAGCACATTATGTACATCAGTGTCATAAATTTAAGGCTTTGAGTTTAAAGGAAAAGCTGTCTGAAGTGGCTAAGCATAAATTGTGCACAAACTGTCTTCGTAGTGGTCACAACAATTCAGAATGTCCATTGAATAGTTCTTGCCGTACCTGTAAGGAAAAACATAATTCAATGTTGCATAACAACAGTACAATTGCTAATGTTGTCACAGATAGGACAGAAGCCACTCAGCCATCAACTAGTCCTCTTCCTGTCAGTTTGTCGGCCCGCTCACCAGGCCAAGTTTTATTATGTACAGCACAAGTGGAAATAATGAATACACATAACAATAAAACTTACCATGCGCGTGCATTGCTGGACACTGGAAGCCAATCTTCATTTATAACAAAAAATCTGAAAGAATGGCTAGGGTTGCAGGCTAATCAAATAAATTCTTTTAATGTTAGTGGTATAAACAATGTAGCATGTAAAATAACAGAACAATGCAAGATTATGTTAAAATCTCGTATTAGTTCATTTAATTTAACTGTCAGCTGCCTAATAATTCCTAAAATTACAGGAACATTGCCCAGCGTTCAAGTAAATGTTGAGCATTTGGGATTACCCAATGGGGTGGTTCTGGCAGATCCATTGTTTCATGAGCCCGCCGAAATAGATATATTACTTGGTGCAGACCACTTTTTTGAAATTGTAAATACCAACAGAATAGTTTTAGGTGTGAATAAGCCTGTATTACAGGATAGCCATTTAGGGTGGCTGGTTGCTGGCCCTATTGGTGACTCTTATTTTAGCCATAACAATATACATTGTAATTTAGTAAAAAGTAATAAAATGTTATCACTTCAAGATATCCATGACTCTGTTAAAAGATTCTGGGAGGTAGAAGAATTACCTACAGGTTCTAATAATTATTCGATTGACGAGCAATATTGCGAGTCCCATTTTATTAAAAACACTTGTCGTTTACCAGAAGGACGATTTTCAGTCATGATGCCGCTGACGGAGGCCCCGGAGCAGGCTCTTGGCAAATCGTTTCCTATTGCAGTTAGACGTTTTTTGAGTCTAGAAAATAAATTAATTAAAAACCCTGAAGTTAAGAAACAATATAGTGAATTTATACAAGAATATAGTAGGTTAGGACATTTAAAGGAAATTGAAAGACCTAAGTTTGGTTGTTACTTACCCCATCATTGTGTCATTCGGGAACAACGTGATACCACTAAGCTGAGAGTAGTATTTGACGCTTCAGCTAAAACCAGTTCTGGAAAAGCTTTGAATGATATCCAGGCTGTTGGTCCCACAGTGCAGAGTGACTTATTCTCTATTCTTATTCGTTTTAGAATGCATAAATTTGTTTTAACAGCAGACGTAGAGAAAATGTACCGGCAAGTAGCCTTAGATGAATCACAGCGGCACCTGCAACTTGTGTTGTGGAGGGATCATGTTGATAAACCTATTAGAATCTTACAGCTCAATACGTTGACCTATGGGATGGCTTCAGCTCCATTCTTAGCTACTAGGTGTCTGGTTGAGCTGGCTGATAAATGTCAGGATGAGGTTATTTCCAATATTATAAAAAACGATTTCTATATTGACGACCTTAACACAGGTGCCTCAAATGAAGAGGAATTGAAATATATTTATTTAAATGTCACTAAAACTTTAAATTCAGCTTGTTTCCCACTACGCAAATTTCGTACAAACTCTCTTATCCTTGGTGATGTATCAGAATCATCTAATTGTCTTAATTTTCATGACGAAGCTAATGTCTTGGGTCTGAAATGGTCACCAAAGGCTGATGAGTTACGTTTTCCAAGTGGAATTGACTTCACTACAAAGGTTACTAAACGTATTATTATTTCAACAACATGTAAAGTATTTGACCCGCTAGGGTTAGTTAGTTGTTGTATTATAAAGGCAAAAATTTTATTGCAACAATTATGGATTGCAAAATTAAACTGGGATGATCCTGTACCTGAGCCTTATGCAAAAAGATGGTTTAATTTTATTCAAAACTTGCATCATTTATCTGATATTATAGTACCTCGTTATGTATTAAATGATAATTTAGAGTCTCAGTCAGCAGAGCTACATTGCTTTGTAGATGCAAGTCAACAGGCATATGGAGCGTGTGTTTATATGCGTTCTCAAGATAGTAAACAGAATGTTACAGTAAGGTTACTTTGTGCTAAAACCAGAGTTTCTCCGATTAAAGAGCTCACCATTCCACGTTTGGAGTTGTGTGCTGCTCTGTTAGGGGCTCAAGTTAGTGAAAAGGTATTACAGTCTGTACGTTACAATATTACCAAAAAATACATGTGGACTGATTCCACAGTTGTACTCGGATGGCTGAAAACTCAGACCAAAGTCTTACCGACGTTTGTACGTAACCGAGTCAACAAAATTAATGAAATCACAAAAGAGTTTGAATGGAAACATGTTCCAACAGAGTTAAATCCGGCAGACTTAGCTTCTAGGGGCGTTGACCCACAGCAGCTGCAGTCATCATCTTTATGGTGGGAAGGTCCTTCGTTCCTAAAACAGAACCAGTGGCCTACTCAACCTCATACACTTAAAAAATTGCCTGAAGTCAAAATATTAGTCTCTGTTGGTGACACATCCAAAAATAGTTGGCCATCAATACCATTTGAAAAACATTCTAGTTATATCAGACTTAAACGAGTTTATGCATATGTTTTACGTTTTATTAATAATTGTAAAAACAAACAGTTAAAATTAAAAGGACCTTTGCAAGCTAACGAAGTAGAGAACTCTTTAATACAATTGCTTAAAGTTAGTCAATTTGAGTCATTTGCAAAGGATATAAAAAACATTCAAAATGGATTAGAACTGCATCACAAAAGTAAATTGATATCCTTAAATCCAAGGTTGGATACCAATGGTTTAATAAGAGTGGGTGGCAGGTTAAGTCAGTCTGATTGTCAATACGACAAAAAGCACCCAATTTTACTGGATGCTAAACATCATTTTACTAAACTTATAATGAAATATGAACATTTACATTTATTGCATGCAGGTCCACAATTGCTTTTGTCGGCTGTTCGCGAGCGATTTTGGCCACTTGGTGGCAGAGTCTTAGCTCGTACTATCGTTAGACAGTGTGTTGTCTGTACTCGAATGAAAGGTCAGACTGCACAACCTTTAATGGGCGACTTGCCGAGTGTTAGAGTCAACCCAGACTTTCCCTTTAATTCTTGTGGGATTGACTTTGCTGGGCCCTTCATGATTTCTTCCAAAAAGGGACGAGGTAATCGTATCACTAAGGCGTACTTGTGTGTATTTGTATGTTTAGTTACTAAAGCCCTACATTTGGAGGTGGTAAGTGATCTTACCACTGAGGCCTTCATATCATGTCTGCGCAGGTTTGTGTCGCGTCGCGGCAAGCCTTATACCATCTACTGCGACAACGGAAGAAACTTTGTTGGCGCTAACAATGAGTTGGGTAGGGTGATACAGTCCAGCGTTCAAGCGGTCTCAGACTATGCAGCTAACGAGGCTGTTAAATTCAAGTTCATTCCGGCATACTCTCCACATTTTGGTGGAATATGGGAAGCTGGCGTTAAATCCGCGAAATTCCACTTAAAACGCGTAGCTGGCAATGCTTCCCTCACGTTTGAAGAGTTGGCGACTCTCTTTACACAAATTGAAGCAATCCTCAATTCCCGACCTCTTTCCCCCTTGTCATCAGACCCCACTGATACAAATCCCTTAACCCCTGGGCACTTCCTAATCGGACGTCCGCTGATGTCAGTACCTTCACTACCTGTGACTACGTCTAGACCCAACAGGTACCAGCTCATCGAACAAATAAGGCAGCGGTTCTGGGAGAGATGGCGACGAGAATTCATGGCGGAACTGCAAGGTCGAGCCAAATGGAGGAAGGAGGGAAAACCTCTCAATGTCGGAGATCTCATAATACTTAAAGATGACGGCGTGATGCCTCTCCACTGGCGGATGGGTCGCGTGTCTAAAGTGTATCCAGGAGCCGACGGGATCTGCAGAGTAGCGGACATCCTTACCACTACCGGCACCATCAAACGGGCAATCAATAAAATATGCCCCCTACCTGTGGCTGATCAAGAATAGAATAGTTGTTGAAAACATTTCAACGGCGCGGAGTATGAACGCGCCCATAAGCGCTATAAAATTATAATTTCTGAACGCGACGGAAGCAGCGGAAGCGCGGGGGACGCGGGCGCCGGCAGCGCGCGCGCCGCCATTGCACACTACTCGCTACAACAACCACACCGAGCGGCCATAATATCGTACTTTAATGTCGCGTACAAGTAAATGTAAAGTGCCTTCAAATATTATACTGAATATAATATCAGTTCATTAACAAAGGTTGAGTAGTTATTATTTAAACTATCCTCAACACTTGGCAAAGTTGCAGCATTTTACGGTACCAAACTTCAGGGACATTTTGGCTTCTATTTCAAATGAGGAAGGGTTATCTTTATTTAGCTCACCAGATGGCGGTACTGGCGAGGAGAAATTAGCAAACATGAAACAAACATTTAAATCATTCTTCCATACTCTTTGCATTCTTCCTCCAAGTACAGTCGAACAAGCTAATAAGTATACAGGGTAGAGATCTTTATAATTCTATAACAATGAAAATATTGATTGTAATTTTGTTTTCTCGAGTGTTTCGCATTAATCGACTGATGTCGAACGCTGTATCGTTTGACATCAGTCTCTAAATGTATCTGTATAATCTTAAAAGTAAATACAAGTTAGCTGGCTGTATACTTATTAGCTTGTTCGACTGTACTAATAAACTGGATCGTAACTTGCTACTTCAAATCCTCAAGTCATCATTAATCAGGAATGGCTCACTTGTAAATAACTCGATGTTTTCTGAGCAAACATTGGATGAGTAAAATGGAACGCTTTTGAATCGAAAATGACAACTGCTGTCATAAACAAGTCTTAGAGCAAGTTCCACCGTCCACGATAACAACATCTAACATTGTTAGCATAACTTTTTCGTCCTCGCCCCTTTTCGTAGAGAATCTGTTAAATGTAAAAATTATTTTATGCTACAGATGCTACTGCACTTGTTTGAGAAGTGTAATTTCAAATCCCAGCAAGCAGCATTGTTGATTTTGTTTGTGAGATTGTCACCGAATTGTCAATGATTTTGATTTGTGCTCCAAATATTTACTAAACCATACACAAATAGGTACTAAACCATACACAAAATTCATTACCTTCGCTAAATTACTACTCCGTATTAATAACGCCAACGCTAGACGAACTCAACAACAATGTCTGGAATTACAGCTACTCATTGTGCTATTGAAACCTGCCGGACAACTGTATTAAACAAACCACCGGGAATTTCATTACATCCGTAAGTTTTATCATGTTTTTATTGAAGTGTGCAACTAGTAAACTTTGCCAGGCAAGTAAAGGGCAGGCACAGCCACATTGCGCCTCCACTTTAACATATCGCTTCGGCCCTCAGGAATTGTGGGCCTAGGCTCATAGCAGCATAGTTACTTAACCTGATTTTGTCATTTGTAATTTGAACCTAATTACGTACCGATGATGCTGACTATTATTTCATATGTTTACAGATGTCCAACAAACAATGAAATGAGGAAACGCTGGCTGAGATTGTTAAAAAATAAATGCAATATACTAGATTGGCAGAAAAGTCAAATCTGCTCGAAACATTTTGAGTCAAAGTATTTTGATGCACATCGAAAATTGACTAGTACTGCCGTACCAACAATATTTGCACCTGATTTGCCAAAAATTGCACCAAAGCCAAGCTCTGCTAAAGTAAGTTTTATTTGAAATATTATTTGTTTGACTTTTAGGGAAGTTTGTTAGAATATTATAGACTACTGGCCCGTGTTGAAAAAATTATGGGTCATGTGAACCACCAGGTGACCTATCTAGTACGATATAGGAGCATAAAATAATAAGATTCAGCACTATGCCGTCACTTGTAAGCTGTCCAACCGAGTGCAGGTGAGAATTCAAAAGTACAGGTAGACTGGGTACATTTTGGTCATATATTTTTGTACGGCATTCTTACCATCGATAGATCCATGAAAAATAATAAGAAAACGCGTAGTGCCGTAAAAAAATGTTGCGCCACAAAGTCGGAATTTTTATTTTATTTTCCGACAATTTCCAGGGTAAATTTGGTCATTTGATTTTGTACGGCATCAGTTTCATACTATTTCAATACTGCTTCTAATCCATTATTCCGCAACGCCGTACAAAAATCATGCGACAAGGGGAAATAATCGAGGGTTGTAACCCCCTCTCTTTCCGCTGGTCCAGGGGGTGATTTGAAAAAGTACGGCTTCGGTTCCAAAACATTATCTAGCACTCAAAAGTACTATTAAAAATAATGCCGTCAAAAATTATTGTTCATTTTAAATGTATATCAATAATTATCTTAATTTCATCGTATCCTTGATTTTTAAAGCTGTAAAGTCATTTGATCCTGTACGGGATCTTTTTTTTAACATGATATTGTAAAATACAATTGTTATAGTATTGCCGTTCAAAAGAAACTGTTCAAAAAAAAGTTATAGAGAAATACAAAAACTGAAATTTTGCAAATTGTTGCAAAAGTTTAAATATTATAGATTAATGAAATATAGCAGTTTTCTAAATTTTATCCCTTGTTTTAAATAGTATTATCATAAATAAATTAGGAAAGAATGATGCCGTACATTTTAATGCAGACCATTATCTTTTAGGCTGATGAAAATGACGCTACCATTTTAAGGTTGCACAAGCCAGTCATTCTTCCATACAAACGTAGTATGGTGATTACTCCTGATATTATCAATCTGATACGGTACGGCATTAACATATTTTTGAAGAGAACAATTGATAATATGATAAAATCACTATGACGTCTAACTGAACTGAAACGGTGTGTATATTATATCCAAGAATTGAAACTGCCAATCCCAGTATCAACAGTTTTGTATACTTTTTGGTTTAATATATACTTCAAACATTATTGATACATAATTATATATAACTGTTTTTTTTTATTATTATTATATTTTTAGTCGGTAATACGTTAAGATAAAACGTACATTTTGTGATGACAGTGGATAACTTAAAGTGTCTATCAAATAACTGTTAAATGGTGAGTTTTTAAGAAAAGAATGTACCAAACCATAACCAATTTACAGTTAATCTATGGACATTTATGATAGCCACTGACATTAAAAAGATACGCAATAGCCCTACTGCACATACCTAGTTACTAACCGATGTATATCAATAAGTTAAGTCAACGCTAAAATAAGATTTGTAAAAATATGTTTTGTTGCTTATAAAGAAAAAAAAAAATGCTAATACCGGACTCCCAGGTGTCGCCACGATTGCACCTTTACTAGACGGTGCGCCGACTTGTAGGAAATTCAATTTTACAGCTCCCACATAAGATTTACTTTCAAAACAATAACTGATCTACCTAGGGATTGAAATGAGCTACACGACTAAGAGAAGTCTTAAAATAATTAACAAGGAACAGTTGACGTCAACTGTTTCTTGTTAATTATTTTAAGACTTACAGACTTATAGTTGCCTCAACCGAAAATGTGCGAGTACTTCTCAAAAATATGTTGTATTTTGGAATTATCAGTGACAACATGTCTATATTTTGGTATAAATCGATAGTATACAAACCCATATTTAACATAGTTTCTAACTACCCTAACCTAGAATCACGAAAAGAGTATGAAAATTAGTACAAATAAACTATCTAAATGCCGTCTACAAAAATATCGTGATGAATTTCACCTTACATTTCGTTATATGGATTTTTTCTTTTAAATTTTTTCATTTTCAGTTTTTTTCCCCTTTGGACCAACGAAAATGTACGGCATCTGAAAAAATATTATCTAGGCATAAAATACTTTCAAAATAAATTAATTTTATGTTGTGTCAAATCACCCCCTGGACCAGCGGAAAGAGAGGGGGTTACAACCCTCGATTATTTCCCCTTGTCGCATGATTTTTGTACGGCGTTGCGGAATAATGGATTAGAAGCAGTATTGAAATAGTATGAAACTGATGCCGTACAAAATCAAATGACCAAATTTACCCTGGAAATTGTCGGAAAATAAAATAAAAATTCCGACTTTGTGGCGCAACATTTTTTTACGGCACTACGCGTTTTCTTATTATTTTTCATGGATCTATCGATGGTAAGAATGCCGTACAAAAATATATGACCAAAATGTACCCAGTCTACCTGTACTTTTGAATTCTCACCTGCACTCGGTTGGACAGCTTACAAGTGACGGCATAGTGCTGAATCTTATTATTTTATGCTCCTATATCGTTCTAGATAGGTCACCTGGTGGTTCACATGACCCATAATTTTTTCAACACGGGCCAGTAGTCTATTATTCAGTCATTAATTTTGATGGCATTTTTGGGGTTTAGGCGCAAAATGCCAAATTCTCAAAATGGCAACAGAGTCGCAAAAGGACAAATTCTCAAAATGGACAATTCTCAAAAAGACAAATTCTCAGAATGGCAAATTCTCAAAATGGCAAATTCTCAAAATGGACAATTCTCAAAAAGCCTAATTCTCAGAATGGCAAATTCTCAAAATGGCAAATTCTCAAAATGGCAAATTTTCTACAATTGGCAGTATTCCTATAAAAAATAGATTTCTTGGTTATTACGGTCTAACTAGATAGAACAACAGAAATTGCAATGGCGGGTAGAACAAGTGCCTTTCGGTTTATGGGTCTTGTAACACCCTTTAGATTACACACACCCTTTAGAGTACACTTGTTATTTTGAGGAATATTATAAAAAGTGAGGCCCTGGTGCAAGCCATGGTCCGAGGCGAGGAGGAATGGGACGCCATCGCCTCCTTCTGATAAGCAGTGATTCTATTCTATTCTATTCTACGGTCTTCCTCATAGGTGGCGATGAAACGAGTGCATCATCACAATATAGTCGCTTTCTCAGCGCTCTACTCATTTTACAGAAAAATGCCAGAGAATTTTTTTGTAGATAATTTTACTGGGAACAATATTATATTACTATTATTTCGCGCTATTGACCTCCGAGCAATAGGTCGCGAAATATTTGCGAAAAACTTATTTTCGTAACCTTTTGACCTTGATAACTCCTTGGCCGACACGATATCAATGTCAATTTTTCACATCTTTATTACAATGTAATGAATGAAAAAAAAAACAACAAAAATCGTTTATTCATGGTTACATTTCGTGTTACATAGCACATTACTTCTGCCAAACTGTAAAACAGTTTGTTGGCAGATGTAGCTCCCTTAACTAATTTTATATTTAGGTACATGTAACAACTTGTTGGTACTTTTTACCTACTTATAACTAAACACACTTAACACAAATTTGCTACGAGTATGACTATAACTTAATACATACTAATAGAGGTATAAGTACAAAAATTCAGCCCACTAGGAATTATTCCGCAGATTGGGGTTTAAAATGCATAAAGCTTAAACTCTGTCCGTACTCTGTGTTAGTAACTTAGTACCAAGCAAAACACTGTCTTCACTTCTCCGAGTTGCGACCAATCAAAAGAAAAAATCAAGTACCAACATTTTTTCACTACCGATTATATTATAACTACCCTGACTTTTTATAATATTCCTCAAAATAATAAGTGAGTAATAAAAACACAATCTAAAGGGACAAGACCCATAAACCGAAAGGCACTTGTTCTACCCGCCATTGCAATTTCTGTTGTTCTATCTAGTTAGACCGTAATAACCAAGAAATCTATTTTTTATAGGAATACTGCCAATTGTAGAAAATTTGCCATTATGAGAATTGTCCATTTTGAGAATCTGCCATTCTGAGAATTAGGCTTTTTGAGAATTGTCCATTTTGAGAATTTGCCATTTTGAGAATTTGCCATTCTGAGAATTTGGCTTTTTGAGAATTGTCCATTTTGAGAATTTGTCCTTTTGCGACTCTGTTGCCATTTTGAGAATTTGGCATTTTGCGCCTAAACCATTTTTGGTGCAGTGTCTGAGCAATAGACTGCTGTGCTGCATGTCGAGGGTTGGATTTGTTCCTTGCGGGGACGCAAGGAACAAATATTTGTATGACCTACATGATACAGGAGAAATTCCTAATGCAGCAGAAACATTTTTAAAAAGAAAAAATATATAACAAAGCTTGACTAAATCTTGGGAAGCTGGTTATTATCTTATTTATGTGTTTATTCTATATAATGTGTCTTTTTACACATATTTTACCACTACATTCGGAAACGTTAAATAGCAACGTCCATTGAGAGACAGCCAGCGTGACAATTGTAATGCACGTTTGAGAATAAACATACCTAATACACAATTATCAATAAACAAATAATTTCTATCCTATAGGGTTCACATGACGTAAGGAGTGTTTTCTCTTACACTTAAAGTAAAAGCAGATTTATTAATCATTAATAACTGATATCTGCATTTCATATATTATTATCTGCACATCATATTATATAAACAAGTATATCGGAAGCATTAGGCATCAATACACATTACATGATGCAATCTTTGAAGACATACTTGTTTGGTTGTCTGAATAAAAGTCTTTTATCAGGCGGAACCAAAAGTGGCCATCAATGGGGAGTCATGCTCATGCCTGATGTTTTCTTTCCGCATACTCAAATGGACTCAGGCAGAACTTGATGCCCGGGATAGGAGGATTTGCAAGATGCTCACCACTAATTGTATGGATCACCAACAATAATTTCAGTGATAAGAGTAAGACTGTATAACCCGCCACCCTGCAGTGTGGAGGTCCTTAATGTTAAGATCTTACCCAAGTGCGAGATGTGTAGTCTCCAGAAACACTAAAGCAGTGGTGTAGTAGTACATCCTTACCTTACCCATTTGTTCCACCTGCTAACAATTTCCCACCTGGAAATAAATGGCCATGACTGACCTGGAAGTCTTTTAATATACCCTGGACCCAGGTCGGTTGCAGCAAGGAAAACCTGCTGAGGTGGAGATTAATTAATGACTGCCCTGCAAACGATGGGACACTTAATATAGTGTCCTGTTGTTTGTTTACTACAGGAAACGATGGACGCTACCGAAAGCGCCAAACAAGTAGATCAGTTCTAGACCAACACAATTTAAATTGCCATCAACACACTAGCAAGAAGATAGTAAGATACGGGACTGAACCCTTTGGGAATAACAGGCATGATGATATTTTTATGTTTATGTAAATCATTATTATATTGCTATGTTTAGCCACAGAAAACATACCCAAACCTGAAGCTTGATACTGCACAATTACCACCTAGCAAATCTGCAACTAAACCAAGCTCCTCTAACGTGCAAGGTAAACAACAGGATATTAAAAGAACTGGGTTTGTCTCCCGTGTCCCATGGACGTATGAGACAGATCCACGCCATGTAAGTTGGGATCGTACTCCCTAGTTATGTATGTTTGTGCGTTGTAGTGGTTATTATAACACCTATAAAACCTTGACTGTGCACATTACTGAATGTATACCATGTAGTTAGAAAAACTTCGCTTTGTTACCATGTGTAATTTTTTGTGTCAACTTTGTATCCATTGTATGTGCATTGCATGAAGCACAATGTGTGTGGCTGCATTTTTGTGAAAGCTAAAGAGTATATATTGAAAAACATTATAGTATATGTATTGACTGCCTCATTGGTCTAGTAGTTGCAAGCGCAATTGCTGATATGAGGTCCTGGGTTGGATTCCCAGGTCAGGCAAAGTGTTATTGGGTTTTTCCATCAGAAATTTCTTAGTAGCAGCCACGTCCGGTCCAGTCCAAAGGGGATAGAACCGATGTGGCATATCAACCTGTCCGCCATTTTGTTTTTTTTTCGAAATCGCGGCCCTCGATGAAAGTGGTATGTATGGATAGAGGACATATAGACGAACAAAAAATGTCGAGTAACACGGTACCTAAAGTGTCACGTTACCGAGATATTTGAAGTTAAAGATCGACAAATAAGTACAACGACAATCATTAAATATTTTTTTAAATAGCCTTTTTACGTGTATATGCGTTAAATTGTATCCAAATAATAGTTCCCAGGTTGATTATTATTATACGCACAATAAAATAGCTTCGCATCGCAATGAAACGCTATGTTATGTCAAAAATAGTTTTCTCGTGCTCCTAGTAGTATGTTATGTACCAACTCTCTTTCAGTAACCAGTAATAATAATAATAAACGCCTATAGACACGTAAAAGGTCTAATTTTTATGTGGTCATTGTACTCATATGACCATCTTTACCTTCAAATATCTCGGTATCGTGACACTTTGGGTACCGTGTTACTAGACATTTTTTGTTCGTCTATAGGTCCTCTATCCATACATACCACTTTCATTGTGGGCCGCGATTTCGAAAAAAAATCAAAATGGCGGTGGGTCGATATGCCAGCTCCCATACAAAAAAGTTCAAACCCCTTTGTGATTACATGGGAATGGGAGTTAAACTTAGCTGGCGAAATGTGGATGTTTTAGTAGGTACTCCTCAGCTCTTCTGGGATTATTATAGTTTCCAATATTTTTAATTATTTCAGTATGTTATAGAATTTATGGAAAGACAATTTTTACTGTAGTCTTAGTTTGGTTTTGTATGCTACTATTATGCCATGCATATTATTATTTTATGCTATTTACTATTGTATGCTGCTAATAGAATATTGAGATTTTTAAATGTTAACCTAAGTTACTTTGTTCTTAGGGTTTCGAGCCACCAAGATCTAAAATCGATAGATTATTGAATAAACTGACACAGGGGGAACTCACTGCTAATATAAAAGCGAGTATGAGCAAATTGAAAGAACCAGCTGACTTGGACTCATTCGTCACCGATGACCTCAGAATTCGCCCTGATGCTTCAAAAGAGGCTATCCTATGGCTCATGGTGAAGAAACAGGAAAATTTAAACAACAGACTTATGGAACTGGTTGTTCAAACCAAGAAGCATGTGGAAATCCTTAGCAATAATTCTGAGGAATCTAAAAATACTAAGAGAGATAATGAACAAACTATCAAGTCTTTGAAGTATATAGTGAAATGCCTTCAAGAGAAACACGCCACACTGGAAGAACAGATTGAAATCCTGACTTCTGTTGAATCTAGATAGATTTCTAAACTATTTTCCTAGATGACAGTTATAAACATTATTTCTTTACGATTAATGCTAAGACAGTTTCAGTGTTTTATGTACATAAGTTTAAGGTTTTCAATTGATAATTAATAAAAACAATCTATGTTTAAATAAATGTTCATTTTATTGAAGTAATAAATCTAGTTTCCTTAAAATTATGAATAGAATATATTCAGTATAGTGATTGAACACATATACAGTCTCATTAGTTAAGATCATGATTATTATAATTGAAAATAAATAAATATTTTACTACTTACCTAACTCACTATTTACGTCTTAATTGTTTTTCCAATATTTCCCTTAATTTTAATTTCTTATTTGTTTTATCAGTCAATGGTCTACCAAGGGGAACTATTTCCATTTGCTGCAAACGCCGTCTGAATCTCTGGTAGAATTCTAAAACGTTAGGATCGGCCCACACGTGGCGCGAGTCGAAATCTAGGACCCTGAGTGTGTCTAGACTTTGTGCTCTGCTTAGGGCCACATATGCTTGGCCAGCCTCAAATATTTTAGATAAAGACATTTCAACACAATCTAATGTCAAACCTTGAGATTTGTGTATGGAAAATGCCCAAGCCAAATTCAAAGGGACTTGTCTGCGACACAGCAAAGACCCATTCGAATTCTTAACATACCAGCGTTCCGATCTAGCTGTATACTCCTTTCTATTTTTAAATCTTACAACAGGAAAGCCTTCCTCAAATCGAACGACTACGCCTCTTGCCCCATTGACTAAGCCAGCATTAACATTAATATTTTTCAACAGCATCACTTGAGCTCCCACTTTCAGTAACAGTTTTGAAGGTGCAATAGTTTGCATATCAAGTTGTTTTGTAGCATTATCACTGTCTTGTGATGAGAATATTTTCTCTTCACCATCTAAGTCACTTAGTTTTGAATCATTTATCATTTTCGAGTCATTTGTGTGAGAGCACAACCTTGTTGCCAGAATGCCATCACTTTCAATCTTTTGTCGGGATGTGCCAGTAAGGCGCTCACTGATTTCTTTAGTGACTCGGCCAATTCTTATGCTGTTTAGAATAGTGATAAATTCTGAATCTTTTTGTCTATGAACTTGCTTGAGTTCATAACAGAGTTCAATGCATTTGTCCCAGCAAGGTGATTGGAAGCAAAACCTCTTTCCTGCTTTGCCTTTGTCCACAACAGGTGGTAATTGCAGGAAATCTCCACATAGTATAAGTTGTATCCCACCAAAAGGTTTGTCGTTTTTCCTTACATATCTAGCAACTGCTTCCAATTTCTGTAATGGAAAAGGGTACTCAAGTTAAAAATGAATTTGTGAGTGTTTATATGAGGGAAGAGTGGAAGGCTATGGGAGAGGCTTTTGCCCAGCAGAGGGACAATACAGGCTAAGAAAAAAAAAGGTTTTTTTATTAAAATTAAATGATTTCACATCAGCTTCTTTAAATTATTAAATGGTAAAGAAGGGTGAAAAATGATACCTCAAAGAAACCTCCATCCACCATAGATATTTCATCTATAATGAGGTGTTTGCATTTTCTCCACTTCTGTGCCACTAATGGTATCTTCATGGCTCTTTCACAAAGATGTTCTAAGGTTCCACTGCCATCTCCAATGCCAGCAAATGCATGAAGGGTTGTACCACCTGCATAACAAGGAAATAAAGGTTAGCACCATAAAAGGAGATTTAGGAGTAAAAAACTTGCTATCTTGTAATTATTCGTAAAGAGTTAAGGAAAACTTTGAGTACATCTAATTTAAAACAATAATGAGGTCAATGCTTGGTTAACTAAAACAGGCCATGTTTTATTATCGGTGTAATGTAGGTCAGTAAATAATACAAAATATACTTTACTCTAACCACTTACCGACATGGCAAGCAGCAACTCCAGTGGAGGCAGTAGGAACAGTCACATCAGGTGGTAAAGCTGCCACAATCCTTTTCAGTAAGAAACTCTTGCCTGTCCCTGCCGACCCTGTAAAGAATATATTCTTCCCTCCAAGACAAGCTTCCAATACTCGTTGCTGCTCTGGGTTCAATGAACTTGTGGCTGTCAATGGTGATGGCGAATATAACTTCTTTGGTGCTGGACCACGCACACTATCTTCCATTTTACGCTTCTTTGATGGAGGTGAAGGGGTTGTCAAAGTAGATTTAGGAATATTCTTCTTCGCCTTATTAAGATCCGCTACCGTTACGGGACTTATTTCTTCGAATGCCTGAGCTTTACCACTCAATAGTTTTGACCTCATGGTTTGTTTTGAAGGTGTTGTACTACTGCAACTCCCTGGATCTTTGTCTCCTGTCATTTTAACGAATATTGTTCTCAAAAACCCAACGAGATTGGTCGGTGGCGCGTTCGATATGAACAAAGTGCAACCAGCATCTTGGAACTTAACGCTTGCCTTACCTTCTGCCATAAACTTTTTAAACACATTTATACCTTTCAAAGCCAACCTAATAGCGGCGTGTTTCTCACTTGTAATCTCCATAAACATTTCACGAAATTCGTTTCGTATCAAGCGAAGTGATGCTGTCTTGTAATTAACTTTCCTTGAGATAGATCCTTGTGTCATCCATTCTAGAGTCACCGCACAAGATAAAAATGAATCTCCACCTTCCATTTTAACTTGGGTTTTACTTTTAATTCATGAAAAATAATATTGATACATACAAAAGGCGCGTAACGTAAAAGTTCCCAAACTGACACTACTGACTGACAGTGACAAAACGAGAACGACAAGTTTGACAGACACCAAAGAGTAAAACGGCTATGGTCTTTGACCGATTGAAATTACCTTTTATGTGATTGGGGTTATAGTCTTTTGACTTAATTAAAAAGCCGGTTTTCTGTTACCGGTTTTATTTTTCGATTGTCAGTTCTACTTTGATTTGAGGTATATCAAAACGTTTTTATTACATACATAATAGGCAGAAACCACAGAAGGCCTTTTTTGTGGTGGGTGGAAAATCATCAAATAACCCCCCCCCCGCTCTTGGGCAGAGCGGAAGGGAGTGCCAGACTTCTACTGACTAAAAACCACCCATGTTCCTTCTTCGCCCCTGTGCCGAGGCCACGTCATCTCTTTCGATAATCCGCAGCCCCGACGGGCGTCGGCCCTTGCTTGCTGATATCTCTTTGAAGCGCGCGTGGAACACTGTTGTCGTCATGAGACGGCCGGACGGGGAGCTAGCCCATTACTCACCGTCCACAGACCCTCATCTACGGTGGCCGGAAGCCATCACGTGGCCCCGGACGCCCGGAGCGCCTCCCGCGGTGGCTGGGACGAGAGGTTCTCTCCCTCTCACGTTCCGCCACCTCCTTCGCTAGCATCACTGCTTTGCAGAAGGAGGCGACGGTGGCCCATTCGTCCTCGCCCCGGACCATGGCTTGCAACAGGGCCGGACGCGAGAGTCGCCGCCGCCGATCGCCGCTACGAGAACACGACGGGGCTCTGCCCAAGCAGGGCACACCTCGACAGTGTGTCGTCCGTGTCCTCCGGTCGATCCTCGCAGTGGAAGCATCCGGGCGTTTCCTCCCGCCTGATTCGGTACAGGTACCTCCCGAAACATCCGTGTCCGGTGAGGACCTGCGTCAGACGGAAGGTGAGGGTGCCGTGGCTCCTCTCTAGCCACTCCTCAAAGTATAAGCCACTCCTCAAAATCACACAGAAGGCCTTCTGCGATCTTTACATAGGTATCCCTTTTCGCTCTTCCGTAATACCTACGTTCATAAAATTACATCAAAATGTTTTACCTACACCAAAAATTTCCTGTTTATTTTATTAATTAATGGACTATCTCATGAAGTGGTCGCCAGTGCTTCTGCTGAGCTTGTGGTTTTGAGTACGATTACTTACTGGGTACCTACGTCAAAGAGTTCTTAAGTTTTTCCATCAGGAATTTCTCTGTAGCACAGCGAGCGATCAATCAAGCTACATAAACAAATGGATCCACTTAATGCGGATCTGTCATTGTACGGGAAATCTATACAAAGCGAGGCCATGTTTTACTGGAAATGTATAGTCTGATATGCGCCGTGTGTACCGTGTACCTACATGTAACTTAATTTAACATTATTTCACACCTAAATCCCAAGCATTATAACTTACAATTAATATCTAAATTAGGTTCCAATAACATAGCGCTATTAAGTGTTCGATTTTGGCAGAACCCGAAGCTGATTTATCGGTTTCGCAAAACCTTCGACACTGTATTTCCCATAAGTGTTAGGCAGAGGTGCACCTTATAGTACACCGACAAAGCCATACTCCATAACTGCTACTGAAAAAATCCTGATGCAAATAACACTTTGCCCGACCTGGGAATCAAATACATAACCCACGCTCAGCAGTCGCGCTTGCGGCAACTATAGATGTGTTTACTGAATTTTACATTTAGCTCTACAAGACAAGCTGTCATTAAATTGGACGATGTTTATTTTAGGATCGTTAACGTTCGAAAGATAAACAAATTGTCCAGCCTATGGAATAAACATGTCAAAATTGCTTCAAATCAATTAGTAGTTAATAATAACAGGATCCTGGTGGAAAAACCCAGTTTCTCAGTTGCAGCCGCGGAGTCTGGAATTCTGGATTTGTGGTTGATGGCAATTGACTCGCCCCATATTACTTAACTAGCTGATGCCCGCGGCTTCACCCGCGTGGATGTCGTTCAAATTATATACTAAAACCTTCCTCTTGAATCACTCTATCTATTAAAAAAAACCGCATCAAAATCCGTTGCGTAGTTTTAAAGATTTAAGCATACAGACAAACAGACAAAAATAGCGACTTTGTTTTATACTATGTAAGGAAGATTTAAAACATTTAAAAACTGGCGAAACGAGAGTGTACTGGACACTTCTGCCTTACCCTTCAGGGATTACAGTACAGGCGTGATGTTATTTTGTAATAACAGGATGGTTTATTTAAGTCCCTCGAACTGCCACACTCCGCTATACTTTTCGCAAAAAAACAATTAAGTAGGTACTAGGTACGTGTCCTTGATCAATACTTCCGGCCCTTTGGAAATTCCAATCAGTAAGTTTTTCTATCATGAATGTGTCTTCTCTTATAAATTCTACTTAGTATGATTATTTTCTTTCTTTACTACTAGGTACCTCTACTTCTGGAAAAGAAAATTGTTCTTAATTTCTTTTCCATTAGGTTACCTGCATAAAATGTTTCTATTCCAATTAATTAAGGGCGGATCCAGCTTTGGTGCCAGGGGGGGGTCACAAAGAGTCGTGGTCAAGTCACAAAAAGTTATAATTACATTTTTATAATCATGGATGTAAATTATAATTACATTTTTATAATCATGTAAAGATTGATGTTTTATTAATTTATGTACCTAGGTACTTAAAAATACCTATATTTAAAAACTTACTTAAAAATACATATGTCTATAAATTTAAAACGTCTTCTCCCGAAACGCGTTACCTGCACTTCGTCTACCTACTTCAATGGGTACGTTTTTTTAGTGTGGAGAAGTGCCAGTCTGGTTAGACGTTCTTCAACCATTGAAGCTACGCCACGACTTGATTCTTCGAATTTATCCAGGGGGATAAAGCGTTGAACAATTTTCGGTTGATGGACGACTTAGAATCAGAAATGAGAATTGAAGTAGATGAGCGTCTCAAGCGAGACAGAATGGTGGAAGAGCAGGAGGTAGGCGCGAGCGTAGCGAGCGCGAAATTTTTTAAGATTTTGGGGGAAAGAGTATATACTGTTTTACTTGATTCGAGAAGAGATCCGCTTACTCTTATCTTGGTAGACATCAATCCTCCACTTCCTGAACCAAGCGCCTAAGACAGAGGTTCGGAAGATGTGACTGACTCGACAATGATAAACGATTATTCTTACGAAAAAATGTATTGGTGTGTACTTTGTTTATATTGGCTACTGAGTTTTTGTGGTCTATTAAAAGTGTACCATTCTGTCTGACCCAACCTTGTAAGGGATAAATCGATTAACACGACGATACGTAAAGATTTACTTACAGTAAAATACGTTAGTATGTACTCAGTTTTTTCATTCCCTCGGAAACAGCCAAAGCCCGAAAGTCTGACAACCTGCAGTCATACTGGGTTGAGCAGTGTGCACTGTGTGCAGGCCAAGAAAGCAGTCGTTCCATGTAAAATTCCGCTTTTTACCTGCATCCAGTTAGACTGAAAGCCGACTACAACCATACTCGTAGTTGGGATAACGTATGTGGATTTTTTAACGTAGATTTTTCACCAGCCTATAACACTAGGGATAATGCAAACAATCTAAGGATAGTACCTATCACAATTGGTTCAGGCGTTTAGAAGTTATGGTGGATTATAGAAACTCACAAATAAACATACATGGACCCTAAAAACACTCTATTTTTTGGGCTGTACCTAGTGTAAAATATATAATAAAAACATTACGTTTAAAATTTTTAAGTAGTGGTCCACCTAGGTCCTAGACCCAGCCCAGGGAGGGGTCATGACCCCCCTGACCCCCCCCCCTGGATCCGCGCTTGATTCCAATACCTATACCACAATACGTACCTATATTTATAGGTCTTATCAAATCTTTAGTCTGAAGTACTCAGTCAAGAAAAAGTGAGACAGCCGTTTTTATTAGTCGCTCCTAAAATCCTTTCTTTCATTGATTTTGTTTCTCAAAATGCTTTCATAGATAGGTAACTTATAATGTGTACTTAACTACTTACTACGTACCTACTATATACCTACCTATGTGAGATATACCAGCGCAATGGTAACATGATCTTAACAAGACCATATCGATTCAGAGGCCCGCTGTGCAGAAATCGAATCGGCTCATCCTGACATGACGCAACCGTGCAAGCAGACTACGCTCCACGTCCGTCGGCCCGACAAGAGAATTTCATTACACATGCTATATTTCAAAAGCCTACTGTGACATTAACCATTGCTCGATGCCAAACGATATGAGGTCATCAGTCAATCTCTTTGTAGTTTCGCTGAAATATACTGCACTCCAAGTTCCGCAGCTTCTCGCAAATCGATCTTATATTGGTGCACGTAAAATCGAAAATTCTAAAGCAATGGTTTGGTGCAAGAGCCAGGTTTTCGTTTTACTGAAAATATTGAGATGTTCTTGATCTTATGGTGTAGTTAAATAAATGATACGCAGTTATTATAACTGCATTGCTTAGGCACTAGTTTAAAAGTGGCTAGTCATTAAGGATGTGTCTTGTGAATTGGTAAGTAGGGAGAGGGACGTATTAAAATAAAATGATGCGTCGATATTGCGGGGTATGTTGGTACTGAAGTAGGTATGTACTGAACACTGAAACTGGCGATACTTTAATGTGAACGGAAGCCGCCACTAAACGTATCAACGCCATTTGCTTTCAAAGTAAATACGATTATTTTCGCGATCATTTGAAAATATTTAATGCTGATAGAAATAAAGCTAATACGTATCGTCCCTAAATTTGACAAAATTTTAAATGGGTTATCTGTTTATTTCTCCGAAGTCTGCTAATCGGCTCCCGGCACTCATAAACTTTTGCTATGATTTTATGAGTCATAAGGTGACGGGTTTCTGTAATAAGTCATAAAATATCAATAAAGAATAGCTTTATGGACCATTTCTCATACACAATAATTAAAATGTTTCGGTCTAAATCTACACATGAAATTCTCAGTCTGGTGAAGTCTGGTCTTCGAAGACACACGTCTACAAAGTCTGGGTGGGATTTGACATGATGGAACTTACCAAGAGATTCTTATATCCTTTGGCAGATAGAAAATTCCATTAAGTCTACGACGAGCCTAAAATAAATAGGTAGGAATATAACAGCATCGCAAAACATCATTCCAGATCGAATATAAAACAGACATTAAATTTCATACGTACAGCTTTTAGTCCGTCGGTGGATGACAGCATACCATGACAGGCACAAGGAATCGATACAGGAAACAAGCGCGCGCGCACATAACCCAGAATTAGCAATGTCCCCGTCGCATCTGCCGTCAGCCAACAAACGGTCACGTCGTAAACGGAACTGTATTGCGAAAATTGTTTTAGCTAATGCATGTATTATTGTAACACCTTTCTCCTCGAACGGCTATTAAATTTTATGGTGAATTTCTAGCACAGATTTAGGTAAGTAAGATACGAAACTTCTAGGAGAGGTACGAAGTACGAAGAAATAAAATTGAATTGTCTGTTTGTCATTTCAAAATAACAGCTTTTTACTGAATACAAATGAAAGTTTAGGCGGTAATTATAAAAAAAAAAACTTCTATATCCGTCTGTTTCCCCGAAACGGCTGGACCGCTGGCAAATAGCTGATGGCATTAAGGACTTCGGAGGAAACTTTTATTTTCGGAAAAAGAACTTGATTAGAGCATACTTAAATACAACCTAAGCCTCGCAAGACCACGGAAGCGGAAATGGGCGCCAGTAGAGGCAGTAGATCTATACTTACCATAATTGCTAAATGCTATGTATGGCATACCTATGTCACCGTAAAATTGTCTGTCGACAATTTATAATCTCGCGAGATGGGTTATGTATTAACGGTATTTATAATTTTACGATGACATATATTTATCTATTAATTTGTAGTTTTTACCAGACTACGGCGAAGCCAAAAGGAAGGGTACCTAGTGATTTTTCAGTGTAGGTCAGTGGGCGAGGGTTGGCAGAAACAAAAGAACGCTATCTGTTAGCTAGAAAGTTAGAAGACATTATTTTGCCAATTTTTTTTCAAATTACCGGTGAACATTGTCGATGTAGGGGTGTTCACAACATACTGTACTGTGTACCTGTTGGTAACCAAGTGGTAACCGTTTTTCGTGTTGGTTCCACTCTGTAGATGCAAGTTGGTTTGGAATTCGGGCTGAATGCCCGGCATACCAACCACATGCCTGATGCCAGTTAACAACCAGATAGACTCAATCTAATATTTTACAACAAAAACATTGAGCTACAACCACAACAACAATGCATAGGTTAGACATATCTATTTACAAGGCAATAAATCATACAGGCAAGTATTTAACTGAAAAAATAAATTCTGGCTTCTTAACTATTCATAAGACACTCAGAATCCACAACACGAATGAAATGTTTATTTATGATAGTAAAACAAAAACTCGATGTTTAGATTTGTTCATGTGTAATTAGTTGGCAGGGTTCCGAGTAGGTAGGAATGCCCGGGGTTGCGTTACAGGCATATGCTGAAACAAAACAATTCGTGTGAATGCTGGACAATACCGGGGTGACGGTCGTGGCCACACGTTGCCGTGGTTATGTGGACAACGTGCTCTGTACTTATTTGCTTAAAAACGACGTTTTTTACAAACTATCAAACAAAACACACAGACAAAATTAAAATCATATGTAATTATTTTACATATAGGTACCTTTTTATCCATGTAATTAAAACCAATAAGAAATACTTAACTAATATTTCAACCGACACCCATGACTGAAAAACCAAAAAATTTCGTCGGCACCATTTTGGATTTTCATTTTGACCTCATTTTCGTAATCAGCGACACCAAAAACCATGAAAACGATACCCATGACGGAAAAACCTAAAATTTTCCTAGCCGCCATCTTAGAGTTGTATTTTGTGCTATTTCAACTTAGCTAACTGCATCTTTGAATACTACGAAGTTTCAGTAAGTTCCTGAAAACAAAACAAAGCAACGCGGTGTGGACTGTGGTGTCTTCAGGAGACCTAAAATGCCGCTTAAGCAGAATCATAATTATTAGGATAATATAATATGAATCACGTTAAAATTCTTGAAATACCTAGTCAAAACGCAGCATAATCATGTTATTTTCCTATTATGATTCTGTTAAATCAGCCATTTTAGGCCCCCGATTAAAAGTACCTATCGATATTGTTCGCTATTACAAACCAAAAACAAAAATTAACGTCATAGCTTAGAACTGCATCTATGACCCTACTGTCTTTAGGTTTCAGCAAGTTCCTGAAAACGGTAAAGCGAGACGCGGTGCTGTGACTTTCATAGGATAGGTATCACTCAAAATCGTAGTTAACATTTCCTCTTACTTAACAAAAGATTTAAATAAAACAATATATTCCTTTATTATTTGTTGGAATTGTCCTGAATGCGCATGAGTTTGGAGTCGTTACCGAGGGCGGCGTTGTCGGCGGCGCGAGAAGATCGCCACACATGGGACGCATCTGTGCGCTCGGCGGAGGTGTACCCTTCCAGCCGAAGCTATAGTACAGCTCTTAAACTTTGTTTTAGAATATTTGGAAGTATTTTGTCTTGTGAATGGTATTCTCATCTAAACGTCATCCAAGAAACACAGTTATTAACATTAATATATTAAAATAATCTTTCCTAGAGAGGAGGCCTGAGTCTCTGTAGTGGGAACATTATTTAAAGGCTAATGATGATTAAAATAATAAAAAAAATGTGTTCCATACCACTAAACATAAGTAGGTACCAGAAATAAGAAAGCACCACTCAATAATTTAAGAGCTTGCAGGTGTGCGTATAGACGCATTAAGATCAATAGGTAACGGATTAGCCGCGCTTAACAATGAACGTTCTCGAAGTCTAAGCGGTACAAACCGGCTAATTATAACAAAGAAACAATGCCATTAGTACGTCAAGTTCCAACTAGTTCAACTTAGGTATTCACTGATCCGATGCAGGTGTGCAACACCGATTAAAAGATAAAACGAATTTGAAGAATTTTGTACTGACAAACAATGGGATCATTATGGGTATGCAGGTAGTTTAGAAACTAGACTATAGATTCGGCACACGTGTGACGTATTTTCTTCTAAGCGCAGCTGCGGAGGCCTCCGCAGATGTTTTATGGCGCTGAATATTTCCAAGACGCTTTATTATTTATTACGATATTGCCGTTTAGAGCCTAATCTTCGTTTTTATTATCCAGAGAAACAATGGTCATCACTGGGCAGTACTATTTTTGGCATACGGTCTGCAGATGGGGTAACTTTGCGTGGGAAAGAAATATTTCACCGCCTTAATTTTATTATTTTATTTCTAATTTTGTCGGTTCTGTAAATATTTAGGTAGGTACAGTCATACAGTGCGATCAAATTATCTTGGCAGCTCCGAACTTCGTGCAGGTCATTTTGTTACAACGAATGTATAAAAGTGTTATGATATTTATTTTATTTGTATTTCTCACTGTTTAAATTAGATATTTTCTGATCGTTTAAGTATTGGTTTATCTGGCAATAACAGTTTTATTCCCAAGTTTTCATGCGTAAAATTTCGCAAAGCCTATGTTCAGAGCTGCCAAGATAATTTGATCGCACTGTAACTAACAACTCAGAGAAGTTAGGACAGAAAAACCTATTTCTAAAAATCTGATTAAAGGAACCGACTGAAATTTTGAATCCACTTGCAATAAATCAATTGGGCTCAATAATATTGCTCCAGACAAACATCAAGCGGGTTTCAAGGGATCTCATTATATCGAGGAAACATTAATCAGGATTCCGGGTTTTGGAGTAAAAAGTAATCGGTAGGTAAATATTAGTTTCTTCAAACCGATATTTAATGAACGTGGTGGTGCTGATAGCTTAAGCTTTTTCAACACCGAATCAAAATATTGAAATTCTCCTGCCTACTGAGGTAACTGAGGTATTTCCCCGATCATAATAACACCAAGCCTGTTTTCCCGGAAGGGTTAGGCAGAGGTGTACTAATCTATATTATGTATTATGGTCATAGGTTAATGTGTGTGTGTCTATTTCATTGGAAATATAATAATTAGGTATATTTATATTGATTGTTGTGATAATAACCTTGTTGGAAGGAAACCGAGCATCGCAGAGTCATACTTACAATTACAAGACATTTTCGCGTAACCTGCGCACGTGTTTACAACAGAAGCACCTTATTGAACGTCCAACTTTTCCCACAAATGTTTACCATTCAAGTACTACTCGTTATCTAAAGCAGGTGTCAGTCACCAACAAAAAAGTTTCAAAATAAACCGCAGCGCCGTAAAACTCTTAACTAAATAAACTCGCGAACGCGTTAATCTGCTTCAGTTAGAACATCTGTAGTCAAAGCCGACATAACTAGGGGATGACGTTTTATCATTAGACTGCATTAAGGGATGATAGATTAGTAACGATTTGGGGATTAGATTGGGTTAGCTTTCGAGAAAAGCCCTGGCATTGATTAGGTGCTTACTTTTTCGTGAATTGACAACAATAGCTAGATTTAATCGGATTCAGTATGACTTTTCTTAATCTGATGATAACGAATTAGGCGAAAATGCATTGTATGGTGCTTATTTTGGTAGGTATATGACAATAGTTTTCTCATAGATGGCAATTACAATTAATTCTTGATTTCTTTATAAAGTATTCACCCACTTTAGTTAGGTATTACTTCAACATAACATAACATCATGGCTGTAATCACAAAAAAGGGAGAGGTCATCAGAGAGAGTACCTAGGTATACCTAAGTTTTCCTAATCTATTTATATATAAATAAAAAGAGAAGTCCTGACTGACTGACTGATTGACTGACTGACTCATCAACGCCCAGCCCAAACCCTTGGACCTAGAAAGCTGAAATTTTGCACAGAGGTTCCCTTTATAATGTAGACAAGGAATAAGGAAGGATTTTTCGAAATTCAACCCCTAAGGGATTTAAATAGGGGATGAAAACTTGTATGGAAAATCGTCATTATCACGCGGGCGAAGCCGCTGGCAAAAGCTAGTAGTACATAAAACAAATAATAGTATATAAACTCACATTTCTCCAGTTATGTTCAAGTCCCATGTTCAAGACAAATTCAGACTCCGCGGCTGGTACTGAGAAATTCCTGAAAACTCGACCATAGGTCCCTACTTTGCCCGACCCGGGAATTGAACCCAGGACCTCTTGCTCAGCGGTTGTGCTGGCGACCACCAAATCAACGGAGCAGTCAATTCATTCATGGGTTAATTCAAAAGCTATCTTAATTATGATGTTTTAGTTACAGATCCGCAACATCGTTCCCTCTTTCCTTATGGCTGATGAAAAATAACATAATACAGTTCATACATTGCCTAAGGGACACATAAACACGAGACGACGTCGCGTCGTGAAAATCTACGATGAGCATCGTAAAAAAACACGACATCGTAACGTAACGTAATGTGTCACGCACGATACACGGCACGATGCCGTCGATACAGAGGGGTGGTGTTTTAGTTCATTTCAAAAAATGGACCGCTCTAGACGCATTCTGAAAAAAAATATTTAAATGTTTTTGAAATTAGAACCCAGGGCCCGGCAGTCTCTACAGAGGTAACGACAAAATCGCTAACATTCGATTGCTAATTACCAACGAATAAATTCGGTTGCAATAATGATGCTTGCGAGAAACGCATCTTGGATGTAGAGACTTGCTTTACTTGCAAGCATCATTATTGCAACCGAATTTATTCGTTAGTAATTAAGGATTGAAAGTTAGCGATTTTGTCGTTATCTCTGTACAGACTGCCGGCCCTGGATTGCATCGTGAGTTTCTAACGCTACGACGTCGTATCGTGCATCGACACGTTACGACGTCGTGTCGTGAAACGACGCCGCATCGTTTTACGACGCGACGTCGTATCGTGTTTATGTGTGGGAGCCTAAATGGCCAAATACATTACGAACAGCTTCCTGCACAAATTGCCATTTTCATTCATGTTCCGCCCTTGCACTATGTTCCCTTATCTATCGGCTACTATCTACTTCGTGAGAAACTAGAGATAACGGTAAGAGGTGACGGAGTAGGTACTTCGTTTTATGAATGAAAGTAAATTGCTTGTTAGGAAATCCCATGAGCCAACGCCAGATGCTGACACGAGTCATCTTGGGAACAAGAAAACGGCGTTTTTGAAAACATTTTTAACACAAAAACGGCTTAGGTAGGTACCTTTTATTGGGTGTAATTGCAACACATGTTTTATTGTTTTGTCGTAAAATAATTAAAAGCCAAAGCTTGGGAACGGACAAGCACCGGTCGACTGTCGAGGTAGGTACCTAAGTACAATGTAATTAAGAATTTTAGAGTAGGTTTTACATGCTTATTTTAGGTGAATTTTAAGATATGGAAATTAACACATACATAAACTCACGCCCTTTTCCCATGGGGGTAGGCAGAAACTACAGAACGCCACCTGCTACGATCCTTACATATGTAGGTACTCCTACACATAGGTAAGTAAGTCTAGATTAATCTCTTTGCCACAACTTGTGTTTTTTGCCTAGCCAAGTTGAATGGGATAGATTCCAGCGAAATTCACAACATCTCACAAGGGTTATATCTATAGACAGTGGTACACTGGTACACGCACTTTTCGCAAGGTATGTGTATAAGCTTAAGCTTCCATGTACCTAATAGAGTGCGAGCCTATAATATTGCCACCAACCGGGCACAAAACCAGCCTGCATGGTCGCAACTGAGAAATCTCTATAACACTTTCCCTGACCCGGGACACGAACCCAGGAACTCATGCTCAACAGTTGCGAGTCCAGCGTCCTATCTTAATAATTACATTAATTATTGATATTTTTCATATCATTCCCAAAGTTATAAAATGTATAAACCAGCATTTTGTAATTAGAAACTATTTACAAAATGATCAGTGAAACGTTTGCTTGACAAGTTTTAGAATTCTTATACCTTTGTGAAGGGCAAAATGCATTTATCTTTGTAATAACTTGTTATATTTAGAGTTTGGATAATGAAGCTATTAATATTTTGTCGGGTAGGTACGTCACCGGTGTGGTAACTATTCCCGAAATATAATTAAAACTCAGTCAGCGCCTCGCGCCTCTTCCCGCCTTTTCGTCCTTTTAATGGTTAAATTCAAAAATACTTTATGATGGCGATTTACCCATTGTTAGTAGGTGCCTATAGTAATTATTTTGACGTGACAACGTCTTATAAATTGGTTTGCCGGGTGACACTTCAAGAAACTGCGTTACGCTCCGCTCACGTTATGCGCTCACAATGAGAGCGAGTGAGAGGCACGCGTCCCTTCCACTCGGGCATGGTTAGCCCGCCTAAGAG
The DNA here is from genome assembly GCA_949775195.1 of Diarsia dahlii. Classification (NCBI taxonomy): domain Eukaryota; kingdom Metazoa; phylum Arthropoda; class Insecta; order Lepidoptera; family Noctuidae; genus Diarsia; species Diarsia dahlii. The sequence goes on along the minus strand of OX459211.1, from coordinate 12,898,263 downwards.
CGAGAGAGACAGACATAATCTTCCTACTATACGAATGAATATTCACATTAAAATTATTTTACCACTCAAAGTCGTTGTCACGTAAAACTTTCGCCCGTATACCGACTTTACAGGCAACCAATTTTTTTTTCCGATGAACGGTATTACTTACTATAGTTTGATTAGAAGTGTTAAGTTCTAAGTTATAAACTATGTGTAAGTTTACTAAATTTCTTCCCTATCGGTTCAGTTTGTTTTAGCATGAAAGAGTAACAAACATCCATGACGGATAGCAATGCTACCCGAAACAGTTAAATTTTCCCAGTCAACCTTGAAGAAACCTAATTCTTTAGCGATAAATTGATAATTTAATAAAGAAATTTTACAGATTGTAGAAGCTCGATGTGCTGGCGTGGGTACATCCTCATGGACTTACGCATTTATCTTGATGATTCAGAATTTCAGAGGACATCCGCTTACGGACACGCAATTTTTCAGCACCTTTACTAATAAAGATTTCAATGTACAACGCCATTATTATAATTTAATGTTTACCTTGAGTAAGCCCTTTCGTTACAGGAAAATTCTTCCTGAATTTGTATTTAATCTTTCATACATACCTACATTGAATGAGGAGCAGTTATATTGCAGTTAGGTCCAAATAAAATAAACATAGGTAGGTACCTATTCTCATATACAGTGTGATGTTTGTAACTCCTTCATACATCAGAATAACAAATAATCTTTAATTTTAAAAGTATAGGGATACTTACATATAATTATATAGAGAGAGATACTTACATTCTAGGTATAGAGACACTTTCATTCGTAACTCTAGATTAGTGATTAGATATTTGGGGGATGTGAGGAACAGGGTGTAAAGCTCCTCATCCCCCGTTGAAAAGGGAGGATCCTCCGACCGGACGGGTGTCTCACATCCCCCAAACTCTGCTGGCTGACGGTATGACTCGCTGCTCGAAGGCGAAGGGGAAGTGATGATGACGCTAGTCGCCACAGATATTAGAATAATAGATTCATCACCATCATCATTCACTGCTCGACTTCACCCATTACTGGGCCTCTCTTTGCCTGTACCAAGTTGCTCGGTCTTGTGTTAGCCTCTTCCAAGATATTCCTGAAATTATAAAAATGTCGTCTACCAATCACGCCGCCGCACGACCAATACCTACTTATCTAGGCTTTCTAGCTAGTATTTTTCATTTATTTCAGCTTTACTCCACCTGCTATCACCGCGCCTTGCTAGATGTCCTGCCGAACTCCATCAATAGATTACTTGACTTATGAGTTACAATATTAAGCCAGTTAATTAATACTGAAGCCACAAACAATAGGCGCGCAACCGTTTAAATTCAAATTCGGAAGACAATAATAATTTTAGATCACTCCTCAAGTTAAAATAGATCACAAATACTTGCGTCTCGATCACTATAATTAGAAATGACGGTTATTTACGATGAATTGGCATCCCAGTTAGACTGTTTATGATGGAAGCTGGCGATATAAATTAATAATCTAAAATTGCTTGGATCAGAAAAATTTTTGATGATCATTAATTGTTTAAAATTGTAAAGGTTTTGTTTTACGGATTCGCTGCTTCGTCGTCAGCCTATATCAGTCCACAGCTGAGCGTATGCCTCCAAACGCAAGTCTATAAATCAGCAGAAATTAAATAAAAGACACAAAATGTAAGGATTTAAACAACCAATCATGAAACTCAGCCTATCGCAGTCCACTGATGGACACAACCCATTTCTAAGTTACGGCACAAGGATTGATAAAAAAAACTTGATAATCAATGCCGTGTTTGATAAAGACCAACACCAAATATCTGTCACACCTAACACTGTGCAGGCTCCCATCGCCGTACCTATCTTAGTTAGTGAGATAAATAAATTAAATATTTATGATATATCGAAGGCATCGCCTGCCATGGCCGTGGGAGCGATCCTGGGAGGATTGCGTCACGGATATTTTTAGTAGCGGCGGGACGACGCGTCACAAAAAATCTTACAACGAAGGGTGGCGCCATATATCAAGTTATAGGTGGGATTAGTCCTTTGATATTTTTTGAAACTATAATACAGATTCATTTCTAAGAGCTGTTAGCTTAAAAAGCCCATGAAGGTTGCAACAAGTGGTTTGTGAAATTAGAGCGGTCCTATAACATAAAATAACTATAAAATATTCAGATTATTTTAAAGGCGTCATGGTGCATTGACTTGCTATTAGTTTGACACTGGCCGACAGAGGCAGCCCTCACAGGATGCGCGATCACCGATGCGATCGGCTATGGCGGCCGAACACCATACCTACATACACCTATCTATGTATGCAGTAAATACAGTTCGGAGATGATGGACAAGATAAACAGAAAGCGATCAACACATCTTGCTATATCGCCGTCTCTGTCGCACGCACGCGGGACGCAGGAGGCGGCGCGCTGGGAGGCGCAATGGAGTCGCACCGCGGTGGAGATGGTTATTTTTTTGTATCTTGTCAATGAAGGGACGGGTAGGGGCGGGCCGCGCGGGCGCAGGACTCAGTGGCTGCAGTCTGGCTGCGCTTATCACACGCACATGTTCGGCGACGCGCGTTACGCTCCTTTAACTTACGCATTATGAATTACGAAAGTTGTGAAAATAGGACAGTGCCGATAAAGCGCGAGGAGGACCTGGAGTACCCGGAGGATGACGACCATTACTACGGGTATGTGCCGGTAGAGGTCGAGCGACACCCGGAACCGCCGGGGTTCGCGCCTTCCTCACCGACACACCTCATGGACCTCAGCAACGGCTCCGAGCGACCCACACAACAACACCCGTGGCCTCCAAACGTCGCGTTCGACGGAGAAGACCGCGACTACCAACAAGCACCCTACGCATCCTTCGAACAACAATTTATTGATCAGCGACAAAGACAAATGCCTGTAAGGAGCTACGTCTATTTCGATGATTCCAATTCTCAAGACCGAGTCCGTAGTTTTTATGAATCATCCGAGATGCCAAAGATGGGAGACGTTGTCTACAGAGGCACGGACGAAAGGAGAGATGAGACCGAAGAACAAAGAAGATCGAGGAAGCGATCGAAGGCGTCGCGTAAGAAAACGCAGTCGTTTGAGGAGATGCAGATACAGCGAGTGATGGCCAACGTGAGAGAACGGCAGAGGACGCAGAGTTTGAACGAGGCTTTCGCAAGTCTGCGGCAGATCATCCCTTCGTTGCCGAGCGATAAGCTATCAAAGATACAAACTCTTCAGTTGGCGACGCAGTACATAGAGTTTTTGTACCAGATACTGTCGAACAGTGATACGGCGGGAAGTAGCGACAGTAACAGTGACGCGGGTAGTGAGCACGGCAAGTATCTCGCGCAGGACAAGTTAAGTTACGCCTTCTCTGTGTGGAGGATGGAAGGCGAGTGGACCAGTAATGGACAAACGTGATAAATGGACAAACGTGATAAAATGTGTTCTAGTGACGATATCGCCAAGTGAAACTGAAAAGACGCTTATCTTATTCCATAATATTACGGTCAATTATTGTTCTAAGTGAGGTGTTAATAATGAACAAATTAGATTATAAACAAAAGAAATTGAATATGTGATAGTTAATTAAGTAGTTATTAGAGACAAAACATAAATTGTAGATAATTTATATGTCTAAAAACAAAGACAATATCTAGTATTAATGATTTATTTTGATTACAAATGTAGTGGCATCAAAACATACAGCTGTATACCAAAAACTTGAATAACAATGTGCCATTTATATTAGTATATAAGACATCTTTACTGTTGATTATACTTCCAATAAAAGTGATTATATTAAAATGTACATAATATATATTTTTTTTAATCTGAATTCTAGTACAGAGCTTATTGGTAAAGCACCCGTTTGCAGTTTCCCATGATAACTTCAATTATATGTGTTACAAAATTTTATACAAAAAAAAATTTAGGCACTGAGTACAAATCATTTCCTGTCATATTTATAAAATACAAAAGGTACAAGCAAAAAAAAACGTAACAAGTTTAGAAATGTGCGCATTTCTGAAAGAGCCCACCACTCACTGTATTGTCACAATTATTTATCTACACCTACTTACATACCATACATACATACATTAAATACTTATTTACAAGGAAGATTAGTTTACCTAGAAAACAGCAAAGTTTAAAAATTTCATCATTGATTATTTAAAAAAGTTTAACATAGACACAGATTTACATTAATTTGGAAGATGTTTTATCAATAGCGGAACTTTCTTCAAATTCTATTAGTAATCGCTAAGTTCATTAAGTCAAATATCGTTGATATTAGTTTTCAGGAAGCAGGGTAGGTAGCGATTACGCGCGTTATTGTGTGAACTATGTAAAACCGCGGTGTCTGTACATAGCTTAAAATTGGTAAAACTTACGCGTTGTTTGAGGATCGTACACACTTATTCGGTCGGCTTAAGGCACAATCAAAAAATCCCGGGAAAAACCTATAAGCTTGACTTGGCCTGGTTCTGAACAGTTTGCTTGCCTTATGGGCTCGCTTATGGTTGGCCTCTAGGCACGCCACGAATTGGTCTGAGTTGGATCGAATATATTTCAGTTAGGGAATACGCACAACCAAAAATGTAGATAAACCTAGATAACTCAAGAGATAACTATCATACTTCGTAACTTCGCGTGCCCAGCTTTAGTATTTCGTACTTAACGAGGTTAAAACAACAAAGTTACAACTCAAGAACTTAACTCGAGACATTTAAAGAACAAAAACGAAGTCTATTTTGTTTAGTAACTTGATTGTATAGTACATAGCTAAATAGTGCTTATGACTTCTTGGTCTACAGGTAGTTAAAAATGGCATTCTTGGTTTTCATATGGATCGCGATACTTGCACTATATCTGTGTGCACAACGAAATTTGCCGATCGGCAAATGCATATGTGTCGCATATGTCTATTTATTAGAGTAGTAGACATCACAAATCATTTGACATATTTATTATGAGCTGTCAAAACGGTATTCCTCATAGATTTTATGCAATATCAACCTGAGACGTCACTAATTTGCCAACCCAACTATTTACTGATTTCAAAGCAAGTAGGTAAATAAGAGTCTAATTTTACTGTTATTTGAACACTTAGTCGGATTTTCAGGCCGTAAATAAAATGATCATTTTGAGGAAGGGAATAGGAATTTTATTGCATTTAGTTTTTTTGCCGCGAATACTGCCGATAACAATGTGCGGTCTTATACAATATGATATAATTATACATATATGTTTGATGTTCCACACATTCGAACGAAGCGCTTTGCTAAGTTCTTTATTATGCGCACAGCCATGGAGTGGAACTCCCTGCGGTTTTCCCGAGTTCATATAACACCAATCTATTTAAGTCGCGAGTGAATAGGCTTCTTCTGGGGTCTCTTTTCATCGTCGACCTCATCTCTGCCCGTAAGGCAAGATTGAGGTCAAGAGCAAACCCATTTCTAATTTAAAAAATATTTTATGTGTAGTGGGATACTTCACATAAAATATTGTATTAGCCTCACGGTTTTATTATTGCTTCCGTGGTCGACTGTTTTAGTTAGACGTTTGCCTTGTGACCCCGTGGTCGTGGGTTCGATTCCCACGGATAGCATACTTTTTGAAGTTCCAGTTTGGCTACGACATTGCAGGCTTGAATCACCTGATTGTCTGATAAAAAGATGATTCCGTGCTTCGGAAGGCACGTATAAGCTGGTGGTCACGGCCGCCAAAGGCGGTCGTGACCAGTGAGAGGCCCTTGAGGCGGTTTTGAAACTCTGACACTAGGGTGTGTGGGGTCGTTAGACCTTACTGCCCACACGATAAGAATTATTGCATTCAAGCTTTTATTATTGCATTGAATATCACTGAATATACATATATACATAAACTCACGCCTTTTTCCTATGGGGGTAGGCAGAAACCACAGAATATTTCTATTTTAATTCATAAATCTAGATCCGATCGAGTATATCAAAACGTTAGGCACTCCGATTTCTTAGTGCTCCGAGCCTTCTCAGGGTGGGTACCTAGGCTACTTCAATCTGTTAATTGACTTAATTCAAAATACTCGAGATTCCACGGACTGATATTTTAAAATTGATTATGGAATATTTTTATGATGTTAGTTGACGAATATTTTTATCGGATAACTTTTGTCATTTGGCGATTTTCACTAAAGCCTACATTGCGGGCCGTATTGTGGCACTGACAAATCTTTTTTTACATAATCAACATCTGCACACGCTTCCTAGGAACGGTTTGTGGTTGGGTTATATACCGAGTCGACAATCCTATTCAATAGGACTTAATATTTTGTCTAAATATACCACCTTAGACTATGGGGAACCCCTAAGTACAGTCAGCAGCATCAATATATACACACGTAGGAACATTTTTTTAGAAGCAATTTTCGCCTACTATTTGATTTAATTTCCATGATCCGTGGAACCCATATATCAAAAAGTAGGTCACATATCAAAGTTGCAATCGTTTTCACGAGAAATTCGCGTTAGAACTCTGCCAAGTGTACACAAATTATTGCTCGTGACTGTACATCACTACTTTGATATAATAGGGGATCGGACTGGGTCAAAATAATATGATTCTGTTTAGTCCGTAAGTTAGATTATCGAAAAATATTGAATACGTGTTTTTTGTTTTATCAAATCAATAAAAAATGACGAAGATAAAACGTGTCAAAGATCTTGGAGTGGGGCTTGAAACGTCACTTGTGTCGTCAAAATGTACTATCATATGACGTCACACGAATTTTCGAAGCACTGTATCGTCTTCATTTTAAGTTTACGTGAAAAAAGAAAAAATACGTGTCCAATAATTTTTGGAAATCTATCTGACGGACTAATTAGTTTTTTTTTGTCCGATCCCCTATTATCATTCATTATGTTCTAAATTCACTTGAGGTGTTATTGTGGTTCGGCTTAACAAAAATGGACCTTTATTTAAATAAAGAAGAAATGGAGGTTTCAGAATTATGGCTTTAATTCCAATTGTAATCCGATTATGTGGACCAATAAATCGGATGAAACTAGACCCAAAAGAGAAAACAGATTATGTATGTCTCATTGTCCTTCCGGCTTTTCTATTGTTAACTGCGGTACTCAGAGATATTTAATGTTTACTTAAGCCGTCACTTAGTAAAGATTTGACATACTTTTGTTTTTTTTTTTATATATTTAATATGGGCTTACTCTTGACCTCAATCTTGCCCTAAGGGCAGAGATGAGGTCGACGATGGAACGAGCTTACCCAGAAGAAGCCTATTTACTCGCGATTAAAAAAGATTGGGGTTATATGAACTCGGGAAAACCGACGCAGGCAGGGTGTTCTACTCCTTGGCTGTACGAATAATGAAAGACTTAGCAAAACGCTTCGTACGAATGTGTGGAACATCGACAAGGTTTGGGTGATAACCTGCAGTACGCCTAGTCTCTCGATGGAAGAAGGGAGATGGTGGAATAAGCTCGTGGAGCTCTTTTTTTTGTATGACAAAACTGTCATAACGTTAACTAAGTGTTGGCCTAAGTAATCATTAAAGCTCTCTGAGTACGGCAGTAAGTGTGGGTTAGGGGGAAACTGGTTACCTCATTAGAATTTACGTCATAAAAAAATTTGCTCATTTAAAACAATGGAAGAACAATTTTGTTTACGATGGAAGCGCGAGGGTAGCCCGCACTGTCAATAAAATCATCAATACAACCCTCTAAGTTCATTTAAACTATTGAATAACTATTTCATCAACTTGAGAGGGTTGATTTTAATGATTATAACTCTGTTAAGACAGATTTATTACGATTGCGATTCATATTTTTTGACCTGCACATTTTATGTCGCGGACTGCATAGAGCTTTCTTTTTAAACAAAAATTAGGCTGTCCATTATTTAACAAAAAAATAGCGTCTGTTAGTAGGCCTTATTCATACGTACAACCCGTCCGAATGAACTGTGCACCTGCCGGCTTAGCATGACCACCGAAGAAACGGGTTTTGTCGACGGAAGAATCGACAAAATGACAGATTTTAGCAAGGTTTCATGTCAAATTGTATGGAAAAATCTTTGTCTATTCTTGGTAGAATAGAGATAGAATCGACATTGTACGGGGGCTGTGACGTCACTCTATCGGTACTGTAACGGTAACAAAGATGGAGAACGCGAGGCGCTGCGCGGGGAGACGGGTCGCATTCCAGCGAGGTGCACAGTTAATTCGTACGGGTTGTATTATCTTGTTTGCCAAAACTAGCCGCCTCACAATAGCACCTCAAATGTATATTTTCTATTTCCCATCTTACTTATCTATTTATTCAAGGAACTATTAATTCGTTGCCACTTATTCCCAGGTCAATCTGAAAAGAAGAATGGTTTCTTACAATAACGAATCCCCGAAGAGTTAAGCAGATGTGTAAATAATAGACACCCACATTTCGTCAGTTATGTTTAAGTCCCATGTAATTGGGAGCGAGCCTATTGCCATCAATCGGGCATATATTCAGGCTTCGTGGCACCTACTAAGAAATTCGTAATGAAAAAAGCGCATAACACTTTGCCCGACCCGGGAATCGAACCCAGGTCCTCATGCTCAGCGCTCAGGCTCAACGAGGCAGTCAATGAAATCAATTATCAATAAATCAATAATATAATCTTTGCAGACTAAAAAAACACTATCGTTATATAGTTTATTTTTTTAAGAATTTTATTATTTAATCCAATTCAATATTTTTTTAAAAGAAGACCGTAGGTTTAGTAACATTTAAAAAGAAATAATACTAACCTCATGCGTCAATTCTTTATTAAGTGCCGAATTCTCATCTGGATCCGGGTTGTGTTTGACCAGCCAGTCATCATCATCATCAGCTATCTGTAACATTGTCGCAGTCTGTAGTATTTCTGCATTAATCTGATAAAATACTAATATGATAAAACTGATGAGTTTTGTTTGAACGCGCACCAGTTAGATTTGAATAATTTTATGATATTTTCAATGTTTAAGTTAAGGTCTCCACAAGATTAGAAGGTTTTAAATTTTAACTTATATACGCTTAGAACTTTTCAACCTTACCAGATTTTCGAAAATTCGCTTGCAACACTCGAGAATTGAACGCCTAAAATACGAAAAAACTACACCCTGTACTTTTATGCCATTAATCGATAGGGTCAATAATAAGGTTTAAATCTGTCTAACCAACATGATAAATCATATTTAGTTAGAGTACTTTCACCTTTGCTAATATCTCCGAGCTCCGGTTCCCAGGTATGGTAAAGAATATAAAATATCGCAAAGACGGTGAGTGGCTTCCGGCTACAAAACATTATGGGTGTAAAAAGTACCTTCACGAGACGGGTATTTTTACACCCATTATGTTTTCATTCGTGTCACCGAAGCAGGCTCAAGAAACTGAGTCCCGTACGGTAAACAGAATTACACTTGAGCGATCTAATTGTCTACCGAAAGCATGGTTCGCCGTTGAACGGTTATACGAAAAATCGATTTGCCGAAACATTATTCAGCGAAAGCACGTTTAGCCGAATACCGCTACAAAGAATGAATGGATTAATTTAATCGAGGCCTGTCTAAATTGTATGAGCAAGACACAAGACGATTGTTTTAGATTGGCGTAAGATGATTTCGGTGAAAATAGCTATCGGTGAAAGAAATGACTTCGGCAAATCTTGGTCTCGGCCAACCATTCATTCTTTGTAGCGGTATTCGGCGAAACGTGCTTTCGCTGAATAATGTTTCGGCAAATCGATTTTTCGTATAACCGATCAACGGCGAACCATGCTTTCGGTATACAATAAACTTCTGTCTAATTAGACAGGTTCCGCCATAACTGGAAGGAGGACGCACGGGTTCAAGAGAAGTGGAAAGAGAGGAGGGAAGCCTTTGCCCAGGAGTGGGAAAGAGAAGGCTAGAAAAAAAAAAACTTACTGTTGGTGACGGACTTTGAGTCTGTTCCTGTTCACTGTGCGCTGCCTTTATATGGTCTTTAAGGGCGAAGGCTCTCGCGTAGCTGGCGCCGCACAGATCGCAGGAGAACTTCAGGTTGTTCTGACGAGCGTGCGTTTCTGTGTGGACTCGCACCGCGTATAGAGATGCGAATGGCCTGGCAAAGGGAAATGTCGTTGGTTATAGATTTATTTAGTATTTTCATATGAATAGGATATACCGGTCCACAGGTTCAACTTTTAGTGTAACCTACACCAGAAGAGCAATTCTCCTTGTTGATTTGTTTTCTTAAGTTTAGAATAGGTTAAGTTAAGAGGAGGCTAACTTGCCTCTGAGGATACAAGCCTCCGATAAAATATTATTACAAAGTGAATGTAAAATATCGATAGGATTATTTTAACTGCGGTATTTCAATTGGTATTCATAGAAAACGAACATAGTTCGAGTTGCTTCACACAAAGTAACAACCATAGTTAAATGTTCACATTGTAAGAGACCGATTTGATCTGATTTTGAAGTAATAACAAATTCAACATGTCCTATCAAAACAGTCAACATGGGCTTTTTTTTATTCACAAAAGTCTCATACTTCCTGTTGAAACTCAAAATGTCCCCGGCCTCAACAATTCTGAGTCATGTCAGTTTTAACTATACTTTTTTTAACAAACATTTCAACAACAAACAGCATGTTTCAAAAGTATTACAGACTAGCTTGTTCCGGCGGCTTCGCCCGCGTGGAGCTCGATAATTATCATACTACCGGGATAAAAAGTATCCTATGTGTTAATCCAGGTTATAAACTATCTGTGTTCTAAATTTCATCCACATCCGTTCAATAGTTTTTGCGTGAAAGAGTAACAAACATTCATACATCCATCCATACATCCTTACAAACTTTCGCATTTTATAATATTAGTAGGATTGTAGCTTGATGTGCTGTCTGTATCTAGATTTCGACGTCGTTCTGTTTGTCCAATCCATCGTAACTTTGGCGCAAACTACTACAATTACCATTGATTCAACTCACCGATTACAATGTTGGCAAGAGAAGGGCTTGGTGTGCGAGTTCTTGTGTCCGGCGAGTTGCACGGACGTCTTGAACGCTTTGGGACAGAACGGGCACTTGTAGTTGCGCACCTCCGAGTGTGTTAGCAGGTGGTGGTTGTACACGCTGTGGGCTTTGAACCTAGGACGAGGAAGTATAACATAATCATAACAAGCATAACATAACATCACGCCTGTAAGGGTTAGGTAGGGGTGTAGCATTAGTACACCTACATTTCGCCTGTTATTTTTAAGTCCCATGTAGAGGAGGGTCAGCCTATTGCCATCAATTGGTCGCAAATCTGGCCTCAGTGGCTGCTACTGAGAAATTCCTGATGGAAAAACCATAATCATATTGCCCGACCCGGTATTGAACCCAGGACCAGTGCACAGTAGCGAGTTCAGCTGTAGTCGGCAATGGGACAATACGATGTTACAAGTGCCTCTCCAGTTTAATGAAGACAGTATTTACCTCTTCTGTCGGGGCTGCGGAATGTTCGAAAGAGATACCGCGGTCGCGGAGCACAAAGGCTACGAAGCAACATGGGTGAGTTTTAGTCAGTAGAAGTCTGACACTCCCTTCCTCTCCGCTCTGAGCGGTTATTTAATGGTTTCACATCCATAAAAAAAGAAAAATATATATTTACCTCTTGCTGCAGTGCGGACAGGCGTAGGGCCTGGCGCCGGTGTGCGTGCGCATGTGCAGCGTGAGGCAGTACGACACGCGGAACGACTTGCCGCAGATCTCACACGAGTGGGGCTTCTCACCTGCTCAGACACCATACAGTGGTTAGTTAGTCATCTGCATCACTTCGACAGAATAGGGTGTTTCACCAAAAAAAATCTAATTAGTCCGTCAGACAGATTTTCAAAAAATAATGGACACATATTTTTTCATTTTTCACATAAACAAAAGATGAAGACGATACAGTGCTTCGAAAAGTCGTGTTAAGTCATGTGACGTCACAAGGTTAGTACTTATTTACCCACAAAGTGACGCCAAAAACCCCCACTCATGATCTTTGACACGTTTTATTTTCGTAAATTTTTATTAATTTCATAAAATAAAAATCACGTATCCAATATTTTACGATAATCTAGCAGACGGACTAATTAGACTTTTTTGGTGAAATACCCTATTAGCCAATAGCCTTCTATGACTAATTCTGTCAGGGGTCCTCGGATGTTTCTCTGGGGTTTAGCACATAACATAAAAGTTATACAAAACTATGGAGTGTTTGACAAAAAGCAAAGTTTGTTTTTGTAGTTTGTTTGTTTGTGATCATAGTAAGGTGGAGTTAGGGCTCCGCACTAGAGAAAGGTTAGGCAACCCTGATCTAGGTGACTTAATTTCACGGTTTCCCCCCGTTTCTTAGTATAGATAGAGAAAGAGAAAGTTAAAAGATGGTGGAATGTATCATCATCATTTTTCTGCCCTTATCCTATTTGGGGTCGGCGCAACACGTTTTCTTATTCCATTTTTCCCTGTGGAGTGTATGATTATGACGTCATTAATTTTATTTATCATATTTAGATTTTCCACATATTTTTATTCGCGGAAATGGGTCTGACAAACGTTTTTTACTCTACGTGCCAAATAAATCTACAAAAAAATACGAGAAAATCTGTGTTTTTACTTTTTTCATATCTTAAAAAATTACTGAGATATTTACGATCAAAGTGCGTATTTCCGACCGAAGGTCTTTAAAAACGCGGGCGGGCGCTCACTTCCCGATGACGTCACAACCTTGGTCATTCGACAACCGCGCTATCGTTTGCACGCCCGTGCGCAGTAAAAATCAAAATTATAAAGTTCTCTGTGGTAAAAATGGAAAAAAATACTGTATTGTGCCTCAGTGCTTCAATCACCTTCAATTCAACAGTTTAAACACCTGATAAACTCTTTTTTTATGTGCTTGAGGACCCAAAAATGAAGAAAAAGTGGATGACAGCCATTAGATGCACAGTCTCGAACAAAACAAACAGTCAAAACTGTCGCCAAACACTCACCAATACACGCACTACTACTTGTAGTTATCGTCACTTTAGACATATTTTTTTTGGCAAATTCAACCTTACGCAGATTCCTTTTACAATGCAGTTATAAAAAGCAATATAGAAAGTATTTTGTACGACCGTGCAGAGACGCGAGCGACGCGAGACTATTTGAAATGAGTTCATTGTGAACTCATTTTAAGCGGACGGTTTTGAGACGCGGAGTGTGTATCTTGGGTTTTATTATATCAATAGGACCTAAAACTGAAGCGCACTGCTGTGAAGACCATTTCGATTTTATTTTCTTTCCATTTAAAAATAAAATGAATCAAAAATATCTGGTTTAGTATAAAACTATAATAATGGTAGGTATTTGCCTACTTACAAAACTGGTAACTACGTAAATACCTACCTACTAAGCAGTGGCGTGCAGTGGTCTCCCACGGTGGGTAGGCCACGAAATATTGACAACAAAAAAAAATATTGTCACATTTATAAAATTTGAAAATAAGCCTGTAAAAGTTATACCTAAATACAATTCAAAAACTCACCACATTATTCAAGGTTCAACTCATGATTTTCTAACGATGCAAACAGAAGAAAGATTCGGCCACCTCAAATATCTCATCCAAGTGAGTGGGTGATAGTTACAAAAGTACAAAACACGTCACATGCAAGATATTATCCGAAACCTTTAGATACAACTTGCACCTTATCATTATACGATAATTGAGAAAACTTATTACCTTTAACATCTAGCAAACACACATTAACAACACAAACATCACAAGTAAATACCATTGTTATTATTTGTTAGGGGAATAAACAAATAATACACAACAAAGCTAATATTTACACTACTGTTAATAATGTTATCTAATATCTGACAATATCTGTACGTTTTCGGTTTCAAAACAAATCGCGCTATAAATTGCTTGTCACAACAATATGAAACAATAATAATGGCTTCCATAGACGTAAAATATAATTTCTAATTTGCCGATAGGAAAATACTACCAAATAAAATTGTATCATTTTCATATCGAGTTTGTTCACAAAAGCGGTCAACAAAATTTTGCAGGATTATACGAAATCAATCAATGAAATGTGTTGTCAGTGCTGCACTCTATCTGTGGACGGAAGAGCGAAGACTGCTAAGCGCGAAATTCAAATTTCTTAATTTCCTTACATTTTTGCAATTTGCAGGCCTGTGCTAGGTTGTATGTTGATTAATAAATATGATTCGCGGCTGTAAGACGTATGTAGTCAGTATTCAAGCTAGCACTGGCCTGCAAATTACAAAAAACGTTAAAAAATAAACAAATTTGAACTTCGCGCCGGAGTTCGCGGGCTAAAGATGGCCACGCATGTGACGCATGACGCATCCAATCGTAGCCTTGTGTTGTTGCAGCCAATCACAGGCCACCTCCACTCGCAGGAGCTGGCATGCATGTGTGCGGTTCATATACACGGAAATATGCACCGATCATTCACCGATGTGACGCTGTGTGCGTAAAATTATGAATGGGTTTTAGGCTACTTGAATGCTAGCCTAAGCAAGCCTGTAACTACAAGATTCGTACGCGAAAAATTGCTCTAAGTATTTTAACAGGAGTTTGAACTTTTAATTATTATTTTGTACATAGTGTTATTTGATTACATGGTTAATTAGTTATAAGAAATGCTCAGTTAGTAAGGTAGGCTAAGCCTAAGAGCCTATATAGGGCGCACGCCACTGCTACTAAGACTTACTTCATTCTGTATATGGGTAAATAGTGACATTTTCTTATAATTTATACCTACTAATAAAACGCATAAAATAATCATCGACAACCTCGAGAATCGAGATGTTGATTGCGAGTACCTATAGGTAGGTACTATATAACTAAATGAAACACACACACTTTCAGTTAGGTTTAAGTTTGAACAAATACCTAACCTACCCAGGAGTAGGAAATGCTTACTTAGAACATTCCTATATACCTTTTCATCGTTATTCCACGATTTTCAGCAGCCATAAAATCCTGATTTTTCATGAAATATTGTGTCACCAAGTCACCATCAAACGTTCAGCAGATTGTTCGACTGACATATTAGAAAACCTTCCATTCTAAACAATACACGTTTCACTTTAGTGTAATCGGATATAAATAAAGGATAATATTATTATTACTTTGAAATACAAGGACACTATAAGTACGACGACAACGACGAGGCAAAACATGGAGGACAATAACCAGTGGAGAGCGCGTGCGGGGGCTACCGCGGGCGCCAAACACACGCTATATCAAGCGTACGCGGCGAAATTTTGCTCAGTCGCAAAAATTGTAGGCTAACGCACGAACGTCACGCGCTCCCGTTTTGAAAGCATTTAATACGAAAAATAATGCCTAGTTGTGCAATTAAATGGTGTGGAAAGTGTACTACAACTTCAAGTTACACAAAAGATGGGATAACATTGCACAGTTATGTGGTTTTCTATTCAATTTGATCAAAACAATGAAAAAAGAATCATATAATTGCTGTCTCTTTCTGATACACTGATTTGCACTAATGCAGTTGTCTCTTTCTTTCATGATAGTGATGTTCGAGTTCGCAGTATCGCGACGGTTTATGGTATCGATATAATTTAAAATATAAGTTCTTAAAATACCTTACATTTTTTAGTTTCATTATTGCTATATTTTCAAATATGCTTATTCCCTTGGCTTTACTCGCAAATGTGTATAATACTGGCATAAACTTGTACATAACAGTAAAAAATTTAAGTGTATGATATCTCTGCCTGCCTTTTACACAAAAAGACGCGTTGCTTGGAATCTATTTGAATCATTGCAATCCTAGACAAATATGTTTTTTTAAATGTTTAAGGCCAGTGTAGGTATGGAACAGACGTTATCAATTTTAGTTTTGGAGTAAAGGTGGCCAATACGCGCATCGGCATGTGAACACATTGCTGGCAGTGGCGTGCGTGCAGAAAAACGGAGGCAAAGGCCTATGAAAAAACTGACACGATAGGGATAAAAAAAATTTGGTTGGATTGTGTAGCCTAGCTATGGAACGAGGACTTAATTTTTTTTATTACCAATTTTATTGCAGTATCGGGTTAACCTGCGCCATATACACCATTTAGGGTCCGATAAGCATGGTCCTACGATGCACCGTTTCCGAGTTATGGGCGTTTTAAATTATTGTACCAAAATAAGTTAAATACAAATAATATCTTGAAAACGGATCGTCCTAGGAAAAAAATGACCGAAATTTTAACCCCCCTTTGCTACCCTCGTGATATCATGATCTTAACACACAAAATTAATTTGAACTAATTTGAGGTCCTTTTACTTTTTTTTTCACCAATTTGACGTAGAATCGACTAACCATTTAATTGATTTAGCTTCATGTGTAGCAAAAAAATATATTGATACTCGACTATCAAAAGTGCCTGTTAATGGCCTACTTGAAATAAATATTTTTGACTTTTGACTTTTGACTGACATATAATACGAAAAGTAATACAAATCCAAAGGATTATATAAGAAAAACATCATCATCATCATCATCATCATTTCAGCCGAAAGACGTCCACTGCTGGACATAGGCCTCCCCTAAGTGTAATTTTTGCTTAGGGGGGGGGTTTGCCATAATCGCCACGCTTGGCAGGCGGGTTGGCAAGAAAAACATATTCAAAACTAATCCATTTTAAAAACCAGTAAATATTTTATATTTTTTTAAATACAGTGTTCTAAGTTTAATAATCACCTGTTTTATTTCAAAATCGAACCCGTAATCAACCCGTATTGCAAACAAATCGTTATAATACTAATAAGTCAAACAATTATCGATATCGATACTTTTTCAATTACTTTTATGGAATCCCTAGAGAATGAGTTGTCATTTGGTTGTCAGTTCGTCAACCAATCACAGAGTCCGAAACGTACCTCTCCCCCCGCAGTATATTAGTGACTTTGATTTAGAACAAAAACGTGCCCATACTTTCTCCACTGGTTATTTTGCTCCATGAGGCAAAAGGAGTACCTATTTGTATTAAGGATCGTAGCAAGTGCCGTTCTGTGGTTTCTGCCTATCCCCATGGGTAAAGAGCGTGAGTTGATGTATATATGTGTATGTATAAGTCTCAGACCAAGAAAAAAAGAAAGACGGCGCGCCGCGAACACCAACAGTGAAGTCACAAAACCACGCGCCTATAGCAAGTAAACATACAAGCTCACGCACACACCTACACTAAAACCACACGCATTTCTCCTAGAACGTCACGACTTCACGAGACATTGTCTACACACATAGATAAAAAGTTGACTTCACTTTTGATGTTCGTGGCGCGCCGTCTTCCTATTTTTGTTGGTCTGAGGTATAAGTACATAATAGGAAAACGAAGACGATCGAAACAAAATGAAACGAGACGCGCCTAATTTATTATGGGCAACGCACCAGACTAAGAACAGGGTTGTGACGTATTAGTACGAGCACTACGGAAATTCAAAAAATGACTTAAACTTCTCGGCGTTATAACTTTGGGAATACTGCATGTATCGAAGTAAAATGAAACCTAATGTAATGTACACGTTCTACGCTTTGATTTTAGGTGTATTTGATACTAATATTCTGACCCTTTTGTGTTCCCCATTGTATAGACATTGATGAGCCTGATTCTTATATAGTAGAGTAAGTCCATACCTGTGTGTATCCTTTCATGTTTCACTTTCTCGTGCGGCCTCGCAAATCTTCTTTCACAATATAAACAACTGTATGGTAGATTTTTATCTTGTTTGTTCATTGGCGCCTGTGAAAACAGTCTTGAGTTAGATATACTACTTCAAAATAGACATTAAACATATTATACCTAAAGCACAAGGGGCTTTAAAAACAACAACAATTATTTATTTTCGGCCAATTTTGGCCCATAGATAAGTCGTGTCTTGAAGTCTAGCCTAGTCTAGTCAAGATTCATTGAAATCAATAACCAATCTGCCTAGCCTTTCCCAAACTATGTTGGAGTCGGCTTTCAGTCTAAGCGAATACAGTTGAGTACCAGTATTTTACATGGAGTGACTACCTATCTGACCTCCGTGCAGTTGGTTCTGAGTAATATGATATTCCTTGGCTTACCAAGGAACCGAATAGTCTGACATCTAGGCTTACCTATGTCAGACTATTCGGTTTCAGAGCACTCGTAACGGTAACGCCTGTCAAAGATTTAAAAATGACAGCCGGGTCCAACTTCCAACGGATTAGCGTGCTCTCCGAGGACAGAATCAACATAAATAAGGATACAACATTAAGCAACAATCGCGCAACATTGTTTTCCGCAAAATAAAATGTTGCTGGCAATGTTTTGCGTCGTTTGACTTCAAAAAAACGGAAAATGAAATACATGTTCCCAGCACAACATGTTTTTCACAAATAGGTACGTTTCAGAAACAATGTTGCACAACTTTGTCTCCAAACAACTTTACTCAATAAAAAACTTACCTTATCCACATTATGTACATTCGAATGCATTTCCAAATACTCCATAGATGTAAACTTCTTGTTACAAATCCCGCAGTTCATTTTCTGCGAATTTTTATGTGAATTCTGGTGGATAGTCTTGTAGTCATTGGGGATCATTTTATTGCAGAAATTACATCTGTATCTGCCTTCACTCACTTCTGACCCATCTGTGTTTTCTAACGGAGGCTCTATGGGCCGTGATCTGTAATAAAGAATTGTCTAAAGATGTTGCAATTTTATGTATACCTTATTATAATCACATAAAAGTCAACTGACGCGTTACGTTTTAGTGTTTTTTAATATCCTTGTTTTACTTGTCAAGAAAATCAAATAAATAAATAATAAATTAAATTAATCAATTATATTTTCTATATTTTCTAAATTCTGCAATTATATTTCAATGTTTATCTTTAAGTTAATTTTATGTTAACTTTGCTTTTAAACACTTGCTGTCTGCGATTCTTATGTGATACTGTATTCGTATGGGCTGTACCACTGCCCTTAATACAAGTTATTTTATAACTTAGTAAGGGTGCTGGTTGCAACACCTACCTGTTTTGTTAACTAGCATTAAGTCAAGTGCATTTATAGAAATTACTATTTGATGTTAACATTGTTATTTTGATTTAATAAATTATTATTATTATAACATAACTTAAAGCCGATTCTTGCAAAAAGAAGTTATAGCTAGGGTGCTGGCGAACATTTAAGTATATGATTTGCTCGTGCTTCATATTGATAGGCATTAAAGTTCGGATCAATACGACAAAATTTTCTTAAGGAATAAGTTCGTATGTTGCTGCGATTTTTAGCTACAGGATTTTAAATCTGTAAAAAAAAATTTGCTCATCACACATCCAGGGCTCTGCATTATCACAGGAGGTAGATATAAAAATGTAAGATGAAAAAGCTCTACTAAATCATTTGCTCGTAGCTCGACCTAATTAATTAGGTCAATTCGGTTTATTAGAACACCCTGAATACAAAAAAAAAATGGCAGACATTTTACTTACTGACTTCAACCATTACAGCTCGTTGAAGTCTGAATTGACAACGCAGCGCTACCATGGTGGCAGACGCGGTTCTTAATATTTCTTATCGTATAAATATCGCTATAAATAAAGTCTGCCACACGAGCAAATCATACAGATTTTTTTGCTCGCCAGCACCCTAGCTATTATATTATTTCGAAATCAGTTGAAATACACAAGATTACTATCAATACCTTTAATTTTATTACAAAAGTTGCATAAACCGTTGGGTTCTATTGCAAATGGTGACTTTAAACGCCGACCGTAAGGGCAACGCAATCCACTGGCAATTCCAGACAATAGTATCAGGCTTGGTTTATAAGGATTGCTTCAGTTCTTATCGAGTGACATAAAAACAAGGCGCCGCAGTTAGCACCTTTACGCCAGCATGTAGGTACTTACTTGATAGGATCGTGCATCCGCTTGTGCAGTTTCAAAGACTTGTTGGTTGGGAAGACTGTGCCGCATACCATACATTCGAACGATACTGGCCCAGTGATCATTGAGTCTTTAACAAAAATATAATTGATAAGTGCATCGCTCTTTTGTCTTTTGTTTTTTTTAATCGATTGCAGTAAAAAAAAACCGGCCAAGTGCGAGTCGGACTCGCGCACCGAGGGTTCCGTACAAACAAAGTTTAAAATTACTTAGAATATTTTTATTATGTGATGTAACTAAAAATTTATGGTTTTCGTAATTTTTCCTTTATCTATGCTA
The DNA here is from genome assembly GCA_949775195.1 of Diarsia dahlii. Lineage (NCBI taxonomy): Eukaryota > Metazoa > Arthropoda > Insecta > Lepidoptera > Noctuidae > Diarsia > Diarsia dahlii. Next base: position 12,877,985 of record OX459211.1, on the reverse strand, counting down.
TAAGACGTTGCTTCGTACCAAATTTCAAGATTCTGAGTTCACGGGAAGCACTCTGTAGGTTTTGATTCCCTTGCAAGTGTCGAAAATTTGCGGCATAAACGGCTGTATCTTTTGATTGCGTTGGCTTAGAAGTTTGATTTTTTCACAGCTTCAAGGGACAGTAGACCTGAGTAATTGATATAAATTTCAGCTTCATACCTCCACGCGTTCCTGAGAAAAAGGGTCTTGACAGACGGACGGACGGACAGACGGACAACAAAGTGATCCTATAAGGGTTCCGTTTTTTCCTTTTGAGGTACGGAACCCTAAAAATGATGAGATTATATCACAAATAGACAAATTGTGGTCCCACTGTGGACACATCAGACTCTCGACAGATTATGTAGGTACTTTTTTTTTTGGAGGATGGGAAATCGCCAAATGACTCCTCCAGCTCTGGGCGGAGCGGAAGAGAGAGTCAGACTTCTACTGACTAAAAACCACACATGTTTCTTCTTAGCTTTTTGTGTCCGGGGCCGCGGTATCTCTTTCGAACAACCCGCAGTTTACATTATGTACTGACTGAAGGATCTTTGAGAGTCTGTTGTTCACAAATTGTCTAGTTTGACCTCACCTCTATGGACCGATATCAGTTCATAGGATATTCGTTGGGAACTTTTGAAAGTAAAATCGGATGTAGTACATATAAAAATATTTTTTGGGCCCGGTTGGCGCAGTGACTGAGTGATTTTGGCTGCTGCACTGCGTTTTGCTGGTTCATCAAACCCGCACGGAAAATATAGGTAATTATTTTGCTGACAAGTAATTGTTCCGGGTAGGGTTGTGTGTATAAGTTCTATTTACCCGACTGCGGCGAAGCCCAAAAGGAGGGTTATTTATGTTTGTAAACGGCCCCACAATACAGGAGAAATAGGACGGAGCCGGGGAAAAGATTTCTTCAAAAAAATAAATTAAGTTTACATACCCGATTTTTGTTTATGTGCTTTCATATGAGCGCACAGCGATTTCGAGTTTTCATACGCCACAGGACAGTAGAGGCACGGATATTTTACTGAAAAAAAAAAAACACGTTTCATTATCACACAACATTAAAATACACATTGGCTTATCTTTTTTACGTTCAGTCAAATAATTATAACCCCTGAACCAGGACAAATTATAGCCAATATTGGCAAAAAAGGTAAGGAGCTCGTGGCTTAATAAGAACTGCCACTCAGGTCGATCTTTAGGTAAAGCTGTGCTTGCCTAGGTCGGTCTGTGGGTGGGTGACCGCCCGACATACCGAGTTTCCTCCGTGCCTCGGAAAGCACGTTAAGCTGTTGGTTCCGGCTGCCATATATATAGATCTTTGGCAGTCGTTACAGGTAGTCAGTGACCTGAAATTCTGACATCCAGTCTTACCAAAGGGTATCGTATTACCTAGTATTAACTGGGTTGTGGAGGTCAGATAGGCAGTCGCTCCATGTAAAATACTGGTATTCAGCTGCATCCGGTTAGACTGGAAGCCGACCCCAATATAGTTGGGAAAAGGCTTGGCAAATTATAGCCAATATTGGCAAAAAAGGTGTCGGATGAGATGAAGAGTAATGAAGAAATATGGGAGAAGAAGCCCGAAGCCCGAAGAATCGCCAGACTTAAGTGGCAATGGGCAGGGCAAATTGCTCGCAGAACGGATGGCCGATGGGGCCGAAAAGTTCTGGAATGGCGACCGCGAACCGGAAGACGTTGCGTTGGAAGGCCTCCCACTAGGTGGACCGATGACCTGGTCAAGGTTGCAGGAACCCGCTGGATGAGAGACGCACGGGACCGGTCAATGTGGCGACGCCTGGGGGAGGCCTATGTCCAGCAGTGGACGTCTTTTGGTTGAAATGATGATGATGATGATGATGGAAGAAGAAGACATGCTGTGCCAATCCCAAATGAATTGAGTTATGGGCAGAAGAATGATGATGATTGGTCAAGAGGGATCTACCGGGCAGTAAATAAACGTTGAAATGAATCAAACCTATGTGAAACCTAATAAATTCGGCGCCAATAGACAGATTGCCGCATTAATTCTTTCTGCAATTGCATGATGGTTTGGATTTGTGCCCTAAAATTAGTATCACTTATTTAAAAGAGCCATCAGCTACATAGCTCTTCAAACACGACCCAGTCTGTAGGTAAGCTCTGCACGGATTTCTGTGACCCCGTCAACCCACCCGCTTGGAACTCAGGGTTCAAAAAAAGAAAAAAAATGATAAATATACTACTAGTACTCATACTGCCTCGTTGGTCTAGTAATCTGAGCGCAATTGCTGAGCGTGAAGTCTTGGGTTCGAGTCCCAGTTCGAGCCAAGTGTTATTGAGTTTTTCCATCAGGAGTTTCTCAATAGCAGCCACGGAGTTTGGATTTGTGTCCGATTGATGGCCATAGGCTCACCCCTTAACTGTCGAAATGTGAAAATTTACTATTAGGTATACCTTTGCCTAACCGTCCAGGATTGCTTATCCCAGTTGTATACGTCCCTGTGTGCCTATTGGCCTTGTTCTGTTCTGTCTCCTGCTGATATGGAGGGAAGTGGAAATTATGTTTTTTCCTACTCCTCCGCTATTCTTTTCTGATTAATTTCGTTGCGGGATCAAAGCAGTTAAATCATTTCTCTGGGACTTCGTCGAGCTTCATTGTCTCGGCGCTTTTCTTGTGGTCGCCACTGTTGATTCTGGCTAACAGGAGTTACAGTGGTTTGGGAGTAGTGTGGCGGGCTTGTCCCATTTATATAACCGTCCAGGAGCTGGGGTGACGTTATGTCATGTATAATAATCATCTATTAGTACTCACATACTTTACACGGATGTGTCTTAAACTCTTCCAAGTTGGTGACGGATATGTCACAGGCTATACACTGGTACATCCGGATCGAGAACCCGGTGTCCGTTTGCACTTCTTTCACGATCACCTTGTGGAACGGGCCGCTTTTGTCTATTGACAATAACAAAATATAACTGTAAAAGATTTTATCATTATTAGAAGAATGTTCGTTTTTTGCCCTCTCGCTACTTTTTTTCTTGTGAGACTCTTTATTGTACCACTGCTGGGCAAAGGCCTCTCGTTTTACCTTCCAAACCTCTCTATCCTATGCTACCTTTGGCCATGTTTGCGTACAGGATCAGATCATCATACAACCTTCGCCGTAGTCTACCGTATACATTTTGTAGACTACTAGATAATATTTATTATTGTAATAGGTATTTATTTTTGTCTTTGTCTATTGTCAAGCGGATTGTGAAATTTTCACGCTTTGGACCACATAACCCATTCACAGTGTACCAGTTCGACTCCGGCCACCATAGAGTGTGGTCAACGGGTGACAGATTTAGGGAGTCTGTCACTGAATAGACCCAGGACTGGAACAGCAGCGCATCGTATTTTGCGCGTGTTGCTCAAGATGAACTGTGGCAACGAGGCTCGCATGATCATGTGGGCCACAAAAGGCGGCTGAGGGATCCCGTCGGGGTTGTGGGTTGTTTGAAAGAGATATCGCGGCCTCGACACAAAGGGCTAAGACGGAACATGGGTGGTTTTTAGTCAGTAGAAGTCTGACACTCCCTTCCGCTCTGCCCAAAGCGGCGGGAGGGGTTATTTGACGATTCACAAAAAAAAAGGCGGCTGAGGGATTGTGAAAATCTGCGTAAGTTCTTCAGCACCCAGCCAAAGGTAGTAGAAGGGGTATGTCAGACTACTGAATAAAAGCACACGGTGTTCGTGTCTGACAGACTCCTTCGCCTATCCCAAAGCAGAACACTGATTTCCAAAGAATAGCAGTAGCAGGGTAGCAATTCAATATTGTGAGAATTTATATAATTCCCTACATTATTAAATTTTCTCACCTTCCCGTCCAGCGTCTGCATAAAGGACAAAATAATATTTCACAATTACTTAAGATATAAAGAAATGACTGATATAAATATATGGTAACAATAGTAAATCAAATCTACATTATTTCCAGATAAATATTCAGGGGTTTAAGGAGTTCAGTGGCTGCATAAACTGAATCTATAAAATTATCATTTACACTTTTTTTTATTGCACTCAGACTATTTCAAATCGTAAATAACGAATTCAGTTCTGAAATGTTAATTTAAATGGCCAATTGGAAAATGTTTTTGTAAATTATTTTCTACTTTAACCTTTTGTATGCCGTGTACCTAATTAGACACAATTAAAAACCCATTATGTCTCGCGTGGATCTAGGATCTATGTTTAGTGCGTGGATACGAAAGGTTAATTCTGTCTGATAAATAACTAAATCCATAATTATAACTACTCACCTCGAAGAGGCACAGTCTCTGCAAGAACAATAAAAAAAAATCCTCAATACTTTGACATTAACAATCGTAAAACTAAGTGTGAAATGGTAAACTAAACGGACTATACACTGTGACATACACAATATAACACAGAACAGTTGACCAGTCCTAGAGTTTAACCTTTTGACCGCCACAGTCAAGTAAGACGATAAGCCAAAAAGTACCTTAAGTCTGTCGACTTAAGTTACTTCTTTGCTTGTTCGGCTTGTCGTCTATACGTGACTGTGGCGCTCAAAAGAAAAGTAGCCACGGCGTCTGGATTTGTGCCCGGTTGATGGCAATAGGCTCGCTCCCTATTACACATAATGACATAACACAACTGCTACAGAACTCACACAACTGCTGTCTTAATTCAAAACTGGCGAATTTGTTCTTGACAAGTAGGTAACAGTGTTTACTTCTGCAATGCTAATTGGAATTCAATAATTATGTTTCTAATAATATGCTCACCCACAACATGTCCCACAAAGGGTTCAGTAGCTACAAAAAAATATAACTCATTTAGTTATTTGTAATATCTTGACATTTCTAACAAAAGCTAATGAAAGTATGATGTATGAGCAGATAATGTATGAATTTCGGATAAACGAAAAATTTCATGAAACAGTTTTCTCTCAATATCAAACTTTTTCCGCATATTGAAATATATGTTGGATTTTTCGGTGTGCACCGCGAGAGGGCGCTGATAGCTATATTAGCCATAATGCTAATAATAATAACGTTGATTTGGAACAAAATATTTTTTTGCAAAGGATCCAAGCGTAAAAACCGTTTGCTGAATTACTTTAAAAATAATTAAGAACCAGTCTTACCATATGGCGGGTCTGTGAGCATGAAAAAATAAAGTTGCTTAGGATAATTTTAGAAGGCTACAATAGGGGATCGGACAAAAAAAAACTAATTAGTCCGTCAGATAGATTTCCAAAAATTATTGGACACGTATTTTTTCTTTTTTCACGTAAACTTAAAATGAAGACGATACAGTGCTTCGAAAACTCGTGTGACGTCATATGATAGTACATTTTGACGACACAAGTGACGTTTCAAGCCCCACTCCAAGATCTTTGACGCGTTTTATCTTCGTCATTTTTTATTGATTTGATAAAAAAAAAAAACATATTCAATATTTTTCGATAATCTAACTTACGGACTAAACAGAATCATATTATTTTGACCCAGTCCGATCCCCTATTTAAATGCTCACCAAAAAAGATTTTTAGACCCTAGATTAAAGTACAGTAGAGTACTAAATAAAATATTTTAACTTTAAATAAAATAAACCCACTCTATACTGAGGTGCCTAAAGAACAACGTTTTAAGTTTAAAAATAATTAGACACTCATCAGAATAATGGGGAACACAAAAGGGTCAGAATATTCGTATCAAATACACCTAAAATCGAAGTGTAGAACGTGTACATTACATTAGTTTTTGTTTTACTTCGATACATGCAGTATTTCCGAAGTTATAACGCCGAGAAGTTTAAGTAATTTTTTGAATTTCCGAGATTACGCGCGCTCGTACTAATACGTCACAGCCCGCGACCGCGTCACTGCGCGGCACTTAGTCCGGTGCGTTGACCATAATAAATTAGGCGCGTCTCGTTTTATTTTATTTCGATCGTCTTCGTTTTCCTATTATGTACTTATACATACACATACATACATAAACTCACGCCCTTTTCCCATGGGGATAGGCAGAAACCACAGATCGCCACTTGCTTCGATCCTTACCTAATACATAGGTACTCCTTTTGCCTCGTCGTTGTCGTCGTACATAGAGTGTCCTTGTATTTCAAAGTAATAATAATATTATCCTATAAATCCGATTACACTAAAGTGAAACGTGTATTGTTTAGAATGGAAGGTTTTCTAATATGTCAGTCGAACAATCTGCCAAGAGTGGATAGTTTGATGGTGACTTGGTGACACAATATGTCATGAAAAATCAGGATTTTATGGCTGCTGAAAATCGTGGAATAACGATGAAAAGGTATAAGTATAGGAATGTTAGCCTGGAAAAGTAAGCCTTACCTACTCCTGGGTAGGTATTTGTTCAAACTTAAACCTAACTGAAAGTGTGTCTTTCATTTAGTTAGTAGGTACCTATAGGTAGGTACTCGCAATCAACATCTCGAATCTCGAGGTTGTCGATGATTATTTTATGTGTTTTATTAGTAGGTATAAACTAAAAGAAAAAGTCACTATTTACCCATATACAGAATGTAGTAAGTCTTAGCAGGTATTTACGTAGTTACCAGTTTTGTAAGTAGGCAAATACCTACCATTATTATAGTTTTATAGGTACTAAACCAGATATTTTTGATTAATTTTATTTTTAAATGAAAAGAAAATAAAATCGAAATTATCTTCACAGCAGTGCGCTTTAGTTTTAGGACCTATTGAATCAACTCTTTTTACGGGTGTCATCCACTTTTTCTTCATTTTTTGGGTCCTCAAGCACATAAAAAAAGAGTTTATCAGGTGTTTAAACTGTTGAATTGAAGGTGATTGAAGCACCGAGGCACAATACAGTATTTTTTTCCATTTTTACCACAGAGAACTTTATAATTTTGATTTTTACTGCGCACGGGCGTGCAAACGAGAGCGTGGTTGTGGGAGTTGTGACGTCATCGGGTAGTGAGCGCCCGCCCGCGTTTTTAAAAACCTTCGGGCGGAAATACGCACTTTGATCGTAAATATCTCAGTCATTTTTTAAGATATGAAAAAAGTAAAAACACAGTTCTTCTTGTAATTTTTTGTAGATTTATTTGGTGTGTAAAGTAAAAAACGTTTGTCAGACCCATTGTACGTGTTGTATTTATATTCTTTTTGCCTACCAAACTGGATAAATGCTAACCAAATCAAATTATAATACGATCGTCTCGCGACAGTATCCTTTATGGGCGGCATGGGCACCGGGCCGTAGGCCGACGAAGGAGGCCGGCGGAGGCCCGGCACTTCGGGGACATAAGATATTAGTGTTATTTAATATGCGAGCGAAGCGATCGCGCGTCATGGAGATAAATTGAAAGTCGTGAAATACAATATTGGTGACATCTATTTAGTGATAATATAAAATATTTGGTCTGCAGTTAACTTTAAAGGCGTTAATAAATCTTTATGGTATAAAATAAAAAGGAAAATAGGTTCATTCCTACAATACTTTAGGAAACACAATTTGGTGAGCATTAATCCATTTTGGCCGGCATTTCGAATTTTTTTGGTAGTAAAATAGGTTCTTTTCTGGTAAGCGTTTAAACACAAGCCATTTTAGAAAAAGGCAATAGCTATAAATTTATTTTCAATAAATCCGATTTTTAGCAGTGTTTAGTTTGCCAATGTAGACTTGTTGCTTACAAAGTAGTGTTCAAATTCAGACCTTGCTACCTTTGAAATAAAGTTGATAAAAATGTTATCACATAAGGCAACTCAGATATTATCAGTTTATTTTTGGTTTCTATAAACTACAGTCAGTACCGTGTGCTGCATAGAAATTACGTAATTATGCAGGCTGCAACCCAACAGCAACCTTTTCATAGATCAGTGTGATTTTGACAGATGTGTCAGCAAGCTAACAGCAATGTTATTGAAACAGGAATAGAGATCACATTGGCTTTGACAGTAATGTAAAAATAAATGTATAAAGAAACTATATTATGATGCTCACCTTTTGCGTCAGTTTGGATGGCATCTTTGATGACACTGTCGCAAAGCTTGTCCACTTGGAGAAAACGTTTCGTGGCGACGCGTCGTTCTTTTTTTTCTGGTTTAGGCGGCTCTTGTGTTGTTTCTGGAAATTAAATAAAGAGATGGACTTAATTAGTTAATTTATTTTATTACACGGTACTTTTAACAAACATCTCTTTGTTATAGGAGTCACAGACAGCCCACTTTGTCGAGCCTGCATGGAGGAAGAAGGAGCAGCAGCCCTCGTGTTTCTGCTCTGCCCAGAGGTTTCCCATACGGGGCTAAGTACTTCAGTAACCCAGTTATTCTCCGTGAGATCGTCAGTAACACCAGTTGGGGTAGGGGCGTAGCTACCGCCATATTAGCCGTATCAATGATATCAACTTCTTAATTTCTTGTAAAACCTAGATTTGAATTTGTCAAACATTGTAAAAATACACAAAAAAATCCTGGGTTTACATTTTAGGAGCTGTTAGACTAAAACCTCAAAATCTCCAAATCTAGGTTTTACAAGAAACTCCAGACCTCTACGATGCTTTTTCAGCGAGATATCGGTGATAACGTGGTTTTCACCGTTTCAATGGCGCGGCCATGGGGTATTAGTCTTACAGCTTCTAAAATATAAACCTAGGATTTTTTTTCTATATTTTTACAATTTTTTTACATATTTAATCTGTTGTTTACCAAAATTTCAGCCATTCAGGTCTCTGCAACGCTTTGTTTTAAAGATCTCCGTGGCCGCACGGTTCTCCGCGTTTCGATAGCGAGACCACGTTTAAGCCCTTCCAACTTTGTAACCATAACTTTGACAAATTTATGGTTTTGGGAATCAACTTTTTCAAACTTTTACATAATCTTGGCATAGTTTAAAAAAAAAAAAAAACGTCGTGGCCGCGCGGTCGAAACGGACACCTTAAGCTCTTAGGCCGTACTTCCCAAGAAAAAATCATACCTATCATAAAAATGTGCCCAACGTGCGCAAAGAAGTTTCTCTTCAAAAATTTCGAAATTCAAAAAAGGAATGCCTTCATTTGGGCCGTTGGGCCCTAACAAATTTTGATACAGGGCTCGTCTAAGGCACGATACGCCTCCGGCCTTTGAGTTGGGTAAATCGCATAATGTAATACGCGCTTTGGACGTGGAGTTGCGGACAAAAGTTACTTATACTATACTATACTATATCTATCTAATACTTAGTAGAAATACAAAAAACCCTACCCAATTTGTTCGACGATATGATTTGCTCATCAGATTTAAATATAAGTGGTTCCTCCACAATATCGCCAGTATCGGTGATGACGCGCCGAGGTAACTGCTTGTCTGGCGTCACCAATAAGTCTTCATTCACGATCGTATCGAATTCAGGCAGTGGCTCAGTCTGATTATCTTCCATTGGCTCCTGAAATTATTAAATTACGTTTATTAATATTTTTAAAGCTGATGAAATTATATATTTTTTGTTTTTCAGCCTCGTTGGTCTAGTGGCCGCAAGTGCGACTGCTGAGTATGAGGACCTGGGTTCGACTCCCGAACAATTCACGTTGCGGAAGAAGAGAGTAATAGTTTTCTGCATTTTGTATTTTATTATCAGTTCGTAAACACATAAATATGCATAATATGCATTCGAAAATACTCGCCACGTCGACTTCGAGGAAATGGCACCAAGAAAGCATTCGCTTTAGAGAGAACCTCACGTCCTAGCAGCCGCGGGAGACGCACCCGGCGTCAGGGGCCACTTTGATGGCTCCGGCTACTGTACGGACGGTGGACGGTGAGTAATGGGCCAGCTCGCCGTCCGTCCGTCTTATAATATGACGACAGGCCGTGTGTGTCGACAACACGTTTGTGTTCCACGCGCAACTCCGCAAGGGCCGACACCTGCCGGGGCTGCAGGACTGTGCGAAAGAAATACCGCGGCCCCGGAACACAACGGCCTAAGAAGGCACATGGGTGGGTTAAGTCTGACACACCCTTCCACTCCGCCCATTGTCATTGTTCATTTGATGAGTTCCCATCCACAAAAAAGAGTATTTATTCTCTTTCCGACGCAATGCAAATTGACCCTTTAACGCCATTCAAATAAAAACAACTTTACCTCAACAACCACATCCTGGTCATTATGATAGTTCTGTATATGCTCTATTACGGAAGAGAAAGTCACTTTGCAAGTGTTACAGCTGTAGATCTCCTCCTGCTGATCTTCTTGAACTACTTCCTGGTGTTCTTGTACATTGTCTGGTGTGATTAAGTTCTCGTTGCCCAGGTCTGGAATTGGAAAGAATTTATTATAGCTTGATTATTATTTATCAGAAACCATGTGATTATGATTTTAGCTTTTTATGTTTAATAATAATAGGATAAATCTTGGATGGCTTTCTAGCCGATTGGCGGGAGGTTGCACACCATCGCGAGAAGTTTTTTTCTTTTAATAATCGTTGCCCCACACAATTTCTCCTGTATCGTGGGCGCGTTTACAAATATTTAAAGCCACATACACAAATAACCAGACCGGAACAACTATCTGTAGGCTATACAAATATTTGTTTCGTGCGGGGATCGAACCCGCGACACGCCGCACAGCAGTCCAATCGCTCAGCCACTGCGCAAATCGTTGATTTGAATTTCTATTTAATTTCTACAGTTTTTGGATTTCTAAATGGCATTTCTTCAATACAATTTAGTTCTTGATTTCTCTACACTACCAGGACAAAAAAAATGCAATTTAATTGTTTTAATTACCATTTTAAATTATAAAGCCACACTATAAAAACTGTTACCTTTAACCGTAGTCAGTGATATGGTTCCATCATTATTTTGTTTTGTCACGATAGTGCTGCCCGCATCGGATTCATCCTGCGTGACAATCATGTACCGGCTCTCCCCATTTTCTTTCACCAGTTTAAATTCCCTATTTTGTAAGCATGGTTTCAAATCTTTGCTAAATAGTTCCACATACATTTTATTTGCGTCATTTGGGTCTACATGAGCTTCGAAGGTTTGTTCTGTTGTGAAGTTGCTCCCATCATTAGGAGTTATTTCTGAAATCATATTTTGTAATATTTCAGAAACTTTTTTTGCTGACCTTACTAAGTTACTAGATACCTGTCGTTGGCTGAGAGATCAATTTTATAAAAACTAGTTAAATACCAAGAGGCATATAAAGATAAATGAAGTACTATTTCAAGACGGGTTTTTTAAAGTGATTTTTTAATACAGAGGTGTATTAAAAAATCACTTTAGTACAACATGTTAGTTGTAATTATATTTTTTTATAATATAATAATAATATTCCACAACTATCACACAACGCCATCTAGTCCCAAGCTAAGCAGAGCTTGTGTTATGGGTACTAGACAACTGATAAACATACTTATATATTTCTAAATACATACATATTATAGATAAATTAGACACAGAACAAATGATCGTGCTCATCACACAAACATTTGTCCTGGGTGGGAATCGAACCCACGACCTCCGGCATAGCAGTTAGGGTCACTAACCACTAGACCAACAGGCCAGTCTAATTAAATTACTTCTAAAGGGATTAAGGTTCCTTATTTCTTAAAGCTTCTTATTTCTAAGGAGGATGCCTGAAGGTAGCCACCAAAATTCAAATTTTCTTTTCTACTTTTTTGCAATTTCCATGTCAGTTTGATCGGAACTTTGATTAGCGGGCATACCATGCATGTATTTTCAGAATTATAATGATGAATGTCATCAATACACCGGTCTTAGTTAATTTAATCCCATTGATTGACTCATTTGCAGAAGCTCGGGAATAATTTTATCAAGAATGTGGCAATTCCCCGTTATGGTTTTATAAAAACGCATAGCATAGCTGCCTGTCCTATCTGCCAGCTTTTGTGTCAAGAGAAGTACCATGTATCCTTGTTTACAAGCGACACTTGAGGTATGAAGAGTAAATTTGTAACAGACATAATAAGATTATGCAATTTTTACATAGTAAAAAATACTGACTATAATCTTACCACTTTGATATACTTTAATTCCAGAATTTTCAATATGTGATGAGTTTTCAATGCCGCCCGCATCTGATGGGCGCTCAAATATAATAGTATGTACATTGCTAGCTGGCTGACAATCATCATGAGTCAGATGCTCTACAAGGTGTGGTAATGAGGTGCATTTGTTGTTACAAACAGGACAATATACATTCTTTAATGCATTATTTAAATGCTCAAGTAGAGATTGTTTAGAATTAAAAGTCGTAGTGCAGCATACAGGACAATTCATCGGCTGGCCTCCCATTATAGCAGAATTACATCAGTTTACGCCCCTAATGTCGTCAGACGCCAATCATTTCTGATAAAAAAGAGTGCATTATTTTGTAAACATATCACTTTCATTCAAGCTGATAAAAGTGCTACGTTCAGTTTGTATCTAAATTCTCAACTCAAAACCATATTAAATCAGAAGAACTTCACACTAATTTGTTAAACGTGAAGAAAGCACCGAACGAACTAACAACTCACCATTTTTGTCAAAACTGACATTACTGGTGTGTTTTCGAAGATATTATATTTTTCTAAAAATATGACTAAAAGTCACAAATATAAGCGTTTATGACAAAATATCACCAAGAGACAAAAACTTGTTGTTAGAGTCCCAAAAATAGTCAAACAAAAATAAAATCATTGTGAATTCTTTTGTATATTTTTAAGTGAATCGATAACAATTTGTCCAAACCAAACTTTGAAAATGCTTATTTGCTTGTGTTGCTACATGTAAACAGTAAACAGTGATTAAAAAATCAATATTTCTCTAAGAAAAGATTATTTCATAACGGCTATTACTTAACAGATAGTTGTAAATATTTGTTCCTTTTTGAATGTCTTTTGTTAATTAGTGATTATTTACAATTTTATTGAAAAGATTTTATTTTGACTCTATTGTTCTGATTTTATTCTGTGATCTTATTTCAATGGCAACATTGTAGCAATGTTCGCCATTTTGTCGTGGTGATTTTTTAACGTAGCGATTTTTATTTATTCGTGCTAATTATTTCTTTACATTGCAAATAAACGGATACAACTGACATTTTAACACCAGATTGTGCCTGCTTACAATACAAATTAGTTGAAACATTTATATTTCAATAGAAGAAGAAGAACGTTGACGCTTGATATGTTTGTGTGTGAGTGTTTTCGCGGGTAAATTTGATTAAAACAACATGTTGGGAAAGAGAATGCACCATAACAGCAAGGGGAGGCTAGCCAGCAAAGGCCACGATAATGGGAAACCATCTAGTCCAGGCATTTCACCTTACAACAAACCTGCAAAAATACCAGGTGCCATATCTGCAGGTAAAACTAAGTCGGATCCTTGTCCTATACCATACATAAAGATACAAGATAATGCTGTACATCTGCCGCGTTTCACTGCGATAGCAGCTCGCTCTGCTGATGAACCTATTGGGATGGATGAATTAGACTCTCTGCAACTAGAGCTCGAGTCCCTGTTGGGGAATACAGCTCTCCGTATAAGATACTTTCAGGCTGAAATTGAGAGCATTGATACAAATGAATCCAAAAGAGAAAAGAAGGGAAAAGCAGCTGGTAAACAATTACAGTTTCCTGTTAAAAGAAAATTTCCAGATGACAAATTACTGAAAACAAATAGTACTAAGTTATCTAACCAGCCCAAAGTGCCTAAGTTCAAGAACTTATCCAATGCTTCCTCGGGTGGATCCCAGAATTATTCAAATGACATTGGAAATTCTGATAACTCCGTCAAGCTGGAACTATCACAGTTTGCTCTACCAAAGAATAATATTCCATACAAATTCTGGAGTTCTGTAGATCCCTACTGCGCTCCTGTCACTATGGATGACATCAAATTTCTTGAGTCTCTATTGGCTCAGAGCAGCAACACAACATTGCCACCTATACCTCCGCTTGGCCGTCACTACTCAGAAGTGTGGGCAGATGAACATCTGGCTGAGGACCAAAATGCTTCTAATCCTAATAAACAAAAATCATCGATGTCTCCTGAAGCTTCCAGTATCCGTAAGAAACTTGACAAATCCAATGAAAACATGATCACTGGACCCTTGACACAAAGATTGGTATCAGCACTTATGGAAGAGAATCTAATGAACTACGAAGTGCCTGACATAAAAATGAAACAGACTACTAACAGCAAAACTAGCTATAAGAATTCCCTTACATTAGAAAAATGCCTTAGAAAGGAGTTGGTGGAACAAGGAATACTTGATCCAGAAGATTTGCCACCATTGACTAATCCAGCTGATGATGAAATACTGGCAGAAATAAAAAAATGCCAGACTGAACTGACTGCAGTAAAGAAAGACAACTGTCGCAACCTGAAGCATCTCATTGGGCTGTGTAAACAAGAAATGATTAGACTGAATCTAAAGAAACAGCTGGATCAAGTCGATATGGAATGTATTGATATTTATAAGAAAATGGTGGCTGCAAAGCAGAAGAAGAGACCTATAACTAAGAAAGAAAAAGAAGATGCTTGGCGAGCTATTAATGAACAGATCAGGCTAAACAAGGAAATAAATGCTTTGCCTATAACAGGTCCAAATTCAAGCTAAATCACAATTTTAGTTAAAGTATTCTATGGGGTAGTTTAAGATTTGATTTAGGTACCTATTGTTTAGAAATAAATAACATTAATAATTAAATGTTTTTGTTATTCAAACCCTTATCATATCTTAGCCTTTTCCCAATGATATTGGCGGCTATACAAAAACTCATGCCTTCCCATGGGGGTAAGCAAAAACCACAATCTGGTTGGTTCTAGTTCCAGTTTACCTGGAAGCTGCTGGATAGCTATACTTTACATGGAGCAACTGCCTACCTTATCTCCACAACCTAGTTATCACTGTTACTAGGTAACATGCTACCCCTGTTAAGACAATATCAGACTTTTTGGGCAAAGCTATGACATCCTATAAGAATGGTTCGTCGCAACCCTCATCATCCTATTTCAAGCTAGTCATTGCTCAGATACCTGGGTTTGAGCTATGACTAGCTAGAAAAGCTATACTGAACTATTTTTTGCCTGCATCTACGCTCATGTGGTCTACATGCAACAAACTTTTTTTAAAAGAAATATAAGCGCACTTAGCCACAATTATTATTCCTTGGGTGTCCCAGGAATAAAAAGTTTCACAGAAAAACCCCCATTTCGACCCTCTTAGGGATGGAATTTCCTAAAATCCTTCCTTCCTTATAAATTTCAGCTTTCTAGGTCAAAGGGTTTGGGCTGGGTGTTGATGAGTCAGCCAGTTTTTATTTATATAGAGATAGATAATATTCTACTGATTGCACAGTGTACATACAACAACATAGGTTCTGCAAGACATGCACACCACACCTGCCTAGCCCTTTCTCAACCAAGTTGGGGTCAGCTTCCAGTCTTATAGATGCTGTATGGTCGTTGTATAGATGGTATGATGAGTTGATTACACATAACATCAGTCATCACGCCTGTACTCCTCGAAGGGTTAGGCAAAGGTGTAGGTACACACGTTTCGCCAGTTATAAGTCAGTCAGTTGACGGCACGGTTAGCGCAGTGGCTCAAGCAATGGACTGCTGCGCTGCGTGTCGCGGGTTCGATCCCCGCACGGATCAAATATTTGTATGACCTACAGGTAGTTGTTCCGGGTCTGGGTATTTGTGTATGTCAGTTTAAATGTTTGTAAACGCACCCACCCACGATACAGGAGAAATTCCTAGTGTGGGGCAACGTTTAAAAAAAAAAAAAAGTCCCATTTGCCATCAACCACGCAAGACTTCGTGGCTGCTACTGAGCTATTCCTGATGGGAAAATGCAATAACGCGGCCTGGAACCTGGTAATCGAACCCAGAACCTGATGCACAGCAGTCACTGGCGACCAGTAGACTAACAAGGCAGTCAGGACAGCAGTTGATTATTTTACGAATTGAACGATAATGGAACCGACTGGAACGATAGTGGCTGCCCTTCCCAGTGGATGGCAATAAAACTATGGCATGGCAGAAGTGCGCTATGTTTCCGGTGTGAATGAAACATGTCGGTGAAAGACGAGCTACGTACAACATTTTTTTTTGGGGTTTGCGAAATCATAAAGTAACCCTCGCTCTTGGGCAGAGCGAAAGGGAGTGTCAGTCTTCTACTGAATTAAAACCACCCATACTTCTTCATAGCCCTTGTGCCGAAGCGGCGAAGCCGCGGACGCGGTATCTCTTGCGAACAACCCGCAGCCAAGACGGGATGAGGTTCAACCTTCAAGTGAATATTTTCACTTGAACCCGTCTATCAGCAGGGAATCGTATTTTTCTTTACTTCTGTACTAGCATGATGCGCAGCTAAGGTGGTATGCTCTAACACTCTCGCTCTAGTTCTCGCTGTAGTAAATGACGGAAAAAAAAAGGTTAAAGAAAAGGAGAAAAAATAGAAAAAGGTCATTAAAACAAGGCTTATTGTGAGGATCGTAGCACGTTTTGTAGTTTCTACACCATGGGAAATACATAGAGCAGCGCAGAAACAGCAATCAGTTCTTTATCAGTACTCAGAGCGAATTACCCAAAGAGTATGTAACTTGAATTACCCTTGTATCCTGTTCTGTGCTTCTAACAGTTGTTTAGCAGCAGTCATCGAAATCACAGTAATACTAAAAAGTTAGCATTGTACAGTGGCAGTTCAAGAGGTGGTGTACAAAAACCGTAAAATCGAATCGAGATATGCCCAAAAGACTCGCATCTAAACAGCTGTTAATTTAAAAAAAACAGTGACGTTTCGAAACATTTGAAAAATAACGAAAGTACAATAATTCGTGAGTGAACTGTGAATGTGAACCGAAAAAAATTATTGTTTGTGAAATAAAAAGTTTAGTGTTTTTAAAGATGGATAATAAACATAATCCATTGACTCCAAACAAAATACAGAGACTTATACATTATGCGCAGGACAAGTCGTTTAATATTCCAAAACGCTTACTGCTTCCCGATGATGCCATGAAACGGTAAGCGGGCTTGGGCCATGAACTTAGAACTTCATCAGATTTTTATTTATCCATGTCAGCTGATTCTCGTATTATTGTTTTTGTTGTAGTATGGCAGCTCAAGCATCAATGGATCAAACTAACACTAATAATTGTGAGTCATCTTCTGGCCTTTTGGATTTAGATAGAATTGAAGGTATAAAACTTAAGTAGAAGTTACTCAAATTAATTTAATGTTTCTAGTAAATATCTTGTTTGTCTGCTAATTGTTTGACTAATAACTATGAATGTTTTTCAAGGCTTTGGAGAGTCAGGTGTTGGAGATTTTTCTCTCAGCAAATCTGTAAGTAAAAGTTTTTAACTTTGTTGTGACTTGGGTTGTGGGTAAAAACGATGTTTGCAATCAGATTGTCCTGATACCGTTACTATTAACTTTATTTGCCTCTTTGTTTTGGATATAGGTAGTCCTCAGCAAGAGATAGGGATGGAATATGTCGGATATTTTATGGAAAGTGATCCAATTGCTCAGCGAATTTTGTCAGTCTCTAAGGGGGAACCTTTATTGAACTAGTTTTAAAAAATAAGGTGTATTTTGATTTCAGACAGCATTTAATCCTGGTGAAATGACTGGTAGATCGACTGAGGCTGATGACTTCCAACCACTGCCAACGGGCCGCCACTCTTTAGATAAAATATTCAACAAGATGAATCAGCAGACATCTGATATTGAAAATGTTATGAGACACTCTGTTGCCAATTACTCTTTTCATTCCAAGGTAAGAAAAATTTTCATGTTACCAAAGACTGGAGGTTGATAAAAACCCCAAATTCTTGAAAATTTTCCATATTGTTGGCTTTTAATTTTCTCATCTTTTCTAGACACAACTATGAATCATCTATTACACAAAAAGAAAGTTTATTACACAAAATATTAGTTAAGAATCTGAAACATCATCATTATCATCATTTGCCTAGCTTTTTACCAACTAAGTTGGGTTTGGCTTTCAGTCTTATCGGATGTAGCTAAATACCTGTATTTGACATGGAGCGACTGCCTATCTGACTTCCACATCCCAGTTAATACTAGGTTCTCAATACTCAATACTCAATTCTTTATTGCATTCCACAATGTAGACTTAGGTGGTAAACATTTTTGAAAAAAGTGACAATCATGGACCCTGTCGGGCACAGCAAAAGAAATATACGTGAAGTTATCTTAAGGTTATCGTTAGGTTAAATGGTGTAATCTGATACATTTGTTATAATTAATTTCAGAGAGACCTCACGGCTGATGAAGCATCGCTGATTGGCCGAGAAGCTATATTACCAGTACAAAATAATGAGAATGCTAATTTTATGGAGAGCATGTCGTAAGTTGCATGAAGTTTGTTTTTTTTTATAGAATTTTCTTTCTTTGTCACCCAGTCTTTTCACAATTTTAGGGTTCCGTATCTCCAAAGGAAAAAACATAACCCTTACAGGATCACTTGTGTGTCTGTCTCTCTGTCTTACCATTCCCCCCCCTTAACTCTGAAACTACTGATCCTAAAATTCTGAACAAAATACAGAAATTAGTTCAACACTTCAGGTGTATAGAATCAAAGATGGTTACGTCCATAGTGCAAAAAAATTCAGAAAATTATAAAAACATTTTTACTTTACGTGATATGTAACTCAATTCTATTGGACTTTACTAGGTTTGTTTGTAAAGTCAATTTGAAATAACAGTGGAGTTTACCAGAATTGGTAATAAATGATTTTTTGGGGTAAATATAGATACAAAACAGATTGTGATGCCATATAAATCTCAATTTTTGAATTTTGTGGACTTTACCATCTTTGTTTCTATACACCTGACTTTAGATTACAGGAAAACCTATAAGAAGTCTATGGTGCTAAAATAACATGGAAAATCTCTCAATATTAACTACAATGGTACGGAACCCATCATGTGCAAGTCCGACTTGCACTTGACTGGTTTTTTTATGTCATCTTGGAAGAAAAAAACATACAAAATCTTATCATTCTTCATTTATTATTTTGAAATACATACCACTTCTGTACAAAGCCTGCCTTGTTGATCTAGTATTCTAGTGGTTGCAAGCACTACTACTATAAAATAAAAAATGTTTAGTTATAGCAAACACGATGTGGAGGTCACCTTTTAAGCAATGAGATGCTTGTATTAGGTGACTCCGCACTTCCTCTTAACATTAAACAGTGTATGCAATTGAAAATAAAAGAGAATACAAGAAAATCTATATAAATAAAAAGAGAAGTCCTGACTGACTGACTGACTGACTGACTGACTCATCAACGCCCAGCCTAAACTCTTGGACCTAGAAAGCTGAAATTTTGCACAGAGGTTCCCTTTATAGTGTAGACAAGGAATAAGGAAGGATTTTTCGAAATTCAACCCCTAAGGGATTTCAATAGGGGATGAAAGTTTGTATGGAAAATCGTCATTTTCACGCGGGCGAAGCCGCTGGCAAAAGCTAGTAATTAAATAAATATAACAATACAAAAAAAGTAGTGCACTTGTGTGATGTATGCGAGTGAGTTTTTGAGTGTGTGTGTTGGTTTGGGTGTGTTTGTGTGTGGGTGTACCTTGTGTATATGAGAATGAGTTAATTTAGTTTAGGTTTTACTACTGATTTTGAGGTTTTGAATTAATTTTATAGGTCAAGCAATTTTATTCAATTTTTCTATCAGGAACCCAGAAATCTAGAATTGTACCTAGTTGATGGCAATGGCCTTGCCTTCAGGGAATTCAGGCAATGGCTAATAATAGGTTAATAGCTAATCTAAATATTATTAATTTCCAGAATGAACAACTCAAATCTCTCAGTTGGTGCATACTTTAAGAATAGATGTCCAGAGTTTGGCAATGTGCTTGGCAAAACTGATAGTCCAGAGCGATCTTATAATCTTATGCCAAGCATTTCTGAAGGTAAGCAAAAACTTAACTTAACTAGAACTCAAACATCATGCTGGCTGCATGCTATTCATTGTGTTATATTAATATCTACACTAATATTATAAAGAGGAAAGATTTGTACCTATTTTTGTATGTTTGTAATGAATAGGCTCAAAAAGTACTGGGCCGATTTCAAAAATTCTTTCACCCTTGGAAAGCTACATTCACCCTGAGTAACATAGGCTACTTTTTATCCCTGTATTCCCACGGGAACGGGATCTACGCGGGTGAAACCGCGGGACGTCCGCTAGTCTACACTAATATTAT
The DNA here is from genome assembly GCA_949775195.1 of Diarsia dahlii. NCBI lineage: Eukaryota > Metazoa > Arthropoda > Insecta > Lepidoptera > Noctuidae > Diarsia > Diarsia dahlii. The sequence goes on along the minus strand of OX459211.1, from coordinate 12,857,724 downwards.
AAAGAGGAAAGATTTGTACCTATTTTTGTATGTTTGTAATGAATAGGCTCAAAAAGTACTGGGCCGATTTCAAAAATTCTTTCACCCTTGGAAAGCTACATTCACCCTGAGTAACATAGGCTTTACTTTTTATCCCTGTATTCCCACGGGAACGGGATCTACGCGGGTGAAACCGCGGGACGTCCGCTAGTGTTTTATATAGTCACTCAGAGGACTAAAATGAACTCTAAAAGAGTCATCATTTGCATTAATTATGCAAGTGGTTGGTCTGAGCCAGTTGCCAGACAGCTGATTTGTTGGCCAGCTCTAGAAGTTAATTCTTGTGTGCACCACAGATGGTCTAAACTTGTGCCATGCTGTTAGGTGCCTGCCGTAATTAAAATTAATGATTAAAAGCCTGATCCTGTTAGTAATTGCGACCTGGCCTGTCCTGGATTTGTACTCAACACACCACTAACATCATCTTTTATTCTAGTATCAGGCCATACAGATTCGTTACGATCTGACAAGAACCTACTTCACAAAATGGATAATACACTTGACTGTGTACCTGTAAGACAGCCACGAAACATTATGGACAACTTCTCGGAGAAAAATGTGCAAGCACAGCCAGAAAGACATACTTTCACACTGCCTAAGACAGAAAAAACTAATGAACCATCAACCAACAAAGTTCCTGAAAAACTGAATCCATTTTACATGAGCCAAGTGCCGGATAAGCCGAAGTATGTTCAGATGACGTTAAATTCTGTTTCACCTCAAAGGAATGTACATGTTGCACCTCCTGCTAGAGAACCTGTGCCAACAAGAGAAACTAATTTGTTTGCGTCTCTGAGATTGATGAACGAGGACACCGAAGGTTCGGTCGAGAATTCTATCAGTATTTCAAGAATTGCTGAATATTTGGGTGAGTTTTGTTAATATTATTATGCTTGGTATAGAAGTAGTAAGTATGGAATCCTCTGATACTGAACTAGGACAGCTAATGTGATGATGAATTAAGTGAAAAAGAAAAGATTTTTGTACATGATGTATAGAATACTTCTAGCCAGGCAAACAAGTAATATGCTCAACGAGAGATATTCTTGTAAAGGTAGATTGAACTTCTAGGGATGTGACAGCGATGCAGACGGCTTAAGCTGATCGCGTTTTACGGCTCACTTCTGCCATGTACTGACTGAGCGCGCAGCCTCGCGAATAATGCGCGCGAGGCAACTCGTGTGGTCGGTCAGGACGTGCCTCGCCCGAGGAAAACAATGAAAAAATTTTAATTATGGCGTCGCGCGGCATTCGCCCGAGGCCGCCTCGCGAGGCTGCGCGCTCAGTCAGTATACAGCTATTCAGTATAATGTTGCGAGTTGCCCCTTGAGTATTGCGGAATGTGGCCCTATTATAGTAACGAAGTTGAGCTCAGCACCTTGGCAGCTTGAGCCTAGTTTGGTTTGGTTTCAATATTTTTTTTTTCTCAAACATGCTTGGAAATTTGAGCATTATTTTGACAACCTTCTTCGAGATAAATCGAAATTGCTGTACTGGCCAGATACATGCGACCAGCGGCCGGCAAAAGTTGTATGAAAATCCATATCTGTCGTGTTTAGCGGCCAAATAAATTACATACTAAACTCATATCTGTCGTGTTATTTAAAAATGGAACGATCTTTTACTCTGAACCATAGCAACCAAGGAGGTGACTTAAAGGTTTTATTTAAATTTCGAATTGGCTGAACTCTTCAACGCGTGAAAAATTATTGTTGTATGTGATTTTGAAAAGTAAATTGTATTTAATTTCCTCGCATTATTTGAGAAAAGTACTATACAAGCCTTGGCCACAACTAGGCATTGATGGACTTACGTATGTGTGCCTCGGCTTCGCCTCGGCCCACATTTACACGTTCGTCCATCAATGCCTCTGTTGCTGGCCGCTGCAGTAATGTACTATTTTTGCCATCTAAAATATAATTCTTACAGGTAAACAATCCAACATCAGTGTATCAGATATAATGCAGCTAAACAATAAAAAGAAACACATGAATACAAAGCAACCCCTCACAGAAGTACACATGAACATTCCGGAATCTAAGAAACAAAACAATCAGGATGTACATGTCACCAACTTGAAGGACACTCGGAAGACTGAGACAGCCTCATCCGCTGGGACTTTAAACACAGTTATATTACAGAATAAATACAAACAAAATAATGAGCCGGAAATCCCAGCTGTTGTAGTGACTCGGGACTCTTTGTCTGATAATCAAGTAATAGAAATTGATGATGCAAAGTCCAAGAAAAGTGCGAGGTCTAAGTCTCCGTCAAGCAAAAGTCATTCGACTCTCAGCACGGTACAGGAAAACTTTAACAGTTTCAAATCTGGAGACAGCCCGTTACATACTAGCAAAGGTATTTGTTTGATTTATTTTATTTTATTTTATTAAACTTTTATTTGCAGACCTTAAGTCCATAGGGTTAGTAATACATGAAATAGACTTACTTAACTAATATTAGTAACACACTTAAACAACAAGTACAAAACAAATAATAACAGACAATAATATACACAATATACATAACGAATATACGAGAAATAAACACAATGTAAACAAAAGGAACACATAAAAGACGTATACCTACACGACACTGGTCGACTCAAAGTAGCTACTTTGAGTCGACCTGTGTGTGCAGTCTCATCCATCGGCCAAGCATCGGGCAGTCCCACCGGTCACTCAATGCCCTCAACATGCTGTGGGAGCTGACATCTGTTCGGTGCCGGAGAGAAGCGCATCGCTTACGAATGATGGCGTAAAAGTCATCTACCCGCGCATCGGCAAACATACCCGAAGCACTGCAAAAACGCGGCAGCCCCACAAGCATTCTGAAGGCATTATTATATTGGACACGCAGAGCGCTGTATGCCTCTTTATTTATTATTATTTATTTATAAGGGGAGGTGTAGACTTGGGTAACTTTTAATGTGACTGAATAGAGTAAAGCTGTTATTTTTTTTCAAAGGGATTTTCCCCACACTAGGACTGTCTCCTGTATTGTGTGCGAGTTTACAAACATTTAAACTCACATAAACAAACAACCAGAGCCGGAACAACTATCTGTGCGCCATACAATTATTTGTTCCGTGCGGGGATCGTATCCGCGACACTCAGCGCGGCAGCCAATCGTTCTGCCACAGCGCCAAACATATCACATGTTTGTTGTATAATAGGGGATCGGACAGGGTCAAAATAATATGATTCTGTTTAGTCCGTAAGTTAGATTATAGAAAAATATTGAATACGTGTTTTTTGTTTTATCAAATCAATAAAAAATGACGAAGATAAAACGTGTCAAAGATCTTGGAGTGGGGCTTGAAACGTCACTTGTGTCGTCAAAACGTACTATCATATGACGTCACACGAGTTTTCGAAGCACTGTATCGTCTTCATTTTAAGTTTACGTGAAAAAAGAAAAAATACGTGTCCAATAATTTTAGAAAATCTATCTGACGGACTAATTAGTTTTTTTTTGTCCGATCCCCTATTACAATTAATGTTTGTTATAAGCGATTGTGATGAGCAACGATTACTCATCACAATCGCTTAATAATATTTTATCTTATGTGACTGGCACAAGGTTCGAATTTTAGCAATTGATGCTCCACAAAATTTGCGCTCAAAGTCGCATAAAACCTAAGTCTATACCTCTTAAAAAGTGTTTTGTTTAATAATTTTTATCACAAACACTATTTATTATTATTCTTCTTCTATATTTATGTATAATTGGGTTTGATTGGTTGTAGTAACTATTTAGTTATAATTTTCAGGCGAGGCCAAAACATATGTTCCTTCCCCAAATACCATATATAAAGAGTTAGATAAATCTGTAGATTGGCACGAAATATTGCAAAAGGAACATTTGAAAAAGGAGAGCTTAGCTAAAGCTAAAGGTTTGTGGGCCTCGCTTCATTCACCATTGTGTGGGAATCTTAACATGAATAACCATCACATCATCTTACTAATTTCTCTTAAAATCGATGGGTAACTGGGAGCCGAATTCGTTTTGGTTTACTCAGCTTTTAACCTGTGGGTTAGGTTTTAATATTATTAACATATTCACACTTTTATCTTGCAGCATTATTCCAATTTGTAACCATTACTAATATGTATAACAACGATTGCAAAACTGCAATGTGCATAGAAAGAAGTGCAACCATCGCGAAATGCATCCATTGTAATGACAAAAAAAGTGCATCGCATTTATCATTTTTTACTTTTTTATCACTGTAATTACTGTGACATTTTGGCCTGTGTGATGAGCACACGCATATACTAATTATATATGATTTCTTTTCTATTTTAGAGCTATGGGTTGAGATATTAGCTTCTGTCGCCGATGGATACGTGGGTAAGTGTCAAAAGCGCGCTACATATACATTACACATATACACACGCACGAGCGCACGTGCTGCTCTACTGTTTCGGCCGGCATAGCTCGGCGGCTAAATCGAAATAAGTAGAAATAATGTTGTGTTCGGGACAATGTCACTCGGCTTGCTCGACTCGTAATAAGCCAACCTAAATCTGCTTCTGCTAGGGTAGACGTTCATGTCGTTGAGTGTGAAAGACTCACAAGTACTGAATGAGTAAACACAAATTCAAACTTACACCAACCACACAAAGTAAAAAAAGGCTGCAACACACGTTATGTCACTTTCAAACGCTGATTGTATATTCTGGGTTTTTAATAAACAATCCATTTAAGGCAACCAATTTTCATATAAGCTAATTAAATCTATCCGTGATTTCAGGCGTCAACTGCGCTGTAATGATAACAGTCACAACTTTATCAGACAGCTGGTTAACTGCTAAACTTCAATTCGAAGATCTACCAAACGACGGAAAAGACCTCTCTTTTGAAATGCCACGAATGCCATTATTGCTGTCTCCAGGCAAGTCTGAGAGAATTGTACTGAACTTAACATCTAATGTGGAACTGAATACTCCACTAAAATTCACGATGTACTTGAGAGATGCGTCAATTGACGGAGATATAGAACAGAAAGGCGAAATTGAAACAGATATCAAAATGCCTATGATACAAGCTATGTCTTGCGATGGAGTTAATAAGGTTACCTTCCCACCGGTACAAGAAAACAGCTCACTTATAAAGTCCTTCGTACTTATAAGTGATTGTCCTGCTGATCTACTCTTAGAGTTATCAGTAGTTGAGGGTGACAGCGTGTTCGCAATAAAAAATGTTCAGGAGATCAAGAAAGTCGATGTGAACAAGATTCTGATGGATCGTCAGGGATCGAACGATGAGGCACAGCCTCCAGGAAAGGCAAAGAACAAGGCAATTAACAAACAGCTTTGTAGGTTGACCAGTGGTAATGCTATAAGGGTCACCGTTAAATTCAGTGCACCGAAATTATCGGATATTGAACAAGGTTTGTAATATAATTGTATGTACTTTACTTGAGGTTTTCTTGTCTACCTGTTGCTATATCAATGTAGTAGATAGCCCGTTTGCAATCAAATCGGTTTGAGTGACTGCGTTATAAACGTGGACGACACAAAAAGTGCGTGAGTATGGAATGATTAGGTAGTTTTCTATAGTCTGTCTACCCATGGTTCAAAGTCGTGAGTTTATCCATGATTAATCTAACTATTCAAAACTAGAAACCTAATTCCTAACTCAAACCATTTAAACCTATGCACTCTCAAGTTTACATTAAACATGAACACCAAGTCACGTTATTGTAAACTAGTTTTTCTGTTTCCAGCAGACTCAATAGTGACATTGAATGGGCTGATGAACGTGAATTTGATAGGAGTCAACAGTGTACTCCGGAAGATTGATCTGATCGGCGTGGTCGGTACTGTGAATCTTGTTATGAAGCCTGCTGTCAATCAACTACAACTATCTAATGGTAAGTTTCTCATCCATACTAATATTATAAATACGAAAGTAACTCTGTCTGCTTGTCTGTTACTCAATCACGCCTAAACTACTGAACCAATTTTCATGAAATTTGGTATGGAGATATTTTGATATCCGAGAAAGGACATAAAAAAAAACTTTATTCAAGGGGTTGAAAGGGGGGTACGAAAATATTACTTTTGGTCGCGATAACCGGCATCGGTAGCGATAACTGACATCCGCGCGGTTGAAACCGCGGGCATTTGCTAGTTACATAATTTCCCATTCCATTGGTGCAAAGGCCGACATGAATAATTATAGAAAACAGAGGTGTTATACGAGCACACAGTTGGAACGGAGTTCGTTTCACTATATTTTTTGTGTTTGTATGAAGCAATGATTAAATGAAAAGTGGTTAAAAAAGCTAGAAAACCCGACTGAATAAATTTAAAATCAAGAAATGAACACATTTTAAATTAAACAAAACCTGGAAACAGCCGGGGTCCAACATATTATAAAACAAAGTTCTAGACCTCGTTTGTCTGTCTGTTCGCGGTAAACTCAAAAACTACTGCACCAATGAAGGCGTTTTATACGAATATCAATGTAACTCATAGAAGAATAAGGTTCATAGTCGTATGAACCGTTAACTTAGAAAAAACAGGACGATCTGTGAATGTTGCTTTTGGCTTATTGAAGCCAGAAATCAGCCAGTCACAATAATACTTCTTCGACATCCATGCAGCCAAAACTTGGAATCTTAAAATCTGATCCATAACAATCATTATCGTTCCCTTATCCCAATTCAATTGGGGTCGGCGCAGCATGTCTTCTTCCATCGTCTATTACTCGTCATCTCCTCAGAAATTTCCTTTCTTGCCATATCTAATCCATTATGTGTTTATATCATTTACAGAACCAACAAACATAGAACTATGTAACAATGGCACCATACCAGGAATCTGGATCGTGAAGATAGGTACGAACGCCCCAACAGACAGTGTTCCTTTCAGAATATCTGCAGTCAAGTTTGAGATACGACCTGGAGCATCGAAGACCGTCAGCCTGCTTTATACTGGCCCGGGAGACGGAATTTGTGAAGCGTAAGTTGAAATATCACGTCATCATGCCTGTAGTCAAGGGTTAGACATATATGTACACACTTTAAATCATTGTTCTTATTTGCAGCACTGTAATATTCGAAGACCTAACATCTGGAATCAAAAAAACAATAGAGATATGCGGAGGGTCAGACAAACCAAAATCATTCCCCATTAAGACCAACTACGCTACCATGTCTTGGGTCAGAGCAGGCAGAAAAGAACTGAGTTTGAAGAATTCTACGAACAAAAAGTGCTATGTAAAATGCCAGATAGTCGGCGAAGGGTTCGCAATAGATCTGCCGCGGGAATCGCGAGGAAGTTACTTGGTGCCTTTCGGGCCGTGTGAGTGTAGACCCTTGCCTATCGTGTTTACGCCAACTACAAGTGCACCGCAGAAAGCGACGCTTCATGTAGTCTATGATTCTAAAAATGCCAATGAGTCTAGTAGAAAGGTAAGGATTGTGATGTTTTCAGTATTGCTCTTTTTTGCATAAGTTTTCTATTTCAAAAATGTTTCACTATCACCTGTTCTTTTTTTTTTGCAAATGTTTGACACACCACATTTTAACAGATGAACAGGGAAGGGGGTACTTTAAGGGGACAGTCTTCGGTTTTATGTTCCTGAAGTGCTGATTTTGTATCAATAAATTAACCGCGACACTTGGTGGAGGCCTGTGTCCAGCAGTGGACGTCTTTCGGCTGAAATGATGATGATTTAACCATGTTCAACAGTACTGTTTCGTTTCATAGATCTTGCTGTTCGGCTGCGCAAGCGGCGACCCGCTGCGTTGGTCGGGGCTGGTGACATACGGGGACACGGCGCTAGTGCGGGCCCTGAGTCGCATGCCTATCAACTTGGAGCTCTACAACAAGTCCACCTCACCCGCCTTTGTATGCGCCAGAGTTCATTTTAATTGTAAGTGCATTTGTGTTTTGGTTTTTGTGCGAGATTAAACATTGGTGGATTTAAGCAAGAACTGATTGTATGTTATTTTCTGCTCTGATAAACGGTGGTGTAAAACTAAAAAAATATGGGTGCTAATTAAACCGGCTTCTTTTTAATAGCATTATTTGCATCTAAAAATCTAACTTGCCTTCTAAATTACTAAGTCAGCCACAATTAACGAGCATCTAAATAATACTATCTTAGCCACAAGTTATCTTTTTTAAAGCCACTCTAAATACAACTCAGCATCGTGATTATTTTTTAGCATCTAAATTTGTAACATGAATTCAAACAGTAAACTTCTAAAATATTATTATATGGCATCAAAAAAATATTCAATTAGCTTCTAATTTATTAACTCAGTACGTTTAAATTATAACTCATGCCACATTAACTGAGCATCAAAATTTAATTAAAATTGTCATCAAATATTATATTATAGCCACTAATAGTATGTATAAACTCCTGTCGTGTCATCGAAAGGTTTAATAGGGTATTTCACCTAAAAAATCTAATTAGTCCGTCAGATAGATTTTCAAAAAATAAAGGACATATTTTTTCTTTTTTCACGTAAACAAAAGATGAAGACGATACAGCGCTTCGAAAAGTCGTGTCAAGTCGTGTGACGTCACAAGGTTAGTACTTTTTTACTCACGAAGTGACGTGAAAAGCCCCCACTCATGATCTTTGACACGTTTTATTTCCGTCAATTGTTATTTATTAGATAAAACATAAAACACGTATCCAATATTTTTCGATAATCTAACAGACGGACTAATTAGAATTTTTTGGTGAAATACCCTATTACAGAAGTTCAGAGTACTAAATGACCTAAATATTGAAGTTCAGAGTTTCGAATGTCCTAAAGATCGATTTTATTTACATGTTGTGCTACAAAAATTATCGACAGAATCGCTTCAGAACTTCATTTTTATCGGAAAACTAGACAATAAATTGTGAAAACATTTCTGCAAGCAACTCGGAAGTAGCGCTCGCCGGCCGCTGCCGCGGCACCGCTCGCTTCGCTCGCTCGGCTCGCGCGCGTTTGGTCACAGTTTTAACCTAACCTAACCTATTTCCCTCAGTTTACAATAACGAATCATGCAGTCTGCCTGTGACTAGTCAATTAGACAATGGTAAAAACATTTCTGTAACTAATAGGTATTTTTAACGTAAATATAATAATCTAAAGTATATCAAAAGTTGACATTTCATATATAATATACGTTGGCGTTCTCTGATTGGTGCAAATGGCCGGTCGCTGTCGTCTCGCGCGCTCACGCCAAATCTTTCTGTTGCTATTTTCACGATAAAAGAATGTGATGTATTATTTTACATGCGAAGTTATAATAAATGATGTTGACTACGGTCGCTTCATTTATATTTTTTTGAGGGCCTTGTGTTGAAGCTGTAAAATGTAAAATGGTGGTGAGATATAAATTCCGTGGCTGAGTTAGTAAATTAGGTGCCTATGTATAAATAACAAGGACAAGTTAATATAAATGTTGATCGTCACTTGATGCTTTCTATAGAATATTTAGTGGGCGTTGTAAAGAAGACGAATTAGTATATTAGAGGCTATATAATTTTCCCGTGGCTGAGTTATAAAATTAGAAGTTTGATCCTGTGGCCAATTAAAAAAACTGTGGCTCGATTAATTATTTCTCAAAAAATATTTAAAAAGATATCATAGTTTAATAACAAGCACATCTTGCAAAGTGTTATTTGATTTTTCGATCAGGAATTTCTCGGATCAGTAACAATCCGGAATCTGAATTCACGCCCTGCCCATTTCTGGTATTAAGTAAAGAACGGGTATACCTCTGCCCAACCCTCTGTACAGGCTGTTTATTTTTGTTCATAACAATCCGCCCGCACGCAAGGTGCCATTACATCCGCACAGAACGCTCTGCCACCGTCTATGTTCCCTTCCTCCTAATAACCCTTCAACCTCCAAAGCAAGAGTGATCTTCTAGGCTAGTCCCCATGCAAAGCTTTTTTCTAATTTTTCAATAAAAAAAAAGAAGTAGTCATCAGAACAATTCATGATATTTTCCAGTACAATACATGTGCGTGTCTGAGCACGCGCAACTGACCGGCGCGCGACACATAGTGCGGCCTCGCTCGCGCCACTCGCTGTGCCTGCAGGTGGACTGGCCGCGCGTGGAGCGACGCGCCAGCAACGCGCCCGCTGCCTCTCTTGCCACTATCACCGTGCTCACCGGGGCTGAGTACACGCGCCGTAGGATACTCAAGTAAGTGGATACTGGACAAATAAATTAGTTTATTAACTAGCACCGCATCGCAAGAAAAATCGCATTTATAAAGTGTGCTGCAGCTGCAAATCAGCGTGAGATACACCTTAGCACCCTTTTGGCATGGCATGTATGTTTAAAGGCAAGCATGTTTCAAGGTGTTTTTGTTTTTAATGCCAAATAAACACATTTTTCTTTCTTTCTCTATAGTATTTGTTAACTGTGTCGTGTGAGGTCGTGTTTTGAGGTGTCTCATTAGACTAGAAGCCAACCCTAACATATTTGGGAAAAACCTAGGCTGATGATTATTTTGATATGTTTAATATTACATGTAAGTTGCCAGGAATGCCACCTGCAAGTACCTACAATTTAGCAGCATATTTCTAAATGTGTTCATAATGGGTCAAAGAGCTTAGCTATAGCATACAGAATTTTGGAACAAATTCAGTTTTTTAACCAAATGGGTAAAAAAGTAATTATTCAGTAGGTGCCATCCCATGTTGGACTTCGAGGTAATAAGGAGGCTGACAGACTAGCCAAAAATGCCATTCTGTCAGGCACAAGAACACGGGATATAATACCAAGCTATTCGGAAAGGCTGTGTAAATATAGGAAAATAAATAAACTATCATGGAATTGATGGAATGAATATTTTAATGAAAGATCAAAAGATATAGGAATCTGGTATAAAAGTATACAATGTGAGCCTCCTCATATACAATGCGATCAAATTATCTTGGCAGCTCCGAACTTCGTGCAGGTCATTTTGTTACAACGAATGTATAAAAGTGTTATGATATTTATTTTATTTGTATTTCTCACTGTTTAAATTAGATATTTTCTGATCGTTTAAGTATTGGTTTATCTGGCAATAACAGTTTTATTCCCAAGTTTACATGCGTAAAATTTCGCAAAGCCTATGTTCAGAGCTGCCAAGATACCTCGGTTCACCGGGTCGAAACTGAATCGTAGCCAAATTGTTGCTGCGCATCGCTTGCGCTCAGGACATATTCCACTAAACAAATTTGCTTACCTCATACAATCTGACTCCAAACTGTGAGGTGTGTGTGGCAAGATAGAGGATGTGCAGCATGTGTTGGTGGAATGTGTCTGATATACTAATAAGAGAATTGCAGTTATAAACGCGATGAAATTGTCGGTAATGGATGTTGGAGTGTTCCATGGTATTTTAGCTAAGCCTACATCTGAAGCAGCAAAAATATTATACACTTTTTTAGATAAGAAATTAGATTAAGGTGTGGGGTATTTTATAAGTTAAATAAGTCTAAGAAGTAAGTCAATATTTGTAAAAGCACGATGGGACTGACTCCCGCAATTGTGTACAAAAATCCCTTAAATAAAAGGATGGAATTAAGAACCTAATGCTTAAAACCAAGTTCATAGCATAGTGTACAGTATACCAAAATCCCAGACTTCATTCGTAGATGAAAGAAGAACATGGATAGTTTTTAGTCAGTAGAAGTCTGACACTCTCTTCCGCTCCGCCCAGAGCGGGAGAGGAGTCATTTGATGATATCCCACCCTCCAAAACAAAAAGTTGTTGCGGTGGTACCATTTAATTTAAAAACCTAATTTATTATTTTCGCAGGGTCATCCGAGATGAATCAAATGGGGAGCTGGATACTTCTCTTCTGCCAGGACACCTGCAAATATTAGCTGAAAGGTTCGCCGGAGAAGATGAATCTTTAGATGATCAGATAGCAGAGTTTAAAGAAACTAAGGTATTTAGTAGTTTGGCTTTTTTTCTGCTTTTTGGAGAAGTTTTCTATAAAGTAGTTTTAGGGCTTATCCACCCAAGTATATCTTGTAACTTCATTCATTTATGATGTTTCAAGACATTATCCACTAGAATGGAGAAAACATCTTACAAGCGTCATTGGCAAAACTTTCTATAATAATAACTATTACCTAATTCCGTCATTCAGACATGACAATGTTTCTTTATTATTCGTAAATTGTTCTTTTGTTCCATTTTTGCGTGTCCGTTTGCCAGTTGGCAAAGGCCTCTTCCAATCTTCTCCATTCTGGCCTTTCTATGGCCTCTCTATCCCATGTTATTCCTGCGACTTGTATGATGTCGTCGTCCCACGTTCTTTGTGGTCTACCTCTCTTCCATCTCTTGGGTACCATTGCGTGATTATTTTACTCCATTTATCCTTTTCCCTTTTCAAAGTTATGTCCTGGAACTTAGTTTTGCTTCTGATGCTGCTACTCTTTATTTTGTCTTTTCTTTTGATCCCAGTCATACTCCTTTCCATCCATGGCATGTTGACATACGGAGAGTTTATTTGATACGTTTTTTGTTAAAGCCCATATTTCCCTCCCATATGCCAAGTTGCCAACACAGGCAGGATGTGTTAAATAGTTTTCTTTTCGTTAAGAAGATGTATAAGTTCTTGTCTTTCTATTTTAGCAATTACCTTTACAAACATATAAAACATCTCTTTTAATATTAAGTTTAGATAAATCATTAACTTGTATTTTTATTCGCAGGGCGCGCTAAACGAACTGAGCAGTGGTCTGCAAGAACTGACCGCGCAAATAGATCTGCCTCAGGACCTTACAGAAGAAACCACCATCATTATAAGTGACGATACCGTAGTTGAGCACCACACGATTTGCGATTGAGCAATGGTACTGAAATCTTGAAACTATTGTACTTGCTGTGGACTTTCAGTTTGGAAGATAGAAGACAGTGCAAGCAAACACTTTGAACGTAAGGGTATACGTTTTGATCTATTTGTATATGTCTGCAGAATCCTAGGGTCTGTTTTTTACATAAATACGGGAAAACAGGCGTTTCCGCAGCCAGTATACTTAATATGTGTATAAGTTTTAATTTATGTATGTAGTTCTTATATTATGTTACTCAGTATTGTAGCTTTATGTAATTTCGTAATATATTAATTTGATGTAATTTTAGTTAGTTATATTTAGTGTAGAATAGTTTTGTTAGGGATTCTGCCAGCAGACATTATCAAATCAATATCTAAATTATTATTTGTCCGTCCTACAAAGTCTTCAGGGATTTTAATTTAACTTTGTGATATATTCAGAGAAGTAGGTGCAAAAAAGTAATAATAAAAAGCTATTTTTAATTTATATCATTTATTATTTTCTTAACCATATTTATTATTCCAATCGTTTTTCCTATTTTTTTTAATCATTGTATCTAAGAGATTCGACTGTCAATCGCAGTTATCCGTTAGAAATGACCTTTTAAAAATATTGCCTACAACTTATAAAACTAAAATGCATTTCCACTTACAATAAAGTCATTAAACACCGCAAAAATGATAAAGTTTAATATATACAGGACTAAATTTGACGATTCATAGAGTTCACATGGTTATTTGTTGCTAATAATTATACTAATCTTTTGTAGTAAACCCCTTATGTTGCGGATGTAGATAGAAGTGCGGGAGACAGATTTATAACATTATCCACATAAAAAAATCAAATCGGGTGTTCAAATGGGAAAGTGTTGGTCCTTTCTAGAGGTTTACCATAAAAGACTATCAACAATACATCGAGCTTGGTGTATGTTATATTATGATTATATCTCTTACACAACGAAAAATATGTGTATACCGCGCGCGAGCTCTGCTTGGCCGCGAGGACCGCGCGTCCTCGCTCGTATCACTCTCCTACTCACATACAACACTGCTGCACATTCACACACGTCGCATTTGGCAGTTTATCATAGTCATTCTCACACTCTGTCAATATTCACATAAAACTCTTGCAACTTATATTAAAATGCAACGCGTCGCGCCGCGCTTATAAACGACTTTACCGTGAAATGTACAATATTCATTTGAGATGGAGATAAAATGTGAATATTAACTTCATATAAAAGTGAGCTCCACTTGGGATGTCTACCTTGCCGTACAATCTACATATGAAAAAATCTTATTAAAATGGAAGTACTTACACATTTTTATAAAGGTTACGATACAACTAATTGGATCAAAATGGCTGACAAATTGTTTATAGTGCTTTGAAAAATACTATTTTCATGAATTCATGGAATTACACCTATAAGTCTAATAGTCGCAAAAGAAGACATTGTGGAGACACGCTTCGCAAAATACGCAGTCTAAATAACCTAGAAATGAAATAAAATTGCTCCAAAATATTACAGCTAAAATATTCCTGGTGACACATTAGTTGTGGTTGCGATGCGTCGTATAATATATACAATACACACTCACACATTTTTACAATAGGAATTAAAACATTAAACTAAAAATAAACCAGTCACTTAATGAGCTATAAAATAGATTGCCAACGATACACTGGCCTATCGCGGGCCGCGGACGACACGGCCCGCTAATGCTATTGTTGCAACAACAATAATGTCATCTAACATATTTATTAGTAATTGCCGAGGCTCGTGAGTTATTATAATTTGCAGTTGTTCATTCTAAATTATTTAATAACAAGTCAAGTACGTTTCTCTGCTGAGAAGAGTTGACACAAGCTATTCGCAACAGAGAACGTACTGTAAAGAGATCAATATGGCTTTATTCATGTGGCTTGCATTAAAAGTTGAACAATGTTAATTAACACAAGTTTTGGCATTATTTAATGCCACATCTATCTTATAAATATTATCGTATATAATCGTCCACTTTTCGGTAACAGAACAGTACCATGGTCACCCACCATATCAACTTCACAGAACAGAATGGGTCACAGCTCACAAACCTGTCACCACTACTAATTGAGGTCCAAAATCGACATCCAACGAATGAAATAATGTGAAAGTATAATGCATTGAATTCAGAGAAATGTATGCTGATTTCAATTTGTCATTAAAGTAAAATTATCACAGATAACGTTAAAATAAAAATAGGGGTATTCGCGCTGGAATCATTGCGGGGTGCCAAAACAATTTTAACTAAACTAACGATTACAGATTTTTTGTGTGCTTATAATAAATTACATTTTGTATGGTTTCAGTGCCGCTATCGCGATCGGCATCGAGTTGCGATGGACTCAATAGTTTTATGGTACATCGGTCATTTGTTTGAACGCAAACCGCACAGACGTATAAAATGTTTGTTGTACACTCGACGCTCACCGCGACACTTCGTCACTAAAAGCTAACATGTCAGAATTAATCAGAGTTCATCTATAATGTTCTATCGCCTTCTGGTGTTACACTCGTTAGTCGGACAAACCCGTGCGTATGTTTATAAATTCAGACTCGACCTGTTACATTTTCTTTATCTGTATTATTTGTACCCTTAGTATTCGTATATGGAAGGTATAGTTTACCGCTACCCGTAAAGGTGCCGAGACACTATGTAGTGCGGCGTCACTCGGGCGGTCAAGGACTAGTTATCGGTATGAACGTCTGGATCGTTCGGAGCGGGCTTCCCGCTGGCAGTGTCCGGTGCGTCAGCCCCAAGGATAGACGGCCGACGTCCGCTCCCTACTGATGTCGTCCTGCCTCGGTACGGTGTGGTTCCGCGGCACCTTTGCAGTCCGCCTCGGTTAAGTACATTGAAGCATGAAAATGAGGAATCTATTCGGAGTCGGTCGTGCGTGGGGGCGGCGCCGGGTGGGACGGCGCGGGCGGCGCCGACGTGGCGCGCTAGGGGGCGCGGTACAGCAGGTAGGCGGTGAGCGCGGGCGGCAGCGCCAGGCGCGACGCGGCAGCGCGCAGGCGCGGCCGCCCCACGCGCTGGCGGATCACGCGCCGGCACAGCTCCATCAGCGGCAGCGGCTCGGCTGGAATAACATACATGACGTTACTTCAAGTGCGACGGACGCCTACCGATGTAAGATATAATCATGGCATTCTGCTTGTCAAGAGGACTGGCAATCTCAAATCGAATACATTTCATCACAGTCTCTATTTCGCTAAGTGCATTGTCACACTAAATAATATTGGTTATAATAAGACCAGTTAACAAGTGAGAACTGACGGATACAGATTGAGTTTGGGAAAAAAAAACTTTCCGGCGCGCGGCGACGTGGTAGGCCCAGGAGATGACGCGAAGAATTAGGTCGTATCCCATCTTAAGGATTGAATTCAAAGTGTAAGGAATGGCAAAAATGAAAAGACGGCATACAGTTTTATGAGACAAGAATACAGTTTTCCTTGGAAAACAATAATTAAAGGAAGAAATTATTGTTACGACGACAAGAGAACGCATCCTTGCCAAAAGTGATCGCCAATGGAATTGGTGGAATTTCCGGGTAAACATGGCACTTCATCCAATCATCATCTGCTTAGCCTTTTCCCAACTATTTTGGGTGATCGGCTTCCAGTTCAATCGGACGCAGCTGAATACTGCCTATCTGACCTCGACAACCCAGTTATTGGGTGATACGATATCTTATTCTTATCAAGTAAAATTGGTAGTTCCGGCTTTTGACTACCCGAAACAGGATGACGGTGAAAAACATTAGAGACACGACAAAGAAGAAAACGAAGAAAGGCGGAGAATATGAATAATAGGAATAAATAAAAATGTAGATTGTACACTCACGATCGAGCCCTCCGATGTACTTCATGGTGATCTCGGCGTGTCCCCACACGGCCGACACGATGGGGTACAGCGTCTTGCCGCGCAGGCCGCGCGCCGCCACGCCGAGGTAGCGCCCGTCCGCGCAGAAGGCCAGGGTTCCCTCGTCCATGTCCAGCACCACCAGCAGTCGGTCGGGGACTAGGAACTGCTCGTCGGGCCGCAGTAACGCCGGGTACGTCGTACCGCTGCCCACGGTGCCTTTTACGTTGTGGTATATCTGGAACGTGACGAGTTTTTGTGAGTTATTGTTACAATATGCAGCGGTGTTGTTGGAGCTGTAGGACTTTGGCACGAACGTCATAATAGTTTGTTTTGTTACCAAAATAGAGAGCAACTGCACTCGGTAACCTGCTTTTTTAGAACAGCTATTTCTTGGCGTGGCGTAAGTCTACAGTCCAAAGCTTGAATAGGATTACCGAAATACTTGGTGAATGTCTCAAAAGTTGCTTGGTTGAAGAGCAATAAACAAAAAAGTAAGCCCTTCGACTTGGAACAGATGTAAAATACATTTCAACACTTGAATACTTTACTTGAAGAAGACCAAAGAAATGATAGATGGACTATGTAAATGAAGATAAATGACAAGAAAGGAGGTGTCTCATGAGATGACGAGTAAATATGGAAGAAGACATGCTGCGCCGTCTCCAAATGAATTGGGAGAAGAGCAAGAGAATGAAGACTTGCATACCTTATTTCTGCCCAAATCCCAGCCCCAACTCTGGTCTGTGGCTCCTACTAGGCTCTGGTAGCCGACAGAATGTAGCGGCGCGTGCGCTGTGGCCACGCCCACGACTGCGTGCGTCCCTCGCTGTCGCGCTGGCCACACCACCTCCCAACAGTGCAGGCCCCGCGAGTATCCCACCCGGCCCCTGATGCAGTCTGTGCTTTGGGCTACCGGGTGTCGGTGGAACGTTAACGCGTCCTCTTCTTTTACGAATATATTTAGTGATCTGGAATTAAAGAAATTGAGATCATTAGTATTTATTGCAAAAAAAGCTGGTAATTGGCAAAAGACCCATAATAGCTTTTGCCTTGCCTTGTTTTGAAAGCAGATCTTGTAAAAATGTGGAATAAGAAAGCATTCTATTGAGACGGTTTTCGTCATTTTATTTATTTAGGCACACCAACGAAACAACGCCATACAGCGGACAATCAATATCGTGTCATCCAAGATGTTTTTCAGACTATCATAATCACTAGCTAGGGTGTTTCGTAAGTTTGTTGGGGATCCGAGTTCTGTTTACAATATCTTTATATATCAGGTCTTACCTGTCATCTGGGTTCCATGCGTGTTTCAGCTGCAGTTCGGGGTGCGCGGGCGGCGCGTCTAGCAACGCGTCGAGACGCGCGGGTCGCGGCGGCTCGGGCGCCAGCTCGCGCGCTACTACCGCCTGGACAAAAGACAACACTGCATTAGTACAAAAAAGTGGCGCATTGTTTCCTTCGTCTCTTAGAGATCATTTTGTTGTCATTTACCCGTAAATTGATTGATAGCTACGGCAGTTAAACTACCTTGAATGCAATAAATCAGCTGACATTCTTAGAGGAAAAGTGATGAGGATATAATAATTGTGTTTATACCTTGAAGGGCGCCGTGCACTCGCGCGACACCGACTTAACTCCGCCGGACAGCTTTTGCCCCATGTTCATGCCCCTACAGCGAGTGCGGGCGCGCTTGGGCAGCGCCTTGAGGCCGCCGCGCCGCGCCTCCTCCGCGCCGCCGCCGCCCCCGCCCCCGCCCCTCACTGAGCGCACCCCGCTCTTGTACCTGCAGAAGAAGAAATAACTGATAAGCCACATGAACAGCATACAGTGACAAATCTAAGAGGTGTGAATACAGTCAGGTCGGTGGATGTTATGAATTTAATAAAAAAACACTCGAACAATCTGATACATGTTTGGAGAAGAAATACGAGATATTGTTCAAAGTTCAGTTATTGCACATTCCTTAATGACTTCCAAACTTAATTATTGATAAGACTCCGCGAAAGAGGAAAATCATGTTTAACTGTCCACAGGCCATAACCCACGACACGTAAAACATGTTGATGAAGTTACTTAACTCAGTTGAATCCACATCTCATTATTACATCAAATATGCTGAAGCAATCACTTCCTGGCGGATGGATCCAGCAATAGATCGTCATATAGATGTATTGTCAAAGTTCGAAGAACCGGTTTCTAAGTGACCGGTGAGTGGTGGTGTCGTCACAGCAGATGCCGGGCGTCGGCGGAGTACCCGCGCATCTTATGTAACGCCGGCCGTCTAACCGTGAAAGTCACCGCTCAAAAGCCAAGGTTAACACGGCCATGGAACCTCGCTCTAACACATGCGAATGTTCTATGATCGCTTCTTGTTAATACATTTATTTTAATTGCTGTTTATTTTTCCTGAGTCTGATGTCATGTAATTGTTCGGTTATTCTTTAACCATACCGTAGCAGTGTTTGTTGGATAACAGGCATCTACTAAATTTGACCATGTCGTCGTCAATCACAATATTGCAAATGGTCACATGCGCCTGCCTGATTCGTACATCGAGCTGTGACAATTGAGGATGATGTCATCGAAGGACGTTAATAGTGCTGTTGTACCAAACTGTCAAGTATTAACAACAATAAAAATGAATACAAGCTAAAAGTGTTGCCATGGGATTCATTAGCGTAGCTGTTACTCAACTCAGTTTCAGTGGATACGTGATTCAACTATTAATATTGTCAGTGGTTTAGGCTGACCATGTGTTGCAGGGCTAGTGGCTCGCGGTTTTGTGAACAATCTATGTAGGATGGGAAGGGACGCCTAGAAGGTACGCAAGCTACAAGGCCGTCTGCCTTTCCGTCGCCTAGAGCGGCTGCATGACAAAAGCGGGAAGTGAAAGGCAGTGAATGCGTCCCCTCACGTCGCGCCGCCTCTTGACTAGGTACGTACCATGGTACGTACCAAAACCGTTGTTTGGCAGAACCATGGAGTAAATTTTACTCCATGGGCAGAACACTATAAAATATTGCGTGATGGTGGGAATATAACAGCATGATTCATTTTGTAGTTGAATGTTCTTATATTCCATTGAATTATGTTTTGAAACCACTAGCTGTGAACAATAAATTACGAGTAGGAATGGAGGCTATCCCGTTGTGTTTTACATTTTGCGAAGCTGAATCTTCGAAAGCTATGAATGGTACTAAAAAAAGATACTCTTGGTCTGAGATAACGTAATTTAGGAGCCAGATTGCTGAACCACAGAAATTCAAAAAAATATCTACGGAGCTGATCTCAAAACCGCAGCAAGATCTGAAGGCAAAGCAAAAGTTAATAAAGTAGCCAACTGTTATTTTTTGTATAAACCAACAAAATAGACCGCTTCTTTGATGGACATAGCAGAGCATTTGACCGATAGCAGGAAATAATCTGGTGACGATAACATGGCGGACAGTAAACAAACATAGAGGAACACGTGACCAGCCGATCTCTGACGTCTTGCACCACGTGTGTGCTAACGCCGGACGAACAACTATTTGCAACCCTAAAATAGACCACCCATTGCATTGTAATGTGTGAGCTTTTTTGACGAATTACCATTATAATAATTGTTTAAAAGTATTTGAGTCAATTCTTCACAATTTTCTTTAAGACGATGGTTTTAGATAAACCACAAGATGACCACGGGGTGGTATGTGTGCATGACTATACGAAGGATATGTGCGAAGTACCAGGAATTATTGCAATTTTATACCGGGTACTCAGCGCATGGACATTCTCACGGACAATTTGTTAATAAAATCATGTGCTACTAAAATAACTGTGATATCACTTTGCAATTGGAACGTCACTCGGTATCGTGGGAAAACGGCTATACCTACGCCGCATCGAGGGGTATGACTAGAGTTGCAAAAATCTTTAGACTTTTCAAATCTCGTGAATAAACGTTGCCGGGTGTGGTGGTCTCATGCAACATAACCGTTCACGCTCGGTGAGAGGTGAATGGAACATTGGAAGAGAACGTTGCTAGGCCGACAACATTAGCGTGTGCCAACGCGCGCGAACAATGAACTAGCCGAATGACGTGCGCTCTGTGTCACTATTGTAAATATTAAATCCTTTGATTGCTCTAAAACATAACTATTCATATGTGTCGAGAATTGCAGTAGCTTGCCCCTATGTCTCTGTTACACCACTCTGCTGCCAACTAAAATTGACGTTCATTGAGCCGCATGTTTAGATTAGAGGGTAACGCAAATTACCTGAATACTAAAGCAGCTGTGGCACTAATTTAATTTTTGGGATAGACGGGTTAATATTAATACCAATTCGTGCATTCATATCACATTTTAGATTTTGCTAGGATAGCACACAATAGCTTAACTTAGAAGGATCCGCTGCACACGAATCATTGAAGCAAAACGTAATTAAATGGTATTATGTAGTTAAACAACCTTACAAGTACATACCTGAATAATAACATAATTGGAAGTGTATTCTTTATTGAAGGTTATAATTATTGCAAAGGTAGGTTCATGGTTGCATCGGGGGGTGTATTTTTGCAAATAAAGATTAAAACATAGCTGTGGGGAGCCAAGGACTGTTAACAACTTCGCAGGAAATGAAAGTAAAATAACTATCGCGAATAAAGCCAACCATTCCAGTGACACAGCTGTTCAACAATTACGCCTTTTATGAGAAATAAACAAATCAAATATCTCAACTTAGTGCACGAGGTTGTCCTACAGTAAACAAAGGAAGTAATAATGGCGCATATGCCAGAAATCAATCGATTGTCAAGTATTAAATAAAACATTGATTGCCGACATTTTAATTTGTAACGCAAACAAAAGTGTCATCTACATGCGAAATTGAAACGATGGTCCGAAACTGAATTGAATACTGAACCAACGGGATGGGAGGATTAATTGATAATTGAATCACAGCATGTACATTTATTATTTAACCGAATTTAAAATGATACGTCAGACAGTGCTAAAGTGCGGAAGTGAATAGGATATCGTAAATAAATTTACTTAATTCTTCGATTTACTTGGTGCAGGCAGATATTTCTGAAGCAACATCGTCTCAGAAATCATTAAAACTGCCTGGGTACTAAGTGCGTGTAGGTGTGTTAAAAATCAAGGCTCGACTGCGGGAACACACTTTAACATTTCTTGTGACAGTTGTAGAAAGCGACGACTTCGATTCTGGGGTCATCTTACGAAAGAGTCACCGAACGAACGATGTCGTGCCATCTGGAGGTATGCGCTTAATTTTCAACGTGGCCTTTACTTATTTCATTTTTAACAGTAATAATTTGAGTAGACCTACTTTCCAAATGTTTGCGAACCAACAATCTACTTTGTAACTCCTTTATTGCTCTTCAAATTCTTAATTACATAATGTTATCAGAATTGAAACTGTTGTACCATATTTTTTGCGGATATCTACCCCGTGGGTATACCCCTACGGGTTGGTTGGTATACGTATACTATACTGAGTTCATAAGTACACTTTAGGTTAGCTATCGGTATGGCAAGTTTTGATGGCTATATTACTAAACTAACTAAGGTACGAGTAATAGTTGTAAGTAAGTGCTAACCTAAAAACGAGCTGTCACCTTGATAAGGTATTTTTTCTACTTCAGTTGGCTTGCTTGTCTATAAGCTTCGATATCACGCCGATGAACTGTCTCTGGTTTAAATAACAATTAAATAATCGCTAAGGCGTATCGGTGTAACCTTGTATCGGTTGCCGCGTTGCAACAGGGTCTTGTGTCAAGGAAAAACCTACTTAGCAGTTTCCCTGGCCCCGAATAGTGGACATTTTTTTGACAATTTCTATAGAAGTATGTGACGTTAGGAAACTTGAAAGCGTTACCGGTAAAGTAAGTCTTTATGGAAGCATGCATTTACTGGTGATGAGGTTTTTGTGACAAGAGTGTGTTGTTATGCGTGATCGGCTGTATGCCGTCGCGGTGCATTAGTCGACAAGTTGAATGATATAAGAGGTGTTGAATAACGATAGTGGTGGGTGATGATTACATAACGAGGCGATGTGACGCGGCGCGTGCATGCTGCGGTGCACTGCGCTCCTCGTGTCAAGGATGCCTCCGACTCCGCCATATTATAATGAAGCTATTGTGCCATGGTCACACATATATCACCAAAGATGATCGTCTAAAAATAATTCTGTTTATATTTACTCATGTTTTTTTATTTATTTCGGATAATTATGTTAACAGGAAACCCGTCCGCAGACTTTGATCCTGATGAAACAGCTTTTAACGTTGCACATGGTGTGGTTAGTCACTTAATAACAAACAGGTAAAGTTAACTTATATACTATAGACACATGGAAAATCCTGTTGTAGAAACGTCACGCCACGAGTTGTTTTTGGTTCGACGAATATTGATTTCATTATAATTATCGCTTGTTGCTTGCTTGTCTTGCCAGTTTATTGCTGACGATGAGGGTCAATAATTGAATTTAGAAATCTGGGTGTTCGAGTTGTGATTGACGCTGATATTGTTTGTTCATTAAGTGGGAGTGCGTTTTGTCGGGTCGAGCGCATGCGCAGCAGTCGAGGGCCTTGACTGCAATGCGCGCGCGCCGTAGCGTGTCAAGGGAGCGCTGCTTTCGCTGCCACACCTGCACCCGGCCTATACATACATGACGGAGATAAAACCTAATAAGGCAATTAAAATAAACGTTCAACAACACAAGTTTCGTCAGTACTGCTGTACAATAATTGGGTCAGAGGTCATTTTACTAAAACACACACAGGAATAGCATTCGGACAAGAAGGACAAACGACAACAAATAAGGAAGCTAGTAAGGATAACCGAAGGAGAATCTGGGTCATTGAATATTAGCTCAGCATTAGTACACAATGGCTTATAACAATATGCTGAAGGCAAAAACAATTTGAACAAAGCCTCGAGCAATGTGTAGGCCTTAATTTGTCATGTGAATTACCTATCCTATGCATGGCTTTGAGAGGAACGCAACTCAAATTAGCTGACTACCACATTAAAAAAATACTTCGATAGAACTCAAGTAGAACGGAACTACATCAAAGTATCTTGTTGAGTGTCTGAAGTAAAATGAATGGCAGCACTCAATTACGTTAATCACATCGCGAAAAGATTTCGATTTTCAGTCCAATCGTGCGAAACTAAACAGAGGATGGTGTAAATAAATCTAAAACCCAAATTGGAGGCGAGACCCGGAGTATAAAGAAGTATCGTGTGAAGACAAAGCCGAGCAATCTTCTAAGTGGTCTGGAAGGCCGGCGCGGGAGCAAAGCCACCCTACACCCCGCCAGCGCCGCGGCGCCGCCCTCCACAGATAAGCACACCCTCCGCTTTTAAATGCCTTTAGCACCACTGAATGAGTCCCCGTCTAAGGAATCCAATGAGAAACTTAGCAATATCTTCTTCAGAAAACATCTCTAATGTATATCTAATGAGGAATAAATAATTTAATATTGAGCTAATTATATTTGTGATGGCTTTGGTTTAGTAAAGAAATCTCTTGAAAATAGTGGAGGGTCTAACATTGGAAGTACAACAACAGAATAGTATGGCAATCATTCCATGAGTATTCGAGTTGTGTCTCAGGAGAGTACTGCATTTTATGAGAAAAAGGGGAAAGCCAATTTTATCGGTAATTTTTCTAAAGTACCAAATTACTGATCCACGTTGTAGTTACAAAGGCTCATCTTAAGGCTACATTTCTGTCAGACTTCTGTTCACTCCCAGCTAAAAGTTTAAAAACGTTTTGGGCTCGCACATAAAACTGGTAGGAAAGCTTTTCAAGTGGTGTGCGCAAATAAGCGAGTCTTTGAGTTAGAGGCACATTATACTCGTGCCTCAGGAATGTTACAAGCCTCGTCGGTGTCTGAGCCAGCGGCGACCGCAATTTTCGGTTGAGGGATTATTTAAAAAGGGAATGCTTTTTGCGGCATTTATCAGTTCGACCCAATTTTACACTTCCTACAGTTTGCCGTTTTATTGATTAGCTTTACTTTGGAGATGAAAGAAACCAAATAAGGAAATTGTCCTTAAAACTTTCGAGTTCAGCATGTACACAGAATCGATAAATCTTGAGAGTGGTTGAGATAAATACAGGCGGTCAATAAAAACGAATTGGTTTTACTGTGGAACCTATGAAATTCCAGCAACTTCGAGGACCGGGACAGACTGGGAGAGGGTGCGGCGACGTGAATTATTCATACACTCGTACCAGAACCGTCAACTCGTCGTCAGACCGCGACACTACCTACCCTTCAGACTTCAGGTAGACGAACCTTCTAGATTCTAAAGTGTCTTAACGTGTCGTTAATCCAAAAGTTTCTGAAAAGTTTAAATTGTAATGAAATTACGAAGCCACAACAATTGCTATATATAGGCTTTCTCAATGTGCTGCTTTACTGTGGTTGTTATTATAACTTATAATAACGTGTATGAAAAAAATATTACGCATCCTGTGCTATGAGGTGCAAAAACTAGCTACAAATCAGTGTGCTAAAGTTGTTGCTAGCTTGAAGAAACACGTGAAGTTCGTATTAAAATATGGTGTGGGCAGGAAACAACGTTATTTGCTAAGCAAATCGCGTCAACGAAGCGTGACCCAAGTTGATGACGAGGATTCAGTCGCTTCCGTGAACACTAATGCCAACTAACTTTGTTCTTCAAATATAGCCATTCTTTTGAAGAAACATTGTCGACTTGCCACAAGATTCAAACGAAATGGTAACACAAGTGAAGATAGCAAGCCAACAGCTCGGAGCGTGGAACAAAAAACAGATTGTTTCATTTTGTTTTTCTGTAGAAGGATCAACAATGCCGTCTCGGCTTGCTGGAAACCGGTATGAGGCGCGGTGGTGGCCGGATCAAACGCCTCGCGGGTATCGACCATAACTTCAATGTCACTCCCGATACATTTCTACTTCAATAATACTGATGAAGATACTTGTGATACTGCCATTGCGTATAATATAGCAAATTAGCTTTATATTGACACCACCAACTTAAATAACAACAAAGAAAATCTTTTGGTTGTTATTAGATTGTGATGGTTTCAAAGGACAGACAATGAAACTTGAAAAAACGTTTTTGAAATCATCAACTACATTATTGTACAATCATCAACAATGAGGAAAAACTTTATTACTATTAATATTTCGTTGCCTAGAAAAGCTTGTACTAAGCGAGTAACGGATTGATCCAGCGTACAAAAACCCTGGTGCAGTGAATAGGATGTGTGTACCAAATCGAATGACAATCACTTGTCCATGCGAAATGGATAAACCGGGAGCGTGCAAACGAAAAAAAACCATAGGGATATATGTACAGTATGAGCTAAAACGTTATAAATAATAGAGAGCACAAAAGGCAATGTATAAATTGTGTGGCGTGCGTATGTGTTGCATGGGGCTGCGAGTGGGGTCAACGACACGCACCCCGGCTCGCAGTGGGGCACACAGGACGTGAGTCACTGCTGGGGTTACCAGCTGCTGTCGGCAAAAACTACCCTCCTGCTTCGCCAACCAGGCGGCCGTACGCTAAGCTTTATTATTGTACTAATTAAAACTACGTCATTTTGTTGGCACGCTTACTTTTATTTCATTTAGATAATGAAACACGATTGTTTATCATTTTCACTGGACTGTAAAAATGATGGGTGTTGTGTTGTCTTTGAACTTAACCCTGAGTTCGATTAGATTAGAGATATGGAGTACAATGCAGCAGTTAAGGAACAATCGAAGGTGTCAACTTGTCGGTTTATGCCTGAATAGCACGCGTAGTTATTGCTATATTCAGTTGTATTTAACATAATAGTTAAGCTAAACGGAGTGCGGAATTCGATTTTGTCACTGGTTTGTTTCGCGACTACGCACGAGGCTATACGTAATATCGATTGTGATGTTGGGAGTGAAAGCGGCAACATATGCGCCGGCCTCATTCACTTTATGAAGTGTGGATCTCGCGGCGCCATATGGTACAGGCAGCTGATTCAACTCATTGGACACAGATTTACACATAGGTTATATCTGAGCTATAGTTGTCATGAATTCAAGTTTGATTTTGGTGTCTAAAGAAATCATGCATGAGTGAACATAATTAAACACAAAGATACTTCACCAAATCTTTGGCTAGTTGAGAAATTCCATAATCAGAATAGACCATAAGAAATTTTCTTTGTCAATGAAATGCAGTGTTCAGAGGGCGAAGGACTAGACAACCGTCCTTCACCTAGGGCTCGCTGGGTATCGATCCTGTGACTGCTCAAACCAGTATTTATAAATATTACTCGCGACAATGAAAGTCACTTCGCTCTGCGCATGTACCAGTCTACAGGACAACTCGGACGTAAATCTTTGACCAACAGAAGTACAATGCACCTAAACCTTATAGGTATTTGTTTGCTCATACAATACATTGTGTGCTGCAAATTTATTATGAAGCGTGTCAGTTGCGTGACTCACGTCGTTAACTACCAAACTTTAAAGGCGGAAACTCGCTTAGCAAATGACGTAATAACTATTGTAGTTATTCATTATAACAAGATCGACGTGAGAACAATCGCTACAAGGAGAAGGCAAGCATTAGCGGACTCGACTCGGCATTGCTAGTGTTCCCATGATAAAGAATAGTAGTTAGTGAAGGCATCAAGCCGCGAGGCGTCAATAACCTCGTCGGTACGGATCGTGGAGGTTGCAATAAATACGACATCGGCGGCGCTGGCCTGGTCAAGAGCCTTTCAAGGCCGGGAGGCGAGGCGGGGAGTGCGCCCGCGCCCCACATCTGCGCCTGGGCCGAGCCACTTTTGCCCTACCTCTATACCCTACCTATCTACTCTCGCAACCGACACTAATGTAATGGTAGAACTGTTTAAGCGACGTTGCAATCTATCAAAATAGGTCGTAAAAGTTTCTTCACAGCTTTGCCATACTACACGTTAACGCCGTGAACGAAGAACCATAGGGGTTCGTTTTTGGATGAATGTAAGCTGATAAGAAAATTGTCAAGGCTTGGAGCCTTAAGGTTACGGAAGAAAATCGTGACCGTCAATTTCTTAGACATTACGTGTGCTCGGGTCGCTGGTTTCGTAACTTAGTTGTCAAGGTCACTACAACACAACATTAATGACTTTGTACTTGAAATTTCGACGTTTATTGCAAAAATTGTAATCGCAGAAAAAATCCTCAATGGCACCAATTTCATACTTTTCAACGACGATTTCGCTTCAGCATTGCAACACTGTACTTTAGCTTTGTGAATGTTGATTCTTACAGGAACAGAAACACCTGAGATAAAACACAAACACTTAAACAATCCGACACGACAGGTAGTACGCGTTGAAAAGAGACGGACACACGTCACTCGGAGGATTCAACTTCAACAAAGGATCGGTGAATCAGTCGTGACGGAAAGCGTGGTACGGCTTTGCGAACTCACCGCAGCTCGAGGAAACGCGCGGCCCTTGTTCTCCTGTCACAGGACATGTCGTATATGAACGGGTACACTGATTAAATCACTTCACCAACGAGATGTAGAAACCATAATTGCGAACAGCGCGCCAGCGTACGCGCACTACGAACACTACCAGCGGCGGCGAGAGAACGCGCGCACTGAACCACGTTCGGCTTGCGCGAGCTACCTGCCGTTTCCGCGGCGCGGTGAAGCGGAGGTGCGCATCGCGGCGCACGCGCAGGTATACGTGCCGCGGCCGGGGGGCAGCCACTCTCCTAAGCCGAGGGCCCTGCCGCTCGCCAGGGCTCGTTCCCCGTCAAAACAATCCCGTTGCCGCCCCCGCCATACCGTGCCATAAAAGAATTCGATAGCTATAATGAAATTGGAGCCATGTTGAAGTAATGTCTGATCAACAAAAGAGGGAACAATTGACCTGCAGTTCCTAAATGAAATATGGGTTAATTGCAATTAAAAGTTACTAAATTCTGCAATTTAAACTGAAGAACCGAGTTTGGACGTAATGAAACCTATCTTTTAATGGTATATCAAAGTTCATAAGTTAACAACATGGGGTTCCTGTACTTCGTTCATTTAGTAACTTGACTATCTTAGAGAACCTTAAGAGTAAAGTTATGGGTTCGTCCTAATTTACATGTGAATATTGTTTGTTCAAGTATGAGTCATTTTATTTAATGCAGGCCCCAATATCCCTTTGTTGGACTTGTCTGACGCTCCTACAAAACCTTAAAAAATCTAGGGTAGGTTTTTAATGCAAAAGAGGTATATTATAGATGATTTCAGCAAGTTGATTGCACCGTTAAGCGTGTGTAAGGCTGGAGTTTTAAACAGTCGAGAATATGCAAATAGCTTTTCCCTTTGTCTGGGCAAAAGAACTGTTCACAACTCGCATTAGTGCCAGCAAAGAAGTGCTGGATGCCATTAGGGACATTTTAATAATGGTCTTTTAAATAGGGGCCAAAATGCGATCATGAATAATGAAGAATGTTTCGTAAAGAGTAACACGACTCGGCGGCGGGAGTTACCTGGCTGTGTTTTGAAACAGAAGGGCACACCTGCGATTGAGCCGTGACTTCACAAAGTTCCTTCACCTGTCTGTCAGCCGGCTATTCATCTTGTCCCCTGCCACTCTAATAGCTACTTAGGCTAAGTAAGGAACGATGCCAACGATCGAGGCAGGCATGATGGCACAGGATAATTGCATATTTCTTATCATTTACTAGTTCTATCTTAGGTATGCAATATGCATTTCACATGATTGCGCATGCATAGCTTATAAATACAAAGCTAGTTACTTATTAAAGCAACGCGAAGTACTTTTAAGCCTACTTTTCAAGTGTTTCGTAAAGTTTACAACACCAATCACCATTAATAAACCAGTTAAGTGATGATTTTCCTTGTACGAACTATTTTATTCTCAATAATTGCGTAGTAATGCCAGCTTACAATCAAGTTTCATTGTACTCTTTTACAAAATACTGTTATTCTTATTCTCTTCCTGTTAGTTTATTTTTAAACTCCGTTTCTGGATCGCAACACTTCTAACTAAAGCCTGATTTTGTTTAGTCACCCAATCAGTTACAGCTGCTTCATGTAATTCAGGGCAAGGGGAATTACTATAATCAACACACCTGGCAGACCTTAGACTTTTCGGTTTCATGTGCGTATTCACTTGACTTGCTTTGGTGAAGGAAAATATCCTGAGGAAACCAGTATGCCTTTTTTTTTTTTTTTGGTGGGTGGAAAATCATCGAATAACCCCCCCGCTCTTGGGCAGAGCGAAGGGGAGTGTCAGACTTCTACTGACTAAAAACCAAACCCATGTTCCTTCTTCTTCGCCCTTGTGTCGGAGCCGCGGTAACCTTTCGATATCCACAGCCCCGACGGGCGTCGGCCCTTGCGGGCCCCTCCTTGCTGACATCTCTTTGAGGCGCGCGTGGAACACGTACGCGCCGCCGACACGGTCTGTTGCCGTCATGACGACGGCCGGACGGCGAGCTAGCCCGTTACTCACCGTCCACAGGCCCGCGTCTACGGTGGCCGGAGGTCATCGCGTGACCCCCGACGCCCGGAGCGCCTTCCGCGGCGGCTGGGACGTTGAGAGGTTCTCTCCCTCTCTCGTTCCGCCACCTCCTTCGCTAGCATCACTGCTTCGCAGAAGGAGGCGACGGCGTCCCATTCCTCTTCGCCCCGGACCATGGCTTGCACCAGGGCCGGGCGCGAGAGGTCGCCGCCGAAACCAGTATGCCTGACAGATATTTCTGCACAGCATATATAGCTAAGTCAGAGGCTCATGGGCGGCATAAAAACTGATACCAGGTTAGGCACTAACCAAACAATAGAAAAAGATTATCTGAATGCAAAATACTTACTTAAATCTTTTAAAAATTGCCTTGCTTTTGCCTAATAACTTTCAGTTTCATCCACACTTTCACGAAGGAGGAAGGAACTTGTCCAGATTTTTAGTTAAAATTCAAAATACTAATTTACTGTTTTCTCAAGTTACTAAACCATTAAGGAACATTCATTGTGCTTATTACAAACAACTTTTACTATTGGGCCAACCCTGCAACCCAAATTCGCAGCTGATTTATTTTCGCGATTTCAGGATCCG
This sequence comes from Diarsia dahlii, assembly GCA_949775195.1. Lineage (NCBI taxonomy): Eukaryota > Metazoa > Arthropoda > Insecta > Lepidoptera > Noctuidae > Diarsia > Diarsia dahlii. The sequence continues at coordinate 12,826,856 of OX459211.1, read as the reverse complement.
TCTCATGATAGCATTAAGTTTTTCGTAATGATGTACAATGACCATGGTGTTTTAACGTAGTCCGAAAAATATTTTTTTTGGCAATTTGCAGATCAGTTTCAGGTTGTTTGTTGGTGATTTGCAACCGATAAAAATCAGATAGGCAGAGTTGAAAACAAACTTTGTTTTATACTTAGTAGTATAGATTGATAGTATGCATCATAGTTCACTCGCAGCTATTTAATTGATCTCGCAACTAATCCGGATGCGATGGAAACGATTCGAAATAACCCTTTTATAATCGAATTTCGATTTCATCGTTTTTCAATTAGCGTTTTTGATACCAGTATACAAAAATAGCGATGAGATGGATATCAGGATATCACTGTATACATTTTCCAACTAATGAATTGGTAAGGTTAAAAGTTAATTTATACTTTACAAAATAAATAAGTTCAAAGAAGAAAGTGGAAGTTAATAATATTACTACTACCCATCCTTTTAGATAGAGATCAAAATAGCTCTGAACTCCGGCGACACTGCAGTATCGGAAATGACGAAATGGCTCTTTCAGAGCTCTACAACAGACAACAGATACAATATTCATTTGTATTTATGCAGATATGAATAGGTTTTCTTCGACTATTGTTGCCATAGTTCGGAATATTCAACAAGCTCTGGTTTAGGACCGTTGAACTAGACCGGAAATAATGAAAAAGGGGGAACGTAAGGCAAAGGTTTCACTGATAAAACAGCCAAAACGTCATGGGTTAGAAGCACGAAACTTTTCACGAGATTTCCCTAAATAACTAAAGTGAGCACTGAGGAAAATAAGCGTTAAATGGCAGACAAAAGTTAGTATGGAAAGCATAACATCACACCAGTAATCCCTGAAGGGTTACGCAGAGGTGTATCGATTAAAACACCCACATTTCTTCAGTTATGTTAAGTCGCATGTATTAGGAGTTGGAGGATTGATTCCCGAGGTTTGAATTTCCAAATCCAAACCTCGTGGCTGCTCCTGAGAAATACCTGATGGAAAAATCCAATGAGATTTTGCTCGACCTGGGATGCGAACCGAAGACCTCATGCACAAACGTCGCACATGCGTGATGCGACCACTTCACCACCGAGGTGGTCTAGTATGGAAAAGTTCCCATTTAATGATAAAGAATCACACCAATACTATTATTGTAATTTCACAAGGGATGTGTCCTGAACTCCTGACTAATAAAAATATTCTGTTTAGTCCGTCAGTTGGATTATCAAAAAATATTGGATACGTGTTTTTTGTTTTATCAAATGAATGAAAATTGACGAAGATAAAACGAGTCAAAGATCAGGAGAGGGGGCTTTTGACGTTATTACACGTGGTAAAAAATGTAGTGCGATGTGACGTCACATGAGTTTTCGAAGCACTGCATGTAGTTAGTATTCAATTTTTGTTTACGTGAAAAAAGAAAAAATACGTGTACAATATTTTTTAGAAAGCTATCTGACGGACCAATTACATTTTTTTTGTCAACTACCCTATTATTGTTGGTAAAGATAATCTATCACTGATATTATAAATACTACAAACAGAAAAAAATAATTTATATCTGACAAATTGATAACCTTCTACTTTTGGAAGTCGTTTAAACAAGCACGTAGTAAGTAGTCATGTTTTTGATCAGATTAGTTATCACGGTAGTATAATTTAATAAACAGGAGACAATATTGTTCTACATGACTTCATAATAGTCGAACAATCGGTTATCGTAGTATAGATAATAACCGTTACAAAAACTATGATTAAACGACTTAGAACGTTAAATACTAAACAGACCATATAATTATAAATAGCATATAATGTAAAGCGTCGTGAATTTCCGAGTGTTTCTCTGGTGCTTGGGTTGTTTCCGCGGCTCGGCTACAAAACGGGACGTGAATTCCCACCGGAATCCTGGAACGACCCTCTTGTTTTTTCATCACTACCGAAATATCATTGTTGCCTCGCTCCCCGTTGTTCTCGGTGTAATTTAGTTTATTGTACACAAGTCAGAAACTGAGAGGCGGCGCGTAGACAACGAATTCACATTTAAAAAGATGAGAAAATTTTCACGGAAGCTAGTAACGTACTTATTTCGTTATCTTGATGCGAATGTCATTAGTGACCTACTTTATTAAATCAAGACTGTCCTGAAATATGATCCAGATGGTTAAAATGCCCAGAAGCCAGATGGTAAGAAGCTACGACGCAAGATGACGTTGTTGTTTAAAAATAATATTGAAATATGCAAGGAGTCAGTTGCAGATTATTTAGAAGGCAATCTCCGATATTCAATAGGAGATTGCCTTCTTCGATTCGCGTTAGAAGCGGAATCGGAAGCGATGACGTATCTGAAAATGTGAGCAAGATAATATGCGATGCTGTCGCAGCGATTCAACCAGTGCGAAAACGCCGACCGCCCAACATTACCCGCAACGAATATCATAAAGTCCGAATCGATAGCCTATCGTGGCTTCGATATTTATGGATATCGAAAATACACTCAATGCGACCAACACAATAAAGTGATCGTTATGGATATAATTTACGGCGCCACTACTACGACCACTTCATTTAAACACGTCTGAGTTCCCACCGAGACTTCAAATCTGAGGCTTATTCATTTGAAAATCGGCTTTATGGCTTCTTTCAACGACCGAATATTTTTTAGAGAAGTTACCTAGACTGATAGCAAAAATGCTAATGACAGGATAAGTAGTTTCGCTGGCGGACTATTGTTTTAGATCCGTATGTTTGGAACATAAAGGTTCATGGTTTCATAGTATGCACTACGACGTACATATGGGATGGGGGTAGGAACGTAATAAAAAGCTAAATGCACGCGAAGCCGCCATTAGGAAATGGGCGCCGCCGCAACGAACAGACGATAACGATTTCACTAGGCGGCCATAGTGAATGGAGAAAATTGCGCTTTTCAGCGAAATGAAAGCTCGCTACCGTTTCAGAATTCCTGCTAGATAAAAAAGAATATTATAAATTTTCGGTTCCGCCTCTCTTTTGATATTTATATGCATCCGCTCTCGCAATAAATCTCCAAACTGCAACTAAAACTGTATTTTTTTGTTTTAATAAATCTGGTAAGGATTTTATTACTGGTTCGTTCGTAGTAGAATGAATCGCTAATGTCTGCTACCAACATATTATGACTAAGCATTTTAAAATAAAAGTCAGTGCAATTGCATGCAGTTTTTTTCAAGCCTAAGTAAAGCAATTGATGTTCAATGAACTGTGTCTCCTAGTTCATTACTTCATGATGTTTCACTTTCTCAAAATGTCTGACCTTTGCACATGAATATTAGCTAGCTTGGTTGCTGGGGTTTTCATGCATGTAACAGCTGATACTAGTGTCACAGAATACATAATAGTACTACGCTAGTGTGGCTGCCAAACTGCGGTTCCAGCTGTTACTGGTTTGAAACAGGTGTAACTGACTTAATTATTTCTACATCTTAATTTTAACACTCTCTGGGAAATCTCTCTTACTTGCAACATACCATCGGTGGCCAAATTAATAGGGACAGTTATAAGATTTTTGAATTTTCGAGTTTAAGTTGATTTGTGTAATAAATAATTGGTTGTAGGTCTCTTATATATTTTTTATTAGTATCAGAGCTTCTATGTGTCGGGGCATGCTCTAAATAGAATGTTTTACATTTTCCTTTAGTTTGGCATTATGATGCCATTCTCTGGTGAGGGTTTCTATAAGTTGCGTTTCGGTGGTAGACACTTCTTTGACCATGGCCCTTTGGTCAGTTCCCACATTTTCTCAACGGGATTCATGTCAGTTGAATTCTCTGGCCAAGGCAAAACAGTGTCATTCTTTCAGCCAAAAATGCAATAACGCTTCTGGCTTTGTGGCAGCGTACTGAGTCATGCATAAAAATGTATTCGACATCATCGGGGAACGATTCATTGACCTGCGGCAATACCTGGGTTTCTAATACTCGCTTGTAGGGGTCTTGTTTCATCGTTCCTCTTACGGTGTATAGGCGCCCCATGCCTTTGGCTGAGATGACAGACCAAACCGTAACACTAACCGGCTGTTTAACCCTCTCTACGATGCAATCGGCGTGGAATCGTTGACCAGGGGGTCGTCATACAAAAGAACTTTTGTCGACCAAAATTTGAAAAGTTGAATCGTCAGAAAGGCACACCTGTAAATTAACAGAATGAATAGTAGAAAAGTTATTGACTAATTGCATTATTCAAACAAGGTATTTTTCCTCGACTCCAACCTGCGACAGTCATATTTCGATGTTGTCTGGCCCATTGGAGTCGTTTCTTTTTCATGCTGTCGGTTAGGCGTGGTTTTTTTGAAGGCCGCCGTCCCATCAAGTTCTATTCGACCAACCGCCTACGCATTGTTCTTTCCGAAATCCTTACACCCTCGTCGTTCACCATCGTGGTCAAATGAGCAACACTCTTTTTATGAGTTTCGAGGCAGATGCTCCTAACTCTTCGATCAGTACGAAGTGTGGTGACCTTTTTCTGCCACATTTGCCAAGCCGAATTGCCTCAAGAGGCTTTTTAATGTCAATTTTAATTTTTATTCGATTTACGACAGATTTTGAAACCTCAGCCATAGCAGCTATGACTCTCTGGGAATGAGTGGAGTGCAGTAACAATGTTAGTATCTCTCTACATTTTCTTGGAGAGGTGTCCAAAGCCTTGTCTATCCTAAAAAAAAGAAAATTTGAGGATATTGCGTCTAACTATTAATAAAATGTAAATTCATAGACAAAACATAGCAAAACTATTTTACTACGGGGCATTACTTACCTTTTGATTATTTTAGACAAAAAAAGTCGGTTAAATCAAATGAAAAAACAGTTTCTTGAAAATTCAAAAATATATACTGCGAACCGCGCTTTATAACAGACAGTGACCGAATTAGAAGAAACGTCCCAAAATTGACAAATGACGCACGGATTCACTGTGTTGCCACAAGGCAAAAACAATAATAGTAGCAGTAGCTATATCAGATAAAATAACCCTTTAAATTCAACATATTTTTTCAAATATACATAATCAACTATAAACTCTATAAAATCAAGCACTGTCCCTAATAATTTGGCCACCTACTGTAGTTATGCAGGTCAAATGTTTTACTTCGAAAGGATTAGTACTAAGTTGGAGAGTTATTCATTCATCCATAAGGATTTATTAACGAAGTAAGCTTTACTAACTAATAATTTATTTCTATATTATCATATTATAGAATCCCCATTGATATTAGCTCTGAAATCATTTCATTTTGACATGAGCTAGAAATAGTAGAGAATAAACAATATCATAGATATTCAAGCGACTGATACATTTTCAAGAGGGTCAAATCATCAGTCGTTGCTATAATGATCAATTTTGATGTCTGGTATAAGATGCATGGGCCCAGATAATTATTTTATCTGAACATAAATAATAGCTGGATGTTGCGCTGGCAATTAGTTATAAAACATATTATCTATCTATATAAATAAAAAGAGAAGTCCTGAATGACTGACTCATCAACGCCCAGCCCAAACCCTTGGACCTAGAAATCTGAAATTTTGCATAGAGGTTCCCTTTATAATGTAAACAAGGAATAAGGAAGGATTTTTCGAAATTTAACCCCTAAGAGAGCTAAATAGGGGATGAAAGTTTGTATGGAAAATCGTCATTTTCACGAGGGCGAAGCCGCTGGCAAAAGCTAGTGTAGTAATAAATATGAATTGCTTCGTCTGTAGCCCCAAACGTTAAACACGTGAGTGTTGATTACAAGCGCGATTCATCAATGCCATCTAGCCTTAGTAAAGGCTTCCTCTCTTTTACCCTTGAACCTCTTTCTTTTCCTCTTCCGTTCTTTCTTCTTTCCGGTTCTGAGATCCGATTCAACTTCCTAGGATCCGATTGTATTATGCCAATAAAACTCTGGCACATTCAGGGACTCGGGGATTTAACACCGTCTTTAGATCCTGGATTGCTTTATCCTTCTGGGATTTTAGACGAGGCGGTATAAATACGATTGTGTACATTAAAAAGTTGTGCTAGTTTGTCAGTTTTCGGTTTAATCCATTTCTAGTAAATGTGCTTCAAATCACAATTTTGAATAGAGAATAGAATTGTTATACAAATGAAGACTGCATCCATTAGTATTTATGGCCATGATGTAGTCATTGATGAAATATTTCACTGTGTTTTTGACAAGTTAATGTAGTTCCATTATGTCTTGTGGTTTCCCTAGCTAAAATGGAAATGCGTACCTACCTATCTCTGTAAACTTCAGGAGCAAAGTTTTTGTAAGACGGAGACGAACAAATGGTCGATCGGCGGAAGTTCGGCGACATTGTGCCTCGAACACCACAACTAGGAAGAGGAAGAGATGCGTCTTACGCAATAAAGGTCGTTGCGGAACACACAAAAAACTTACTTTGTTGACAAAATTCACACGACCGCGTCCTCAAGTCAGCATTAGCTGTTAATGTTTGTTTAAATAAATATTTTAATCGCAGTTATTTCGCGCACGCCGCACAGTAACCGTCGATGTGACTAATTACATCAGCATTTACAATTACATAATTATTTTGTAGTTTTTTTCGGGATTCTTCTGACATTTCTTTCAGTTTTAAAATAATGAAAAAGCACACAAGCAATTTCAAAGGCCAAAATGCATCTGATCTATCAAAATAGGATATTTGCCAAAAAGCAGTACACACAACAGTACGGCACATCGCATCGCGCCGTACCTTTTATTCGATGCTTGTTTGTTTATGTCAAGTTGGCTAACAATAGGCAGCGTTTCCACTGAGGTTACAAACGAATTTCACATCTGTCGATAGAGGATTTGCTAAAGCTGGGCTCTCTAACGAAGCCACGCTTGTTTGGGCACCGAACGTGTATCCCGGATCGATTCTAGATTTTTATCAACATTCAAAGCTTTTTAAATCCTCTTTTAAGTAACAGATGTCTGCCTGTCCGATTAATAATTTATTGCTTTCGTTAAAATCGATAGGGGATGGGTTTTTTGATGGGACTAGTAGGGATCGGATTAGTTTCACTTGTATATAAACCGCGCACATGTTTTTGATAAACTTTGTAATCTTGATCATTCATCTAAACTGATGTGTTATCAATGTTATCATAAACATATCAACATATCAAGTAGCTCCTTCATGTTTCGCTTACTTATCGATTAAAGTTACAGAAGCGAAGTGGTTTGCTAGAACTTGGGAGTTGGAGCGGTAACGTGGGGAGAGGGGTCGATGAGGGATAGTTTTAAGTTCCGAGCATGGATCGCGTATAAACATGAAAACTTGCCGTTAACGACTTGGAAACCGTGGAAAATTAACTGTGCATCATGAGTTAGGTGATGGGACGGATATACGTTAATCCAAGGCATGGTAAACTTGGAATTCTATACACAAGAACTCTTTGTGCGCCATGCATAATTTATTATCTGTCTGCAGTTACGTATTCTTGCCTTGATACCGGGATCGAATATCTGTTAAGCCTTGCCTTGAAATCATAACTAAGATAATTACAATAATGAGAGATAATCTTGTAAATCAGTTCCAAGTTTACTTGATAAAATAATTTTATCTTGTTATTTCTAACTTATTTTACTATGAATGGTAATCACGTAAAACGTGTGCTATATATAATACCATAATAAGATAAATGAGATTCGGTTTTAAAATCGTGGTTAGAATAAACTTGTTTCGTTAAACTTCATTAGCGTGAATTTCACAACATCAAAGGAAAATAACAGCAAACAAGCCAGGTCAGGTTAACAACGTTTAGGTAAAAGTAGAAAAAGAACGTGTGCGACATAACAATAGGTAATATTTGACAAAACATCGGCTATTTTTGTTGTACAAATGGTGATTTGTACACGAGAATAAAATACTAGCAAACATTTCTCTTTGTTTACTAGGAGAACGTCGCTTTGGGGAAACAGAGCAGTCGAATAATACACGTAGGTGGTGCAAAAGCTTTCTGTGCCGTGAGCACACCCCCTATATTTGTTTCTTGTCACGGCGTACGTGGCCTCATTACTCGATACATTGTATGCTTTGCGCGCTGATATCCACCTATCCACCCAGTGTACACGGTTTAGGACCTAAACCGTGTACACTGGGTCACACATCACCTAAACTTTAGGTGATGTTTAATATGCATAAAACCTTCACTGTTCGACACCACAAGGTGAGGCAGAAGGTAGCTTCTTTAAAGATCACGTCTTATTTAAAAGAAAAAGAATACTACATTGAAAATCACTAGATGTTTCAATGTCACTATAATAACAGTGTGAATAAAACAGCAAATAAGTCCCATCGATACTAAAAATCTCCATTATTTTGTATTTTTTCCACATTCGAACTTTAATGTTTAATCAGTGGATTCTTGCTTAATTGAACATAGTACTTGAAAAATGAATGCCGACACAAATATCCATGTTTAATTCGCAGAGAACGAGTGTAGTGCCGTTCAGTGAGCATGTACTCTTACCTCCATACTCGATAATACCAAGGCTTTCCACTTTCGGTTACCAACTACGTTTAGGTCGCGACACGGCATTCGTATTGAAACGCAAATTTTGACTCACGAATACTCAACATAATCATTGTACACCGTATGCTGGTTCGTAGGCTCTATTTTGTGTACTTGAAAATATCTATATCGCCATATTTCGCAATGATTCAGATATATTTTGAAGGAATCAAAGCTATAATATGACAACTTTCAAAACGTGTGCCAAACAAGAATTTCATTGCCGTAGTGTTAATAAAAAATATGCTAAATTGATATATGAAACGGTTGGACTAAGAACAAGTCTTCAAAGTGTGTTCGACAGTTCGATAAAGTTAGAAATAAAAAAACGTCACGAGGGCCAAGCGCTAGCTGGGGTCATACACGACGTATAACATCCGCGCTGATAACAGATAAGAGAAGCGGTCAGCCCGTGCGTATGTCTTGGCTATGCGCCTGTTTTAGTACTATTTATGACATCAGTCCATTGATAACGTAGTAGCTGGTATTGTGTTCAGCCGCAGCATTAAATAATAGAATAGGAGAATAAAAGTAAACAAACAACTATTTTAATGCTCTCTGATTGACGTAATATCCATGGTATGTATGTATACGTATATATCCTGGCAAATACAGACACGTTTCGCAGTATAATAATATCCAAATAAAGGAATCTTGTTGACAGTACCTAATCGTTAAATAAAAATGTATGTTTTTTTTTTCCAATAATACGAATTATTATGGGTATTGAGGAGAGCTTGTTATTAAGGAGAGCTTGTTACTCTTATTATATAACTTGATCTTAAGATGATTTTTTCAACACAATTACAACATTACAGAATCATCATCTTTCTGCCCTTGTCCAATTTTTTTATATTTAACGGGCCTTCTGTTGACCACATAGACTACTGGCCCGTGTTGAAAAAATTATGGGTCATGTGAACCACCAGGTGACCTATCTAGAACGATATAGGAGCATAAAATAATAAGATTCAGCACTATGCCGTCACTTGTAAGCTGTCCAACCGAGTGCAGGTGAGAATTCAAAAGTACAGGTAGACTGGGTACATTTTGGTCATATATTTTTGTACGGCATTCTTACCATCGATGGATCCATGAAAAATAATAAGAAAACGCGTAGTGCCGTAAAAAAATGTTGGGCCACAAAGTCGGAATTTTTATTTTATTTTCCGACAATTTCCAGGGTAAATTTGGTCATTTGATTTTGTACGGCATCAGTTTCATACTATTTCAATATTGCTTCTAATCCATTATTCCGCAACGCCGTACAAAAATCATGCGACAAGGGGAAATAATCGAGGGTTGTAACCCCCTCTCTTTCCGCTGGTCCAGGGGGTGATTTGACACAACATAAAATTAATTTATTTTGAAAGTATTTTATGCATAGATAATATTTTTTCAAATGCCGTACATTTTCGTTTGTCCAAAGGGGAAAAAAACTGAAAATTAAAAAAAAAATTAAAAAATCCATTTAACGAAATTGTAAAGTGAAATTCATCACGATATTTTTTTATACGGCATTTAGATAGTTTATTTGTACTAATTTTCATACTCTTTTCGTGATTCTAGGTTCCTAGTTAGAAACTATGTTAAATATGGGTTTATATTCTATCGATTTAGACCAAAATATAGACATGTGTTCACTGATAATTCCAAAATACAACATATTTTTGAGAAGTACTCGCACATTTCCGGTTGAGGCAACTATAAGTCTGTAAGTCTTAAAATAATTAACAAGGAACAGTTGATGTCAACTGTTCCTTGTTAATACAACCCTCCGACCTCATAAAGGTTCCGGAATGACTTTGACCTTGTAAAAAGTCATTTTTACACCTTTATGAGCTCGGAGGGTTGTATTAATGATTTTCGTGATTATAATTCTGTATACGTCTTACAGCCGCGAATCAAATGTTCATCAACATACAACTTATCACTTGCCTGCAAATTGCAAAAAACTTAAGAAAATTTGAATTTCGCGGGCTACCCTGGAACATCAACCTTAACGTATTACCGATTAAAATATCATAAAAAAAAAAACAAAAAAAAAACAATTATATATATGTATCAATAATGTTTGAAGTATATAGTAGACCAAAAAGTATACAAAACTGTTGATACTGGGATTGGCAGTTTCAATTCTTGGATATAATATACACACCGTTTCAGTTCAGTTAGACGTCATAGTGATTTTATCATATTATCAATTGTTCTCTTCAAAAATATGTTAATGCCGTATTGTATCAGATTGATAATATCAGGAGTAATCACCATACTACGTTTGTATGGAAGAATGACTGGCTTGTGCAACCTTAAAATGGTAGCGTCATTTTCATCAGCCTAAAAGATAATGGTCTGCATTAAAATGTACGGCATAATTTTTTCCTAATTTATTTAAATGTTAATACTATTTAAAACAAGGGATAAAATTTAGAAAACTGCTATATTTCATTAATCTATGATATTTAAACTTTTGCACTATTTTGCAAAATTTCAGTTTTTGTATTTCTCTATAACTTTTTTTTGAACAGTTTCTTTTGAACGGCAATACTATTTATCAATTGTATTTTACAATATCATGTTAAAAAAAAAGTTCCCGTACAGGATCAAATGACTTTACAGCTTTAAAAATCAAGGTTACGATGAAATTAAGATAATTATTGATATACATATAAAATGAACAATAATTTTTTGACGGCATTATTTTTAATAGTACTTTTGAGTGCTAGATAATGTTTTGGAACCGAAGCCGTACTTTTTCAAATCACCCCCTGGACCAGCGGAAAGAGAGGGGGTTACAACCCTGGATTATTTCCCCTTGTCGCATGATTTTTGTACGGCGTTGCGGAATAATGGATTAGAAGCAGTATTGAAATAGTATGAAACTGATGCCGTACAAAATCAAATGACCAAATTTACCCTGGAAATTGTCGGAAAATAAAATAAAAATTCCGACTTTGTGGCCCAACATTTTTTTACGGCACTACGCGTTTTGTTATTATTTTTCATGGATCTATCGATGGTAAGAATGCCGTACAAAAATATATGACCAAAATGTACCCAGTCTACCTGTACTTTTGAATTCTCACCTGCACTCGGTTGGACAGCTTACAAGTGACGGCATAGTGCTGAATCTTATTATTTTATGCTCCTATATCGTTCTAGATAGGTCACCTGGTGGTTCACATGACCCATATTTTTTTCAACACGGGCCAGTAGTCTAACAATCTTGTCCCGAGGCCAAAGATGAGGTCCATTTTATTTGGGGTCGACAACATTACAGAATACCGAACGTTTTCATCCTTAGTAACTCAAGGGTCTTCTAATAGCTAAACAGAAGCCCTAGTCCCTCCGACTGCTAAAATGAGCCACTCAACAGGATGTCAATCTCAATCACTACTGTGAACATTGGTAAGCGACGCTGAGCGAAATCAACGGCTCAATTCTGATATATAATCCTCAATTCGTATTTTACGATATCTATGGGACCGCCTGACATAACCTTCCTCTGCAATGTCACAAAAACGAATTGTACGCGTGCAAAGCCGCAGGCGAGCCGCAAAGCACGTTTAATAAACAACGTTAAAATGAACGTAGAAGTTTTTAAAACACGTAAATTCGTTCAAGGCTCACAACTAGACTTATAACGTTTGAATAAATCTTACAAGGAATAATTTAATACGTAATAAGTTTTAATGAAGCCTCTAAACTCGGCCCGGGAAAGTAAGATACGCCAAGTGGATATAAAAGTTAGGAGGGTCCAGCAATTGATACGGGATACATTCGAAGAGATTGTTGAACCTAATGACATGGTCCCTCCCTTCCAGAAAGTAAGTAGTGGGTGCTATCTCCGGTCAGCTATTTATATTCATAAACTTCTATTTTCGTTACGAAAATTCTTCAGCTATTAATACGCAAGTCCAAAAAAACTTTTATAATACTAACTAGATGTTACACAAGTACATTATATAGAAACTACTTACGTTCAAACACTGCCACGAAGTAATACAATACATATACGGTCTAATTGTTTTTTAAACTGTACACAACGATTAACATTCTCCAGATGAAACAAGGCAACACTGCGCTGGGTGTATCGATTCCATTATCAGCAACACTAAGAGCGATCACAACCGAAAGTGATTTATAACAGTACTCAACGATATGCACATAACTATAAATAATGTTTGTGTGTGTTTATAAAGTGCAACACTAAATATTGTAAATACACGTGCTCGGTGCAACGCGCCGAAACCAACTGGGACGGGTGACGATCTATTATACCGGTGCGCGTGCACAGGCTCTCGGTCCATTTCCCCCACGCAACTCACTCCGTTAGATGTTTGCCGTATCGATAGTGTAGAATGCTATTACTTCACGTACCTACAACACATACACGTTCAACGTTATGTATGAACGGAAAATGTTGAACATAATAAAAAAAAAACTTGGGCTTGAAAACTGCTTTGAGAGACTTCAACGCGGCCTTCACAGTAATACAATTAAAAGCTTCTCCGTATTGAAATTTAGGAATAAATACTTTATCAAATTAAGTATCAGTCGTCTCCGCAATAATTTCGCGAATATCTCAAGCAATAACGGAATTTCAGAGGTTCGACTGTTCGAGCGTTCCTCAGTTGGAAAATAAAGAAAATTGGCCACTTGTTACATTTTATCAGTAATAGGTATCACAAAAGTAATTACGACAGCACGAACGTGAAGGTAATGGGTACTTGAATTATGAACTAGATAGATAACAATTATGAGGGGATCGAAGAAATTGATGGAGTGCCTATTAATTTCCGGGCAAAAATACTTAACTATGAATTTAGACATAAAACCGTGTTATATTATTCAGAAAATGAGAAAGTAAGAACACATTGAAGTAACTGGCGCGCAAATGATTGCAGTTTACGTGATGTATGTCAAAGTATAGGAGAGTGCAGATGCAGTGTAGATTTCCCGTTACGCGTTCAAGTTTTTCCATGCATTCGTGATGCGTGGAGCAAGCAAGGCCGTTATTCACCGGTGTCGAGGCAGGCGTCGCACTTATCGTCACGTTCTCTGATATTGCATTAAATTCTCAAGTTCCAAGGAACTTTCTCATTGCCTTTATGGACAAGTCACATGCCATAAAGTCATGCCCTATGAATGAAGCAAGCCAGATGAAGATGTTCATTTATATTATTGTAGCTACTGCATTGATTAGAAACGCGTCCATCTACCATATATAGATGAGGTCTATAAAACTTAATGTTGAAGGAAACCTTGGCCCGTCTCCGGTGTTTGAATAATAGAATCTGTAAGTTAGTGGAGTTTCGTAATCACTTGCGACGAACTTGGAGCATACAAAATGTTGTGTTGTAATTTTCGACATTTTGAAAAGTCTGTACAATGTCGACTTAGAAGTAACACATCTTGTTGGTGAACATTGCAGACTGCCTCTTACAAATTCTCATTGAAATGAGCTTATGAGTTTGCAAAACAGAAAAGTATGAAAAATAATGTAAATTCCACATGGGTAATATGTTATTGCTATTCTATAGAGTTCTATCTCACTCAGTGATATCTATCCTTCAAAAATTTTCTTGAATCTCACAGTGCACTATACATTATTCCGTTATTCCTCATTTTGACTGGGCTATTTGTAGTTTGAAGTGTTAAATCTTGCAGAAGAAAGAGGAGGCCTATACCCAGCAGTGGACGATTGCCGAGCTGATTTGATGATTGTAATTTGTTTGCCTAATATTTATTACCATGTGCATGTAAAGAGGATGCTAAAAATCCAGAATCCTGATGGCACGTGTTATTTTTAGGGTTCCGTACCTCAAAAGGAAAAAACGGAACCCTTATAGGATCACTTTGTTGTCCGTCTGTCCGTCCGTCCGTCTGTCAAGACCCTTTTTCTCAGGAACGCGTGGAGGTATGAAGCTGAAATTTATATCAATTACTCAGGTCTACTGTCCCTTGAAGCTGTGAAAAAATCAAACTTCTAAGCCAACGCAATCAAAAGATACAGCCGTTTATGCCGCAAATTTTCGACACTTGCAAGGGAATCAAAACCTACAGGGTGCTTCCCGTGAACTCAGAATCTTGAAATTTGGTGCGAAGCAACGTCTTATAGCATAGATAAAGGAAAAATTACGAAAACCATAAATTTTTAGTTACATCACATAATAAAAATATTCTAAGTAATTTTAAACTTTGTTTGTACGGAACCCTCGGTGCGCGAGTCCGACTCGCACTTGGCCGGTTTTTTTTTGAATACTTACCTACATAATGAATTACACTCCTTGTTAGCCAGTCAAACTACATCCAATTTACCTGTAAAAAAAAACAAGAAATTGTTAAAATTTATAAAGGGTGTAAAAGTACCCTTATCGCAAACGAAGGGCATTTATTTTCCCCACTACTGCGTTTTTTTTTTCTAGACCATACCTGGGAACCCCACCCTAGTTACGGAGATATTGGGGGCCAAAGTTCCAAATTTTTCACAGCTGTTTTTGTAAATACTAGTTTTTCAGGTTATAACTTTACTTAAATTACCTCCATGACCCGTTTACTATTATATATTATACAAAGCATCCACTAGCACAATGTTTTAAGAGTGCTACTTTGAGTTTTACCGTAAAATGTGATTTTTGACCCCAAAACAAATGTCGTTTCCCAGCATTTTTTTTTGCGAAGGGGTACTTAGTTTGATGTACAGAATGCTTGGTTGACGGCTGTGTGATGAGTTGATTTACACCCTGTATACCTACCATTCATGAAATGAGATTGTGTTTGCACGTGTTATTAAGTTATACATAAATATAAACATTATACAACAACACATACATTATTAAACAACGGCAGTATCTAAGTCCATATCTCAACTTTAAAGTATCCAAGGTAAGCACATGTACATAATTAATGCAGCTAAGCAAAGTTGCGTTTTCTTACATACCAATGAGACGCACCAATCAGAACAACAATGGGAAGTCAACAATATAAAGAAAATTGGAGTTGATTGATCCTTGTTTGTACGTTTTCGTATCGTAATGGAATCAGATAAGGTAAGGATAAGAGCTATATTTTGAGCATACGATCAATGTAGGACGCGCCACGAAGGCAATAACGTGGCTATGGATAGTGAAGATGACATCCTTCGCCTCTCGCCTATCATAAGTTTACAACGACACGTTTCTTATTACCGTCACTTTGAAATAAATAAGCTCAGGCGTTAGGATGATGACAGCAGTTACAAGATAAGACGTAACGTTTGATAACCACTAGAACGCGAAACGTGCTATTGTCATTCACCCTGGCTGGACCATGAAGGACTTCATAACCTTCATGCATACAGAAATAACATCGCAATAATTGCATAATGCTAAATTCCAAACGTGTTCCACTAAGGAGGTCAAGTTCTAGAACCGCTTTGCCTCGTAATTAACGACACAGTCGCTTATTTCTCGTAAATTCATAATTTTATGATAATATACGCTTGGTTAAAACACCAGCACAGATTTATTTATCAAGATCGCTATACAAAATAAACGTTAGCCGCATTAGATATTATGATAATGTTTGGGCTTACGTCAATGTTGCGAAATGTCCACTAAAAGTCGAATGGAGAGCCAAACCTGCGGCTTCGACCTCGCGAATGACTAACGAGTAGATGAGGCGGTAAGGTAATAGTCGGTAACGTTTGCCGCCAGCGAATGGAGCAAGGTTAGCAGTCAAGTGTACGTTTGAGGGTCACTGGAAATATTACGTATGATATCGAACGTCCACCTCGTTGGTCAGCAGCACTTCATTGTGGCCATTAACACCAGGCTTACATAAGGGCGTCTCTCGCATTAGAGCAATATGATACCTATGTACATAGTTTGGTTGCGGCTAGCGCAGGCTGCGTCCCCTGCACATAATATGTCCTCTTCATTACGAATGATGGGCTAATAACACGGTCATTGTCGTGACATCAATTAACTGCGATGAATTGACCGTCCGCCTGCGTTATTTCCCTCTTTATGGTAAAATGTATGTGAAAATTATAAATGGACACCAGCAGGGCTAACATGCGCAAGTCGACATATCTCTTAAACGAGATGACAAATTTTGTCGTTCTCGATTCGTTTGTCACTTTTCCTAACATGCGCACCACGCTCGAGAAGATATCCCGTCGTGACTTCTCCTTCTCGACGCGAGATAACTGATGTTGCCATTTCATGAAAACATACCATAGTCTAGTTTAGTAACGCCGGTTTCATTCGGTCAATATAGGTGGGAATTGCGTGAACGCTGCCATATTTGTGAACGCGACCTTAAAATTGTCTCTGACATTTTGTCAATCCAAAAATTTTGAATTTCAAAATTTGTTGATAGTTGTGGTTCACGCTAGATTAAATATTTTCAATACAATTTGAAAAATTGTTGGATTGTTAGAAAGAAGATGGCTTTGGCTTAAAGAGATTGTAAGTATTAGATCAAAATCCCGTCACAGATGGCGGAGATGCATATTAGTTTATTAGCAACTCTTTAATCAATGTTCTTTATTGACTCCCAAAATAAACCGTGTGAAGAATGCATTTTTCCATGAGATAGAAGATAAGTAATCATAATTATTATGTTGCATTATTTAACTCGATGAAGTAATGTACTAACTGTAATGTACAAAATACAACACACTATAATGCACACTATGCCATACGTAAATCTTAGTGAATGTTCACGATTCAGCAAGTACCTGGCTTTCCTTCCTGACGCTATAACTCCAGAACGCACGAACCGATTTCCACGGTTTTGCATTCGTTGGAAAGGTCTCGGGCTCCGTGAGGTTTATAGATACTTCTTTTTTTTTTTAATATGTTCAAATATATTAGGTAGGGTAGTAGGTAGGTAGGTAGGGGTCTATAATATAAATAGCCATAGGCTTTGTAATTCGCCAGAGATACTGGAACTCGTTATCCCTAAGTCGAATGGGTTGCAGACGTCGCGAAGCACCTTCCTCTGTATTTGTCTTGCTTCCCTTTCCTCATAAACAGTTAAAAGATAATTATAGTACGGCACCGCCATTATACATAAATTGTTTAATTTCACAGAACACTGTTACCCCCCTTTTTCAGTTTTTTTCTCTGTTTGTCGCGGTTTCTCGTCTACGAAAACCATCAACGACAAACTTGTCATAGGAAAATGTCAAAATTCGACTAAATAAAGCGCGCATGTTAGAGCCTGACGACAAAAACAGGTTTGACAGAACGACATGAGTTCTTTAACAGAACGACACGAGATAAAAGTGTCGCCATGTTAACTCCCATCGACAAACAGACATATGTCGTCTCAGCACGAGATAATGCGTCGACAAAATTTTGTCGACTTGCGCATGTTAGCCCTGCAGGAATTGATGAATACGACGAGATAATATAAAAAAAAACTGTTTTTGCTAAATATAAAACCGCCTTCAAAAAGTGAGAAATTACTTTAGCTTCTGAAATTGGTGACCTATTAAATTTTTTTACCACCGACTTCTGAACCTAGTTATTTTTCACTTTTTTGTATTTTGAAGTCGGTTTTATTTATCTTATGCAAAATGTTTTTTTATTATTTAATTTTTTGTTCTAGTTTATAACTAATATCCTCATACATGTCACGGTTAAGGCTTATCCCCTATAAAATAGAATTTAACATAGCTATCTGTCGAAATGTGGGTGTACTGTACACATATGCAGTATATATGCACAGCATACAGGCGTTATCTTATAATAATTTTGGCAGGTGTATACAGCAATCACGACCGATTTGCTGTCTATTACTGAAGAGTTCCATAATTTCATAGTTCCAAGTAAAAAAAGAATCATCGAAATCGCTTCACAAATTAATGGCAAAAATATATCGCTGAACATGCACGCAAAACAAAAAAAAACGACGAATTGATAACGGATTGGAAGTCAGTCGGTTAAAAACTGTTCAAAAAGTTTGATTACGTAGGCTTGCTTATTATAGAAATAGTGAAACTTATCTACTTATGTAGTTGCGTATGTGTGTTCGGATATTTTATAAATGTAGAGATGAATCATAACTCTGTAAGGAACAAGTTCTACGTTTCTAAGGGAATATTAATCACAAAAGGGATCCTTGCAGGGAGCGTATCTCGTTTCTCTCGAAAACCTTAGTAGCAGTTTATCCGACCTCAGAGGGTGCCGTCGCGCCAACGAAGATATTTGGCAATTCGATATCTTTAGTCCCAGCGGGTTAAGCAGGGTTTTGATCTTTGGTCTCGGGTTAAAGATTGTTTAATCGTTGGCTTTAATCAACGCAGCTTCGCCATTAATGAAATTAAAATTTGAATGCCTTCTCAAATAAATGCCAGGGAATTTCTTTAAATATCTTGTCAAATTCCTTGCGTATTACCGCCGTTACCTTTGTTAATGTTTTAACTAATTGAATGTATTTATAAGGGTGCGAATTTCGAGCACGTAGAGCGGAGTCTTCCCAGTCTATAGAGTTCTGTCCTTGCGGTGAGGGTGAAGATACAACGGGACTATTTATCACGCGGGAGGATGTCAGATAAGCGGCGGGGCATGAGCGCGGGGGGCGACTGCCAACGATCCGCACAGCTGATCGCCTTCATTACACGCCGCAAACTATGTTTAGTCGTGCGTATTATACAGGACACGATTCATGTTTATTTCATTGGAACGCTTCAGGTGTCGATTAGAGTAAAATATGGTAATTATTTTGAGAGTGTTTGAACTTGATAGGATCGAGGACGATAATGGTGTCGATCTTGTTTCATCAAAGATTGGTTATGAATAGAGGAGACCTGAATGGGTGATGACGTCCTCTTGGTCTAAGTGTTGAGTGGAGTTGTCGTGGCACAGCGTCGAAACGCTTCACCGACCGTCTGTGTACACTTGGGCAGACGCTGCGCGCGCACACCGATCAATACGCCTCGGCTGCGACGAGTTCGCACCACCGCGGCCTCTTCTCTAAATTCGTGTGCTTATTTTTTGCGATGCAGCCGAATGGTTTTAATGGAAATTCAACTCGAAATTTAACAGCAGTAACGAAAACAATTATATGCTGACTGGCCGGTACCGCAAAAAGTATACATTATTAGTTGGCTAACTTATTTACACGAAAAGTTTACGAACATCATGTAGTTTGTTGACGAGTAGGTCTCTCTCAGTCATGCCTTAGTGAATATAATGTTGTGTGTCTGCTATAAAACTATGGGTGTAGTTTATAGCTTAATGGTTTGAGGGTAGTATGAACTAAATCGATAGTCCTACTTAACTAGTTGGTGTATCCAGTGTATCCACACCTTGTACGTAACATATGGGCAATGCGCCGTAGTTTGAAGTTTTGAACTAGTTTGCAAGGCAGGCTTTTTGCACTTATGGACGAAGTGCAACAAACTTAACTCTACTAATTGCATTATTTTACTACTGAATGTAATTTCTTTCGATTTCTGTTTCTAAGCAAATTAACTTAAATAAAAGTTGTCAATTTTACAATTCCGATTAGTTATTTCATTTAAAAGTCAAGATAGGTTTAATTAATTTAAGATATTTCATGAGGCTTTAAATGGAAGTTGAGTTTCACATAATTGAGTTTAAACTTAAAGTTGGAGTAAGGTGCGATTCAACTTTCTACTGTGACAAATTCTTAAAATATGACTGCGACATAAAAAGATCAAGGATACAATCTTAGAACATTGTACAAAGCACCATGCACCAAGACTGAAGAAGTGACAATAGAAGAGTATAGTGCACGTCACAATGACGGTCTGGGTGGACGGAGTACGGGTTGATTGAACTCCATTGTCAGTCCCCAGGTACCAGCGACTGCCTTCACCTTCACACGCAGTTCCTCAATGAAAGGCAAACTGTTATGGAGGGCCGACAATGCACTTTCGGCGACTGAATGACGGCTAAAACCTACCGGAGAATGCAAATTTTAAAGCATCGTTTCCTGCACGATAATTTAAGAGGGTTCTTTTAAGTTCTTTGCAGTTTTGAAGTACTAGCGTTTGTGAATAGGTTCTTCAGGTATAAATTATGGTGTCTAAGCACCTATATTTTATAGTGCGATATGCAAGATTGGCATAGGTATAAATTGAGCATGTCTTTGCGGCTTTTCTAGTGAAGTAATTTTGGGTGTCGCGCCAGTTTTGTATGAAAAAACTGTCAATAATTGAAATTGTATTTGCTAAATGACAAATTTAACTTTTCTTAAAAGTACGACCAAATTCATTCTAAGACGCGCCAAATATGAATATTTTCGAGAGTTAAAACTGTATCCAAGTTGGAGAGAACCGTGTGTCGTATTGCCTGTGCACACGTGTTGTCGTAGTTAAATATAACCGGCAGTTCAACGCACGAGGGGGCGCGAGCGCGACGCGTCCGGTTAACCTACAACTACTGCATTCACGGGTGTTACGGGGAAATAACTGATTTAGTCAAACGAACAAACCATTTCAGCAAATGTACATTGTACACTGGCGCAACTACAGTTTTTTCGTTTTTATGAAACGGTCACATTATTTTAAATAGGTTGTACTGGAAAGCTTATAAAACTGTACATTTCCTCATCATCGTCAGCCTATTCTTAAATATGTTGGTGTTCCAGTCTAAACGGACTCGGCTGAATACCAGTATTTTACATGGAGCGACTGCCTTTCTGATCTCTATAAACTAATTAGTATTGGGTAATATGATACCCTTAGTAAAACTGGATGTCAGACTTTCGGGAGCGGGACAGTGACTACCTGTAGGCTGTAACAACTTTCAAGATCTTCAAATGACATCCGGGACTACCGTCTTAGCGTGCTTTAGAATGCATGGTGGAAACTTGTTATGTACTTAATGGGTGGTGATCTTCGATCAATAATAGGTGGTAATCCATTATTCCATCCATACCTGAAGTTCGACCCGAGCGGCTGTTATAACTTAGTCACGAGTTTCTTCTTTACGTACCTATACTTCGTTTATGTATCATGTAATAGTTAGTTAAAACAAAATTATTTCATAATATGAGTTAACATCAACTTCCTTGAGATAAACATAACGATTGAATCAATTACAAACACATTACAAATTCGATTCGATCATTTACTAAACATATTAGTGCGCGATCAAAAGCAACAAGTTTGAGAAATATTTTAAATAATTCAGTAAGTCGTCTCAGTGGACGGTGTAGGTAGCTACCGGTAAATTGAAAAACAAAGTTACGGAGGTTACTCCCGCAGCCGGTAGGCAAGGCAACAGAACGAAACGATGATCTCATTACGTAACTTTTCTGCAGCTAACTATGCATTAGCAACCGCTCCTGTCATATTATTGCAGCTTTAATAATTGAGTCTAATACTGAAGCTAATTAAGCACGTTTTCCTTTTGTTTCAGCAGTGGATATTGAAACAAACGTGGTGGGAGTGAGGGTTAGTGCAACACACCATTGAACTGGGCTAAGCGAGAACAAATGCATCGTCAGTGGACGTTGCACAATGTCTGTCTAGAACGTGTTGTCCGACTGAATGCTTACTTGTACACAGTTGAGAAAACCGATGCTGCAACAACAAAGACAGACAGTTTACGGAAGAGTGAACACTGACGATGGCAATAAGTATAAAACCGGATTCACATTGCATTACAAAAGTTAATCTGAACTGAGATTAACTGTGACATCGGAATGGACGTTGAAATAAGTGGATACGATTACTATTGACTTTTGGTAATCAAACTCCGCTAATTAAATACGTTCGTGTGCTGCGACTGTTAACATTTTATAACCTTGTAGAGTCCGCTGCCTAACTACAGTGCAAAAATACATGAATAGCAATAAAAAACCTAGTAGCATTTAAAATACATATGGTTTGTACTTTATTCTCAGCAACATAATCCATTTTTCAGTTCCAAATTTCTCAATTTCAAGATCAGAGAAGAGATTATTTTCAAAAAGGTAAAAGTTTCTTCGAACCGAACTAAAAAAAAGGTGCCTATAGTTTAAACATAAGATTGGAATAATGGAGTTATTCCCGCTGAACAAAATCTTGCCTGATTCAAGGATAGAACACCTTTGTAGGCAAACTGTAGACACCACGATACCTGCTTAACCTTTCTGAGAATTTATCAGAAGGTTTGCTTACTACGTCGAACAATCGCTTGCCTCTATTGCTTTGTTCACTAATCGGAAAATTCTCAGATCCAGTCGTGCTTACTACTGAATAATTTTCCATGGGAACGTTCTTCAAAAGAAAGATTACTGTGCTATGAAAATTTATACAAAAATAAAGATTGAATATCTGCTCAGTTTAACTGCGGTAGATATAAACCAAATGCTTTTTTTTTTGCAGTTTTTAAAAATTTGATTGAATTTATTTATGTAAGCCACAGTGCAGGTTGCGTGCAAGGCGTGGCATGTGAGTGAATAACCGCAAATTACTTTTGAGGCTCACGTCGAAAAATAGACAAAGAGGCTCACCCGGCCTTGCGGCGTGTGCCGCACTGCCTGCTGACGAACGCGGAAATGCCTAACGAACTGCCGCCTACCAACTTTACGAATTAAGTGGTTCCATGATGACGCTTGGCTTCAACACTCGACAACCCTAAGTACCTTGAATTCAACCAGTTTTTTCAGTTACGTTCCCTCTGGCTAGGAATACCAAATGCACATCGATTTACTATTTATTAGTTATTTGCGTGCATGGAAAATTAATATGGACGATAAGAGCGTGATTGGAACGTACATAATGACGTCAATTTTCTCGAACGATAAGTTTGAAACGAGGCAAGTTATCGGCATAAGTCATAACCTCCTAACACTGATGACTTAATTTGTAGTGGTATGATAACAGTCTCTCGTATTTAGACTGTTTATTATTTTAAAATAGTGTTTACTTCTAGAGACGCTTAAGTGGGAGGTAAAGATTTCCTCATGATTCTTATTTTAATCGGTTGATAATTATAATCTATCTATCCGCGTGCCTGTATAGATAAAACAATTGCACAGCAGCCACATCCTTATTACGTGTGTTAATGTCGCGTCCGTGACAGCATTTAATATATATTTTTTGCTAATTACATTTCATCACGTTTGGATGATTCGTTCGTACTTGGTCAGCCATATCAACATTGTTTAAAAGAAACAATAGTATAATTCTGATTTCCGGTGACAGTACCTAAAACAATAACTTTAAAATATTTTAAATAGTTGGATAATAGGATTAGTATATTAGAATATTACAAATATTTATTCAACGAATGCAAACATATAGAATTTTTGCATTCGTTGAATAAATATTTGGACAGAAAATCATGTTTATCTCAGAGGAATTGTGACTATTTGAGGTAGGTAAGATAAATTTGTAATAGCAATATATTAGATTAAGCACAATAACCCATCTTTTCGGTACCTATCAGTATCGGAAAATGAGGTATTATCATGTCGATAATCTCTTATCGTGACATGAGTCCAGTTATATTGCCAGTCAGCAACTAAATTAAGTACAACGACCTGTAGACGGAGTCAGCGTTTGCGCCAACAAGTAGTATAATGTAGTACTTAGTAGTGAATTATACGTAATTTAATAATATACCTTAGTGCTTAGCTTGATGGCTTCAAATTGTTGGGCACGCTTTGTGTTACAATCAGGTTAGAACACATCAGGTTGGAACATTGTATCTTCTAGGAATGTTATCTAATAATGATTGCTTACATACGATCAAAGGATCCATACCATACCTTAAGAAGAACCTGCAGAATTCCAATTGTAAACAAATAATATCACTTCGACCACCGATCTGTCCACCGAGCATGGTGATTACGGCATCCCCCCAGGACCGTTCAATTTGACGGTCAGCGGGGGAGGTCCATGTTCACCATGTCGACATTTAAGATTTACGATCTTGTTATACGAGAATGTTGGGAGTTTGGGACCGATGGTTTGCCCGTGATTACATTTGGTACATCACCCAAGTGAGGTTAGAAAGGATATAAAAACGACGAGTTTAATTGAAGCAGAAGGTGACATGGAAGTTTATGGTATTAGGTAGGTAATATTATTGAAACAGATGGCTCATAATGTTCTACGTAAAAGTAAATATTTTTCGCCAATTTGTCAATATGACACGTCTGTCGTCGCCTAAAAACTAGTGATTGTTAGTGGGCGTTCACACAGAGGCCATTCGAGTGGATCTCTGGCAATCGCCAGTCGCCACACATGTTTACATGCCCACACCGGTACACTGAACTCGGATAAATTGTCAGCGGTTCGTGGAAACGGGACAAGTGCGGACGCCCGGTCCTTTCGGTCCGCGTCTGCTGTTTGCGACTGTACTCAAACCGCGCATACCAACACCGAAACCAGTTCATTGACTACAGTGACGGCTCATGCTAATTGCACGCAAATGACAGAAATAAAAACCGTTCACCTGAGAAACTCGGTAAACACTTTAAAATATTAATAATTAATCCGGTTTCGTGCACGCACTTTTCTTTTTAAAAGCACAAAAGCTTGGTATAAATATAAAGGCATCAAGATTACTTACGTAATATTAAATTTTCCGAGCGATTACCCAGTCAAAAAGTAGATTATTTCACTACAGCGGGTTTGTTGGTGGAGCGCGGCCGAAGTTGCGTGATACTCAGTCTTTACAAACTGTTCCACGGCAAATTACTAAAGATCAGCTAAACTTGATAGACCTATATACATTTATCGATTGTAAACCTGTACATTAAAACTGTTTAACATAATTTATTTTTGTTTTCTGCGATGAAATACGACAAGGCCTTCCACGTCGTAATTCAGAAGTTACACTGAAAAAAGCTTTTTAGCAGGAAGCTTTATTTCTTTATTCCATTTCCTATTTATGTTAATATAACTTTATTTAGAAACAAAAACCTTTTGCTAAGGAATTCATTGCATTTACGCAGGAAGTATGTATTGTAATTGATTAACCAGCGAAGTGTATTGACTTTCACATCATGCCATGAGTATACAAAGTGCGCATGTACAATTGTACATACAACATGTCGAAGATAAGACAGGATACAAGATACAACAAATAACGAGTTTGAAATTGTAAGGGTAAGCAATAAAGTCACTCTGGCAGCTACATCTATCAATGGTAGAGACTCGACCGTCAAGTAAATGCCATATTTTCGTGAGATTGCGAGCGTCGAGTGCGCTCGGGACGCGACAACTCCTGGGGGAGAGGAGATAGATTGCCATTGTACAGCGAACTAGAGAGGTTATACTCGTAGCTACATGTATTTATCTTCAAAGAGTCAGTCACACAGCATTTTATAGGAGCTGGCCGTGTATAAAATGACATGTGAACTATGCTCGGCTGTCCGCAGTATCATAACATTTTGCCACCAACATGGGTGTCTCCGATTTCGTCGTGAGGCCGTGAGCGTCAAACGACGCGGGTGGTACGCTCGGCTGAATATAAATGTTCCATAAACGTTACGTGGCCACTAGAATTCACTGTAAGTCTGAGAACATATGAATAACCGAGCCACAATATTATATTCATGGGATTGTTTGTTGTCAGTGAATATTTGTTGCTTGCTGTGTGGCTTTTGGAAGAGAATTGCCTACAACATTTTCTGCCAGAAGGTATTTTTGACGACTTTTGTGCGCCAAAGCACAATGCGAATAGAATTCGTTTGTTAAAATGCTTAAACAGAATTTGATGACTATAGCTCACAATCCTTCTTTGGAGCTGCTTAGGGACCAAGGTCTTGCCTGTCAGAACTTTATTCACTATATAATGATTAGTCACACAGTTATGCTGTCAGAGAATACTTTACTTCGCTTCCACAAAAAATACCTGAATTATTTGCAACGTTTGTGTTATACAAAACGTATTATGAGTGATATGGCGGTTGCGTGTTCAGGCCTCACTAGTCATATCCTCCTATGTTAAATTTAATCGCAAAACAGATAGCCTTTAATGGCTGCTCCATAGTTAGCTCTGTTTTATTGTTCATCTAGCTTGACTGTTGATGACATCAGACATGTTATTGTTATTATATTGATCGTTCAATATAAATGTTTGTTATTGATTTAACGATGCAATTATCAACACTCGTTTCGTGCCTTTTCAACGCCGTGGCATCCCGAGCAAGATAATTACTAACAGTAAGAAATGCCACAGCGTAATGAATGTATATTAGATTTGTATGTTTATCAGTGTATATTACAATGATTTAAACTGAACAATGAATGGTATATATGGCTGCTGGCTGCGCATAATTATTTTTATGAGCTTCCTAGTCAATGGGTCCCCATGCTTTCCTATATTGAGGGGACACCCCTGTTCAGCTGTCGGAGTTGAGGGACTGTTCCCAATGATTGTGATGTTAATCAATAGTTTGTAATATGGTAGCATACACTATACACGACCCAGTATCGTTTCTAAGTTTACTTCAAAAGGCCATTCTATTTGACCAACGACAAATATGACGTTACGAAAAGTAAGGTTATTCGATTTCATACCCAATGTTTATACCATTAAGTTGTTTATAAGGAAATCCTAGATAATGTTTGATTTAGAATTGTAATTAAGGCCCCTCGTTTAGCATTTGACGTAAACACACGGAACTAATTATTGAGGATGGTTTATTAAACTACTGGTAATTTGCGTACCTCATTTTTATCATGCTCGTGGACTGATAAAATTATAAGTTTACATAATTATGGGCGATTTGATGAATAATAAGTAGTTGTGATAAGATAATGTCATGATAGTGATGTAAATGTTATTACCTAGTTAGGTCAAGAGCAGCTGGCATTCCAGCCGGCGAGAACCACCAGGGTAGCAGCGGCGTGCACATCCGCTGTGGACGCGGCGGGGCTCACGCGACCATGCACAGCACTTCACACCGCTCACAGTCCACCAACAACGCACCAGTTTCACATTCACCACACAGTAAAAACTAAACGCGCCAATGTCAACGCAGTGTCATGGTTCAGCGCGCCTTAATTGACCTGAATACAGATAACGGTGACGCAAAACAGTTTGCCAACTTAGGATTACGACCGACAGCCTCGATGATCTTCGAGTGTTCCGGATAGTAAAATAGAGGAAAAAATTAATTATACCCTGTATCGTTCAATTAATCAATCGAGGAAATAAACGCAATGAAGGAAACGAGAAGACTGTGTTGTGTCGCAAACTCGCAACTACTACTACGAGAATTTGTTTGCTATGAATTGTGGCAGCGGCAACGCTAGACACGCCATCCAAAGAGCAAAGTAATAAAAATATTAAAGCTATAAAAGGGCAGAATCGAGAGCGACCGGATTTTTCAACTAACTTTAGGGGAGTCAATAATTAGAGGGAGCGATAGGCTGAGTGATGTGAATAAGGGTTGTTATGGCTGCAACGAAGGGTCGATAAACTTTTTGTTTAGAATGATTTTTTTGATAAATGAAAGTGAGAATATACCTATAAGTTGAATTCTTGGTTTATGGAGTAAATGGCAGGTAGGCTGGTGTTAGGTACGGGCTCGGAAGAAAGCGAACATGTGGTAATAGTTTATCGCGGAAGACGTCGATGTGCGTTCGCGTGGCAGCGCGAGGCGATCGGTCTGTGTGTCGCTCGGTGTGGCACTGAGCACTGACGTCTGCCGGCCGCCTCTGGCTCCGCGAAAACACTACAGAGTGCCGCGGCGTCGCTCGCCCGCCCCCGCGTACTCACTGTTCTGTTCTTGAGCCGCCCTATGATAGCGCAGTTTGCCCTGTTGGCGCGTCACTCCCTAACTTAAAAGATGCGACGCTAAATTCATCGTTACTTTATGCTCAAGTTTTTGGAAGTCATTTAGATTCTCTTTGTAACTATCTAATTGTCAGTGGTGTTAGTTGAGGTTTGATATCATCAGTGCTACATAAAAAGTTAGAATTTCATGAAAATTAAGTACGAAGGCGTTGGTGGAGCTATTCAATGACATTGTGGCCCGTCTGAGCGTGCTGTATGATAAAAGGATCTGGTTTTCCTTAAGTAATTTAAGGGAAAATCCTTAAATGAAAGGGAAAACCAGAAAGAAACACCCGTACCAAATTTTACAAATAATATTGATTTGGGGAACGCGACTGCAGTCTTTCCTACAAAACCGTGCCCAAAATATGAGAATTAGAAGTTCTATCATTACTTTGCAAACGAAAAGGAAAATTCAAGTCCGAATACTTCGACGTTAATTAGTTCATCGTTTAGAGAATCGAAGGTTACATCAATTACTCATTAATATTTAATGAATTGCAATTTAAAAGAAGACACTAATATCTTCAACCATCAACGGAAATCATTTCTCAATTAAAATAGCATTATTTATTATACAGGTGCAACAATGTTGTAGAAATGCAAGACTGAAATTTTGTGCGATATAGGATTTACTTCCATAGGTCCAAGAAAATTCGTCGTTACCTGAAAGATGAGCAGGGGTGCGAAACACGAGATTTGCTAAACGGATCCCAATTTACCACCCCTGGCACGTACTGACGACATTGGCTATAAACCATTCCCATATCGGACGTCGAGGAACTGAGCCGTTCACAGAAATAATAGTCGCTACCGAACGTCACAGAAAACTCTATAGTCTCATATTATGTGTATATGCGTTTGTTGAATTTCATGGATTGAATATAAGCTAGCTGGTATTCGTATAGATTTCACTTGGTAAATGAATCAAAAGATTTGGTCCTTCGAAACTAAATAAGTTTTGTATGAATGTAACTTATAATTTGGATGTATTAATAAGCTAGGTTAGATTAGGGTTGCCATATGTCCAGGAATTTAGACTCAGTGTCCGGAATGTGGTGGTTCTAAAGCGCTTGGAATTTCCATAAATGGGAGACACAAACATTTGATAGTAACATAGAATATATCTTCTAATAAAACCAAAAAAATAAAAGCACTGAACAATTGAGAAGAAAAAAACTTCAGAATTTTCTTCAAATACCCGCAAAACGAAACGTAGATCTCCTAATCATAGGTTAATTGAACAGTAGACGATTGTAGTATTGACAAGGCTAGGAATTCCGATTTTATGTTAATTGGTAAAATTATTCTGTTTGAAATCCCTATCGATTACCATGTTTGTTTTGCGTGTTGTCTGACTGAATACACAATAATAGCATGATAACAATAATACATAATATCCTATAGTTACGACACGCACGCTACATATGTATAAGTAAATCGATGGAGACGTCATTTGTCATATCGTTTTAGTTTAGACGTTTCAAGGGAAAATTCATGCTTAGTTTTTATTAATGGTATCATGTTCATGAGTTTCATTAAAATAGTAGTTTTCTTTTTTTGGGTGGGTGGAAAATCATTAAATAACCCCTCCCGCTCTTGTGCAGTGCGAAAGGGAGTGTAAGACTTCTACCGCCTTATTACAAAACGTAGTTAAACCTGGTTTAACTTAGACTTGGTTTATCTCGCATGACGTCTCACTTCAATAATATTCAAAAGAAAGTGACAGCATGCGAGATAAACCAGGTTTAACTACCTTTTGTAATAAGGCGGCTACTGACTAAAAACCACCCATGTTCCTTCTTAACCCTTTATGTTGAGGCCGCGGTATCTTTGTGACCAACCTGCAGCCCCAACGGGAAATAGTCGTCCCCTAATGGTTACATGAAGATGGGTAGACAACGTAGTTGCGTAGGAGGAAAAACCTGGATGAGGCTGGCACATGACTGTGGTGTTTGGCACAAGAGAGGCCTGTGCCCAGTAGTGGATGAATTCAAGCTGTGGGTGATGATGATAAGGGAAAATTCATGCCTAATTTTTATTTAAGTACCATGTTCATAGGATTCATTGAAACAGTCGTCCCCCAATGGTATCATGATAAACAGTAAGGCTTTTTTATACTTATTTGCCAGGAATGACATTATAATCAATTGGTCTGTCAATAAAGAGTTTCGAACACCACCCAACGTTATTACTGTTCATAATAATTATTCCCATGTTCCTGTAATAAATTGCGCACTATCAATGTTTATAAAACTATATTAATGTACGCATAAATTTGGAGCCTAAAATTACGTTAATGTTTTAGCCACACGCGCCCGATCATGATTTAATGTTAATGACGAAACGAAAAAGGTAAATAGTAAGGGTCTCGGATAGTTAATCAATACAGATAAACTAATATTATAAAGAGGACATGATTTTTTGTTTGTACCGAATAAGCTCCGAAACTTGAACTGATTTTAATATTTTTTTGACCAAGAAAAAGCTTAATTAAGTATCAGGAAGTAACAGGTTATAATTTAATTTCAAAAATTCAGAGATCATTGACTTACGTGGGTGAAACTGCAGGGCTC
This sequence comes from Diarsia dahlii, assembly GCA_949775195.1. Classification (NCBI taxonomy): domain Eukaryota; kingdom Metazoa; phylum Arthropoda; class Insecta; order Lepidoptera; family Noctuidae; genus Diarsia; species Diarsia dahlii. The sequence goes on along the minus strand of OX459211.1, from coordinate 12,795,981 downwards.
AGCTAGTGTATTTATAGCTCTTCGACTGGATGAGACAAAACGTTTAAATGTGATGGTTTTAAAGAGATAAAAGGTTCACTTAAAGGTCTATTATTATGTAAATGGTTAAGTTTGTAATCGTTGACGCCCGTTGCAATCGTACCTAATCAGTGCTAATTAAATATTATTTATTAGATACTGGGAACCGCCCTTAGTAAGTCAAGGATTGTGATGATAAGATGCGAAACTTATCGTGCATCACGTTAAACATTGACGAGCTGATAATGATAGCGAACTATCCTGGGAAACAAATTAATGGATTGCGATCGAGATACTTCTACATTTTTTACACGACTGTTTATCGTTATCATCCATTATTTACACTTAGGTAACAATCTATAAATACAGCCTGAATCAATGTCAGTAGAATTATAGGTGAGAATCGTTGGGCGTCAAGGCTTGCATTGGGTTTTCTTTTCTAAACTTTTTAATAATTAGTTGTAGTATCCCATACACATTCTACAATGCAACTGGAAATTGTTAAGGGCAATGATATTAAAAAGAAAGATACGCCATGTTCATACTGAATGGCGTTCAGATATCGTTGCGTTCTACGACAGGGATAGATAATAGGGAACGTTTAAGATAAAAAGAGATAGCTAGTTACTAAACTGCACCAATAGGGGATCGGACTGGGTCAAAATAATATGATTCTGTTTAGTCCGTAAGTTAGATTATCGAAAAATATTGAATACGTGTTTTTGTTTTATCAAATCAATAAAAAATGACGAAGATAAAACGCGTCAAAGATCTTGGAGTGGGGCTTGAAACGTCACTTGTGTCGTCAAAATGTACTATCATATTACGTCACACGAGTTTTCGAAGCACTGTATCGTCTTCATTTTAAGTTTACGTGAAAAAAGAAAAAATACGTGTCCAATAATTTTTGGAAATCTATCTGACGGACTAATTAGTTTTTTTTGTCCGATCCCCTATTGTCGTAGTTTGTCCTCAACAATTTGTGCGTGCTAATGCGATGTCTACCTCTTTTTATTTATAATATCATTGGTTAAGGGGCTATCTTGTAAAAATTACGTATTTAACGAAGAAGAACTCATAAACTACTCTTCTTCTTCAACTTTTGGCTAACCAATGCTGTGTGTAGGTCTCTAGCTCTACTAAATCTCTCCTCTTTTAGCTGTTTTGTCTCTTGACTATCCAGTTTAATGAGATCGTCTGTCCACCTAGTTGGTCGTCTCCCCACATGCCTCTGTCCCGTACGTACATGGTCTCCACTCCAGCACTTTCTTCCCCAATCTTTTATTCAGTCTATATATGGGCCGCTCACTTCTACTTTCTTTTGTTACCGCATCGGTTTTGTCCTTAAGGCCCGTAATCCAGCAAAGCGGAGATGTGCCAAATTCGACCAATCACAGTTACATCTGGTCTTTTGCCCTTCCTGTGATTGGTCGAATTTGGCAATCTCCTCTCCGCTTTGGTGGAAACCGGGCCTAAGTCTCGGTCTTAGATGCCCAACATGGCTCGTTCCATAGCTGTCTGAGTGACTTGCAAGCGGTGGATAGTGTATTTGGTGAGCGTCCTAGTTTGAGTCATGATTGGGAGGACACACTGCTCGAACATGCAATGATGCAACGCAACGCTTTCAGGATCTTGGATAAACTATCAAGTAAAGTTGATAAAATTTATATGGGTTTCCTCTAGCAGGTGAAAAAACATGGAATCACATAATTTGGGTACATTTATATAAAGAAATAGTGGAATACAAAACCTCGTCCTTTTAGAACTCGGTTAATAACACGTTTGTGTACAGATTATTTCCATTAGGCTCGGATTTCGGAGTAAAAGATAATGTGTCACCAATGTGTCAATATAGAGAACGAAAGAAATGGATTGTTCTGGTACTTATAGAGGATGAATAAGCAATCTGTCATTAAAAATGTAATGCATGATCTGGTTCAAATTAGCATACATTTTCAAAATTATTCTTTTTACATGACATCTATTTCAATTTTAGATCTAAGTTTTCCTCGGGAAAATATCGATCTGCAAGCTCTAGCAAAGATACTTGAGTTGTCATTGAGTCAACTCTATTCGGAGATCATTTTAGTCTGCTATTGGTTTAATCCAGTCTTTCCGAGCAATTGCAAAAGCAGTCAAAGGTGCTTCAACATTTTTCTATGGAAGCTGGTATAGTCGCTGTCCCAAAGACGATTTTGATAGAACCATTTTTGGAAAATTTTGCCATCTAAGCCTCGGTGAAGTAAAACTTGAGGTATTTTCACTGGTCATGGTTAGTTTAAGTGACCTCTACTTGTATGTTGGTTTCGCTTCAACTCTGAACTGAGTCAAAATAGCAATACCATGACTAATATGACTATACCATGTGATTTCTTTCTTTGCTCTTTTTTGTAACTTCTGTCATCATCGTGCTCAATTTAGGGTTATATTTAAATGCACATCTGTTTAATTTTTCAGCACACTAGGTAACTCCACTAATTAACTGAATGCATACCAGAAAAATGAATGCTGTGCAAAAAAACCAATTGATTAACTAAACATGTCCTACAAAAAAGTCTAAAAAATCACACAAAACGAGATGACCTTTTTTATCGAATTCACACCAAAAATGTAGTTAGTACATCGGATATATGATTTGTAAAACAAAAATACTAATTGCTTATCAAAAATACTAACTTGCACTCTAAATTGTACAATCTTACTACGGAATTTCTAAAACTGATATCTAATACGACCGTCTCGCGACAGTGTCCTTTATGGGCGGCATGGGCACCGGGCCGTAGGCCGACGAAGGAGGCCGGCGGAGGCCCGGCACTTCGGGGACAGAAGATATTAGTGTTATTTAATATGCGAGCGAAGCGGGCGCGCGTCATGGAGTAAATCAGGTGTAGGTTTTCCTTAAAAAAGTTTTAAAATGTTTGTTAGACTAAATAATTATTAGATATACTATTTTGATAATAGTTATTCGTTCAGTAAAAGAGTTCTGCAAATGCCATTAAAAGGATACTAAATTTGATTTCTTTAGTGTGCATAATTTGTGTGCAAGTCAGTATTTTTGGTGTAATTTTAAAATATTTTGTTCGAAAAAAGGGAATATACAGATAACGGTTTAAATACACTGGCAAGTGACTCAAGGCAGTTTTAAAATCATAAAGCCAGGATCATAAACAAATAAAACTAACATCACCCATAAACCTTTAGTATTAGAATACCTACTATTTGAGAAGTCAATACCAAACAGAGCTATATTTATTTTCAATGCGTTTCAAATGGGTTTGAGGACTTTACCAAGCTTGGTGAAGTTTTCCTTAAACGTTTAGGTGATGCAAGCAAATAGAGGAAAAAGTTGGCTAAGGACAATTCGTTGAACTTAATTATAAATGAATACGATATGATTGAAAAGCTGGATTTCATACGAATCGTTGGTATCTTTGCAATCTAGAGTAAGTACGCAGACGACGAATCAAGATATCCTTACATAGTATAAAACAAAGTCGCTATTTTTGTCTGTTTGTTTGTCTGTATGCTTAAATCTTTAAAACTACGCAACGGATTTTGATGCGGTTTTTTTTAATAGATAGAGTGATTCAAGAGGAAGGTTTTAGTATATTATATATATATAATTTGAACGACATCCACGCGGGTGAAGCCGCGGGCATCAGCTAGTTATCTATATATTAGGTCTTTACCTATGAAATTGCCGATTTGTATGAGAATTTTAAAATATAAAAATTTTGGTAAGTATTTTTTTTATTTCAGCGAATCAATGTACTGGCCCAAATGATCTATACAATTTTGCCATTTTGATGGCAGTTTGTTTATCCCTTTACTGTAGAAGTCTGCCGGACGGGAGGCGATGAAGTCAGCGAAAGCGTTTTGTACTGCCTCTCGGGTGTCGAATTTTTTACCACTTAAAAAAATGTCTAAATTTTGAAAAAAGTAGAAATCTGTTGGGGCAAGGTCCGGTGAGTACGGTGGGTGACGGAGAGCTTCCAGCTGTAACTCTTGTAGCTTTGCGATGGTCTTTCGTGAAGTGTGAGCTCGCGCGTTGTCGTGGAGAAGCAATGGGGAAGAACGATTGACTAGTCTTGGTTGTTGAATTGCGAGCTTCTCCATCATTGTTTGCAATTCTTTGCAATAGACATCTGCCGTCACTGTTGTGACATTCGGTAAGAAGCTGTGGTGTACAAGTCCGGCACTGGTCCACCAGACAGTCACCATCATCTTCCTATGAGTAATCATTTTTGTAGCGCTCTGATTAGGTGATGTACCCGGGTCCACCCACTGAGACGAACGCTTACGGTTGTCGTACAGGATCCACTTTTCATCGCAGGTAACAATTTGATAAGAATTTCATCGTTTCTATGCCGATTCAGTAGTAGGGCATGCAATATCGCAAGGTTCTCAATTCCGGAACTGAGTTCCGATACTGGAGATCTGATTCCGGAATTCCGGAACTGGTTCCGGAACTGGTAATATTTAAAGTTTATTTCAAATCAAACAAGATTTTCAGTACCTAACAAATTAAACATTTTGAAACCGTAAAATCAACAAGGCTTATAAATCACGCAATAGAATTAAACATTAGTAATGTTAACAAAAAACATACGATATTTTATAAACAACATATTGAGATATTGTACCGTATGGTGTCGGATGTAAAGAATAGCACCATCCCATATCTTCCCGTGGGTGTCGTAAGAGGCGACTAAGGGACTTATCAGAGATTGGGCAGCAGCGTTCTCTGTGCCTTTGTAGCAACCATACTGCGGTGGCCAACCCGCCTGCCAAGTGTGGCGATTATGGCAAACCCCCTCTAATAAATTAGAGCGCAAGACAGAAATGGCCCCTAGTACCCGGAAGCCCGTCTACCCTCGACTACGGTAGCGGACAAGGCAACGGCGTCGCAAGGGGTGCTAAGAATCCCCGGAAGAGATCCGGCTACCCCAAAACATACCGACGACTTGTCCTGGCAACATATATTCCGAAAAGGCTTTAGGACCGTAGACCACATACATACGCTGCGGCAGGTTATACAGAAGACCAAAGAGTATAACCTGCCTCTCTGTTTAGCGTTTGTGGACTACGAGAAAGCCTAGTACTACAGTCTCTCCAACGCACGGTGCCAAATCGACTACCGGTACAGCGAGGTGCTTGTACAAAAACGCTACCATGTGACATGTCAGTCCGACTTCAGGACTAGACTTCGGAACCTATCCTTCTGCAGCGCGGTGTGAGACAGGGAGACGTTATATCTCCGAAACTGTTCACCGCTGCACTGTAGGATGTCTTCAAGGTTCTAGATTGGAGAGGTCACCTTCGGTTTGCCGACGATATAGTGATCATAGCTAAGACCATGGAAGACCTCAGTACAATGCTCGATGACCTCAGTAGAGCTTCCGATAGAGTGGGTCTTAAAATGAACATGGACAAAACCAAGATTATGTTGAATGTTCATGTAACACCCACTCCTATCAAGATTGGAGACTCTACACTCGAAGTTGTGGACGATTATGTCTACCTGGGACAAACGGTCCAGTTGGGTAGGTAGAAAAAGGTCAATCGTTGAATCCGTCTGAGCTGGGCAGCGTTCGGGAAGTTTTGCGGTATCTTCTTGTCCAACTTACCACAGTGTCTCAACTCGAGACGACCAGTGTGACCAGTGTGTCCTCTATGACCAGTGTGTGTTGCCAGTGATTACACGGGACTGAAACGTGGTCGTTCACCATGGGCCTCATCAGAAAGCTCAAAGTCACTCAAAGGGGAATAAAGAGGGCTATGCCCGGCGTTTCCTTGCGTGATCGAATCAGAAATGAGGACATCACACAGACTGAAGTGGCAATGGGCAGGGCACATTGCTCGCAGAACGGATGGCCGATGGGGCCGAAAAGTTCTGGAGTGGCGACCACAAACGGGAAAACGTTGGGAATTGACTTTGGGAAAGGTCCTCTGCTTGTGCAAAGAAGACTTGCGGGTTGTGTAATTAGTGGATCACACCTGCTAATAGTAATCTTCTTTATTTAATACGACTTCGCAAGTTCATCGCAAGTTTAGAACTCACAAAGAAGTTTCTTGAGCATAAACTGTAACGTGATATCAGCTATATAAAGCGTCGCGCATAAAATAATAATCAAAATATCAAAAAATTATGAATATCGGAATTCCGGTATTTCTCCTCTCAATTCCGGAATTGAAATATCAGGAAAATTGTTACGGAATTCCGGAATTGCGAGATTTCGGAATTCCGGAATGCATGCCCTATTCAGTAGTGATATCCATGCTTCGACGCGTAAATCTCGCTGTTGGTCGCTTAGTTCGCGTGGCACGCACTTATCTAGCTTTTTTATCTTTCCAATTTGACGCAAGTGCCTCAATGTTGTTTTGACACTACTTAACTCCAAAGCCTGCAGTAAGCTCAGCCTTAGATTGAGTTGGATCCGCTTCCACTATCGCCTTCAATTCGTCGTTGTCGACAATGTTAACCGGCCAACCGCGAGGCTCGTTCTTCGACTCAAAATTTCCAGATTGAAAACGATTGAACCATTAATGGACCGTGTTTATGCAAGCAGTGTTAAGTTCGTACACGTCGTTAATGTTTCGTGTTGTTTGCGCAGCGGTATTTCCACGTATGAACTGATATTCGAAAATTGTACGAATTTGTAGTTTATCCATGGCGCCAAAAACTACCAAAAAGTCACAAAAACAAAAAACTATCAAAAACCAAATGACTAAATTTGAAATTAAATTAACACGTTTTTCGAATAAAATTTACTTGAATTTCGAATTACGCGCCAATCCACAGATAATTAAATCTGAAAATGCCGGTTGTAGAATCTGCAATTAGGCCTATTATATAAAAATGAAACCCGTTTTCCGTTGGTTTCACGACATAGCATGAAAACGGCTGGACGGATTTAGCTGAAAATTGGTAGGGAGGTAGCTAAGAACCAGGAGAAGGTTCTTTGATACTTTTTTTTTTTTAGTTAGGGTAGTAGGTAGGTAGGTAGGGTAGTAGGTAGGGTAGTAAATGAAAAAGTTATTTTATAAAATCAGTTTATGCGGATCTTTTATTGTACTGAAAATCTATACAAAGCGGGGCCATGTTTGTATGGAAATGTATAGTTAGAAGTGTCGCCGTATGTAACTGTCGCCAAAATATGTCGATTTAAATCTAAATTCTTCTAAAATAATAATCTTCTCTCGTCTAATATATAAGGAGCTATAAATTTTAGCTTCCGGAGATGAGGCGTCTTCAGGATAAAACTGTTAGAATCTGTCCTGATACTTCCTTCCAATACTCAAGGTTTTATATAATTCAATGCTGGCTAGACCGGGGTATGCCTTTTTTCTGCAATTTCTGTAGATTTTCCAAGTCTCAAATCGTCACGTTTCATAACGTTGGGAGGTCACTTTGGGAGGTTAAATGTAATATTTCGACCAAAACTAACATCCACGATGTGCTCTTTATCTACAAGTAAAGTGAGTATTTAATTTGTAGTGATGATATTTCCCACGACGCACCCAACATTATCTGTCAACTGTAATGAGGTCGTGATAAAGAAACACTTAATGCTCAAGATTTTGGAGCCTCGTATCGTAGAATCGTCTACAAAACGTTGCCCAGAAATAGACGCAGCGTTGGTCTTTAAGGTGTACAGATAAAGAGCATTATTTAGGAAAAATTATGAGGTTTTGTACTACATACTTCTATATTATATTATGGTGTCACAGTTTTTATGCTGGCGATGGGCCTCTGACTTGGCTTATGTTTGTACTGATTGCAGTTGATGTGCTAGTAAGATTCTTACGTAGCTGAATGCATAGTTCTCGTTCTCTACATGCACAATAAAACTGATCTTAGTTTCCATTCGAGGCAAAATCGCCTTCTCCCAAATACGTTGAGGTCAGCCTTCAAGTCTAAACATTTGCAGCTGAGTATCAGCATTTTACATGCAGCGTTTGCGATAACAGTCCAGTAACTAGTCCGCACGTTATCCTTTGGTTATCTGGTTGTCTTCCGGGTTTCTGAATACCCGTGACGACTGTCAAAGATCTACGAATGAAACCGAGACGGCCAACGCCTTAACGTGGCGTCTGAGACAAGGAGACGTTTGGAGGTTCAGCTATCATTTAAAAACAAAAAAATCAAAAACATTTATTTCAAGTAGGCCAGTTACAGGCACTTTTGAATAGTCGAATTAAACTAACTGCGGCACTCAGAGACATCCAACGATTACTCAAGCCGCCACCCAGCAAAGGCCTGACATACTTTTGTATGACAAAACTGCCAAAAACCTTTACCAAGCGACGGCCCAAGCAACCACTGAAGCTCTCCGAGTGCGGCAGCAAACTACTAAACTAATGAAGCTAAGTAAACTAAGCTACGGTCCCAGTCACAAACTCATAAGGCATAATAACTCGTGAGTGTACTGTAGTTGCCCATTCCAAAGCGTTGGTCTCATGAGAAGAATGGCAAGAAACTTCATGGACACTCTTTTAAAATCGTTTGGGTTTACTTACAATATGTTCAAGGTACAGACATAATCTTGGTATAATACACACAACATGAAGACTATGCAGATTAGTGTCTGAGATGGTCTTTTGAACAAAGCACCACACAGATGAGTGGACCCGTCCAGTCAGTGCAAGCATTTGTCAGTTATCATGGAGCTCGACTTATAACTCAAGGAGCTCAACGTCACGACGAACAATACCAAAGAAAGGACATTTGGGTGGGGTCGCTTATAGTACTCAAACTGCCAGACAATCGTTAAAATTAAATAAAAACCCACACGGTCCTCACATTCACAATATAAAAATAATAAAATACATGAAGACTATGCAGATTAGTGTCTGAGATGGTCTTTTGAATAAAGCACCACACAGATTTGAGTGGACCCGTCCAGTCAGTGCAAGCATTTGTAAGTTAACGTGGAGCTCGACTTATAACTCAAGGAGCTCAACGTCACGACGAACAATACCAAAGAAAGGACATTTGGGTGGGTCGCTTATAGTAATCAAACTGCCAGACAATAGTTAAAATTAGAGAAAGACCCACATGGTCCTCACATTCACAAAATAAAAATAATAAAATATTTGTCATTACCAAACGAGACCCTCGTTTGGTAATGGTAGCTGAACCTCCAAACGTCTCATGCTTGTAGCTGTCTTACTGAGCCAAGAACCCGAAAATTGATGTGCATATTGACATAGATGTAAAACGTTTCATCAATATCTTTAAAACGGTGTTTCAATGGTTGAAAATATTTCTCCTGACACCAAAAATATACAACGTTATTTTTGCCACACAAGTTGAGAATGGCTTTGAAAGGCAAACTTCCTCTTGCTTTCATGGGATAGGAACTAGGAACGCACATCGTACATACAAGACAGGAACTACACAATGTACAAAACTTGTTTACTCTCCCACACTTGTTTTGTACAAGTTTCGTCTGACTTCGCGAAAATAAAATGAAAAATGTAGGTTCTGAGTTTTTGACTCCACAGTACACAATATTGGTTTGTGATATGAACTTATGAATTTAAGGAAACCGGCCTATGTGACACACTTTGTGTACAAATAAAGACGACAGACAACGTTATGAAATTCAGAACACCCGTTCTCGATCTGGTTTTATAAAGTGAAGACATCAACAAAATGTCGTAGAAAGCGGGGCTTTCACGTAAACGCAGGAGGCAGCGGCGGATACGATATGACATATGGTATAACCGCGTTGTTGACCTTTCGCACGATGTGAACGTTGATGAAATACACAATGCAGTTGACACAAGGTGAAATTTTGTACGAAGTGAACGGCTCGGCTAAAGTAAGGATGCTTGCTGAGGACACGTTGACCCGTGAAACCTTGATTGCGTTCCCTCTACACTGTTGCCCAATCCAACTGCAAATGACTGCTTAATCACAACTATAACCTTAGATCAAAATTAACATGGCAATGGTAACCAAATTATTTATCTGAAACGGTTATTTCTTTGCGAATTGTTGGATTTTGGCTCTCGTTAAAGTCATGCCGGAGGCGCTCCCCGACTTTCAGCAAAATTAATTTAATTGTGTTTTTACGACAGCCATTTGAGATTTTAGTTTGAAACAACATGTTTTATAGGTAATAACGGTATAATATTGTATAAAGAATAGAGCACGTGAAAATATATGATGATACATCACGTAGGCAGCTTCACAACCTCGACTGTTATTTAGCCTTCAAGTCTCCTTACCGTTTGAGTGTCGCGAGGTAGCATTGCGAAAGTTGACAGCACCGTACGTGAGCAGATTGTAGAGGATTCACATTCTTGTTCTGTCGCGTTCGCTTTGCATTTCAGTTTCCATTCTAATACGAATTTTCTGCTCCGTTGAACGTAGAATTGGGGATTTAATTAAATAACGTTATAAAAGTTTTTATTAAGGCACTCAATCGAAGCCAGAGTGTCGTATTACCCATTATAGTAGCTGCCACTTGGACTCCTTTAACGATAGTTGGATGGCACATTAAAGTATATTGAATACGGTAAGCTGTACGAGAGATGGGCAGCGACGGATGTGGCTCTGACGATATCATAAGAAACAGTCGTGCTCAGATCATAATTAAGTACATAGCGTCCAGACTCTTGGCGTTGTTAATGGGTTCGGTAGTAACAATGCGATATTACGACCCACTCAGGGTTCCCACACAAATAGCAAATTATATCCATACTCGTCAAACAAATGGGCGCTAGAACAACAAGGTTGGTTGCAGTAAGTAGATGGCGTAATCCGAACGAGAATACGTACCTACTATTGATGCTAGACCAGGCGCTGTAAACACTGAGAATCGTCTAGATAAATGTGTACTTATATTATATGACTGAAACGTGGTCTTGATTGCGAAGATCCGATCATCTCGTCTAGCCTTGTAACTTGTAACGAAGCTAAGTTAACCGCTGAAAGTAACTTTCAAACTGTTATAGCCGTGTAATTAATTTGTGAATAGAAATGGAAAGTGATATTGTTGTTTTTTATTCCGGGAAATAAATATCTTACAAAACACGACCTTAGTATCGAACAAATCAAGCCGAGCTATGGCGTTGGGTAACAATTAATCTTCGTCCAAACGGCAACGTGATAGCCCAATGCTAGTAGGAATCGTGTTGCGGAATCTTATTAAATATCTACACCTCACTGGAGTTATTGTTCAGCACTCATTGTTATAATTAGTCATTAATAATCCGTCTTGTCAGCGTTGGTTGTATGATTAATAAACCGAGATATTAAACACCAGCTGGCCGTTCTTACAGACAATAGATTTTTCTCGCATAACTACCACAGATACAGATGTTGGATTACGTACTCAATTCCATAACAGAACTACTCATAATATTTATATTCAAATTGAAAACAGTAAAATATGGTAATTCCAATGTTATAAAATTAATCGCCAACTTGCAATTATGATACTCAGTAGAAACTTAACCAGTTGTAAATCTAACTGACAAAACTGCTCATTAACAAATGTGTAATTATGTGGTTGCTAGATTCCACGCATTAATGAACATAATACTTGATCAATTTGTAGTGAATTTATGTTTATATTGCCTACTTAAATGTCAAGTGGTTATATAGTTATTTATAGTAGATGTTTAATATCTTAGTCGCCAATCTTCCGTGTTCAAACAGGCTGAAAGTTATGAGCAGTAACATCTTTACCGTAAAACGTGGCGAGTACCAACTCGAGAGTGGTATAATAAAGTTAATGATCGTAAAGTACCTAGGCAACATAAATAGAACGGGGTCATCGTCACTTGGTGTCACTATCTCTTGGGTACGCAATTATTTTAGTGGACAATTGTTCAAGTGGTTATTTCAGGACTTGGGTGAACGGCCTAGACAAACTCAAGGCTTAGAACAGCTCGGACCAGCTGAGTGGTGAACCGTCGAGCAGTTCAAGGGCGTCGGGTGAATGCCACCTGGCAGGTTTTTTACCATCGAAACCAGCTTACGTGACCACTGGTCTTATTGAAGCCGGATGAACATTGAGCGTTGCTAATAACTAACGACTCGGCAATACTTCGCAGCAGCCTCATGTCGAGTACGTACATTTGGATGAATTCACTTCGCGTGTTATCGTACATGCATGCATAACGAAATACAAAAATTACTACCGATAAATGCATCCGATAAATGAACCAACGACACTCAGCTCCGCTCATAAAAATGTAATTCAAAAAATTCACGCAACCATATGGGCAATTTGAAATCTCGTTTGGTCTCTTCCGTTGTTTGGGGAGGCGAACCTTTACTTAATTTGAATAACGTATGAGATTCCGGTGTGAGCGGTGTTGCAATGATAACGAGTAACAGCCGTCTAAACACACTTTACGGATTTACGATGATACTTTTACACCATAGACATTTCCTCTCGTGATCCTCGAGAAAAATAAAATAAAGGAATTCTCGGTAAAAGATAACAAGTTACACCTGCGGGGAGCCCGTATAACTAGCTATAACTAGGTAAGCGCGTAAAACCTTTGTTCTTTCTCGTCCGTGGCCCGACTCGACTCTACGAAAAATTATCTTTTTACTTTTTTGCTGAGTCGCTCCCGGAGCGGAGCGGACCGCCCGAGCAGGTAGACTGCTGAATATAATAAACGTTTATTCTATACGTACACATTTAGGTAACATTTGGAGAATGTCGTTATGCGTTACTATACTACGTATATCCTTCTTTGAACATGAGGTCTTCGACCACCGGAGAATGGAGCCTTTGTGTGTCAAAGCACTTAGTCTTAAAACAGAATCAAATTAAAATAAGAATGCTCATGGATTTTCGAGTATCTAGAGTGGCAATAGATTTGCCGTAGTTATCTTAATACTACGCAATTAAAAAACCTCTCAGAGCGTGATTGGATTTCATTAGCATTTTATTGGAAACTATCGTCGCTCCAAGGGACTCTTGGAAATTAGACAAAGAAAAACACCTTCGTAGAAAATGATTGATCTTAATAAGTATCTTGATACCTAGCCTACCTACCTGCTTTAAAATCTAGGAAAAATACCAGGAAACGAGTTAAGCTGAGGTGTAAAATATTGGTCAGACAAAAAACTAAAATTGCTAAATTTAATGATCACTATGATTGTGAACTATGAATTCATAGAATGATATTATACGGTGACGTCTATCGAGTCTATGGCATAAATATAGTTTTTTTTTGCTTTATTTGTTTATTAAAATATTGCTCCTTCAGATATGTAAAGAATGTTATAGATGCCAATCGCCATCACCTCCATACTTTGTAAAGTAATGGAAAGGGTACTCAACGGTAAGCTGCTGGCGCACCTTGAAGCGAACGACCTACTCAGCGACCGTCTGGCTTTCGCCGGGGACGGTCAACTGGGGATCTTCTGGTGTTAGCTACGCACTGCTGGGGCGAGGCCATCGAGAAACACGGCGAGGCCCTTGCCGTGTCGCTGGACATCTCGAAGGCTTTCGACAGGGTTTGGCACGCAAGTTTGTTGAGCAAACTTCCGGCATACGGCATTCCCGCTGACTTTTGCTGCTGGATATCTGACTTCCTGAATGAACGGTCGATCCGAGTGGTCATTGATGGCTGCTCCTCTGACCTTATGGCTATCGATGCCGGAGTTCCTCAGGGGTCTGTTCTCTCCGCGACACTTTTCCTGCTGCACATCAATGACCTCCTTGTTCCTGGTATTGTTGGGTACGCAGATGACAGCACTGTCATGGAGAGTTATGCATCCAGCGCAAAAGCCAGTGGTGATGAAGTACGTTCATTAAGAGAGGCCATGGTAGAGCGAACGAATTCAGCCTTAAGACTTGTCTCCGAGTGGGGTGACGAGAATCTGGTAGATTTCAACGCCACCAAAACGCAAGTGCGTCTGTTCACCGCAAAAAGGAGTCCGTTTAATCTGGCCCCTACTTTTCGGAGTGCGTCTGTACAAGTAACTGACAGTCTCGAGCTTCTTGGCACGAAGTTGAGCGCGAATCTGAACTTCGGCGCCTACATCGAGTCGAAAGCTCAAACTGCGGCTAAAAAGCTGGGCATCCTTAACAAGGTTAAGCGGTACTTCAAGCCTGGACAGCTTTCAGTATTATATAAAGCTCAAGTCCGGTCTAGCATGGAGTATTGCTGTCACCTTTGGGATGGCTCAGCCAAATACCAGCTTGCCACACTTGACTCTGTAGAGCGCAGAGCCAGGAGGCTAATTGGTGACGATAAGCTGGTTATCAAGCTACATAGCCTGGCCCACCGTCGCAAAGTCGCATGTCTGTCGCAAGAGCTCCACGAGCTGATCCCACCATCTCCCTTCTTCCATCGGGAGACTAGACGTACTGCAGGGTATCACCGATACCTAGTCGACATTCCACACATTCGAACGAAGCGCTTTGCTGGGTCCTTTATTATGCGCACAGCCAAGGAGTGGAATTCCCTGCCTGCGTCGGTTTTTCCGAGTTTAAGTCGCGAGTAAACAGGTTTCTACTGGGTAAGCTCGTTCCATCGTCGACATCATCTCTGCCCTTAGGGCAAGATTGAAGTCAAGAGCAAGCCCATTTATAATAATAAAACAAAAAAAAAGATGCCTCAAAATCTAGTGTTGAAGCTAATTAAAAGAAGGCTTTGCAATTAGACTACAAGAACTCCAACAATCTCTAATAGAGTTGATAGAGAGCAAATATTAATGGATGTCATATACAAAATATATATCTATTATTGCAAAGTTTCGTGCTTTTGCTCCAGATTGATATAACAATCTATATTTTTTCCTATTATGTAATTAAGTGGATACATAGACAAAGAAAATATGAGGCTATTAATCAATTTGATTGCTTGTGAGGTCATATTAATCACGGTAAGAGAGAGAGAGAGGTAAGATTAATCATTTTTATTGCTTTTTATCACAAATAATTTAATAAAGATACTAGAAGTTCATTTTTCACAGATTCTGTGCAAAATGATGATAAAACTCCACCTGAATTGCAGAATTTCATACCAAGCACCATTTCATAAATATTTAGTAAACACTACTTACCATATTCCATTGAATCTATAAGAGATAACCTTTTAAGCACCTAGTATTTTTTTTTGTAATTTTACCTGAAAAAAGGAAAATAGAATTAATATTTAAACTGAATTATTATGAAAAGTAGGCAAAAATAGAAATTAAAGAAATTGGAGCTGTGCATTCCCTACTCTTATGCCCTAACAAATAAGGTTGAAAATGGTAACCATTGTTGAGTTTACAAACAAGAAAATGGTTTTGTCCTTTATTGGGGTTAAATAAAATCTATGTTTGATGATGATTAATTTTAATACTATTTACATAGTCTTAGGAATTATACAGAATGTATGCATTCTTAGTTCCATTTAATATGAATAACACCATTTACCATAATGCATAGATCTTATTCTTGGATGCAAAGTTCACATGAGTCAGTTAGGTGTGGTACAGATTAAAATTTAAGATTGAAATCTGTGGTCTATTTACTCAGAGGGAATACCCAATGGAGTAAGTGAATTTTATTTCTGATTCAGTTTCCTGTTCATGATAAATTTAATACATTGGAAGACCTTGTGGCAGATTAATAATAGCCGCTTGGGTTGATTTTCAGGTTAGCCATGCTTACCTAGGTGGGTAAACTTGGTATGTGATGGGTTACCCATACACATTTCCTCTGTCCCTCAGAAAGCATGTTAAGCCTCTGGTCTGCTGCATCTGGTTAGACTGGAAGCTGACCCAAACACAGTTGGGAAAAGGCTAGGCAGATGATGAATAAATATATTGCTTTGTTCAGATTTGTATAAAACTGTGACTAATTAGTGTTATTTTTGAGAGTAAATATTTCTGTGGATTGTTGATAGCGCATATTTGTGTGACAACTACTTCCAGCCCCCCCATATTGCGTATCTTTTTAACGTCAGTAGCTATCAGAAATGTCCATAGATTAACTGTAAATTGGTTATGGTTTGGTACATTTTTTTCTTAAAAACTCACCATTTGACAGTTATTT
This sequence comes from Diarsia dahlii, assembly GCA_949775195.1. NCBI lineage: Eukaryota > Metazoa > Arthropoda > Insecta > Lepidoptera > Noctuidae > Diarsia > Diarsia dahlii. Next base: position 12,779,941 of record OX459211.1, on the reverse strand, counting down.
GATAGACATTATAAGTTATCCACTGTCATTAAAAGATACACAATAGCCCTGCTGGTCACTGAAGTCATCAACTATAAATATATAAGGAGTATCTATAATATTTAATTATTTGAAGGTTCAGTCAGCAACAAAAGTAGCCTAATATTTTGGAATTTTTATTTTTGATGGACTCCAGCTATTTTTCTTACTTGTTTCAGAAGATAATTCTTTAAAATATTCCTTACTCTTCAGAAACTTGTTAGTTACAAGTAATATCGAACATGTTTTTATTAAAAACCTTAGCTTAGTAATTTTGAGTACTTAGTGTTATCAATTTTTGATGGTGACTGTACTTTGGTTGGGAACAGCTGTTTTTTTTTTCATATTTGCTGAAAATTTTCTGTGGGGGGGGGGGGGGGGGGGTTCAGGATGTTGTTGTGTCCCTTCCACTCTGTATACAGTCACAGCTGACATAGGCTAAACTCAGAAGCAGAGCAAGAATACAGCAAAAATAGAAGTTTGGAAAGACTGGAAAATCAACTATTAGGACAGTGAAAGTATGAAAGGTGATTGAGTAGGTATTATTTTTAAACAATATACCTAGGTAATACCTAATAATAATTTCTTTTTGAGAAATAAAATTCTTTAACCATAATAAGCTGTATCAGACACATTCTGATCAATTATTTTTACCAAACATCCTGCATATTGTTTGTTGTAGGTATATCAATGTAATTCCACACAATAATTAAGTTTACTTGCAGTTAAAAAAGATGGTCACCTAATGTAATGTCTAAAACTATACAGGTCTACTGCCTACCTACCTGTCATTACTAGTCATTTGTATGATAGGTAGGTACTCTGTTTTTCGAAACAAAATAGTTTTTATCAAAAGTTCCTGCATGTGGTAAAAAAAAAAATTAAGTGTGTTATGTAGTTAAATACTGTTTTTTTTTAGCGTTATTGTTTCAATTTATTGTACATAAATGGAAGATTTTGCATGACAAGTTATGCGTCAGTATATTATTATACGAAAACAATATTTACAACTACCTACCTACATTTAAATGCAGAAAATTTCAGCGTTTCCAAGAACATGAAAAATACAGTGCACACACGATGCACATTCAAATTAAAACACTGAGTCAGACCTTGGTGTTTAGGAAACACGAATGGCGCGACTGACGCCTGTTTACTTTAGCTAAATAAGTATCCAGCTGTTCTCAAACACACATGTACATATCTACTAGGTAAGTACATTATGTACTATGCGCATTCAAATAATTCACGTGCCGTAAAAACAAACGCAAATACTACTTGCATACAGTTCTGAAATACTTTCAAACTACAAAGTTGAAGCCGACAGGTTACGTTAATGATTATCGACCCATGTGGCCAGCGTTGGAACTGTTAAAACTTTATCGCAAACTAAAAGTAACCAAGAAATACGTTCAATTTTAAAATTATCTGTGTGTTTGAATTGAAAGTTTGAACCCCACATGCAGCTATGGCATCGATTTCCAATTTTTCTTCGCAAACCAAGCGTCGCCAGAAACAATGAAAACATTTTTTACCTTCGTTTTCGTGACTCCACGGTGCCGCTTTAGATTCCCAGCGCTGAATACTATATTTATTCACAGCACTTATCATCACAATACTATAAATAGTTTAGCTACTAATTCTACCATCAAACTTTGAAAATAATCGTAATTAATTTAAATAATATAAAATACACAAGCTATGGTTATTACAAGCAAGGGTTCGGGACATGACACAAATCACAAAACAAACCAATAGAAAAAGAGAAAAAACAAAACGCACGACGCGCATGCGTCTCTTGTTCTCTGTCGGTAAAGCAGGGAATTTATTATTTTTAACATCAATATTAGGGTTGGGCACGGTTTGTGCTGTCATTTTATTGTGTCAATCCTAAGACCCACAAACTAATTGAATATCGATTTAGGGATTTGTAAATATAAATATTAATGTTCCATAATCAAGTATAGTAACAATCCCGTCAGGGCTGCGGGTTGTTCGAAAGAGATACCGCGACCTCGACACATACAGCTAGAGTCTGTCAAGCGAGTCTAGTCCCATGAAAAAGGCGGCAAATACAAAAATCTTTCAGGTGTCAACACTGATATAGCACGCTGAAAACTTATTGATAGAATATATAGGAATTAAGAAGAATATAGGATATTTTATCAAAAATTCAAGTATCAATAAGTTTTCAGCGTGCTATATCAGTGTTGACATCTGAAAGTTTTTTGAATTTGCCGCCTTTTTCATGGGACTAGACTCGCTTGACAGACTCTAAGAAGGAACATGGGTGGTTTTTAGTCAGTAGAAGTCTGACACTTTTTTTTATTTGATGATTTCCTATCCCCCCAAAAAAAGTAATAACAATTATTAACAGTATTATTTATTTAATTATAAAGCTTGGAAACTTTACCATATCAGTATTGAATTTTGGTTATATTTTTGCGACTTTCTTCTTTTCGAGTCAACAACTTAAAGATAGCATTTCATCCAAATGAGATTAAAACATATAAACTAAAATTTAATATCGTTGAAACCAATTTAGGTTGTTAATTCAAGTTTAGAATTTATCTTGAATTAAATATTTTTTAGTATTAAATCATATTTTTTTAGTCGATTAGTCGTACTAAAACTGTAACTGTAATGAGCTACACTAGTCGGTTAAACAGGCCTTAACTAGTCAGCGCCATCTAGCTAAATCAAAGCCAAACATATGCCTTTGTTTGGACTAAGTTAGTGTTTCTATTAAACGCCACTAGATGTCGTACAAAGCCTGACAATACGGGTTCTTGACCCTGTTTTGGCTTACATAGCTTATGACGCTGGTATTGTAGTAATAAAAGCTGTACATAGATGGCGTTGTACCAGAATTGTTATTTGCTGTTTTCAGCTTACTTTTTAACCGACTTCCCAAAAGGAGGAGGTTCTCAATTCTCTTCAATTATGTTTTTTTTTTTTCTATGTATGTACACCGATTACGCCGAGATTAATGATCCGGTTTACGTGATTCTTTTTTTATTTGATGCAGAATAGTTGCCATTTGGTCCCATACAAATTTTAGATAGTTTGGCCCAGTACTTTTCATTTTATGAAGATTTTTCTTAATTTATGAAATTCTTTATTTTCGCTAATGTGTGTTCGCGAATAACTTCGTCGTTTATCAAATCAAATCAAATCAAATCAAATCCATTTAATTGCCAGAATGTAGGTTTCAACAGGGTTTGGTCTTAAAACTATATAGCTCCATTACATTCTACCATTACATATGGTGTGCAAATATTTAATTACATTAATAAACATAAAATAAAAATAATCCGCAACAATAAAATAATAATTAATAATGATGTCAAAGATATAAATGTCAGTTATCAAATTTAATAAAATGTCAGAATAAGAACATACAAATAATTACAATTGAATAAGTCATAAATATTAAATATTAATTTGAACATCGATTAATTATTATTACTTATATTATTTATTGATTTATGTTTTCCTCTCCGCGATCTGACATGTATTCTTTAAGGGTGTAATAACATTTATCTTTTAACCACTGCGTTACCCTTTTCTTAAACATCATCAGTGGTAAATCTTTAAAAGCGTCCGGTAGTTTATTATATACTTTTACAGCATTTATATATGAGTTTCTCTTATACAATTCGAGCCTGCATTTCGGTATACAGAGCTCATGTTTAAATTTATTTTTATTTCTAGGCGCTACATTTCGTTTAGTTACATCTTTGTGTTTCGTGAAATATTTTTGATGTTGTTGTACAAAAAGGCACAAATCTCTAATATACATACATGGCAATGGCAGAATATTATATTTTTTAAACAAGGGCTTACAACTATCCGTATACCAGGCCCCACAGATGGCCCGTACACACTTTTTTTGTACTCTAAACGCTTTTGTAATTTCCACCGAATTCCCCCACAACAAGAGACCATAAGCTAGTACGGAGGAAACGTATCCGTGATATGCACAAAGAGCAGCTTCTGTTGATACCGTGACTCTTAATCTTTTTATCGCATATACAAATCTGTCTAGTCTATCACAAACGTAATTGACGTGTGTTTTCCAGTCGCAGTTCTGGTCCAACATTATACCCAGAAATTTTGTACTTGCGACTTGTTCGATAACAGTGTTATTATATTTTACATTTAATGTCAATGGCTTTCTTTTGTGTGTGTGGAATTGAACCATTTTAGTTTTTTCCATATTTATTTGTAAATTGTTTGAATGTAACCAGTGTATTATGTCATCTATTGCTTTGTTTATGTCTTGTTCATATGTGTCTGCATTTTCACATTTCACAATGAGAGTTGTGTCATCGGCAAACAAGATTGTGTTATGGCAAGTGATATTTGGGAGATCGTTAATATATATGAGGAATAAAAAAGGTCCCAATACACTGCCCTGCGGCACTCCAAAATTATTTTGTTGATAGTCAGATCTATGAAAAACCTTTTTGTTATTACATATTTTAGAAATTTCGACACATTGTTCTCTGTCATTTAGGTAGTCTCTCAACCAGTCGTTTGCTTTGCCTCTTATTCCATATTTTTCTAATTTATGTAAGAGCAACTTGTGGTCAACAAAATCGAACGCCTTACTCATGTCTAAGAAAATCGCCGCAATTGGTAAACCATCATTTATAGCCTGGGTGACAATTTTGATCAAATTGAAACATGCCAATGAAGTGGTACTATTCCGTCTAAACCCAAATTGCTCATCTTTAAATATTCCAAGACGTGACGTAAAATCTTGTAGCCTTTTCAGCATAATTTTTTCAAATATTTTTGACATGATTGGTATCAGGGTAACTGGCCTATAATTATTCATGTCCGTTTTTTCTCCTTTTTTAAAAAGTGCCTTAATTACAGACTTTTTCAGTATGTTTGGAAATGTACCTTCCTCAAATGACAAGTTTATTAAATAACACAGTGGTTGACATATGTATGGAGCGCATAATTTAATTACGTTGGTCGTTATGTCATCTACTCCCGCTGCGTTTGTGTTATTTAGATTTTTAATTGTTCGAAATATTTCTATTGCGTCAGTAGGTTTAAGGAATATTGTATGTTCGCAATTAGTATCGATAGTTTTGTTTATCTCGTCTATATTATATTTAAAATTATTGTTATTGGTCAATTGTATATAAAATTCATTAAATTTGTCACTTATCTTCTTAGGGTCTTCATATGTCTGATTATTGTTGATTATTTTGTCAATTTGTGTTATCATATTAATGTCACCAATGTTTTCATTAATGACTGCCCATGTGGCTTTACATTTATTTTTGTTAGTGTCAATGTACTTCTTATTTTGTAGTTGTCTAGATTTATAAATGCACTTTTTTAGTATATAGCTATAAGACTTATATTGTTTATTAGTTTTTTTCCTGTGTGTTTTATTGTGTAGTTGGGTAAGATAGAGAGACCGTTTTCTAATACAGGATCTTCTGATGCCCTTCGTCAACCATTTATGGTTCACTTTTTTATTCGATTTCTTTATTGTTCTTATTGGGAAACACAGGTTGAAAAACAATTTAAATAGACCATGAAATTCACTAAACGCTTCCTGCAAGCTTTTTTTTTCATAGACTTCTGAGAATGTAAGAGATGACATACAACTATAGAACTTGTCCATGTTTTCTTTACTATAATCTCTTACGTTCTCATACCAACTGTATATTTCGGATGATTTAGTTGTTTTCAGCGAAAGCGTTTGTCCTGTTTCGTGGTCCGATAAGGCAAGGTGATGCACTTCCGCCTTCACTGGCTTAATATTGCTTGCTAACTGATCAAGACACGACAATTGTCTCGTTGGTGTTTTGATATGTAATTCGATTTTAAAGTTTTTCAACATACTCTTTAGCTCTTCACTATTCTTGTTTGGCTTTAAGATGTCCAAGTTCCAGTCCCCACAAAGAATAATTTTTCTATGTTTCTTAGTAAGGCATTGTAACAATAACTGTTCAAGTTTCTTAAGAAATACTTGTGGGTTACTATTAGGAGTTCTGTATAAACAAATAATCCAAATTTTATTTATTTCTACGCCACAACATTCAAAATTAAATTTACATGCTAAGTCATTAATATTAGTTAAAGTTTTAAATTTTATATTATTATTTATCAATATGCATACCCCTCCTCGTTTAGTGTCACGTGAATAAGATGCAACTAATTATATGAACCAATTTTGATGATTCTTTTTTTATTGTGAAGGAGATATTTTACGAGTCGTACTATGATATGGAAACCAGGACCTGGTGATGGAATCCCAGAGAACTCGAGGGCAACCCTCAAATTTCATAGGCACGTATTACGTGTTTCGTGTTTTTTTGTCGAATGTTAAATGTATAGATATTTCTATAGGATATTAAAACTAAAAATGAAAAAATAAAAAACTTTTTTGCAAAAAAAAAACAACCGACTTCAAAAACACCAAAAAGTGAAAAATAAACTAGACTAGAAAAATCAGCTTCCGAAGTCGGTGACATTTGTTTGTTTGAATTCATTTTTTTGTCACCGACTTCAGAAGCTGATTTTTCTAGTGAAGTTTATTTTTCACTTTTTGGTGTTTTTGAAGTCGGTTGTTTTTTTTCATTTTGTGGACCATTCACTGTATCCGCTATTTATTCTAATTACGAATTTATGACATATAAATAAAAAAAAAACTTTGAAAACACTTTGCACTGCATTTTGCAGTGATCAATATTTTTAATTATTATCTAATTATTTGCCGATCCCAAATGAATCGGGATAAGGGCAAGATACATTTATGATGATCTAATAAATTTGTCTGCTAATTGATTGATGATTGTTACTTTTTAATAAAATCAGCAGAAACAACAGCTTTATAAACATTATGATCGATGATCAACTGTGTTTCCACGATGTATTTACGACTTCCTGGGATAAAACGAAGCCAATAATAAAACAATAAGTTGAACTCCATTTCACGGTGAATTATCTTCGACAGAGAATCTTTGGAGACAGGCCGTAAAGACTCGCTCATTCTCCACACTAGTTACTGACAGTTTTAGAAATCGGATAAATGCATCCTTTGCGGTAGGGTGTGGAGACAAAATTCGAAATATCGGACAAACAAAAAAACATTATTCACGGTAGGTGTGATGGTCCTCTGGGTCCTTTGTTAGTTGAAACTGTCAGGAGCCAGTTACTTCCTTTGACGAAATTATTATACACTAGCTGATGATCGCTAGTTAGGAGCTGATGTCCGCGGCTTCACCCGCGTGGATGTCGATTTTATTGACAAAATGTATACTAAAACTTTCCTCGAGAATTACTCTTTTTATTGGTAAAAACAGCATGAAAATCGGTGCCTACTGCACCGATTTTCATGCTGTTTCTGTGTTTTTTCACTTTAAAGCGTTATATTTCACAAAAAACTATCTAACGACATCTCACACTATGGGCTTTGCGAGAAAAATAAATTCATCCCGACTTTTAAACGCACTGGAGAAAACCCTAAAAAAAAAACCGAGATTTTTATTTTACCACTTAGTCGTCGTAACTCATCTGTATATTCATGCCAAATTACAGCTTTCTAGTCCATATAGTATTTGAGTAGGTAATAGTGCGGACAGGCAGACAGATAGACGGACATGGCGAAACTATTAATGGTTCCTTCTTGACTACGGAACTCTAAAAAATAACAAATGAAATACTCTACTTTGAAAAAAATATCACAGTTTTCTCACACTGTAGGTACACGAAGTGGGTGTCTCCGATTTATTGATGTGATACACCGAACCGATTCGTAGCCGAGACGGAAGACGGCATGATGCCTCCTACAGTTATTCATACACTTTCCTCGTAGAGACACTTTTGAAAAAAACTCGCTTCAGTTCCATATAGATTCACTTTCGTTTAGTACAGCAAAACAGAAAATAGTTAATGTAAATTTTGTCAGGTTAAATAATGAAAAAATGTATGTTTTAATAAAATTATATAATGTAAAAAATAAAATTTAATATTAATATAATAATAATAATATAATTTCTATAAATTTTAATGTTAATGTTTTTTTAAATGTTTTTTTAATTTTTTTTAAATTCAGACTGCTCATGTTTACCTTGACCCGACCCATGTGGCTGTTATAAATTAGGAATTATTTCTCGTAGATACAGCTACGAGCCTCTCAATTCATCATTCATCATCAACATAATTATTTAGTGCACAACTGTACTTAAAAGTGTATCTAAGAAGAATAGCTGTACCGGATTTTAAAAAGTATATCTTACAGGAACATAAGTGAATAATTTCCAAAATTGTCTCTACAACTACAAGGAAAGTGTTTCTACGAGGAATAATTCGTTCGAAAGAGATACCGCGGCCTCGACACAAAGGATTAAGAAGGAACATGGGTTGTTTTTAGTCAGTAAAAGTCTGACACTCCTTACCGCTCTACCCAGAACGGGAGGGGTCATTTGATGATGTCCAGCACCCAAAAAAAAAAAGTTTAATTAGATGTATCTAAATAGGTAAGTACTAGTATTTTACATGAACTGATTGCCTATCTCACCTACAGAGCCTAGATAGAACTGGGTAAAAATACGATACTTGCCAAGACTGGTTGTTAGACTTTTGGGCACTCTTTTTCTTAGCGTGTCGTCATCGTCATGGCAATCTAAATGGATTCTGCCAAATGACAGTAGGGACACACGGCACGGTAGTAACTCGGTATGTAAAGTTTAAAATCTAGAACTGAATTTCTTAGGTTTATTTAACCTTCGTCTTGGTCCGAAGGTTTAATCGATAGCGGATTAATCGGCTTCGGCTTTTTTAGGTACATTGTCTGTAACTCCACCAACAAAGTAGGTTACCGCCAAAATCTCTGTGACATTTCACCTTTTTAAATTGCCTTCATTTCGTCGGCACGTCAAAGGAGGCAAGGGCACGGGGAGGCAGCCTTGTGCCTCGAGTGGCCCTATTAGGTCCAGCCTCTTGCCTTTGACGAGGCACCGAGGCTTGACGTGTCTTTGAGATAAGAATTGGGTCGACTTTTCTTAAGAACATCAAAGAATAAGGTAAATATGTTGTAAAAGAATTATGTATTTGTTGGAGTACCTAATCATGGTTATGTGATTGGCGTCCTTTATGTTATTTACTTGATGTTTCTTATATTCAATTAGCCGTGCTCTACATATAAAATAAGTTACAACTGCACAAGTCTGAGAGTACTTATCTGTTTTGTTTGGTAAAATACTAGTAAGATTTCGCTGTACCTATCTGGTATTGGGTATACTGGATATCGACCAAAACATATTTTTGATCAAGCTAGGTATTCGTCAAATAAAACCAGGGTAGGTACCATGTTTTATTTGACACACTATGCGCCTAATCATATTACAATGTGTTTAGGTAGAAGTTAATGATAGTAATTTACAAATAGGAATTGCTTTCATTTTAAATGTCCGCCTTTTATTTATTTTATTATCTCTAGTCTAGCCATAGAGTGCCATAGACCAGAGTGTTGTTAGCTACAACAACAAATTGCTGACACTCCCTAGTAAAAACCATAGATAATAAATGAGTCCCCACACCTTCATACCTAATTTATTGCAGATTTATAACAAATGTTTTGATTCGCTTTCCTCAATGCACTTGCTGGCGTTTGATTAGATAATAAATTGACACGTGACGATAAACCTGATTAAATGGGATTTTGACTTCTTTAAATGCAATCTAAACGAATGCAGTGGTATTCAGTGACAGTACGTTCTCTGTAGTGTAGATTGAAAGGTGGCTAATGTGGCTGGAACAACAAATATTTATATAAAACCATAACCAATTGACAGTTATTTGATGGACACTATGATAGCCACTGACATTAAAAAGATACGCAATAGCCCTGCAGGGCAAACAAAGGGAACATCGGAAGTCTAATGGCAGAATAGGTCGATGACATTTGGTCGCAAAGATCTGAACAAGACTCTAAAAGACAGAATTGAGTACAGTTAAAGGAAACCCAAATGCTATCTTCTTGAAAAATCTCAAAATACCCACTTCCTATACGTTTTGAGTTAATGACCTTACAACCACTACTATTTGCAAATCTACGAGTGCCTCCAACGTAGGTACTCTTTGCTCCACCCCTTTGCTCTCACAAGTGACTTATTAGTTTCTCAAAGCGCATACATGTAGCTTACGTCAAAACAGCTAATTAAATGTTAACAAACATCGCCTGATGGTCTTGGATGACCTGGATACGAACGGAGGCTGGCGGGCGCGGCGGTGGGGGTGGGGGGTGCAAATCGATGTGTTGCCATGGCAACCGCGACGTCTGCCGAGGAGCCTGCGCTCTACTGTCCCTTTCTGTCTCGCCTTGATATCATATCACATGCTGCTTGGAAGAAAACGTCCTAAGAACCTTCATGCTGCAAGGGGTATTTGGCACTAGCTGATTGAAGTTAAGGTTGAAAGTTGAGTAAGTTGAAAGTTTCACGTGACTTTGTGGTTTCCAAAAGCACGTCTTCGTACGATATAATATAAGGAAGAAACCCTCTCGAGTCGATAAAGTCAAACATACAGGTCGTGTTCCGGGAAATGCAGTCTTCTTAGTTCGCCATTAGGTGTCGTCTCGAGGCTCGCGGAGCCGACGTGTTGCAGCTACCTATGTCTGCGGTGACACTCTGTGGGTGGCTTAACAAGATATTTGGGGTTTGTTCAAGTCTGTTAACATCTGGCCCCCTTAATTTATAGGAAGGGTAAATTCCTCTCAAGGTGTAGTAATTAATAATTTATTTTTGTTCTCGAGGGCTGAATGCGGGATTGGATTTGTTATTCGCTATCAAATCTCGAAGCCTTACAGCAATTTGTTTGATGCTATTATTTTGTATGAGAATGGGAAAGATTTAATAGAATGTATTGTTGAGTTACACGTGTAGGAATGATTGTTTTTATTGATATAAAAGAACTCACATTTCTATAGGAAAATCGTATTTCGTGTCGCTGAAATTCAATCGATTTGATGTTAACTCTTCACAAGGAATAAACAGATTTCACTAGGCAGGTTTTTGATTTCTGCGAAGATTGCGTAAGTTAAGGAAGTTAATCATAAAAGTAAAAGCAGGAAGTATGTACTTTTAACAATTATTTTGAACTTACGTACTTATTTCTTGTGGTTCTGGTTGTAAACAGGAAAGATCCCAGTAACTTACTAACAAGTAGGGAACCATCACGGGTAGATGATTTCATAATGTTGTTTTTTTTTTTTATTTTTAGTTTTGTTATTGTAATTTTTTGTGGCAGTTTTCTTTCCACTACTTATTATTAAAAAAACCTATGCTCAGAAGATTCTTCACCTTTTGAAATATACTGTGTGTATACGCTACAGTAAACGCACGTCTGTAGTAACACTTAGGCCTTTTTTTTTTTGGTGGTTTGGAAATCAGCAAATAACTCCTCCCGCTCTTGGGCAGAGCGGAAGGGAGTGTCAGACTTTTACTGACTAAAAACCACCCATGTTCCTTCTTCGCCCTTGTGCCGAGGCCGCGTTATCTCTTTCGATAATCCGCGGCCCCAACGGGCGTCGGCCCTTACGGGCCCCTTCCATGTTGCTGACATCTCTTTGAGGCGCGTGTGTAGCACGAACGCGCCGTCGACACGGTCTGTTGTCGTCATAAGACGACCGGACGGCAAGCTAGCGTAACACTTAGGCCTAGAGTTGGCCTAGCGTATTACTGAGTTTCAACAGAACAAGAGGCCAGCTTATACAGGTAACTCTACTACCGACCTGCAGCCTACCTTACCAACAGTACACAAGAAAACGCAATCATAAAATGAAAAAGAAAATTCACTCTACACTGACACAATTCCTTGTTGCTATTGTTACGTTTATCAAACAGATCCTAAACCGTTATTCTTTTGAATATGCATGGGCAAACATGGCCGCTGGCGTTGGCTGGCGTAAACATTAATAAACATTAATCATTCATAAAAAAGACAAAGCGACTTCTGAGTTACGTATCTAAGATCGACCTTACGGTATCATTAAAAGGTACGTGGCTGAAGCTCCTAATGACCGGTCAGGGCTGTCCGTTTTATGTGTTTTGTGATGAAGGCTAAGCTACCTTTGTTGTATGGCCGCGAATTGGCAGACGCAAGTTAGGACTGCCTCAGGATAGGTACTGCAACGTTATTCGCAGGTTGGCTGGTATCACCTGGATCAGAGTGGCCGAGAACCAAAACTACGTGTGATTGCAGACGCCGATTACTACCTGAGTAGATTAAGCTAGATGTCTTGACGATGCATGGCGAAGAATGACAAAGAGACTAAATAAGAAGAATTGATATTAACAAAATAAATTAGACGATGCGTCGATATCTTTTCCGACCCTTTAAGTATTAAAGCAGCAGATGATTAAGACGAAAACACATTGTTTTTTGTTTTTTCTCAAGATGTATTTTTATAAATTCTACTGTCCCTACTTTTACTGTATGCCCACCTATCCTTGAGTCCACGGAGCCAGCCCTGGCGGCCAGTCGTGTGACACGGAACACGCTAATATTTATGTAAATTGCAGAGAATATGATTAGTCCGCGTCGCCTCCCCCGCTGATAATCATATTTACGGCTTCACCCCCCTCTTTAACCCCCTATCTCCCCACTCCTTCACCCCCCAGGGTGGTGGGGGTGTTGCCTGCGTCCTCGATGTTCTTCAGACTCGTGCCTATCAGGCTTGGAGTTATGGTTTGTGTGCAGGTGGAATTATAGATGTCTGGTAAGATATCTTGTTGACACGCAGCGAGCAGTCTAAATGGAAATGTTTTGATGTTATATTTTTTGGGAAACGTGTTGCTGTCGATTTATGAAGGAGTAGTTACAAAGCTGTTTTTTCCTTGTTTTATAGAAATGTATATAACATCACGCCTTAATTCTGAGAGTCGGTAGAGACTACAGAACGCCAGTTTCTATGATCCTTACATGATTTGTCCACGTTCATACATGCAATTTTCCCTTTGTTTTAGGTTCCAAATAGGCTAACGGAGCTCAGCTCTACCAAGAAGTACAATGCCAAGGGGATTCAGACGAACCGAGGAACAGTCAGTATTCAATCCAAATCAGAGAACGAAATAGAAGAAGAATTATATTTTATTCAGTATTATTCAATTCATTGAGGGTTAGCGCAGCATGTCTTCTCTTTTTTCTTAATTTTCCTTAAATACGTGATTTGATACTTGTATTTGATACGTGAGTTGAGTTGTCTCCTGTGTTGACACGCTTGTACCGCCTCTCTCTCAAAACCAGAACGGTGCCGAACTCCTGGAAGGTTGCTAATGTACAACCAGTGCCCAAGAAGGGTAGTCGTGCCGACCCCTGTAATTATCGACCAATCGCCATCACCTCCATACTGTGTAAAGTTATGGAAAGGGTACTCAACGGTAAGCTGCTGGCGCACCTTGAAGCGAACGACCTACTCAGCGACCGTCAGTATGGCTTTCGCCGGGGACGGTCAACTGGGGATCTTCTGGTGTTAGCTACGCACTGCTGGGGCGAGGCCATCGAGAAACACGGCGAGGCCCTTGCCGTGTCGCTGGACATCTCGAAGGCTTTCGACAGGGTTTGGCACGCAAGTTTGTTGAGCAAACTTCCGGCATACGGCATTCCCGCTGACTTTTGCTGCTGGATATCTGACTTCCTGAGTGAACGGTCAATCCGAGTGGTCATTGATGGCTGCTCCTCTGACCTTATGGCTATCGATGCCGGAGTTCCTCAGGGGTCTGTTCTCTCCGCGACACTTTTCCTGCTACACATCAATGACCTCCTTGTTCCTGGTATTGTTGGGTACGCAGATGACAGCACTGTCATGGAGAGATATACATCCAGCGCAAAAGCCAGTGGTGATGAAGTACGTCCATTAAGAGAGGCCATGGTGGAATCTGAATCAGAATGCTTTATTTGTAAACATAGGTGGAGCGAACGAATTCAGCCTTAAGACTTGTCTCCGAGTGGGGTGACGAGAATCTGGTAGATTTCAACGCCACCAAAACGCAAGTGTGTCTGTTCACCGCCAAAAGGAGTCCGTTTAATCTGGCCCATACTTTCCGGAGTGCGTCTGTACAAGTTACTGACAGTCTCGAGCTTCTTGGCACGAAGTTGAGCGCGAATCTGAACTTCGGCGCCTACATCGAGTCGAAAGCTCAAACTGCGGCGAAAAAGCTGGGCATCCTAAACAAGGTTAAGCGGTACTTCAAGCCTGGACAGCTTTCAGTATTATATAAAGCTCAAGTCCGGTCTGGCATGGAGTATTGCTGTCACCTTTGGGATGGCTCAGCCAAATACCAGCTTGCCACACTTGACTCTGTAGAGCGCAGAGCCAGGAGGCTAATTGGTGACGATAAGCTGGTTTACAAGCTACATAGCCTGGCCCACCGTCGCAAAGTCGCATGTCTGTCGGTCTTCTACAGACTGTACTTCGGAGAGTGTGCGCAAGAGCTCCACGAGCTGATCCCACCATCTCCCTTCTTCCATCGGGAGACTAGACGTACTGCAGGGTATCACCGATACCTAGTCGACATTCCACACATTCAAACGAAACGCTTTGCTGGGTCCTTTATTATGCGCACAGCCAAGGAGTGGAATTCCCTGCCTGCGTCCGTTTTTCCGAGTTCATATAACCCTAATCTGTTTAAGTCGCGAGTAAACAGGCTTCTACTGGGTAAGCTCGTTCCATCGTCGACATCATCTCTGCCCTTAGGGCAAGATTGAGGTCAAGAGCAAGCCCATTTATAATAAAAAAATAATAATAATTATAAGAAATTTTAATCATCAATTATCAAATTCTCAGAATATGCAGTTCATCAGTAATACGAACAGATTAATAAGATATCATCAAAATAAAAAATGGCAATTATGAGATATGCAGGAGTCCAATTGTTACCTTTCAGAAAGTTACTCACCAATGCAAACTGAACATTGGTGGTGGATACCATCATCTCCATCTCCCTTAAAGGGAACTCTGATGACTTAAAGAGTTATCCGAAACAGTCCAGTTGTCCCGATCAAACTTGAAACTAATGCTTTAACGATACAGATAAAAATCTATTAAAGAAAGACAATCGATCAGAAGAAGTCCACAATTATGATACGAAGAAGATCACGACACGATGACGCATTGCACTGCGCATCGCAGAAAATACTAGTGAAATCCACAACGCTACATCGCACCAGTACACATCTTCACAAAGTGCCATAAAGCGACATCATAGGATTCTGAGTAGACAACATAGGACTGGACAGGCCATGTCTGCTGGATGGCCGGATGTAAAGTTGTGGGTCCCCATATCACAAAACTGGAGCAATGAGACAGTTGACGGCGGTGCGGCCGATCGAGGAGATGATGGTGATATGGTGGCTTTCTCGTTAGTTTGCGAGAAGACGAAAAAGGGAAGAGGCAAGTGGAAAAATTAAGACTAACAAAAAAAAATATTGAGTCCACTGCAGGCTCATTATCTAACGCCGTTCCCGAATAAATAAAATGAGGTAAAGGCAGGACGATGATGGTAATAATGCTATTTTTACCCGACTGCGGCGAAGCCCAAAAGGAGGGTTATGTGTTTGACGTGTATGTATGTATGTACTATGTATGTATGTAAGTATGTATGTATGTATGTCCGTTTCTTTGTTCCCTCATAACTCCAAAACGGATGAATAATAATAATATAATAATATAATATTCCACAACTATCACACAACGCCATCTAGTCCCAAGCTAAGCAGAGCTTGTGTTATGGGTACTAGACAACTGATAAACATACTTATATATTTCTAAATACATACATATTATAGATAAATTACACCCAGACACAGAACAAATGATCGTGCTCATCACACAAACATTTGTCCTGGGTGGGAATCGAACCCACGACCTCCGGCATAGCAGTTAGGGTCACTAACCACTAGACCAACAGGCCAGTCAAGCCCAGTTCAAGTCAAGTCAAGTTGATGAAGGGATTTTAATGAAATATACGTCGTTAGATTTGTCTTGATGGCGCGAGTGTTATAAGGCTACATTAAAAATAAAAGACATAAAAAAATTGCGGATTTTGAGGGCCAAATCGCGGAGTTCAAACATTTTTTTTTCCAATACCATTGAGTAGGGTATCAAAATAAAGGGTTTTAAAAGGAGATTACAAAAATATAAAACACTTATATGTTTAAAAGAAATTCAAAGTGAAAAATCCTATAAACAAACATAAAAGTTAAATCATCTGCGAAAAATTTTACGCGACCAACGAAAGAACAAACACAAAATTACTAAAAAGTAGGAAATAAAAAAGTAGTTAAAAAACTAAAAAACCCGACTGAAAAAACTGAAAAGTAAAAAAACAAGCACATTTTAAATTAAACAAAAGTTGGAAGCAGGCGGGGTTCATTTGAATATTAAATTATGAAATGAAAGAAAATAGAATGAACCCCGCCTGCTTCTGCTTGAAATTTTTCGCAGATGATTTAACTTTTATGTTTGTTTATAGGATTTTTCACTTTGAATTTCTTTTAAACATATGAGTGTTTTTAATACTGGATCTAATGGAGATAGGCAAGGTCCTCTCAGGGAATGATGATCACCATTTCAACCGGTTTCAGCAGCTGAAACTCTCGTAAAACTCTTTGTGTAGTATAGTTTAGAGAGCTCACCAGGTGGATATTGGTTATACTTCTGTCCGTTGCCTTTCTTACCTTTAATTGTATATAATGCGGCCAACCACCAACCGTTCGTACTCGATCAGTTGACATACCGTTGTTCGCCAACATGTAATTTCAGTCTATGCGCAAATTAATAATAACGATTTGATATTTTAACTTTTTGTAGCAGTCATTGCTGTGTTCTAAATTAAGTATATGCATGTACTCCCACCGTATTTGAGATTGAGATTGAGATTGATAAGGCGAGGGTATAGTTCTACTTTATTAGACAAGATAATTTTCATAAATCATTTAATGTAAGGTAGGTATTTTGTCGAAAACAATTAAATGCAAGATATTGACTTTCATGCCTCGTTAGTGTAGTTGTCGACTGTTAGGACCTCATGCTCCTGGGTTCGATTCCCGGGTTGGGCAAAGTGGTATTTCCATCAGGAATTTAGTAGTAGTAACTACAGAGTCTGGATCTGTGCTCAGTTGATGACAATAGGCCCCTTTTACTTAACCTTTTGACCGCCACAGTCAAGTAAGACGCTCAAAAGGTTAAACATATCTGTCGAAAAGTGGGTGTACACCGCAGCCTAAGCTTTCGGGGGTTACAGGTGTGATGTTATGTTTCCATTGAAGGTAGACAGATCGATCAAACCCTTCTTTGTCTCTTACATTGTTAGTGTAGTGTGGTTTATCATCATTATCGGCTTATAATGTTTCCGCTGCAGGGACTCAGTGCTCCTCTCTAGGAGAGCTATAATCCACAACGCGTGCCCAGTGCGGGTTGGTAGATGCCACAGGTCTTCGATTTTTTAAATAAATTAAAAAATAATTTCTATCGTAAGTAGGTTAATCTTATCACTGAATACTTGCAGACACAAGGTAACTGATAAGACAGTGAAAGAAAGATAGGTAGATTTAGTGTAAATACTTACATAAAGATTATTCTCAGCAAGGGGGTAAAGAAGCCTTTTAAACTTTCGTCAGTCATTTTAGAGATTCGGGAGCCTTCTTTTATTTTGGAGGGTGGGAAATCATCAAATGACTCCTCCCGCTCTGGGCAGAGTGGTAGGGAGTATCAGTCTTCTACTGACTAAAAACCACCCATGTTCCTTCTTAGCCCTTTGTGTCGAGGCCGCGGTATCTCTTTCGAACAACCCGCAGCCCCGACGGGAGCTTCAGGAGCCTTAGGAGAGCTTTTGGTTTCTTGTTTTAAGTAATTAATTAGGGCAGCAATCTGCAAATTTTTGCATCAATAAGACAGGAGACTATTTAATTAGTCATCATCATAATTCTCCTGCCCTTATCCCAATGTACTACATCACTAAGTGATGAGTGATGTAGTAGTAATGTGGTGACCCAGTGGTGGCGGCCCCGACTTACAAAAAGTATAATAAGTCGTGGATTCGAACCCAGGTAGGCGCATTACTTTGTGTAATTTATTTCAACACCACTGCTCTCAAAACGGTGAAGAAAAACATTGTGAGGAACCCTGCATGACTCAGAACCAAAAAAATCGAAGACAAAATGACATCTACCAAATCGCACTGGGCCCGCGTGATGGACTACAGCCCATCCCTCTCCTAGAGAGGAGGCCTGAGTCCCTGCAGTGGCAACATTATAGGCTGATAATTACCGAATTAACCTCGAAAATCAAACCTTCTACAGTCGACATTACAGACGAAAACTACACATCACTCACACAAACCATGTTATATATCCACAACTTTCTTAGGTACTAAATACTACCTAGATCCATAGAACTAAACCCGTGTACGATTGCTGGTGTAAGCCTTGCTCGTATGTCTCCTACACTCAGAGAGGGGGGGGGGTGGGGGTGGTAGGTGGTTGGTAGGACGACGCTAACTCACCCCCGCTGTCCGACGATAGTTTAGACCTACGGTACAGCTGGAGTCAAACACTCGCTAGAACGTCAATATGTTAGCGGAGTTAAGATTACGTTAGATTTGTATGAAAGAGGATTAGATCTTTTATATCCATCTAGCTAATGCCACGGCTTCGCCCGCGTGTATGTTGGTCAAATTATATACTAAAACCTTTCTCGAGAACCACTCTATCCATTGGTGAAAACAACATGAAAATCGGTGCAGTACTTTTTGAGTTTATCGCGAACAGACAGACAGACAGACGCTGCGGTAGACTTTGTTTTATAATATGTAGTGGACTAGTAGCGTAACATCAAGCCTGTAATCCCAGAAGGGTTAGACAAAGTTGTACCTGTTAGTAAACCCACATTTCGCCAGTTATGTTAAAGTTCTATGTAATAGGAGGCAAGCCTATTGCCACTAACCGGGCACAATTTCAGACCCCGTGGCTGCTACGGAGAAATTCCTGATGGTAGAACACAATGCCCGACTTGGGAATCGAGACCAGGATCACACAGATTACATTACATAGAAAACATTTATTTATTTCCAGGCAACTTTAGCCCATAGATATACTCATGACGACTTGTGAATTATCATTGCCTTCCTCTTATAAGTTTCGCATTTACTTAACGGAAAATCTTGGAATTATGTTATTACAATTACTTTCAATGTCTTCCTTAATTTTACGTACGGGACCGGTTAATGTGGTGACACTTAGGGAAGGCCTTTGTCCAGCAGTGGACGTCTTTCGGCTGAAATGATGATGATGATGAAGCCAGTTAAGGCTTTTTTTCCGAGATCTTGTTTATGTTTATTCTTCTTGAAATATCTATCCTATCCTATCTACACAAAACAATGTTAGATTTGGTAAATTAATGAGAACGAGGGGTGCCTATTTAAAAATCATCAATGTGTTCCCAACTCCACCTTACGAAATCTCGAACATTCATTGAGGCTTTTCCATATGGCCGCGACCAGATGTGATTTCTTCTAGCCACCCGTTACGTTTCAGGTGTAATAGGCAAAACAACTGTTTTCCCAAATTATTTCGTAACAAAATATTGAACAGATTTAACTGATTGAGGAGAAAATTTTGAGAAGCCATCTAAATCCCTCCCCCTCGACCAAACTTAGTTAAATTTAATCAGAACGTTACATAACGCTCCACCTTGCTTCATAACTTAGTTGGGAAACTTTTGACTCTTCCCGAAGCTCTCATTTGTGTACTTATGACCTTTCTGTAAAGTTTTGTGATTTGAGACATAGATTAGTGGATACGTTGTTAACTGTAGTGTCGATAGTTTCAGTTAGCATACGGCAATGGTTGTGCTGTTTCAGGCCAGTTGAACCTTGAGCATGAAGCTCGTCGTCATAGCGCGCGTAGGCGTCGTCTAGCCCCGTGGGTGTTGTCGTACGGCGTAAGGCTGGCCGTACCGATGCCGGGTGACAGTTGGTGGTTAGCCGCGGCGGGCCGAGACAGCGCGGCCGGTCACTATCGTTTCCCGCGTGAAAATCGCTTTCCCCGCGGTCGCGGTGCGGTAGAGCACGTGAACGCAGTGTCCCGCCGACCGCTCGCGTGATACGCCGCGCTCCTCGCGCTCACCGCACCACCACGCATCCTGCAGGAACGTGACGTACGAACGTACGGTCCCGGCGCCCGCCCGCGCGCCACTGCCGATCCCTCCCGAGCGAGCGCGCGCTATTCAACACGTCCTGACGTTCCATTTTTGAAAAACTTTTCCAATAACATTGTAGTGTGTCATCGATCGCCATTAAATAATTGAGGAGAGTGTCCTGTACTGTCACTGCGGTGGCTATGCGGTCCAAAGCCGTCGCGAGGCGCCTCCACGCGCAAGGTGAGTTCATATTTTTGTCAACTTTCAAAGACGTCTTTACCTTTATGGGAAATTGTTTTGAAATCCGTGTCTCGCTCGGTATGTTTATGTACCGCTATATAGTTTCGAGGATGCGCAGTAGGTATGTACAGATAAGGACAGTGATGCGCTGAGCGCGCGTGCCGATTGGTTGGCGCCTCCCCCGTCAGACAAGATAGCGAGGGACATCCTCCGCGCGCCGCCATGCAATTTCATGCTCTATAATGATACGGTAGAGCTTATATTCGGGTGCGTGGCCTTCGGAGGGATGTTCCCTCTGTTGTCATTTGTCATTGGATGAGCACGGAGGCTTTTCATTATTTACTTTGTTTATGTACAGTACGCGTGATGCTAATCTTTTGTTTTAGTATGTATATTTTGTTATTGGGTGTTCTATTTTGTTATATTTACAGTTGTCTATTGCAAATATTCTATTACATTTTGATGGAAGAATATAATGATAATGGTGTTACATAAATTTTAATATGTAATTAAAAAATGAACTAAACCAACTATAAATTATTAACTAACTACAAATCTACACACATTCTTACGAACAAAAGAAAGTCTGAAGCCTGACTATTGACATGAGAGCGATAAGAGAATTACTCACTAATAAATGCAGGTACTTTATACCTACCTAGGTATATACCTATGTTGATAACTGATTGTTCTTGCCAGATGAATCAGGTGTGCCTGGACCGGTGTTTTCGCGACCACTCATAGCAAATCAAAGGTGTTTGCTGAAAAAATCTTTTGTTTGCTCGCCTTTTATACCACTTGGAGAAGTTTTATTTATTCTTGTTTGCGAGAAATGTGTTTTAGGGAAATGTTTGTAAAGAAATATTGAGTTTGATTGTGATTTCAATTGATTTAGGCTATCTTACACACTGCAAATTATCTGCTTTCAAAACATGGACTGAATAAAATAAGGAATGAGTACCTACGTAAGAGGAAGTCTGAAAGTGGCACCGGTGACTGAAAAGTTGTGTGGTAATCGGTTATCGTGGCATGGACATGTGATGCGGAGGAATGAGGAAAATGTTGTGGGGAAAATTTTGAGTATGAATGTGTGAGAGTAGAGGAAGGCCAAAGAAACGATGGATGGACTGTGTGAAGGATGATATGGCTAGAAAGGAGGTGACTGCTGAGATGACGAGTAATATAAGAAGAAGAAGAGAGACAGAAGAGAAAAAGAGGGATAGAAGTATGGAATAAGAAGACGTGTGTTGACTCCAAATAAATTATGATAAGGGCGGGAGAATGATGACCTGCTTTCAACACATGTTTGGTAAACGTCGTGAAAAACCAACATGTCCTAGAATGAAAAATTACTAGACACGTCACATCCACCAACATGCACTATGCGCACGTGGCGAATTATGACCCACTCCCACTCCTAGAATCCCAGCAGTGGGAGCATTATAAGCTTAAACAAGATGTAAATGGAGGGTTCATTTACACCAGTTCAGGGAGCCGGAACCAAGCATTCTGTACTTATCTCATACTAAGTTATTATTGCTGGGAAACAGAATTTTTGGCAACAAAATCACGTTTTCTGTAAACTCAATGTAGCACACTCAAATCATTGTGCTTATGGTTGCTTTGAATAGTCCACGGATTATGAAGGTACCTAATTAAAGTAAAGTTATAACCATATAAACTAGTTCCAAAATAAAAATAAAAATAAAAAAAGGGGTGGAAACTTTGACCTCCTCCTAAAGACATGGTTCAGAACAAAAAAGGTTCGCAATGACGGGCAGAACAAGTGACTTTCAGCTTCGTTAAGAGTATTTTTACACCATTTATTTGGATTGGCTTCTAGCGTGCAGTACTCTTCGACTACCTGCAAACTGAACATCTCTGTCTAGTCAGTAAGTAGGTAGTTATTTCTACCTAATTATTTGCCAAGCCCGTTTTTTTTTGACGCTGGGAAGTCGTCAAATGACTCCTACCGTTTTGGGCGCAGCGGAAGGGAGTGCCAGACTTCTACTGACTAAAAACCACCCATGTTCCGTCTTAGCCCTTTGTCTCCAGGGCCACGGTATCTCTTTCGAACAACTCGTAGCCCCGGCAGAAATTGTGTAAGCCCTTAATTTTACATCCTACTGAAAACCTACACAATGATGCTTTCTTTCAGGGTAAACGATTAACGAAGGGCAAAATATGTTTTACTAGCCTATATCCGTAAATATCCACCTATATCCGTAAATTGTTCCAAATTAACCTATAATGTTCCTCCTCGAGGACTCAGGCCTCATCTTTGGCGAGGGGATGGGCTATAATCTACCACGCGGGACCAGTGCGGGTTGGTAGATGTCACATGTTTTCGAATTTTTGGTTCTCAGACATGCCGTTGACCTCACGATGTTTTCCTTCACAGTTTTGAGACCTTATTATCAGGACAAAAAGGATTTTGTGTGGTATCCAGGTTATAAACTATTGGTTTGCCAAAATTTAGAGTAAAGATCACACCGACACACTGTGTTTATGCGGTGTTTTCGTACAGACACCTGCACTTTAGAAGACCTAAATTCCCACACTGACGTCACGATTATCGCGGTCACATCATCATCTTCCTGCCCTCATCCCATTCTATTTGGGGTCGACGCAAAACGTTTTGTTTTTCCATTCTTCCCTGTTAGACGTCATCTTGGTGACATATTGGTTCCAAATCAAATCAAATAATTACCCGACTACGGCAAAGCCAAAGGAGGGTTATGATTTTGACTGGCTATGTATGTATGTATGTTTGTATGTATGGATGTGTGTATCTTCATCTGTTCCCTCATAGCTTCTAATCTACTTAACAGAACTCGACATATGAGGTATCGTTAGAACCGTCTTAATTTTCCGCTGAACATAGGCTACGTGACGTGTCACAAAAAGCGATTTGGCGCCCTCTAGTGGACAAAAAGTAAGGCTTAAAAATGGAGATAAATACGCCGTGTTTGGTATCATTTGAAAGGGCCTCACTTGTACATTTCCAAAATATTGTTCAAATTTAAAATCACGCCCTCTAGCGGACAAAAAGTCAAGAGTAAAAAAAAAAAAACACCCCAAAATTGTTTAAATAAAAAAAAGTAAAAAACTAAAACCCGACTACGACATTAAAAACGACGCTAAAAAAGCATGAAACAAGATTTTCAGGATAGAACAAAAAGAAAAGCCGTAGTCACACGTTATAGGTACCAACCTAAACACTTTAATTTAATACCGTGTGACTACGGCTTTTCTTTTTGTTCTATCCTGAAAATCGTGTTTCATACTTTTTCAGCGTCGTTTTTAATGTCGTAGTCGGGTTTTAGTTTTTTACTTTTTTATTCATTATAATTATACTTTACATAATACAGCAAAGTTTATAGAAAATGAATTGGGTACCAATTTTCCATTTTACATTTTGAACTACTACTACTCTTTCCACTTAGTTCTGTCTATGGCTATAAGGGCCCAATCCTTCTGAAAAGAGTCCAGCTCTTCACGCCATCTCCTTCTGCTTTCAGAATAGTACCATAAAAAACGTCTTGAGCGTCTGCACCAGTACAAAAAACTTATATCTTGAAATTCTTCTTAGATCTTATTTATTTATCAACTTACATCTACCATTACAGGAAAACCTCAATGCGATAATATTTTATTATTAATGATATTTATGCCTTAATTACTTAATACTTACTTAAGTGTGTAACGTTACGTTTTGCTGGTAGGAGCCAGAAAAACCGTAAGGTCACACCACTCACCTACCTAGGAGGGGAGCACTGTTAAAGGAAATGATAGGGAATAGTTATAATAATTTATTATTAACGGGCCTATGGAGCTAAGATAAAGAAGAGAGTCAGGGAAGCTGATGGATGACAGATGAAGGATGACTTATGTAGAAGAGGCGGCCCTCTCAGCAGCAGTAGTGGCCGAGGGGCGTCAGGCTTCGGTCTTCAGTAACGGAGGATTAGGCCGTCAGGCGGATGACGCTGCCAGGAGGAGGACGCCGTCAGGAGAAGCGACGCCGTCTGGAGGAGCGACGCCGTCAGGAGGAGCGACGCCGTCAGGAGGAGCGACGCCGTCAGGCCGGAGGACGTCAGTTTTCAGGTCCGGAGGACGTCAGTTTGAAGAGCCGTAATATTATAGTTATTAGGCCTTTCAGCTCCAAACGTAGACTTTCAGTTCCAACCGTAGAAATTGAGCTCCAGACGTAAACTGACCATTTTACCATCAGGCTCCAGTATTTATACGCAGATGACTGTTATTTACACAATTTGATATGAAATTCTAGAACATATAAAGTGAAAATTAATGAGATCGATGTGATTTTACATAATATACGAGTACGACCTACAACTAGCTCCTGTTAAATATAAAACTAGGCCTGTCATTAGCTGACATTACGAAAGTAAACAAAGATAACAATTTATAGAAAAACTTAAATAAAAAAGATAAAAAGTTGCTTTGCCTCCAGGAAATAAGTAGGAAGCTACATAAGGAGGACGAATGTTTAAATTTTCAGGTTAACAAAGTCCAAAAATGTAAGTAAAAGAATCCATGTATGTGAAGACACACATTACAAGTGTTACTTATCTTATATGTAATTATTACCTATATTTATTATAAATAAACGATTCTGATTCTTATTCTGAACTCTAAACCACCATGTTTGTTTTAGTGTCAACATTGAAATCACAGGCTTTGATAACGGTATCAGTGTATCGAGACAACGGTTTCCAAACATTGGTTGCACAACCAGCCTTCAGCAAAGCAACCAATCTTCAGTTTTTACGACTACGTTTATAGCTAGCGTGTTACAACCTTAGATAGGTGTGTGTGCACGGTAAAAGGTTTATATTATCTATAAAAAATATTGGAAAACTTTTATCTACACACCTAGTAGAAATTATGAAAATACTGAAAGAATTTTGATAGTGAAAAACTACAATTTAAACAATGATTTACTGTACTTAAAGGTTTAACTTTTACTACATTACTACTAACTAACACTTTGAAGATCGATCAAAATGTGTTAATATCTATTGGATATTATACTCAGAGATATTTAAGGATTACTTAAGTCGTCACTTAAAGATTTGACATACAAAACCTTCATTA
Source organism: Diarsia dahlii (assembly GCA_949775195.1). NCBI lineage: Eukaryota > Metazoa > Arthropoda > Insecta > Lepidoptera > Noctuidae > Diarsia > Diarsia dahlii. Next base: position 12,754,398 of record OX459211.1, on the reverse strand, counting down.
TAATGTCAAAATCTTTACTAAGTAATGGGTTAAGTGATCATTAAACGTCTCTGAATGCGGCAGTTAGACGTGAAGAAATAACCTAATAGGTTCCGGTTAAAATTATGATTGAAACAAAATAAGGCAAGTTAGAACAAAGGAATATTTGCAGGAGATTATAAATTAGTCAAATATTTTATAAGTTAGTTTTTACGAGCGAGCGCTCACGTAACGTAGAACCATCTGTTTTCGTAGCATCTTCGTAGCAAATAGATAACTACGGGCTACGCCGCTCATTCTTATTATCCGTAGCACTTAAATGTACAGTAGTCATTTCGTAGCAATAGGGGATCGGACAAAAAAAAACGAATTAGTCCGTCAGATAGATTTCCAAAAAATATTGGACACGTATTTTTTCTTTTTTCACGTAAACTTAAAATGAAGACGATACAGTGCTTCGAAAACTCGTGTGACGTCATATGATAGTACATTTTGACGACACAAGTGACGTTTCAAGCCCCACTCCAAGATCTTTGACGCGTTTTATCTTCGTCATTTTTTATTGATTTGATAAAACAAAAAACACGTATTCAATATTTTTCGATAATCTAACTTACGGACTAAACAGAATCATATTATTTTGACCCAGTCCGATCCCCTATTGAAGCGGATCAAGATTTCTTTCAAGAATTTCATTTTAGCTAACTTCGTATTTTCATTTCATTAAAATTTTAATTAAATATTTTTGCCTAATACTATTGACGACACGAACCATGCTAAATTCTATAGCATGGTTCGTGCCGTCAATAGTTTTAAATAAGGTTCATCTTCGTTTTGAATTTTGAGCGTTCTGAACAATGGGGAACACAAAAGGGTCAGAATATTCGTATCAAATACACCTAAAATCGAAGTGTAGAACGTGTACATTACATTAGTTTTTGTTTTACTTAGATACATGCAGTATTTCCGAAGTTATAACGCCGAGAAGTTTAAGTATTTTTTTGAATTTCCGAGATTACGCGCGCTCGTACTAATACGTCACAGCCCGCGACCGCGTCACTGCGCGGCACTTAGTCCGGTGCGTTGACCATAATAAATTAGGCGCGTCTCGTTTTATTTTGTTTCGATCGTCTTCGTTTTCCTATTATGTACTTATACATACACATACATACATAAACTCACGCCCTTTTCCCATGGGGATAGGCAGAAACCACAGATCGCCACTTGCTTCGATCCTTACCTAATACATAGGTACTCCTTTTGCCTCGTCGTTGTCGTCGTACTTAAAGTGTCCTTGTATTTCAAAGTTATAATAATATTATCCTTTATATCCGATTACACTAAAGTGAAACGTGTATTGTTTAGAATGGAAGGTTTTCTAATATGTCAGTCGAACAATCTGCCAAGAGTGGATAGTTTGATGGTGACTTGGTGACACAATATGTCATGAAAAATCAGGATTTTATGGCTGCTGAAAATCGTGGAATAACGATGAAAAGGTATATACGAATGTTCTAAGTAAGCATTACCTACTCCTGGGTAGGTATTTGTTCAAACTTAAACCTAACTGAAAGTGTGTCTTTCATTTAGTTAGTACCTATAGGTAGGTACTCGCAATCAACATCTCGAATCTCGAGGTTGTCGATGATTATTTTATGTGTTTTATTAGTAGGTATAAACTAAAAGAAAAAGTCACTATTTACCCATATATAGAATGTAGTAAGTCTTAGTAGGTATTTACGTAGTTACCAGTTTTGTAAGTAGGCAAATACCTACCATTATTATAGTTTTATAGGTAGGTACTAAACCAGATATGATTGATTACTTATTTTTTTTTTTTTTAAAAAACGTTGCCCCACACTAGGAATTTCTCCTGTATCGTGGGTGCGTTTACAAACATTTAAACTCACATACTTATACAAATACCCAGACCCGAAACAACTATCTGCAGGCCTTACAAATATTTGTTCCGTGCGGGAATCGAACCCGCGACACGCAGCGCAGCAGTCCAATCGCTCAGCCACTGCGCCAACCGTGCCGTCCAAAATGAAAAGAAAATAAAATCGAAATGGTCTTCACATCAGTGCGCTTTAGTTTTAGGACCTATTGAATCAACTCTTTTTACGGGTGTCATCCACTTTTTCTTCATTTTTTGGGTCCTCAAGCACATAAAAAAAGAGTTTATCAGGTGTTTAAACTGTTGAATTGAAGGTGATTGAAGCACCGAGGCACAATACAGTATTTTTTTCCATTTTTACCACAGAGAACTTTATAATTTTAATTTTTACTGCGCACGGGCGTGCAAACGAGAGCGTGGTTGTGGGAGTTGTGACGTCATCGGGTAGTGAGCGCCCGCCCGCGTTTTTAAAAACCTTCGGGCGGAAATACGCACTTTGATCGTAAATATCTCAGTCATTTTTTAAGATATGAAAAAAGTAAAAACGCAGTTCTTCTTGTAATTTTTTGTAGATTTATTTGGTGTGTAAAGTAAAAAACGTTTGTCAGACCCATTCTAGTGACGTAGCTAAGTTAAATATTTGTCTGAATTTCACAAATTCAGATAAAGTCCATTTCACGAAAGAAGTCCCGCGGACAATTGTGGAACTAAATTGACAGTTGGGGAGATATGGCGAGAGAGAGAGATAGCAACATTATGTCGTGCGAATACAGCGCTGCGTTTGCGGGACTTCTTTCGTGAAATGGACTTTACTTCTACACTTTGTAAAAGGCACAATATGAAAGTTTCGGGTATCTTGTCCTTATGTCAATCTGTTACATGAATATTTTTCATTTAACTAAACAAATATTTAAAAAAGTCCTCGTTGACCATTTCAGTACATAACCACACAGCGCTAGATATATTGTACGTTAGAACATAAAGATTATATTGATATGGCGTTCATATCTGAGCGTTTTTATCGTGTCATTAAAAAACGGAATGGTTTCGAAACGCTATCCGCACCACGGTTGCACTTTACACGTTTATAACGCATGTAAATATACACGATTTATGTTTCAAATTTGCATATCCATTGGATTTTTAATTGATCTCGTGGTGTCGGGGTCGGTTGTTTGATGGGTCTGTCGTGTTGGGTATTACCGGGTAGCCCGCGAAATTCAAATTTTCTTAAGTTTTTTGCAATTTGCAGGCAAGTGATAGGTTGTATGTTGATGAACATTTGATTCGCGGCTGTAAGACGTATGTAGTTACATAATTATAATCATCAAAATCATTAATACAACCCTCCGAGCTCATAAAGGTGTAAAAATGACTTTTTACAAGGTCAAAGTCATTCCGGAACCTTTATGAGCTCGGAGGGTTGTATTAATGATTTTGATGATTATAATTCTATAACTACAATTGTCTTACAGCCGCGAATCAAATGTTCATCAACATACAACCTATCACTGGCCTGCAAATTGCAAAAAACTTAAGAAAATTTGAATTTCGCGGGCTGGTTGGAGGATTCACCTTAAACTGCCAGGGTAGCGGAATTTGTCCGTAAGAGTCACCGCAGGAGGAACAAGGATTGGTTTTAGTCAGTAAGAGTCTGAGACTCCCTTCTGAGCTGGCCAGAGTGAGTGCAGTCATTTGATTACTTGCCATGCTTAAAAAAAGATAAAATTTTTGCCATGGCACCCAATCTCACTAGCCGTCGAGGACGAGGGAGATATTATGGTGAACAAGTTGGGTAATAAAGAAATATAACTGGCCCTTCTATCTTGGACAGGTCTTTAAAAGAGAGGGTGATATTTTTTTCTAAATGAAGATTCGTTTGTCAAAAAATCAAAATGAGTAGAAAGTTGTGCCATTTTTTTTGGAGAGTGGAAAATCATCAAATTAGTGACTCCTCCTGCTCTGGGCAGAGCGGTAGGGAGTGTCAGACTTCTACTGACTAAAACCCATACATGTTCCTTCTTTGCTCTTTGTGTCGAGGCCGCGGTATCTCTTTCGAACAACCTGCAGCCCCAACGGGAAATAGTTGTGCCTCCATACCATACATGTACAGTCAGCATCAGAAGTAGCTGAACATTTCGGAATTTTAATTCATTTATGTACAGGACTCTAGCTATTATTTTTAATGTTTCCGAAGATTATTCGTTAAAATAGACCTTACACTCCAATAACATGTAGTAACGAGTAATATCTAACAAGTTTTTATTAAAAAAACAGCTTCGAAACTTTGAGTAACGTTAATATACTTCTGATGCTGACTGTACCATAGTATCATGTGGAAAGATGGTTTTGTTAACGCGTCCTTTCAATGAACTATTTTCACTCTCTCTTTGGTTACAACGTTAAGGAAAATTCGCTTCCAAGACCGTTCTCAGTGAAGTCTGAAGCATATCATTACAACAACCATCGTATCACAGATATACTCTTTTTTGTTTTTTTGGGGGGTTCTCATCAAATAACCCCTCCCGCTCTTGGGCAGAGTGAAAGGGAGTGTCAAACTTCAACTGACTAAAAACCACCCATGTTCCTTCTTAGCCCTTTATGTTGAGGCCGCAGTATCTCTTGCGAACAACCCGCAGTCCCGACGGGATCTCAGATATACTCTCAATACAGGACATGTCTGTCGCAGGCCGTACGAGCTGTGGGCCCATAAAGCTCAGGATTGGTGCCCTGAAACAGTAACCTACGAAACTAACAGTAGACTACGGAGGAGATGGTGAATGAACTGGTTTTCTCCATGGAGAATTGGAAGGAAATAGAACAGAATCATGACCGTTGAAAAGAACGGAGGGAGGCCTTTACGCAGCAGTGAGACATTAGTAATAGAATAATATTAATAACTTCAGCCGAGAAAGATATAAGCAAATCAAGTAACTTGACTTGGCTCGTGACTATTCGCGAGGTTGTCGACATGTGGGGTGTGAACTCAGCGATCATTGTGCCGATAGTCGTTTTAGCCAATAGCTTAATTGCAAAGAGCATCGACCAACACCTGAGAAGGCTGTCGTTAGGCTGCTGGATCAAGGGCTTGATGCAGAAAGCGGCACTCCTGGACACGGCTTGTATCGTTGGGATGGTCCTTTCTCTGGAGCCCTGACCGGTAGCTAGCCGGTAGGTAGCTTGGACCCTTCCCGATACCAGTGGGCTACATTTTTTTTTAAATTTTTTGATGTTTTTTTTTATTTTGTAAATTATGTTTAAAAGTATACTAAGTTTGCATTGAAATAAATAACTTTCAAACGAATTATTGGTTTTACAGACCACACTTCCTGCTTATGAGCCAAGATTTATTAAAAGGAAAAATAAGAATCTTCCAATTTTGATCCGGAACTCTTGCCGTAATCCGACACCTTCATACCTTCATATTTCCAATATATAGTATATACATAAAGATATATAGGAGCACGTCTTTACGACTCTCGTAAACGTGTGCCGAGCGAACGATCTTCTCAAAGTGTCGGGAAATTCGATCCCTGACCGTTGCCCTTTGTGTGAGCGAGTTGATTGCCCAGCCCCGGCAATTCGCGCGTATTCGATCCTACAATCGATGCTCTGGATGTACCGATTAAGTTTCTCGCTCTTGACTCTTAGATGTTATCATGTCTAGGGTTGGGCGTGGGATGGGTTGGGATTTTCCGCAGTGTAGTTTTTCTTTTTAGGAGTTGTTCAAAAGTGGTTTTAGGATACAGTTTTGATCATAGTTTGTTAGTTAAGATTTCATAATATGTATTATGTCGAGCCGTAGTTTAACTTAAAGCTTCAGTGTCTGGGATTTTAGTACTGTTGAATAACAACAACAAAGACATGAAAGCACTGTTCTAAGGCAATATTGCTTAATGAAATGTAAATACGCAATCACAATGGCTCTCTAAACAAACTTCCAGGGCTAAGAATTCGCGTCGCGTTCTGGACAATGGCGATATCTTCCATAAATAACCTGAACAATATTCAATAAGCACGACGGTTTATTCCTCCAGGAATAGTAGTCGTAAAGCTCGCAGACATACCTACGGACGGATCCTCGAATCACAATAACGCTGGAGCTCAGCAGAATCCATAATCTTATTTTTGTACCGCACCGCGAAGCGTGAATTTCGCAATTACGAGAGCGTTGGTAAGCGCAGCGGAATATCACCGCAAAGCTTTCTCCCATAGAGGCGAGAATCGCTCGGGTCGACTTTCTCAAAATAAACACTTCTTGTCTGTACACGTGCGAATGTCGACTTTATCTCGGAGACGGAGAGTTAGGTGCGGGAGCGACCAGGTGGCGCATGAAAGCGGACTCTTTGCGATGGCAGGAGGGCAGATTATGCGTCGCAGATGTTGCCGGGCGACATCCATTGTGTTCCCTCCTATAATTTTATCGAAGCTGATTTACGATCGATTGTTCGGCCGGCGGACAGTCGGCGCGGCGCGAGGCGCGGTGTGCGTGCGCCTGCGCCGGTGTGCATGTCGTAACTTACCTGCAGATGGCGCTCGGATATGACGAGACCACTCGCCACAAAACGCCCTCGTAAATTAAGAAACGACGTCTTGGAGCGTGTTCTTTTCAGCTTTGTTTTATGCATGCGCCCTGTATACGTTACCAACTAGTGACGGCTTTATTTATAATATTTCACCTCAAAATAAGTTTTATGAAATATTATGTGATGGTTAGGCATTAATTAATAGGTTCTGGCTTATGATTTATCAAGAACAAGAAAATTTCAATCAAAAGGCAAAACATAAACATGTATGTGGGTAGATGTTTCTTCAAAAGAGCTTTATACAATCGTTTAAAATTTTAATACCGTAATGATTTGATATGACATTTCCTTAAACTCGAAAGTTATCAAGTTTTCAAACAGGAAAATGCCTTCATTATGTAAATGAATTAGGTATACAATATTTTTAGAGTTTCTTTACTTCATAGTTGTCGAGACTTTTTTACATGACATCATTCTAAATTAACTTTTTTTTTTTTTTTTTTTTTTTTTTTTCCAGTTTCAAATCTGCGATCAGTCCTTGAACTTTGAGCAGGTGTGCTGGCGTCTGGTCCTGGGGGAGGAGCCGTCCATTGACTTTTCTTCCCTTTTTATTTAGAGTCTAACTCGATTATGTGATTACGTTTGAGCCTCTTTGGGTGGTTGATTGTCAGCAATTCGGTCGCTAGAGGATTCGGGTGATTTGCTAATCTTTCTTTGTAATTAGCAGAATATGTCTTTATCTCTTCGGTAACTGTTTTAAGCCTTAGCTCGTCATGGAGTTCACACGTTCTTAGAAACCACGGCGCATTAGAGAGATTTCTTAGTATAACATTTTGGGCTCTTTGAATCATAGCAATGTTTGAGTTGCACGCCGATCCCCATAGTTGGATTCCATAAATCCAGATAGGTTTCAAGACAACCTTGTAGATCAGCAGTTTGTTGTCTGTGCTCAGCACTGAGTTTCTTCCTAGTAGCCACTGCAACCCTCTGTGTCTCTGGTTCAATTGATCTCTTTTTGTTTGCAGATGCTTTTTCCAGGTAAGCCTTCGGTCCAGGTGCATGCCAAGGTACTTAACGGATTCATTGTGTGGAAGAGTAGTATCGCCTAGTTGTACAGGTGGACAGTCTCCAGGACGGAGAGCAAATGTGATCTGGGTTGATTTGGAGGCATTAGCTTTAATTCGCCATTTAATTAACCATTCCTCAATCTGGTTCAGTCCACGTTGAAGGTTTTGTGAAGCTTCATTACAGTCGCTACTACTTGCCAGTATTGCTGTGTCGTCAGCGAATGTGGCAGTCATTGCATTGGGTGTTATTGGCAGGTCGGAGGTGTAGATCGTGTACAGGACTGGACCAAGTACCGAACCTTGGGGCACACCCGCCTTTATGTCGTGAAACTTTGTTGTGTACTCCCCATCCTTCACTTGGAATATTCTTTCTGCCAAGTAGGATTTTAACAGATGAAAAAATGGGTGGGGTAGCAGGGTCTTAATTTTACAAAGCAGTCCTTTGTGCCATACCTTATCAAACGCTTGCTGTATGTCTAGGAAGGCTGCTGAGCAATATTCCTTTTTCTCTAGTGTCTTCCTTATTTGGTCAACGATTCTGTGAACCTGTTCTATAGTGCCGTGTTCTTGTCTAAACCCAAATTGATGGTCCGGGATAATCTGTTTTTCATGTAGGACTTTTACCATGCGAGTCAGTAAGATTTTCTCAAAAACCTTGGACATTACCGGTAGTAGGCTGATCGGTCTGTATGAAGCAGCTTTGTCTGTAGGTTTTCCATCTTTGTGGATCATTACAATCTGGGATACCTTCCATATACTTGGATAATAACCTACCCTCATGATGCAATTAAAGAGTGTCGTGAGGAACACGATCCCTTTTTTTGGCAGCCGAACAAGTACTTCTTTGGTAATTTGATCAAATCCCGGAGTCTTGTTGTTATCCAGTTTGGACAGTGTTTTCGATACCTCCCTTGGAGTTGTATATTTTAAAGGTAGATCCAGTTGAAAATCTTGGGTTAGGGTGTCATCTATATCTGAGTCTTCCCCGTGTAGATTTTCATTTGGTTTGAATACGTCAGACAGATGATTCGCGAAAGTATCTATTCTTTGCTGTGGCGTTCTGGCCCATTTACCGTTTTCTAATTTGAGGGGTGGTCTGGTCGTTTTTGGTTGGTCCAGTTCAGATGTGGCTTTCCACAGAGAGTAGTTTGTTGACGCGGTAGCTGTTAGAGATTCTAGCCGCTGTGTCATAGTTTGGTTTTTGGCATTCTCAATGAGGTCTTTCAGTTCTTTTATAGATTTATTGAACAATTCTTTGTCATCATGGTGTCTACTACAATGCCACACTCTGCGCAGTCTTCTTTTTTCCTGGATTTTCTTTTTTATTTCCCGGGGGATAAGGTTATGTCTAGGTTTGTTGACTGGTTTGTCTGGAGTAGTTAACCAACAAGCAACTTGAATCAGATTAGTAAATTGTATAGCCGCTGTGTCAATGTCTTCAGGTGTTTTCAGTGGTATCTGCAGGTTTAGTTTTCTGTTGATAATGTCGCCAAACGAATCCCAGTCCGTGTCTTTGCTGTATAGTTTATTGGTAGGTTCATATTCCAATAGGACTGTGCTAATTGTTAATAATACAGGTGTGTGGTTCGAGGATCCGTCCAAACATGGGCTAAGTGCGGTGAAGTATTGTGTCATTCCTTTACAAATGAAGAAGTCTATTATATCGGGTTGTCTATTTATGTCAGTTGGCCAGTGAGTTGGTTCAGCTGTGGATAATGTTGTTAGGTTGTTGTTTTCGATTGAAAGCTTGAGTTGCCTCCCTCGAGTAGTGGCTAATCTTGAGCCCCAGTGGGGATGTTTGGCATTCCAGTCACCTCCAGCTGTGAATCTAGGGCCAAGAGTACTGAAGTACTGTGTCAGTTGTTCTTCTTTGATTTTGTGTTTTGGTGGGCAGTACACTGCTCACTAAATTAACTAAATTTCTAAATTAACTTAATCATAAAACATAACATCACGCCTGCAATTCCCGAAGGGTTAGGCAGAGGTGTACATAACAGGCGAGCTTATTATCATTTAAAAAATCAGATTCTGTGACAGTTACTGAGAAATTCCTGATGGAAAAACCCAATAATACATTGCGCGACCTGGAAATCGAACACATAACCTCAAAAAAAAAACCATAGAATTTCAATTAATAATTTAATCATTCTCCAATTTTGTACTGAAAGTAAAGTAACTACAAGAATAACAATTAAGGTATAATTTTATAGTTCCCGTCGGGGCTGCGAGTAGTTCGAAAGAGATACCGCGGCCCCGGACACAAAGGGCTAAGAAGGCACATGGGTGGTTTTTAGTCAGTAAAAATCTGACACTCCCTACCGCTCCACCCGGAGCTGGAGGAGTCATTTGATGATTTCCCACCTTCCAAAGAAAAAGAAAAAGGTAAATATAGTTCTGTCTGGAATTTCTTTGTTTAGTCCTAACAAACAAGCCAAGCTTTCTTCATCAGATGTTTACATAAAGCAGGCGGCAGCTAATGCCATGATAAAACGCTCTCGATAAAACCGCCATTACGTATTTTACCTGCAAATGGTTTTCCGGCACAATTAAGATTGAGTTTCAATACTCAATAATAATGTGTTAAGCTGTAATAGGCTAGGTCTCGGTGGGAGCGTATGGTGTGGTAGGTTCTGATGTCCTTTTTTTCAAGGACTAGCTTTTGTCCGCGGCTTCACCCACGTTGATTATCTATCCTATTTAACGCCCTTAAGGGTTTAATTTCGAAAAAAAAATATACTGGAAACAGCATGAAAATTAGTGCAGTAGTTTTCGAGTTTATCGCGAAAAGACACACAGACGCGGCAGAGGACTTCGTTTTATAATATGTAGTGATAGGAAATTATCAAAAATTACCCCTTCCGCTCCGCCCAGGACGGAGTGTCAGACTTGTACTGACTCAACCCCTCTCATGTTTCTTCTTAGCTCTTTGTGTTCCAGGGCCGCGGTATTTCTTTCAAACATTCCCATAGCCCCGACAGGCGTTGGAAAAATTTCGCAGTTTCTGTAGCTTGATGTTTCATAGCAGTTTCATCTTCAACTCTTAATTGATGATACTTGTGGGATATGATTTTTCTTTCTTTGTGGTACTTCCATTTTGCCAATGTCACGTAGGCGTATTTGAGGCAACATATTTTAACCTTTCTGTTAATTTACACCGCAAATATTCATTTATTTAACAGTTTATAAGTGCGTTACATACAGAAAAGAAAAAAATAACAGAAAAATAGGTACCTACAAAGGTGATGTTTATTTCTAAAGAAAGCTATTTTTGCATATTTGATGTAACATAATAAATTAAACTAAATTTGTTCTTTTTAGAGTATTTTAGAGTCTAAATGTTGTTTTTTGTTTTATAAGAACCTATTTTGTCGCTGTTTAATGACTACTATATGTCTACATATTAAACACTTGCTATTATACATCATCCATCTGTGTCGGGAATCACAACTGTTTCTCCTGAACACAGGTTACTTTGTAATCTCTCCAGGAGAGCAGTGCGGCACCCACTATAGCTAGCTAGAATAAGAAAATTTATGTTTGTGTTTTATCTTGTACATTGCCATGTAATCTAGCCATAGCCATAGTTGATCAATAAACATTATTATTATTATTATTAAATTATGTAAGGTGCAAGGTAGTTTAAGAGAATTAACCACTAACTCTTTTTATCGTCGCGTAGAGTTCGCACCATACAACGGGAGATCAAGGCATTTCTGAACAACAGCGTTCACTTATACGGCTTGTTGTGTTTCAAAACAACTTTCTTTTCTTTAGAAATGGTTTTTTTTACATTAATCCATGGTTACAAGTAGAACGCAAAACAGTTTTAAAGGAGTGCAAAGGAAAATTATGATATTTTATAATATGTTAGTGAATGTTGCAATGATGTTGTCGTTGGAAAAGTACGCCAAATTCTTCTTTCACCTAAGTAATTCCAGCCTATTTAACATAATCTGTACAATATAATTTAAATTAGCAGGTGTTTAAGCTTGAGAGCGAGTTTTACTTATGATCCGGCTCGAAGGACCATAAGTTCGAGGTAAGGTACCCTACATGAGAAAACGATTAAATCTAATGATAAGAATTAGATAAGATTGAGTAGCGCCCGAAATACTAGCTATCAGAAAACGTTCTGACTCTTTTGCTAAGGTAATACAGGAAATACTCAAGGCATAGAGCGCATTGTCGAAATTACGCTGACAGGTTTATTATTGTTCGATGATTGACCCAAATAAGTTGTACGCGATCAGCTCATTTATGCCAGTGGCACAGTGTCATCACTGATGTTGAATATTGGCGTAAGATGAACGGAGGATGTTAATCACGTTCAATTTTGTCAGTAAATCTTGCCTTGAATCACACAAATACATTTAAATTTATTCTCTAGACTCTTGAGTTTACTAGATTGGAGCGTGACGGACAACAAAAGTTGACGATGTGCTTCAGTTAGTTTATTAGTAGCCCGAAAACCGTACGAACAGGCGAAAGCAATAATTTTGTGTAATCCGGGCTATTTCCCGCTTACACTAGAACCTCGTCCCACAAGCGATTTGCGGGTCAGACGTATGTAAAACAAGAAATTATTAGGGAAAGGTATTAACTTAAAGTCGTTAACATATTGACAGGCGTGTGTTGCCATAACAAATGTTTTGATTTCTTTTCGTTTTGATTCCTTCTGGTTTATAAGCATTACCTCATTGTGTTGACGTTTTTTATGCTCAACAATAATAGTTTGGTGCGTACTGGAAAATTGTGTTTTTTTAGTGTTGGTAACATGCGTCAATAACTGTGAATGTAATGACAACACTTTTATTCATCATCATCATCATTTCAGCCAAAAGACGTCCACTGCTGGACATAGGCCTCCCCCAGGTGTCGCCACATTGACCGGTCCCGTGCGTCTCTCATCCAGCGGGTTCCTGCAACCTTGACCAGGTCATCGGTCCACCTAGTGAAAGGCCTTCCAACGCAACGTCTTCCGGTTCGCGGTCGCCATTCCAGAACTTTTCGGCCCCATCAGCCACGCTTTTATTGTACGTCTGAAAACATTTATCAAATTATCAAAAAAAAAAAATATTATGGCACACAAGTACTTACAAACATTTTGCTCTTTATAATGCAGAATGAAAAATATAACGTGGTTTACTCCATTTTTCTTCCGTCAATCGTTTCAACCCACTGCTTTTTCTTTTAACCTTTACGATCATAAGGCTTCTATTTCCCACAACGAATGATTCTAATATCTCATTATTTTTCTAACCTCTTCAAGATAACTATTAGTATAAACAAACTGGTGTAAAGTAGAGAAATGTGGGCGAAGGCGAGTTATAATTAAACTAGAGTCAAGGAATGAGGTCGGCAGCGCCGGGGCTTCGCTTTGTGCAACCACCTTTCAATTACGACCCGGGGGAAATGTGTTCCGAGCCTAGTCTCAGGTACGAAACTAAAGAAATTGCTCCTCTTTATTTATATGTAATTTTTCCTTATTATGGACCAAGACACAGTAAAAAAACTTATGTACACCATAGACCAGTATCACGTAGTCTTTTGATATCTATACTTCTATACTAATATTATAAAGAAGTAAAGTTTGTGTGTTTGTATATTTGTTAAATTGTAAGATGATTGTAAGGGGTAATCTCGGGATCTACTGAACCGATATTAAAAATTCTTTTACCATTAGAAAGCTACATTCATTCCGGGTGACATAGGCTTTTTATCTCTGTATTCCCACGGGAACGGGAACTACGCGGGTGAAACCGCGTGACGTCCGCTAGTTATCGATAATTATGATATTTCGCAAGATGTTGATAGCATATATTATGTATAATACAGGCATTTGTGATAGGTAGTCTGATAAACAGTCATTTGTAGATCTTTGTCAGTCAGTGGACGAAAGAAACTGGGTAGCCAAGACACAATACCTCCAAAAATACAGAGAATTAGAAGAGATTTTATTTCGGAGTGTAGGGAATCATAAAATGACTCCTCCCGCACTTGGCGGAGCGGTAGACAGTATCAGACTTCTACTGAGTAAAAACCACTAATGTTCCTTCTTAGCCCTTTACGTCCGAGGTCGCGGTATCTCTTTCGAACAACCCGCAGCTCCGGCTGGAATTAGAAGAGATCTACAGTCAGTATTGGGTGGTGGAAGGTTGAAGAAGAAGATGGGTATTCAGGAGAAACCTATATATCGTTAACACAAGCTGTGCTACCTTATAATTCTTAGTCAATCGCTCCGTGTACAATATTGGTGTTCAGCTGCATGCCGCAACCCCAACATGCCTGGAAAAGGTTACACAAATGTTGTTGCTACGGTAATTTTAGGATTTTTGCAGACCTTAACAAGCTTGTTTTTTTTTTTTTCTCTAAAAGGAGGAGGTTCTTAATTCGGTTGTGTTTTTTACCTGCGAACTCTGTCACTTATCAACCGATTTAAAAAATAACAAACGGTCTAAAATACTGTCGGAAGTCGGTGCCAAAAAAGTTAATGAAACAAACAAAGTCACCGACTTATGAAAGTAGTTTTTTAAGACGTTGTTTATGTCGTTTTTTGGAAGTAATTCTTTTTTGCAATAAGTTTTCATATAGGCTGTCGATATCATTAGTTGAAATCAGAAATCTTTTAGAAGGCAGTATAAAATTCACCACACACAGATGTGTGATTTCATGACAAATCACGGTAGGTGACTGTGTGTTAACATACGAAGATGTGAACTGACTAGGTTTCCGATAAGGCGCATGATCTCAACCAGATAGGCTTATCTGTGACTCATGATGGTGTGTTTCATGTAGCCAGCATCCGAGAGAAATGCATCACGGTTCATACTGCGAAGTTTTCTTAGTAATCGCTCGCTTGTATGTATCGCAATTAAAATGGGTTTGATAAATCTATATTTGCGTGACTGGACAAATAAATGTTTTGTATTATACACGTTTGTTTTAAAAATGATTTTCGAAAGAATGAAAATAATATGTACCTACTATTAAGTTATTTATCGCAGTGTATACGTATTTTTGAAAATCATTTTCTTTTACAGTAATTTTATCATTTACCTAACTGTTATAATACGTCCGTGCCATTTATCTTTAGTGGCTCGAAAGTCTGGCAACCAATCTTACCAAGGGTATCGTGTTTCCCAATATATACTTACTGGGTTGTGGAGGGCTGATAGGCAGTGGCTCCATGTAAAATACAAGTATTCTGTTGCATCAAGTTAGTCTGGAAACCAACCCCAATGTAGCTAGGAAAAGACTATGTGCCAAAGTCCAATGTCGGCTAGGTTTAATGTTAATTAACCTTGTTCTGGGTGGAGCGATAGGGAGTGACAGAGTTCTACTGACTAAAAACCACCCATTTTCCTTCTTAGCCCTTTGTATCCGAAGCCGCGATATCTCTTTCGAATATTCCGCAGCGACTGTATCCTACCTCCTTTGTACATTATAAAGCTATATAGCTAAGTAGAAATATAGGTGGTTTTTAGTCAGTAGAAGTCTGACACTCCCTTCCGCCCCGCCCAGTGTGGGAGGAGTCATTTGATGATTTGCCACCCTCCAAAAAAAAGAGGTCATGGAGGTATTTAAAGTTGTAACAAGTTAGCAAAATCTTTGTGAAAAAGTGGAATTTTCGACCTACAATATCTCCGTAACTAGAAGGATCTCGGGAATGAAAAAAAAAGGCGAAGACGCAGAGAATAAGTGGCGTTTAGCTTCTTGCAAGTTTTTTTTCCATTGATTATGCCGTTTTAGAGACTTATGAATGAAAACATTATGTAATGCTCTATTTTCAGTACATACTGAGTATCTCTGTATTAGTAGGTACTTCATCGAAATTCAAAAATGAGCATTTTCTTATGATAGTGACAGTATTTTCGATTTATCTTTTCATGTCACGTAGCACGTGGATGATAATGCCAACAATGAAGGCTATCCTACCTATCGATTGGAAATTCCTATTATATATTTTTTTTCCGACCCTAACATAGTTTGGCAAGCACGTTTGTAGAAGTGGTTGAGAGATATAGCGATTGGCGCTGGGTGTTGCGTTGTGAACCCCGATTCATAGAACAAATATTTGTATGGCCCACAGGTAGTTGTTCCGGATCTGGCGGTATGTGTACCCACGACATATGAAAAATCCCTGGCGTGTAAGGATTAATAAAACAAATTGTTGGAAAAAGCCTAGGCTGATGATGAGAGTGATGATGCTAAAAGTTATCAAGGTAATCTTTGGCTTCTTTCCTTATACAACCTTCATTCGTTTTGACCATTTCCCCTATCTACTCCTAAGACGTAAGTAGGGAATAATTGCCCAAACATTGCCTGAGACCTTGACACCTAATGTTGCACTCAGTGGGACTCCATAGCCCCGGGGTGCGATGGTTCATACACATTGATTGCCCTGATTGCCCGAAACTATTGGCCATATTGCCTCGGACTATTGGCTTCACCTATTCTTCTCAAGGGTAAGGTTATAGTTACTGTTATTATGGTAACGTGAAGGCGGAAATCGACGGATGTTGGTGGATGTTTGTTCAAGGTTTTTGTGTACGATTTTGTTTTTGTGTTGCTAGGATCTTCTGAAATAGTGATGAGGTTTAGGATCAAGTTTAGGCACTAGTTATTTGGTACAAAATGTTCAAACTCCTAAAAACTTGCGTAAGTTAATTTGATACAAAGAATTATGAGTAACGAGCATTATTTTAGTATCTGCATCAAGGCCTTACTAAGGTGCGTTACCTCCGGATGTTCCGGAAATTTTCTGAATTACTCAAAATGAGAAAACTAAACCACAAGCTGTAACGTACATAGTCCGAAATTGCTCGTAATATAAGTGATATTCCTTTAATAGTTTAAAAGCCTATGTTAGACTGATAATCCCTTTCTAGCTTGTAGCTTTAAACATCATTGTCATCTGCCTATCGTTTGCCAACAAGGCAACTATGTAGCTTTGGGCACACGTAAGAGAATATCCAAAACTTTATCTCAAACTAATAAATTGTCCAAAATTACTTTTATAAGGCGAAAGTCGCGAGTGAAGTGCACATTAGCTAGCTTCGACATACCGGTCCCAAATTCGAGTTTCATGATAAGAATTACTAAATAAAAACTAATGAAATAGCTGAATAAAAAGTAGGGAAATGGCCTTAATAGAAAAGGGCCTTATCAGCACGTAAAGAAATATGTCCCGGCCATAAACATTAGTTATAATTACATCTGCAACCGCGACCGTATACTAGATACTGGGGATTGTTGGAATCAGAAATGTGATTGCCGTCAGGTTATTGAGATTTTCATCTGCTTGAGGCATACTGATGTTAGTGCTCGTGAATGTACATTTCGCTAGGTAGTCCTTGAGAAATGTACAATCATGAGCACTTAAATATATGTATACACGCAGCAAAATTTAAACCCATTTTTCTCGTGAAACAACAGTTTCTACTTTAAAATAAGACGCTTTTCGTAAATAATCTATGGGTTTGAAAATGTTATGTCCGTAACGACATAAAATAATAAAAACTTTTAAAAGTTACTGCTGCGTGGATACATATCAGTACTCGTGACGTGACTGTGCAGACTGTAGGTACACTTCTGTCTAACCCTTCGAGGATTGCAGGAATGATTTTATGGTATGATTCGTCATTTCATCGATACGGAACGCTATAGTTACTTAAAATCAGTTGGGTTTCGACACCGCAAATGTTTCTCCTATTATGTACTCTGTACGCAAAATGAAGCACTATTATAATCTTGACTAATAATTTTCTAATAATTAAACTAATAATTTTCTATAAGGAAATGGAAAATAAAGACAGCTAGCGTTAAGACCAAATTAACTAATTTGCGCAAAATATCGGCAAACTGTTGAATTGGCTTTCACTAAATACTCGTGTAAAATAACGTTGTAAAAGAAGGTTCAACTTTATTCGAATAATTACGCAGTACTTTTGAAACTAAAATAGGAATGATTGATGGTTGCAAAGTTTTGCAAATCTTTAATTTTGAAGTCAAATATTCTTCGCAAACAAAGAAAGTTTTTTTTATTTTATCAAACTAAGAATGCCTACACCTTGTACGTATTAAGTTGACTTTCACTTTGACTTTGATGTCGATCACACAAGAGTTGCTAACTTGCCTAGTCTAGAAAATCGATAAAGATGTAGGGACTGACCTGAGGACTGACTCAAGCTAGAAAAAAGTTTAAAGTCAGTTCTATTATAAATTATCCTTCGAGACATCACCAAGCGATTGGTCGACTCTTGTCGTGACCAGATTTTCTATAATATTTACATTAAAAAAGGATTTTTACACCGTAGCAATGCTGCTAACATTGCGGGCACTATCCCCGTAGGCGGCTTTAATTATTTTCTGCAAGTAAATATATTTTTTACGAAACAGTTTAGTTAGATGATGCCATAAATCCACTTTGCCGATATTTTGTCTTCATTATCGATCACAGAAGAAATAAAAACTAGTTCCCAAAATCAATAGACACAAGAAGTTCGCAATAAAAAAATCATAACAAAATAAGCCTTAAGGTAATTATAATAAATGATGGAGGTAAGGGTTATTGTCCAACGCGCGCGATGCGATGCTATCTAGCTTCCGAGCGTCGCGCCACCATCATTATCATAATAGTCCTGAGACACGAACTTATTATAAAGGGCAGTAGAACCGTGATCAATCAGGTTTACTTCATTATGTCTTGTAAACCTGGAAAAAGTAAGTTAATGGTACTTAGGCTTACTTGAAAGTGTTTTGCCGATATAAAATGGCAAGTTGGCGAGATAACATTTAAATAAAGTAGCGATTTCGAGGGTGTAGTATTAGGTACACCTCTGCCTAACCCTTCCGGGATAACAGGCGTCTTGTTATGTTATACTGTAAATAATAGCGAAAGTCTTAATCAGGCTTTCATTATTATTTACATAGTTTATTATTTATTACAGAGTCGGCTTCTTTTAGAAGAATAAAAGTGGTCAGTTAAACACGAAAAGCGACTTCATTTATGCAAATTAAAATGAGTATTTAAATAGTATATGAAAAAAAAGAGAGATCTTTATAAAAGTGAAAACACGAAACGGCACACATTTAATTTTGGTACACATTAATTTATAAACCTTAACACTGTTTAAAAAAATTTGAATCAAATCAAGAAGTTCACAATTAATTTATAAGTGTTTTTACAAAAATGACCATTTTCTTTAGCATTTTGATCGAAACTCCTAAAAACCTAACCTTCGAAAAACTATCATTGGAACTTGCTACTCAATAACGTTATCAGAGTGATAGATGATCTCGGGTGACAGGTCGCGCGTTCGATTCCCGGGTCGGTCCCATTGTCCACGTGACGGATCGACGGCGCTTGTTAGATATACTGTCACTGGCAGCTATCTTAGATGGGAGGTACATTGATTGTATTGAAATTCTTGGTAATGGTAAATGTAAGAAAAAATGGGGAATGTATGCTATTTGAAAGAGCCAAATACCAGAATTATTTAAATCGTATTGTAAGAGAAGATCTCTACATATTCCATTAGTTTACACTCACACAAATGGCTTTATAGTTATTAAATAATATTAGACTTATGTTTTTTATAGATTACTGTATAAGGAATACCCATCGTTAGATAAATAAGCAACGAAATCTTCTTAAAACTTAGATCACTTATCGTTTAAAGTTCTCTAATAAATCGTCTAATCGTCTATCGTCTAAACTCACGGAATAATACGTAAAAATCATCATTCAAAAAAGAAAAGAAATACAAGACATTAATACATGAAAAACAAGTCATAAATATATGAAATACAATACAAGACAAAAAAGAATTACAATACAAGACAAAAAGAAAATTCAATGGGACATCCGTAACCACTTCTATCTATTTGCTACGCCGCTACGCTGCTACGTCGTAGCAAGACAGCCGTAGCAAAGAGATAACAATGTATTTATAGAACATCGTAGCGTAGCGTCTCAGAAACTAGGGGAAGTATTCTTGGAACTCATTAGATTCGGTTCATTTTGCTTTGGTGAATGGTGACGGTCGGTGCAGTGTATTTGTGACTGTCACATGCTTTTACTGATTGAAGATCAATGAGTATAAAAACTAAGAATAGCACTGATAGCTAAGTGTTGTGAATGTCGGGTTGCCAAGATATGTCTCGAATTCAAACCCAAGACACACATTTCGGCTGCGGGTTGGTCACAAAGATACCGCGTCCTCGTCATAAAGGGCTAAGATGGAACATGGGTGGTTTTTAGTCAGTAGAAGTCTGACACTCCCTTCCGCTCTGCCCAAGAGCGGGAGGAGTTATTTGATGATTTATCACCAAAAAAAAAAGACACACATTTCTTATTTTTTTAACTTTTGGTTATCACATGCTTCGGTGAAAAAAAACACCATGGGGAAACTAAATGAGCTTGACTAAGAGGTACTTCTCGAAGTTATGTAAAGCCAAAGTCAGAGGCCCATGGGCGGCATAATAACTCTGATACCAGGTTAGGAACTAATCATACGATAAAGAAGAAGAAGTTAAGAATACTTGGATTGTACAGTCACCTTCAAAAATGCATGGATAGTTCTGAACTCTATTCACAAGTAATAAAGACTAAAAGTATCCATGCAATTTTGCAGGTGACTGTACACTACTTTCTCTGACGAAATAAGTTTCCTTTGTACAGTCGAACAAGCTAATAAGTATACAGGTAGAGTTTTTTATAATAGGGGATCGGACAAAAAAAAAACTAATTAGTCCGTCAGATAGATTTTCAAAAAATATTGACTACACAATTTTTCTTTTTTTACGTAAACAAAAAATGAAGACGATACAGTGTTTCAACTCGTGTGACGTCATAATGATAGTTCATTTTGTACCTTCAAGTGACGTTTCAAGCCCCACTCCATGATCATTGACGTGCTTTATCTTCGTCAATTTTTATTGATTTGATAAAACAAAAAACACGTATTCAATATTTTTCGATAATCTAGCTGACAGACTAAACAGAACCATATTTTTTGAGTCAGTCCGATCCCCTATTCTAGTACACTGAAAATATTTGATTGCAATTTTGTTTTATAAAGCGTTTCGCATTAAGCTACTGATGTCAAACGCTGTATCGTTTGGCATGAGTCTCTAAATGTATCTGTATAATCTTAAAAGTAAATGCAAGTTAACTGGCTGTATACTTATAAGCTTGTTCGACTGTGCCTAATACTTTTTCTAATTTGGATTAATTACAGCTACTTTATACGTATCGACATAATAAGCTATTAGGTTCGTTAGACGTCACTCTGTTTACATATTTTTTTAATAAATTCAATGTAGCCAATTCAATGTAGAAAATTCTTGCACAAAACTAATGACAAAACAACCCTTAAGAAATAAGTTTGTATTCATGAAAGTTTTTTTTATACTTATATAAAATCTCATTACAATTGAAACGGACTTCCTATGTGTAAAAACAATACTTAAATAACTTGATAGGTTTAAATATCACATTCAACAACCTATACATCAAGCTATGAATTCCAGTATAACGTAGCCTCTTTTTGTATACATTTCTTGTTTAATGAGAATTCTGGTTATACTGGTTCTGTTTTCAATTCGACAGTTTCATCGGTAGTCATAATAGCGATTTGTTTGACACTGAGACAAAACAACTGCTGTTTATAATTTTGGGCACGTTCCCTCATTACGGGGCCATTGTGTATTGTTCGTTATTGCCTCTTTAAATAAAGGATAGCGTTACGAATACGATACTTCGAGCGATAGATAAGATTTCGGGCGCCATTAGAATGAACGCCTCTGTTTAAGTTGGCTGTCAATTCCTAGAAACTGTAATCTCTGATTGGGTTTATGATTTAGGTAGTAGCTTTAACTTGAAGTTGTGGTTATAAAATATTAGTTAAGTTTTTATACATTTTAGTGATAAGTATACTGAAGATTATGATTTATATTATCATTCGCCTGATATGATCCCAATAAGTCCTGGGTACGGATCTCGGGTCGGGGGCAAAGTGTTATTAAGTTCTTCCATCAGGAATTTCTGAGCAGCACCTACACTGTCTGGATTTATAGGCGGTTGGTGGCAATAGGCTTACTGTATACTACATGTTATAATAGCGATTTAAACTTAACTGGCAAAATGTGGGGCACTAATAATGGGTGCACCTCTACCATGCCCTTTGGGCACATCACAGGCGTGACGTTATGTAAGAATATTTATGTTAATTACAATAAAAAATAATCATTCTGTATATGTTACTGTCATATTTAAGAGGTATCGTAATACAAAAGCAAAATATACACAGTTCTATCCAAAAACTATACCATTACCCAAAAATATTTAAATATATAAATATATAATTGTCTTTAAAGAGAATAATTTAAAAATCTCAAATTCAGAAAGAATTATCGTTTTCCCATTAAACCATTACAATAGAATCAGATCAATCAACAACATTAGAATCCATTGAAGTACAAAAGATTTCCAGCACACTTCGATCCGATTAGGTTAATTAGGTTAAAATTTATAATTGGCCACGCATACCGAGCGCTGGATTTTTGTGCCGCGAGCATTAAGCACTAATGAGAACACATGATATTTTACGAGGCCGCTAATGTTGGCTGAAGCTGGGTTTGCACTAAGTGGCTGGTTTCGGGTTTTGCTGTAGGCAGATGTTTACTTAGTGGATTTTTTTCACCACCACTGCTCTCAAAATGGCAAAGGAAAAGGAAGGAAGGGACATGTCGGTTCCCTCACGATGAGGGACATGTCCCAGAACCCAAAATAAATAAACAGATTCATTATTCTTCTGCCCTTATTCCAATTTTTTTAGGAGTCGGCGTAGTCTGTCTTCTTCTTCCACACATTTTTTAAGAATGTCATCTCTTCAGACACCTCCTTTCTTGCTATAATATCATCATTCACACAGTCCACCCATAGTCCATAATAATTGTTAGTTTCCACTGTCTTAAAAAATCTTCCAGGCAAATGTACCAACTCCCATTTAAAAAATACACAGACATTAGTATGCCCAAATAGTTAGTAAATCTTCAACATAATGCGAGAATCGTCCCTATTAAGATACCTACCCGTCTCAATTCATCATTTACCTTCAACATTCATCCATCCACATAGCATTCAACATAAATATAGGCCTACACGCTGCCTCGACTCTCATGTAGTGAATACATGGCCTTATAGTGTAAATTGTAGGCAAACTGGAAGCAGTTCTGAAGAGGCTTTAATACATGTAGTCTTACAAATAGGTCAGGAGTGCACGGCTGAATGCGATGTTGTGAATGACGCGTTTTGAATAACAGTTGCAATTTTCTTACATACTTATTCGTTGACAAGTGAAACTTCGAAGTATTTTGTTGAAAGGATTTCATTGAGTCTATTTCTGGATTTCATTATTGTTTATTTATCGATTATAAAGGTTTCATGTAGAGAAGGTCAACGATGAAAAGAAAGGTATCATAAAAGGTGGAGAGCGGTTCTTTCTTTTCGACTTGGGAGAAAAGTTGGTTAGATACTGTGCAGGGCATAATGTTCTCTATTATATAAAGACAAACTGACCTTATTAACAATATTCCCACTGCTTTGACACAGACATCCTACCAGTTAAAGTGAATGGGCAATCTACCACACGGGGCTATTACTGCGGCTTGTTGGATGACATAAATATCTTTGTTTAGCTCTCACACTTAGACATATTTTTGGAAAAATTGTATTTCTAACGAAAAATGACACGGGATGATTAAAATATCAGTAACAGAACCCCTATTAAAAACCAACCCTTTAACAGGTATCTAATGAAGCCTTTATAACTGTCCAATGACTCCAAAAGGAGTTTCATTCGTACCAAAGTCATACGTCCATGACTCTAGTTGGAGTCATAACCCAAGAGTAAATTTATTGTTTTTTGTTTGACTGGACGTAGAATAAGAGGAAAAAGATTGTCATGGACGTATGGTTAGTCAAAAATGCTACGGAAAATTTAAAAAAGTTTTTTTTAACCCGTAGTTGTATAAAATATGATGATTGTGTAGTTAGGATGAGATTGTAGGTGGACGTATGAACAATACAATTTATCTCTGTGAACGTGTTAATAGAAAAAAGTTCATACAAAACGATAATGGTTGATGGCAATAGCTCGCCCTTATTAAATGGCCTGTAGATATTTTATTCATATAAAAAACCCTCGACGGGAAAAATCTAATTGAAAAAGAATAAAATAACTCAAAATAAACATAACTAAGGAATATCCGTCGGGGGCTGCCATTAAACGTTTTCTAGTGACGTGAATACATAAAATACACTTATGAGTATGATCACAGATAATATAATACTAGCGTGTATGATTAAATTTTTGTTGAAATTTCATATAGAAAAGGCAGTCCCCGACGGATATTCCTTAGTTATGTTTATTTTGAGTTATTTTTTTTTTTAATTTTTAATTTTTTTTTTTTTTTTTTGGGGTTGCTGTCAAACAGTTGTCAGAAGCACATACGTTCCTCAATTAATTTTGTGATTTGTGTAAATACTGTGAAGTTGTGCCCCAAAAGATTGTTGAAGTGTAGTTGAAGTGTTTCGGAAACTGTGTTATCGTTATCTAGTGTTTTGATATCCTATAAACGACAAAAACCATATTCAAACATTAGTAGATTTTAGCAGTGAAAAACTTCTACCCACATTGGGTTTAATAATTTTTTGACATTTCAAATCTCCAATAAAATGTCATTGTCAAAGGGTTGCCATCTTCAATCCAGTGTTACCACATAAAAATCTAAATTACCCTGGAAATGATGGATCATGCTACCGAAGATCGCACAGGAGTAGGTGACCAGTCTCCTGTGTTGGTGAATACTACTGGCAACAGCAGTAACAAAAAAATTGTGCAACAAGCCTTCCATACAAGCCTATTCATCACAAGACCGAGATCGTCTTCAGATGGAAATCTCAAGACCACTGACTCAGTGAACTTGCCTACCATGTCCTCAGTGATCAATACCACAGATGATGGTGCCAACAAACCTTGCCCTCCTTCTTGGCAAAGAGTACCTACAGAACGCTGCCCCAAAAGGAAGAAACCAAACAGCCCGCCACAGGCTGAGAAGCTCAGCCACAATGTACAGATAGGAATTGCAACTTCTAACAGCTACAGTGGACTTCCTATAGATCTAACCGACGACACATCAGAAAATCCAACCACTCATGCCAAAAAAATTAGCAAACCACCACCGGTCATATTATATGGCATAGAAGACCTCTCAAAATTAACAGAGCTGTTAAATAATACAATGCCTAATGACAGCTACTCTTATAAAATAATTAACAGAGATCAGCTAAGAGTCACGACCCAGTCAACTGAAGTATATAAGGACCTGATAGAACTCATCCGGAATAATGGCCTCATTGGTCATACATTTACACAGAAGCAAAATAAATGCTACCGAATTGTAATTAAAAACTTACATCACACCACCCCTAAATCAGCTATAATAGAAGCAATAGAAAACACAGGGAACAGGGTATGAGGTGAAATCATCTGTGCAATATCAAGAAAAACAAAAAGCCCTTAAACATGTTCTTCGTAAACATTGAACCTAGCCCCAACAACCCAGAAGTAAAAAATATTGAAACTATATTTCACACGAGAGTCACTATTGAAGATCCGAGAAAATCAACTGAAATACCACAGTGTACCAGGTGCCAACAATATGGGCACACGAAAAACAATTGCATGCGCCCATACAGGTGTGTCAAATGCGCACAAGGACACAAAACTACAGACTGCCTTAAAAAGGATAGGAACTCGCCAGCCACCTGTGCCCTCTGCCAAGGTGATCACCCAGCCAACTACAAGGGCTGCCAAGTCTATAAGGAGATTCGCTCACGCAAAATGGTTTATGCTAGTAATAGAAAAGCCCCACTAGATAAGGTAAAAGCCACGGATATGTTCACGCCTCGAATAGAAGATTTCCCACCATTAAAACCCCCAAGACACACAATACAACAGTCCAGAAATAACCTACTGGCAACTGGAACAGAAAAATAGAGAATGTACAATCTCAGTCAACAAGCTCGCTAGAGCAAATCATAATTAGACAGTCGGAGAAGATAGATATTCTTATTCAACAAATCGGGACCTTAATGGGGCTCCTATCGACACTAATAGCCCAGCAGAAAAAATGAAATTCCTCAGAATTGGTGCATGGAACATAAATGGCCTATCCCCGAATAAGCAAGAAGTAGAGCTATTCATAAACGATAAAAAATTAGATATATTATTAGTTTCTGAAACACATATGACCAATCCAAAAGTTATAAAAATTAAAGGATGCAATATATACTATGCCAACCATCCAGATGGCACATCACATGCTGGGGCCGCTGTGATAATTAAAGAACACATAAAGCACCACGTCATACCAAACTATGCACATGCACACATACAGGCCGCCATAATATCCATAGATGACTGGCAGGGATCACTGAACGTGGCTGCAGTGTACTGTCCCCCACGACATCGCATAGATGAACAAATGTATTCCGATTTTTTCCACATGCTTGGCGACAGATACATTGTAGGGGGAGACTGGAATTCAAAAAACGCGTTCTGGGGCTCCCGATTGACGACGACAAAGGGTCGAGAACTAAAAAAGGCAATTGATAGTAATAACCTCAATGTAATATCAACAGGAGAACCAACTTACTGGCCATCGGACCCCAACAAAACTCCGGATCTCATCGATTTCTTTATCACTATAAAGATGTCGGGGCTCTATACAAAAGTGGAATCATGTCTAGATGGGTCCTCAGACCATACACCCGTGAGTTAAGTACCACAGTCATCTGGAAAGAACCACGAGAGACCCTGTATAACCATAAAACCGACTGGGAGTCCTTTCGAGATTATATCGATGAAAATATTAATCTGAGCATACCTCTTAAAACGGTAGACGACATAGATGACGCTGCGTGGTATACCACTAACTTAATACAAAAGGCGGCATGGCTATCAACTCCATTCATAGCATCTAAACCACAAAGCCATGACACTACTCTGGAAATACGAGAGATGATAGCTGCAAAGAGAAGACTGCGACATCAGTGGCACACCAGCAGGAATCGTCAAGACAAAAAAGCTCTCAACAAAATGCAAAAGGAACTGAAGGAAATGCTTAGAGAAAATGAAAACAATACCCTCCAAGACAAACTCAAGACTCTATCGCCATTCAAAGCAGAGGATTACACACTTTGGAAAATGACCAGCTCATTGAAAAGGCCAAAAGATCACATGCATCCACTAAAACAAGCTAACGGAAACTGGTCACGAAAGCCTCAAGAAAAAGCCGAGTTGTTTGCCAATTACCTAAAGAATGTATTCAAACCCAATGAACCTGATAATACACACACCGAGCAGGACATTGATGAAGTCTTGAACAGCGATCAACAACTGTCTCCACTATTGAAACTGGTGACAACGATGGAAGTAAAAGAAACTATCATGTATTTAAAACAAAGTCAAAGTCAAAGTCAAAGTCAATTTTATTTGTGTAACATAGGTAGTGAATACAGTTCTTAAATTAATGTTAGATCGCTATGTTATGCCAAAAGACGTACAAATATTTATGGTTGCATAGCATGCGAAATAATAAAAGAAAAATTTATCATGCGAGAGGTAAACACAAATTATTTGGTAGGTATGTCAAAATTAATAGAATTATGCTAAAAACAAGTATTATAAAATGTCATAATATCAAGTAAATTCTACAGCCAAAAATAAATAAAAATAATAATAATAACAAATGTCAAATTCAGCTAGAAATCGTCTATTGTGTGTATTCTCCAGTCAAAATAAATAAATAAGTCTACATTAATTTATCATTCAGAAATTCATCAATAGTGTAATAACATTTTTCAATTAATAACAATTTTAACTTTTTTTTAAATTGAGTAACATTTAAATGTTTTATTACATCCGGTATCTTGTTGTAAATGCGCGGCGCCATGCCTAAAACGCTCTTTCTCAATAAGGCTGTCTTACAACGCTGATTGCTTAAAGAGTTTGCGTATTGGCTACGAATCGCAACATGTCTTAAAGTTGACACTTTTTCGAACAAGCTCATGTTTGTTTTGACGAAAACACTAATTTCAAATATATATAATGATGGCAAGGTGAGTATTTTGAGCGATTTAAAGAATGGTACACAGCTATCATCAGTTCTAAGACCACACATCGATCTTATGCATCTTTTTTGTGCCTTAAAAACAATATCTCTATCAGTAGAATTGCCCCAAAAAACAATACCATATCGCAGTATTGAGGCTACTAGGCCGTGATATGCAACTAGTAGCGCATCCATATTTATTTTTCTAGCAATTTGGAAAAGTGCGTAAGCTGATTTATTTATTTTTTTACTTAGGTCATCTATATGGGCCTTCCAGTTAAGTTGACTATCAAGGAGTAAACCTAAGAATTTTGCTACTTTAACTTCTTCAATGTCACAGTTACTATGTCTAATATTTACTTTTGGTACTTCAGTTCTTTGGTGAAAGTGCATGATTTTCGTTTTCTTTTTTTATTTTATTTTTTTTTTTTTTTCTATGGCTTCGCACGGTTTGTGCATTTAGCCAATGTCAAGTTATTTAGTTTAATTTTGTAGGATAAAAGGTAGGGAAACTGGAATTTATTAAAATTATTTATGACGGAATTTTGAATATAGGATCAGTAAGATTACTAACTATAAAATGAATGATGAGACTAAATAAATTGATGAGAGAAAAAAAATTATATATACTTATTACAATTTAATATTATTAATGGAAATGAATGAAGCTATACATTTATACACAGGTAAACTATTTGTACATAATAAAGAAAGAACAGAAGTAGGAAAAGGAATACGGAGAGACAATAGATCATTGAAAAAGGAAGAACGGTCATACAGAGGACAGGAGAAAACAATGTGGTTCAAGTCGCCCACATCTGTGCCACACGAACAACTGGGATCATTTATAATTTTAAGTTTGGCAAGATGAGCAGGAGAACAGACGTGACCAATTCTCATACGTATGAGAACGGAGGTCTCCATCTTGCCAAACCTAGCCCTGCCAAACCACGGTTTTTCCGAAACATCGGGGTGGATCAAAGAAAAATAATGACCTTTTTGTCTACTGCTGATTTCCCAGGCCTCCTTCCAGGTGTCCAGAAGATAAGTTTTAGGTAAATTTACAATATCCGAGCCGAAATTAATGTATGGAACTATGTCCCCACACTGCACCGCTTCACCAGCGAGAGAATTCGCCACTTCATTGCCCTCGATTCCAGCATGGGCTGGAACCCACGCGAATTGCAAGGCATTGCCCTCAGATATGGTTCTGTACGCAAATTCTCTTATTAAACAAATAATTGGAGACTGGGATTTATGTGTAAGTGGAGATTTATTGATGGCTAGAAGAGCACTTTGGCAATCTGAAAAAATTATAACTTTCTTAAGCTTACAAACCCGACTATATTCAATGGCTTTTAAAATGCCAAAACACTCTCCAGTAAAAACGGAAGTCTCCGGAGGAAGTTTTATTTTTTGAACGATGTTAAATTGCGAGTGGTATGTGCCAATCCCGACACATCCCGTCGGAGAACGTTTAGAAGCATCCGTAAAAATGTGGTGATATTCCGGATGTTCGGCCAGAAAATTGTTAAAACTTAAATGACAAACAGGGTCAGATTTACTAGTACAGTTAAATTTTATGATGGGATTGAAATGTAAACTGTCATAACTACTGCTAAATATGGGAAGTTTGGTGGAACGGTGAATTGGAGAAGATAAAGAAAGGTATTTTTTATAGCTAATAACCAAACAAGGAGCACGTTTATGGGACCAGTAATCTGAAGAATCAATCAGCGCCACTAAAGAGTTCAGTTTAGGAATGAGAGGATGAGTTGAGAACTGAATAATTCGGAACAAATAATTATCAGAAAGAAACTGTCTTCTAAGATATAAAGGAGCTTCCCCGCATTCAACCTGTAAGGCATTTATGGGACTCGACTTCATAGCACCCGCAATAATTCGTAATGCTTTAGACTGGATGCGGTCCAATTTTTTAAAAGCCATCACACTACCCGGTTCAAGAATAAATAATCCATAATCTAATGTGCTTCTGATTATAGCATTGTAGATTAATTTTAAAGAAAAAGGATGTGCACCCCACCACACACCTGACAAGCATCTAAGCATATTTAAATGATTTTCGCATTTATTAACAATAAAATCGCAATGGGGAACACTGCTTAATTTAGAGTCTAAAATTACACCCAAATATCGGAAATTGTCTTTGACTGGAATAGGTGAATCTTTATAGTAAAGATTAACTCCGGGAATGTTTCTCTTCCGGGTGAATAAAACAGCCGCGCTTTTAGAAGTTGATAACTCCAAACCGTTCAAATGTAACCATGAATCCAAAGCTGATAAAGCAGAATTAATAGAACAGCTAGCTTGCTCAATAGACTGACTTGTAGCATATAATAATAAATCATCGGCATATTGAAGAACTTTAACAGGATTAGGCAAGGACGAGTCTAAATCAAAAGTATAAATATTATATAAAATGGGGCTGAGCACAGAACCTTGTGGGAGACCTCTCCATACTGTATGCGATACCTTATGATCCCCTATTATCATGTTAACAGAGCGTTCAGTCAGGATATTAATTATGAAATTCAACAAGTTCATT
This sequence comes from Diarsia dahlii, assembly GCA_949775195.1. NCBI lineage: Eukaryota > Metazoa > Arthropoda > Insecta > Lepidoptera > Noctuidae > Diarsia > Diarsia dahlii. The sequence goes on along the minus strand of OX459211.1, from coordinate 12,724,182 downwards.
GGAACTTGTAAGGCTTTTAATTTATTTTGTAAAACTGATAATACAACATTATCATAAGCTGAATTAATGTCGAGGAAAACCGCGACCGTGGATTGATTATTAGAAAATGAAATCCGAATATCCGATGTTAAAATGCTTAAACAGTCACTGGTACTTCTACCTTTTCTAAAGCCATATTGTGATTCTGCCAGGAGACCCTTACTTTCAACAAACCATTCTAAGCGATTTTTAATTAAGTGTTCTGCCAATTTCATCAGAATTGACGACAAAACAATGGGACGGTATGAAGAAACATCAGAAGGAGTTTTATTTGGTTTAAGGAATGGCAACACCATTTGACGTTTCCACTCACGAGGAACATTTCCTGTCATCATAATAGAATTAATAAGCTGTAAATAGTAACTGAGAACGTCGTCATTTAAATGAGCAAAAAAGGAATACGGTATGCCATCAAAGCCTGGGGCTGAATCCTGTGTCTTATTAATAACAACCTTCAATTCATTGAGAGTGAAGGGACAATCTAGCGACGAATTAATATTTTGGGTATTGGGTATGAGAGCTAGGTTAGCCTCGGGAACCCATGGAGGAGCTAATCTATCTAAAAAGTCGCTGGCTAACGAATCAGGGATAGTAGAATGGTTATTATAGATGGATCTAAATCTACGAATGTTGCGCCAGACAATCGTAGGATGAGTATTCGGTGAAATTGATATGATATTCTCCTTGCATCTGTCAGATCAACAGTGTCACGTCAGTGTATTGTCTACAACCATTGCTCATGTAAAATATCGCTTTGATTTTTATGTTTATTAAAGCCTAAATACCAGGTTCATGCTATATTCATTTCAATTTAATTAACATAAATATGGACAAGTATCTAAGACCGGAAAGGTTTGATGCCGACCCGACATCGAACTCCAGTTCAAAGGAATGGCAGCACTGGAAGATGACATTCGAAAACTTCCTAACTGCACAGCAATATAGTCCAAGTGCTACAGATTCACCAGATGCCGCAGCTCAGAAGGAAGCTATGTGGAACTCAACCAAGCTACAACTCCTCATAAACCATGTCACTCCGAGGGTGTACGCAACTGTAAGTGAGTGCACAACTTATACCACAATGTTGGCCGCGCTGGACAAACTCTACGTGAAAGCAAAGAATGTCATTCATGCTCGACATTTGCTCACAACAAGACGCCAGCAAGCGGACGAATCGATCGATGCGTACCTCCAGGCCTTAAAGCAACTAGCCAAGGACTGCGACTTCACCGCTGTCGACGCTGAAACAAATAAGAACGACAGCATCCGAAATGCATTCATTGCGGGCATTTCGTCAACCAAAATCCGTGAGCGCCTTCTCGAGAATCTGACACTTACATTAGAACAATCATACAATAAAGCCCAATCGATGGAGATGGCAGAGCGGAACAGTCATCATTTCACCATGGCAGAAGTCTATTCGGTTTCAAATGTTGATAATACTGGGAACGGAGATTCTAACACTTCTACTGCTACTGCCGCTGCTGTACCCAAACGAAAATGCTTTTTTTGTGGAGCATCAGCTATCCACCCTCGCAAAGACTGTCCTGCTCGAGATGTTACATGCGTAAAGTGTAATAGAAAGGGCCACTATGGAAAAGTCTGTCGTAGCAGGACTCCGACAGCTGCTTCAACCACGGCAAACGACGACTGCGGCCACTGCAGTTGTATAATATCTGCTGCAGCACCGACTTCACTGCGCAAGGCAATGGTGACAGTTTTCATTAAGGGAGTTCGAGCAGAAGCTTTAATTGACACCGGGAGCTCCCTGAGCTTCGTCAATGAGGACTTCGCCAATCTCTGTCAACTCAAGAAGAAACGTTGCGACCAAACTATTTCTATGGCTTCCTTATCTCACAAGTCACAGGTCAACGGCTCGACTTTTCAGAATGTTAGGATCGGAGACAACATTTATAACAACGTCAATCTCTTGATTGTGAAAAACTTGTGTGCCGACGTTATAATTGGCCATGACGTCTTAGAATCACACTCGACTCTAGAATTCAAATTTGGTGGACCAAAAGATACGTTAAAAGTATGCAGTGTAGCTGCAGCCTCTATCCCTGCTGTACCCCTATTTGCTAATGTCACAACGGACTGCAAACCCATAGCTGTAAAGTCAAGAAAACACAGCATAGAGAATAATGCTTTTATAAAAGCAGAAGTAGAGAAACTTCTACAAGACGGAGTCATAGAAGAAAGCATGTCACCTTGGCGAGCCCAGGTCTTAATAATTAAAAATGCAAATAACAAGAAGCGAATGGTCATAGATTATTCGCAAACCATCAACAAATATACAGAACTGGATGCCTACCCGTTACCTAACATTGAAGAGATGATAACAAAGGTAGCTAAATATGTGATTTTTAGCGTTATAGATTTACAGAGCGCATATCACCAAGTGCCTATCCTGCCTGACGAAAAAACCTTTACAGCTTTCGAGGCATGTGGTAACCTGTACCAGTTTCGCAGAATTCCGTTTGGTGTAACCAACGGTGTGTCTAGTTTTCAAAGAACTGTCGACTGGCTCATCAGAACCGAAAACCTAAACGGTACTTTTGCCTACATTGATGATATTACTGTATGCGGAAAGACACAGGAAGAGCACGACAAAAATCTTAGGCTATTTCTCAAAGCTGCGGAGAAGTACAACCTTACCCTAAACAAAGAAAAGAGTAAGTTCACACAGTCGACTATAAACATTCTTGGCTATACAATTGAAAATTATGTTATCAAGCCGGATAGTGAGCGACTAAAACCGCTTCTAAATATGCCTCCACCTAATGACCTAGCCTCTCTTCGAAGGACTCTCGGTATGTTCGCACACTATTCAAAGTGGATTCCTAGTTTTTCACAGACAATCCATCCTATGGCGCATACCAAAAGTTTCCCCTTAAGCTCAGATGCAGTGAAATGTTTCGAGGACCTGAAATCTGTTATAGCGAAGTCATCAGTACACGCCATAGACGATAAGATACCTTTTACTGTTGAGACTGACGCTTCAGAGCATTCCATCGCCGCTACACTATCGCAGGATTCGAGGCCCGTCGCCTTTTACTCAAGGACCCTGAATCAGAGTGAGCGAAATCACTCGGCAGTAGAGAAAGAAGCCTATGCCATCGTAGAAGCTCTAAAGAAATGGCGCCATTTTCTTATAGGTAAGCCGTTTAAGCTCATCACGGACCAACGATCGGTTTCCTTTATGTTTGATGCAAAACATACAAGTAAAATTAAAAATGAAAAGATTCAGAGATGGCGGCTGGAACTTGCACCATACAGATATGATATTGTGTATAGACCTGGAAAAGAGAACCATGTTGCTGATACCCTTTCCAGGGTTTGTGCCTCCACCGAATCTCGAAAAAGCAAACTCCTATTTCTACATGAAACTATGTGTCACCCTGGCGTTACTCGCATGTACCACTGGTTAAAGATAAAGAACCTACCCTATACTGTCGACGAAGTAAGGGCGATGACTGCAAACTGCCGTATATGTGCCGAGATCAAGCCAAGGTATTTCAAGAATCCTGACCCACATCCTAAGCTGATAAAGGCTACCTCACCCATGGAACGCCTTAGCATTGACTTCAAGGGTCCTATTCCATCGAAAACGAATAACCGCTTCATCCTCACGGTAATAGACGAGTACTCAAGATTCCCTTTTGCATTTCCCTGTTCGGATATTAGTGCCAAGACAGTAATAAAACACCTGAATAGCATTTTTATGATATTTGGATTCCCGTCGTACATCCACTCAGATAGGGGAACATCATTCTTGTCGTCAGAAGTGAGAGAGTTTCTACATTCACGTGGCATCGCGACAAGCAGAACTACGGCCTATAATCCTAAAGGTAACGGCCAAGTCGAGAAATTGAATTCCACGCTATGGAAAACAGTACAGCTCTCTCTGCGTTCGCACGACATGCCTATAGAAAATTGGGAGCATGTACTTAATGTGGCTCTCCACTCGATTAGATCGCTCTTATGCACAGCTACTAACTGCACGCCACATGAGCGCATGTTCACACATCCGCGAAGATCGATGAATGGACACAGTATTCCAACATGGCTAACCAATTCGGAGCAAGTCCTCATGCGCCGTTTTGACCGTTCTAATAAGTACCAGCCAGTGGTGGAAGAAGTGGAGCTGCTTCAAGCGAATCCAGATTACTCTTATGTGAGACTCAGAGATGGAAGAGAAACCACCGTCTCAAATCGACACCTTGCGCCTGTCGAAGGGCAAGGAGAAATTATTTTGGATCAACCATATGACCTGATACAGACTGGAATAAGCGCGGACTCCGAAAGCCGACATGATAGTAGTAAATCAGTCACATCTCCAGAACCAGAAGCTACAACTAGCTATGAGCCACGGCCTCCCAATGATGATCTTGAGCCAACCCCTCCACGTGTGGAACTTAGAAGATCGGCCCGGAACAGAAAGCCACCGCGACGTCTGGAAGACTATGAGCTGTAATATATAAATATAGTGTGGGAGAATGATATGATATTCTCCTTGCATCTGTCAGATCAACAGTGTCACGTCAGTGTATTGTCTACAACCATTGCTCATGTAAAATATCGCTTTGATTTTTATGTTTATTAAAGCCTAAATACCAGGTTCATGCTATATTCATTTCAGAAATAGATAAACAAAAGTTACGCCAAGATTCAAATTTTTTCTTTTTAAATAGTTTGCGAGTTTCTAAAATTATGTTAGTAAGAATTTCGTAGTTAGTATCCGACATTTCAACGCTATAATTGTATTCAGCCTCTTTACGTTTATTAATCATTTCTGTGCACTCTGAGTCCCACCAGGGAGGCGACGGAATTGAACTAATACTGTTCTTTTTTACCGGAAAAACCTCATCCGCCGCTGCAATTAATAAGCGTGCTAAAGCTTCAGCACAACTGTTTTCATTACCATCAGAAAGAACTGGCAAAGAACAAAGCTTTCTGTCAACAATGTCCTTGAATTTATCCCAGTCACTACTAGTACTTTGGGGTAATTTATGCTTTAGATTTGATCTCCTAATTGGTGCATTTGGTTTACAAAGAGGATAAGAGATGACTATTGGGAAATGGTCACTACCAAAAGTAGAGGACAGAGTGTACCAAGTTAGGGAAGAGGCAAGGTTAGGAGAACAGATAGAAAGGTCAATAGCGCTTTGGTTTTGGTTAGGATTGGAACGTCGCGTGGGTGCACCAGAATTCAGGATGCATAAGTTATGAACATCTATTATATCGAGTAATTCATCCCCATAACTATTAGAAATTGAACAACCCCATGATTGGTGGTGGCAATTAAAGTCCCCCAGTATTAAGAGTGGCTTTGGTAGAAAAGAAAGGAGATTATTCACCTCTTGAAGTACAGAAGAAGAAGGGTGAGGAATGTATATAGAGACAAAACAAGTATTATACACTTTTATAGCTACAATTGAAATTTCCTCATTATGAGGTGGAATTGTAATGATGGAAAAAGGTACAGAATTCTTGATAAGTATAGCTACTCCACCATACCCATCAGATCTATCCTCTCTAATGGTTAAATAACCATTGATTTTAAAAATATGATCAGCTTTGAGCCATGTCTCTGCTAAAGCAAAGACAATAGGTTCAAATTTATTTAACAAAAATATAATATCACTCTTTTTGTTTATTAGACTGCGGCAGTTCCACTGGATTATTTTGGATGTGTGATCCATTATGATTGAATTGAGGTACATTAAAAGAAGAGGCAACGTTGGACGGTGATTGTAACATCTTAATAAGACTGTTAATTAGATCCATAATCTGTTCATGGTCTTCTTTTTGTTCGGGTTTATTCTGTAGTGCACACCCATTACTGGGACTTGGTAAAAACTCATTTATTATTGCATTGTGTGCTGCTCTGTCATATCCAGACGCAGATCTAGGGGGCGGACGTGGTTTTTTAAATACTGTTTTTCGATATGAAGTTGTCCTAGGACCATTATTTACATTATCATTAGTTTGGAAGTATGCGGGTTTGGAATCTGATTGAGAAATTTTACTACCTGAAGCAACTTTATCTGCATAAGACATAGAGGAAGATGGATGCAACTTACTAGCCTCCAAATAAGAAATACATGAATGAGCCATAGTGTTTTTGATATCTCTTTGTCTCTTAAACTCAGGGCATGCCATTGAGGTATAATGTACTACGCACTAGAGGAGACGCCTCAACTAGATTTTTTGTAACACACGTTTCGGTTCGTGCACTGAACCTCATTTAGTCTATGCCGAGCGGTTGCTGCGACATGACACATTTGAGTAAAGTTTTCTTGTCTAAATTATGCCTTCGTGTGCATTTAGATACTGTAGAAATAATTCAATAAATATAAGTAAAAGTCAAGGAGTGACTTTTCACCAGTAAATATAACTATTATCTTTAAAACACACATAATTTAATTATATTTTTTCCATTGCAATATGTCATCGCGGCGGCCATTTTTACGTGAATGTCAAAGAATAAAATGCTCAGACCAGACACTATCGACGTATTCAATGCTTGGCCACGAATCCTCTACATGCGAGTCAAAATTGATAGAAGGTTGTATAATATATGCTTATGTATCAAGACAATTAATAAAAAAGTTAAAATGTGAAGATTGCATTGATAGTTTGACTATACTAAACTTCCACTTCACACATTTATCATAGGTACGTAATTTAATACGGCAAAGTGGTCTTGTCCTGAAATGTGATTTTAATTAGGAAAGAAGTATTTGCAAATTTGAATCAACATTTACTGAATCAGCCATCAACATTCAATCACAGATAAAATAAAAAATATTGTTACAGTTTAAGTAAATTTTTATTTATTTTACTACATACGTATTTTGTACATACGTACAATATCAAGTAGGCAGAATAATAACATTATGTCGCATCTGCACGTATTGATAGTAATCTATGAGAACATGACCCCCCCGCCTGCCCCGCTGTCATCAAGTGCGCGCACATTTTTTGTTTGAAATAGCTTCTCTATAGACCTCAATGGGGCATGCTTTATTTATAGCAAAGTGAAAACCAGAACAATTTATACAAGATGCACAATCCTCCTCAATGCTGCAAGATTCAGCTGAGTGATTTTGTCCGCATTTAAAACATCTTGGCTCTGTAGCCCTACATTGTATGTCCGTACCTACAGCATCTGAAACACTGAATGGTGGGATACACATATGTATCAACATTTAATGCATTATAGCACATGAATATTCTCTTTGGTAGAATCTGTCCATCAAAAGTTATAACAATGGATTCTGAAGGTTTCCAAACTGGACTACCGTTAATCTGCACTTTATAATTTAACCTCCGAATTTTAATGACCTTTCCACACCCAACAGGTGTAGAAATATTTGCTTCAATTTCATCAAAAGACCATTCTGAAGGAACACCACGCACAATACCCATTCTAGTTACATTGAATGTCGGGATAAAGGCTTTGAATCCATTAGTATTTAATAAGTTAGATTTTAAAAAATCATTTGCATCATGGAAAGTTGAAAATGCAACTGCACACTTATTGCGGCCTATCCTTTTAATGCTTCCATTTATTATATTTTTAAATCCTCCCCGTTTCATAAAGTTTCCAAACGCAATGGGATGTAATACAGTTCCACTATTAGGTAAGTCGGTGATGCGCTGTACATGTATCAAATAAGGAGATACATCGGTATGTATGTACTCCTTCCTACCAACCGGCTCAAAACTAGCTTGACTAGGCTTTGACTGTGACTCAAGTTGGGACGACGCTTGGTTACCATGGGTATTTTCAAGAACAGTCTCTTGGAGATTACAGTTACAATCTGTGATACCCAGTTCATTCTGGCCATGACCTTTTCTGCTACGTTTGCGTATTTTACATGTTTTACAGATTTTTCTGCGTTTTCTAGAAGATTTTTCACTACTGTCAGTGGCCACTGAACCATCAGTGTCCATGCCACTTTTATCTACAATATTATCATTTCGTGACATGATAGTCACATAATTTGCGACATCCTCGGGGGGATTTAGGCCGCCGCCTAAATCCCCCTGCAAGTTATTAGGGGGGTCGTCCATACGACCCGGACTTAGGGACTAATCATACAATAAATAAACTTACCAAATATTCACCTACGAACACTACTACAAATATATATACAATTATTATATATACAATTATTATACAAGATTATATACAAAGATAAGACTCAACTGATCCGTTTTACAATAAAAAATAAATTTCAAGAATTTGAAACAACCGCGCGCAACCGAAGTTTCCCGCCCTTTTCTCTTTCGTTTTCTTTAAGTTAATAACTAAATTATTTTTGTCAAGCCAATTAATTATGTCCGATAGTGTATTATTTATGTCAACTTGATAAGTATTGCGATCAATACATTTTACTATGGCAGTACTGTCGTCTGCAAACATCACCAGGCACCATCAACAAAAAAAGGCACCAGGTTTTGATCTAATAACGGCAGAAGTTCTCAAGCAACTACCAAGAAAAGGCATTGTTCTACTGACAATCCTTTTTAATGCAATACTTAGACTACAATACTTCCCAGAGCTATGGAAAATATCCATCATCAACATGATTGCCAAACCGGGGAAGCCTCCTACAGAGGTTACATCATATAGACCCATAAGCCTCCTCCCCTTGCTTTCGAAAGTCTTTGAAAAATTGTTCCTGAAACGCCTTCTCCCAGTACTAAAAGAACAAAAAGTTATACCGGACCACCAATTCGGCTTCCGCGCACACCATGGGACGACTGAACAAATACACCGTGTAGCTCAAACGATACGGCAAGCGCTGGAGAGAAAAGAATACTGATCTGCTGTCTTCCTTGATATACAGCAGGCCTTTCTTGGCCGCGTGTGGCACAAGGGCCTGTTGTATAAGCTAAAGCTCCATCTACCAAATACTGCATACATTTTACTGAAGTCCTATCTGCAAAACCGATTATTCCAGGTCAAATGCGAAGACTCTTTGTCATCAATCTGCCAAATAGAAGCAGGAGTGCCCCAAGGTTCGGTGCTGGGTCCCATTCTATACACAATCTACACCGCTGACCTACCCACCACGGATAAAGTTGTGACTGCAACCTATGCAGATGACACTGCAGTCCTCTCCTGTAGTAGGGATCCAAACACAGCATCCGCAAAACTGCAAGTATGCCTGGACGAAATTGGACTATGGCTACAAAAGTGGAGAATCCGAGCAAGCCCCACAAAATCGGTCCACATAACGTTCACACTAAAGAGAGGGGACTGTTCACCAGTTACACTAGACGGTGCTGTCTTGCCAACAGACACGACGGTAAAATACTTAGGCATGCACCTGGATAGGAGACTCACTTGGCGAGCCCATATAAAGGCTAAAAGAGAACAGGCAAATAGAAAGTTTGGAGATATGTACTGGCTGATAGGCAGACATTCAACGCTGAGCTTGGAAAATAAAGTCCTTATTTATAAGTGTATTCTCAAACCGATTTGGACATATGGTATACAACTCTGGGGATCAGCGAGCCACTCAAATGTTGAAATCCTCCAGGGCTACCAGAACAAAGTGTTAAAGATCCTCATCAATGCGCCATGGTTCACGCGGAACACGGAAGTGCATGATTACCTGGAAATTCCGACAGTCAGGGAGGAAATAGAGAGTTCCTCTGTAACTTACAAACAACGCCTTGAGCAACACAGCAACCATCTGGCTACACAGCTCATAAACACCAACAACTGCCTATTTCGGCTGAAAAGAATGCGATTGGCTTCCATATAAAATTAAATGAAAAACAGAAAGAGATGACACATCACAGGATGTGCACTTTCTAAAAGTCGAAGAAACAACATCATCCCATCTGATTAAAGCTGCTAGGCTGATTGCAGATAAATTTGAAAAAAAAAAAAAAAAAAAAAAAAAAAAAAAAAAAATAGATTTTTATCGTCATGGGTTTTTTTCAAAATTTTTAGTTTTGCTCAATTTTATTTCAGACTTTTTAGAGAGCATATACGAATTATTTGGGAACATGCATTAAGCTACCACGTACACATTGCTGAAAACAGAATTGTAATCGGACATTTCGTTTTGATTATAATGCAACATTGTTTTGCACTAATACGAGTATTGTGGCGCCCCCTAGTGAGTTACAGCCATGACACCTGTCTAAGAACATGAACTCATCGAGCACAAACCCGTTATTGAAAACCGCATCAAAATCGGATCATTGGTTTAGAAGATAGGTGGGAACTTAAAAAAAGTGCACACACATCTCTCACCCTAAACGCACAAACCTGCTCCGTTCCGTCGTGGGTAAAAATGCTATAAACTAATGTCGATTTGTCTGTGTAACTTAAATCTTAACACATACAACTACGCATTTACCAACCGCAGTACATATCTCAGAATCACCTCCATACCTCTATTTACATATTCCTCTAGGCAGGCAGCGAAGGCGGTCCATCGTAAACATTTAATTGGTGATAAAGGCGAATAATTGGTCGCCTATCGATCGATCGCTAATGAAACTGAATTACTGTGTTACTGCCTAACGATCTGTGCGATATCTCTTATCTTTTGTGTGTATAGCTCGTGTAGCGCGCTCTTCTAATAGAAACTGGTGGTTTTGCAGCGGTTTTAAATATTAAATAAGGTTCATGTAGTTTCTTGTTCATTCTTCTCGGTAGAACTTCAACTTTCGAGTTTATGATCGACCTTTTGACGATTTTATAATTGTTTGTAAATGGTATCATTGAAATATGCTTTGAGTTGAGATAGAAGAAAAATGGTGTCGCTTTATGGTAGTAAATCGTGCGTATTTTATTCTTCACAAAATTTTGTTATTTCCGGTTATGTATTGCGTACTTTTGAAGAATTGGATTAAAGGAACAGACCAATCTCAAAAAAACTTTTTTTATGTCTATCTAGTATCTTTAAAGTGCCTTCGAATCTGCGAACCTTGAATACGCAGCTAGGCCACTATTTTCAGCTCAGAACAGAGTTCTTATTAAAGTTTAGGTTTTATTTATCTCAACGAAGAAATTTCGACGTGGTCATGCCTGTGATAACCCGATAAATGTACAGTTAGTCACAAACAAATCATTTGTGGTCACACATCAAAACTTTGTTCACAAACAACACACTCCGTTGTTCCATTCAAACGAACACTATCGAAACTGATATAACGGTAATAGACATGTCACTAACAAATTTCAAGCCGCTTGAAAATGTGGCTGGCTAATACAAAAAGCGCTTTTACTGCTGCTGTTAACATTCTGATGGAGTAGCTCCATAAATAGGTTAAGTATTTTTGATAATAAGAGGTTATATCGTTATAAATGCTTATTAAGGCTGCGTAGGGCCAAGTCACGTCAATTAGTCGTAATCTTACTTCGTGACTTGTGACTTATGAGTGGCCGATCTTCAAGCGTGGCGTTTTCACCGATTTCTATCAAAGAAATCGGGCCACAATAAATATGATCACGACATGTAAGTTAATCGTTTGTGTAGTTTAATGGCGTAGATTTGTCATCGCGCGGCGACCTTGCGGTAATGTGTGCGTAAATGAAACTAATGGAATACCAGATTGTGGAATCTGAAGGCCATCTTTAAATTTGTTGGAGGTGAGATTGTAGTCTTCCCTGTTTTCTTCGATGCTAAAACTCTACTATAAGGTGGCCTATGAAACTCTGTATAGATTCACTGTTCTATTTTGTAACTCACAATTCAATGCTTTAGAACGAATTGATCTCACAGAATGAAATAAGATTTTGTAGAAAAAGACAATCTTTGTATTGCAAGTAATCATAGTCATGTTTTAAGGATATTCATATTAAATCGTTTCATCACGCAAGTAAACTGGGCACTATCTTGATATTCACATGGTTTCATTAATTTTGGTTAATTGATTATCCATTATATATCTATACTTCTATACTAATATAATAATATTATAAAGAAGTAAAGTTTGTGTGTTTGTATATTTGTTAAATTGTAAGGGGTAATCTCGGGATCTACTGAATCGATTTTAAAAATTCTTTCACCAATAAAAAGCCAAATTATTGCCGAGTGTCATAGGCTACTTTTTATCCCTGTATTCCCACGGGAACGGGATCTACGCGGGTGAAACCGCGGGACGTCTGCTAGTGGTAAATAAGTTCGAGCCTCGGAAAGCACAGTAAGTCGTTGGTCCCGGCTGTTAGTAGTCCTAGTCATTGCACATGACCCGAAAGTCTGACAATTAGTCTTACCAAGGGTAGGTATCGTATTACCTAGTACTAACTGGGTTATGGAGGTCATATAGGCAGTCGCTCCATGGCAAATACTGTTATTCAGCTTCATCCGGTTAGTCTGGTAGCCGACCCAAAACTACATGGTTGGGAAAAGTCTTGGCTGATGATGATTTAGTTATAAGTTAAACTACTCGGTAACCACCCTACGTTATCAACTAACAAAGAAATTATTTCTTCAAGACTTAAGTATATTGATTCATACATAATATATACAACCCCACAACATATATGATGACGACCGCGACTTTATATACGTCTTATATTTGTCACCGACCTTGTAAGTACCAACGCGTGTGAGTGAATAAAAATAATGAAATAGCTTACCTTCAATTTGTGCATGTGTGAGTGCAATGTATATTATGTGTGTGCAATGTATATTGTGTGTGTGCACTGTATATAAAACGTATGTAGATTTAGTTGCAATCATGTAGAGTCAAGTATTATGTCGGGAAATTACACCCGTTTAATAATAAAAACGGATGGTTTAATTTCTCTTTATTGTTTGCTATAATCTTGTAGTGTTATGGTTTATTTTATGTGTAAGTTTGTTGTTTGTGTGCTTGTAGGGTTGTGACGGACATAGTGGTCGGTGGTAGCCTTGTAGCTTGACTGATTAATCTTTTTATAGCACGACATGGGCTTTATTCATGTCTTTATTTGCATTTTTCGACCTCGTTGGTGTAGTGGTCGCTAGCGCGACTGCAGAGCATGGGGACGTGATTTCGATTTTCAGGCTAAGCAAAGTGTTATTGGGTTTTTCTATTAGGAATTTCTCAGTAACAGCCACGGGTAGCAGCCACGGAGTATGAATTTGTGCCTGGGACTTAAACAGAATTGGAGAAATGTGGGTGTACTATCAGGTACTCCTCTGTCTAACTTTTTGGAAGTTACAGGTGTGATGTTATGTTTATGTATGTTTATTTGCAGTCCGTAATGTTAATTTTTCATACTGATAGGAAAGAAAAAGTAAGACATTGGGTTTATAACGCTCATTTTGGAAAAGGCAATAATGGTTTGGCCTGTTTTGGCGTAGCCGAGCAGCAAAATATTCCATTCGTTGTCACCACCCGGTTCTGCCGATTCAGGCAGATCGGTAAATGTGTTTAGTGGTACGCCACATCATCCAAGACACTCCAAGATTCAGGAACATTACAATCCTTTTTCTTAGCGTGTCGACAGTCTAAATCGAGTCAGGCAAAAATTCGAACGTCTAGCCCACAGTGATGTGCAAACAACAGGTCTGTTAGGATATTTCACTAATTTCTGTATACATGCATATTTTATTTACAACACCATAATTTTACAAGAACAAAAACAAAAGACAGACAAATTGCCGCCCTCATTACCATAAAGTATATCTTACTTTTTTCTAGAGTTTAGCGCCACCATAAACTAGTCGCGGGCGAGTCGGGGAGGTGGTAATTAACTTTCAATTTGCACACATCAGCGTACAAACAAAGAAAGTGGCCATCTTGATATCAAATAGGTATTTAAATAGAGGGCTGGCCCCTTGTTGAAATAACAATTTGAGTTAATTTAGATGGTATCCAATATTTTTTTTTTGGAGATTTTCAGTAGGGACAAGTATTTTTGGCTGATAAGATTATTGAACTACATGTAAAAGGGTTATAATCTTCGGTAGCTCTTGTTGAGTATTATTTTTATACATTGATTTCATTGTTATCATAATAAATTAGAAAAACATGTAATTGTTAACAATTTTATAAAAGCCTGTTACTAGCTGTTATGAAGGTACATCACCACACACATTTAAAGTTAAACAAAAACTTACTTGTAAGTATTTGTTACAAACTTACTCACCAAAACACAATAAATAAAAACACATTTGTTTGTAGGTACCACGGGATTCTGGAGCAAAACCACAAAAAATTAAAAACAAACACCCATTGTCGAAAACTTAGGCTTTTACCCGAAAACGTAAACAACGTTTTTTTCCACGGAAATTCTGGAAAGCAAAACAAACAATTTTGAGGTTTCATCACGTGTTTAGTCATAAAAAGGTTTCTTTGAAGCAACCGTGATTACTATAAAAATAGCCAGCAAGGCTGAGTTCTAGATTAAGCGATATAATCCTCAAGTTTCTTCAGCCATTTTTTACATGGCTCGAGTTAATAAACTTCCGTACATTATTAGCTGCAAGTTGACAATGCGATGTATAGCCGTGTGTATCAGTGTGTGCTGTACAGTTATGGGCATACATATGTGGCTAGAGTTGGCTAAGTTCAGATTTCTATTGAAAAAATTACTTTAACGTTGAAATTGTCCTATTCTCGTAGGTAGAGTTACGGTCTTCTAACGGTAACGGACAGATTGCGGAAGTCTGGAACTCGAATGTAAGTACTGAACTTTTGTAACTTTTCTGATAATGTTACATTGCGATATGCCACTGCTGGGCAAAGGCCTCTCTCCCCATGACTTCAAATCAATTCAAGCTTTATTTGAACACAGGTTTTACAGTAAACGTCTTATGTATAAATGATTGTCGAACTAGCTACCACTACCTCTACTTCCACTTACTTTTTGCATTGGGATCTAATATGGGCCATTAGTTGTTGGTTTTGTCCAGTTTGCCTACCTCACCTTTGCACCCTTCAATTACAATCAATTCCTTTTAAAAAACTAGCTTGATATCTTTGCTAAGAATACACATGTTTGCTCGCGACTGTACCTTAGCTTTCGTGAGAGAATTCGTAGGATTTCAACGTTCCCGAGTGGAAATGACTGCTTGTTTATGGAGCACTACGAGTGGTTTTTTTCGATAATAGCTTTTACTGACAGCTTTG
The DNA here is from genome assembly GCA_949775195.1 of Diarsia dahlii. Lineage (NCBI taxonomy): Eukaryota > Metazoa > Arthropoda > Insecta > Lepidoptera > Noctuidae > Diarsia > Diarsia dahlii. The sequence goes on along the minus strand of OX459211.1, from coordinate 12,709,044 downwards.
CTTGAAACGTACTTGATTCTTTTACAAGTGCTAGATATTTTATCAAAGATACACGGAGTAGTACGAAATAGTATTTTTAAACTTTTATTTACCTTTTCGTGATAGTTTGTTTGTTTGCATTGGTTAAATCTTGCAACTGAATGTCAAACAACTTCCCCCCAAGAAGATTGAACTGAAATTTTGCACACACCTTTAGTTCTGGTGACAATACAAATGACGACACGGTTGGCGCAGTGGCTAAGCGATTGGACTGCTGCGCTACGTGTCGCGGGTTCGATCCCCGCACGGAACAAGTATTTGTATGGCCTACAGATACTTGTTTCGGGTCTGGGCGTGTTTGTGTATGTGAGTTTCAATGTTTGTAAACGCACCCACGATACAGGAGAAATTCCTAGTGTGGGGCAACGTTTTCAAAAAAAATCAAATCAATCAAATCAAATCAAAATCAATACATTTTCATGACAGACATTTATAATCCTGCAACCAGGATCGCCTCCACACGAGAGAACTCCTCAATGGTTAGTAGCACGGACACAAAATTTTGGACACGCGTTTAATATTGATAGATAAATCTAATTTTAAAAAACTGTTTTATTTTTCATGAAAATAAATTGCGTCGACTGAATACATTGTAACTTTTATCCGACCTTGGGTATATCTTTCATTTTGCGCAGTTCATATACCAATATAATTCACATCCGTGGATTGATTATTGAGTTAAGTTATCATATCATTAAGATAATTATGTTTGAATCAAGGTGCAATCTTGGATCATGCAATTTATTTATTTCTTGATAACTGTTTCTAAGCCGATTGTTTTGGTCGATATTATCTGAAATGCATCGGGGTAAATACCGTGAGCCGTACCGTCGGGGTGAGCAGTGGTGGCCCAGTGGTGGCGGCCCCGACTTACGAACAGTGAGTCGTGGGTTCGAACCCCGTCAGGCGCATTTCTTTGTGTAATTTATTTCATCACCACTGCTCCCAAAACGGTGAAGGAAAACATCGTGAGGAAACCGGCATGTCTTAGAACCAAAAATTCGAAGACATGTGACATCTACCAATCCGCACTAGGCCCGCGTTGTAGATTATAGCCCATCCCTCTCCTAGAGAGGAGGCCTGAGTCCCTGCAGTGGGAACATTATAAGCTGATGATGATGATGATGAAATACCGTGTGTTGTAAGAGTAATATTTTTGATTTTAGTAGTTGCCATTTGTCATAGTAATAGAAACTACGCAGATGTATGACGTATTAAGGTAAGAAGAGCCTCATCACAGATTTAAAAACGCCTGTGGTTTATTTTGTGAACTTATATTTGGAGCACTTTCTTAATCTTCTTGATCTTTGTTTCAACATGACTAAACATGGATACTGGAATAATAGAACAGAATTTCATTTTATTCCAGTATCCATGACTCAAAAACTGTTAATAAAACATAGTTATGGTAGTAAATCTAAGTTATAGTAGCACTATTGACACCAATAACAATACAAATAACGGTGGATCACTGTTACACCGTTCATGGCTACTTTCCTGACAAAATATGATTATATGATTCTCATTAGTCCGTCAGTTAGATTATTGAAACATATTGGTTTTTTGTTTCATGAAATTAATAAAAAAATACGAAGATAAAACGCGTTAAAGATCATGAGTGGGAGCTTGTGACGTCACATTTCAATAAAAATATACTGAAATATGACGTCACACGAGTTTTTGAAGTACTGTATCGCCTTTATTTTATGTTTACGTGAAAAAAGACAAAAACTGTGTCCAATATTTTTGGAAATTATCTGACGGACTAATTAGATTTTTGTCAAGTGGCCAATTATTATTTTATTGCACAACAATAACCCACATAAACACAGTCCAGGCGGCTTGTAATCATGCTTACCATTTACCTAACTAAATTATCATAAGGTACACCTCAAACAACACCTAAATTAATAACAACAGACTAGACATTCAGTTGCCACAGTTCGCATGTCCGGCACAGGAAGGCCGTGATCCACTTACCGTGGTATCGGCTTAGGAAGTCCGTTCTACCACCCTATCCGCTCCCTATCGTACGAACGGATTACAGTAATCTTACCGATGTCCGATAGTCTTACCTTTATTGGGAAGTTATTGTGCAGCTGTCGGAATTTGGAACGGATTGGTGTTATGAGTTAATTTAACAGAAGACAGACTGAGGATGACTTTGAACCCGTCGGGGCTACGGGATGTCAAGGGAAAGAGATACCACGGCCTCGAATCAAAGTGCCTGTAATTGAAATAAAAGCTTTGAATTTGAGTCAACATTTTTAAGCACATTCAATATCTACTGATTTGTATATTCGTGTGATGTTACTAAAGCGACGTCTACCTCGTCTATCGATTGTTTTCTTGTCGACAGCCGTCTAACATACATACATAAATGTGAACTTGTGACTTTCTTACTAATGTAGGTACTGTTTGAACCTAATCAGGCTTTTCAAACTACCAATAATTGCAAAACAGTTTTTATAAAGGTCTACGTCAATGCTCCGCACTCGTATAGTCATAATCAAATCTAAGTCAAGCCATAAAAACCTAGGCGAAGTCATTAATAAACGGCGGAGCTGGTCACGCATGTCGCCTAGTCCGGCGCGTATCTTACCAACGAACACATTTTCTTCATTAACTTGTCCGCCTCCCGCGTTTTTTCTTCGCCGCAGTAAAGCTCTTTTCATATTAGAATATTCGCGTGTGTGCGGGCGTAAATCACTGGATTGTCACTGCGGTGGACTTATAATTTTATTGTCGGACGACGGCGACACGACAGCGCGAGCGTCACGCGACGCGACGCCGACGCCCGAACGCCTTCGCTCACACGACAACACACGGATCCCGGTTTTATTGTCCCCGCTCTAATTATGGAGTTATTTAGAATTAGATCTCACCTGAGATTACCGTCTAGACTTACACCTGACCCACCAGACGCGCTCTTTCGTGAGAGATTAATTATAATTGGACGCAATATAAAGTGGATGATTAAAATATTTTGATAGGACCGTCGCTTTTCACAAAAATGTTGCCGATTCGAAACGTGAGTTCGTGCTTATGGAGATATCGCGTGAATGAATTAACAAGGACCATTATAGATGGGCAGTTATAAGAAATCATAACTTTATGTTTAGTTCTTGAACTCGATACTTTTATGGTTCGTCCTTTAAATTCCGCCAAGTTTTATGTAAATTGTAATATGAAGCAGTTAAGAGTACTTTCCTTTTACAAAGATGTGTGCATAGGTCCAGAGACTACAACATAAGATCAGTTAGTTATGCTAAAAGTATTTACTTTCGATTGTTAACTATCATTTACACTTAAAACGTTAGTTTGTTATCCAAGAATCATATTTTTAAAAGCCCAATTGCGATGCGAAATGATAAAATGAATTTCCTCCGACTCGGGCCGACAACCCACTTCGACAGCCACGTAACCGTCCACTGAAAGTAGGTTGTCCATTCAGCCCCGCCCACCACCATGCCACCATTATGCGACAGGATGTCGACCAGACCCGTAATAGGTGTCATTACTGTGTCGTTCAGAAATTGCTTGACTATCGGAGGAGTTATCAGCTTGGCTTTATAGGTCTAGATTACATGGTATGTACCTTTTTTTACAGGCCGCATATAAGTGGGCTTTGTAGGCCGCGTACCACCCATCGCTTATTGTTCATTACTGATTTTAATTGGGTGTGGCTTCGCTGTGGAGTATGAGCTTGTAATGATGTTTCAAATAGTTTACATTTATTATGCGGCTTGTTTGAAGGCTTGATGTTTTTTTTTTATTTGCAAGGAAGAAAATGTCAAGACGTTCATGTATGCAATTTTGCAGCAATAATGAAAGTTTGTTTCTTCATAATCAAATTGTTATCGATCAGTATGTAGCCGAAGCACTCGAAACACATTTAGGAAAATACAACATACACAACAACATGTTGAAAATAACAAGTGTAGGAAGACAAATAAGACAAATAACATATGCTTAGAATCACCTGAATATTTTCATATGCATTTATTTACCACAATCTTAAAGTGCAAATTATATGAACAAAGAATTGAACTAAGAATAAATGAAACAATTGGCACTATGAATGGAAACAAGTTCAAGCGATACTCAATTTTAATTTATTTCGCCTCAACCTGTTATCTGCCAGTAATTTTACTGACAAATAGCCGTCATAAGCGGCTATTCACATTAATATATGCACCGTTTGTGGCACTCGTATCCTAGCCATGATAATGAGTGTGGCTATGAATAAGTGCCCACTAATACTAGCGGATATCCGCGATTCCTCGCGAGCCTTTCTTGGCATACCAACTGAAGTGTCATGCAAGTCAACATTTTCTTGTGCATTCTTTTGTTTTTGTCGGTTTGGCTGTCTGCAGTTATGATTTTGAAGGAAGGTTGTGAAATCGCTTGAAAACAATGCTTTGTTTGGTACTGGTCGACGTCGGTCTAGTTTTGACGAGTCTAACCCATTGACCTGAACTTTATGGTATACTCACTTTAACTCATTTTAAAGACTTATTCGTCATTCGTTAAAATTACATAAATTACAAAAAAATCATTTCTATAAAAATGTTCATGAGAAAATTAAGTCACGACAACAATTATAAATTGGTAGCGTAGCTATTAGCCGATATTACCTCTGATTGTCCGTAACAAAACATAACCTAGAAAGAAATAAGTACAAAATATAAGTATCTTTTTACCAAAGACAATATTAAAGAAGTTAAGGGGTTGCGTTCTTAGACAGACATTGGACTCACGCGCGTCGTGACTCAACCACACCTCATTTTCATAATTTCCATAACAAAAAAATGTAGGTCGTTGACCCCGCCGGGTGACATTTTTGTAACCGTGTTTATGGCTTAACAAAAATATTAGAATTATCATGGCCCGGTAGGTTTTTCGATGAAAAATGGACTAATTAGTGCTGACCATGGTTGGTAGATAAAGCGTTAAGATTAATGTAATGTGTGTTGGCTTAAATGTTACCTTTACATGGCTAAGTACTATATATTTCACTAATTAGTTCCTATAGATTATGGCTGAATAATAGCTAAAAGAATTAAAAAGAAAAAAAACTTCTTTTCTACGTGTACTTTAAACTGAGTGAAAGATGCAATTTAGGTATTTCATCACTTATTTTGAATCACTTTTATCATAAAATCGATGTATCTTGTTAATAACTATTGAATGAATAACACATATAACCCAGTCATGATGAGAACAACAAAATTACTGAGTTATTGTACAAAATATGATTGCATTATTGCACTTGATATTTTGTAGATAAGTCAAGTTAATCAGTAAATAAATCTCACAGTACGATGACTATATGTTTTATTAGAATAGCCACTTAACGCCAATCGTGGACTGTGAATTGTGATTATATAAACTTTCATGGATCTACAGTTGTTACTAGAAGCGGTAAGAGTGTCGCTTCGTGCAACTAAGGGACGACGACGCCGTTGCAGAGAGGCACCTCTTATAAAAACCATTGTATAAGAGTTGCCTTTGAATTGTTACTCGTTAATCTTTGTGCAATTCATAATATTATGAGAATTTATTTTAGATAAAGACGTAATATTGTGGAAAGGTGTTTCTTTTTCTATTCTATTTTATATTAAATGACAAGCAAATACGATGTCGGCTATCTATGTCCAGTGAATTAGAAAAACAAGTGAGCAAGATATAAAAAAACCTATATAAATAAAAAGAGAAGTCCTGACTGACTGACTGACTCATCAACGCCCAGTCCAAACCCTTGGACCTAGAAAGCTGAAATTTTGCACAGAGGTTCCCTTTATAATGTAGACAAGGAATAAGGAAGGATTTTTCGAAATTCAACCCCTAAGGGAGTTAAATAGGGGATGAAAGTTTGTATGGAAAATCGCCATTTTTGTGGTTAAACCTACATCCCCGCGGGCGAAGCCGTGGGCAAAAGCTAGTAGAAAATAAAAGAAAAGATTAAAACTGAAGACACAATTTAAATTCTCTGTTTAAAACGCGTGCGTGATGCGTGTTTTCTTTCATAATTGCAGCGCTGTGAATTTTTTTTTGCCTTTGAAGCCAAAAAGTCGATAGAATAACGATAAATTGAATCCTCAAATAAGAAAACTGCACCAATATTTATCTACTGAATACACATTAGTTCGACCTTGCACGCATAACTATTTTCTGATTTATAAAGTTTCTAAGATTATCCTTTCAGATAATGCTAAACGTATAAATACTACAGAACAAGGCACCCAAAATTTTTCATAACTCCCTGCACAACACAACATCGTAACCAATTTTATGTCATTTCCAGTCATCATAATTAATGTGTTGTGCCATTAGTTCATTTTAGGGGTAGATGATGTGTCCAGATTGAGGGGTCAAGTGTCCCCCCGGGGGGTGAGATATCCATAAAAGGGGGGTAATTTTGACCGCGCAGTCAGATCGAATATTACGATAGCGACCACTAAGGGGAATAAGACAAGGTTTTATATGAAATTCTTAAGTCCTTAATTGACTTAAAGATAGGTATCACGCTATGGATATTAAGTTATATTGACTTTTAATTATTTTGTTTGGGGTGCTCTGGTTTGTTGTTTTTTGAATTTCGATTGTTTTTGATTTGTTTATTTTCTTGAATGTAAATTTTGTTTTATTTCGTTGAAATATTTAACAGAAGCGTATCCAACTTGGTAGTTTAAAGTTTTATTACTACTTTTTACAGCAAATCGAATCATTTATTCGAATAATTTGAGTAGATAGATGGGACCTAATGTTTCATTACATAATGTAACAATAAGGTTCGTCATATTCATAAATAGTATAACTAATTATGAAACTTAAAATAATAACATTATTATTAATAATAATAATAATAAAGCTTTGAACACATACGCTATTCCAGTTTTAACATACTCATTTGGAGTGATCAAATGGTCAAAAACGGACATCCAGCAAATAGAGAGAACAACACGCACGACACTAACTAAACATAATAACCTTCACCCTAAATCTGCAATAGAAAGGCTAACTATAAAACGGCAACACGGAGGGAGAGGCCTAATAGATGTCCAGCACCTTTGGCAAAAACAAATAAGTAGATTAAAAACATTCTTTCATAACAAATCTAACACAAGCAACATACATAAAGCTATAGTGATGAACGACCTCAACTATACACCACTTCACCTAAACGAACGAATAGACACACAACACACTAACAATGATAACCCACAAGAGAAAAAGATAGAGGATTGGAAAAAGAAAGTGTTGCACGGCAGACATCCCCATGATTTAGAACAGTCTCATATTGATACAATCGCATCAAATAAATGGCTAATGATAGGTAGTTTATTCCCGGAAACCGAAGGATTTATTATTGCCATACAAGATCAAATTATAAACACTAGAAACTACAGGAAATATATTTGTCGCATCATGGGTGGCCGAGATGCGAAACATCGGGTCTTCTTCGTGATCCGACACAGTTTTACTTAGATGTGGGCACTGTTGTGGGTACTCGAGCGAAACAGAATTTAAATCAAATAACTTTTTATTTAAATAGGCTGACGGTTTTACATTTTACGAGAAACAAACACGTGCGTTGGTATTACTGAGCGTCTGCCTAGACTGTCGGAGTGCAAGTGAGCGAACACTCCGTCCTTTCGCCAGTCCTCGCTGCATCCCCTCTACCGACGATCGTGTCCAAGCGGTAGGGCGCGCTTGCGTTTCCGGTAAAGATTTATTTAGTTCCAAATTGAATTATTAGATGGCGCTGTCCGTTGCACCATGGCGCCATCAATCCACGACACGGCCATCCCTGACTAGCACCCGTCCTCGGGTGTAGTACCTGTGGACAAAATTCTCAGAGAGTAATCTAGCTCGGCTATCCTGCCAATACACACAAGGGTTTGATTCTCAACTATCATGATTTACAATGCCTTGTTATTAAGGCTACATATAGTGCTTCCTGCACAACATCATTCATTGAAAAAGATTCGATCAACAAGTTAACAAAGTAGTTCTAACAATACTGTTACTCTTTATCATAATTCATAAGCAATGCATACTCAACTCCTGAAACTTTCATTGCAATCTGTGCACCAACACAGGCCAGAATCGCACCAACGACTCTTTACATATCTGCCACCACATATGTTACTTTACAACACAGAAAGCGCTCTGTGCACCAACACAGACATGAATCGCACCAACGATTCACATCCTTTAGCGCAAAACGTGCTACAACACATGGAGGGCTCTGTGCACCAACACAGACATGAATCGCACCAACGATTCACAAGATCTAACGCAAAATGTGCACCAACACATAAAGCGCTCTGTGCACCAACACAGACAGAAATCGCACCAACGATTCCTTGTAGACCCATCGCCACATGTTACTCATGAGGTGCGGTCTAGAGTTTCGAGTATGAGTGTGCAAGCCTTTCTTAATCGGATTTGGTCTCACTACCTCTGTCATCAACTATGACATCTAATTCTCGAGGAACTTGGTGATCGGGGATCTTCCTCACACGATCATGAGGTATTCGTAAGTTCGCTTAGAGTCAAGAACCTTTAGTAAGCATCTGTCCTAGACGGGGACACATCAATAATCTTAAAATGACCTTTGAATTTAGGATCTAATTTTGTCCGATTCCTTTCCCCATTTTCAATTAAAACAATCATTAACATAATAAACATCTAACTCAAAAACCTAAGCCTTATTTTGATCAAATCGATTTTTATCATTATCTAGCATTCTTTTCAATGTTCTGTGTCGCGTGCTCTCTTATCTCATCTAAATGAACAACAGTCAAATTAATCATCATCAGCGGTCACTAAACTTAGTGGTCTTGCTACCCTTCCAATCATCAACTCGAGAGAGCTAGATTTAGTCACCCTATTAATAGTAGAGTTCATAGCCAGCTGAACCCCTCCTAATGCCAAGCCAAGAGCGGTCACGACTAGTCTCTACAGCTGTCAAAATACTTTTGACGGTACTCATGAATGGCCCAATCAAGAGGCTAGATGCGTATGCCCAGTTAAACTAAACTAGGGTACTCATTACCCTTTCGACCTGACCGTTTGCGCGACTGCCTCCAGTAGCTATCAAGTGCAACTCTGTTGTTAAAAGTGCAGAAACTAGAAAAATCTGTGCTAGCGAAACAACGACCTTAATCTGCTATAATGCGTTTCGGTGCACTAAACAACGCTATACAAAACTCAATAGCACAAATACTACTGATAGTGTCTATGTTTAAAAGAATGACGAAGCAGCACAAATTGGTAAACGCATCTATGGTGACGAACACACTACTCCTTGATGTCGTTCTTACCAGACAATTTTCAAGAAGTGTCAATATGAATTGTGTGCCATGGGATATTGAGCTTAGGAATTGGGTGATGTTCTGCTTGAACTTTACCCGAGTGGGGTTTCGCTATTTTACAAGTGATACCATTGTTGACAAATTTTCTCACGTATTTTGACATGCCTTCAAACCAATTAAATAGTGCTCCGAAAGTTTTTCGAGAGTTTTCTCCCATCTTAAGTGCATGATGGAATCATGAACACTATTAATCACAGACCACCGAAGCGATCAGGTACAATAGGAAGACATCGAGTGAAAGGTACTTTAGAAATAGAGAGGGGATTTCTAGACAGAAAGTCTACATGGCTCATCCTACTGCCTTCCCGATAAACAATGTCAAACTCAAATGACTGTATTTAGGCTCACCAACGATGAACTCGTTGCTTTAGTGGCTTTAAAACTGCAATCCGTAACAACAGTAAACTTACGACCAGCAAATTGTTCGAAATGCTTAATGGCTTTTAAGACAGCTGACGTTTCCAATTCAAACGATTGATATTTGAATTCGGCCTGGAAAGTACTACGACTGTAATAAGCAACTACATTTTGTTTCCCGATATTTTTTTTTTTTAGAATAAAAATTGCACCCTAGCTTTCAGCACTGGCATCGGTATGTTACTCGATTGCATGCGCAGGGTCAAATATTGTTAGAACGGGCTCACTGGTTAATGACCTCATGACTCGGTTCCCAACCAATGGACCTATTCTTGCCACTCGTTAAACAAAACAGAGAAGCCATTGTTTTTGAAAACTGTGACATTAATTGTCTGAAATAAGTGACCAGCCCTGTGATTTGTCTCAACTGACAAAACCTAAATAATCAAACCGTCGCTTCAGAAATGAACACTTTATAAAATTCAAAGAAAAACCAGATTTTGTTAATTTATCGAGCACAATGCGAGTTAGAACTAAACTCTCCTCCACTGATGACCCTATCACTAAAATGTCAGCAACGTACCTATGTAACAGCATAGCTATAAGCAATATCACCTAATGCTTTCATCACTGCACGCTGATAAACTGAGCTCGTATTCTTCAACCTGAATGGCATGGTCAAATACTCCCACTGACCATCAGGTGTGACGCTGCAGTGTGCTCTATTGACACAGCATACACTGAAATATGATGATAGCTTGATAGCATAAATCAAGACACGTGAACCATGTGGTACCATCTAACCTAGATACAAGATCCTTTATCAAAGGCAATGGAAATCTATCCGACACTGTATAGTCATTCAGTTCCCTGTAATCAACACATCCGATCTGAACCACCCTTCTTTTTCACAAGCAACACTAGACTAGAAAAAGGTGAACAACTTGGCCCAATAATACCTGCTTACAGTATCAACTTCGCTTTGAACAGTACTAACCCTGTAAGGGCAACGATTAACCGTTCCACTACGATCTACAAGCCTATTTTGCAACTGTCCTGTTGTAATACGGGATCTAGAAACCACTAGAAAACGAAGATGAATATTCTGTCAATAGATTAATTAATTGGGAACAAAATTCTAACGGAACATCTGTATCAACTGTATTGAAAACAATTTGAAAATTAGAAGCATTCTTGAGCTTATTTGAAACATCAAATAACCTTACAACCTTTTCACGACACAAAAACATCACTATCACACGTCATACTAACGGTAAATCCTTGTTGTAAAATCTCAAGACCAATTAATTAAAACATTTTTTTTTTAAAACAACTATCCGGTACAACATGAAATAAAATCTCTAATCGTAAATCGCTAATCATAACTTCAGAAAATAATTGTGAAGTACAGACTACCATGACCTATCCCGGGTCAATTTACAATGTTATTTACACGCTTGCCACTGATCTGTGACGAAACATTTTTGATCAGAGAGCATTCGGCACCAGAATCATAGTAAAATGGGTACGACTCACCAGGTTCATCGGCACACTGCTGGGATTGCTCACATAGCAAACTTCAACGCGTCGCTTGCTATGTGCCACTGCTGCAGGCACTACCCCGCAGCTGCTTGGTGCGCCTGCCGCGCCGCCGCGCCGCGCTGTTGCTTGCCTCCTTGATATTCTTCCCAGGGCAGTTGGATGCGTAACATTTGGGTACAGTGTACGGCTCATTAAGGCAGTTCCTCTTCGTGTCCTTCGGACCTTCACGTTCATCACCACCCGACGGGGTGCTCCTGGCTATAAACAGCTCCTTAAAATCGCTCCATTTCATCCCAGGACAAGATATGGGCGACAGACATGACGAAACTTCTCCCATGAGTCTCGTGACATTCGCTGCGTCCCCTGTAAGCGCGCCACAGCGCCGGTTGCATGGCGCTGCTATCTTCACAGCACCCCGGCGGTCCATCCCCACCAGGTGAGACCAGCGGTTACCCGGAGGAGGCCCAGCGGAGGACGACCAGCGACGGAGGTGCCGACTTACGACGCACCTACAGTGGATGTGTGGCTCCCGTTCGTCCCGTTTCTCCCATGAGTGCGCGGTTCAAAGTAATCACCAACTATGCACCTTGACTATTCGGATCGATAACACACATGTCGGCTGTTGCCTTGGTTGGCAACAGCCGACATGCGTGTTATCGATCAGGCACGCGGGACAATATTCCGTTTTTCAGAGTCAAAATGCGGTCGGCGAATATCCGTACTCGCAAAAGGTGTTTTCATTGTTTGCACAATAGTCATAAAGTTTTTGTTTAGCTGCTCGAACAGAAAAACACCACATTTCCGTTTCTATGTCACTTTCAGACGCACGCGCATTGTCTTTACACTTTTCCGGCTTAGCACTGTCACTTACACTATGTAGGCGTTAGAGTTAAAATCCCAGTTCTGATGTCGCATCATGGGTGGCCGAGATGCGAAACATCGGGTCTTGTTCGTGATCCGACACAGTTTTACTTAGATGTGGGCACTGTTGTGGGTACTCGAGCGAAACAGAATTTAAATCAAATAACTTTTTATTTAAATAGGCTGACGGTTTTACATTTTACGAGAAACAAACACGTGCGTTGGTATTACTGAGCGTCTGCCTAGACTGTCGGAGTGCAAGTGAGCGAACACTCCGTCCTTTCGCCAGTCCTCGCTGCATCCCCTCTACCGACGATCGTGTCCAAGCGGTAGGGCGCGCTTGCGTTTCCGGTAAAGATTTATTTAGTTCCAAATTGAATTATTAGATGGCGCTGTCCGTTGCACCATGGCGCCATCAATCCACGACATATTATTAAGGATCCCACCATAACCAACGATAAGTGCCGCAAATGCCACAGGCAACCGGAGACCATCCAGCACATCACAGGGGCATGCCCAACACTCACACAAACAGACTACACTCACAGACACAATCAGGTAGCAAATATCATTCACCAAAGTCTAGCTCTCAAACATAAACTGATACAAAACACTACTCCTTACTACAAATACACACCAGCAATATCTCTTGAAAACACTACACACAAACTCTTCTACGACCGCGGTATTATGACCGACAGAACCATTCATTGCAATAGACCAGATATTATACTTCAGGATAAAATTAATAAAGTCACTTACCTCATAGACATAGCAGTTCCTAATACACATAACTTGCAAAAAACAATAGGAGAAAAAATCAGTAAATATGTGGAACTAAAAGAAGAGGTAACCAGAATTTGGGAACAGGAAAAGGTGTACGTAGTTCCCATAGTTGTCTCCGCTACGGGGGTTATACCCAATCACCTCCACCATAGCCTCAAATTAATAGACCTTAAGGATTCAATATATATTACACTCCAAAAGGCTGCAATTCTAAACACCTGCAGAATAGTAAGGAAGTTCATGCAAATCGAGGAAAATGAGATTTCCTCTTACGACTCACACACACACACGCTACGTTAACTTGGTTTAGACCCGTTAACGTAGTTAAAACTAGCTGAATAGCTAAGAAACAATATAAGTTTACGAAAATAATAATAATAATATTCCACAACTATCACACAACGCCATAATATTTTTCATAATACAAACTCAAATATTTATATTTTTATAAATTTTAAACTGGCCGTAAAGTTTTCTTATTCGCATGTTTTTTTTTTTAATTTTTAAAACAACATTCGTTAAAAAAAGCCAACATAAACTTATTATGGCCACGTTATTAAGAAAAAGCAACTTGATGAAGCAATAAAACATGTGACATACACAACATAGGTATACAAAACAAACATTTACACAAAGCCCGTCTGAATATTTATAATTAATATTCACCGTCAGCGCAATAAAATTTCCCGGAATATGCAACACGACTCAAAGGCCAACCATCGCAGGTTTTCCGAGAAACGCGACTTACAAGTATCACTTCCATGTCGGAAACTTACATAACACTTCACATCTGCAGATTTCCTTCTGAGAAAATGTTCCGAGAAACATATTGGTAAGTACGACAAACCCTATGATATGAGTTCGCACCCTCGAACAAGAAACTATCACGTAACACGAGTGTTGGCTACAAGAGGGTAGTTTTTATAACGTCCACCAGATGGCGCATGTCATTTACTGCAGCCCTACAACAACCAGCTTACCTTAAACCCCCACCTTTTAACCAAACGCTCCTCGAAAAGCTCACTTAGTAGGCATTTTGGGAGGAAGGGTAGGTCGACATAAACTAGTGATCTACTAGAAGGTTAGGAGTCAAAAGGATCAGTTACGGTCTAACATCAATTTCTGCAGTTATTGATAGAGGGACATAACAATATCATAATTCAAGTTTTCCGGATAGATATATGATTTATTGTTGGTATTAGGTAAGGTTGGCCATGTTTTGATAGAAATATTACAATGTAGGTACAAATATGAGGTAAAATAAGTACAAGTGCACGGACCTCTAATTTTTCGTATTCAAGTGCATATTCTATATATTACATGCTTCGTGGAAGGAAAATATCGTGAGGAAACCAGCACGCATGAGAGTCATTCTATACGGTATGTAAAGCCATGTATGAGGCCCATAGGCGTCATAAAATCTCTGACACCAGGACAGGTGCTAACCTATTATGCTCAAGAAAGAAGAACAACATAACGCGAATTTGGCATAATAGAAGGAGATACGTAGGTAGTATAGTATAGTATAGTATAGTATAGTATAGTAAAAAATACACACACAGCACTCATAGTGCTGTGTGTGTATTTTTTAAAACAAAAATATAAAAGTTAAAGACACAAGCAGTATTACTACTAAGAAAATTTGTTGGAAATCTATTCCTGTTTAGACTTCCGTATCTAGTTGTATATAAAGCCGACTTGAATCACGCTATCCTGAAGAATTTGAAGTGTAATAACGGAGGATTGGCATTTGTGAATTCACTTACAAATGCCGCTTGGGATAATTTACATAGGACTTGTTTCCCTGTGTAGCAGTGTTTGACATAAGTCATAATGATATAATGTTAATTTGTGACAATAGATGGCGTTTATCAAATACGTCACGATTTTGAATCGCCCTGTTATGATTCTCCGGCCTCTAATAAGGTCGCTCATATTTTGTTACGCCATACTGATCTTTAATACACCAGTGGAAATATATCTGAAGTGTTTTACTGTAACTTCATCCTAGTTGCGAAAGTGAGTGCTACAGCAGTATCGGTGTTCAGTGGCGTAGTGACGTGAACGGGTTGTTCAAGCAGTCTACTACTAAATTAGCGGGGTTAAAAGTATTCCTTGTCCTAACCCAAGTACTGGTCTATACTTACACCAATATTAATCAAACAAAGAGACAGACAGACAACTGACCACGGCACGAATCATTTTTGCAGGGTTTGTATAGATCCTGCCAGGGTTGTGGAATTTGTTCAAAAGAGGTACAAGAGCATTAGGGAACACGAATGAGTTTTAGTCAGAAAGAGTATGACTTCCTTCTGCTCAGACAGCGACTTTAGAGACTCTAGAGTCTAGACAGTGGCCCAAAAGTCTGACAACGAGTCATACCAAGGGAAATAGTATTACCCTGAACTAACTGGGTTGTGGAGGTCAGAACTGCCTTCATGGAGCAATTGGTTCATGTAAAATCCTGGTATTACTCTATTATAGTTGGAAAAAGGCTAGGCAGCAGTTGGTGATAGTCGTTTGGCTAGTTCTGCTGTCTGTGTTCTGTCATGGTGCTTACTAGAACGAACTTTCTAGTTTGACCAATTCGGATCCAAGTAGAATCTTATACGTCTCCAAAGCCAGTTGAAATGTTTCAGAACTTTATACGGTTTCTTCTTGTACCTTTCAGTTATCCGAGCGCTTATATCAAAGGTCATATTATTATAATAATGGTAAGTGACGCAATATTGCATTTATCTATAATATGTATGTATTTAGAAATATATAAGTATGTTTATCAGTTGTCTAGTACCCATAACACAAGCTCTGCTTAGCTTGGGACTAGATGGCGTTGTGTGATAGTTGTGGAATATTATTATTATTATTTAAATAAGGAGTGGAAAACAGATGGACATTGGATATTAAATATTACTTTACTGTGCTATGCTTTGCTATGCTAAAATCAACAGTTAAATTACAGTTTTACTAATGAGTTTTGGAACTGAGGTTTATTTAGTAGTTAGTGCTAATTGTGCGGAGGTTTTCGTAATTGAAATTTAAAAAATTAGGTATCATTGTGCAAATATTATTCTAGAGAGAAGAAGACAATAACTATATTTTCTTTTTCTTTTCAATCGTGTCGGCCATTCAATGTATATATAATTGTTCGTATCAAGATTTATCGATCATCAAATCTGATCAGCAGGGCTATTGCGTATCTTTTAATGACAGTGGATAACATATAGTGTCTTTCAAATAACTGTCAAATGGTAAGTTTTTAAGAAACCAATTTACAGTTAATCTATGGACACTTTAGGTTAGCCACTGTCATTAAAAGATACGCAATAGCCCTGCAGATGTAATGGTAGATGTAAGTTGATAAATAAATAAATAAATAAAATCTTTCATCATCATCATCATCATTCACAGCCAGAACTCACCCACTGCTGGTCCCTATTTCTTGTGCCAATATTTAGCAAAAGTAAATTCAAAGTAAAATTCCCAGAACTCCGCCTTGATTTAAATAGTCCTCGTTCAACGAAGGCAATAGAGCTGTTTATATTTTATTACATAACTGTATGGGTAACAAACTTCATGATGCTGTAATACTCAAAAAATAACAAACCCCCGTTCTAATTTTTAACCACCAACAGGGACCTTTGTTTAACAAAAATCCACTTTTACAGCGTGGGTGTGTATATACCCGCAACAACAATGAAAACTCGCCGAAAGAAATGGGGGTCACTAACAACAAATAATAAACAACATCTATTATATCACCGGGAGAGATTTTTTTCAACTTCTCCAATTTAGCCGCTCCAAGATTACATAAACAATTGCGGCCTGTGCTGTAATGGTGGCTTAACTGCTGGACGAGGCGGGGGTTAATTAAACAATAAATAGCCGTATAACCCCCCGCCCCCCACACCCCGCTCGACGACCTAACGATTATTATATTCAAAAGTCGCAGCTTTGAATTCGCATCACTCTCGGGTAATGTGTCAACGCAAGCCGAGGGTACCTATTCTCTAAGTCGACTTTCTATGGCTTTCGAACGCTCGAGACGTTTTCCAAGTGACATCATATTTGAGACGAAAGATTGCATGATTGTTTTCCCAAATAATCTATTTGCCATTATAGTGGATTTTGATAATGATAAAGCGTCACAAATATACGCAAAATCATACTTGAAACGTTGTTTCTATGTGACTCTTACTGGTTATTACTGGCTGTCTAATCAGAATTTAAAGCTGTATCTGGGTATTAAAGTAATAAGATTGATTAAATTTATCAGTGTAATAGCAATTCTACTTGGAAACTGTACGTCATCAGTTTCCAAGTAAAATTATTATTGCACTGTAAACCATAATAAAAAAGGTATGTTTCAACATGTGTTTTTTTTAAATCATTCATGATTTAACGCAGAATCATTCAATATGTCATCATTTTCATCTCTGCCCCTAGGGCAAGCCTGAGTTCCTGAGTTCAAGAGTGCGGGCATCTAAAAAAAAATGTATATTTTCATGCAAAATTACAGTAAACTTCGCTTTAAAATAAGCTTACTGTTTTATACAGAAGTAAAATATGAAAGAGACTGTACAACTCGCGGGCCCATACAAAAGTAACGTATGACGACCACACGCCATTCTATCACTGAATCCGTAGAACGACTCCAGAATAGAACCCGCCAGTCATTACGAGTCGCTCGTTAACGTTCTCTAATTGCATCGGGTTAATATAGACTTTGTTAAATAAAATCTCTCATCTACCCCCACTACTGCCTACCCCTGTTCGGCGCCTTTTTTCGTTATTTAGCGCGCTGCAGATGCCCTTAATGACGCGTTTTGAAACTTACGATGACACTTGGCGTCGCTCGCCCAGGTCGGCCTGGGATGTTAATTGCACAAGGAATTAAAGAATTTCCGTTCTTCCTGTGAATTAATGGGACGGCCTATGTGTAGGGGAACGTAAATGTTGTGATTTTATTTACGAATGGGAGGTGTCGGCTGCGGTTTGCGTTATGTCATTATGAGTGTGTGTGTGGTTCATTCACATGAGTCAGTCTGCAAAGAGGTACAGTATTATGTATATTTTTTATGTAACATGATGTTGTGACATAGATGGACTCGCTGTATTGTATTTATTTGTAACACCCCTGTTTAACCTATGTTTATAAATAACGTTTTCATTTTATTTTTTTATTTGTAGGTACTTTGTTTTCATTTGGAGTTGGTTTATTTTGTCTCTGCATAGTTTAGTAAGTAGCGTGAAATCATAGAGTTATTCTAATTTAAAACATTCATATAAGAAAATATTCCCTTTACGCTTCGCAACGGTTTTAATAAAATCATCCACTTCTTACGTGTACCAAACAAATTAAAGCCTTATAACAACAATCCTAAATTCCTTCTAATTAAATTTTCCTTCGAAGATCTTCCCCCAGTTTTTAACTTAACTGTCCAAGTTAGAGCATAAACACTGAGAATATATTTGGTAATATTTAATACAG
This sequence comes from Diarsia dahlii, assembly GCA_949775195.1. NCBI lineage: Eukaryota > Metazoa > Arthropoda > Insecta > Lepidoptera > Noctuidae > Diarsia > Diarsia dahlii. The sequence goes on along the minus strand of OX459211.1, from coordinate 12,690,585 downwards.
TTTATATAATGTTATAATTGCCGATGAGTTCGAAGATTCGTTGGGAGTGGTATGGTATGAGTGTAGTTCAGAAGTGAACGCCACGTGGAGAGAACATTACGCTCGACAATTCGCGCACGATTTAAATGATCCTACTCAGTTATCGAGGGAGTGACGATGTAGACTTGAGTATAAGTAGAAATGACGCAGCTTTCTTACACTGTTGTACTGTTTTCGTGGTGTTGGGATGATTTATTCCGGTTGGGCGTCATCGGGAATGGGACGACGTTTTCGTTCGCAAATTGTTGGATTTTCGAGAGTCGGTGTTTATTTGTTTGAACGTGCAGTTTGGCAGCTTCTATTTGCTTCATCTTTCTGGCGATTTCATAAGTTTGTATTGGTTTTAGGTCAAATTTGAAACAAGTATATTTTTGTTTGTAGTACTCCGGCTTACAACTTTCTTTTAGATTTTCTTACTTCTTCATGATCATAGCACGCTTTGCATGATCCCTCGCTACACAAAACATCATTTTCCTGCTGTTGTCCTGTGCTAATAGGGTCAGCGAAACACGTTTCTTCGCTATGATTTACTCCCAATTCTTTCATATCATTCCTCAGTTTTCCTCTTCATCTCCATATGTTTACATTTATTTGATCACACTTCGAGTCACATGCAGTTCTTCCCTCCATAACAAACAGTCGATTCCCTTTCTCGGCAGAATCGATAACAAAAAAACTTTAATCAACAAGAAGCTAACAATACCAACAAGAAAATTCCAATAAGAAAAATCCGAAACGAAATTCCAATCAGTCTACATTTTACTAAGTCTATAGTCAAGACGTTCGACAAGACGGGCGTCAGTAAGGAGCGGATGACGACGTGATTGGCGCTACTTAATTAATCCAAGGGCCCTCTAATTAATAACAATAATTCGGCGACTTGTCGCAGATGACGTCACCATACCAACAATCAACAGCCGACAGTCTTCATTCGAATAAAGTTTAATTGTTCTGGATAATTGGAACAATGGAAGTCTGCGAAACTGGCACAACCCCGCTTGGATGAAATTGTATTATTTATTTGTCGTGACAAAATGTTATATCAGACTCCGTTTGTTATTTTGAAGTTGGCTTGGATGTGTTTTAGTCTTTATTTTGTTTGTTTTGGTTTCCGTGGTAATAGTTAGGTGGAGAAAATGTATTCTATCTCTGTGTAAAAATTGTAAACAGCTGTTGTCAACGTTTTTTTATTATCTGACTATTCTCCGAACTAAAAAAATTGTCTCCTTTGATATTGACATTACGACGAAATAATGATAATGTTAAATCACTGGTCTAAAAAAAACTAGTTTTCATAAGCTGATTCATTTTCAATCTACTTTTTTCTACTCTACACTACTCATTCAACTCTAATTCTCTCTAAAACTCATAAATCTTCTGTTTTAATTATGTTTGATGTTGTTTGGATCTACGTGTCGTTCATGCTGAAGCATAATAATCTACCTATCAAATAATCATTTTATAATCTTGATAAAAAGCTATAATTAACTATTTCTTAAAGCTTATCGGTAAGTATCTTCGTTCTATCTCTTGTTTGTCTGTTTTGATCAAAAGGAAAATCCTTTTTGATTGTGATAAAATTATAAAAGATAATTAGGCACGTGTCAGGAGATACCATACATAATTCTACTGCGTAATTATTTAGGAAATACAGATCCAATGAAAAAATGCCATAATATACGTTCAAACTTAATAACCAAGTAAAAGAATAATAACACAAAATGGAATGGGATAAGGGCAGGAACATGTTGATGATGTACTAAACTATGCTGAATATTTCATAAATATGGTTATTGTGTTGATTTATTCGTTGCTTCAATTCTTTAACTCATTTCTGAGGTACGGTTTCTGAGACACGAGAATGTTGTTCCTGTATTGTATATTTGCTACTACATACACAATCAAGCCGGATATGATGACGTGACATGAATATACAAATCTTGAAATCGAACAGTTAAACAGCGCAAATACTAAACGATATTTTCGCTAGGAGTAAAATAATTGATTGATTCCACTTAATACACAGGTAATGACACAGCTACTTGCCGTAAGAGTTTTCACACGAACATGAAAACTGAATATGAAGGCCTAGGGCAAGGTGATGTTGTTACACCGATAATATAATGATTAAAGTGAAGTCAAAGAAATAAGCATTAGGTAGTAAACTACATTAGAAAATATTTTTTATTTAAACGCTCTAAAAAGAAGACTTTACATTTAAAATTAAATTTACACTTATTACAACGTTATGTTACATTATTCTCGTACGTTTGCATATTTCGACGATTTTAATTTGCATTTATTCCGGTCTCTAGTTATCATTGATAGAATGTCGCTTTGGTAACGTAGTACATTATACCGCAATGCTTTGGTAGGCCTTCAATGACGTCGCTAAGAAACGAAACTCTTCTAAAGCGATCGCCTTTTGTCTATGCCCTAACGCGACAAGAGAAAGTTAGAAGCCTTACAGACGATCATCTTCCGGGCGTTACGTCTCAATTATATCAACAAAAGGTGGAACTTGTCTCAAGTAAATTGCCTGATACCTGTCAAGTGTCCGAAGGGTGCAGATCAAACGTTGCTTTGTTTTATCTCCGTGTGACAGGGCGCCACCTAGCGGGCTTCGCGGTTCTTTTGTGTGACTTTCAAACGTGTAGGTGACACTTTGTTGCTTTATTTTTCTGCTTATTTCCATCGTGTTGTGAATAAAACGTTCTGTTTCTTTGTGATGTTTTAGACATGTTGTTGGTTGGTAGATGTTTGGTTTTATTTTGACTTGACAATGGAAAAGAAATCATCAAAGAGCTTCTAAGGTTTTCGAATAAAATTATGTTTTCTGATGTTTTGTACTTTCTTGAAAATGTATGTGTGCTTACTGATTTGAAAAATGTCATATTTATTTTCTTCTAAAGTCTATTGTTATATTGGGGACATATTTTACGAATCCATATTTTTGTCATTGAATTACTGGCCACACCGACATTTATCGCTAATTTAAAACTATTTTAAAACTCCAAATATGTTTCTAAACACGTTCCTTCAATACAATCTAATCACCAAATTACGTCTAAAATGTAAAACTAACTCACTCAAAACGGCTCATCACTCAAACCTATAATAGTAACACTGTCGAAATGTGTTTAAATCCAGCAAACATTATGAAGTGGGCAAGTCCTAACAGATCATGAGCCAATGTCGTAAAGCGGAGAGTTTACGAGTCTTTACGATCGACGTGACGGCCGCGACGAAAACGCACGAACGATGACGGATCGTGTGTCTCCGGCTTTATGGGGCAAAAAAATTGTTTTGAGATCTGTCCTGTTTGAGTTTCGGGTAAGTGGACCACCTATGTGGTGGTTGTGATATCAGCACTTGGTTTATGAAATGGTGCTGTTATTGATAAGTTAGGTAGGTCGGTACGTAATTTTAGGAGAATTTAAGATAAGTGACGTCATACCATTCTCTTGAGATGTATTAACTGATACGTATGTTAGCTTTTTCTTCAAGATATTGAGGTGTTAATCAAACAAAATAAAAAAAACATCCAAATCGGTCCAGCCATCTTCGAGTAATCGGGGAACCTACATAAGAAAAAGGATTCCGATGAACTGAGAACCTCCTCCTTTTTAAAGTCGTTTAAAAATATGGGACGAAAAACCCTGAAATTATTGAGGAACCGAAGTTATAGTTTGAGGAAAAATAATCTTCCTAGAGCAATTGTTAAAATGACGCAGTTATTTGGTTGACTAATGCATTTCTGGTGACTACATGAAAATGTTTGGCAGCAAATCACACGACTCACTAATGACGAAACAGGCAGAAAAACACTTCGCATCACAAGAATTTAATGGATTTGCGACGTTGTATGCTCACAATGTGTAGCTCCACCCAACACCTTCAGCCTTTTTAGTCCAAAAACATGCAGTCTTAGTGATCTCTGCGTCGCCATCGACGATGCTGTGGAAGTGGCGAAGGTGGGCTAACAAAATATAAAAACTGCCGTGCTAGCGACACGAAGATAAAGAAGAATGGTGTATTTTATAGAAATTGAAATCGATAAACAATTGGTTCCTTTATGTTCATGGCAAACACTTTCAAGTTTGGTTGATAAATTGGAATATCATCTTAATGCCACGGATTCTCGGAGAATTTGGATATGTGCCTTATCGATGGATGGCAATAGGCTCGCCGTCTATTACAAGGAACTTAAACATATCTGGCGAAATGTGGGTCTGCCTTACAGACGTGATGTTAAGTTATGTGTAAAAGATTTCAGGCTTTAGGAAACCCCATGATAATGATGACTTACCCACCTAATAATCATAAATCATAAAAACAAATAAAAACTGTAACATAAAAAAAAGCTTCTATAAAACAATAAAAATTACAAATTATCTTTACAAAAAAGGAACGTTAACACCTCCTATGCAGTAGTAATGACCCCATTACAGATAATGGTTAAAGGCCATTTATTTCATATCTGTATTTGTTCATTCGCGCCCTCGCGGGACATGTGTAACTCAATAATTTCATTGTGCCCGGGATTTGGTCCACAATTGCGTGAAATATACCACTGTGCACCCTACACCCCTAGAGCTACTGGGACATATGCTGCGGAACCCCACAGATCAACTATCTGATCTACGTTTGGATACGCTACTCAAAATAATGCATGATCTTAGCACGTTTTCTAAAATATGTTTTGTAGATTGGATACGTAATCAATCAGACAAAATTTGACTTTTGTTTATCATCATGATTAGAGAATAGTTTTCAGGATGATTGATATGTTTGATTTGGTAAGGTTTAAAGATCTCTTATATATGAGTGTTCTGTTATAGTAAGGCGCTTTAATATTTCATAAGCACTTGTTTCGTGTCCAATACGGGGTTTTTATAATTATATGACCGTTTTCATTTGACCTGTTTGCTATCGATATTTTTAAGAAACTAAATTAATCCTTCTCTACAACCGCAAGCTTTATTTTGACTTGAACTTTACGTGTGTATGATGTGATAAAGTAGTAATAAACCAATAATGAACGAAAATGAATAATTTAAATCCAAAGTAAGAGTCTTAAGCGATACCTATCTATTTCGCAATAACTATTCAATAATCTTTCTAACATCGTCATAACACATTCGTAGTAAATCCCCAATATTATGATATCGCTTTAAATTCGTCAATGCTTCGCTAATTTAGCTTACGCAATGGGGGAGTGATGTCAACTGATGCCGACTGATGTCGACAAATCCCCGTGTCCGAACGAGCGCAGATGAAAAAATATGACATCTCTATAATAGAGGATAATGTTCCCGTCACGACTTAATGGTAGCTTGATTAGTTATTATTTTATTTCTAGTTTTGATGTCACGTGTTTTGCATGTGTTAAAACACAAAATTAAGAGGGAATACGGCGTGCGAGGAATTAGAAAAATTGGTATTGGAAGAAACTTTTATTATTGCGCTGCGTCAAGCATGCTCTTGTAAAGTGTAAGAGGTCGCTGCAGCTCAGAACGATAATATCATAAAGATTGAAGATTCGTATTTCTCCTTTTTTCCTCAAAAACCGAAATACTTAAGAAATAGTATGTCTAGGTTCCTCTTTCCTCTTTATAATAATAGTATAGAAAAGTGAACGTCCGTAGAATGAAGTACCATGAATTCTATCAGACTACACTGAATCACAAATTGTTGCAGGAGAGAAGGTGAGCACAATCTTCATAGAAGTTGAATGAATCATTCAACATGCAGCACGTGCTTCGCCTTAGCCTGAGTCTAGCTTAACCTGATAAAAAGTAAATTGAAAATTATCTCTAAATAATATTGATGTGGCTTAACGAATTAATCCATAAATACTCTCATGACACTGAATGATTAGTTTTGTCTGTTTCCCAAGATAACAATTTCACAATTTGGGTTTTTGTCACGGAAATTGTGATTGACCCCACCCAGTTTACCAATATTTTAAGGTAGAAACAAAAGCATTACATTAATAAAGGAGGTTGTTCAAATATGTAGCGACCTACTTATGTAGAACCTTTTTTTGTAAGACTTCATGTTATTTTATTACTTTTTTCTTTTGTTTTAAAAAAAGTTGTTGTCAATTTTTCTTTCTGTCATAAGCATGTAATTAATATTGTGAATTTTTAAAATAAACGCTAAGAAGTACTAGTGGCACAAATTCTATTTATTTCTCGCCTACCAGAGCCCTAGATTTATTCATGGTCCTTCGGAGTCGGAACAGTCGGAAGTGTTTGTGGTAATTGCCGTGGTATTACCACTCTTCGCGTCGTTACTGGGCAGTGGATCGATCGCTGTCCAGAGCATCCCCTTCAGCGAGCACTAAGTGAAGAGTGCTCAGGAGCTGAAGGTGGAACCGGATGGTGCCAGGTGGAGCGACGTGCAGCCACATCTGGTAGCAACATCCGGAGGAGCGACGCAAACGGCGTTGGTAGAAGCAGAAATAGCAGCGCGTGGTGCAGCGCGCTATTGCAGACGGTGTCGGTGTCACTTGGTGGTGCAGTACAGTGCATCGCTTGATGGTGCAGTACAGCACTCTGCTTGGTGTGGTGCAGTACAGCGCACCGCTTGGTGGTGCAGTACAGCGCTCCGTATGGTGTGGTGCAGTACAGCGCTCCGTATGGTGTGGTGCAGTACAGCGGAAAGCGAGTGTCACAGTGAGTGAATAAGTAAAAAAAAATTGTGAGTACATTTTTTATCTTATACAGCAAATTTCATAAGAAGTGCATTTTAGACTCAAGTGACTTAATATAAAGACTTCTCTTCATTTTTCTGTTTAGCTTTGTTTCTATTTTATTGTGAGGCGATTTTGTTGGGAGTGTTTTTTTGAGTCATATAAAGTTTTAGATAAACAATTTAAAATGGAAGCGTTTAACGATTTACAGGAGGATATTAGAGCAAAAATGCTGAAAATTAAAACTAATTTCAAAAAGTCTCCTAAAGAACGTTTAACTGTTCCATATATTGAAACTAGACTAGATAACCTAGAGCAACAGTGGAGTTTATTTACAAGCACTCATACTAAGATTATTAGTCAAGTTAAGCGAAATGATTTGCATAGTTCGGATTATCATAAAAATAGTGTCTATGATGATGTAGAAGAATTGTATGTACAATTTAAAACTGATTTAAAAGAAATGTTATATAATTTAAAAACACCAGAGACAGAGTTCTTCAGTGCAAATTCAAGTTCAAATAATCAATGTGAAGGTTTAGCTAGACGTTTCAAGTTGCCAGAAATTAAAATACCAACGTTTTCCGGGAAATATACTGAGTGGCAGACGTTCAGAGATTTGTTTTTAGGGCTTGTGCATGAAAACAGGTCTCTGGATGATGCTCAAAGGTTCTACTATCTCAAGGGACATTTAACTGGTGAAGCAGAACAGTTATTGCGAAACATTAAAGTGACATCTGATAGCTATCAAGATGCTTGGCAAAAGTTGGATAGTATGTACAACAATAAGCGGTTTTTGGCTAGTGGCATTTTGAATCGGCTGCTAAATCAAAAAAGTTTGAGCTCTGAATCTGCCTCTGAAATTAAGAAGTTATTTAGTACAACATCAGATTGTTTAGAGTCTATAAGAAATCTGGGTGTAAATATTTCATCTTGGGATATTTTGATTATCCATCTAATGAGCGCTAAATTAGACAAAGATACCCGAAAAGCATGGGAATTAAAAGTGTCATCGGATACAACAGATGAATTTCCCACGTTTGGGCAATTTTCCAATTTTTTGATTGCGCGATTTAGAGGATTAGAAAATTTAGATTCTAAGTCTAACAGAGAAGAGAACAAAAATACAAAATCTTTTCACATTGTAAAAGAGAATAAAATTACGTCGTGTGCGTATTGTGCTGCAGATCATAAAATAACTGCTTGCAAAAAATTCGCCAAAGAATCTAACGACAAACGACGTGATATTGCAATGGAGAAAAATTTATGTTTTGTGTGTTTGAACAGCAACCACTCTGCCAAATTTTGTAAAAACATGGTCCGGTGCCGGGTGTGTAAACGCCGCCACCATTCGTTATTGCACCCTAGTGGTGATTCTGGGTCTGTTGGTGAGATCACGGGCGTTGATCAGAAGGAAGCAGCATCAGCTGCTGCTAGGAATAGTACCTCAATGGAGGAATCTCAAAAAGCCGCTGTACAAGCGGAGGGATCTACTAAGCCAATAGTTTCATGCCTTTCGACAGGAAATTGTAAGGATACGGTTTTAATACCTACGGCTTTAGTGAAGGCCATGTCGAAAGATGGAAACTATCGTGTGGTTCGGGCATTAGTAGATCAAGGATCCCAAGGATCTTTTATCACTGAGTCAATGGCTCAATATTTAGGGTTAAAGAAAACTTTAACAAAACACCGTGTAACAGGTGTAGGCGGTAATAAAACAGTGATGTCTAATTCTTCCGTAGTTGTTAATCTATGTTCCCGAGTGAATCCAGATTACAACGTTCAAGTGAATGCATACGTTTTGAAGTCCATCACGTCCCTTCTCCCAGTTGTAACAGCAACCAGGGAAGAATGGGTAAAGTTGAGTGAAAACGATTTGGCAGATCCTGAGTATCATAGGCCTAACAAAATTGACATTTTGTTGGGTGCTGAGATATTCAGCCAAATTATTCAAGATGGAATCAAAAAGAGTACTAGTGGATCACTCGTAGCACAACAAACAGAATTCGGCTGGATTCTTTCGGGTGTTGTCGGTACAGAAAATTTGATGGATATCAATTCATATCCTTGTATAACTGTCATGCATTCCAATGTTCAGACTGATGACTTCTTACGTAAGTTCTGGGAACTGGAGGCTGAAACATCAGGAACAAAACAAATGCTCACAGACGATGAAATTAAATGCGAAAAAATATTTACAGAGTCCACGATGAGAAATAAGGAGGGCAGGTATATTGTGAAATTACCGATACGTGATGCTGACCCGGTCAGCAAGCTTGGTGAGTCCAGGACTATTGCTGAAAAAAGATTAAAAGGTTTAGAGATAAGATTGGGGAAAAACCCAAAATTAAAGGCAGATTACACAAAGGTCATGCAAGAATATTTAGAATTGAATCACATGGTCAAAGTTACCTATAAAGAAAAGGATAATAAAGCAGCAATTTATTTACCTCACCATGCAGTTGTCCGAGAGGATAGGGAAACGACGAAGGTCCGTGTCGTATTTGATGCTTCCTGTAAGGGAACCAATGGCAGGTCACTTAACGATGAATTGATGGTTGGCCCAGCGTTGCAATCTGAACTCCGCCATATCATTATGAACTGGAGATTACATAAGATAGGTCTGGTAGCGGATATCATCAAAATGTATAGGCAAGTGTTGGTAAATAGGGAAGATACTCCACTTCAAAGAATACTTTGGAGAGATAGTCCTGAAATGGAGCTCCAGGAGTATGAGCTGATTACCGTTACTTTCGGTACTGCATCAGCACCATATTTGGCGGTAAGGTCGTTGCAACAGCTAGCCTATGATGAGTGTTCGGATAGGCCAGGTATTGCAAAAATCATCTTGGACGATTTTTATATGGATGATGTGATGACAGGAGCTGAAGATATGGAAGGTGCTTATAATATTTACTCAGAGTTAAGTACGGTGCTAGCCAAAGGAGGGTTTCAATTGCAGAAATGGAGAAGCAATTGCAGAGAATTGTTAGATAAGATATGTAATGAAAAAGGTGACCAGGATGAGGGTTTAAGTATTAAAATTGATGACGTAACAAAGATTTTGGGACTTACCTGGAATCCAAGTGGTGACTTCTTTCAGTACTCCGTCGATCTCACGCCGATAGTTGAGCCTGCAACAAAAAGAAAAATTATTTCGGACATTTCACGTTTATTCGACCCACTCGGATGGCTAGCGCCCAGTATTATTTTAGCTAAAATATTAATACAAAAGCTGTGGCTAGCTGGAATTGGGTGGGATCAAGAAGTTCCAAACAATTTATTAAGTGAATGGCTTACTTACCGTCGAAACTTGGCTGCTTTAGTTGAGATAAAAATCCCACGTTGGTTACACACGTGTAATAAGAATAAACGCGAATTATACGGGTTTTCGGATGCCTCAAAGGTGGCATATGCTGCTGTCGTTTACCTCAGAGTAGTGGATGACCAGGGAAAAATCCACGTCTCTTTATTGACATCTAAAACGAAGGTCGCGCCTATAAAGCAAGTGTCGATTCCCAGGCTCGAACTTTGTGGGGCTGTACTGTTGGCTAAGCTCATTGTGAGAGTAGCTGAAGTTATGGGAATAGCCAAAGATCAGTTGCATGCTTTCACTGACAGTGAGGTAGTTCTGGCTTGGTTAAATAATCATCCGAGCCGCTGGAAGACCTTTGTGGCAAATCGGGTCTCAGAAATTTTGTTAACTCTAGACAACCAGCACTGGTCTCACGTACCCACCAAGAAAAACCCAGCAGACTGTGCATCGCGAGGTATATCTCCTGCTGAGCTTTCAACAACTTCCATATGGTTTGAAGGTCCGGACTTTTTAAGACAGGACTTGATTATTTTTAAAAGGCCTAAGCATCTCATAACTAATCTCGAAGAAGTTAGAGTACAAACGGCTGTCTTTGACGTTACTTTTTGGCAAAGGTTTTCCTCGTTCTCCAGGCTTGTTAGAGTGATTGCCTACTGTCGACGATGGTTGAATGTCAGAAGAAAAGTAAATATCAGGCACGACACTAAACTCTTCTTGTCCAGACAAGAAATTGAGGATGCCATAGAAGTTTGTGTTATGAGATGTCAGGAAGAAGGATTTTCTGACGAGTTGGAAGAACTGAAAAGAAATGGAAGTTTAGATAAGAAAAAGAAAAAGCTAAGGTCCTTAAACGTATTCTTAGATTCGAACGGTATAATAAGAGTTGGTGGCAGATTGGAAATGTCTTCTTTAACATTTAATGAGAAACATCCGATTCTTATACCAAAGGAATCATTTTTAACAGGTCTTTTGATTGCAGAAGCGCATCAAAAAACTATGCACGGTGGTCCGCAACTCATGATCACGTACTTGCGGTCAAGGTACTGGATTGTAGGGGTCAAAGCTTTGGTTAAAAAGTGTTACAGAGGCTGTGTCACGTGTATTAGATACTCAACAAAGGCCACGTCTCAGCTCATGGGACAATTACCTTTATCTCGTGTATACCCAAATAAGCCCTTTTTCAATAGTGGCGTAGATTACGCAGGGCCTATCAATATAAGAGTGTCAAAGGGTAGGGGCAATAAGTCTTATAAGGGTTATGTTGCATTGTTTGTATGCATGTCGACAAGAGCTGTGCACCTCGAGGCTGTCAGCGAATTAAGCACACAAGGTTTCTTGGCTGCCTTTAGAAGGTTTGTCGCAAGACGAGGCAGATGTGCTGAGTTGTACAGCGACAACGGCACAAATTTTATAGGAGCTGCTCGCGAGTTATTGTGCTTGTTTAATGAAGAAAAATCAAACTTCAAACCGGAACTGGCAGAATATCTCGCGAACAACGGGACTCATTGGAATTTTATTCCTCCTCGCGCGCCCAATTTTGGGGGTCTTTGGGAGGCAGGTATAAAGTCCATGAAGTTCCATCTTAAACGAGTCATAGGAAACTCTACGTTAACATATGAGGAGATGGCCACAGTTTTAACTCAAATTGAGGCATGTCTAAATTCAAGGCCAATGTCACATGTAGAGGATCAAAACGAGCTTTTTGTATTGACTCCTGGTCATTTCCTGGTGGGGGAACCACTCGTCATAGTACCAGATTCTAATTATGAAACTTCGAACATTCATACTCTGCGGCGATGGCAACTCCACCAGCGAATGATGCAGGATTTTTGGCGCAGATGGTCGCAGGATTATCTTCATCAATTTCTGCAAAGGAATAAATGGGAATACCAGAACCCGGAACCATCACTAGGCGATGTAGTTTTAGTTAAGGAGGACGATTTACCTCCTGGAAAGTGGTTGTTGGGCAAGGTGGAGCACAAACACCCTGGTCCGGATAATATTACGCGGGTAGTTACCATCCGAACCAAAAATTCTGTAATTAAAAGACCTACCTCAAAATTATCGATATTGCCCATAGCAAAATAAGATTTTATGTTTAGTATTAAGTACAAGACTTACTGACCACTGTGGCATGGTGGGTGGTTTGAAGGACATTCTGCATTATGTCCTTGGTGGGCGGTATGTTCAAATATGTAGCGACCTACTTATGTAGAACCTTTTTTTGTAAGACTTCATGTTATTTTATTACTTTTTTCTTTTGTTTTAAAAAAAGTTGTTGTCAATTTTTCTTTCTGTCATAAGCATGTAATTAATATTGTGAATTTTTAAAATAAACGCTAAGAAGTACTAGTGGCACAAATTCTATTTATTTCTCGCCTACCAGAGCCCTAGATTTATTCAGAGGTTGAAAATCTTTGTCGTAATCTAAGTAGGTTGTCTGAGTACATGAAACCGGAAAATAACAAAGAAACATAACATAACGTTTGTGTTTCCCAAAGTATTAGGCAGATGTGTTTTCACTAGCCCTACACCCACATTTCGGGAGTAATATTAAGGTCCCATGTAATAGAGGCCGATATTATTGCCAATAAAAAAATCCAGACTCCGTGCTTCGTCTGAGAAATTACAAAGAAGAGACAGATTACAAAGAAAATAACAATCAATTTATCTAATAGACCTAAAGCTGCTGACTATTATGTCAGCATCATTACAGGGGACGTGTCATCTCCCCAAATCGACAATATCTGTAGAGGCGCGTGGCAAGTAATCCCTTAACCCTCCGCCTACCGCGTCGCGTGAGAAGTGAATTAAATCGCCGCGGGGTCCGATAGACCACTTAACGGATCGTGTTCGTGTCTTAGGATTGATAGTGCGCCGCGGAGGGTTGTTGAAAGTTAATTCGTGTTTGGTGTCACTGCAGTCGCTTTATTACGTGTTAGAGGAAATGCAGTTTTCTTATGAACTTTTCTGATCAGTGGGGGAGAAAAGAAAATTGTGGCGAGCTTGTAATTAATTGATGTGGTTCGGTCGATACTTTATTTTTCATTCTTTCAAGCATTAGGGAAGAGGTTCAGCTTAAACAATTTTTCAGTTACTTTTGATGATTGTACGTATAGAGGAGGTACTGGGGGTTGGCAGGAACCACCCGCTACGTTACATACATACTCGTTTTGCCTCGTCCACGGTCCACGTTCATATATCTGGTCATACACACGGTGGTTGCGAGTACCTACTATATACCAGGCCATTCTGAAGAACCTCACCTACCAGGCCGGTGTATGTCTTTTTAGCGCGTCTAAAAGTCTAAAGACAACGTAATAGTTTAAAATTAAAAGTAGTAAAAATAGTAGTAGTCGTAAATAATTTTTGTTACAGTACGTATTCCCATTTTCTGGTTTTTGAAGATATTGTCCGAGTTGTGTTCCATGATCCTTCGTGTCATGAAGAATAATATTTTAACATAAGTTGTTAGTTTACTAATTGATCAATCACTAACAAAATAACCCCAAACCATGGAAAATTCCCGACAAAATTATTACATAACCAATTGAAGACATTGTCAAAACTTTATTAATCTTTATTAGTACATCAGGCGTGAACAAAAGTGATAAATGTTCGGAACTTATTGTTCTAAATAATCCTTTCAGTTTACAAAGACGACCCTCTGACGGGGCGCTGTATTAACCCTTAAATGGCGTTGTGCGGGGGTCGTGACACGCGGACTGTCACATTCACAATATAGCTTCATAGTTTATTATAATATTTTCGTTCAATATTGCCCTCATTCCCCTCAGTAGCTTTACACGTTACACACTGCTGGAGTTTTTAAGTGGTCAGTTTTATTATAATATGGATTCATGTTAAAATTACTGTAAAACTAAATTATTATTTTCTTCCATACGTTTGTATTATTTGTCACTAACTTTTAAGATAAGAATTGGAGAATACACATTTTACACATTTTTAATATAATTTGATCAGTACAGACTCAGAATATGTAAATATAGGCAAACCTGTAATATTTATTACATATCGTTCTGGAACTTAATTTTGAAAGAAACAGGATAAAATAAAAATCACCCCGAGCGAATACTCGCGCCCTTGTACGATCCGCGATGACAATAAATCATGTAATTTGGTGACGAAATACGAATTCCGCATCCTGGGCCGTATTACTGCCAGCCATGGGTGGATTTGTACTGTTCATGTGACAGCTACACGCGGTTATTACTACAATTACAAGAATATGACAATTTATACCCCGAAACATATTACATTTGGGGAGTTTACTCATATGATCAACTGTAAATCTCTTCGCTTCAGGGGGAAAATGGATTTGTCGTATTCGGTGTAAAGGGCTGAACGCAAATCTACTTGAATATTCTGTTTAAATTCACATTTAACTTGCATTCCAAGTAAACTAGCGTTTGTGTTTACACATCAAGATTTCCTTCAGTAGTTTCTAGTGCGGCTATATCAGTACAAAGGTAGTGGAAGTCATAACAGTGTATATATGTAAGCCGATCGATGTGGCTGGAATGGGTACATACACAAGGCGGAACAATAGGCCAAGGCGTCGACACAATGGACAATGCCCGTACCTTCGATACGATAAATACACTCATCTGACGTTTGTCTGTGTGTGTGTCGATATGTGTTTGATATTGCATAACGTGTGTTTGTTTGGTTTCTACTAACAATACTGCTGAACGTATGTCTAACATTCCTATACATTTGTATAGGAATGTTCTATAACATTAAAGTTAACACAAAAGCGTCAAACTTTGCGAAGTTCTGTCGATCATCGTTCTAAATTTTATTGTCAACGGGTGAGTTCGCATCACGTTTATTTTCGGTAATTCATAAAACTATATTGGCTCACAGATGTCCGTAACGCTAAAGCTCGTATTATTGAAGGCGTGGTTCTGGTAGATAAGTAGATTTGTGACAGTACGGTAACGACACACATAAATTTGTTCGGGCAAACACCGTTACGCGGCTTAGCTTCCTGGCAAACAAGGGCGCCCGGGTCCGAATGATACCACCGCGCGTTTGAGGGTTACTCTTTATTAGCTCCGAATATGCCGCTAATATTGCTAAATAAATATCATAAAAATATTATTGGCTCGAATTTTAGGGAGCTGGCGTATTGGAAACGTATATTGTATTCATGACAGAAGTAGACCTTATCTAGCAATATTTTGTACTTTCAACTTTGCAGACAGCTCTAAAAAAGAGTCTTTGCCAAACTAAAACCCAAAAAAAAACGGTTCGAAGTTCTCTGACCCTTCAAAGAATGACCTTAGTACATCTGACACCACACAGGAAGACTATCGTTGCATAGCAGCGCGTGCGCCGACCGGTGTGCGCTCACAATGCAGCGGAAGGAGCCAAGACGCCGCCGCCCTCTGCAGATGGCGCTCACCAACTTGAAACTGGCACAAACTGGTTTCTAATAAACGAACGCCGTATTATTGACCCCAGATTTGAGGGCTGTTATTATTTAAAATCTTGAGATGCCACGTGTCTTTAAAGATCAGCTTTTTTAGGGTTAATTATTGTGTTTAAATCATTGTGTCGATGCATGTATTCGGTTGGTATTATTTCTGTAGAATATTCATGAGGTGATTTACTAGTCAATGTTTGTGCGAATTACCTAAAAACATAGGTACTTTGGTATAATGTTATCGCTCTATGCGTGTTTTGTTAACGATCGAACCATTTTATCAATTATGGCAGAAGAATGATAACGTTATAATTTATCCTTCTTTTGCCGAAATAATGATCAAACACGTGGACAGTACCGATATGGAACAACGAAATTTATTATTGTCAATTCCTGAATAACTTAACCTTTTCAAGACACATTCAGAAGACGAGTACAGTTCAAATCGATGAAAATAACTACATCTGGACATCCCAATTCACCCATTCCAAAATTCGGAAGCTGACTTCCGACAGTTGCGCCAAGGCACGCGACACACTACTATAGCAACAGGCAAGAAGCACACAGACACACAAAGATAACAACACGCGCCAATTCGAGTGGCGTAATGAATGTGCCCTAAAATAAACCGCCGTACAATACGAACATCTTGTATTACACGACTTTGTATGGAGAGGAAGTGGGAGGCAGCTGGCTGACTTCTTTTCTTCAAATCGTAATGATGGTTTGTAGACTGTAGAGCTGCGCTTTTGTCCCGTCCTCTGTCGCGTGCCTCGCCGTATTATTTGACTAAGTAGGTGGAAAGGTGTTCGTGTAATATACCGTTGAACGTCTCAAGATGTTTTGATTTGATAGCGAGGGTTGGAGCCGAAGCCGCGCAATTATGACTATTATTACGCATGTTACAAAGACTTGTATTCTCGCGACATCCTTAGTCGAGTTACACAGAACAAATGGCTGGCGATTGGAACGCAGATTAATGGAATCTTGTTGGAATGGGAGGTGATATCGGTGTACGTGCCAAGATATCGATAATTATATTCATTGATAAAACTAATACAATGGTGATAACAAAAATAATTTAGGTGACGTAGCAAAAATACCCACATTCACACCTGACTTTGTCGTGATTTGATTTTTGAGGGATTGTTACGTTTCTTTACTCCTCTTGGGCAAACATTCTCAGTAAGATGGAAAACATTTTACTGGGTACTTTATAAGCCTCTTTATGTAGTAATAATACTCAATCGTTAGCCTCTCTACCACCTGTTCCAAGTCATCATCAACATTAATTTGTGCGGATAAACAACCTAACTTTGTTACTAATAACTAAGCACATGGTTTGACTTGTATAATTATATTCCTGACTCTTCTGTCTCTCTGGTATTTGTAGTTAGTGCGAGAGTGACACGGATAACGATTAGTCAAAGAAGCAAAGGGCCTCGGTATTTTAGCTCTATAATATATCGTTAAACGTTTAAAGTACATTTTATAGGTCTCGACCTGAGGAAAGTTGGAAAGAAGTATTTTGTTGATGGTTAGTGAGAAAGGTGAGGACATTTTTAAGGATGTGGTATAGACTATCAAACTGAGCCACCTTTTTTATTAGTACTGCAAATTTTTTTTTCGCAGTGTCGCTGTTGGTTCCATTGAGAAAGTTGCAGAAATATCAATCCATAGATATTTTATGTATTAAATTCCTTCAGTCGTTGCAGTTTATTCAACAATTATTAACTTAGTGTACTTTTGTCACACTACTTTTGGACAGCAGCGGTGGCCCCGTGGTGGCGGCCCCGACTTACGAACAGTAGGTCGTGGGTTCGAACCCAGGCAGGCACATTACTTTGTGTAATTTATTTCATCTCCGCTGCTCTCAAAACGGTGAAGGAAAACATCTTGAGGAAACCGGCATGTCTTAGAACCAAAAATTCGAAGACATGTGACATCTACCAATCCGCACTGGGCCCGCGTGGTAGATTATAGCCCATTCCCTCTCAAAGAGAGGAGGCCTGTGTCCCAGCAGTGGGAACATTAATAGGCTGATGATGATGATGATGACTTTTGTCAAACATGCCTATCTAAATCCGATATTACGTGGTCATTGAAAATAATTGAAGTGTGAAAATAATCTTTTCATTTGAAGCACGTAGTCCTAATACTGGAATTACAACATATTGATTTAATAAGTAAGGCAGAGTCCACACGAGATATAACGGGTTTACTACATTTTGACTATATAGGTATATAGTATGATTGTTGACTAGGATATTATACTTTTTACGTTGCACTTATAAACAGCGAAAAGACGACATGATAGACTACAATCACGAAATTCCATGCTAACTCTTATACTTCTATGACCTTTTAAACACTTCAGGTTTAAACTTTCATGTTTCTATGACGCCACGTTTTAGTTCAGGAGTTTTAGGGCAGTCAGTATAATAATTTAAGTCATTAAATTTTGTTCAGTAGATAGACAGATAGTCTCTCTAATGCCTAAGTAGACACTAGACAAATGCGAAATAAGTTTGAATGTTACGTTATCACGCCTAAACTTTGAACCGATCATCCTGAAATTTTGCAAGAACGTTGTCAGGTGTACAGAAACGGACAAAGGATACCTTTCTTCCTGAACCCGAGGAAAATAACAACAACGTTCTTATAATAGATGGTGCTTATGTCTTTCGAATTATGATTGAATGGTATTATTTAGAAAAGTTTCACGAGAACGAAGATCGCGATAAACTTATATAAATGTATAGTATAAATGTAAAATATGGAAAGCAATATTATGATAACTTTATCTCAGTTTTAAGTACATTGATATGTTTAAGATATGGCTTTAAAGATTAGGATAAGGTGGGGTCTGTCTGTCGTTAAGAAGGATTTGATAGTCCGGTTTACAATTTTGCCACAAATATGAGTTTATTACGTCATCTCAATGGCTTCTTAATAATTCTTATGAATTGTATATTTTTTGTCAAGTGGGGGTGTGGCATTTATTTACAAGAAGCGAGTACTGTCATCGTCCGAGGGTACCTAATTTTATTGTTTTTTTAACACGTGGTTTTTGGTTTTTGCGTTTTATTTTAATTGAAATTCCGCTGGTCAGCACATAGGAAAGTGTGAAGTGTGTAAAATATTTCTTAATATTTACACTATCTAGTGGTCGCAAGCGGGATTGGTGAGTACGACGTCCTGAGATCTATTCCCGGGACGGAAAAAGTATTAAGTATAGTGTTTTTTCATCAGGTGTTTCGCAGTAGCAGCTATAGAGTTTGTATTCGGGGCAAGTTGATGGCAATACGCTCGCCCCTATGACATGGGAACATAACTTGCAAAATGTGGGTGTACGGGTAAGGTCCATTTCTGCCCAACCATTCGGGGATAAATAGACGTGATCTTACGTTGTGTTAGTTGATAAGGTATGGTGCCATCGAAGCCTGAAAATAATAAGTGTATCAAACACTGTTTTTAGCTTTCACGGTTCACAACTAGGTATATTTAAAATGTCACTTACGGGATATCTTCCGTGATTTTTATTTGTTTTGAGTTCCCGGGAACCCCCCCGGGTTCCCGGTTATCGTGACATTTTAAATATAATAAGTGTATCGGTAAAATGGAAGTACAAAAGAGGAAAACATGCTGCGCTGACCTTAAATAAATTGGGATAAGGTGAGGTGAATGATGGCATCCAAGCAAATATGGGATTTTTGCGCTTTCCCGACTTAAATAAAAATACTGCGCACTAAAATTTCAGTACAATCAGTACATGGAATTTTTATTATTTGTGTCGTTAACGTCATCGAAAAATTGATCAATGGACTGTAAATGATAAGATAAAATAACGAAATTCATTATTGAATCCGTTAGCGCATGATTTGCTTATATAAGGTGATGGCTCAGGTAGGAAAAACGAGTGATCGTGGTTCAGAGGCCAGTTTCTCCATAACGCTTAAAGACACGGACACTGACATTTACGTTTTGTTTGTACATACTTCCGGTTTGAGCTATTTGAATGCTGTGACTGAAGTTTGTTCGGAAAGATATTTTGACAAACTCAGTCCTGGTACTACTGCTGAATTCGTCTGCATTCGAAACCATACCAGAACTTTGTTGTTTTTTTGAATTTGAAGAAACTCAATATGTAATAGGTAACCTATCCTCGGACCAACTTGGGAAAGCGCGGTTTAACCTGAAGATCGACCATAGCGGATGTTATTATGTAGCTACGAGTTTTCGACAATATTTGACTCAAATAACAAACGCTGTTTTCACATTTTACTTTCCTCCTGATTATGATTTGCCAATATACACCATAAGAATCTTCAATAAAGACAATCTGAATCTAGCACAAGTCATGCCTACATGAACGTTCGTGGTAAAGCTTCATCGTTTAGGGATCCATTACGTTCGCAATTTAGTATAATTATCCGGTTAATATCCTGTGCGGAACCCTCTTCAGTGCTTGTCGGTACCGGCACATCATCGAGGGTACTAGCAACAGATAAATAGGCATATTTCCTGCATCAAGCTTTAACTTAACTTTGTGTATCATGTAGTAGTTACAGAGCTCTTTGTAAAGTTTGTATAGTTGCTGCCAGTTAAATTGTCATAGCGGTCATTGCCTTTTCCCTAATATCTCTTTGTACGAACCAAAACAAAGGAAACCATGTATCGTTTTTCATTAGAAAAAATGTTGAAAATAACCATAGATGACGATTCAAGACATTAACAGGCAAATTTTTGGATTTCAAAGTTAAGAACTTTAATAAATGTAGGTGGGTCAATGGCCGCTATTGACATCTTAACTGGCAGCAATTAAAGTTGTTACCGCCAAACCAGAGCCTGCCAAGTTCTATTCGTAAGTAGAATTAGGACTCCTCTCAACCATTAAAGGTTACAGCAACATTCCCTGACATTTCAATTCTTTCTCTGCCGAAATGTTGCCGAACAAAACAAGCTGCCAGCTTGTCTTGTCAAGCAATTATAACAAAAATCGTGCATATCTTAATAGTTTATATTTGTTTCAGGAGCTGATGAAGAGGGAGAGCCTTTAGCAAACGATGATAATACAGGTGAGTCAACTGAACCGAGACTCATCTATTATGAAGAATTAGATTTTCTACTTGTTGTTCCTAACAATGTTTGGTCTTGATGTAAATGGATGTTCTATTCTTGACTTTCGTCGTGCGCCTGACATATTTTTAGTTTTTTAAGGTACACATATATAACGCTTTTTCCCATGTCGATTTTCAGATACAACAGAACGCCACCTGCTACGATCCTTACATAATTACTTTTTAAGCTATTGCATAGCTTCTATCGCGGGCCTTGAGCGTGGAGAGCGAATCCAGAAATTCCCTAACGAAAATATTCAAGATTCAGTATTCAACCAGGTTGCTATGGTTACGGAAAATAACAAGGTTGTCAACTGAGGTTGTCAAATTAAATAATTTATAACCTCACGTTGTAAAGGTGTAAAGATTTTCTGTTTTGTCTCTCTGCTTTCTCCTTCTAAAATATTCTTACTCGTATAATTTGTGTAAAGTGTTTTAAATATGAATAAACAAAGTGCATTTATTAATGAAGAAAGTCACGAAAAAATAGTGAAAGATAATGAGTGAGTACTCCTCGAGTACTCTATACACATTCATTTTATTATTATTACGCATCTATCATACGTTTTATTGGTTTTTGCATTACTATTCTGCGAATCGGTCTTAGAAGACGATTCGTTTTCTTATAAAATATCTAAAATAAAATAAATAATTTTCATATTTTTCAATGTTATGACACTTACGTCAGGCTGACAAGCTGTCAATACTTTTTCTTTTAAATTTTCTGTCATAGAGTTTCTTACTAGCTTAGTCTATGAAGGTTACTTTTGATTTACTTATATAATTTAAATTCTTTTTAAAAAATACTGCATAAATAATATAAATAAATAATTATTTGCATAAGTTGATAAAAAATGCTATGCAATAGCTTTACCGCGGCAGTCTCCGAGTGCCACATCAACTTTTTTTCCTAGTCCACGTTCTAAATACATCGGGTCATATCCTACGCACGCCGTCGGTTGTGAGTACTACGCACCTGTACTAAAAAATATCACCGATAAGGTCAGTGTATGTCTTTCTAAGGCATCCACGCGCCACATGATAAGTGAAGTAAAAGTTTTCCTATCATTTCGTTCATTATGTGTTGTTCAAAACGTGGACGTTTGAATGTTATCAGCATATTATCGATAAAATAAAACACAAAATTGTATTCAATTGTTATCATTTAATAACTTCTGTTACGTAGAGCAAGACAATGTATATAGGTATCTTTCTGATATCTGTTCGCTTATCAAATCGTATTATCTGTTCCGAGGTGTGGGTACTATGTTTAAAGAAATAAAGACTATTGTTTTGTTTTGAATCCTGTCGTCCAATCTACGATTATACAAAATATATAACGGATTCAGCGTTATCGATAATGGTATACATACTCCTAATTGTTTTGATGTACCTTATATAGGTATGTATGTGAAAAGGTACCTGCTTATCTTTTGTACATATAATATGTTACTAGGAAACAAAATTTTATGTACTTTTTCGAATTACTTGCTTTTAACATAATGTACATAATGTAATAATCCAATTTACATCCATGTTCGTTTAGCTGTGAAGTTTTAAGTAGCATTACTAGGTAGGATAAAATATATTATTAATAAATAAATAATTAGACCTAAGGACTAATAAAAATAACTACATAACAAGTTTATTATATTTGTTTGACCATGCAGACCTCGTTGCTTAGTTTTGGACACACACGAAGATAACAATGTGCATGATATTTAGAAATCTTCCTCTAGAAACCATCTTATTTAAAACAATCGAGAGAGATAGCACCTACTTATGTGGGAAATTTCACTGTCTGCATTGGGTTCCTACATGGAGCAGTTATTTATTTATATAACACTCCAAACACAAGGTACAGAGGTGGACTTAATGTCAAAGGTATTATCTACCAGTCAACCTTTGGCTAAGTTATCGACTACCTCATAATAATCAATGAATTCAATTCGATGAATTACGAAGTTGTCATTAATAATGTAAAATATTTTCTTTTAGTCCATTAATAGAGGTTATTATCGCATTTTGAGGCAAACAAGCCATCGCTTACGATTATGACACGAACGATTACATATCGTTGTCTTCACGTAATCTCTATCGTAATCTTTGTCTACGTGAGTTATGATAATTTTTTCAGTGATGAGAAGCTTGCTGAAAGTGGACAGGTGTCTCGTTTGTTGTTCTTTATCTATAAAGAATTTCTTTTGCATAATTAGTAAGCTATTCATGTTAATTTGTTACGGTAAAGGGTGTTTGAAAGTGCGTGCGGCTACTGTTAGAAATTTTTGTGGGGTAAGTGGTGTTTGATTTGATTTTTATTTAGGTCCGCTGGCACCACAAATCATTAAAAAACAAATAATAAATTTCAAATTAATCGTTAAGAAGACAGACTAAGGAAAAACGAAATTGTTAGTTAATTTCGTTTTTACTGAGTCTGTCATCCTCGGACGAAAATGATTAACGCATTTAATGAAGTGTGGTGTAAGCGTGCTTTATTTTTAAATATTGAGAAAATGTTAGACATTGTTGTGATTTTTTATAGGTCAAGTATCGTAATCGTAACCATTTATTATAGTTCAGGTCATAAATTATTAAGATTACGTATTAATGTATTTTGACATTATGATTTGTCTGTCGAATACAATTTTTTCACACATTTAAATGTATAATTTTAGTTTGTATTAAATAGCTGTTTGAATTAATAAGTTAATAACATAAGAGTTAGGTAAATTTGATAGAGTTGCTAAAGCCAAAGCGTATTTAATTATGTCAAGACATTTTTTTTGTAATTTTATTTCATTCTTTCTTTCTTTCTTTTCTTTTTCTTTTTTAAATAAACATTGCCCCACACTAGGAATATTTATATATATGTATATTAAATATATATATATGTTTATTGTGTGTGTGTGTTTAAATATGTATATTATATTAGTGCAGACTGCCTCGTTGGTCGAGTGTTCGCAATCGATTCCTGGTATGGACAGATTGCTATTGGGTTTTTACATCAGAAATTTCTTAGTAGCAGTCTGGATTCGAGCCCGGTTGATGTCAATAAGCTCGCACCTAATAATAACTGGTGAAATGTGGGTGTGTTATTAGGTACACCGCTGTCTAACCCATCGGGGATTACAGGCGTGATTTTATATTTGTTATAGTAGTGCCAGTTTTTGACCTCATATTTAGTGTAAAATAGTGTAAGTGGAGATTATAAAATTACACAAGTTACTTAGTCAAGTTAGTTCAATGTTTGTGTTCAGCCAAGCTCAGACAAACTAAGTCAATATTTGAAGACGTTAAACACGAAATAGGCTAAGTTAATAAACTTCAGGTGGTTAACTGAAGGCCGTAGCTTTCTACAAATAATAATTTCTAAACTGTGTCGTCGTTTAAGCGCAACTAAATTATGCTGTGTCCAAGTCGGCCATCACGAAAATGGTGTTGTTGAATGGAAATTTACGTTACCAAATCAATTCAAATATAATACACATAAACATTATAGTACATTCTCATAATATATCAAGTATTCAAAACTTAAAATAAGATACATAATTAAATCGATAATCTTTCAAAGAAAAATTAGTTATTAGTTTAGTGATGGGTTGCAATCTTTAGGATAAGCAGTGCTTGTCCAGGTTTATCCGTATATTACGGACGTTATTTTTAGGACGTAAAGAACTTACAGCTGACAAAAACAAACAAAAAAAGATTCCATATACATTTTTGTTTTAAATCTTGCTCTTCTGGCTGTGTGATGTTGTTATCGTGTTAAGGTTAACTTGACAAGCGTTGTCTACAAGAGGTTGAATGAATTTAATATATATATTCAGTAGAAGATAAAATGTGTTACGTATAAATGCTTTTGTACACAGTCATGCCTAAATATGCAGGTCTAACTGAAGGCGTGACTAAACGTGGCGTGATCTTATCGATCCTATGTCGATAAGAGTCACGTTTAGCTGGCTCCGATATCTTTTACAGATATTTTGATTTCTAAGAAATATTGGCTAGCTTGGTCACGAGGAAAGGGTGAAAAATAGTACCTTAGTATAAAGTTCAGCTAGAAATTAAGCTACAAAATGCAGGGTGAGATTTTTTTAAAAGTCAATTGAACATTGCTAGTTCAAATAAATGATTTTGTTGATTAAAGTTGTACATTCATATTTATCAGCGAAGCAATCATTCACTTTATCGTGTTATTCAGAAAAATACAACATTTATTTATTAAGGATTTATGACGTCCCCCCTAAGTTACCGTATCTGAGTTATCACTGTGTCATAGCGATAACATTTTTCTAGAAATAACAAATTGTCTAATTTTCTTAGAAGAGCCTTATAAGGCTGTTGCAAAACTTCCTGTAATAAGGCCTCCTAATCCGAATTCCTATATGCCATAAAGACAGTCGGTTCTGCTCTAAAAAATGTTTGGAAAACTCTTTCCCTCTGGGAAAGTGGCTTTTCAAAAAAAATTCGAGGTTCCTTACTTGTCAGATTCATTAATGATAATTAGCAACCACGTTGGTACGTCATGGTTATAGCAATTCCCAAAGAGTGATGCAAAACCCCGATAAGACTTCATAAGACAAGACACGTACAGGCACCAAACCATTGCAAAGAACAAATTAACCCAATAAAATAATGGAAACTTGATGGCCTACGGAACTAATGATGAATAACAGGAATCCGTAGGTTTCATAGTTCGATAGTTAAATGTGTCGTGAATCGGTTCTCTTCCCGGTCGTAACCGTGTGTCATTAAGCGTCGGTCGTAAACCACGGTCGCGGTCGCGGGTATCGGAATGCGCTGCGAGGCACGCCCGCTGCCGATAAACCGGCTTCTGTCTGGTGTTGCCATACTTTATGGTGAGGGACGAATCTATATAATTTTTTGAAAATGGGATCCTGTTCATAGATTGAGTTGGAAGAAGAAGAGTGGCCTTCATACGTGTTTTGAAGAAGCACAGCTAAAAATACTTAATGAATTTCGCACGGACGTTTCTTGCAAATTGCTTCAGTGTAGACTTATCATGCAAGTAAAGAGTAGATTTGTATATACAGTCGCATAATATCAGTCATAATTCTCATTCAACAAAACCGCAAAAAATAACTTCACAAGTCACTAAATGAGTTCAACGCTTATTAAAAAAAAAACACTATACCATTTCCAACAAAAAAACATACTGAGATAATGACTATAACACTAGCTAAAAAATGACGTTTAACGCTCCTCGCTCGTAGAGATCATTGGACGTTCCGCGGAAAAATTGGAAATAAAGTTTACAAACCTGGCAACACCACAGGTCCGATAAACAGGCTTCTGTCTCGGCACTAATAAGCGCCTCCTCGCTTCCTTCGCTCGCTCCGCTTTACGAGCGCTGCAGCGCTGCATCGCTCCGAAGCCTCATTCGCTGCGGTGCCTAATTAAAATATGCGAGCGTTGTCTCGGCTCACTTTGATACCTGTAAGAAATATGAGCGTATATACAAGTACAATTATTTACTTAAATATAGACTTATTTTGTTATTTTACGTTTTTAATTCTTTATTAAAAATTATAAGAATATCATGCGAATACTATCTAACTTGGTATGGACTTAATATAATGAGGAATGAATCGCATGTGACTAAAAAAGTGATCAATATTAATTTTGATGGATGGAGAGGCAGAGTTGACCTTCGTCAAAGAAAAGATAGATAGATTGTGTGAGGAATGATATGAAAGAGAAAGGAGTAAATGATGCCGTGTCGTCTAACAGGAGAAAATGGAAGAAAGAAACGTGTAGCGCCGATAGTGAAGTAGAATGGGACAAGGGTAGAAAGATGATAATTAGAAAATATGAGACTAAAACAAGGGGGGTTACTACATTTTAACGGGATCTATGGTTTTCGCTTGGAAACTGAGAAACCTAACGTGTCAGACTGAAAATTCCTACCGATTATGTAAGAGAAATCAGGTTGCGCGGTATTTTTTCACCCTCTTGGGATTTGGAATGATAATTTTTCAAGTTTTCATAACCGTCTTAACAGGAGTTTTTGCGATCTGTGATAGAGACCTTAAAACCGTTGTTTTCTGTATGAATCCATTCATAATAACATGAAATACTTTCTGGAATCGTTGTTTATCCTGGTCGTTGACCTTTGCCAGAGTTTTGTTGTTTGTTGTTTTTTTGTTTTGTGAATTATAAGCTTTCTTGCTTATAATTTTAATGACCAAAGCTCTTATGTTTATCTTACACACAATAACTAAAAAGATTTTCTAGCTTTAGTGCGTTCAGGTCATTGAACTTTTCATTGATGATATCATGATATTTTTATCAATTAAAAAATGGGAACTGTTGTGAATGTAATACTAGCCTAATGAGTAGATGTACTACTTAGATACCAATTGTCCTCCTTCTTGGTGATAGTCAGAGCAAATCTAGGTGACAATAACCTACGGCAACATTTTTTTTATTATGTTTTTATCTATAGATTGGGAATGAATAAATCATACATAAACTTACGCCTTCTTCCCCACCTTTTTTCGCCTTTTTTCCTTTCGCCTCGTTCACGTTCATACATATGGTCATACATGAATGATATAAAATCGTTATGAATTTATGATATAATAGGCGTATATTCCCTCTTTACATGGTACATAGGGGCGGCACGTGCAACAGTTTTACATGAGGACCAGCACCAATTAGAAGCAATATCAAAACCGCAGGCTGAAGTGCCATCATTATCTGGGTAATCGCACGCGAAGCTAACTCTTCCTCCCCTGCAATTGGGCATAAAATTCTGTAAAATATTCATGGGTTTTTGGAGACAAGTGGAGTGAGCAATCCTGGAGCATGGGGTTGGGACATAGTTAAAGCGTTTAGGTCGAGAGTTGTGAAGTGCCTTCAGCCTTTTGTGGAGTTTTCTATCGTTTTGGTGGGTTTGTACGGCAGAGCTATTTTGTCAATCGTTGGGGGAGCGCGTTTCGTTTTGACAACCCTTGAATGAGGCAACGCAGGGATGCGGGAAATTGTCGAACATTATGTACAGTACTCATGTAATATCCGATTACGAAGCGAATATCCGCTTCTAACAATATGATAGCAGTGGCGTATAAAGTTTGGGTACGGCATTCAGAATTTATACCATTCCTGAAACGACATACACCGACATTATTGGTGATGTCCTTTCTAACGGACAGATGCGCACTTAGAAGAACCATGAAGCGGTCGTCAAGGATAGTATATCAGTCTATGATACAATACATAAGAGCACAAGGCATTCCAGTGGGACATCATATCCCATACGAAAAGTGTGAGTTTCAATGCATCAGCATTTTGATTTGGTTTTGACATCACTATATTTTATATTATGAAATATTTTTAAGTATTCTTTATAATTTTATCTTCACTTGATATGCATCAGTAAAATTGATAAAACCTTTATACAATGATAGGTATGATACATCTACAATCCTACATAATCAAACGCGGAAGTAAAAAAATAACTAATAAAAATTCTTTGATATCCAGAAAGGTATATAAAAGGTTCTTAGTTTAGTTAACGGACCGTAAGATTTAAAGTAGGAATGCCGTCGCAATGGAGGGTTACCGAAGTATTAATATCGTGAACGTTACACCTAACGACTGTATAAACGCAGTCAAGCATAAGCGCACTGATTGGATACCTATTTCTGATTTAATAGGATCCGCATATTTAGATATCCGCGGTACGTGAGCGAAGCAACTGCGAATGCAAAATATACACGCGGCACACCACTATCAAATACTTTCACACTAATATCAACTTTAAGTTAAAATGAATAAAGAACATTACAGCATACATGATTGTGACAGTAGTGACAGTCAAGTTAGAATTTTCCGTTATTGTCGTATTTTTCACGTTGGTAATTGGCGAATCGTACTTCTTTGAATGTGTTTGCGTGAAATTTTAATAATTGACGCATTTTTATTGCTCCTGGATAGGTAAATACGATTTGTGCATTTAATATATTTTCTTTATCTAAAAAATGCATATTGATAGTGCAATCTGTTCATGATTAATAATTTTTTTGATAAATTATTGATAGGGACTTTTTAGTACTATCAATTTACAATGGTTATGCCTGATAATTGATAAAAAACTATCCTATCATGTGTGGGTGTCGTCAAACGTGACTTGGATATTTTACTATAAAATTATGATTTGCAACTAAAATTATGATTACGAATTACTTCGGTAATCTACATGATTTTAGTGCAACGGTGAAAGATAAATTTGTTCATAATCGCACAAATTATGATGTATGTAATGTACTCATTATAAAACTATATGCGAACAAAATGGAACCGAGCCCAGATTGTGTTTAGAACATCTCTTAGTAACGCGATCTAAGGCAATCCTGGAGTGAATAGGTACCATGCATTGAAAATAACAGAACACAATAATAACAGAAATTGTTGTTAAATGAATATCTTAGTATTTTATAATCATTACTTGCTTCACTTCAGAAGCAAAAACATCGTGTGGAAACCGAAATGCCTTTTTTTTGGAAATCATTAATGACTCCTCCCGCTCTGGGCAGAGCGGTAGGGAGTGTCAGACGTCTACTGACTTAAAACCACCCACGTTCCTTCTTAGCCCTTTTGCTGAGGCCGCGGTATCTCTTTCGAATAACCCGTAGCCCCGACGGGAAACCAACATGCTTTTATGAGATATTTCTCGACGGCGTGTAAAGCAAAGTCAGAGGCCTATGGGCAACATAAAGAAAACAACAGAAAGAGCTCCACGAGCTCATTCCACCATCTCCCTTCTTCCATCGAGAGACTAGGCGTACTGCAGGTTTTCACCCATACCTTGTCGATGTTCCACACATTCGTACGAAGCGTTTTGCTGAATCTTTCATTATTCGTACAGCCAAGGAGTGGAACACCCTGCCTGCGTCGGTCTTCCCGAGTTCATATAACCCCAATCTATTTAAGTCGCAAGTAAATAGGCTTCTTTGGGTAAGCTCGTTCCATCGTCGACCTCATCTCTGCCCTTAGGACAAGATTAAGGTCAAGAGTAAGCCCATTAAAAAAAAAACTAACACTAGGTTAGGCCTATTAGGCCGCGGATTTTAGTACGAGATGACGTGGCCTCGGCACAAGGGCAAAGAAGGAACATGGGTTCGGTTTTTAGTCAGTAGAAGTCTGACACTCCCCTTCGCTCTGCCCAAGAGCGGGGGGGGGGGTCATTCGATGATTTTCCACCCACCAAAAAAAAAAAAAAAAAGGCCTAACCACACGATAAAGAAGAACAAAAGAATCCATTTCTATCATTAATATAATAAATTATTTAGAACGAAGCTCCATTCGTGAGAATAAAAAGTATTGTAATAAAAATGGGTTCAATTAAACGATTCCATCCACTCAGTTCTTCCCATATAGCGATATAATGGGAACCAACTCTTATATTAAACTGTGACCATTGTGCTGCGCCTTTGTTCCCGTTTATTGTTTTACCCCTTTTTATTACAGAGCACCATTGATAGGGAAAAGATATAAAGTTTAATAATAATTATAATTAGTTGGCCTATGTAGTTTGTATATTTATAGATTATGGATCGTTACAGAAAACTATATACAATCACAAACACCAATATGTATACCTACACAAAGTGATTTTCGGCCACTGTGTTAATTAACGTATTACGTTTTCACTTTTCACACTCTTTCTGTTTTATAATTTTATAAATTGCAATAATTTTAATGTATTTTGCAGCTTAACACTAAATATTGGTGACATTATAATTTGGTACGATATGACACGAGGCAAAAGGAGTATGTAACGATAGTAGCAGGTGGCATTCTGTGGTTTCTGCCTACCCCCATGGGAAAAGAGCATGAGTTTCCATATTCTACTTAAATATATTATAAGTATGGATGTAGAATATGGAAATGTAAATACATTTTTTTTGTTCATGAATTATAACATAATAAACCTATTTAATGGTTATATAACAAAATAATGGCATTGTTTTAAATATAAATCTTGATGGTAATTTTAGAATCACCTTGCTTGTTTATTTTTAGGATGTGTTTAATAAGGATTGCTAAAAATAAATGAGAAACCATGAAAAGTCTATAACCGTCGTTTTCCCCAAGACTTTGTGTTTATTTCTGGTCAAGGTTATTTTTATATAATAGTGAAGTCTCGTTTCTTCACTATGTTATCAAAGATTTAGGTTAAAATTTGGTAGATTATGATGTGCACTTGTAAGGAAACTATTCACTCATTTTATAGTTTTAACTTCTTTATAGCGGCTCTTAAGCAAAGCATATATATCTTAAACAATTGTTCTTTACAAAACATCGGCCATGAATTTGAACAAACCCTTCGCATCGTTGCAATTTGGTTGGGATAGAATTGTATGGAACATCAGTTCTGTTCAAATTCAGTTCTTTCATAATTATAATTACAGGCAATATTGATTTCCATTTTCACTACCTCTCGGCGCTGAATATCGTGTTGAAAATCATGGTAAAACAGTATATACAAAGGCGGTCTTGAACAGGAGCCCTACGATGACGTCTTAAAACAATCCTAACTTAATCTTATTCCAGTGTGGAAACGTGAAAGAACTATAAAGGGTACTATGTATGACTTAAATTTTAACCCTAAGCCAACCCACGTAGATCACCCCACTTGTTACATCCCAACATCCAATTATCTGAACTCGAACGATGATTAACTTATTCAATCGGGTATTAATCAAACTAGCCGTGGGCTATTTGCGACGCGGTGGAAACCCGGTTATCCGTGGCTCCGCACGTGTCTGCGGTGGGGTGGGGGTTACCCCCCACAGCCCGCGGCTATACGAAATTAATTTCAAGTACGCTGCAGGATTTGTGTACATTGCCTGTGTACTGATATCCGCGGAATAGAGATGTAAGTGTGTTTTTTGAGCTTAGTAATATTGTATATTGTAAGATGAGAATTAAAAATATAAATTGTTTATAATGACTGAAATTCAAAATTTTGCACCTGTGAAAAAAATAATTTAAAAAAACACTACTTCAGACACAGTCCATACATGATATATCGCTCTATCGTTTGTATTTTTCATCCTTATGTGTAGCCATATTCAAGCAAATAACGACATCATATCGACTCGAACTTTATAATAATAGCATAATGTCGTAAATATGCATTGCCTATATTAGTTTGTCCAGAAAAGTGTAGAGGGACTAACTATCCAGCGACAAAAAAACTCGCAATGCGATTCTGCGTGGAAGAATTTGAAAAAATCGATTGGATTCTTATAAAATTGCGTAAAAGATGCACAACTGTTTTTCAACTATTGATATGTGAAAATCCACTAGTTTGGATTTTCAATTACAGTTAAAAGGAACTATCTTGTTTCATCACTCAACTCAATTGGAATTTAAACGACCGCTACACAATCCTAACAAGATTCCACCGCATTTCCACTTCCTCCCCTATCCTCGTGGCCCACAGCAGTAAACACAGAGCAGGATGTTGACTCTGCCCGGCCACAGCGCGGTTTATCCATAGACACGCGTTTATCTACGGCTAATGTTGGTCCCATACATTTTTGATGAGCTAATGTTACTTTATATAACATCGCAGTACATGGTCAACAGTGGGCGGTGTGCGATCGCGTTTTGTTTTTGTTGGGTTTGTTGTGGGAATGAGATCTATATGATGGTGTGTGAAAGGATCTGGATTGCACTGTGTCTACAGTATAACCAGTTGGTTTTCGCAATTTAAAAATAAGTATGTTAAAAACTTAAATGATGAGCCTACCGTTCCCCACACCATACGGGCCATTTGGGTGTTGACAAATGCCAGATGTCTTAACCAAATTTCAGTGCGAGATATTGATTACATTCCATTATCCTTCACAGACCAGTATCCTACAGTATCATTCCAGTATCCTTCTCCTAGAGAGGAGGCCTGAGTCCCTGCAGTGGGAACATTATAAACTGATGATGATGATGATGATCCTTCACAGAGGGTATCAAACCTGCTTAGGTTCAAATGCACGACCTGCAACTCATGAACTGAGATTATAACCTATAGGCCACCAATCCATTAATTTAAGTACTTTTAAATGATTGATTCGATTTTTACATTAGATCAGAATTTTATTGCAAATTGTTATATTTTAGATAATATTATTATCTATATAAATAAAGAGAGAAGTCCTGACTGACTGACTGACTGACTGATTGACTGACTGACTCATCAACGCCCAGCCCAAACCCTTTGACCTAGAAAGCTAAAATTTTGCACAGAGGTTCCCTTTATAATGTAGACAAGGAATAAGGAAGGATTTTTCAAAATTCAACCCCTACGAGAGTTAAATAGGGGATGAAAGTTTGTTTGGAAAATCGTCATTTTCACGCGGGCGAAGCCGCTGGCAAAAGCTAGTTATTGATATTTTTGAACTCAATAATTAAAAAAATGAGCGTACTGCTAAAACGGCAGTACACTTTTCAAATAACATAACAGTTCCAGTACAACTGTATTTCACGACTTTACGTCATATCTAAGCCTGCATTTCCGTAAACTTATCACAAACCCCACCATACCTACCTACACACCTATGAACCACCTACCTACTTCGAATCTCATTCCCCGCACGCACCGCTATCAAAGTACCGACTCTCACACAGATTGCCCATTTACAGATCCCCCAGTATAAAGCCACATAGACACTTACGTGTATAACGGCACATGTATTTCTCAGAAACGTCCCTTAGAGGAAGAGAGGCTTTTAAGAGGCCGAGTGAGTGGAGAGCGGTGTAGCGATCGGCTCCACTGCTCACCCCGAACGACAGTAAAAAATATGAGCATCCCGCCAACCCCCTATATACCCACTCTCCCCCGCGCCATCTTGAAAAACTTTGTCACTTGTAGCCACAGATCGATCTGTGTCTACGACGTCTACGGCGTAGCGGCGTAGGCGGTACGTAGCATTTTTTTAACCGTGCTACGCTTTATCTTGTCTGTTTTCGTAGCAGGGATTTTCTTCGTATCTATTCGTCTTTCGTATCTATTTCATGTGTACCTATAGTATTTAATAAAATAATAATTGGCCCCATGTCACTAATTTTCTGAATATACAATATTCATTTCCATTTTAATGACTTGCTTAGCATTGCAAATCTGTTTTCAAATTATAAAATAGCCTTATAAAATGCCTCTAAATCATGATATACATAATTACTCGATTATAATTATAACATTAACGCTTAGACACTAAAACGACCATCACATAACAACATGTATAGGTGTAAACTTGTCATTAAAACAACTTATTTGTCCTTACATAATATAATACACGAACAATTACGAACTGACTCGTACGGTTTCTCTTCTAAGATGTTGCATATAGTTTGTTTAGTTCAAAACGTGATTATTATGTACCAGCTATTGTACAGACCCTCCATAACATGACTTATGTCATTGAAATGATAATCAGTAAAAGGATTTGTGTGGAATTATTCACATCACTACCTTAACTAAGATACGCCCTGTGGCTACTGATTCTTTTGTGACCAACTGAGTTGTAGCGTTATGGAAATAAGGTTGATTTTCGCATGTGATTTTGGCAGTTTGAATAGAAATAAGGACACCTAAGGGCCTCAGCAGGTGTCCTTACAAATGTACTCGGTAATGTCCATGTTATTTGTGAAGTCAAAACGTTTGAATGGAATAATATAATCCAAACGTATGAGACAAATCTTTCGAGATCACGGGACGTACTTAGGAAGTAGGGCTGAAGGTTTTCATTAAATATTAAATGGAGAAGCATTGGTCAGTTGGGTGTTAAGG
This sequence comes from Diarsia dahlii, assembly GCA_949775195.1. Lineage (NCBI taxonomy): Eukaryota > Metazoa > Arthropoda > Insecta > Lepidoptera > Noctuidae > Diarsia > Diarsia dahlii. Next base: position 12,656,148 of record OX459211.1, on the reverse strand, counting down.
GGTTTGAGCTTTGACCATTGCACATGTTCTTTTATACGAAGTACCCATTCTTAACGAAAGTATTCATCAAATAACGGTAAAATATCGAGAAGATGCTGTGATTTTTTAAAAAAAGCATGATCTTTATGACACAGTAACCTATTGACGAAATTATCAGTCGTTCAAGGTTACAAAGGCTACAAAATCAAGTTAAAAAAGATAACTTAATTTTTAAACTCACCTATAATTCACTGATAAAAAGATGATCGGTGATATAACAATATACACTGATTAAACCTATCTAAAATTCACACATTTCGCAAAAAAATTAACCCCAACCTTTATGTCAAAAGGTCAAGAAAAGGATCGACCTTTCACGCCTTTATAGAGACAGGTAGGAGATAAGTAGAACCCTTCCGAAGATAGCGAAGTCATTGTTGCATCAAAGGGTTTTAGAAACCAAAATTAGTTGCATTCAAATCTGCGTGACAACCATAACGAACCGTGCGAAATTTCACACAAAAGAAGAAAAAACGAAGCAAAAAATTGGCAGCAAAACGTTTTTTTGGGTGATTTTTTTCGTAAAATTGGGGAGACGAAAGGGTAATATGATGGCGTGACCCCCCACATGTCATGTTTTGATTGCACTGTGTCCCTTTTTTAACGGCTTTTTTAAATAAGAGCTCAGCGTGTGTTATCTTTGCCGTTTTTTTTTTATCAACTTTTAACTTCTTATCAATCTAGTAGAATATATTTACTTATAGTTCAAAGTTCTGTGGAAAAGAACTAGAACTTTTCCATAGAACTTATTCTTTACGTTTAACTTTGCCTTTTATGCTGGAGTCTACATTTGTAAAAAAAAATTGGCAGATGATGATGATGATGATGAAAATTGGTTGATGACTTTAACATAACTGGTGAAATGTGGGTATACTAATAGGTACCCCTCTGCCTTACCGTTCGGAGACTACAGTCGTTATGATATGATCGTTTGACTTCTTGGATAATCTAGTCTCCATAGCTACAACTAGATAGTAGGCATTTGGCCTAGATCTCATACATTAAATACGTATATCAGCGTATGATAACGCAATCAAATGGATTCAATTGTTTTCCGTCGGAAAAAAACAGTACTTAGATAAATTTAATGAATCGATCCAAATACGTTTATGTTGTAGGTGATATGAGTCCTTTTTATTATGGTTTTTTATACCTAACTGTTATAAAGGTTGAATTATTTGTCAGTAGGTATATAGGAGTAACATATTGTTTCCTGAATCATACCAAACATTCATGATTATCTTCGTTATTTGATTAAAAAAACGAATCAATAGATTCAGTTTCCGATATTTATGAGAATTGACTACCTATTTATAAGTAGTTCGTCGGTAGCTAGGTTAAGGTGGGTCGTTGGTTTAGTGATCGCAAGTCTGCTGTGTATGAGGTTCAGGGTTCGATTCCCAGGTCAGGCAGTGTTATGGTATTTTTCCACCAGGAATTTCACAGTAGTAGCCACGGAGTCCGGATGTATGCCCGGTTGATGGTATATGTTTGCCCCCTTCTAAATGAGACTTGAACATACTGGCGAAATTGGGTGTACTAATTGGTAAGCCTTGTGTTATTTAATTATAAAAAAAACGAATAAAAAGATTAAGTTTCTGATCAAACAATCTCAATAATCAATTAAACAAAAAGTCCACTGCGTAAAACCAAACAAAAGGTCGCAAGTCATCTAACGGTTTATCATTGTCTTTCCACAAGTAGCTCCGTAAAATAATACAAGTCAATAGAACAAATGACGTATACGCTCACGGATTTATATCAGACGCATTGTCGTGCGATCGCTCAGGGGTTGGGAACATTCATGCGAACCGCGAACTTGCCCGAGTTTACCCGAACGACTTCGGCAATGTCCGGGTGCCTTTATTATTTTGAGGGCCCTATCAAGTGAGTTTTGTTTTCACTTCGATAACATGGTGTTCTGTCTGTGAGTGAATTAGTTGTTGCAGGAAATTTACGTTGGCTGTCGGTTTTTTTAGGTTGTTTGTGGTTGCGGTTATCAGATAGATTAAAAAGACCTGGGAATATGACGGAATAGGGATAATAGTGGGTAGTTCGGTAGAATGAGAGGATAAAAGCAAGTAGTTTTTAAATTTTTCAAAGCTTTTGCAAATTCATCCATAGCAAAATAAATATGATCAAATATTACTATTAACAGCATTATGTATTGCAAATGTGAACACACTGTATATCGAGTAATAAAAACTAAGAAGTAGAGTATTAATTTAACTAAAACTTTTGTTTATTGACGATTTCTTTGGTAGATACTCGACTTTACTGTACCGTAAGTGATGTAATTTAATTAGGAACTCTATATCGTTGATTTAGGACAGAATTTTGCATAAATATTTCGTTTTTGAAGCAGGGGTACTGAAGAATAGATATGGGGTCCGACTTCGACAGAATTCTTTTGATTGTAAGAACCATAACGGGCCCCAACGTATATTTGGACAGCAACCTGAGAGGTCTGAAGTGGTCCCGAGATTTATAATTACTATAATTTGGAGGCAGATGAAGAAATCTCAAACGGTTAATAGTACATGACATACATGTCAATGAGTGTTATGTATTGTTTGTTAAATATAAAGGGAGATTTGTTAAGAATTTATAGAAAGTAAAAGTAAAGTCTCGTTTATTCATTCAATGGAACTAAGTCAGAATTATCTAATAAGCTTTTCACGAAGAACAATATTTATATGAATTCATCTTCTTTCTCCTTGTGAATTGTGTTTGTATATAGATAGATATATTAGAAACTAGGGAAGGCGGAAAACAGTGTATTATGGCACAGCTTGGAAAACGTCTTTTTCTAGCAGTGGACTGTAACAGTTCAGCCTTTTTGATCTGTTGATTGATCTTTACACAACACGTGAAAAACACTCACTTTTGTGTCCGACGAAAAGTTTTATCGTTTTTAATGAGTTGGACTGCAACAACTCAGCCTAATTAATTGATCTAACAATAATAAACATTTATTCTCCTCTTAAAATATTTGTATGATTGAAAAGTCGAACATAGAACCTATAATCTTAAGAACTTATGTTAACTATCTATGGTCTTGCAAATAAATGTACCTAATTCATTCATTAGTAGAAAATCAGTTTATTCATTTCAACAACAATTACAGACAATATCAACACGAAAATTGTAATAAATCTATCCATAAATTAACAAAACTCCAAAGTCACGAAAAAGTGCAAAAAAAATACGTCTGCTTCGGTTTTTATTAAAAACGTGATGAGTCTCGTATGATATATGGACTGCAGCGAGCACTGAACGAAGCTCTACACAAATTAGGATGTACATCGCTTACACTTTATTATTTTAGAGGTGCCGTTTAGTGGCAAGTAGCATGGTAGTTATTTAGCATGCGATGTTTAGTAGTAGATTATTTTTAAAGATAAATTGATTTTGAAATGGTGATAAAAAGATATTTTGAAGAGTAAAATTGTATTGAAAATGGTGATAATGATAAAACTTTTGAAAATGTAATAGTGGTGGACGTTGAGTTTTCTTTGAAAAAGATTTTTTGACAAAATTATTAGGTATATGAATTTACTTTCTCGCAATGTTTTTTTATTAAGAATGGAAGTTGATATACACGGCGATACCTCTATGTGTGATTGTACCACCACGCATCTCAGTGCGGGTTGCAGTGAAATACCTATTATTAATATTACACTTATAAAAATAATGAATATTCTTATTATCTATAAATGCGACTTTTTAACTTGTATCTGACTCAATAATCACTTACCTACGCAACCAACGGTATGTAAGTTAATTAATTGCTTGATAAAAAAAATCCTTCTACAAGAATATTATTCAAAACAGTTCTTTAATTCGTGTGCACCATAACACCGTTATGACACAACAAACATCCCTATGGACCGTGGAAAAAATCTCGTTTTAAAATAAGCAATTTTTCACGGATCACGCGTGTGCCAGGCAGAGTTTAAATTTTGATTTACTGGTGCCAAATGTGTATGCGATATCTGTCTGAGTTATTGCATTGTTAATGCTGTATCACACATGCAAGGAAAATGCTGTTTTACACATAGTGTAGGTACGTGTTTGGTGGTGTGCAGTTGTGCAGTTAGTATGTTGTTTTTTTATGTATTTCTGCGTGTTGTATATCTGCCTAAATTAGTAATAATAGTAGTAAAACGTTTATTAATATAACAGAATGTGTCATACATTCATAATCGGTATGGCACAAACTAAGCTTCGCTTGTATCATGTGGCTCGAATTGTCTCGATGAAAAGTAAAAGAAAGCTTTATGAAGATAACATTAGTACCAAATAGAACTTAGAATTAAGTACTGCAAATCTGACTAAGATATTTGTATCTAGATGTATTATTCATTCAAAACATAGATATTTATTTGTTATTGTTTTGGTAGGAAACTACGTTCCTTTTTAATGACCTAGGTACTTACTGACTGGGGACTGGGACTGGATACTTTTGAATACCCATTTATTTCAATCAATTACTGATTATTTTGTCATTAACGAATTAATTAATTATCACACGTTTTCATAATTAAGATACTAATACTGTCTTAGACAACTGTGAGGGATTTTACAATGTCTTATCAATAACACGACAAGAATTTTTGCCGTCAATATAATTATAATTCGATGTTTCATTAATTACTACTTCAGTTCAAAATAATCTATATTAGGTATTAGGATAACGTTTTTAATACAGTTGGTAATTAAATGTGATTACCACTGTTTTAAATTCACATGGATGTTATTTGTTTAAATTGTAGTTATTTCCTACACTTCACTTCAAATTACAGTTAAGTAAACAAACAACTATTTACACATCTAATTATTAAAATAATTCCGATACAACACAAAAATAATTTTGAACTATCCACTTGTGGGTGTCGATTACGTAGCGAAACACCCGGACGAAGAGGAAAATATTTGCAAATGATAAAAGATATACTCATATTTTTTATATCTAGACCTACATGTTTTTTATTTGACTAACTATTACAAACCAACAGGACAAATTAGGACTTAATAACAATTTAGGTTAATATTTAGGTACCCAGATTGCCTTGTGGTCTATAAGTAAAACTCTGGGATTGTCTGGGAATATTCCCGAATGTGGAAAAAGTCTAAAATTATAACAATAACATAACTAGAACTAGTATAAATGACTATGTAAAAGTCCAAAATTAAATAAATCATGCGTCATTCAAGTGACCGCAATCACGTATATTTAAAGGGAGTTTACCTGTTTTTAACTTATTACCAATAAAGGAGAAGGTTCTCTATTCGTGCGTATGTGTTTTTTTTAAATACCTACACCTTCTGGAGGAGCTAATGGCTAAATAAAAACAGACAAGTCAATCTTTAGGTTAAGCCGCGCTTACTTAGGTCGGTGTCTGGATTGGTGACCAACCGAGATACATACCGGTTACATACAGAATTTCCTCCGTGCTTCGGAAAGCACGTTAAGCCGTTAGTCACGGCTGTCATTAAAATTGGTCGATCTTAATAGTCGTTATATACAGGTAATCAGTCCCGAAAGTCTGATAACCAGTCTTACAAGGGGTGTCGTAGTATCCAGTACAGTCAGCAGCACCAATACGTATACACTTAGCAACGTTTAGAAGCAATTTCCGCGTCCATAAATTACGTGAGGTGTTTTAGGGGGGGAGGGGGTCGAGTGAAATCTCATCTAATCTTACGTTGGAGAGAGGGGGTGTCTCGGCAAATATCACGCAATTTTTTTTCTGTATAACAAAATAAAAAAAAAACTTTTTTGGTCCATTTAATACAGATTGTACATGCTTTATTACACTTAAAATTAAACTCTCAGCAATATTGATCTAGTCTTAACTAGTCGTAAATAAAAGCACGAATCTCACGACATCTCACCAGGGGGGTAGGGAGGGACAAAAAAATGTAAAAAAACACCTCACGTAATTTAACGTAACATGAAAATTAAACCAATACAGTAGGGGCCCCCCTACTGTATTGGTTTAATTTTCATGTTACGTAACGAAACAGAATTTTAGAACCCAAATTATCATAAAGTAGGTCATATCTAAAAGTTGCAATCGATAATTCAAGAGATATTCTCGATTGAACTTTGTCAAGTGTACTGTGTTGTGGAAGTCAGATGGGCAGTTGCTCCATATAAAATCCAGTATTTTATTTAGCTGCATCCGATTAGACTGGAAGCCAACCACAACATACGTGGCTCTGGCAAGGCAGACAATTTTTTTATGAAATTATGTTTTTTCCTACTCCTCCACTATTCTTTTCTTACTACTAATTTAATTTATTTCAAAAAAGTTAAATTATTTCTCTGGGACCCCGTCGAGCTTCATTATCTCGGCGTGTTCTGGTGGTTGCCACTGTTGATTTTTGATTTCAGGAGTTACAGTGGTTTGGGAATAGTGTAGCAAGGTGTCTCATAAAAAAAAAAACAATGTTTAAGCACAATATCACGCTTAGTCAACAAAATACAGCAGTATCTTATCTCACACGTATACTGTTTAGACACTACCTACCTACATACTATGACCTATATCTAAAGATTGCGTACAGAGCCTTTGTGTGATCTGACGTAGCCAATTACGTGTGATAGTGACAAACCCTTTGATCATATCGTCAGGTTACCATTGACGTCACGACACCTGCTAATCCAATTAACCTGATAAGTCGTAAGCAGAAGCAGAACTAGCTATTGTACAATGTACAGTAATTGGTATTAGTTTGCTGCTAATTGTTAATTGTGGTTTTGTAGATTACTAACAGGTCACCTGCGATTTTGTCCGCAAAAGTTGTGATTGCTCGGCTAATATGCATGATGTAAATATATTATGTTACTAGCTGATGCCCGCGGCTTCACCCGCGTGGATGTCGTTCAAATTATATACTAAAACCTTCCTCTTGAATCACTCTATCAATTAAAAAAAACCGCATCAAAATCCGTTGCGTAGTTTTATAGATTTAAGCATACAGACAAACAGACAAAAATAGCGACTTTGTTTTATACTATGTAAGGAAGGATTCATAGCTTATAGCAAATTAGCAACCACGAATAATGAATCTTTCGATCAGTGAAAAAAAATATAGAATTGGATCATTAGTTAGATTACCCTAAATACTACATCTTCGTAATAATTGTGTAGAGTAGGTACCTACTTTGCTGTAAGAAGGTATGGAAGGTCCTTAATGACAAAATAAGATTTTATTCAAAAAACTGATGGCAAGTGAAGTGAGACTTTTATTAGATATTTATTAATTATGGGAAAGTCAGACGGCCTGTCTATTATATTTTTCGACTTAACGGTTCAAGATTTGTATAATAAAAAGCATGGCCTGCGTTATTTCCGCCATGTAATTTAATTTTGAAGAAAGCAGTTACGCACCTACATTTATCGATAACTAGCACCAAAACAAACACACACACAACAGCTTTGTTAAGACAACATGTTCTAAAGTGTCACGTTTCCGAGATATGAGCTATCAAAGTTAAAGTCCATTCACTGATGGAATCTTCAGTACAATTACTTTGATTTAATTAGCCACACACTAAACCTGTGTCAGTCGATAGCTGGCATGAATACAGACACTGAAGTAAATAAGAAAAGTAAGATAAATAAAGAAAATAAAAAATAAGCAAGTCGAAATCTAACTGTAAACGTAAAAAAGTTCCTAATAAAGCATTGTGTGAATGCTTTAGTAATTTAAAAACATAATTTTTCTGCATACTTACGAACCAAACCACCGGGATATCTAAAGCGAACGCAGAAGTCGCAACCACCGATCTAACACAAACGCAAACCATCAAAAAAACTTGAAATTGAAATATTTTCACAAAGAGAAACTCTTATTGAAAAGTGGCAACCGCCAAGGGTACCAACAGAAAGAAAATTAGGATGTGAGCCGTCAAAACTTCAAAAGCAGCCCATCGGAGCGACGCTTTAGAGGGATGTAGCCCCCGCATTACACCTCACTCATTACTTATCACATTGTCGACGAAATTAATGGCAGACCCTCGTCAAATAATTTTTATTTTATAAAATAAAGCGCGGCTTCTGACAGTTTAATCATATCTTTGTGTTTCTAATGGGATTGTCTAGACTGAGTTTAACTTAACTTTCAGATTACATAGTAACTGTGTTGTTATTTTAAAGTTTTAAATTTTCAGTAATTTCATACCTAGCCATTGTTATTATTTTCCATTTTCACCGACTTAAAAAAAGAAGCAGATAAACACGGTAACCTTTTGAGGAATCTGGAAAAAACTGTTTTTAAACAAAACCAGATCAAAGGCATCTAATTAACTATTTTTTCTCATTATTTTACATTTTTTATTGCAGCTCAATTTGTAACATCCTTGCTATTTTTTTACTTCGTACTAATATACCTACTTTTTATTTATAGTGTGATATCGTGTAGGTAAGCAACATAACATTACACAATATATGGGCCATCTGACATAACCTTACGAGTAATTATACAATAGGAAAATAAGTTTGTTATTTAATATAACGAGGAAAACTATCTCGAAACGTAGTTCCTTTTATTTAAATTACTGTATCATTCATTCATGTTTCTGTTTCCGTAAATAGACAAATAGGGCACTTTGAGGTTTGTTTGGCATGTGTCATAGTCGTAGAACATAATACAAGCGTGAAAAAATCAAAAAATCAAAAATCAAAATCAAAGCATTTATTTCAAGTAGGCCAATTACAGGCACTTTTGAATAGTCGAATTAAACTAACCGCGGCACTCAGAGATATCCAACGATTACTCAAGCCGCCACCCAGCAAAGGCCTGACATACTTTTGTATGACAAAACTGCCAAAAACCTTTTGAACACGTGGTTACTGTACACTTGTACAGGAACTGAAACCGCAAATAAATTCTAAAAATGCATTTATCATTTATCATGTCTGTTATTTCAAGCCACCTTTTTTCTTGCAATTTTCCTTTTTCCTTAAAAAAACCTGATGCTAAAAAGTTCTGACTGACACACTATAACTGAGCGCGCTTAGTTGCCAATTAGGTACGCTGTATATATATTTAGCTTATTATATTATTTTTGTAGCAGTATTCCTGCCGATAACCGACATATTTAATTAGCAGGATGATAGATATCTCGTGTCAGAGGTCAGCTACGAGGAAACCAAGCTTTTTGTAACAGCGTAACGTTGAAACACCATCGTTAAAATATTGTTTTAATCATCAATTTTATCATTTAACAGTTACAAACATTTTTAATTACGGGAAACTTCGTTAGTGTCCGCCATTAAATACTTATCACTCATTTTAAATGAACATTTATCTTTATTTTTCAATTTTAATGACGCAGTGATAAAAAACAATATCTAACAATAACCAAAAAAAAATCACATCTGGAATTTCTTTTCAGTTTGATTTAAAAATGTTTGACCTAAACTGAAGTTTGATTGTAATTCTTAAAATTTCTGTTCCCTTGACAGAGGAGTGGTACTTTTACAAAATTCTTGGAGACCGAACAGTCAAGTAGCGACTGTATTGTGTTGTGTTTAGAGTTGGTGTTCTTTTGTAGTTCGGGGGATGTAAAATTTATAATTGAAGGCCGTAAATTAAGGTGACATCGACAGTTGTGGCTCGCGGGGAGGACGCCGCCGCTCGCACCGCGTCGCGACGCCCGTTGGGGAAAGCCCTGCCAATATTTTATCGAGAAGGTAATTATTTGATCGGCACATTGGGGTAACAGATGAAACTCGCTTCCCGTAATGTCTTTCTCATTCTTTGTATTACGAAAATGATTAATGCAGTTATCATTTTCAATTCTTTTAGGGGTGAAGCTCCTTATTTATTAATGTTTACAATTTCCTTTGAATTTATTGCTCGTTCGTAATATTTCTGAATTCATACAAAACGTATAATTCCATTACCGACTGCTCACAATATCTAGCCTAGGATCTAGAACTCGCATAAAACGGAATTCAAAAACAGTTGTCGTTTAAAAAATACCATTCCAAAATCAAACATACAGAATCACAAAATTCCCAGCATAACTCGCTCTACCTACAGGATGTATCCCCCGAATCGGATATAACCAGTTGACGATCAATCGCGCCATGCCACCCGCTGGCCGATTTAATTCGCGCCTTGACAAAAACCCTTTGACACATTCACTGGTGACAGATCGCAGTCGGGTGTCTCGCGCCTCGGTGACGGCTCTATTATCATTGGCGAAATGGTTTGTGCGAAAATGGGAGCAGCCTGTATATTTCATTGATTTTTTTGACGGTGGGTGATTCTTATTTCAATTTTCTTCATTTTTAATGGTGATGCAGTGGCACTGTGTAAAATACTGGTATATAGCTGCATTCGGGTAGACAAAAAATATATTTGGAAAAAGGGTAGACACATAGACAGATGTTGATGATAATTTTATGGAAACGTATGAAACCTGAACAATCGACGATCAGAGAGTGAGGGAACAACTGCATTTCTGTTTTTTTTTAAAGATTTCTAAAAATTTATTACTTTTCTACCTTCATTTTTGTAGTTACATTTTGCTAGTCTAGTACGAAGGTAAAAAATTTCAGAAAAGGAAAATCCGGTCAAGTGGGAGCGAGTTGTACTCGTGGGCGTGGTTTTGACTGGTTTTTTTCAAGATTACTATAATGATACATCATCAAAAAAATTAAAAAAAAAAACAGAAAAATTATTTCTTGCTTCAAATTATCATTTTATCTACCATAACTAAGTCATAAATAAAAACAAGTTTTCACCAGACATAAAAACATGGAAACCCTGTAGACGTACACGTGTTTGGTTTTATAATCAATGTAATCTTAAATGATAAGGTATCTTTATCTTATCATTCAAGGACACAACGACCTTTGTTGATAATGTGATATAGTGTAGTACGTGTTTTATATTTATGTTTTAGTTTTTTTACAAGTCGTCTTGTATCGGCACAAGTTATACGATGCTGTCGTAAAGGACAGTTTTTGTATCACCCACCTCTGAAATTAACGTTATATTAGATGAAAAGAAAAAAATAGGTCGAAATATTGCAACTTTCGAAAGTGTCATGGCACCACTGTGTTGTGCTATATAAACCCATAGCAGTCCACTGCTGAACAATGGCTTCACCAATCTAATGTAATTTTCTTCAAGCCTAAGTTATTTAAGTCGTCTAAGAATTTCATTTGTCTTCCCAGCCAAAGACTAGCTTTACCTTAGCCGATTCACGTTCTACTTTCTAGAACATCTCGGTCGTCTTCCTTAGCAGTCATTGATTCTGTGGCTAATATCGCCGGCCCAGCTATAACAGATAGCGCTTGCTTATTCTGCTGCTGGATCGCCAGTTTTAACCCACCTGGGAGATCTTTCCATGCCCTACCAAGAGTCTACTTAATTTATGTAATATCTTCATCTAATTAAATAACATAATATTGAGACCCCGCTTCTCCAAAACAAAACACTATCGCATTTCGTTGAACACCTATCACTGTTCTTAATTAGAACATCATCAAAAGCGCCGATTCGTAGAAGATGGTACACTCAGAGGCCAGCATTTCCTGAGCCCTCTTCTCACACCATTTTGTCCTCTTCTTCTTTATTTAAGGGGTCAAGTAATGCTGGTTATTGACGTTACGAATGCTGATTCTGTGTACGCTATAGGATGCAAGGTATAGAGGTCAGGTCGATGGTGGTCGAGGCTGTTATCAGTTCTGAGACCGCTGGAAGGTCAGCTAGCGGTGGTTATCTGACTGATAGTGGGGCACTTAATGGGTTTTATGATGTGCTATTAATTGGTTTTTGTTATAGTCACTAGTTTGTTTTGTTTTTATCTTGATTTGATGATAGTCTGATGTTTATAGGAATGTGAAGGATTGTCGGTAACTAGTTGTTGAAATAAGGTGTTAAAAATGCAAAAATAAAAACTGTATACAGAACATACTGACAATTTATTACGTATATGTATATGTGAGTTTCGCAAGGTTTCAGAATGTAAACTCCCCAGACTCGTGAATGTATGAAGAGCTCGTAAAGCAGTAAGTTAATACAACTAACTTACGTACAGTCAATACTTTAAGTTATTACCTGCCAACAATTGCCTGATAATATAAAGTATTGGATGATTTTTCAATTAATCCCAGTTTCTTTACTCGCCAACGAATCTTCATCAAAAGATTTACCTAATCTATAAAAAAAACTCAACATCAACAGCCTATAATGTTCCCACTGCAGGGACTCAGGCCTCCTCTCTAGGAGAGGGATGGGCTATATAATCTACCACGCGGGCCCAGTGCGGATTGGTAGATGTCACATGTCTTCGAATTTTTGGTTCTAAGACATGCCGGTTTCCTCACGATGTTTTCCTTCACCGTTTTGGGAGCAGTGGTGATGAAATAAATTACACAAAGTAATGCGCCTGACGGGGTTCGAACCCACGACTCACTGTTCGTAAGTCGGGGCCGCCACCACTGGGCCACCACTGCTCACATAAAAAAAACTCAAAACATAACAAATTAAAAACTCAAAATTAAAACACGCAATTTCACCGTTTCCAAAACAGCACTATTCCATATTCTTTCTCACAACAAAGTCCGTACCGTACGATATCGTATTTCGCAAAAAATCCCGATCATTGTCATACAAATGTATCTGTTGTTATGGGCACGTAATTGCTGCCTTGGTATGTAATTTGCGAGAGTCCTTTGTACGGAAGTCAATGCGAGCCGTTGTTATCAACTCGAATACGTACACTTTGTAGGGTCCGAATTTTAGATGTAGACGGTGAATGGCGGATTTTTAGTTCGTGAGAATGAATGGGAGTAAGGTTTAGTATGTTAGACTTTTACTCAAAGATTTTAAATCATTAGATTTTGTTCGTTTCTATTTTTATGACAACGACGACGTTTGAGTAGTATTTTCTCGCGCACTCATACTCAAAATTGTTGCAATGTGAGTCCACTTTTTTCAGTGATATTAGTGACACACTTCTTGTCACACTTCTTGTCACACTTCTTGTCACACTTCTTGTCACACTTCTTGTCACACTTCTTGTCACACTTCTTGTCACACTTCTTGTCACACTTCTTGTCACACTTCTTGTCACACTTCTTGTCACACTTCTTGTCACACTTCTTGTCACACTTCTTGTCACACTTTTTCACGCAACCTGAATAATAACTGATCACATCTAATATCTTAAATCTTGCTCTTTACTTTAAGATCCGTTTTCTTTTTAACCGACTTCCAAAAAGGAGGAGGTTCTATCTACGTGTGTATGTATTTTTTTTAAATTTTTAAATGTATTAATTTTAATGTAAGCCTGTTTGCTTTTTATACTATTAGGTTTGTCTGAGGATTGAGAAGCTATTATATAAACCTTTCCAGTTTCATCAACACTTAAGAAAACGACTACGTATTCACATTTTCTAAAAACATAAATCAACAAACCATTACCGCCAACTTCCAAGCTTACAAACAAGTGAATTAGTTAACAAAGAGCGAAAACATCGTGATATCCAAATTGCCAACTAAAAAAAAACCTAGCACGATAAATAAAAGCCTTCCCCTCCGTAAAGGCAGTTCCACACGGCTCCTAACCGCAACTCAAGACGCATTAGCAAGATTCCTGTAATGACTACTAAAACTGAAGTGAGGATAACACCGTTTCTTGGTTTGTGTGGGGCAAAACATAAGCGGTAGCGGGTGATACGTGATTAGAAGTCAGAGAAAAAATACCATATAAAAATTGCTTACTATCGCTCCCAAGAAATTCTGTGCAAGATAAAACTTATCTCCGTTAAGATTTTGTCAATGAAGAGGATAAGTTAATGTTATTCAATGAATTTAAAAGTTCTAAGAATGAATTTCAGTTACCGGATTTTCATTGTATCTTTATTATCTACTATTTGGAATTCAGTAATGTATTAGATTACAAAATCATGTCCATCGATCAATATATTCAATAATCGTGATATTATCATGTGGAATCAATGAGATATGTCTGATAACCAAACAAGGAGTTGATTAACTTGAAACGTCACATCATATTTATAGCCGTGATCACATTGTCAGTTCAACTATAGGTGGAATCTGCTATCTGCTGATAGTAGAACTTTTGCACACGATTTGAGATCCGATAGGGTCTAGCAACTACGTGGCAAAATGCTACGTGGCCGTGCTACGTGGGAGTGTTACGTCAGTCAATCAACAATAGAAATATACTGACCGCAGTTTTGCTAGAATGAAACATAGGTACTCACAAATTCTCCATCAGCCTTGTTCTTTTGTCTGTGGTATGTTTTGCTCAGGTGTTATCAGTCGGCTTTTTTATAGGTTAGTCATGTATGACATACATGACATGTAATTTTTGATAATTATTAATAAATAAACTAAACTATCTGGCTGAATTTATCAATAATTCAGTTAAGTGAGTAAATGATCAAACGTTCTAAACGTGGTATACAGTCATATTCCATAAGCGAGTAATAAGTAATTCATTAAAACACTTAATACTTAGAGTAGATTCGAAAATTAATCATTCAAAAATACAGAAAAAATCACCTTAAATTAGGAGTAGTGTGGGTGGATCACTTTGGCATAACCGGCCACACAGATATGTGCAAAATCGCTGCAAGTTTCTAACTTGTACGCCAAGAAAACCCAGCTCGTAGGGTGGGTTGATTGATGAGTCGACGTTGTTCTCTGATACCGGGCTCAATTACACTACGATTACTTAATTTGACATGATACTTCCCCAAGTCTGACGCTTCACGATTAACGGCAAGTGTTTTAGAAGTACGCTCCCCTTAATTAACTCTTGACTCCTGACTTGATCAAATTGAAGTTGCAAAGTTCAAAAGTTTACTAGAAACTGTAGTGCTACTCTGTTTTCTCAATACATACCTATAGAAAAGAAAGAAAGAAAAGTTTCTGTTAGTAATTAATTAAAGAAAACATCTTTTCAGTGAATGGAAAATAAGATATTATTTCAAGCATTCGTTTGACCATCTGTCAACTTTTACTAGCTGGTGTTTCAAGGAGTACCTTAATAGAAGATCCGATATTACAAGCTTCAAAGATTACGATCCACTCCCTCTAACAGAGAGAAGTATTAGGGTCACAGTCTACCAGGCCGGCCCAGAGCTGGTAGGAAATACATACAAATACGTAAACTGACGAATACCACAAAATTGAATTCTATTTCGAAAGCTGAACTAGATTTTATCTCAGTGAATCAAGCGCTATAATTGGCCGGTGATCCAATGATGGGAATAAACAACAATGTTTAGTGTGCACGCGCGGCCGTCATGCGAGAAACATTTCCATCATGTTTCAGAACATTTTCAGACATTATTAACTTAGTTGCTTCCGTTCCTGTCGTGTGCTGTTTTCCAAATTGACCACCATTACACAATTAAGGTTAAGTGGGATTGTATCCTTTGGGCTAGTTTTTCGATTTGTTTTTTTGGTTTCATTATCTTTTTGAACATCAGTTGTCGAAAACACTGAAAGCGGGATTAACCATTTTTTTTCCTTTTTGTTTCGATTTCCCGATATTAGATATTTTGGTGTTTATGAGAGTGTTAGTGATCATGGCAGTTTAAAAACTTAAATCAGTTGTATATTCTAGAGTCATCATCATCATCTCAGCCAAAAGACGTCCACTGCTGGACATAGGCCATATTCTAGAGTGGATTCTTTTTATTAGTTATAATTTTCTATTTTCCGATTTTATGTTTTTTTTTCCACAAGATCTCGATTGCTATATTTACCACTTATCCAAAATGGGTGCTTACGCTAAAGATCGTGAGGTAATCTCTATCCTCAAGCAACAGCTATACTTTCTAATGCTATTTTATTACGTCTATAAATTGTATAGAGTCGCCCCAGGAGGCGCTTAAGGAGTGGCTATCGCACTTTTCGATTTAGAACTCTCCTCACTCAAAATTGAAATGGTTCGCCCCTTTGTCGGAACAATTTAAATTGGACATTTTAAAGGTGATTCTTTTGGTGGTCGTTGAACGTTCGGCTGTTCGTGTTAGTGAAATGGCTTGTATCGGGGTCGGATTGTGGGGCGGTGCGTTTTGAGAACATTAATTTGGAAAACTTAATAGAATACGATGATGTTGATTTACATGGGGATTTTAATAATGTTTTCATGTTTGTAGTTGACTATAAGATAATTGAGATGGCTATAAGAGTAGAGGAAGACTAAAGAAACGATGGATGGACTGTTTTCTGTTCTGTTTTGGCTTATTCCACCATCGCCCTTCTTCCATCGAGAGACTAGACGTACTGCGGGTTATCACCCATAACTTATCGATGTTCCACACATTCGTACGAAGCGTTTTGCTAAGTCTTTCATTATTCGTACAGCCAAGGAGTGGAACACCCTGCCTGCGTCGGTTTTCCCGAGTTCATATAACCCCAATCTATTTAAGTCGCGGGTAAATAGGCTTCTTCTGGGTAAACTCGTTCCATCGTCGACCTCATCTCTGCCCTTAGGGCAAGATTGAGGTCAAGAGTAAGCCCATATAAAATAAAAAATAAATAAAAAAAAACCATCCTTCAGGACGGTATGGCTAAAAAGGAGGTGACTGCTGAGATGACGAGAAATAGGGAAGTATGGAAGAAGAAGACATGCTGCGCCGACCCCAAATAAATTGGGATATGGGCAGCAAAATGACGATAATGTTTGTTTCTCTTATAGATTTAGAAACTAAATGACTGTGTGTGATCAATTAGGCAAAGATTAGATTATACACAACCAAGTGAGCTAACGAAGCTCAATCTAGATATTTCCGAAACAGACGACCCAAAACTTTTCACTTCCAATTCGCATTCCATTCTACTAAGATTACATTACTCCAGGAACCGATCTATTGTGCTCGGTCCATTGAGGGACATTTTAAACTCCATCGTTTATCCTTTGAAAGTCGGACAGTGGCGGCGGCAGTTTATCACGCCGATAGCAGCGATCACAATGGGCTTGCATTCACGGAGCTAGTGATGGCTTGCCTTGATATGTATCTGGGTTTTAAACTCATTGCATCGTTTTACGTTATGATCTGGTTTAAAGTTTGGAAATGAAGAGGGGCCGGAAAGTGCTCGGTGAAAAATCTCTAGGAATTTTGATCTGAGTTTTGTACGAATGTAAAATAGCGTGGTGAAATGGCCGGTGCTATGTCTCGTATATACAGTCACACATCAAGCTTTAAACAATCAGGATAACCTGACGTCGCTTTGTATAAGCTTCCCTTATGATTAGAGTAGCTAGGTAGATTTGTTAATTTACTACCTATATTTTTTCAACTAACTTCGGCAGTATGAACTTGACTTTGAAAGTTAATCAAGCTTAGTGGCACAAAAGGTCAGAACTAACGATGAGTAATTCTATTTAACTTTGATTTAATGTTCGCTATTTTACATGCAATGTAAGGGACATTGCATGTAAAATAGCGAACATTTACAGTTGTTATAATAAAAGGAAAATGACTAAAATTAAAAAGGTATTTACCTACCACCAAATTTTCTTAATCAACCTTAAAACAATATGGCGATAAAGTTGAAAATCGATTTAGAAATTTCACAGATTGTAGTAGCTTGATGGGCTGGAGTCTATACTTACTTACTACTACTGCGTTTGATTTTCGAGGTTCTCTTCTTGTTCCATATTCACCAGTTCACCACAAAGATTCTAAACAAAGCAGTGCAATCCTGTACCAATCGAAATCCTTATTCCACTCAAGTATTCCGGTAGGGTTGTCCCGCAACTAACAAAGAGGGGGTGGTGGGACGAATCCCCAAGTAAAGCTGTCGCCACAGAGTGACCCTGGGCCGGTCTGTGTCACGTAGCCAAGTCATTTGGAATTCTGCTCGGTTGCTATTGGTTGCCTCGGGTTTGTTTCGACGGGCTACTATAGTTCTGTGCTCTGCAAATAGAAGTGCTGCAACTTCGAGGAGTTGATTAATGTCATTGTGATTATTTTTGTGTTGAAATGGTTTTTTTTTGCAATATATCGCCTACCTCATCATCATAGACATTCTCCTTGGGAGTGAGCGCAGCAAGTTTTCTTCTCTATTTTAATTTTCTGAATATTTCTATCTTTAAGAATTTTTCCTGTGTTGTGGGAGCGTTGACAAACATTTAAACTCACAAACCAAACACTCACACCTACTTTTTCTCCCTGATTTTCAAGTTATGCCTTAGTATGAATTAATGAAATTGCTTGTTCTTATAGGAAAGATGCTTTCCAATGTTTTGTCTGATTAAACTGAACTTCATACTTATTACTTCACTGAACTTACTACCAGCAACATTGAGTCTTATTTTAACTCTGTATTAATTAATTGTAATTTTTATTTATGTAAATTCATATTGCAACAAACTGTATGAAATATTTTCTAATTTTCTTTTACCTCTGACGCTCTTCCATACAATAAAAGTCATGACGATTTCGTCATGATATTTCGAATGACGTTCTCGTTGAAAAAAATTAATAAAATATTGTCGAGTTAATTTTTTTTCATCAATGAACTCCTTATCTGGTCATGTTCGTATTTTCCTTGAACATGCGATATTTTTCCTATATTATACTTGTCTTACGTAAGTACATTTATCTAAAAGTACGTTTTCCATTCAATATTTTACGTACTTAGAGTTCTATTAATTATTTAATTATACATCTCTAGAATCCAATAGAGCGGAAGTAAGATAAAAATTAATGATTTTAGCATTCGCTAATTGTTTGTGACGTAATCAGGTATTTTTGACTAATTGGGGACTTCATGCTACTCAGTCCACTCAAAATTGATTAGACAGTAAATTTTTATAATTTTAAGGAGGATTACATTATTAACATTACACCTGTAATCCCCGAAGGGTTAGGGAGAGATCTACCTAACAGTACAATCACATTTCGCCAGCTATAGTTTATATAGGTAATTCCTTATTTTAATTCAAATAAATGATTTAAGATAGTGTTGGTTTTTCCAGGGTATTTTCAAGATATATCCGTAAACTAATTATATCCACAACAATGAATGAAACCTTTGACAATATATTTTAAACTGTACCATTATTTGTTGTCCACACGGATATAGGTAAATATTTTGCGGTTACGTTACCGCCGTCCTTAAATTCATAATGTCGTATATTAAATGATATAAATTCTCGCTCTGGCTACATTTTCATATGCGGGACAGGACAAATGTGATATGTGGGACATTCTTTAGAAACTAGTTAAATTGAACTTTATGGTTTTTGTAGGTAACGGTGGTGTGAATGAGCACTTTTTTCTTGAATTTTGAATACATTGATTATGGAAAATGTCAACACTGAAAAGCAACCCATACTCTTAGGTACTTAGTCCGAGGTAATCTTACGTTTCTTCATCTTAGCGTGTCGATGGCAATCTAAATAGGGTATTTCACCCAAAAAATCTAATTAGTCCGTCAGATAGATTTCCAAAAAATAATGGACACGTATTTTTTCTTTTTTCACGTAAACAAAAAATAAAGACGATACAGTGCTTCGAAAAGTCGTGTCAAGTCGTGTGACGTCACAAGGATAGTACTTTTTTACCCACAAAGTGACGTGAAAAACCCCCACTCATTATCTTTGACAGGTTTCATCTTCGTCAATTTTTATTAATTTGAGAAAACAAAAAACACGTATCCGATATTTTTCGATAATCTAACAGACGGACTAATTAGAATTTTTTGGTAAAATACCCTATTGCATCGGCTCAGAACAAAACTTGTTTGGGGCTTTCGGTAGCGTCCATTAGTTCCTGTAGTGAACAAACAAAAGAACAGCCCCATCGTTTGTGGAACAGCACCATATTTACACTTTAGGGCAGAGACATTTCTGAAATCTTTTGATTGTTTTTCACTACCTCACTTCAGTCAGTCCGTAGAGCGCTCGCCATTGAGTGGTGTGGTACATCTCTTACGTCTTGATTACCTACATTTATGATGGCAAGAAGGTTGGTTAAAACATCTATCAATAACAAATATGTATTACATATTTTCCATACAAAAACAAGTAAGTACACTATCGGTATGAAATGAAATAGGTACCGTTTCCCTATTAACACTTGAACATTTACAATTCGCCAATTTCCATCAAAACTTGACACACAATCGATTAAACAAGAACCGAGGAATCGATTACAGCATCGGTAGAAACGGGAAATCGATTATCGGCCATCGTGTCTGTCGCAAATCGATTCTAGTTGTCACCTTCACGTGGTCGTGTTCAGTTTATCATTCACAGGAAAGGTAATAGGAATTTAAATTAAAACTTGAACGGTTACACATCTCTGCTGATAAAATGGAAAATTGTAATATGGTTTCTGTCTCGGTGGTCTTGTAGTCGTAAGTGTGACTGCTGTGTTTGAGGTCCTGTGTACGATTCTTAGGTCAGCACTTTATTGGGGTTTGCCATCACGATTATCTTAGTAGCAGCCACGGTGTCTGGATTTGTACCCGGTTGAGGGCAATAGAATAGGCTTGACTCCTAGGAGTTAAACATAACATATAAACTGGCGAAATGTGGCTGTTCCAATGGATATCCCTCTGCCTAACCCTTCAAGGATAACAGGCGTGATGTTATGTTATGTTAATAATATGTTGTTATTAGCCGAAGTAACTTCTATTGGTATTGAAGATCATGAATTCATAAAACATGAATATCAATATTCTGTGAGAAATGGATAAGATACAACAAAGAGCATTTCTTTTGTTTTTCAGACGATTATGTTCGCCTACGTAATTTATTCTTTTGTTGTTTTTCATAATGCGTGGAAAATTTTAGATAGCTTTCCGTAATAATGTGACGAGATAATTATGTGATATGACATCGACTTTTTTCATACTAGAAAACGTAATGCGGAAAATTCCTGAATAATTGTAGGTACTTAGGTGATCTTGTGAATGTTGAACTATCACTGTTATCTACTGTGTTTTGTTTTATTCATGATTATTGTGACACTTAAATAGAGAGACGAAACTGTCTCTCTTAAACAGATTCCTCAGTAATCTAGCTAGGAGAGCAGCGATTCACCCAGTAAAATCCATACTTTGTATGTCCTCCATGTAATACAAAAACTTTCTTGTACCATAATAAATTATTGTATTATGACTGCCAATAATTGTAAAGGTCTAAAATTTCTGTTTTGCAAATATTTGCAATTAAAAATCGTTAGGTAAACCAGACCATGTCAAAAGGTAAGTAACGAACAGGAAATAAAGGTTTCATGGCCACTGTATTATAATGAACGCGTACCTAAAAAACATCTTTTACTAACGGTGCGTTTACAGAATATGGTAATCCCTGTTCTAATTCACGTAAATGGGAAATAGATTTATCCCATCCTGTTGATTTTACCCAACATTGCAGATTAAAATCAATGGGAACGCCTAATTTATCCGGCACATAAAGAACAAAGCGAGTTCAAGCAGCCATTACCGAGTTAACCGATTGATAGAGCTATAAGCTATAAAATTTCAGTACTTTCGGCTTCGTCAGTAGGTATATACAACCGGCCTCGTCCTCGATGCCCGAAACACCTGCTACATCACTACAGAATCCGCTGACAGACAAAGACGCAGATAATAAGGTCCATCCCATTGGTGCATCACCGCCGGAGCCCCGCCCACCGCCCGCGGCGGCCAATGGCACCGCCCGCCGGAGATCTTGAGCGTTATCTAGTTTATCTGCCGTCTCGCTTGGCACATTCTACTGCGATAGCTATTTTCAGATACGCTGAATAAAACGAATGTGCACTGAAATTTTATTCGCTCAAGAGAATGGACGTCTTGAATTTTATTGTTTTTAGATATTTAGAAATATGGCTTCGTTTTTAGTTTATTTGTTTAGTAGAGCATATTAGGATGGCATGTATTTTAATTACAACCGATCCTGAAACTAAGTAAATATTGATAACCAATCAGTATATAGGTTCCTTCCTATATTGATACAACGCCATTTTAATCCACCTGAAAAGCTGAATTATGATTTCAGAATGTTTCAAATTCCCAACAAATTCGTAAATATTCAGGTATTTTCGCTTTCGTCACGTGCTAGCAATGTTTTTATTCATTTCAAATCACCTGATGATTTGAATTGGCAAAAAACAGCACGGTAGCATTACAGAACGATCGAATACGATACGATAAGCGTCTGAGATTGCTGGCTCGCATTCAATCAAGTTTGTTTTCTTAATCGGCGCCTTGTCTCGTATCAGTGACCAGCACGAACAGACGCCCACCACCCCCCACTCACCACACATTCACTCCACACCAAGAGGTATTCAATTGAAATATCAGAGGTCTAAGTTATCTGGTCGTGTTGTACAAGTGATTTGTTATAAAGCAGCGTCGATAACTAAAGGGCCATTGTTTGTAGGTCGCTCCTGATGTAAAATATTGTAATAGTGTTGATATTGTAATTTTGTTATGAATTTCATGAAAGAATTATGGGGTTTCAGGAAGAGGGGTACTTTAATAAAGAGTCGAAGCCTTTCTGGGTATTGCTCTCGATAGTAACTTGACCTACAAACTTACCTAAATAGTAAAATAGTTGTAGGATTAGCAAAACTAATGGCTACGAAATAAAAATCAACCCCATTCAATATGTATGAACCGGTGCTAAAAATTACCTATACACGAAGAATTTTCAGCAGACCTAAAAAAAAGCCAACAAGTTTTTCAAAAAGTCCAACCAACTATTTTCCAAAATATAAAGCGTTGTCCATTGAAAAAGCTCGCCGATTATTTTCAGACGGTAACCTTGTATTGCGACCCCGAAACGTTTGTGTGAGAGAGAGGGGTGTAACACAAAGACACAGGCGGGGTGGAGGGGCGCGCGGGGTGGCCCGGGCGAGGGTATGTGATTCGGGATTCAAGGGATGAGCTGGGTCTCGCTTCCTCTCGCGTTATTCTGGCACAGTGCGTCGCCGACGCCACACATACCGCGCCGCACTATCACACGCATACCGCACGCGAGAATACCGACACGCGAGAACATCGCTACACAGAAAATTCGTCTAATTCTAAATTTTTAATTTAGATTTTATCATTTTTGTGCTGTGCAGACTTTAGTGTTTAGAATTTATTATTAAAAAAAAAATGTGACAATCCACCCATTAGTGAATTAGAATTATCGGGATTTTTTAAATTATAAAATTAATTATTATAGTGATTATGGACGATGATAAAAAATATTTGTACGAATGCTGAATTTTGATACGAGTTACAGAATGAAGATGTCTGGTGAGTTTTGAAATAATTGAGGCAATCTCTTAGATGTAATATACTACGTAGTTTACTTAAAAAAAAATTACAGTGTACCAAAAACTGTATTTAACAATCCAATGGTTGAGTCTATTTCCAAGAATTAATCTAGATTGTATTTATAAGGTTGCCTGTTTTCTATTTACTTGAAACTTGCATTGAAAACTACGATATAAATGTTTTCCTTACATACTAGATACGTTCATTATCTGTTGTTAAGCCATACTTTTATTTTGTAACTTAATACTTATAGAAAGTGAACCCGACGCTTTTTCAGGACCGGTTACAGGGACCGGCTTTATTTAGGAAATAATAAACTTGCCAAAATCGAAATCTATGTATGTCTAATTACATACCTAAGCCGTTTTTTTTAGCAAAACTGAAGAAAAGTGGTTTTCTTTTCCCTATCTATCTATATAAATAAAGAGAGAAGTCCTGACTGACTGACTGACTGACTGACTGACTGACTCATCAACGCCCAGCCCAAACCCTTGGACCTAGAAAGCTGAAATTTTGCACAGAGGTTCCCTTTATAATGTAGACAAGGAATAAGGAAGGATTTTTCGAAATTCAACCCCTAAGGGAGTTAAATAGGGGATGATAGTTTGTATGGAAAATCGTCATTTTCACGCGGGCGAAGCCGCTGGCAAAAGCTAGTTTTAAATAAGACTTCTTCCATTTTGCTAGATTAATAGGTAGCTTTATAACTATTTGATTATAATTTAATATTTGTATAATTTTCTATGATGAATCTATGTATACTTTGTTTGTGATGCATCATTGAGATAATTTCTGTCTCTATTCATCTTAACTTATCTCCTTTTCCAACATAATCGATACTTTAATACCAACTCAAAACGCCTAGGTAGTTGTATAACTATTTTCTTTCTCTAAACCAAAATTCCACGTCAAAATGACAAACAGTCTAATGACCGTAAAATCAGATAAGAGGATAAGCCCAAAGAGACCAAAAGCTCTTCAAATTATTGCGCTTGTTAACCACAAATAAACATCACTAACCGTCTCTTTTTTATCTACGCTCTTAACATTATCTGTGGTTCTGTCAAGGGTGTGCGAAAAAGAAAAAAAAAGTTCACTATGAATCTATGATATTCTTTTTTTTTTCTTTTAGTTTTAAAGCTACGTGGCTGTGATCGTTTGGCGGACGCCGCCGGGTCCAAGAGATTGTTTGCTTCTTGTGCAACACACCTTGCATTGTTAAAAATCTTGTTTACATCACGCCAGTGCGAAAAAGAATCGGAATACTGGCTTGTTTGATTTGCTTCGAAAATATCGACACCGACTTTTATTTTCTTTTTTATAAAAGGAGGTTACGATACTTTTCGGGACTGTTTGCTTGATTTGAAATATGTTACCGAAGTTTGTGTAGGTGTTCACGGGTAATAAGTAAACATGTGTATAGGTAAATTGTAATTATAACATTCAATTAACATTATAATTAACTACAATAGTATGTAACCGCAAATTACGTACAGTTATAATTAGAACATACCTAATCCCCATTGAGTTAGACGTGTACCTATTTCCATACCCACAAATATGAATATTTAGACATAGGAAACATTCTAATGTCCCGATGAATGATTGCCATAGCATGGAGCACAATAAGAGAATACGCACCCACTTTGAGACACCAGCACCTTTTCATATGATAATGTTGGAGTTGAAAGCATCTTTCAGTTAATTTCTTATGTGGAAATTTGCATAAGCAACCATGGTTACAACTGACTCATTAAAGCGCACCGCACCTAGCTAATGTTAGAAAGTACGGGTTTCCGCGAACTTCTAGCCATTGAGGCTCGCGCGTCAAGTGAATTTCCCAACGGTGCCGCCGAATATGATGAGCTAGCCCAACACGAGCCTAGCATCACATTCACCTGCTTAAAACGAATTTACAAACAAATTTAAACTTTAGCTCGAACAATAAAGCGTTAATTTTACTATGGTGTGATTATCGCGCGTCTTTTGTCGAGTTAAGAGTGTTTTATGAGTCAGCACAGGCCGGGCCGTGAACTGTCGTGACAGAGAGCGACGTAAACCACGCTTATTGTCAGTCTCCGTGGCTAACACGTGAAATCAGCAAGCCGTGGGGTCCATTGGACTAAAAATCGCATGAGGTGCTCTTAAAATCTGACATCATTCTTGAAGCAACATGAGCTTTTGAAAGTTAAAAAGCTTCGTTTAAATAGCAACAAGCTGTTCCTAATATAAAACAAATTTAACCAATCTTTTTATTGCAAACCAACGGAACATCAGCATAAAGCTTCAGACACACTAGCAACAAGCCATTCTTTAAAAAAAAGTTAGAACCACAGACCGCCGCTCCACCGTGTTCTATGTCTGTGCATGTTCTTATTTTAAATCTGTCGCGGGTTTCTGCGGAAACCAGAGATTTAACGACGGCTCGTCCGTATTGTCCGCGCACGAAGCGTTCGCGGTCAAACGCGACAAATGGACCTTGCGACAAATGGCTAATTTGAATTTGAAATTCGAGCATCAGTTTTATGGGACTCCATTCCTTAAGTTGGTACGTCCCGGGTTTGCATCGGTGATATTTGTATAAGATATCAGTATCGAAGTAGGTCCGTGGTAGCTTTGTTAAAGCAACGGTAGGCACTTAAAACGACTGTGTTACGAAGGAAAATACTTAGATAAAAACTTAATAGGTACTTAAAAGTTGGTATTTCTTAATGACAGCAGTTGATATAAAACTCGCCCTTATTAAATGCTATTCAAACACACCTGGCTGTAATATTAGATACAGATGTGCTTAATACTTCAGAGATTACAGGTGTGATCTATATAAACTCTTTTGCAAAAAAAACGGGCACTTCATATTTTTTTCTCTACTTCAATGAAGAAGGACAAGTAAGAGGTTTTATTAATTTGACGATGTATTGGCATGTTATTTGAAGAATCCTGGCATGATTCTGTACGTTCCAAATTTAAATTTTGAAATTAACAAAAGGAAAATAATGATTATTGTAGATTATTGTAAAATTGCTTTACTAATGGCGCGAATTGCTGAAACGATTTTATTACTGATTACAAAAATTTTAAAACTTTTTGGATATTCTCTGCAAATTAAACAATTTTATCTTTCTTTTTACATTAAATACCACTTTTTGACATGAGTGATAAAGCGATAAGGGCCGGTAAAATTATAGCCCTACTTGAAGAAGGTTGTTCGCAAACTTACGTGTCTCAGCGGCTAAATGTGAGTCGTTCAACTGTCCAGAGGACTTGGCAACGGTATCAAGAGACCGGTTCGATCAAAAGAAGACCCGGTTCGGGAAGAAAACGACGCACAGAACCAAGAGATGACCGCTTTTTGGTGAGTCAGGCCTTGCGGAATCGTAAGGCGTCAAGTGTGGACCTGAAGAAGAGCCTTGAAGAAGTAAGAGGAGTAGAAGTTAGCTTGTGGACCGTCAGGAGGAGGCTTTTGGCTGCCAATATCAGGAGTTACCGCCCGGCTCGGGGACCTAAATTACTCCGTGAGCACCGTGTTGCTCGACTTCAGTTTGCTCGAAACTGTGCTTCATGGACTCTGGAGGACTGGAATAAAGTATTGTTTTCTGATGAAGCTAGAATCTCTTTGTGTGGAGAGGACCGACGCCGGCGAGTGCTACGAAGACCACGGGAACGCTATGCGGAAGTGTGTTTCGAAGAAATCACTCCTTATGGCGGAGGCTCCGTTATGTTTTGGGCAGCAATTAATTCGACGGGGCGTACGGAGTTAGTTCTCATAGAAAATGGAACATTAAATGAACATCGGTACATAATGGAAGTCCTAATTCCATATGCACAACCCGCATTGACTGCACTTGGGGAAGATTCCATTTTTATGGACGACAATGCTCGCCCGCACCGTTCTGGCGACGTGGAAGCGTACATGCAAGAAGTTGGGATCCGTCGTTTAGATTGGCCAGCTCGAAGTCCTGACCTCAATCCAATTGAGCATGTCTGGGATGTTCTAAAGAGACGGGTAAGATCAGTGCAACATGCTCCACAAAACATCAGGGAGCTAAAAAGAGTCATTGCAGAAGAGTGGGAACGTATTCCTCAAAACGTCATTAAAAACATCGTGGAAAGCATGCCCAGAAGGATTCAAGCTGTGATTTTGGCAAGAGGAGGTCACACTCGTTATTAGGTTATTACATTTGTATTAACTTTATTTAATTAAACAAAGTAAAAAAATCTTCTTGTCTTTATTGCCGACCACTTCTTATTGTTTGGCCGTGTACATCAGTTTTAAAGAATTCATAGATTTTTTTTTAAATTGCCACAGTTCACTTCACGCGTATTAATTTACACGATTATAAGTATACAGACTACGTCAAACAATTAAGTTTCATTGAATTAACTCAAATCGACCTTAGAACGTAAATTTCCTAAGGTGCCCGTTTTTTTTGCAAAGGAGTGTATATAAATAAAAAGAGAAGTCCTGACTGACTAACTGACTCATCAACGCCCAGCCCAAACCCTTGGACCTAGAAAGCTGAAATTTTGCACTTAGGTTCCCATTATAATGTAGACAAGGAATAAGGAAGGATTTTTCGTAATTCAACCCCTAAGGGAGTTAAATAGGGGATGAAAGTTTGTATGTAAAATCGTAATTTCCACGCGGGCGAAGCCGCTGACAAAAGCTAGTGTTAAAATAAGCATGTATTTTAACATAGTTAAAGAACCGATGAATGTTTTCGGTCGAACTTTTGCAATCACACCGAACACAAATTCATTAGTTCACGTCAAATCAGTTAAAGTGACATAACATGACCTATCCTCAGAGATTTATTCCGTTCGGATCCCCAAAAACTGATACCCTAGGGTATCAGTTTTATTATAAATTTATTATTTTCTATTCCGGTCTGATCCCCCGTAAAAAATTATAATCTGATCGGATACCCTGACACATTTTTAGGACAGTCAGCAACAAAATATTTGCACAGGTTCTATCATAACAAGCTTTCGTCACGTATTTATGACAGTTCATTAAACGTCACCTAAAACCGCGCTTAAATAGCATGCGCAGACAGCGCGTCTACGAGCTGCGTTCGCGCCGCGAGGATGAAGCACGGAATTGTCATTCATTATTTTGTTATTATCTGTGCTGTAGACAGCGTGGTTTTATCACGTTCTTTTGAGCTTGTTTTACTGAATGAAATAACCTCAATTGAGAAGATAAGAATACAGTGTTATAAGTCGTCGTCGTCGTAAGTTATGTCGTATAGAGTTACATTTTGGTTGTAGGTATTTACCTACAGCAATTTTTAAAAGATCTAAAAGAAAGGAATACGGAACTGGAACTTTACAAAGATGAGATGTTTTACTTTTGTTTCCTTCTTTCACAACAGAATCTCACTACATAGGTAGTGAACAGAATCTCACTACATAGGTAGTGAGATTCTGTTACTTATCAACTATTCCATTTATGTAAAGCCTTTTATCGCGTAATGGAACAAAATATTTAAAAGTCTAAAGTCATTTCGATAAAACATCTCACAAAATAATGACGTCTAAAGTTTGAAATTCGAATTTTCAAACTTATTCTTCCCAGCCAGTACCCAAAACTTATTTTTTTAACAGTAAAACTAAAGAATAGTTAGACCCTTCTTAAAACTTTAAAACGTTATTTGCAACAGTTCAATAAAATAACTGTTACTTAGTACTAAATCCAGATATATACTAATTAAAACAAATCTCCGACGACAGGTGAACTGGCTTAGCAACAGAACAAGGTTCAAATGAACATTCAAAAGATTCTATAACCATGGACAATATGAACATCCTGCCTTTTGAGCTGCACTTTATAATGTAAAGCAGTTATCATTATTTCCGTTCTCGAATAATTTTAAATACTTATGCCGCTTTTTTTCTGTGCCACGTGCTATTGAAGACAAGATAGGGGTTGTTTTAACAAGTATATTAGAGTAATACTTTATAGGGTAGTTTGATTAATGGCGTGTCTCTTACAGAGCAAGGGTCGTTTATGGATGGCACGCGTAACTATGAATTTTGTCTTCTTCGGTAAACACGGGGTGGGTTTTGTTTTCTTTGTTACTAAAGGGATGATTAGTGTCTATGTCTGAACGCTGGATATTTTTTTTAAAATATACACTCTGACAGTTTTTCTTTTACATTAAAAAGAAAAAAAAATGATTATGGCCTGTTCTTGCGTGGTAGGTAAATGGTATTAGCTTATCACTAAATAGGCTCACCGTCATGGGGTTAACCATATTTCGTCGACCGCAATTAGGAATACCGGAGTTCTATTATGGAACAATAGTTTAGTAGGATAGGCCTAAGTACTAAACTATTGTTCTGTAAATATTGAAAGAAGTAACGTAAATTTATCTCGACCAGGTAAAGTTGACATAATTATAATAATCTATGTAGGTCAGTCGAAACTTATTGATCGAACATCGATCGATCGACATTATTGATCGAAGTGACATTATAATGTCACTTCGATCAATAAAGTCACATAAAACATTCTGAAATCACATTTTATTTCTATTGTATAACTGTTAAGTCGTTTCTTTTAAACTAGGCCATTACCGGCATTGATTTAAAGGAACAAAACATATTCAGAGAAAATACATAAATACTTGATTAAACACAACGAAAAAAAAAAAAAAATAATAGGTAGGTATAACGGGTCGTAAAGTTGTGAAATTGAACAGAAAACATGACATTATTGTCGCTGATGGCATAAACACACAATCCACATCAAGTTGTAGATTGCCAAAAGAGCCCTGGTTAAGGTTTAATTAATAAAATAAAAAAAAAATATCTGTCTGTGAATTTGCATTTAGAAGAGATGAACCAAAGACAGAGACAAGCGGAAGCTCTTTGTGAACAGCGGAAACAGACATAAAGCGATCAACATCTTGCACGTCTTCACTTATTTATAATTCGCTCGATCTCGATGCTAAACTATAAAACATACCCGCCAGTGAGTTTATTACTCTCAGATATGCTCTGTGGTTTAATCATTTAAATTAAGAATACGAAAAATTAAAAAGAAAAAAAAAACAATTTCTTTCTCTCCATTTCCCATGGTTTAAGAATAATGTAGTAAGAAAATAATGATTTCGTCGGTTAGTTTACTTAAAAAAATTCGCTGTTTAGTTAATTCAGACGTTATATTATTATTCCCAGTTAAGTATTTATATCATCATCGTTATCATTCTGCTGCCGTTATCCC
Source organism: Diarsia dahlii (assembly GCA_949775195.1). Taxonomy (NCBI): domain Eukaryota; kingdom Metazoa; phylum Arthropoda; class Insecta; order Lepidoptera; family Noctuidae; genus Diarsia; species Diarsia dahlii. The sequence goes on along the minus strand of OX459211.1, from coordinate 12,625,583 downwards.
AATTTTTTTGGGGATGTCTTTTTCCATTTTTTTTTCTATTACCCGTCATCTCAACAGTTACCTCCTTTCTAGCCATTTATAATCCACCAGTTATCCATTCGGTATTACGGATGGTATTTACAAGTATCTACTCCGTCTACTCGTATAATAAAAACTGTTGAAAGTACCGGACATAAACAATTCAATCTATTTTCACATAAAAATACTTGAAGATATCAAAAAGTTGGAATCACAAGTTGTCAATCACTTTCCACGCAACAGTTATATATACGAAACAGGAACCTCTATTGTCTATAATCATCTGATCAGATTAAAAACGGTGCCGGTAATGAAAACAATGCAAACGAATATTAATGATTAATAGACGTGTCGTCTAGATGTCTGGAAATTAAAACTTAATCAATATAATAATGAGATTCCGTGTGATCGTAACGCTACACTAAACATTTTGATCAGTATATAAAGGACGAGTGAATGAGATAACAGTGGATTGTAGTAGCTATTTCGATAAACAGTTAAATATTATTGTATTTACTTCATCAATTTTAATGTATATTTGTATACACAAATGTATAACCGCATGGTTTTTTTTTAACCTAAACTGTGCAACGAATTTTAATGCACTATCATTAAGAATTTGATTACGGAAGTTTTATTTATAAACTTAAATACATATAAATAAACAAATATTACAATTTCGTCAAGTTGTTTAAATCATGCAAAGCAGATCGACGCGTAGTTTTGGATAACATTCGTTGACTAGTTACTAATTTAAGTACTTTTGTCCACAGCAGCAGACAGTCAAGAGTCTGGCAGTCCTCCGCCGAGCCCGACCGACTCTGCCACATCAGAATCAACGCCCACCTTAGTTCATATCAAGCAAGAAAACATGCCTCCAGGAACAGATGTGAAGGAGTACTACGGTACCCTAGACTTCGGGTTATCAGACACGTACCTAGCCAATAACTTCCCTGACTATGGAAGAGGATACCTACCTAGACCTCTAGACCACTTAAAATCTGTCAAAAATGAGGAAGGAGGGAAGGATGATGACCCAGGAGATAGAGACTTCATATTACCTAGTGAATTGACGTTTAAAAGTGGAGGGATATTTGCTAGAGTGAATATTGCTAATGGCACTCAGTATGGACCTTTTCTGGGGTTGTTGGAGAATCAGCCGAAGGACAGGCGATTTGCTTGGGAGGTAAGTTCTTGTGATGTCAGTATTGTACCTTCTTTTCTGTTTTTACCCGACTGCGGCGAAGCCCAAAAGGAGAGTTATTGCAAACCTTTATCAATGTCATGTTGAAATTAAAAAAAAAATTGCCGATGTCAAAGTGGCTTCTATATTTGGTTTCTTTATGAATCATACAACATGACTACCAAAAAACTCGAGTTCAGACGTGGTTAGTCGGGTGACTAACCACAAGTAATAACTATTCCTCAAACGGTCCACCTGTGCTCTCGTTCTGCTGCACAAATGTCACTCTAAACGTTATCATAACAAAGTGATGACAAAGCACTCATTCTTCCTTGTTTTAGTTAATTTACAATGAACCACTTGTAGTCGGGTCAAGTGCAAGTGTCAAAAACATCGGTCTGTTCATAAATTACGCCGAAACTGAGAGTCTGTCAGGCACGGATGCAATAAAGTGTCGATTTTATTGATCCTCCTCAAGTTCACAGTGTGTCCTTTTAAGTGCACTCCTTTACTGACTTACACACTTCATTATTTTTAATTTGTGAGGGCTTATGACGTCTGAACAAACTTTTAAATCATTTTTAGAATAGGGACACCTTTTTTAGGTGTTTTGGTAAATTGTTTTTGAGATATGAATGTGGTTTTTCACCCTGTTAGTATAAATTATGATGTGACGAGCCTCGGTTTGAGAAATAAGATTTAGATGTCACACTTTTAAACGTTTCTTTTTATTAACGAAATTCCCGCAAAATCTCGCATTATCTGCAGATAATCTATAGAGCACATGTGAGAATCAGATGAATGAAGTAAATTGTTCAATTGAACGCATCAGAGATTTTTGCGAGGGGTGTGGCAAGTTTATCTCTGGTAGGAAACGGAAATCAATTGTTGGTTCGGATTCCTGGATTACGCGAACATGTTCAAAGTAAAAGTATTGGGTTACTTGCAATCTGTTGTAGGTACCGATTTTTTGAATGAATTATTTTAATGTAGCGCAAATAATATTACTTCTTTTTGTTGATGGCAATGCGTAATGATTCAAGAACAGAACCTGGTATAAACATACGCATTAAGCGCTATCGCTAGCGTCCAAAAATATAGGTAATACGAATTTCTAGTTGATTCTTTGTCTCTCTACTTATATTAAAAACGAATCATTTCGACAAGGGCCAAAGAAATGGTAATGCCTCGTTAAAATTCAATCTAGAAATCTCATCTTCTCTACATCTCTTCAACCAAATAAAATAATAACTATAGGTAACTTACTAAACAAATAATACTTAAGTATAGCAAAAATATTTTCGCGAACTCTCATCATCAGCACAAAAGACCGGACGCGAATCGGACATAATAGCGACGATGCGCAAACGCCTATTGGATGACAGGCAGTCTGCGCGAGACAGATAACGCGCATGCGCGACTGCGCGGTACTGTAAGGTTGCAGTACAGTAGACATATTAGTATTTAAGATACAGTAATTCAATTGTGATCGAATGTTTAGCTTCGTTTGCCGAGCTCTTCTATGGCTCGGAAAGCACGCTAAGCTGTTTTTCTCGACTGTCGATTGTAGATCTTTGACAGTTGTTACGATTAGTTAGAAGCCTCAAAGTCTGACAACCTGCAGTCTTATCTAAGGGTATCAATAGTACATTGTTACCTTAGGGGTGAAAGTAACTTATTTAGTCCCCGAGACGGGGTTTGGCGCCTGAGCGCAGCGAGGGCGCTAATAGTTCGAGGGACTAAATAAGTCTTTAACCCGAGGTAAACACTGTGCTTTTCATTACGAATACAAGGAAAGTTGATGGGAATAGGCTTGCGCCCAATTACCTAAATCGAAAGAAAGAAGAAAGAAAAAACAAATTGACAAAAAAAAATAAAAAGTAAACATAAGAGAAACACTTAAAATCGGTTAAATAGGCTTGCTCTTAATTACATTGGTAGATGGCAATAGGCTTGCTCCTAATTAAATCGGTTGATGGCAATAGGCTTGCTCCTAATTAGATTGGTTGATGGCAATAGGCACGCTCCTAATTACATCGGTTGATGGCAATAGGCTTGCTCCTAATTAGATTGGTTGATGGCAATAGGCTTGCTCCTAATTAAATTGGTTGATGGCAATAGGCTTGCCCCCAATTACTTCGGTTGATGGCAATAGGCTTGTTGCTAATTAAATTGGTTGATGGCAATAGGCTTGCTCCCAATTACCTAAATCGGTGGATAGCAATAGGCTTGCTCCTAATTAGATTGGTTGATGCCAATAGGCTTGCTCCTAATTACATTTATTAATGGCAATAGGCTTGCACCTAATCACATCAGTTGGTGGCAGTAGGCTTGCACCTAATCACATCAGTTGGTGGCAATAGGCTTGCTCCCAATTACATCAAATAATTTGACAGCTGTCAGTAGAAAGCGATTCTCCCTAGGGCTGAAAAGTAGTACTTTCAACCCGCTCCGCAGGCATGTCATGACCTACTTTCAGAGTATGAGTAATGAAAAGAGTTTTACACAGTAACTGGGCTGTGGAGGTCAGAAAGGCCGTCACCGCTCCATGTAAAATATTGTTATTCAGCTGAATACATAGTTGGGAAAAGGCTAGGCAGATTATGATGATTTCAACAAATTGTCAACTTGTGAAATATTGTCAGGTAACTACATAGTTTCCAGCGTGGTGTTGTACAGTGTAACATAACAGAAAATTTACTTTACTTGCCATCCCTAGTACTCTCATTTGATTTCACAAAAAGGGCCGAGTGGTTTCACTGGTTATCTTTACACTGTGCCGTGGGTGTAAGGTTGCAGTCAAACCGCGGCATTGTTGTGTCCTCTCCGACGGACATGTAGTTCCGGCTGTTAGTACCATAGACAAGGTTATTATCTCGATTTTGTACAATGAAGTAGTTGAGGGCTGTCATGACATTGCAGCAGAAGATTAGAATGGCGGGTACGTGGAATCGCTTATTTTGTTGTCATTGATGACTGTTAATTGTTCATAAATTAATTGTTTGCGGAAGTATTTTACTAAAAAAATAATTAGGTAACTGATAACTGCTTAGAGAGTTGTTGTTGTTTGCACAGGAGGGACTTAGATTTATTATTTATCTTAATACTTTTTCTTTTTGGTTTCTTCCACTCCTGCCTGTCATAGGACTTAAGAATTTAAATTGTAACATGCTTTTATGAAACAGATCCGAACCTGTGTAGCTTAGGTTTTAGAACTGAATTGAACCCGTAGGTACCTATCAAGAACCTGACAAAGTTTATAGAAGACACGCTGTTATACGTAAACGTATGAACAACGTGTTTTCTATAAATTTCTATTAGTTCAAGCTTAGTTAAAAATGGTAAAAGTCTGATTTGAAACGGAATAAATTTATTTCCGTGGCTCGTCTGAAAATTACGCGTCATGTATATTGTAATATATATGCCTATCTATTCAACCATAAGGAAATCGACCTTAGGTATATTAGTATCTAGGTTAATAGATACCTGAGTTATTTGTTACCATGATATTTTGTTATCTTGTTGTGTAACTATCAATTAGTAAATAACGTTTTAATTAAATCTCCATAATTGGTCGGGAAATCTCTCAATTATTTTGTTCCGTCCCGTTAAGCAGAAGCCAGCCTTATAAGTTGGCCTGCAGGATGACATTACAAAAATAAAATGTGGAAGTCGGTTTTCATTTCTACAACCTTATGAGAACGAATACAGCGTAATCATTAAGATATCACATAAATCCTAGCCAATTTTATACGTACTCGTAGGTAACCAACAAACATATCAGAATCATTATATTCTTCTACAGTTTCGAATTCTTCGCTTCAGCAACCACAAATCTCTTGATCTGGTTGGTACGTGACATCCTATAAAAGTGCTAATTCTGGCACGTCATTAGAGGTGCCAGTTGTGCCCGTTATTGTGGCACAAACGCTGACCACGCTTCCGATCCGGTGACCGTAAAGGATCCTTTGATGGTTGAACTTGCTTCAGTAACAAATAACTATCGCGGTAATGGCCAATGTCCTTTATGATTTTGTGGGTTTTGTTATAGATCATCTAGGACAGGGATGGCGAACCTATATGGATCAACGTGCCATTTTTTTTAAAGAAATGTTTATTGAGACCTTACACGTGCCGTCAAATAATATTACTTAGTCTATAGTGGCTGATAATGAAAATAAATATTTTCAAAGCTAAAAGCTCTTTCTTTGCTACCAAAAAGAAAAAACTTGACCTATGTCGTAATTAATGTTTCTAATTCGTATGAATTCTATGTCGTAATTCAAATTAAAGTAAGATTGCATCTTGGACGGACTCCTCTACCAAACGGTTTCTAATCGAATCTTATGTTTACATCTCTGAAAATAATGACTCGTAGGCATAGTTGAAAATATGGTTAAAAAGACGATGGCGTGCCTAAAATATTCTGCAACGTGCCATCAATGGCACGCGTGCCATTGGTTCGCCATCCCTGATCTAGGATAAGGAAGTGAAACTTATATAAAAAAATGGAGTAGAGACGAATATATAAGGTCCCATTAAAATAGGTGGACAAAATTTCAGATATCATTCAGACCACCAAAATAAGGACGATGGTAAAAAAAATACTTAATAAGAAAAACGCATTTAAGTAGGTACCTACTCCTAAAGGATGAGTTTGTTCTAGAGTGCCGGCAATTTATTATTTTAAGTCAAAATAAAATCACTTTATTTGATGTTTTTTTTGTTTAGATTCTTTGGTTAGACCTACTGAACGCTGTGTTAAAATTTGTCCACCTATTTTAATGGGACCTTTTATACGAATTTCGATAAGATACTTTATCATTCTAAAGTAGACGAATGTGTGGAATATGTCTCTCAAAAGTAACGGTTTTCTACGATAAATCGTCCCGCATTTATTAACACTTTAACTTAAAAATAATTGAAATTGCAATTTCACATGTCTACGTAAACTAAAAGGGGTTAAATTCATTGTTGAATCAGTGATGGTTACATTATCTAACCACGGTTCCCCAAATGTCGATATCTCAATAAAAATCTTCAGCAAAAAACATCAGGGTAATCAAAGAATTCTTTATTTGAGCATCCCGTGTCAAAGTGCATTCAAAGGTTGCCAATATACCCTAATTTCGGTAGTGGCGTGACCCCCGTCAACAATTTTTTCCAACAAATTCACACTTTTTTAACCAAAAAACCGAGGTAACGGTAAATTGTATAAAAGACATGTCGTCGTATTCAAACTTTAAAATGAAAACTTGATTGGCGAGTTTTTTTACAATAAAAACGTCACCAAATCTCTTGAAACGCATCTTCTTTTTAGTTCGCTAATAAAACTTCTTCTTTTATTCGATTACCACTCGAAGTAAAGTTTAAATATTTTTCTCACAGATCTTAAAACGTTGTCAGCGAAAATATTTTCTGGTTTTGATGAGAGTTTGTCAATTATTATTTATTTTGTACCAATATCTTATCCTAACCCTTATTAAGCCACATGCAAATTAATAAATGTAGTTTATTTAAACATCTTCAGAATATTATTAATGAAACGAATGAATTTATGATGAGACAAACTAGTTTATAACAAAGGAATCATCTCACATCAAATGTCAATCAACTTATGAATATTATAGATTTGCTCATTATTTTTGAGAGGGTAACGTGGGGACATTTGTCAAACATGATGTGAAATTGGCATGTAATGGATTCCACTAATTATTATTGGTATATGAATTTTTTATTCGTTGGTGAATTAAAAAGCTGTATCGATAATTTTCGGTTGAGCTTAACAAAGGTTGGTCATGAATGATTTATTGCGTTCTGTTTATTTTTCGCCGGGAAGCGTTGGTGCCCGAGTAATATGTTAATGATGTTTATTTTATGAGAACATCTATGGTTTTATGGTTTTATGGTTTTCGATGGGCATACAATTTAAAATGCTTTTTGTGGTTAAATTTTGCGGCTTTAGTGGTTTTACTCAAATTAACGTTACTATGTACCGTTTATTATACCTACCGTTATCTATTAAGTACCAAGTTATCTTTATTGTTTAGTGTCGTTGTCAAACTTTTATGATTATAAGATCTGCCATATTTTGATTGAAAACATTCCAGCTATTTAATTCAATATCCTCTGGACCCATGAATTAAAAAGCGTTAATTTTAATTCCACAGATCAGTCAGTAGCGTCGAATCCGTTGCATTACTGTCAAAATATCTGTCATATTCGTGTGACATCCTTTCATTTCTGGCCACCCCCTTCGGAAAAGGATTAGTGATACACGCGGCCCTATTACATCTTCATTACGGTAGGCGGCTGTCATACCCCACATATTGTAATAATAACAATAAAAAATATTATTGTTACTATGTTTATTGCCTCCATTGATGATATTTGTACGTTTCGCACTGATCTCGGCTTACAATGAGAGTACAGATGTGATGTGCAGTTGTCATTGTGACAGGGCACAGTTGCGGACAAATTATTGAATAATTTCAAAGTAATGAGGAAATACCTAATACGGTTTTGGCACCTAATTAAAATGGGCAACAATATTTTGAATGATTTTATCACACTGATAATACATTGTTCGTTATGCTGATAACCTTGTTTTGTTAACAGTTATTGTTTATTCGGAATATAGTATTCCTCAATATCACGTTGTTAAATTCTTAATTAATTTTATCGTCCGTCCAAAATATCAAGGCATTCAAATGAATAAATTCTTGCTCTACCGAGAACTCTAAACTATTTATTTGTCCCGCAATGCATTATAATCGCAATGGCGGATCAATGCGGCATCAATGACAGACAGAAGCTGTCACATTAACACCTGGTCTATCTGACACCATCTGATCGGCTATCATTTGGAATAGAATTGATATATCAACAATAGTAATGGTAAAATATAAAAAGTAACTTATAAAAGCAATGTAGGTATTGTATCGAGGAATAAACATTGTATTTTAGGCATTGCATTTTAAACGATTTCTTCGTTTAAAATGCAATGCCTAAAATACTTATTAGATAATTTTGCATCAAATATTAATAATCATAACTAACTTACATTTCCTCCATTCCATCCCCATCTCTCTATTTAATTGGTAAGGTAACCTATCGCTTCAATAAAAAAAACATCTTCATAAATATTGACAACATCTTGCAGGGGTTTGCCCCTCAGTCTTGTATAAACATTACTCTTATTATTAACAAGTAGACACTTATCAGTTAATCTTACACTGTTACACAATAGCAGCTAATCCCGGGCGTGATAGAAATTTATCTTTGCTTCACCGTCATTGTCACTTTAGCCCCAGTCTCCCCTCGCATTCGAACTTGGTGGATACGGTATTCTTGCGAATTGTCGTGCGATTTTTTTATTGATTTAGCTCAATAATGTTTTTGTTTTAATGTGTTATCAAATATTTTTGTAATGCTTGTAGATATTTAATTCAGCTCTAACTAGTGTACCTACGTACTATTATTAAAACTTTAAACGGAATATTTACCACGTTTATCCGTGATCACGGCGCTTGCAACAGTGCCGAAATATCAGAAACTCCGCAAACATGGTAAATATCCCGTTTTAAGTGCTAATGGTAGTTTTATTGTCCATCCATGCTAGTTTAAAAACGCATGTGACTCGGTAGGTCAGGCAGGTAGAAACAATAATGAAAACTTAGAAGATTTTTTATGAAAAGTTGTAAGTAAATACATAAGAAACATTCCGCCAGCCTTTACATTTCTTCTGTTTGCGATTTGTTCTCTAGCTTGCAACTAAATGAACAAAGAATTGTTGTCGACAGAATAGCTTTTTCCATTTTGCCTGAAAGTTTTTCCATACACCTATATATTGTATAGGTAATCTCATTGCAAAGTTTACTCACGAGTCCTCTCTGCGGCTTCTTATTTGCTCCAATATTTTTCCCAACAAATTCGTGTTCGCAAAACAGTGCGGGCGTGCACAGTGGGGCAATATTTCATCTGAGCTGGCCAGAACAATAATAGCCTGTGGAGTCGAAGCCACGGCACGTTCGCGCCACAATGTTACCCACCACCAGTATTCGGAGACCTCCCTCGCCCTTACCCAAACTTCGATAATTAGACGCGAAAAGAGGATGGTAACGGAATACGAAGTTTCTTATGTAACTGGTTGGTTGTATACCATCGCCAGCATCCGTGTAGACAAAATAACGAAATACTCCGAAAGCAATGCGATATAGCACCGGTTATTGGGTTAGGTTAAGCGTTGTTTACACTGAAAGCTGGGCAGAGGCGATTGTTGATGCGTCCGATGCCAAGTTGCTAACTTTGACGTTGCACTGTTATTCTATTTTGAAACGGGTCAGGATTCGCGAGTGTGCGTGAATGATTCTTAATAAACAAACGCATAATATTTACCCGAAAATAGTCAATTATTTTTGCATTTTTGACCAGAAGGCTGGAATATTTTTTGGGCAAAGAATCAGCATTGCCATCCAACGTGGCAATGCTGCCAGCCTTCTGGGCACTTTACCTGTTGACAGCGGTGTGGACGAATGTTTTGACGCCCTGTAATTACTCCCCTTTTTGATACTTGTATATATTTTATTATTATCTTAGTTCTGTAAATAGTAGTTTTTAAATGTTCAAAATCAAAATCAAAATTCATTTATTCAAACTAGGCTGATAATCAGCACTTTTCGAAGGTCAAAATTTACTTTACTTTACTACAGTGAAACTTGGTTAACTGGGACTTGGATAAGTGAGAAACCTCTATAACTGGAACTCATACTGGGGTCCCATGAGACAGATTTGGATATCTGAGACACATTTAACCAGGTTTCACTATATTTACATTTTTATAAGACAGTCCCCCAAAAACGCCCACCCATCGACACTTCCTAGTGTTTAGCTGGAAAGAAGAAGTGGCGGAACAAACTCCCCAGCACATATCTGTCTGTTAGGTTGGTTAGAAGAACCAGACTCGAGACAATAGCAAGGTGTCAGTTAAATTTAAGATTTAATAAAGACACAATCAATAATAAACAAAAGTATATGACAATAAACAATGTAAACATAAACATCCACCCTCAATGACTTCAGTTTATCCGTGATCATGGTGCTTGTAACAGCGCCGAAATATCGGGAACTCGAAACAAAAATCAAACATGGTAAATATCCCGTTTATGATATTAATAGTAGTGTCAGTGACCATGTCAGTTTAAAAACTTATAATGTAAACATAAAATAATAAATACATAACATAACAGTAAACTAATTTCGGAGAAAGAACATAAATAACAAACATTGTCTTGTGTTCAACTCAGCGACCAACTATTCTTATCATCTAAGTAGTCGTTAATAGAATAGTAAGCTTTTAAACAAAGATTAGATTTAACTTTGGCTTTAAACGCATTAAATGGCAAGTCTAGAAAAGCAGATGGCAGTTTATTATAAAATGTTATCCCGAGCCCTACGAATGAATTATGAACTATGAACTTTGTGAAGCCGGTGAAAAGGAGCGCGTAGTTTATGCTTATTTCTAGTGTTGAAGTTGTTGTAAATAAACGTAAGTTTTTGCATTTACAAACAGCGTTGCGTAGTTTCGTTTACTGTTTATCAACCCCAATCATGCGTAGCTCAAAAACATCGCACCCTACGAGTATAACTTTATTGGTCTACATCCGACACCAAAAACAGCATCTATGATCTCCAAAAAACATACTGGAAATAACCGAATAATTCCGGATCCCACCGATTGTCACCGTGACGAAGCCGCCGGTGTCTTTGTCGCTCTGTGGACCGTTTTTTTCGCTTGTAATCTTCTGGTTAATCCGTTTTAACGCTTCCAGATGTGAGGTTGCACCTCTGTGGACGATTTGCTCGTTCCCAAAGGATTCGATTGCTCTTACGCAATGATTAGGACGATTTTTTATGGTTTTATTGCGTTTTCACTTTTTACAACGGATTATTTCCACTTTTTAGGAAGCAATTTGAAGTTTTAGTATATGCACAGGTTAATTACTACTGTTAGGTATACCTATATGGAATAATAAATACATATGTCGTTACCAACAGATTTTAAAACCATTTAAACTTTTTGGCATTACATTATTGGATACTAACATACATTATTTTTACTTCTCCTTGCTTTCATGTAGGTAAAGTACATCGGTACGTGACGGTTTAATCGATGTTCTTTCAAAACAGCGAGCCACTCTGCCCTCGCACACAAATATCATGTTACTGTTCGTCTGTTTGTGTTATTTTTACAACAAAACAAAACCGAAAACACGGACAATTGGCAGCGGCGCGATTGTTCACCGATCAACGAACAAACGATGGACTTGCTTTGTGCCAATCAGTAGGGAGCTGTTGATACCCGATCAATGACATACACTATGCACCTAATCCTACACTCTAATACCTGCATAGCAAAGCCTAATTTCGTCTAAATAGCTGCACCCGTTTTTTTGCTACGTGATCCGTTTTTTTGCGCAATGATAGCCGTTCGTTCGTGAATATTTGGTGGTGTCAGGAATTAGAACGTTTTGTCTCCTGTTAATGGTTGGAACGTGACCGTATAAGGTGGCCATAATTTCACAATAATGTGTCCTCTGTAATGTGACAATGATCGGTGAAGTCCATGTGAAGTCCTATTGAAATGTATATGGCTAATTTATGGCCGGGAAGAAATTGATGAACGTTACCGACGATAATGCCGACCGGTTCAGAATGGCTAATCCTTGGTGAATGATTAAAATTTGACGATTCGGAACTATATTGAATAAGAGATTTTTCAATAGCTACAAAGACTCTTTAATGCAGCAATTTAATCTAATTTTTAACGTTAAATAAATACGCCATAATCAATTCAGTACTGCAGAAACAATAACTTACGGCATAAATACAGAATAAAAGCTAACTACGAGTAGATCAACCCCCGACCACAACGTTGATGTGTAACACAAAACAAGACACTATCTACTCGTATCGGCGAAAAAACAAAGAAATAAAGAAAAAAAGCTCCCCGAAATAAAAGTCCGGTGGATAACACAGGAAGCAATGCTTTTCCTTTACTGATAAACTAGACAAGTGAAGGAAACCGGTGGAAATGTGAGCAAGATGTATGGAAAACCCTGAAGAGGGTTACTTTTCCGCTTAGCTTTTTTTTTCGGAAAGCGGAAATTTTTCCGCGTAGTCCGACGGAAGCGTTTCGTTAAGTGATTTGTTAGGCTAATTAGATGAGGGTTGATGTTGCCTGTTTAAAATTGAATACTGAGTTATGTCTACCGGTACATGGAGCCGGCTTTTAGAAAGATAAAGGGGATTTTCTACGCTATGTCTGGAATTTTCTACGGTGTGCCTGCTCTTGACTCCGATTACGCCTGATGGAAAGGCATGGATGAGGTCTATGATGGAACGAGCGTGCACTTAAGATGTCTGTTCACTTTTATTTTGAAGGCAGACTGATCAACCTTCAAAACAAGAGGCCAGCTGGTTTTGGTGTCAAAAGTAAACCAATAAAGTTATAGAGTGCGATGATTTTAAGCAGCGCATTATTGGAATTAGGGTTGGTAAACGCTACGCTAAATTACGTGAAACTATGCTACGCTGTGAAATGAAAAACTACAGCGAAATATTCACAGAATGCAAACTAAAGTATGCGCCCGTTTTTTTTCAATAAAAAAAACTACACGCTACGCAAGTTACCAAAACCCTTTATACGCACATTTTTACATATAAAAAAGTCCGCCCATTAAAATCTCGTAACCTAAATTCAAAGATAAATAGCACATAGGTACGGGTAGTAAGGTAGGGTATCAACGGTCCAATTTGGCGCAGGCGTAGCAACGCGCGGGTAAATAGGCGCTCGCAAATTGTTATCTTGTGAAACGAGACGTGTGATTCGAGCAACGACGCGTGATCCCAGCAAACCGCGCCAGGAAACTGCTCTTCAGTTCACGCTAGGGATGGGCTAGGCCTGTCGATAGTTTTTTTGGAAGGTTTGCGAAATTTTGTGGAGGTGAGGACTACAGATGAGCTTTTGGGATAAAACAGTAGGTAACTAAATCAAATTCGAGGTGGATTTTGTTATGAGTGTGCAGTTACTAATAAACAGGAAAATAATAATTACATAACGTCACGCATGTTATTGTCAAAGAATTAGGCATCTCTACCTAACTCTTCGGGGGTACCTAATTACACCCAGATTTCGACACTTATGTTTAAGTCCCATGTAAAAACAAAATCCAGACTACGTAGCTGCTACATAAAACGTAATTTATTTATTATATTATCGATTTCTCAAATAACTGAGCCCCGAACCTTTTGGAAACCAAAATGTTAAATGACAAATTCTCAAAAACAGATATAAAAATAAAGAATCATAATTGCAGTAAAAAAATGTAACTGCCTTATTGAGACGAAACTATATCGACATTTTGACATCACTAGGAGTTTATGAAATGTAATTTTGTGACGTGAACGAGTCACGAACATTTGTAGCTTTTCCGAGTGTACCGGGAAATTGCGATCTCTGCTCCGAGCGCAAAATATGAGATCTACCCGCAATTCGTTTAAATTGCGACCGAGCTTTTTATAATATAGCACTGCTGCTGCACTGTAATTGGAATTTGAACAAATACTTCACGTACTTTACACCTTTCGTAAGCTCGAATGGCAGTTTTGTACACATCAATTTGTCACTAACGGCTTTGGTTCTAAAACTGTTATGGTTTCAGGTAGTATTTTTGGCAGTTTCGTCACCTTTCTTTCAGTTTTCAAGCACTCAAACGCTTCATCGAAGTTGTTTGACGTTTTCTTGAAACATTCCTGAAGTTCACTCAGTCATTCAGGAATGAATGATCTATTACACACATAGGTTTCTAGTCACAGACAAGACTAATCTACTACGTGTTAGGAAACATCCTTTTAAAGCTCAATACTACAGATAAAAACATTTCTGTTCATATTGGCAACTCTCTCATCACCAAATTTACCCTTTTCACCGCCAGTCGTATCTATCAACTTGTATTAATTTCCCCATCCATATTTCACAAATAGTAACCCTAGTTTGTAGCAAGTGTCCACGCAATTGGCATCCTTGCATCCTTGACCGGGCGCCATCGATGACTGATGGCTAACATGTGCCGCCGGCACTTGGCAGGCAACTCATCGTTGGAGTTCGAATAGGGCTGTGACGCAGTTTTGGTGGACGGTTTTGGATAAGATTCTTGTAGGTGGTGTTTCTGAATTCGGATAGTTTGAATTGAAGAATCAATCAACAACGGTGAAAAGGCTGTTGGTTGAAACAGAGATTTTAGAAAAGTATAACGGTATTTTTGAATTTGGATACTTCAGTTGAATCAATGGTGATAAAACTGTTGAGACAGACATTTTTGAGACTGAAACCATGCTCAAGAAATGTGTTACTTAGGTTTTGTTTGATATGTAGAGTCTAAACATTGACTTTCCTTTTATGAAACTAAACAATAAGTATCTTAATCGTTTGTATCTTAAAAAAACTTTAGTGCCCTGTTTTAATGATTTTAGAAGCTCAGCATCAGTGTAGAAACACTTAATTAGAGTCATTAATAACAAAAAGCCAACAAGTGTTAAATCAATTCCTCCACCAAACACAAGCACCACTCCATAAAATCACAAAATATTTCGCGCATCAACCCTAAGACGAGGGTGCTCTAAGATAATTATCTTTTTTACCGCTCGCACCCGACGCAAGTCTAATACCGTGATAAATGCCGCGGAAGGCTTGCCAGTGACGCGGAAACCGAGGGTAGGCCAACATTCTCATTTGATTAATACTTCACTTGTTATAACATTATGTTAGTTTCATTGCAACAGATGCTTTTTATATTTTCCACGTAATTTCTTTAGACTTTTTCCTTCAAGTTAAGGAGGGATCTTGTTTAATTTTACGCCAAATTAGCCACCTTGTTTTCTTGAATATTTATACCGTTGTCAGATGTTGCACTCTTAAATTGTTTTAGGTTGGGTTTTATCAGTGTACACCATTATTTTGACGGGTTTTCAGCAGTTTGTTTGGGTGCCATTAATGCGGATAATACCTATAGCACATTTATATATGTCCTTGCATCATAAGATATCGTTAAACAGGACACATACAGGATACATTACATGTGTCAATAAAACCCCACATAACACACAAATATCGATCGCCAACCTTAGGACACTTATAAGACAATCAAACGATCAATGCCTTCAAATTATTTACACCTACAGGTCGGCTCCCTTGTCCAATGTTTACTGAAGCAATAGATCAAGTTTATAAACCCTTATTTAACAGAACAAACACGGAACCCTCAAGGGACACATCTTCATAAAATAGGGGTAATAAGGGCCATTATTGGTATTATGACTCAATCGACGGTATAGGGAAATTTGAGTGTCTGCCCGCAAATTGTAGGTTGGGTACCCCTGGTTATGAGTACCGTGTTATTTTAGACGGTTAGGGAAAGTTATTGGTTTACTTGTGGAAAAGATATCTAGCTTTAACGTCTCTATGTTATAAGTATAACTAGGTATAGCGGTATAGCTTGTCTGTGTTATAATGTTGTGGTAGGTCAGTGTTATTGCATATTGGATCAATTTTTGTAATTACTTGGGTAACTAAAAAATCATTAGACGATATCTTATTATCCCTTATACTTAATAAGCTACTCTCTCTAATACGCTGGCTCTAGTAAGTTACCTCAATGTTACAGGGCAATTTGAATGATTTGATAACAATGCCTTCTATAAATATTATATTTCTTTTCAAAATCATATAAAATGTGCACATGTAACATACTCTATTACACCTATTTTTTATCCAAGGTTTTCACACCCAATTTCTATCTCCAGTCGCAAAACCAGTCATAAATAAACAGAAACAAATATTAAAAACAAAATTATTCAAACAGAGAGCAATATAAAAGCGCTTAAAAAAAGAGATTTATAATCCCCGAATATAGATATTTATGAAAATTAAATCATCACGCTAGGGGACGGTTAGATTGGGGAGGTGGATGACAAATGGACAAGCTGTGACGAGCCGTTACATCGTGACGCGGACTAATAGCGCCATCTATTGTGGTCGCGCGGTGTCCGTCGGCGTGTCAGTTGTCCATGGTGGCCGAGAGATGGCGCCACTTATAGTGTTTTGATGGAATTAGTTATTTTAATAGAGGTTTTGAAAAGGGATTGGAGTATTGAATATCTTGTTTCAGAGTTTCCATTCTATTAGTCAAATGTGAAAAGAGGTAAAAGCATATTTTTTCCGTTAAATAATGAATGTTAGGTATCAACTATTTTTTAGGTCTTTGGTCCTAGATCTATAATACGTTTTCAATTGATAAGAGTTTATGTAACAACCAACTGGATTTCACAACTTCAATATAAATGTTATTAAAAGCTATGAAAAGTTCGTACACTTTTCTCAAATGCGTTCCTCGAGCTTTAAGAAATACAACACACGTTGAACAGGTGGCGCTGTTACAAGTCTTTCTTGTAGCAGCGCTTTATAAACTACTTCGCTGTTTTGTTTCCGATTGTTTCATTATTATTTCAACAAAACAAAAATAAATAAAATCATCTTGATTTTCTTAGACTTTTATGTTCCATGATCTCTTTGATCTATTTCTCATAGCTAAAATGTATATTTTTCGTTATTTCCAGGTCCGAGACAAGAATGGCCTCAGTGGCTGGTTGGATGCTACTACAGACAAAGGGAACTGGCTCAAACTGGTGCGCTCCACCAACTACCCGCATGATGTCAACGTGCAGCATCTTATGTTGGCTGGACAGGTATGTCCATATTGATGAAACCTTGTATGGACTTCCAAAAAGCTCAAAAAAAATGTTCCCTACGCGCTGGTGTTGAGAAATTGTCTTATGTTTAGATAGATAGAATAGGACCCTTTTCATAACATCCTCCAACATACATAATATTATCATACTTGTAATCCTAAGGGTTGTGCAGAGTTGTACCTAATGTGTAGTGTACACCCACATTTCGCCAGTTATGTTCAAGGCCCATGTAATATGGGGCGAACCTATTGTCATCATCCGGGCACGATTATTACAAAATTGGAACTTCTGCTAATTTGGTCATGCATGACAAAAATATTCCTAAAATAACCATTATTCGAGCTGGAAAGAAATGGGGGAGGCCTTTGCCCAGCAGTGGGACACAATAGGCTAATTAAAAAAACCATTATTCTTGCAACTACATCTTTTAGTAAAGCAGTTATTTTAAAATATTTATCAGTATTAATAATAGTTCCAAAAACTCCCTTCCCACTCTATTAAAAGCATCTCATGCGCTCCTCAACTTAAAATCGTCGATTAAAACTAATAACGCAAAAATCAACGAATGATTATCACAACGGTGCTAGCAGTCCATTGTGGCACTACCCCAATTAAATTTGAATGTGGAACGTTGGTACTTCCGGTGGCAGAAAATCGGTGTTCGCCTGAACAACTGTGTGCCACTTCCGGTCAGCGAGGGGAGCGAACAGATGCGGTGATTAGATTCACTTATTTGTACCCCTGCCGAGGTTAAACGGCCTATATGGAATATTAACACAACGAACTATGATATTCAGATTTCTTTTGTCGGTAAAAAAGATATATATTTTTCATATAATTTATTAAATTTTATTAAGTTTTAAACTTGATTGGGGTAATAAAATGTAGAGTTTTTTAGTTTCAGAAATATTTTTAAAATTAAGGTAAGGTGGTAATAATATAATGAACGCGAATCAATAATCACCGCAAACTGAAACTTTACGAATATTTCTTCTGATTAGCAGCTTGATCCTTTTTACTCCATCTCTTTTTATGCCTATTAGCTGACATTCGAATTCTAATTTTATATTTTCAGTCATAAGATTTACAACAATTTTGCAACAATGTTTCAGGTGTGGTACAAGGTGGTACGCGAGGTCCCATCCGGTCAGGAGTTACTTCTGGGTCCTCGTACTCCTATCTACTTGGACGACTTGCTCTCTTTAGACTCAAGTGAGTACATACTTCGATATTACTTAAGTTCTTAAACAGATACACCCAACACGGCAGTTTTAGTCGACGACTGGTTGAGAAAACTTTTAGTTAACATTTTAATGATCTCCTAATAGATATTAAGATCTCTAAAGTTCTTAGTCTTGTCAGCACATGAGAATGGGTGTCCTATATTCTTGTGTGTTGCTCATACATAGACGTATTTACTTTTGACTTTTATCGATGTACCTGTTACTACGATTAAGTCTTATGAGAACAAAATCTCGATGCTTATTCTTCGAGGTAGGTACATATTCTTTCTTTAAAAAAAACGTGTAGAGTCATTGCAGTCAAACGGTTTATTCAACCATCACCTTTTAGGCTCCTAAACTTACAACTGAACCTAGTAGAAATAAGCATCTACTTACCGTAAGAAGTTCTACAACTATACTTACTTACTTACCCATATACCCTACACTACAACTACGAGTACATACATAAGGTACTCCCAGGCTATCAGGGCGTCGGTTGAATCACGGTCACGCGTATTCACGCTTCGCTGACACGCGGGGTGACAGTTAATTGGAGTCACCTGCCCTCTGCCCTGAGCGGTGGACGGCGACCCTTGACGGCTCATATGTATTGCTAGTACATGATGATGCTAAAGTGAAAGACAAACAAATGACTGTTTTGTAAGGTAACTTAAAGATAGACTATTGCTTGAGGCAAGACTAACCCCCGTATTTATAGTCAAGTCAAAGTAATTACTTGGACTTAAGTAATTACTTACGCAAATATTTTTTTGCAATGGGCAAGAATTTAGACGAAGTTAGAACCGTCAATGAAAGCAAAACTAAGAATTCTAACGTTTGATGGTTCAAACATTAAGGCATTACTAAACTACAGAGAAAAAATCGTATCTTAAACAATGACATTTACTCAAGTAATAGTAATTACTTGTTTATAAATACGGGTGTAAGAATAGGTGGACAGACGATCTCAGTAAAGTGGCTGGGAAACTGGATAAAAAAAGTCATAAAACTGCTAAAAGTGGAGAGATTTGGAAGAGACCTATACTCACAATAGGGGATCGGACTGGGTCAAAATAATATGATTCTGTTTAGTCCGTAAGTTAGATTATCGAAAAATATTGAATACGTGTTTTTTGTTTTATCAAAACAATAAAAAATGACGAAGATTAAACGCGTCAAAGATCTTGGAGTGGGGCTTGAAACGTCACTTGTGTCGTCAAAATGTACTATCATATGACGTCACACGAGTTTTCGAAGCACTGTATCGTCTTCATTTTAAGTTTACGTGAAAAAAGAAAAAATACGTGTCCAATAATTTTTGGAAATCTATCTGACGGACTAATTAGTTTTTTTTTGTCCGATCCCCTATTTGGTGGTCACAGACAGAGAATTATATCAGTACTAGTCTAGCATAAAAAGCTTCAGTAAACTTAGCAGGGAGATACATAATATAATGTATTTAGCATTAACCAACTTTAATATTTAGCAGCGTTATTTACAGCGTCAGAGAAATTCATTAATTCTGTTAGGACAATAATTCTTACTCATATTTACTTCCCTTTCAAACCAGATATAAACAGTAAAAAATTGTCGTAATCGTATAATATAAAATTTTAGGGAAAATAGTATAAAATATTCCAATATGACTGCCATGCCGATAAGAAGTTGAAATTATTACAATTGCTTGTAACAGGTATTCCGTGTTAGTAATCGCGGATGAATTCATTCACGACTGTTAGGACTGGATCACTAGGTATTTAAATTGGTAAATCAAATGACATCATTTAGTCTACATTCCTTAGTTCGAATAGTCTTTCATTCCGCATAATGTAGTCGCAATAGAGCCACTTTGTCATAGAACTAACAGTAACTTTGTGTTACCTAGATCTCTTCTTCTTTTTCTCGTACCACGACTTCATGTTTTGTACAACCAATAGGTATCGAACAGCCTTGTCTTTTGCCTTGTCTGAGTCTTGAAGAATGAAGCCAGTTGTGCATCAGAGACTTGGTTCAAACTAAAGCATAGATCTTGAAAACTATGAGGTTCTGTAACGTCTTTGGCACATTCATTCATTTCAGCCAAAAGACGTCCACTGCTGGACATAGGCCTCCCCCAGGCATTTTTGGGGGGGGTTTGCCATAATCGCCACGCTTGGCAGGCGGGTTGGCGATCGCAGTGTGGTTGTGACAAAGACACAGAGAACGCTGCTGCCCATTCTCTGGTAAGTCCCTTAGTCGCCTCTTACGACACCCACGGGAAGATATGGGATGGTGCTATTCTTTACGTCCGACACCACACGGAACATTAATACTATTCTATCCATCTGCATCTTTATTCTTCGACTTATATCTATTTCTATACTATTCTATAGATGTTTTGTAAAAGTAAACCAAAAAAATTCAAATCACGCTGTGTATGCACGAAAAAATCTATCTTAGGGCCTGGACACACCGACACACCGGTGCCACGCGCGCATGCGATATTTAATTTAGATAAATCGCGACGTACGCGCCGCCGTCGATGTGAAAAATCACGCATATGCTTTTGTTAATGCGAGGGTGACTGTATTAAGGGTTGTTTGTTTTTGTACTAGAAGAGACAGGAACAGGGTACTTGCTTTTTATTTATGTTCTAAACCGCTTACTTTTTCTTCTATTTCCCTAAGTATAGCTATCTTGTACCATTAGAAAAAAAGTTGGATAAAATAAGCTAGTACCGTCTCACCTAAATAACGTCTAGCACATATGCACATAGTACCTACATGTGCCGCTACCAAATCATTACTTAAGTATCTCAATCTATAGTATGTACTTAGCTGTTAACAACAAACTAGTAAAACGAGATTCGATAATTTAGCTTCAATATTTTAAGCTTGTCCATAACAAATAAGTAAGTGATAACGTTACTGTCATCATCATCATCATTATCTTCATGCCCTGTTGTCAAACAGGGGCAGGAAGATCCGCTTGTCCAATTTCGATCATTGTTCGTAGTTTTACTCGTAGGTTTAGGGTTTTTCTCAGCGTCTTTCTCATTCAAACAACCTAAAAAGCAGCTCAAAAAAAATCCGTGCCCCTCTTTCTATCCCTCCACAATCTATGTCACATCCAGCAACCTTACACGAACCGTGCCGGGTCTTCAGTGCTTCCTGTACGCCTTCCGGTCCGACGTTGGCGTCGCAGCCGGCACGGTGCCGGGTGATTTATGCGATTCCAATTGCACCTAATAACCACCTTGCTCTGATTACGCATTGACTTGCTGACTTTCCCTTGCAATTGACACTAGCTGGTGATTAGGAGGTACCTGATGATAACGCTGCTCATTATAAGAATGATTAAGATAAAACAATGCTAAGTAATACCATAGAAAGATGGGTCGATGATTAAAGCTCAGTCGTAGAAAGGGCTTGAAAAAAATGGACTTGGAAAGCTACACTGTCACAAACAACGGTCAGATGGGCATGACGAAATAATAAGGGCTCCATTTTCGCCAATTGTCTACGTAATATTAAAAAATATGGAGAAGAGCAGAATCAGAACAGATCCGTGATCATGGTGCTTGTAACAGCGCCGAAATATCGGGAACTCGAAACAATAAGAAAACATGGTAAATATCCCGTTTATAGTATTAATAGTAAGAGCAGAATCATCTGGCAGCTGAAATTAACCACGATGTTGCAAACCAACGCTGCTCGAAAATTTTAAAGTAACCCTAATTTTCTCGTCGTTTTTCTATTTACAACTTTCGAAAAGCTGCCACCAAAACATGCGAATCGCAGTCACATATTGAGGGTCTATTTACTTAAATAACCACAACTCACCACCCACATTCATCACCCAAACATAAGCAGCATGACAAACCAATATAACGTCCACAATGACTCTTAAATATCCGTAATTACAAACTATTTGCAGTCAGCATTCGTTGTAAAAGCTCCGGGCATTGCGCAAGAGTTGATCGATGGACCTTCGAACCAACAGAGGCCACCTATAGCTCCATTCATTGATATGAATATCTTTTTTTTGCCAAAGGATTATATTCGGTCCGAGATAGGATTTTGAATAAATAACCTACATGACAATGGTGATCGATTGAACAAAGATAATTTATTGCCAAGTATTTTACATACGTTTTCTTCGAGTCTAAAACCGTACGGCTCTGTTACGTAAGTTCAGGCACCTTAAAATTCTCTAGATAAGAGATAGTGGTCTCATAAATAATGACACAGATTTATTGTAACAGAAATATTTTGTAAAAGGTCATTCTAGTAATCCTAGCCTCATTCCATAGGCTTTTAAGTGATTGAATTTTAAGCAGCTCTTGGGTTCAAATTGTTTAAATTCCTAGTGTTGCTATGAGCGTTTTAATGTCAGAGCAAGCTCATATAACGATAAGCAAGTTTGAATCTCGATTAAAAACTTGTCAGATTTCATACTAATCTCTATTCAGATCTAGTTTGTACAATCCATCTCCCGTCATACGCAATAACAATAATGTGGAGTTAACCCTTTATTGGCCGTGCTTTTTTCTAATAACCGCGTGCATTCGTGCGCGTAATGAATGAGTGTCGCGCGCTGACATTTGTCATCGTGCAATTGTCGCGTAGATTAAAATTGATGACGTTGCTTTGTCCAACGGCGCACGCACTATTGTGTAGTTCTATAGTAGCCCGGTTATCTTGCCTCGTGATTATTATTTTTGAAATTGATAACAAAAATGGATTATAATTACGTAGATGTTGTATTGTTTTTATCTGTCTGTTTCCAGACGGCATTATATTGTAAAACTTATGTGGTGGTTATATAAAATGGTTACGCATACATAAAATTAAACGTTGTTTATGACGGTCCAGTTAAGATCTATGAGCACGTAAACAAAGCACTTTCAAGGTGTTGTTTTAATTACATACCCATTAGAGTTAAATTATTTACATTATTCACGCCTTATACGGACTTAGAGCTACTAAACATAGTTTTTAAAATAAAATTTCTAGTATTGCCCAAACATGCAATACAGACTATAAATTGAAACGTCATACAATCGCAACGCAGCCCCTGCAAACAGGATGATTAATCAAAAAATTAACCAACGACAATAGTGCCACCCTCCATATAACCGGCGACAATCGCTCGGCGTCCCACATCGCGTATTTATTTAACAATCAAATAAATATTACGCACAATAAAATATAAATATTTCAATTTAATAACACCGCCCCCAGTGAAGGGTTGAATCTGGTCCGGGAGTCGGGAGCTTGTTTTGTTCGCAGATTAGATCGTTCACTATCTAGATGTCACGCGAAATTGAATAATTTTTATACCACAATAGATTGTGAAGCGTGTCTCCACGTTTTTGTTTTGGATTTTTTTTTAATCCTTCCAAAATATTTTTTGGTTCATTACTCTGATGACTGATATAATATTTTCGGTAGGCTACTTAAATTATCTCGCCAATTCGAATCCGACATGAATTTAATTTTTATTCAAGCTTATATTTATAAACAGCTCAAATCTACAACCTGTACCTCACAAATTTAATTTTTCAGAGGCTCAGAGTAGAATTAAATTGTATTAATATTTTTTATTATATTTTAAAAGGCCGAGGCCACATAATTTTGGCCCATATCTTTCAACATACATCTCCATGCCTTCAACGGGCTAGCGCAAACCGAAGCGTACTGAGTCCGTTTTCGCCTGCGGGTGTACCGTATAACGGTAACCTGCGCGTGCGACGCACCTGATCCGAAGGTACAGCCGCTGGCGCGAATAGGACCTATTTCCACGCAGGAAGCGAACCTTGGACTAACAGATTATCGACACGATTGTGTTCTAGAACACGGGGATATTAAATTGAATTGTTTGAGGCGATGGTTTTGTAATAAATCTGTGGTAGAGAATTTGTAAATGATATAGAGAACCTTTCTCATAAAGAAAACCACTATCGAATGTTTATCTGAAATAGTAAGATTTTTCAAATTCATGTTGAGAGTTTTTTAAAGTTTTATGTAAATAAATCTAGATCGGCGTTGATAATTCTGTAGAAATAAAGTTAAGATAAATAAAACAGTTTAAAACCCCAGTACAATTCCACAATTTATGTGGGTAGGACCCGTAGGACACAATGTTTTGAGACGAAACATATCTTATTTAAATATTTTTTTACTTAACGCCCTCCACTAATTAAAGCAACTGACTTTTAACAAGTCAAAAACGTTACACTTACAAATTGCGAGAAACAGCAGGTGTACGTTTGGGGTGTAACTCATTACAAAAATCGGTAAGTCACCGTCACGGTGCGCGGGCGCAACTCTGACATCTGTGACGTCGACATGGACGTCGTGGGAAAACTTAACGATCGCACACCCTGACTTCGTACGCGAAATGTATCATGTGCCTTATTGTTTTACTTATTTTTATAGTTGAAGTGTGGGAAAAAAATGTTTGAGCTTTCCGGTCGATTGATATTGATAAGAATGTAGTATTGAAGATATTATACAAGAGCTGATGTGGCTTAAGTATGGGGAATTTCAGGAGATTGGTCTTTATCAATGCGTTGCTCGTGTTTGGTTTAGCATAGATTTAATAACATACGAATGTAGGCGTGATTGCATAATTATCTTAGCAAAAACTTTTATGTATTTTCTTGCAAATAAACATTTTTGATTTGATTTGAAAATATTATTACAGTTTGAAATTATAAAGTATTTGGATGTTATAAGCGTCATACGTATCATAAGTTTAAGTATTTATTTATTTAACATCTATGTTGTAGTTTTCAATAGCATGTACTGTCTCACTGCTGGTCAAAGGCCTCGCCTAATTCCTTCCGTGTGGTCTTTTCCCGTGCCTTCTTGAACATCCCTTGCGGTATGCATTCAGATCGTCCCGTCACCTCTTTTTTGATAAAAATGTAAATTCACCTATAGAGGGTAGCTCTATCGCCATTAACACGAAGTTCTCATAATCACGACAATGCCCCGCAAAAATAACTAACCCTACAGCCGCTCAACTACCTCAATAACATCCCTTAAAACTTTAAAACCACAAACAGTATAGTTGTCACGCACAGATGATTTTCCATATTTCCCCAACGCGGGTCAAGTGAGCATATTAACCCTCGCCTGCAGGTGGGGTGGGGGTGTGACCGGCCCATGATAATTTGTAACAAACACTTCAGTACTGTACTGACATCGCACATAGTTTTACCTCTGACCTCTTGTGGCATCCTTTGTGATCAGTGGCATCCTGACTTTGACCTTTGGCTTTCGAGGTTTTTTTTTCGAGGTATGTTGGTTTGACCTGTTGTTTTTGAATTTAGGATAAACTCTATCAAAGTTTTGTTTTTGTAGATCTTCTTTAGTTTTTTATATTTTTTGTTTTTTTTACAAGAAAAAAAAATAGAGTGGTTTTCTTTTGCTAATTTTGAATTCTTCAGTGCGTCAATAACTATTAAGTTTTGTTTCTAATTATATGTTGTGCGTGTGTGTGCTTGATTAAGTTTTAATTATTATTTTTAAAAGAAACTTGTTCTCCTGTGATATTCAATCGGTTGTAGCGCGTACAAATATAAATCTAGCAGTTGACTATGCACTGACACGTACAACTCACCATGAGAAATTGTAATCCAACTTCCCATATTTTATTTCAATATTCATTGCATGCACTTTTGTATAAGCTATCCCCATCGCAATATCATAACTTTGTAATCCTTGAGCAAAGCAGCAGCAGTCCTTGTAAGCAGTAGTATACCTAACAATACATCCACATTTCACCTGCTATGTTTTTGATCCTCATACCAATCTTCTCAATATTCTATCAATAGGGGATCGGACTAACTCAAAAAAATATGATTCTGTTTAGTCCGTCAGTTAGATTATCGAAAAATATTGGATACGTGTTTTTTGTTTTATCAAATCAATAAAAATTGACGAAGATAAAGCGCGTCAAAGATCATGGAGTGGGGCTTGAAACGTCAATTGAAGGTACAAAATGTACTAGCATATGACGTCACACGAGTTTTCGAAGCACTGTATCGTCTTCATTTTTTGTTTACGTGAAAAAAGAAAAAATACGTGGTTAATATTTTTTGGGAATCTATCTGACGGACTAATTAGTTTTTTTTTTGTCCGATCCCCTATTCTGAAAACGGGATATTTACTATGTTTGCTTATCGTTTTTTTCTCGTTTTCAGTGTGTATGATAGTGTTAGTGACCATCATCATCATTTTCCTGCCCTTATCCCATTCTATTTGGGGTCGGCGCAACACGTTTTCCACAGAGAAGAATGGAAAACCATTCTTCTCTGTTAGACGACACAGTGGCATTTACTCCTTTCTCTTTCATATAATTTGTCTCACAATCCATCAATCCATAGTGTTAGTGACCATGTCAGTTTAAAAACTTGTTCCATAATCTTCTAACAATTTTTCAAGATTTATGGTCGATTCATATTTGCCCGATGATATCACGTCGTTATCTTAGCCTTGCCTTATCACGGATGCTCGTTAAACAATGCTCTAGGCGTGGTTTAGTCTCGTCGTGACTCGAATTAATTCTGCATGTGTCAATGCGAGCCATTTCATACTTCCGACGCCCTGATCGTGATCCCATACGTCAGAATATGACGATAATTCTGTGCAAACGTATGATATGTCCTACAGTCCTACCCTGTTATTAGCCGACGGAAATTTCGTTTGATATGTTTCCTAGAGTATGTAATTGTCACATGGTATTTAGTGGGCATTTTACGTCAGTTGGAAATTACTTTAGTCGTGTTGAGAGACAAGCCGGAAAATCACGATTATCTGTGTTATTAATCAAAGTCATACCTTTTACTTACATGCTTATTTTAGGGCTTAACCAAACTCTGAAATGTATAAGAGGCTAGTAATAGGCTTATTATAGACTAATCGATAGTGAACAGGCATCTTTAGGGCAGACCTCATCAATCGATTTCTTTCAGATGTGATCGAGGTTAAGAGCAGGATCATTTGGCAATAAAAAAAGTTGCTACAGTCGAACGGCAAAAAATACAGCTATTTTAAAAACTTTCACAAACTTTTATTTCCTGTACGCAAGTATTTTGCAATTTCATTCAATAAAACTATGCATCTAAAGTGCTTAATTGCCTAACAGGAAGGCACAACAACCACCATAGATGTACAAAGTCAATGAATAATAAATTTGGTCGTGTCGCCGTCGCATCGTAGGCTAGGCTAGTTATACATGTTACGAAACTGTCCGCCACATAATTGCATGGTTCCTATTGATTTACATAGCCCTTTATGCCTCTTAAATGACTTACACCGTGAAGGAAGTGTAGTCTACAGGTTGTATGATTAATTGAAGTGCTAGCTATTAGGCTTGCAGAGTTAGTTAAGACTGTTTAATAGGTGGACTTTTGCTGTATGAAAACAATGATGGCTCGTGCATTTTAAATAAAATGGTGTAAAAAATAGGAACTAGTGAAGTCAACCTTAACCTTTCTGTCGATAGAATAAAGGGATAAACATAACAGAACATCACGTCTGTAATCCGCAAAGGGTATGGCAGAAGTGTATCTCTATTATACACATATTATACACCCACATTTATCTATAGTTATCTTTTAAGTCCCATGTAATAGGGGGCGAGTCTATTGTGATAAACGGGGCATAAATCTAGACTCTGTGGCTGCTACCGAGATATTCCTGTTGGAAAAATTCAACAGCACTTAGCCCGACCCGAATCAAAACCACGACCTCATGTTCAATAGTCGCGCTTGTGAACATGCACTAGACCAAGGAGGTCAGGTCTTACAAGCAGATCATAGCTAAGAATTAACGTCCATTTTAAACCCTAGTCTTGGTCTTCCATGTACTGAAGTTCCAACTACTTGTTTCAGAGCGTCAGTCTTCTATTGAAAAGTTCAGCTCCCTGACGTCAGCAGATGACGAGGATAGAGAAGACGCTGACATCCGCTGCAGCTTCTGTGATCTCCCCTTCCCTAACATCGATGTGTAAGTACTTGCTTTAATGGTTTTTATTTGTGTTGTCGAGACTATACAAAACGCAAAGAATATTCTGTCGTGAACTGCAAAAAGGAGGTGTATCTCCAAATTAAGCAAATCTTGTAACGAGGAATCTTACGGTGTCTAGGTTTGATTATGTTCAAGCAATGAGCATTTGTAAAGTTGCTACTAAATAAGATGAGACAATAGGTTCGATGGGATTGGCATGTACATCTGTATAAAAGTCTCGAAAAAAAATAAAGAAAAAGAAAATTGAAACCACTTCTTGACCAGAAACATCTAGTTTCTAAAAATTATATCACGTAGTCGGTAAGTCCCCATTAATCACGTATTAGTTACATCATGACCCTGAAGGTTTTCAGATAACATTCGGCTTTATTACTTCTAAGCTATTAGGTTTATAAGGAATATTCGCTAAGCCGCACTACGATAGACGATATGATTGTATCGCCAGTAACTCTATTTATATCGGTCTAGGAAATTTATTGAGCTCTAACCGGCTTAAGTGGCTACTAAATAATTCTTATCAAAACCATTGTTCCACGCATTAACATTAAACAGTTTATAATATTGCTTTTGTAACACGTCATAGATGAGTATCTTTGCTTCTTTTAACTGTTCAACTTTGATCCGTAAATGTAGTGTTTAACTGGCCAGTTTAAAAGTAGGCAGTTAAAAGTCTAACCAACAAATTAAATTCAAATCAGTCAATCGCGCGTCTCATCTAAACGGTTCATTCAAGATGTCTGCCGGTACACGCAGAAGTCTATCAATTTCAAACGTCTTCGGAACCATTAACCTCCTGCCATTAATATTATTTGGTCGTAGAGGAGCGGGCTGTAACGATTTATTTAGTGCCAGTGATGTACTCGTTCGATAAGACGCACCTCGATGATTTGTTGCCGGGCGGGTCGATGGCACGCGACGATTCCGCGTTTTTGCTGTCACAAGCAGATGGCTCCCGCTCAAGCTATACGCAACTCATTCCACAGAATCTCTTGCAAGTATTCTGTGACAAACAATCATTCGCAAAACAATCAATAAAAAAGCTAACAAAAACAAAACAACAACAGTAGCCCGATAAAATCAGTAACACAAATAAACTAAACGTCTCATCACGAATGAAAATATATCATGAATTTATTATCTATGTGACAAGCGATGGAAGGCCATAATGGCGTGTGTCATCATATTCTATCGAAGCGCTGGCTCGTCAATAATGCAGGAGATCGAGATTATCGACATGCACCGTTCTAACGTATCCTCGTAGTGACGCAGTCCTTATCGCGGCCATCACTATTGTTTTAAACGTTTACAACGTTTCTAGGGCATCGGGAGATCGATTAGTAATTAGATGCGCGCTACATTGTTGTTTTTTTATGTTTTATAGGCTATTCGAATAGGAGGATGAAATTAAATTACCTGAATTTCAATCTGTGATAATATTTTGAATGAAAGCCTGTCTTCTGTAATCCCCAACTTCTGTTCTAAGATTTAAATCTCGTTGACATCAGTAATGCATTAAGTAGGTGTTGCATCGTATTATGCATAACTAGAATCAGCTATTCATATTATTGATATATTAAATTATAGTGTCACGTTCGTTCCGAATACTTGTTCAGGCGTATTATAATGCATCATGTGTATTACGAAATCTCATTGTAATCACTCTTATCGGATCTCTTTCCACTCTTACTTTCGTCAGAGCGCTGTCACAATTCGAATGATCATCGCCGCTGTCACACCTTGAATCGATATCAGATCGATCAGGTAGCGATTGCGAAGTCGAACACTAAAATTACAGGCTATTCGATCGTGATCCTATCTTTTGTACGATCATTATTATTTGTCTAACGCGGATTTATTTTTATTTGGCGCCGTAGTTTGTAGCTCATTCAATAAAGGTGGTAATTTTCAGAAATTAAATTACCACGGTAATTCGATCGGGTCAATTACTTTTTCAATGAACATTTTGATGGAGTATGACAGTCAGTGTTATATAATTGGTGATTAACAAGCCGTAATAACGGGTTCATTAACATGTGATACACAAACAGAGAATCGGATCGGCAGGGCGGATAATTTCGATGCTATCTCTCGGACATGGACTGAGGTACAGCATTTTTCAACCGATTGTTAGCGCTAGCCGGGATCTACAATCGATTATTAAAATGTAAGCACGTTCGTCGGTAGTACATAATTAGTCTGGAGCGGAGCTAAAATGTCGACACACATTTGTTTATTTTATTTTTAAAGTTTGTTAAAAAATATTTTGCTCACATACTGGGTTTGTTTCATGGGGTAAAGTGGGGTGAAAAGAGTAAATCGGATAGATAAGTGGACCCCGTAAAACAATATCGTTTACTTTTGTTAGTAAATCTATTAAGTACTGTTAAAGCAAAATACTTGCTACTTATCCAAGACAATTAGGCATTAATTTGTCCTATTTTTAATTAATTAATTACTTTTCTTTTATTTTCCCATACAGCGGCACTGCTAGCTCTTTCTTTTTTAACCTACCATCCAGCGCATCATAGAAACACTTAGCGTCATTTTAGTGACCAGTTAGTATCGTAGCCTCGTGTGGGCGGAGCTTAATAGATCGACTTGGAACGAAAGTTGTTCATTGGATGTTATCAATTCGTGAACATGTAGATTATTCCTATGATCGGCGGATATCAATGTCTACAGCATGTTCAGTTTCGATCTCAGCGGAAGTAATGGTTCTAGTTAGCAGATTGGCCGGATATGCTATCTGTGAATGATGGGTTGTTAATTGTACTGGGTGTGATGATAAGGAGAATTGTTCTTGTTAAAATTCTGATGGATTTAATGAAAGAAGTATGTGGTCGCAAACGCGAATGCTGACCATGAGGACTTAGGTTCGATTCGCGGATCAAATTGTTATTGGGTTTTTCCATCAGGAATTTCTTAGTAACAGCCTCGGAGACGGAGTCTGCCCAGTTGATGACAATAGGTTTGCCCCCAATTTTTTTTATTTTTTTAAAACGTTGCCCCACACTAGGAATTTCTCCTGTATCGTGGGTGCGTTCACAAACATATAAAGTCACTTACACAAATACCCAGACCCGAAACAACTATCTGCAAACCATACAAATATTTGTTCCGTGCGGGAATCGAACCCGCGACACGCAGCGCAGCAGTTCAATCGCTTAGCCACTGCGCCAACCGTGGCGTCATATTAAGTAATTATATGAGACTTAAAAATAACTGTCATAATGTGTGTGTACTATTAGGTACACACGGCTACACATCAAGCTATACAAAACCAGTATAATCTGATCGTTCATTGTGCGAAAAGATCTAGTAAAGTGAGGCCAAGATTAACTGGTTTTGTATAGCTTGATGTGTAGCCGTGTGTACAGTCACATGTTATAATTATGTGAACACTTGACAAAGTTCAACGCGAATTTCTCGTGAAATTACGATTGCAATTTGAGACTCAAAATCAAAAACTGAAAAAAAATATCAGAGGTCGTTAAGTGCTTAGAATATTAATATTAAGAAGTTATGTTTTAAAAAATATATTGACAAGTAAAGCAAACAAACAGAAAAACCAATAACTATAGATACTTACGACATATCAAAAGCAAAAAAATAACAAGTCATGGTAGCAACCCAAGTGATAACAAACCAATGTTCTATTAAAACTAACACAAAGAATGCAATACACTTTCAATTGTTATAATAATTACGCAATATACTATTAAAAGATACAACAACTGTTCTCAAAGATTCGTTTACTTAGATGTTGCGGGGTAGTGAAAAAACCGGCCAAGTGCGAGGTGGACTCGTACACAAGGGGTTCCGTACCACTGTACAATATTAAATAAATTAACAGAGAAAACGGAATATTTACCATGTTTACTATTTGTTTTGAGTTCCCGATATTTCGGCGCTGTTGTTGCTACCACGATCACGGTTCCATTTTCAGTGATAATGATAATTATAGCGAGCATGTCAGTTTAAAACTTATAACAGCGTACAATATTCAACTTTACAAATTACTAAAAAAATATAGATTGCTGAGAAAAACTAATATTTATAACTTTGTTTTAATTATTTGTTGTTATAGCAACTATCGTCATTTATATACTTAGTCAATATGTCAAGTGTCTACATATTACGATTCAAAAGATACAGCCCATGACAGACCAATGGACAAGCAGACAGCGAAGTCTTAGTAATAGGTGTCATTGGCAGTCTTTGCATACCGAACCCTAAACATACTCGTATAGTTGAAGTTTGAGATCGTAAGTATAGATACGATGCTTGTGCAAGTGAGCCCTGGGGCTATGCGTTGTATCTCAGTTGCGCGTGCGTCGATTACGAATCTACTAAATAGCGTAGAATGTACTGAGGTATTTCGGTGATGTGTTGCAAAATGTATTGATGGAACTCATTTAATTGTTTATTGGGCTTCTGAAAATTATAATGAGCTAGAATATAATAATTAGGATACTGCGAAATACTAACAACAATCTTAGGTGCAATAATTTGGGGTAAATATATGTGTCGAATAAAATAGTATTAAAAACATAACATAACATCACGCCCTGTAACACCTTAATAGTAGACTCACATTTCGCCAGTTATGTATAACTCCCATGTAATAGAGGTCGAGCCTATTGTCATCCTCCGGGTCCACGTCAAGACTCGGTGGCTGCTACTGAGAAATTCCTGATGGAAATACTTACCAAATATAACTTTGCCAGACTCGGGAATCGAACCCAGGACCTCATACTTTGCAACCACTAGACCAACGAGGCATTATAAAAAAACTACAAAATAAAATCAATATGTAAACTAAAATACACCTGTATTTACACTACACAAATCCAACTAATAGGATTCTAATTGGCTGTCTATATGTGACACACATTTCAACATGGATGTACGTACGTCTAGCCGACTAGTCGGAGAACGCAACGGACGAACAGACAGTAAGCGACGGAACCATTACCGACGGTAGATTTTATTCCTTAGATTAATTAAAAGATACGGCCACGGGCCCGCCGCCGTGAAACAGTGAAAACGTTCCATCTCAAACACCAGACGATCACGACGCTTTCGAACAGATCAACATAGATCTACCCGTACAAACAACTAGTCAATGCTAGTCCCTTAATAAAACCAGCGATGTAATCTGTGCTTATATTAAAACGCGACTAACGAGGTGTAACAGGTGCAACGTTAGAAAATAGCCGGAGGCAGCAAGGGTTGCGTGCGGTAGACCAGTTATGCCAAGGAGACTCACTTCGAACGTTTTTGCAAATGATATACGTTTTCCATCAAGCGTCGACACACGCTATTATGACGGTGATAACAGTATTCTCTACGCAATCGGAGAAAATGAGGGTCACATGAATGAAGTACTCGGAAGCGATGCGGAACACATAAACTATGCGTCTACTGCGAATTTAGCTCATAAAACGTGTTCATATAGAATTTATTGCAAAAATGAATTCATACATACGGCGAGGAACGAAAACATGTTTGAATTATGTATGGGTGAGTGCATAAGTTATGTTCGCGTGGGCGATCCCTATGCATAAAGATGTTATTATTTTGTCTTTTCCAGTAAGTAGGCTCTGTATGGATGGCAGGGCCCTATTCGAGTTCGTTAGCGTAATCTCTTCACTTTCTAATGGAGTCGTTGGTGGTATGCGATAAAATACAATTACAATATAAAATGATGTTAGATTACTGCCGCTATGGAAATGTCACTGATATAAACTAGGGTAGTTTGTGAATGTTTCTTTTAATGCAAAAAGGCTATACAAATGTTAATAGAAGACGCTATCGAATACAGATGTGATTCATACTTTATAGTTGCGTGAAATTGTCTCCTACATATTTACTAGGAAACAAATGGGACCCCATGTAGCGTTGATATTAGAATATCCCTTTTCTATTTGACAAATAATATATCTTCGTACACAAACTTCCTATAAACACTCTTTTAATTCGTCATACAATTCTATTCTACGATATAAAACTCTATAATAAACACGTCATCTTGTATTCTGAAAAGCTCCAACGTTACACATTAATAAACAAAAAAGCACATGTCTTTTTAAATACCTGTAAGTTAACTACACGCGCTCGAGGACAACAAGATCCCCGCTATAGATAATGGGTCGAAACCTGACACGGCCGCGTGGCTTTGTTCCAAAGTCCACCGGAAAAAACTCCGACTAAAACAACTTACCTTATAGATACAAAAGAATGTAACTATCCTTGAGAATAACAGCTAAATCTAAACGACCTTCGACTGAATCCTGCGATTAACTTTCTCTACACATACGCGGATGTTTTGGATCAAGGGGAAATTTTGTCGTCCTTGACATTTACTCGGCTGAATGATATTTTTATATAAATTTTCTTGTGTTTTGTTGCAGTCTCGATCGGCACTTGATAACGGAGCACGCCCAGCCAGCCGCTGCATTTCACTGCGAACTTTGTAACCGAGCTTACAGCACTCGAGTATTGCTCCTGCGTCACCGTGCACTTGCGCATACTGACATCAGAAAGTATCCCTGCGAAAATTGTCCTAAGGTGTGAATTGAATACTTGTAGTTTGATATGGATATTAGTAGTTTAGAAATGTATTGTTTTACATCCTGAAAAAACATGGGTTTATTAAAATTTCGACTTTTTTAACATAAAATCATTTCTTATTTTTATCTTTCAACATTTAACTTTAACTTCAATCATTCGTTATCAAAATGAGGCTGACTTGCACAAAAAATCACTGCATACAATTAGCGCTAAATTAATTTAGTAACATTGTTCTATATCATCAAATGTTTATACTTGACAAAACAAATATTTAGCGCTAAATGTAATTAACGATAGTCGTGCAAGAAGGTCTCTAATGGGTCACTTTTAACTCCCTGGGTTTGAATTTTAAATTAAGTGGGTCATTTACCGGTGGTATCTGTTTCACCGTTTGCGAAACCCTGATGTTATTTCAGGTATTTACCGATCCTTCCAACCTCCAGCGCCACATTCGCGCTCAGCACGCCGGGGCCCGCAGCCACGCCTGTCCGGAGTGCGGGAAGACCTTCGCCACCTCCTCCGGCCTCAAGCAGCACACGCACATCCACTCCAGCGTCAAGCCCTTCCAGTGCAAGGTTTGCTTTAAGGTGAGATTCTATGCTTTTGTCTCTAATCCATCTCAGTGTTGAACTATTAGTTTTAGTATATTAATGTTTGAATTGTAATTACTCAGTGTTCTCTTCACTTAACAAGTTTTATTTCTTTTTTAATTAAATATGCATCTAATCTAAACCCATCTAAATACATAATTGCATACAAAAATAAGTTATTTCCGTAAAATTATGGTCCCTAAAACCCATTGTCTCTGTTTCCAGGCTTACACCCAGTTCTCCAATCTCTGCCGGCACAAACGGATGCACGTCGCTTGCAGAGCGCTCGTTGAATGCGGTAAATGTGGCCAGTCCTTCACGTCTTACGCCTCTCTTACTAAACACAAGAGATTCTGTGACACCGCTGCAGCAGCTTCCGTTAACCTGCGTGGACAAATGCCCCAGGGCCTATCGCAAATACCGTCACTACAAAACGTCGGGATGAATAACCCCAACAACTCCAACCCGTTCCCGATGTACAGGGGGCCCACTCTGCCCCTGCCATACAACACGTTTGCCCACTACCCGGCACTGTTCTCTGCCGCTGCTGCTGCCTGCCCACCCGAGTTCCTCAGCCCATTGCTGTTCACACAAGGAGCAAGACTCGCTATGGAACATGACATGGCCATGTCAAATGCCAACTTAGTTTCCAAGCAGCAGGAAGGTCGCCTATCAGTAAAAAGCATGGACAGCTCAAACTCTTTAGAAGATAACAAGAAGCCAAAGGATTTGGATTTCGATAGCAAAAGGGATAGCTACAGTTCAGATAGGGCTACACCCAACAAATCACATAGCCTATATTCAAAGCATTCGCCTCCTTCTGGGGAGGAAGCGTCGTCTCAACGCCGACCATCACCGGTCATGCCACTGCCCACACCGATTGCTCCATTCAGTTTCGCAAGAGATGAAATGAAGAGGAAGTCTCCGTTCAACTTCTCTCTCAAACTCAATAATAATGACATTCAGGGCAACAAGTCACTGTCACCATTACCCAAAGACTTGTCGAAGAATGTTATCGAAGACGATAAAATGTCTGAATATTCTGATGTTGAAGAAGATACGAAGAAAGACGAAGGTGACCAGCCATTAGATTTATCGGTGACAAGGAAACAGAATGATAAGGATTTTGAAGCAGAGAATGACGATCGTTCCTTCCGCAACTCTGTCAAGTCTTATTCACCTCCTGAAAGTCCAGCACAGAGGAGCAAAACTCCTGAAAATGACACAACAGACGTGGATGTCGAAGGCGTAGAACCTAAAAGGGAGGAATCGCCACCGCAGCTAGTATCACCACCACTGGCGTTCCCCATGCCCGTTCACCCGCAGCACAGCAACTTGATCGATGCCATGTACCGGCCTCGATTCCCATCGTTCCACACTTCTGAATCGCTTCTGAACTCGTCGCACTCTCCTTATGTTCCGAGTCCGTTCAATTTTTTATCCCCACTTCTCGGTACTGATGGACCTGACAGGCAAACAAGCGCGTATGCCAAGTTTCAAGAGCTTAGTTCAGGATCCGGAAAGCTGCGCGACCGGTACGCTTGCAAGTTCTGCGGAAAAGTGTTCCCGCGGAGTGCGAACCTGACTCGTCACCTACGTACACACACTGGCGAGCAGCCTTACAAGTGCAAGTACTGCGAGCGCTCGTTTTCGATCTCGTCGAACCTTCAGCGGCACGTGAGGAACATCCACAACAAGGAGCGGCCCTTTCGGTGTCCCCTGTGCGAGAGATGTTTCGGGCAGCAGACCAATCTCGATCGTCACTTGAAGAAGCACGAGGCGGAAGGTGGAGATTCTCCAAGCTCTGCGGATACTGAGAGGGAAGATGCGTATTTCGATGATATTCGGTCGTTCATGGGTAAGGTGACGTGTTCCCCGGGCACGCGGTCCCCTGCGGCCACGCCCCCGCACGGAGCGCACGGCCCGCACGGCCCCCACGCGGCGCACGCGGCGCACGCAGCTCACGCCGCGCACGGCCCGCGTCCCTCACTCGCTATCTCCACATAGCCCCCAGCTTACCCGCTGCCGCCACCGCCACCGCTATGGACGCAGCCTTTTAACTAAGAAACGTGCAGCAGATAGACTGGAAACGACATCATCACTTTGATGTAATAAATTATTTGACCAAGTTGTCAGCATATCCAGTGATCCTATATGTCGGGTCCAGTGTAAATGCTTTAAGGTTGAAATTACCCCATTTCAGTGAGTCAGCTCACACATTGTAGGATCGTTGTAAATAAGTAAGCCAGTTGAAGTAGACGAAACGTAGTAGTGCGGGTGTATATTACGTATCTAGGGACTCTCTAACGTTCATATTGAGAGCAATATAGAATATGCATTCAGTATGCAATTTACGTTCATGATATGTATGAAATCCTAATCATTTTGTTTGTGCTTTAGCCTATTTAAGATATGCTGTAAGCACGCGTTGAAATGCGTTTTAGGTTAAACTAAAATGTATTTCAATAAAATTATTCTGGATTTGTTTGACGTAGCTAAAAACACAGTTTTTTTCTTGTTTTCTGTAAAAATGTTTTACTAGAGAAATACAATATTCTAAGCGACATGACAAATCACTTTAGTACTTTACTACATTATGATTAAATTAATTTAATTAAGATTACGAGTAGATTTGTAAGAAAAAATCGTTTTGATGATAACTTAAATATTTGTTCCTAGTTCATATATTGTGATTTAAGGTTGACTTAAAACGTATTTTCTATTATAATAAGTGTACATAAACATGTTTGTCTGTTATTGTGTAAAGTAGAGTACAAGTTCATTAATGATGTTTAAAAAATATCAAATTTTAGTGCTTCGCTCGATTTGTGAGCTATTTTTAAATTGAATGCGAATGGATTTATTTTATTATTTTAAATTATATTTTTAAACACAAATTAATTTGATGTCAATGAAATATCGATACAGAAATACGGTATTTATATTTTCATTATATTTTGTAAATTATAAAAATTGGTAAAAAATGAGGTTGCTCGTTTAGTCAATGAAAACTACCAAAGTTTTTCTATTTCCCAAAATTATTCAATATTTATTTGGTACAAAATATTATACGCAATATAATCCAGTAATTATTGGTATTGTGAATAAAATCGTTAGTTATTTGCGTCTTTAGAAAATCAATTAATTAAATAATATTTTGTTAAATTTGTTATTTACACGATTGTTGTACATAGAGTTTGCGATACACAAAAAGCATATCATGTGTTTTATATTAAATCGAGGCTCAAAGATTTTAGCGATACTTATAACAATAGTAATAAGGGTCCTATAAAAAGTTAAATGTATCTTTAAATATTATAAGAAATAACTTCGTAAGATTTTCTGCAAAGTAATTTCGATCACGTTGCTATTCTTTGCCTATCGTCTAGATATAGTTAGTACCACAGTTTTAAGCGATTCCTTGTCTTTGAGACTTTGATCACAAACAGTAATTTAAAAAAAAAGTTTTAACGTCATTTTTCATTCACAACCTCCTTGCATGAAACTTTACAAACTACGTATTTCTAAGGGCCAGTACACTTGTATCATAGGTTTTGAAGCTTGTATCTTTGGACCGCGTGATCTTTGCAATACTTGTAAAGTAAGATATTTGTAATCATATCACTCGGAGGCACTAGTTCGATAAGGTTTTAACGTCACACAATAAAGTTGTATGTTAAGTACACTTGTACTTTAATTTCAACTTCAATTAAAATATTGTAAACGCATTGAAAAAATAAAACAATACAATACAAATATGTTGTGTTCATTTTATTTACAACTTTTTAACCCACCATCTCTAGTTTACACCTGAAAAATATTCATTTAATATCAGCAAATTCGATACAAAGTATCCATTTGCGTAGCTACAAATTTCAAGAAAAATAATTTGGCTCATTTAACTGCTGCTTTAAGTAGACTTGTAGTGGTTGAGACTATTTATAAAAGTTTGAAGAAGATTGCTAACTATGAAAAACTTGATACTGACTCAGACAAAACCACTTGCTCCTGGATACCACTTGGCACTTTGGATCTGAAAAATATCTACAAAGTCCTTTTAGATTGAACTATTTATTCTTCCGAAATACTTAGATATACGAGTTGACGAGTAATAGAAGAAGACATGTTGCGTCGACACCAAATAGATTGGAATAAGGGCAGAAGAATGATTTAGGTACCTATACCTACTAATATTTCGTCAAAAGTAGTTTTGTAGAAATACGTAGTTCTTTGAAAACGACTATCTCTTATCTAGGCCCTCAGATGAAGATGTTAAAAAACTAGTCGATTTGGCGTTGAATAACGTATTAGTCGAAAATGCTAGTGTCCGTTTCGACCGCGCGGCCACGACGTTTTTTTTAAAAAAAAAAATTACCAAGTTTATGTAAAAGTTTGTAAAAGTTGATTCCCAAAACCATAAATTTGTCAAAGTTATGGTTACAAAGTTTTAAGGGTTTGAACGTGGCCGCGCCATCGAAACGCGGAGAACCGCGCGGCCACGGAGATCTTTAAAACTAAGCGTTGCAGAGACCTGCAATTTAGGTAAATAACAGATTCAATATGTAAAAAATTTGTAAAAATATAGAAAAAAATCCTAGGTTTATATTTTAGGAGCTGTAACACCAAAACCCCATGGCCGCGCCATTGAAACGGTGAAAACCACGTTATCGCCGATATCTCGCTGAAAAAGCATCGTAGAGGTCTGGAGTTTCTTGTAAAACATAGATTTGAATTTGTCAAATCATGTAAAAATACAAAAAAAAACCTTAGGTTTTTACTTTAGGTGCTATAAGACTAAAACGCCATGGCCGCGCCATTGAAACGGTGAAAAATACGTTATCGTCGATATCTCGCTGAAAAAGCGTCGTAGAGGTCTGAAGTTTCTTGTAAAACATAGATTTGAATTTGTCAAATCATGTAAAAATACAAAAAAAAACCCTAGGTTTATATTTTAGGTGCTATAAGACTAAAACGCCATGGCCGCGCCATTGAAACGGTGAAAAATACGTTATCGCCGATATCTCACTGAAAAAGCGTCGTAGAGGTCTGAAGTTTCTTGTAAAACATAGATTTGAATTTGTCAAATCATGTAAAAATACAAAAAAAAACTCTAGGTTTATTGTTTAGGTGCTATAAGACTAAAACGCCATGGCCGCGCCATTGAAACGGTAAAAAACCGCGTTATCGCCGATATCTCGCTGAAAAAGCATCGCAGAGGGCTGAAGTTGTTTGTAAAGCAATGATTTGAATTTGTCAAAAATTGGAAAAATACACAATACAATTCTAGGTTTATATTTTAGGAGCAGTAAGGCTAAAACCCCATGGCCGAAACGGTGAAAATCACGTTATCGCCGATATCTCGCTGAAAAAGCATCGTAGAGGTCTGAAGTTTCTTGTAAAACCAAGATTTGAATTTATCAATTTTTTTTTAAATACACAAAATAATCCTAGGTTTATATATCAGGAGCTGTAGTACGATATCGTTTAGAACCTTTGTTGTTTCGATAGGGTGACCATGACTTTGTGTTTACAGCAAAACTTTCCACCTATTGCATTTCCCTAGAAATTATTTCTAAATGCTTCTAAATTAAATTAAAATGAAACGATAAGATACAAAAACATATAATTATGTTTATTTCTTATTAAAAATCATATAAATCACAGATTGTTTACTTAAACTAAGATTTTTTAAATTATATAATTATTTAACATCTTAATCATCTATTAGACCATATACCGATAAGATAAAAAAATATATATGTCGGCTAACGGGATAATTTTTAGCAATATTCGTTGGTTAACAGTGGGCGTCGGTGGGTAGTGTTGGATGAAGAAACTAGACTCGTACACTCAATCAATAGTCCTAAGCACAGTAGATCTAGATAGTTAGACACACAAACTCTGTAGGTAGGTACGTATTTCAGAACACACGATGGTTTCAGCGGTTTCACGCGC
This sequence comes from Diarsia dahlii, assembly GCA_949775195.1. NCBI lineage: Eukaryota > Metazoa > Arthropoda > Insecta > Lepidoptera > Noctuidae > Diarsia > Diarsia dahlii. The sequence goes on along the minus strand of OX459211.1, from coordinate 12,584,215 downwards.
CCGCCGCTCGCGCCTGTCTACTCAATAGCGACGTACCGACGCGACCGGCCCACGCGCGCGCTCACCAATGACTCCATCAAGCGCCACCAGATGGCGCTGGCGTACTGAATACGACACGATGCCGACACGGCCATCCTGCTTTCACACGTCCTCGTGTGATCATTACTCTGCGAACAAACGCTTGCACACACACTTCCACAAGTTTGCTTTGTTCCACTCGGTCACTCCTGAACAAACTCAAAATTCATAAAATCGTTGGAAATAAGAAATTCAAACCCCCTTTTTTAAATTTAAATCAAAACCCTTCAATTACATCAAACATAATAACGGAAAATTAAAAATAATCCAAAATACAACACCCTGGGCCACGTACCATCGCTCGATTCTACCTTTTAAACTCTACTGCGATAAAAACTGACAAGCTTACAGAAACCCTCGAGTAAGACCACTAACGCCACGGCTCTCCAGCCGACCAGCAATCACATTGCTCTCACACGGCACTCCAGCCGACCAGCAAACGCATTACTCGCACGGACTCTCCAGCCGATCAGTAATCGCGTTGCCCACACACGGCACCATAGCCGACCAGCAAACGCATTGCTCTCACGGACTCTCCAGCCGATCAGCAATCGCGTTGCCCTCACACGGCACTCCAGCCGTCCAGCAATCGCATTGTTCTCACGGACTCTCAAGCCGATCAACAATCGCGTTGCCTGCGCATCCATCACATGGATCGCCCGTGTGCATCACGCATGACTACACACTATGGTCTCTCCAGACCACGATCTCCGCCAGAGTTGAACGCGCACCGCGCACCCACGTTCAACAAACAAAAGACACCGACTTCTACCGGGCTACGACTACGTAACAACTACTGGTACGGTCGAACACAATAGGGCCTATAGAAACCCTTACTCGATTTTCCACCATAACTCCAACTTGCTCATCATCATTAAAATTCTTATCAACATCGACTGGTACGTGACCCGCTGGCATCTTCTTAAGCATATCGTGTGCATATTTTTAAACACGCTTAGAATTGAAAGTTTTTCAGTTGAAAATACTTATCTTGTACCTACAAGACAAAGTAGTAACGGTGGTAAAGTTCAAAACTAGCCACACTATAATTTTTTTATGTACAATAAGTATATACGTCATGCTCTATCATGGAAAGGAAGAAAGAAAGATAAAAAAATATTTGTTGCAGAAACAAAATAAATTGATGTTGGAATCCGTGAGTTAATTACAGGGGTTATTTCAGGCATAATTCATTATTTCAAATCCTTTAGACAAATTCAATACAATCACTTTTTTTACTGAATAATCGGTGATTTATTATGTTTTTTTATAATTAAAAAAAAGTAAACTAAAATGAAACGATATGAAGCAAAAATATAATAATGTTTATAAGAAACATTTCAATTAAAGAACGAACCAATGAAAGAACTTATCATTTTAATTTAATTTAGAATGCTTGAGAAATAATTTCCAAACATTATGGATAAAGTTTTCTGTAAACACAAAGTCATGGTCACCCTATCGAAACAACAAAGGTTCTAAGCGATATCGTACTACAGCTCCTGATATATAAACCTAGGGTTTTTTTTTGTATTTTTACATGATTTGACAAATTCAAATCTATGTTTTACAAGAAACTTCAGACCTCTACGACGCTTTTTCAGCGAGATATCGGCGATAACGTATTTTTCACCGTTTCAATGGCGCGGCCATGGCGTTTTAGTCTTGTAGCACCTAAAATATAAACCTAGGGTTTTTTTTTGTATTTTTACATGATTTGACAAATTCAAATCTATGTTTTACAAGAAACTTCAGACCTCTACAACGCTTTTTCAGCGAGATATCGGCGATAACGTATTTTTCACCGTTTCAATGGCGCGGCCATGGCGTTTTAGTCTTATAGCACCTAAAATATAAACCTAGGGTTTTTTTTTGTATTTTTACATGATTTGACAAATTCAAATCTATGTTTTACAAGAAACTTCAGACCTCTACGACGCTTTTTCAGCGAGATATCGACGATAACGTATTTTTCACCGTTTCAATGGCGCGGCCATGGCGTTTTAGTCTTATAGCACCTAAAGTAAAAACCTAAGGTTTTTTTTTGTATTTTTACATGATTTGACAAATTCAAATCTATGTTTTACAAGAAACTCCAGACCTCTACGATGCTTTTTCAGCGAGATATCGGCGATAACGTGGTTTTCACCGTTTCAATGGCGCGGCCATGGGGTTTTAGTGTTACAGCTCCTAAAATATAAACCTAGGATTTTTTTCTATATTTTTACAAATTTTTTACATATTGAATCTGTTATTTACCTAAATTGCAGGTCTCTGCAACGCTTAGTTTTAAAGATCTCCGTGGCCGCGCGGTTCTCCGCGTTTCGATGGCGCGGCCACGTTCAAACCCTTATAACTTTGTAACCATAACTTTGACAAATTTATGGTTTTGGGAATCAACTTTTACAAACTTTTACATAAACTTGGTAATTTTTTTTTTTAAAAAAAACGTCGTGGCCGCGCGGTCGAAACGGACACAAATGCTATAGGTAGTCAGTAAAATATTTAATTTTAGTTAAGATGAATTACACTTAACATAAACACACACAAAACACCAGTGACTCATTTTTATAGAGAAACTCCAGTGGTTGCCGACTACATGCCGACGTAATAACGACGCTACGAATTACACAAATATGTAATAAAGTTTGCTCGTGATGCCTCGTGATGGCCCACTGGGTATTAAACTGATACTGCATTCATAATTTACTTTCCTGTATTATAAACAAATATGTATTAGGAAATAATTTTGGTTCCACGCGCACAGAGTTCTACACCTCACTCCCCCTAGCCCTAGGGACGAGTCCTGCGGGTCAAGCAGGCCGGTAAAAGTCTGTCAGTGGAAGTTGCATTAGATCCCGCTGCACCCCAACCCAAGTGTGTGAGGGAATACTGGTGTGGTTTTAGTCACTACGACTCTGACAGACCCCTCCACTTTCCCCAGGGTGTAGGACATTCATTGAGAAAAAAAAGGCCTGTGTTCAGCCGTGGGCTGTAATAGCCTGTATTGATTGATTAATTAGATTCAGTTTGGACTGCAACTCCAACAAATATATATTTCAATAATGCACAAGTAATTCTAAAATGAACTTAATTTACACCTGCAAAAAGTAGAAATTAGTTTAAACGCAAGTAACGTCAACAAGAAACAAGAATTTGTGAAGACTGTAATGTTAAAATTCCCACGTATCCACTTAATTACTGCAAAATGGCGGTGACACGATTCTAAATATCATCACGTTACTCTTGATACATGAGATAGCTCAGTTGTGGAGGACATTTCACATTCGTCATCGTGGGGAATGCTCGCTGGGTTTCGTCAACGTCGTCTGTGGCAGTTGGGGTTACCCAATGTTGGCTGACGTAAAGAACAACTCCTGTCGGGGCTACGGGTTGGTCGAATGAGATACCGCGGCCCCGGACACAAAGGGCTAAGAAGGAACATGGGTGGTTTTTAGTCAGTAGAAGTCTGACAATCTTTTCCGCCCAGTGTGGGAGGAGTCATTTGATGATTTTCCAAGCTCCAAAAAATAAAAGAACTCTAACTCTAGTAGGTATAACATCACGTTAAGCAGAGGTGTAAATATATTACAACCTTATTTCTCCAATTATGTTTTAGTTCCAGATAATAGGGAGCGAGACTTTTGCCAATTTTTAACCGACTTCCAAAAAAAGGAGGAGGTTATCAATTCGACTGTATTTTTTTGGTCCCATTGTCACCATTTCAATATCTGATGATGGAATCTTGTAGAAATCGGGGGAACTCTTCAATAAATAACAGCAGATTAACCGCGATTGTTGCTATAGCATATCTAAGCATTGTTTACGCCATCACACAACAATATAATATCACGCCTGTACTCACTACAAAGGTTATAAAAACTATTTTGTGAAAATCTGATGAAGAACTTCGGAGATATTCAACGGAACTCCTCAATAAATGATAGCAAATGGACTGGGATTGCTGAAATCTCATATTGTCTGTCTATTGTTTACACCAGTCCTAACATAACATCACGCCGGTACGTTGTGAAGGGGTAAGCACATGTGAAACACTAAAAAGTGAAAAATAAAAACTTTTTTACAAAAAATAAAACCGACTTCGACAAAAAAAACACTCAAAAGTGAAAAATAAACTTGAGAAGAAAAATCAGTTTCTGAAGTCGGTGACAAAAAAATGAAATCAAAGAAACAAAAGTCACCGACTTCAGAAACTGATTTTTCTTCTCAAGTTTATTTTTCACTTTTGAGTGTTTTTTTTTTCGAAGTCGGTTTTATTTTTTGTAAAAAAGTTTTTATTTTTCTAGGCAATACTTCAGGCAACTTTTCAGAAATTACACTTTACTCGAGTAGTAGCATTTGTGAAGGTTGTACTAACAAGGCAGTCTATGAAATCATTTCTATAAAATCACTATAGTTGATCAGAGTTTTTGTTTATCAATATTATTCTAGAGATTACTGAACCTAAAAGGTGTAAGAAACCTATGTCATACATACGGTCTTTTTCCAAAAATAAAAGTTGATTTCGTGACATATTATTATCCCAAAGTCTTTAGCTAAAAGTTTCAAAATCCCTTGGTGTTTGTTATAACCCTGAATGTGCGATCACCTTGTGACTTAATATCCACGGTGATTTCCATTTTATTGTGATAGGTGGCGTTGACTGTCACGGGACAAAAAATAAATGGCAATGGATATTAAATCCGCCTTTGCACAGATCTTATTTGTGCATAAAGTTTTAACAAAAATTAATACAAGTTTTAAGATTTGTATCCGTATTTTTTTATTTACCCTTTTTGAGCCCCAAAACATGCGGCTAATGTGGCTTCTGTGCCGCTTTTGTCACCAACGAAGCTACGAGGTGATGAAAGTTTTGGACTCACACAATATAAAATTCAATATATTAAATTTCAACTACAATTGGTAGACACAAGAAAGTTTTTAGCTTGTCTGTAATACTTTCATGGCTTCATACCTACAACCAATTTAATTTTAATTAATAATTATATCCAACTACGATGTTCTACATGTAGTTGCGCAATCAGAATACTTACACGAGTTTATTTAAATGTCAGTGACTAAACACCCCACTACGAAGCATGAACAACAGTTAAATATTGTTACATGCACAACCATCATAGGTTATTTTAAATGCCTCGATTAATTGCGAATCCACCAATGATTACTTGTGTCTAATGTAAGATCGTGAGTTTAAAAGGACACGCCGACGAAGAGCCAATCAGAGGACTCTTCCAATGTTTACTAACTCGCGATTGGCGAAGACTTCATCAAAACATTTCATTTTATATGTTCGATTGTAACCGCTGACCTATAAACTGTAAACTTTACACGCGCTTACAAAATAAACGTTCAAATCGATGGCTATCGAACACTTACGAAAATACTGTCGAGTTTCCCTTACAATATGTAATGCAAGTTCAAAACCTCAATTGTGTTAATTAAAAAGTATAATTCGAAAGTACAAACCTCGTCCTTGAAACTGATCAGTCAATAAAAACTCGAAAATTTGCAATCGATCCTCAAATTAAATGTCAAAAATCAGTTCACTGGCGCAAGGGTCAACGAAAAAGCTTGACCTTTTAGGAGATTTTAATCACTCATTATTATATAAGTGATAACCTCGAGCGAGCGGCGTTATCAGTGAAAGCAAGGACGGAACAAGGACGCCGATAGCGCAATTACACTTATTATCGAGCGGCCAGTTTGTGCGCACGCGCAGCGCCTTGGTACCCTATAATAGAGGATTAAGTGGGCGATTGAGTTCGGTCCCTGACACGCCTCATTGTCTAGGATAAGTAGTTAAGAATGGACACACCTTGGGCGAGTTAAGTTCATCTTAACATCTAGTAAAGATTCAATTAATTGATACCGCAAAATAATTTCAATTCCAAAAGACAGTGTAATTTTAGGTTAAAAGTTGAAATCCTCTCAATCTTAATAAACAGTCAACATAAATAAAATAGTGATGTGACCACGCTGCATTCGCTTCGCGTACATTCTCAATAAGGTCTTGCTTGCTAGGAATCTCGCGACACTATCGCGACATGTAGTCACTGCGCTGCCCACTCTATGTGTTAGGGTTGGCTTACATGACACCGAGGAATAAAAAACTATTTTAGAATAATTCTAAAATAGTTTTTTATTCCTTTTTATCTTATAACTAAAACCTATAGAATAGAATTTAATAGAATAGAATAGAATTAATTTATTTTGTTTCATTTAATGGATTCTCCATTTATTTTCAGGTAATATAGACCTATACATAAAAACCTTAACCTAAATATACAATATAACAGTTGAAGGTTTAACTATCTTCACGTTATGTGGGTGGTAAACCAAGTAGATTATGGCGAAGGGTTAGCACATCAATCAAAAGTCTGTAAACTACTACTACTGACTACTACTGTAGATTGAAATCGTATTAAAATTGAGAATGATTTATTTAACATACGAACAATAATAATGGTACACACGGCTACACATCAAGCTATACAAAACCAGTTAATCTTGGCCTCACTTTACTAGATCTTTTCGCACAATGAACGATCAGATTATACTGGTTTTGTATAGCTTGATGTGTAGCCGTGTGTACAAGGAAATAAAGTGTGCGCTATGTTGACTTGTGCCAAGTGGCGTACAATTGTTGGGAGAGTATTTCAAATATGAAGTTATTAAACTACATACTAGGAATCTGGAATGCCCTATAATGCTATTGATAAGTAGCACTAAAACATAACTACCGGATTTAATATAATATTAGTTTTACGACCCCACAAACCTATAAACAACATTTTCAATTCCAAGAAATCAAACCGCACTAAAACATAGGTACTAACAGCCTACGTTTATCTAAGTATTCCGCCCACATTTGATTTCCATGTAAACCGTGCTATCGCGGTGACACCGCGGCCATTGTCCGTCCTTCCCGCACAAGGCGCCACGGTGTCCCGTTTTACACAATCGTGGGTACACCCTACACGAGAAATGTGTCTTATTAGCTGGCCCTTGCAAATGTCATAGTGGTCGAGTGGCCCTTACTAAATGCAACATGTGATATATTGCACAAATTCTTGATGGTAATGCTGAAATACTTGGTCGTTATCAACGAATATAGATCGCATCTTGAGTCGGTTATTTTGGTCTAGTGTGTCAATTAGAAACTGAGTTGTGACACCTTTTAATAGGTGCTCTAAAGGGGCATCGTCCGCGTGCCTAATTAGGTTAAGTTATGCAGAATGTTTATGAAACAAAATAATCATAATCATTATTTTGCCCTTACTATTCATTTGTAGACAGTGTAGCATGTCTTCTTCTTCTTCTAACTTTCTTGCAATATCATCCATCATCCACACAGACCGTCCATCGTTTCTTTGGTGGTGTTAAGCATTTCTCACGACATTATCTTCATTTATTTAAAAATTGTTATTTATAAGTTGATTAGTATCATTTTGTACTTAATAAACTAGTTGACGGAACGAAACGGTGAAGGAAAACATCGTGAGGAAACCGGCATATCTTAGAACCAAAAATTCGAAGACATGTGACATCTGCCAATCCGCACTGGGCCCGCGTGGTGGATTATAGCCCATCCCTCTCCTAGAGAGGAGGCCTGAGTCCCTGCAGTGGGAACATTATAGGCTGATGATGATGATGAAACTAGTTGACGGGTAGAATAACCTAACCCTCGGTATATTGAAGTGTTATTTTGAGTTGGAAGGGTCTGGGTGGTAACAAGACTTAAATGATTTCAAATCCTGGGCCTTTGAATTTATTAGGCTATGAACATTAAAACAATTAACAGTTAACAGCTTTGTGGCTACAAAATATTGAACTCTATATTCAGCTGTATCAAAACAAATTGCTGTATTGTTTAAAATTCACAAGTTCGCTTACTGCAATTAAATCTCGACTTGTTCTTTAAATATTTTTTTCCGTAACCACTGGTCATTAGTGCTGCTATAAATCTTTCTTCTGTCCGTTCGTCGTCGTTAAGAACTTCATTAACTTTTCGTTGACATGAGTTTTTCAATTGAAATCATGAGAATGGGAACTCGAAACATTTTAATATCGAGATTGCGATGTGACAAACCGTCCGGAAATCAATTCGGCTTATTATTAAGTGCTCCAGCTTTTCGGTGACATTACAATGTGAGGTTTCGTTGTCATTATTAAATTGCTAATAAAGTTTAAAATGGAGAGCAAAGTCAGAAAAAATTGGTTCATATTTAAGTGTAGCAGGCTGTTTTATATAAAATTACTTGACAATTATTTACCGCAAGTCATACGCGTAATTTTATTATGAGAACTGTGGTGATTCTGTGAAATCAATGAGTGACAATACTATAAAAATAGAGCGGGGAAAATGTTTGTGTTAATTGGTCAGCCACTGATTAATTATTGATACAAGTAGTCTCTACGGCCTCCGCCCACTTGGTTAAGATAAATCAGAAATGATAATTTTACGAGCTATATCCGTTTGTATGATATCGGGCCAGTTATGACTTATAACTTATGACGTATGGTAAGGAACTTTGCGGATGTTGCTCTTAGGATATTTTATTATTATGTTGGGCAAGGCCCGATTGATTAATCTAATAAAGAATAAGTATTATTGTTTGATAGATCCTGCTACACCTTAATTCTATTTTTTGGCATTTGTCCTTGAAGTTTTATAAGCCCAGCGTTGAGATAGGTCTGGTAGGATAAAAGAAACTAGTAGACACATAACATATATAATGTTAAAATCTCGCATGTAACCCGCAAAGGGTTAGACACAGGTGTACCTAATAATTCATAAAACCCACATTTATGATTACGACCCATGTAATAGGGGTGAGCCTATTGCCATCAACCGGGCATAAATTTAGTCTGTTACCGAAAAATTCTAATGTCAAACCCAATCGAACTTTGCCCGACCTGGGAATCGAACCCAAGGCCTCATGCTCAGCAGTAGCGTTTGCGGGCACTAGAGAAACGAGGTAGTCTTCTAAAACTAATACTGGGAAAATCAATACAATTGGCTGCCCAGAAATATAATATGAAATTAAGGCATATATTGCTTGCAGATTATTTTGTACTTTTTTCTGAAACTTTCAGGGAATCAGTGAGCAATTAGAACAATTTAAGAGGATTGGAAAATCTATGTATATAAAAGAAGTTCTAATCTATGTATATAAATCTATGTATATGAAAGAGTTACAACACTTATAACTCGAGATCTGCTGGACCAATTTTCATGGTTTTTGATTCGTTGGATTTGTCTCCGCCCAGAATAGCACAATACATCTTAAAAACAATGAAAAAAAAAACACTATTTATAACTCAAGAACGGCTGGACGGATTTAGCTATAAATTGGTAGGGAGGTAGCTAAGAACCAGGAAAATACTTTTTTTTTTCAGGTAGGGTAGTAGGTAGGTAGGTAGGGTAGTAGGTAGGGTAGGGTAGTAGGTAGGGTAGTAGGTAGGGTAGTAGGTAGGGTAGTAGGTAGGGTAGTAGGTAGGGTAGTAGATAGGTAGGTTACGTAGGTAGGATAAAACGCATTGCAACGCATGCGCGGGTTCAGCTAGTAAATCTATCTTCTTCTATATCTTCTATACTTATAATAAATCTGTAGAGAGGTCAATTCTGTACATGATATATATTTTCAAAATAACTATCAGGGGGTAATTAGTGATCGATACTGATGCCAAAAATGCAATCAGTAAAATTTTTGTCTGTCTGTCTGTCTGTCTGTCTGTCTGTATGTTCCTTATAGAAACAAAAACTACTCGACGGATTTTAACGAAACTTGGTACAATTATTCTTCATACTCCTGGGGAGGTTATAGTATACTTTTCATCACGCTACAATCAATAGGAGCAGAGCAGTGAAGGGAAATGTTGGGAAAACGGGAGAAGTTGCTCCATTTTTTAAGCTTCCGTCGCGTGTGTAGCCTTAATGGTTAAAGCTACATAGAAATCATTTATGACGGAAATGTTTTACATAAAATTATCTAAAGAATATCCCACAGCAGCATTTGTCTATCTTTTATGGTTGACTCACAATAACACGTGTAACTCCCGATAGCTTAGCAGTTCGGAGCTTTCTGATTATATTTGTTTACTCTTACGTTTATAATACTCTCGCTCATCCCTAATTATAAGAAGTTAATATTATTACTTATTCAATAAAAAAAGAATCATAGTAATCGGTACAGAAACATCAAACTGAACTAAATATGAAATACGCTAATAAGCTGCGCGTGAATACTGAATCATGCCATAAGGATTATTTTTGTGTAACGGGAGCGAGCTTCATTCAATATTTGGCTGTTGATGCGTTCAGCGTTCGACCTTATTGACAGACAATAATTGATATTAACAAACCGTGCTTATCAGCGCGACTTTTAAGTCTTTAAATAGTTTATTTGAATTTCTTTTGTTGATATATTTTATAAAATAGGTATTAAGTAGTTATTTTGGTAGTGTTTAAATATTCGTTCAAATTACAAATTATTAATAGTTCGCATTTTATTTCTTTTTAGGGGAAGTAGTACGCATAGATTTTTAGATACCGATAGGTAAGTTTTGACTAATTTATGATCAATTTTATTTTTGTATTAAGTAGGTAAAAGCGTAGATACTTTTATTAATTATAGTAGTTAGGTATTTATTTTAAGTGACTACTAAATTAATAAGGCTCAAGGGCAGAATTTTCGTGTTGCTGGAGTAGATCTCGGTGTCAGTTGTTTCTCGCATTGTCAGTTATATGTCGCTCTTTCCCGGGTTAGCAGTTCTAGAAATCTTTATGTTCACGTGCCGGACGGGTCAACTTTCAACATAGTTTACCCGGAAACTTTGGGCTGAAGTTTTACCTATAGAACGCTATAGGTACCTACTTAAGCCTCATGTGAAAGTGATCTAAACAATATTACCAATACATTAACTTAATAACATACAAGGAGTTACACGCTGACGGAGTCGCGGGCACAGCTATTAATAATAATATTCTGCGGTTCCTTTTTGCGATATTTTTCAACAGTATTGTGGATTGACATATTGTATTTCCCTACTAAAATACGAAAGTTAATCTGTCTGTTACATCAAAACCACTGAACCGTGAGGAAGGACATAATGGTACTTTTTTACGAAAAACGACGGAAACGCGGACGAAGTCGCGGGCAAAAGCTAGTAATAAAATAAAATTGATTTTCTCGTGACTTCGCAACTGAACTGCAAATTTTAATACTCAATATATTTATTGCTTCCACAAGTTTACTTAGATGGTAGGTTTTACAAAGTTATGATCATTGTGGACCCTGTCGGGCACTGCAATAGTAGGAGAGAGGAAGAGGGCTTTTATTTGACTATACCTATATTAGAATTATCCTAAATTATCACAAGGGCACTCGTTGAGTGCATTTTTAGTTTAGAGCTTGGTATGTTTAACCTATTTTTATGGCGCAGTGTAAATTTCGACTGTATGTCATCCCTTGTCGTGTACAGTTTCGCACGAATTTACATAACTCCAAAATGTATAGGGTCTAATATTGTATTACAACAACAGCTTTTAGAGAAACTGCCTCGTTAGTTTCGATACCCAGGTCAGACCACAGGGATTTTCCATCAGTGATTCCTCAGTAGCTTCCACGGTGTCTGGATTCATCATTATCTGGACGCCATTACTTATCATCATCATTCTCTGGGCTCATCATCATCATCATATCAGCCCGGGATCACCCACTGCTGAGTATAGGCCTCCCCTTTTTTCTGCCACACTTCCCGGTTCTTCTCTGGGCTCATTTGCTTCTAAACTAAAATTCATTTTTGTTCAGTTCAAAATCAATTTAGAAATCCTCGACTTTTACAATACTGACGTAACTGAAATTCTTCAAACACTAATTAATATGAATGTCCTTAAAAACTAAACATACAAAGTTGCGTACCAAGACGGTGACCAGCCCCACCTCATTCCGTCGCATGTATGACGAGATGACGATATAATCAGTTCAGCACGATCCATCAAACTACTGTCAAACTTAGTCGATCGTGTACTAAGTGCCCACTATACGTTGACCTCTCAAAATGGCGCTGCTAACTCCTTATTCCCCCATTTTCAGTTCTTACTTCTTAGTTCCGTATCTCACCGGGTTTCAACTCAAAATGGTCGCTGTGAACGTCTCATGTGTTCTCCATGTTTTTTACGTGTCATTAACGTGGGACAGAATATTTAATTAGCTAATTAATATCCGGTATGAAGTGTTGTACTTACGAAACGAGTACATCCGTGGTTGTTTCTGAGAGTGTGGTTGGTTTAGGTAATTATGTGTGTGGAAAGTAGTATGTGAGCGTGAGACCGTTTTAAGAAAGGAGTAAGAAGATTTGATAAATTTTAAATGAAATACCCTTAAACTGAGCTGCTGAGCATGAGGTCCTGGGTTCGATTCCCGGGTCGGAAACTGCCTTATTGGGTTGTCCCATCAGGCATTTCTTAGTAGCAGCCACGAAGTCATATATATGTAGATATGTTCCCAGTTGTTGCCAATAGGCTCGCTCCCCATTACATGTAACTTAAAAATAACTGGTGATATGTGAGTTTACTATAATTGGGTACATCTCTGGCTAAACCTTCAGGTATTACAGGTGTGAGCTTATGTTTCTGAAAAGTGCATTTTATTTATGTTACCTTCATCATGACTTCCGTACTCCACCCCAAACGGCTCTAAATCCAACATTAAAATAAAAACACATCTCATTTCACTCTTGATAACACCTGCATTTATCAGCAGTTCAATTTTACCATAATGATCCCGTTGCAAACACAACACTATACCAATAGGAAGTGCCACAGCTCGGAGACAAATGCAGTAATCAGTAGACTGACGCCCACTCACTGCAGTTGGTACACTAATTCTATCATTTCAATTAGCTAGACAAACGCGCGGGCGGTTAATCAGCAGATAGGCTGTGTTCCTTTCACTCTTCAGATAGCTATTAGAATGAATATTATGATTGTGTTTCTGTTACGTAAAGCATATTATATATGGATTTAGGGTAGAGCATGAAAATTATCGCAATGTGTGCTTTCGGTAATGTACAAAAGGTTTAAGTCTAATTCAGTTTTTCGCTTTTACTAGCGACTCATACAGTCACGACGAAAAAAAAAGTATCACGAGTAGGTAATAAGAAGTAAACTGTTACTGTTAGCCTGTGTCATCCACTGCTGGGCAAAGGCATGTCTTACAGATTTTACTCATGTTTTGTACATCTCGCTCCGCGATTTTTATTCCAACATTCCAAAGAGTTTCTGCTCCAGAACGACAATTCACTTGATTATTACAATTTACTTAAAAACCCGACAGGACAAAAAAATACATTTTTCCGCTACATCACCGACTCATACGGTACTACTCGGTAATTCCATTATCCATCGACACATCGTGACGAACACTGAGCTTTGCGGAGATCCTGAATACTCAACGAATAGCTAGCATTATTCCGAGCTATTCTATATCACAGGCATTCAATAATATCTTAATAATGTATAGAAACTAAAGAATTCTATGAGATATGACATGACATTGGTATGATATACGATGAATGTAATTTTAAAGGAAGCCAATAAGGTCTATAATTCTGCGGGAGTTATTGGATAAGGGATTTCTGGAGATTTTCTTGGTAGACTAGCTATATAAAAAAAAAGAAAGAATTATTATCTCTGTAAAAAAAAAGTATTATACTTTGTGAAAGAGCTGCACTAATGAATGAATTTCTGCTTGAATAATTTGTTACACGTTTCTCTGTTCATCATCATCATCATTTCAGCCAAAAGACGTCTACTGCAGGACATAGGCCTCCCCCAGATGTCGCCATATTGACCGGTCCCGTGCGTCTCGCATCCAGCAGCCACTCCAGAGCTTTTCGGTTCCATCGGCCATCCGTTCTGCGAGCTCTGTTACTGTCCTGAAAGTATGTTTAAGGAAATTCTTAATTCATTGCTGAACAAATTGGTCTATTCAACAACATAAATAACGCAGGAATATTATTGAATTGTCAAAATGAATAGCGTCCGTTCTGTAATTTTGTTACGCAATTTCCGACCAGGCCTAAACCTAAATAGCTTTAAAGCACAGACTCAGTAGCCAGATAAATTAGTACGTACTAAAGGGAAAACATTTACACCAAGGAAAGACCACAAATAATCATGATTGTAGTATTTATTTGTTAGTTTTTTGTAGAAAGTCTCTGGACAGTGGCTAGGGCGGCGCGTGCCGGGTGTTGCAAATACTTACATCTTATTGTGCTATCGCTCCGTCTTGTAGTGTTGTAGCATTTGTAGCTAATGGTTTGGGATTTGTCACAATTAATCGTTTAAATTAGTGAGTGGAGAAGCACAGGTTACGAACTACGACGTCGAATATCGCCATAAATTAGGTAGTTACTTAGTTCTATGGATCGTGTTGTTCCCGAGGAAGAATATATACAATTGCACAGTTGAGGAGTTATTAGGGCATGTCGCTAATTTAGTATCCAGTAGGAGCATAGGCATTTTTGATATACATGGCTGAACAAGTTGATGTTTATGATTATACACATATGGACTTATGTTGTCAGCAGCCATGCCATGATTCATAAGAAATTGGTTCAGCTGGCAATAAAATGACTTAACAGAAAACGAAATCTCGATCGGTAAATCTTTCGCATGTAATAATATTGCAGTAACTGTAACACTCGTAACAAAGATTCCTTACCGACAAAACTCACGTGAAACAAGAGCAATTGGTCAGGAAACGGCGACCGTTACGAATGGCGGTCGACGCGGAAACATATCGAGCGATATAACATCGATACACGCACATCTCTAGCAGGGCGCGGCACTGTTGCAACGACACGCGAACTCGTGTGTCTTAAATATGGCATGGTCACTATGATATAGGCCCACTAAGTATCTAATCGCAGCGTAATCGATATTTATGCACGCACTTCACTAGTGCCGCTATCCCACGAGCGCTCGTCCATCTTATTAAGTCACTGCTGCACACAAGTCTACAATTTATCGATACACAATGTAATCGATATTGTTTAGCGTACAAACATCACTAGCATTTGCTTAGGCGCGGCGGTATTGCAACACGCGAACCCTCATGTCTCGTAGTTTAGTTCGGCGGGTGTTTGATGCAAGTGTGCTATGTATCGATAGGTAATAAGATCGATATTGTTGCACGCACATCACTGGTGGTAGTGGTGGTTGGGCGCGGCGCTGTCGCAACGGCACGCGAACTCGTGTGCCCGGTATCTGGGCTCTTGTTAATGTCACTGTAGTTGAGCTATGTTGGGCTGTGAATGGATTTGTTGGCAATTATAATAATTATGAACTTTAACAAAATGTTTACATTCTTTGGTACAGCTCATTCACAAAGTCGCCATCATCGCCTAGCCTTTTCTTAACTATGTTGGGGTCGGCTTCCTGTCTAAGTGGAAGCAACTTAATATCAGTATTTAACATGGAAGGACTGCCTATCTGACTGCCACAGCCTGAGTTTTACCGGGTACTTTGACATCCTTTGGTTGTCATAAACATTAACCTTTAGTTGTTTGGTTGTGTCTGGACTTCTGATCCACTGACGACCTGTAACGACTGCCTTGCTTTCTAAGGCACGGAGAAAATTCGGTATGTAATGGGTGGTTACTCATCTACGACCCTGAAGATCGACTCGAGCGGGAGTTATAATTAAGCCTCGAGCTCCACATCCTCAGAAGAATTATATAACTCAAATTCCAAAGCATCGAATGTCCCTACTGGACCGCGAGACACGAACTGACCTAATCTCCGCAATCCGCATGACGTGTCGCTCGCGATCTTATTTGTAGCGTGGCCGGGTCCCGACCACTGCGCTATTGTGTACCATGGACCTAAGGGGCTAAGGCTTGTGTACCACGGACCTAAGGGGCTAAGGCTTTCCTGGAATCATAATAAGGCACCGGTAATACGACAGGAGATGGACGGAGTAGCTTGTAGTAAGGACCATCCTTTTCTAGAATTTGTGCTCATTGTGAAACAACAAAGGAAGATTTTTCGAGTTTATTTATATACTTTGTCAACAGGAGATGGACAAAAGACCTTGGAGGAGGCTCATCCTTTACGTTTTTTTACGTCTTTTAAAAAAATCAGGATTTGATGAGGTGATGGTGGGCTTGCTGGCCTTAGCATCCAATGTGACTGTAGACTAGACTAGACTTAAGCCCTACGATGTGCGGCACAGTTGACAGATACCACTAAGTGTCAAAAACTGATATTTTTTTCAGATTTTTTAGAAACACCTAACATCACGACTGTAATCCTCGATGTGGTGTACCTAATTAAATAGTACACCCACATTTTGCTAGTATTTTTAAATTCCATTTAATAGGGGGTGCATGAGCCTATTGCCATCAACCGGGTACACATCCAGACTCCGTGGCTGTTATTTACTGAAGGGTACTAAGATTAGTATAAAACCATACCTAAATGATAATTTATAACAAATTACCGTCCTGTTTAAGAAATGTACACTCTTTTAATGCATTCAAAATTCAACTTAGCCAGCACCTAATTGCGGATCGATCACTTCTGGAGAAATTAAAGGATTTGGATGGGTAACTATTAAGTTGTAATACTGATGACGAACTTATTGTAATCTATACTTTTAGTATTATTCTCAAATAAGTGACTTATGTTTTTATTGAGAATAAAGTTTCTTTAAACCGAAATGTTTACGACCGCGAAAAAATTCGCAAACATTTGAACGAATCTTAGCGAAATATCATCATCAATGTGTTTCACTTTTTACTCAAGCTTCCTTCCTTGCAACACGCATTGCTCCGATTAATGCGTCCGATTGTGTCACTGCGCAATAAAAGTCATACTGACTCACTCGAAGGACCACAAACCAGGGTCGATTCAGTTTATAGAGCCATAAATAAAGTGATAAAAAAACAATTAAAACTTTTATGTCCAGTTGACTTTAACATTTGTCAAAGTGAAATTCTCTTGGTCTTTATTGATATTTGCACAACTGGTGTTTGAATCGACTTTGGTTAGAGGTTTCAGTGGTTTTAAAGACAGACACTAAAGAAACAGTGGTTTTTCAATAAGCTTCAGAGTAGTCAAATAATCTGACAAAGGCATTGAGAATTCGCAGGATGCGACAAACTGACCGGTTGACGTTGTGGTGTTTGGAGGAGTCCAATGTCCCGCAGGGCTGATATGATGAAGGTAAAGGAAGGCAAGTTTAAACGAAAGCATGCTTGTTTTACTTATGATTTTAGTTTTTGATTTGTAAGAGCAGTCACAAAGGCAAAAGACACGCAGGCAAAGAAAGGGCAAATTAATGACACCGGCTCTAAAACCTCAGAAGTCTTTTAAAGGTCTGCCAACTCCACCCTTTATGATATCATGATATCATTAGCAATGACAATCATAAAATATTTAAACACAATATACTCGCATTTATTGAGGCTATCTTTGTAATTTACCATATTTGTCACCAATTTATGTTCTAATACAATTCCGTTTCGAAGAAAATGTGTCATTGTGGTGAATGTAGGCGTTAGGCTGCGGATCTGTCACTAGTTAAGATTCAATGTGAATAATTATAGTGATTTATTAACATTTTGATAACTGCTGATCTACACCTGGTCATGGCTGACTTACCTCAAAACAAAACCCCAAACTCCAAAGAAGCCCTCCAAAGAAGATTACCACGTAAGAGCTTATAAATGCTGATAAACTAGAGAAGGAACTGGAGGAGGCTTACCTACTCCTATGAGCTTTGTATCTAAACACAAAGCGGACTTCTGCGAACTTTTACTATACTAGTACGCATTTCAGGAGCCAATAGCTAAATATTGCACTATTTGTCAGATTGAAGGCCACAAACAGTGAGCATCAATCAAAAAACAAACGTCAATCACCGACTGACTGTCCCTTGTTTTTCATACATTCTCACAGTAATTGGCGATCGACTAGGCCTGTAGTATGAACATCGTTCGAGGAAGTGTTGTCATCACCTCTTCAATGAACGGCAGCAGTTGTACTATAGAACGACCAAGGATTCGAATAGGTGGAGTATTTTCGTCTTTAAACTTCATGGTAAGCACACATACTCTACGGAGAGCAGACCCTGCACTCTCTCCAAACAAAACTCATAGTCTTATAAATATAAACCTTCTAAACTGAAGATGAACGTACCTTCCGGAGTCCAAACCAGCACAATACAGCGCTCCCATGAACATTATGCAATCACCAAAGAATAATTATCTGAGTCAGCTTCTATTTTCAATCCCATGTAAGGCTGAGGATACATTACAAAACTTGTATGCGAGACGAACACTCGACCCAATTAGTGGGTGGCCATAGAAAAAACGCATTCTCTTGTAACTGTAACGGAAGCGAGTTGACACATTTTTTGGGTTCCGTAAGGCGAATGAGAAAACCGTGGTTCTTGAGCTTTGGTTCATTACCTACTCTACTTTGTGGAAATGTAGTCAGGTAAATATATAATCTTGGCGATTTTAACGAATTCAAACACTTCAATCAATCTTTGGAAAAACCTCTCTCAGATAGTCCCTTAGGACTTTTTAGTTTCATTACTCCATGTGAAGCAGTATGATGAAGTCAAATAAATAAAGAATAAAGGGTTTAAGACAAAGTGGGCATTGTTTTTTTTGGCACCTTTTCGTAATATTATCTATTTGTCGATTTTCTTTATTTCACCACTCGCGAGAGCCATACACCACATGAATATAGATTGAAAGGGAAAAATATTGTGTAACAATAAAAAAGATAATAAAGCAGTACTTAGAACCATTTCCCCACCAAAAAGATTCTAACTTAACATTTTTTTTCCTCGTATCGCTCACTGCAAAAAACGTACCGCACCTCTGCGCACGCGGCTAAAGATGTTATCCAGTCAATTAGTGCAGTTGACTGTTTAATTGCATTGTAATTAAAGGCTATATTCGCTCGGCTAATCAGCACGCTACCGCTTTATATGGGAGGGACGCTGTACGCTTGGGTGGTGGTCGTAGTGCTAGCTGAGATTGTAGGTGTCAGCGTTTTTTTTACTTTTGTTTGATATTGATTATTAATTTAGTGGAACAAACTTAATTTATTTTCGTGACAGTGGCCCGAAAACCTGACGGCCAGTCAGTCAGCTAGTATATTGCCCAGTACTGAATTGTGGAAGTCAGGTAGGTGGTCTTTGCACGAAAAATACTGGTATTCAGCTGCATCCGGTAGGTAAGACTGAAAGCCGACCTCAACTTAATAGGGGATCGGACAAAAAAAAACTAAGTAGTCCGTCAGATAGATTTCCAAAAAATATTGACCACATATTTTTTCTTTTTTCACGTAAACAAAAAATGAAGACGATACAGTGCTTCGAAAACTCGTGTGACGTCATATGATAATACATTTTGTACCTTCAAGTGACGTTTCAAGCCCCACTCCATGATCTTTGACGCGTTTTATCTTCGTCAATTATTATTGATTTGATAAAACAAAAAACACGTATCCAATATTTTTCGATAATCTAACTGACGGACTAAACAGAATTCTATTTTTTTGAGTCAGTCCGATCCCCTATTGGAAGAACAACCCACTACCTCAACTTAATTGAATTAAGTTTCATCACCATCTGCTTAGTCTTTTTCCAACTTTCAGAACTCAGTTACTGGGAACTCAGTTACAATGCCAAATTATACTTTAAAATCTTTGATCAACAAGTAAAAATTTCAAATCTTCTATGTTATTTCTCAGGATTTCTTAAGCATCTTAAGGGCCTATTAGACCTCAAATTAGCAACTCTATTTGTAGTGGTTCAAACTTCGTTTGAAATAATGTCAGAATAAAGTTCTAATCAGCTTGCACTACAAAGCGGTTGTTACGTCTCTCACTGCGGCCGAATAGCGCGAATTGAGTGGTTTTTCGCAGATTTAATTTATTTAAAAAAAAATACGCTGTAATGTTGAAATATTTTTACATATGTCTTTAGTTGGTTAAATTTCCTTTCTGATAGTAAAAAAAAAATAACATTTATCGCTCAAAATATTGAGCATTTCGAGACGAAAAAGTTTTTTCGTGTTCTTTCTTGATTGTGATTGTGTTTTTTTTTCGAGGTTCTTGATTAATTTTAGAAAATATGTTTGCATAAGTCTTTTACCTATACATTTGACTATACACTGTATTTTTCTTGGAATTGTAATAAGAAGCAATACGGCTAACTCTGCAACGAAAAACAGGTCGTTTTTACGGTGTCCCTCTTATCGTCGCCTTAACGCGAAAACGAAAGTCACCACCGCCGCTCTCAACGTGACCACGACCATACCCACTAAAAAACTAACCCTATAAAGGCGGCGGTACAATTTTTTTCTTTCCAGCCAGATTCCCTGAGCGAGGAACGTATTCCAGCGATCGAATTTCATCACTTGGATGAGGACTAGCTGGTCATCGAGACCCAGACGTATATGGGGGTTAACACAGTCATAAGCCATGTTTAGACCGGAATGCGCATTCACTTGTTTTTAGAGTATTAGTAAGTAACGATAGTAATACCTAAGATTCAGACGTGTTTTCTTGCTTACATGTTTGTTTGTTGGGAAATAGAGAAATCTTTGTGGCGAGTAGGGTGGTCGAAAGTTGACTGTCTGGCTTTAGGTTTGCTAAAAGTGAATTTGAATACTTTAGTAGCCGTTCGTATGTCCTGTATATAGGAAAAGATGTTTTATTTTTACAGGAAACGATGATTTTTTAAGGAGCCTAAATAAGAATAGTCACTCAGGTCGATCTTCAGTTAAGGCCGCGCTTGCCTAGGGCACGCCACGATAGTGGCGGTAAGTCCCCTCTTTGAGGAGTGGCTGGAGAGGCGCCACGGCGCCCTCACCTACCGTCTGACGCAGGTCCTCACCGGACACGGGTGTTTCGGGAGGTACCTGTACCGAATCAGGCGGGAGGAAACGCCCGGATGCTTCCACTGCGAGGATCGACCGGAGGACACGGTGGAGCACACTGTGGAGGCGTGCCCTGCTTGGGCGGAGCCCCGCCGTGTTCTCGTAGCGGCGATCGGCGGCAGCGACCTCTCGCGCCCGGCCCTGGTGCAAGCCATGGTCCGGGGCGAGTAGGAATGGGACGCCGTCGCCTCCTTCTGCGAAGCAGTGATGCTAGCGAAGGAGGTGGCGGAACGAGAGAGGGAGAGAACCTCTCAACGTCCCAGCCGCCGCGGAAGGCGCTCCGGGCGTCGGGGGTCACGCGATGACCTCCGGCCACCGTAGACGCGGGCCTGTGGACGGTGAGTAACGGGCTAGCTCGCCGTCCGGCCGTCGTCATGACGGCAACAGACCGTGTCGGCGGCGCGTACGTGTTCCACGCGCGCCTCAAAGAGATGTCAGCAAGGAGGGGCCCGCAAGGGCCGACGCCCGTCGGGGCTGTGGATATCGAAAGGTTACCGCGGCTCCGACACAAGGGCGAAGAAGAAGGAACATGGGTTTGGTTTTTAGTCAGTAGAAGTCTGACACTCCCCTTCGCTCTGCCCAAGAGCGGGGGGGGTTATTCGATGATTTTCCACCCACCAAAAAAAAAAAAAAAAAAAAAGGCCGCGCTTGCCTAGGTTCATCCGTGAATGGGTGTCCAACTATTAACATACCGAGTTTCCTCCAAGCATCGGAAAGTACGTTAAGCCGTCAGTCTCGGCTGCCATTTATAAATCTTTGACAGTCGTTACTGATAGTCAATTGCCCGAAAGTCTGGTATTAACTGGCTTGTGGAGGTCAGATATTCAGTCGCTTCATGTAAGTTATTGACATTCAGCTGCATCCAGTTAGACTAGAAGCCGACCCCACCATAGTTGAAAAAAAAAGTAGTTAAAAAACTAAAAAACCCGACTGAAAAAACTGAAAAGCAAAAAACAAGCACATTTTAAATTAAACAAAACTTGGAAGCAGGCGGGGTTCATTCTATTTGCATTTTTTCTTTTCATAATTTAATATTCAAATGAACCCCGCCTGCTTCCAAGTTTTGTGTAATTTAAAATGTGCTTGTTTTTTGCTTTTCAGTTTTTTCAGTCGGGTTTTTTAGTTTTTTAACTACTTTTTTTATTTCCAACTTTTTAGTTCTTTTGTGTTTGTTCTTTCGTTGGTCGCGTAAAATTCTTCGCAGATGTTTTAACTTTTGTGCTTGTTTATAGGATTTCTCACTTTGAATTTAAGTGTATATATAAACGTATAAGTGTTATATATTTTTGTAATCTCCTTTTAAAACCCTTTATTTTGATACCCTACTCGATGGCATTGGAAAAAAATATTTTTTTGAACTCCGCGACTTGGCCCCCAAAACCCGCAATTTCTTTGTTTTTTAATTCTAATGCAGCCTATAACACTCGCGCCATCAAGACGAATCTAACGACGTGTATTTCATTCAAATCGGTTCATCCGTTTATGAGTTATGAGGGAACAAAGAAACGGACATACATACATACATACTTACATACATACATACACGTCAAACACATAACCCTCCTTTTGGGCTTCGCCGCAGTCGGGTAAATACACGTCAAACACATAACCCTCCTTTTGGGCTTCGCCGCAGTCGGGTAAAAAGGCTAGACTGATAATGTTTTTTGTTTGATCTTGTAAAGTTCATGGTTTGCTTGGCAGTAGGCTATTAAAACAATGTTTATTTGAATGAAAATCATGGGACATTAATTTGAACATAAGGAGGCAAATTGATGTCTTCTGAGCAGATCGTTTTGAACCTAAATCTACGAGTGACGCTTTAGGTCATGAATGTCTATGAGACTACGCATAAAGGTTAACTTTCAGGGATTTAAATTGCTAGTAAGTCACAGCGAGTCAAGTAAATATATCTCTGGTTCTACCCGATTGTGGCCGAGCCGAAAAAAGAAACTAAACATTAAAGTGTTTAGTTTCTTTTTTCTATTACGGTAAGTTAGTCACTTGAGTTCAGTAATTAAGTATACAATCTAATTACCTTAAAAACTGCAACGGAGAGGTCAGCTTGAAATTAACTTAAAGATTGATTAGTTCGTCCAAAGTTCGTCTAATTTGTCAGTTGTATATGGCAGCAGAAACATTAACGATTAGGCCAAACGCGACATTTTTTCAGCTCTAACCATGTTTTGAGCATTTAACTATGCAATGCGCGCTATGTGGAAGATGTCTCAACGTGAACACGACAATGCTGGCTGGTATCATGAAAACAGCCTTCTTACTCCAACCATTTCGCTGAGCACATCAGTGTGGCATACATTGCGTCGTTTCTTTAGTAAAGTTTAAGTGGTGTGTCTGTAAAACCGGTAATGGATAAGTAGCTTAGAATTAATGTTGTAAATTCGATACTATGTTGAGCAGTCTGAATCGATTCTAATTGGGTAAATCGATGGTGGACGTGCGTTACTCACTCGATGTTTACGAGTTCTTGTTAAACTCTACAACTACACTGATTGATGGATTAAACGTACTTGTACGTAGAATTTAGGAAAACGATCGTTAAATTGCCTATAAAGTATTAGTGTTTATCTACTAAGTAATTTTATAGCAGCCATATTTATAAATATACGCAGAATACTAGAGATTAGCGTGGTTATAACAATTTGCATATATTTTCTAGGACTTTAGTAATTATCTTAGTGCCTAGTTAAAACGTTTTAGGCAATAACGGTTTCGAGCTATCTAATAGAGATCTGCATAGTTTAAAATTTAGAAGCCCTGGCCTTGGATATAATGTGTGTTTCATGACCATTTATGGGAATAACGTTGCATTAATTAACTTTTAGTTTTAGGTGTTTATTTTTAAGGTCTTGACCTACAAAATAGGTCAATGTGTCAAAAACTTTTCGAACATAATTTTAGTTTTTGCTTGCTTGTCTAAAATTATAGAATACTAGCGGACGTCCCGCGGTTTCACCCGCGTAGATCCCGTTCCCGTGGGAATACAGAGATAAAAAGCATATACGCAGGAACACCATGGGTTGAGTTAAGAATAGACCTTATTCCCGTGAGATGTTTTCCCCCCTGCACACAGGCGATACCCTGAGTTAGATCATAAATAGTCATAACACGTTTACATGTCACATTATGTTATGTTTTTAAACAAGATAGGGCCGGTGTTTCGAACCTGACTACTCTGAGAAACATGGATAATAGCCTATGACACTCAGCAATAATGTGGCTTTCTATTGGTGAAAGAATTTTTAAAATCGGTTCAGTAGATCCCGAGATTACCCCTTACAATTTAACAAATATACAAACACACAAACTTTACCTCTTTATAATATTAGTATAGAAGTATAGAAGTATAGAAGTATAGAAGTATAGAAGTATAGAAGTATAGAAGTATAGAAGTATAGAAGTATAGAAGTATAGAAGTATAGAAGTATAGAAGTATAGAAGTATAGAAGTATAGAAGTATAGATAGTATAGAAGTATAGATTTCAGAGCAAGTCAATCTCGAGTGACAAACCGTTCATCATAAGCCAATTCAATTCAATCAACTTGATCAACTTCTTCAATTAACTTGATTCAGCAACTGTCATTCAGTTGCCACCAGCCATCCTGCGGCGTCGCAGGGTGACTGCGGAAGTCCCACCTTACGCTTCCCTAAAGAACACGTCTACCCTTAGGGTCATCGGCATTTCAGCTTCCTTATTCTTTTACTAATGTCGACCACTCTGGTACTCTATCGAATCACCTCGTTCCGGATGCTACCCCTCAGAGAGACAGAGAGACCAAGCATAGCCCGCTCTATGGGTCGCTGAGCGAGCTTACCCATATTTTCTATCTATTCTATATTTACTGTCTAATTTCATTGTTTAGGTTTTTCCACACCAAATACTTTTCCTGCATAGCTTTTTTTTAATATTTTACGCATTGCTCCAGTATTTCACTAGCGTAAGAAAAGTAAGATTCACATCGTCTAATATTAGTTCTAAAACAGACTAAAATCACAAGTATTCAAGTCTACTCCATAGTCTACAGGTTGGGCTAACAGTGACTCATAATCATTAAAGATTTCAAAGTCCATTTCATAATCGACCAGCAATTAACGCCGAATACATTGAATCACTTTCCTTATCTGCAGAATTATTCGATTACGAAGTAATTAGCAACACAAATACTGGCGGTAATATATTAATATACACGCAACTTGCTCCTCTATACTGAGATATAGTCGGGGAGCTGGGAACTAAAAGAGGTTTTAGTTTCCAGAATGGTGATTTTAAATGTGGCCATCAAAGTACTGAAAACAATGTGATATTTATCGGGTAGTTAGAGTAAACAGTTGTTTTTCTCGAAACATAGAAGAAAATAGAATAGAAAAAAATAAAATACAAATAAAATAGAGAAATTGATAGACTCGGTAGTTGAACACGCCAAAGCGACCGTAGGAAAAATTGAGCTTTATACAGCGTTAACTCTTAGATCAATCTTTGTTTCAACACGGGCAACGTATTTGGCATTGTTTAGCTGAAGCTAAAGCTGGTACAAATTCTAATCAATCGTCAATTATTTACATAGTCTAGAACAGATCACTAATCAAATTCGTAAACGAGCTCCTAACTCCACAAAAACCGGACGCGTACGAAAACGTTGCAAGAAGTACGAGAGCTAACGAGAGACGCCTTAGTGCACAAGAAAAAATTCTTGCGCTTGTGGGTCATCGCATAAGGCAACGTCGAGTGCGCTGCAAAACTCACCTTCCATACACAGACACATTAATATTACATTAAAACACACGTTCGCGCGTAATACAGGCTGCATGTGTCAAATTGAAATATACGACAATCACACGCAAGTGACGTTTACAATAGATACGTTAATTGGTTGTGACTCAGGTACGTGTGTCGCCGTCTGTACTCCACGTTCCTCGGGATAACTGACGTTCATTATCATGATTCATTTCTACCTATTACTACGATTGTTATCTAGTTAATGACTTAATTTTATTTGCCCTAGAATTCTTTGTTGTCAATGATATATTTTTATTTGTTAATTGTAACACTTTTCGCATTATCTCCCTTAACAGCTTTATCTTACTTCACACGCTGCAATCCACTGCGTGATGTCACATGTGATCTATGTTTGTAATGGATACCATGACTTGAGCGATTTATGTCTACATTATTACGTACTGAATCGCAAACTATTGAGACAGACGTAAAAACAGTTCAAACTTGGGCATTAAAAATATTTTAAATTTCCATTGATCGTATCTTTGATTCCTTTTTGGTTGGGTTTTATATCAGGTTGTTCTAGAAAGGGTGGCAGCTTATCACTAGGTTCTATAGAGGGATAATGACATGCTGTATTAGTTTTTATTTTCAAAGCTTCAGGCGCCATCTGCCATGTTTGGCATCTACATATAAAGGCATGGCGTCGTGACGTAAATTCATCTTGCTTTTCGATAATTTATTGTGATTTATCGTCGATTAAGTACTGGTATGATCCTTCCTTTATTGTAAAAAGTTACAACTGCATTATGTTACGGCTTAAGTAATACATTAAGTTCCACTTTTATGGCTCCCCTGTTCGATTAAATATCAAACATAAATTTATTTTGTAAATTATTTAATAATCGATTTTATTTTAGTCGGTTTTAATTGTCTGAGGTAAAATATTTGATTTGTAATTTCATATTGGCAACATCGCCATTTTTTCCTTCTTCTTGACTCTGCACCATTGTAAGATGCATACAGATCCAAGTGCTTTAATTAATGAATACGTTTCGGCCTTATTTAACACAGCATTTTTATTGTACACCCCCAATAATTAAAGTATCCACTCGACCCCAAACTATAGTCACACTCGCCCCTTGTTTCCCTTGTGCCCCTAACCACCAGGTTAGGCACTAATCACACGATAAAGTTAAATAAACACCAGTATGTAAATGTCCTATCTCCCAACTTTTACCCAACATCATTAGAATCGAAAGTACTCAGTTACTAAGAAAGCGGAGACAACTGAAACAAAATAATAAATACTAGTTTATCTAACTAAGTGGTCTATTCAATAGAAACGTTGCGAAAACGGACCTTATTGCGTTACGAAAATACAAATTGTGTTTGATACGTAAGACCAGGGGGGTGAAGGGGTGCAGAGAGGGGGGATTGAGATTCAAAGGAGCGTGTGCCTCTAATTTAGCGTGGACGTCGCTGCCTGTTCAACCAGTTCGGTTACAAAAGCAGTAGGGATCTCAAGTTTTGTTACACAAAAGTTAGGTATAGGCATCCTAAGTTAGTCGAGATCTAGTTGCATTTCTAAGGCAGATAAACTAGTTGCTTGTCGTAAATAAGAGCTGTATAGATAGATAGTCTAGAAATTTTAAAACTTAAAATTAGTGCTTCCATAAAATGAGTTTGTGATAAAAACTTGAAGACGCAGTAACACGTTCGGAAGACGGGAATTATACAAACTGGTAGATGAAGGAAAATATGCATCTATTTCATTCATTAGTACACGTTAAAATTACATAAACTCACACCTTCTTCCCAAGGGGTACGGCAGAAACTACAAAACGCCACCAACTAAGATCCTTACATACATCCTTACAAACTGTCTCAGTTTGATTAACTTCACAAATATTTGCTTTAAATTAAATTCTCGAAACCCTGTCTTCGTAAATACCCTATCAACACCATCTAAAGGTGACAAACTGACAAATGACGCCCATTTCAAACAACATCTCCGAACGATGAATCAGACAATTTCAAATTCAAATTCGGAATAGAATATTCAAATGAGCGTAATTAAGGCGCACGCGCAGACCGATTAGCGGCGCGCGCTCGCGTAGGATGCCCTAACTTTCACTAATAAAGTCCACATTACTCAATTACTGGTGGCCATACTTTCTGTAGGAAATTACTAGGATTGTTCAGATAGTTAATGTTGTAAATGTGTATCAACTGTGTAAGCTTGGCTAGATGTATGGTCGTGTTCTCTTTGGAGTAAGTCTTGAGGAAGTGAGGTTGTGAATGTAACATGGTTTGAGTTTTAGTTGTAAGACAATGACGAATAAGAACCATGGGACATGGATGTTGGAAATGTTTAGATATTTTGTAGTACAAAAAAACTGACAGTTTGTTGAATAAATTAATGCAAATATGATAGCTTATTTACAGCTAGCAGTCGAAGATAAAGTGTTAATAGTGGAAAAAGAGACCGTGATAATTCGCCGAAGACGCTTTGTGAACAAGTAATTAAATAAAAAAATTAAAAAACCCCCGACTCAATAAAATACAACATTGGTTCTCCACTTTTACTCCCTTTAAATCAAAGTTTGACCAAGTTTGATTTAAAGGGAGTAAAAGTCAAAAAACTATTTTCAAGCTTTTTTGTTTTTAATTTCATTAGTTTATACATATATCTCATTCCCTTTCAATATAGTGTACATTATTCTAAAAATCAATGACTTTAATTTTTTTACTACCCGTATTAAGAGAGTTGTAAAAATAAACGTAATTCGTCATTTTGTGATGGCGGCCATCTTGGATTTAAAATTTGTTATTGTGTGTAGTTTTCTACTAATCAAGCCCTTTCATTTGATACCCATATTGATGGAGTTGTGAAAAAATATGCACTCCGCCATTTTGTGGCGGCGGCCATCTTGGATCGATGTTTTTCAAACATAGCTAAGAACACTCTCGACTAATTCACCTTTCAAACAAAAAAAAACTAAATCAAAATCGGATCATGCGTTCGGTAGCTACGATGCCACAGGCAGACACGCTCATAGACAGACAGACAGACACGTTAAACTTATAACATCCCGTCGTTTTTGCGTCGGGGGTTAAAAAGGAAGATAAGATTTAAGTTAAGATTCTACGAGCCCACATGTTTTAGCATTTCTCAAAGGTTTCCTCATATTTGATAAAATACTTCAGTAACCCAGGTACGGTCCGTAAGATCGAAAGCAACCCCAAGAAGCTGCTGGTCTTTCTCGGAGAGGTGGGCTGGATCGAATAAAGGAGAATGACCAAATTGGCCCAAAAATTAGTAAAAAAAAACAAGTTGTGCCCCCAGATTTACAAGGTAGCTCATTTGAAAGGGTGGGGCTCAAAACATCAACAACCAAAATGTCAACACCATACCACCAACAGTTTAATTTGACAATGAATCACAATATCATTAGCTTAAAACGTAAACGGTTCAAAATGCTCAAAATGTTCAAAGGGCTCTCTAAATATTTCCAAGCAGCTTTCAGGCGGTGAATTGCTAGTATTGCTACTGATATGTAATATTGTGGTTCATTGTTATATTAAACAGTTGATGATATGGTGTTGACATTTTGGTTGTTGATTGTTGATGTTTTGAACCCTACACTTTGAAAGGGTGGGGTCACAATTATGAATCAGAATATGGATCATGATAATTATGAATCATTACCTGGATCATAATATGAATCATGATATGAATCATAACATGAATCAGAAAATAGATCATGATATAATTCATAACATGAATCATAATATGAATCTTAATAATCATAATATATATTGTGAATCATAATATGAATAATAATAAATCATAATATTATAATTCATATTATGAATCATAATATGAGTCATAAAATGAATCATAATGTGAATAATAATATGAAACGTAATATGTGTATGTATGTGTGTATTGAATATGAATCATAATATGAATAGAACGAAAGAAAGAAAACGTATTTATTTGGCACATGCGTGTGTATCTCATGAGTGTGTATCTCACGGCTGCGCCAAATAGGACCTGTTCAGCAAACTGCCGAGCAACTAGTACCCGACGCTGGTTTTCAACTGGCGATGGCTCACACATGGTGATGTGACGAAAGTAAAACAGCCTTGTACTTTGTGTTATTAGTCAGTAATGTGTATGGATAGATACTTATAAATTATATGCAGAATAAGTGTACAATAATAACAAGTAAGACTTCTTAGTAATAAAATAATAATAATAATAAAATATATTATAAAATACGAATACGAGTAAAGTGCAAGACAAAACAAAAACAAAAAACCAAGGTAGGTACGCATTAAATACATTGTGACGGGAGTTGAATCACAACCTGGATCATAACCTGGATCATAATATGAATCAGAATATGGATCATAATATGGATAATAACATGAATCAGAACATGGATCATAATTTGAATTATAACCTGGATCATAATATGAGTCAGAATATGGATCATAATATAGATCATAACATGAATCAGAATACGGATCATGATATGGATCATAATATGGATCATATATGAATCAGAATATAGATCATAATGTGGATCATAACATGAATCAGAATATGGATCATAATATGAATCAGAATATGGATCATAATATGAATCATGACATGGATCATAATATGAATCATGACATGGATCATAATAGTTTTTGGAATTTTGTCAAAGGTCAACGCAAAGGCGCACATAGGCAAACGTGCACTGAGTTTGAGTATGATAGACGGGGGTCGTGGTTGGAGAGTACTTACTTTAGATCCGTGTTTTTGCCGTGCGACCCCGTCCCATCTGCAACTAATCCTGAGCTGAAAGTAGCAGACACGCTCTATTCCTCACGTATCGATGTAATGTGATTGACTCAGTAGCAATTCGCCGCCTGAAAGCTGCTTGGAAATATTTAGAGAGCCGTTTGAACATTTTGAGCATTTTGAACATTTTGAACCGTTTACGTTTCAATCCCAACACAAGTATTTTTTATTACTTACTGGGGCTGTTTCATTCACATGTGTTAATTTTAACTTTGAGACAAATAAACAATTTTTTTTTATTTAAACTAATGATATTGTGATTCATTGTTATATTAATCTGTTGATGATATGAAGTGTTGACATTTTGAACCATTTATGTTTTAAGCTAATGATATTGTGATTCATTGTAGGATTAAACTGATGATGATATGGTGTTGACATTTTGGTTGTTGATGTTTTGATAGTTGATGTTTTGAACCCCACCCTTTGAAAGGTGGGGTTCACAATTATGGATCAGGATATGGATCATAATATGAATCATAACCTGGATCATAATATGAATCATTTCCTTTAAATTCGAATTTCTCGCTTAACCGCACTTAGTAGCTGGCCGTTATGAATTGCTAGGCACCCGCAGCCCACTACCTGAGACCAGAACGCACTCTCGTGGTAAGATAGGCTAGGATGTGCGTATAATTTTCCAATGTGCAATTTCCTTTCGGACCAGAACTCTGGGAAATGTTTATAGACTGAATATTCTTTAGTTATAAGTACATAGAAGTGCCTTACATGTTTATATAGTCTGATTGAGATCTCTTTAGTTTTTAATAAGTAAAGTGTGTATAAGAGTAACTAAGTTTAAAACGATTTAAAAACACTAATTACATTTAATTGGCATTATGAATATTAAAAGTTGGTGATTTGCAATATTTTTTAATTTTATTTTCTAACATACACCTCTAGTTAACATATTAGTACATTTAATTAGCTTATTTATCAATAAATATTTTAGAATTTACATGTTAAAAATCCGGGTCCACCAGGCGTACCGTGTAACTTTTAGTCAGGTATGTCAGGTCTTCTTGTGTTAGGAGGATTTTCCTCTTCTTCGCGACGTTATTCGAATAAACTCGGACTATTAAATCTGTTTAGAACATAGTTTTGGTGGCATCATCCACAGAAGCTTTCTTTTTTTTTTTGATGCTTTGTTGAGAAAGGGAGTTGAAACAAAACTTGGGAGTTTGAATTTTGCGTGGTAGGTAATTTAAGTAATATGTTTTTGCAATATGTAATGTGCATAGTTAATATTAACAATTGTATAATTTAGAATGAAACCACCTTATTACCAGCAGTTTTGCCAGCGGTATTGCCAGCAGTATTGCCAGCAGTTTTGCCAGCGGTATTGCCAGCAGTATTGCCAGCAGTATTGCCAGCAGTATTGCCAGCAGTATTGCCAGCAGTATTGCCAGCGGTATTGCCAGCAGTATTGTCAGCAGTATTGCCAGCAGCATTGCCAGCAGCATTGCCAGCAGTATTGCCAGCAGTATTGCCAGCAGTATTGCCAGCAGTATTGCCAGCAGTATTGCCAGCAGTATTGTCAGCAGTATTGCCAGCAGTATTGCCAGCAGTATTGTCAGCAGTATTGCCAGCAGCATTGCCAGCAGTATTGCCAGCAGTATTGCCAGCAGTATTGCCAGCAGTATTGCCAGCAGTATTGCCAGCAGTATTGCCAGCAGTATTGCCAGCAGTATTGCCAGCAGTATTGCCAGCAGTATTGCCAGCAGTATTGCCAGCAGTATTGCCAGCAGTATTGCCAGCAGTATTGCCAGCAGTATTGCCAGCAGTATTGCCAGCAGTATTGCCAGCAGTATTGCCAGCAGTATTGCCAGCAGTAATACTTATTAAGAATTACATACTTTAATCTGGAATCTCCTTATAAATAGAGTTCTGCTTGTGTTAGGAGGATTACCCTCTTCAAAACGCTCTTAAAAAAAACTAGAGATATAAATATTGCAGCCCACCGGTATCTGGAACAGGGTCCGAGCTACTGGCGGTCAGGTCTAAAAGGGCCACTTTTAGCAATATCACCATTGAAATCACCAGAAATTCGAATTTAAAGGAAATGAAACCACCTTATTACCAGCAGTTTTGCCAGCGGTATTGCCAGCGGTATTGCCAGCAGTATTGCCAGCGGTATTGCCAGCAGTATTGCCAGCAGTATTGCCAGCAGTATTGCCAGCAGTATTGCCAGCAGTATTGCCAGCAGTATTGCCAGCAGTATTGCCAGCAGTATTGCCAGCAGTATTGCCAGCAGTATTGCCAGCAGTATTGTCAGCAGTATTGCCAGCAGCATTGCCAGCAGTATTGCCAGCAGTATTGCCAGCAGTATTGTCAGCAGTATTGCCAGCAGTATTGTCAGCAGTATTGCCAGCAGCATTGCCAGCAGTATTGCCAGCAGCATTGCCAGCAGTATTGCCAGCAGTATTGCCAGCAGTATTGCCAGCAGTATTGCCAGCAGTATTGCCAGCAGTAATACTTATTAAGAATTACATACTTTAATCTGGAATCTCCTTATAAATAGAGTTCTGCTTGTGTTAGGAGGATTACCCTCTTCATTCGCTCTTAAACAAAACGCTCTTAAAAAAAACTAGAGATATAAATATTGCAGCCCACCGGTATCTGGAACAGGGTCCAAGCTACCGGCGTTCAGGTCTAAAACGGCCACTTTTAGCAATATCACCATTGAAATCACCAGAAATTCGAATTTAAAGGAAATGATTCATATTATGGTCCATATTCTGATTCATATACCTATAGCATACCTATAGCGACGATTCGTTCCCTGAGTTCGTCGCCGTCTAAAGCCGAAGATCTTTTGCATAGCAGGGTGTCTAAATGTGGTAACGTATTTAGTTTCGAACATGTAACACCTCGTGATGTAGTTAACGTTTTTAGTTCACTTAAGTCTAAAAACACAGGTGATTACTGGGGCATTTCTATTAAACTTTTAAGTAACATTATCGACATCGTAGCGTTGATTTGGGTACTTTCCCTGACCTTATGAAGAGCAGTAAAGTCATCCCTCTATTTAAATCAGGCAGTAAAAATGATATTGGGAACTTTAGATCAATTTCTATTTTACCTGCTTTTAGCAAAATTTTTGAAAAATTAATTCTCAAACAGTTGTTAGTACATTTTAATTTAAATAAACTCCTTCATAATGATCAATATCGGGGTCGTTCGACTACGGATGCAAGTGTTGCTTTGCTAAAACACATATTTAACGCATGGGAGAAAGCGCGAAATGCAATTGGTGTTTTCTGCGATCTTTCTAAAGCTTTTGATTGCGTACATCACGACACGCTTTTACGGAAACTGCGTCATTACGGTGTTCAACATGAGGCCCTAAATGTGATAGATTCGTATTTACAAAATAGATTCCAATGTGTAGACGTAAATGGCGCGAAATCTTCTGGGCTGCCGGTTCGGCTAGGTGTACCTCAAGGTTCAATACTGGGTTCGTTTTTATTCTTGGTTTATATTAATGATCTGCCATATTATTTAAAGGGTTTTGTGACGTTTTACTATTTGCAGATGATACCTCTCTTATCTTTAAAGTAGATAGGAATAGACACGATTTTGACGACGTAAACAGCGCGCTATCAATGGTCACGGATTGGTTCACAACAAACAACCTTGTTCTTAATGCCAAGAAAACTAAAATAATTAAGTTCGCTTTACCCAATGTTAGAAATCTAGGTCCCAATTTTATCCTCGCCAATGAGGAGCTGAAAACTGCCGACTCTGCTGTATTTCTGGGCATAACAGTAGATTCAAAATTACAATGGGGTTTACACATATCAAGCCTAGCGGGAAGGCTAAGTTCAGCCGCATACGCCGTCAGAAAAGTAAGACAATTCACTGACGTTGATACAGCACGGTTAGTCTACTTTAGTTATTTTCACAGCGTTATGTCCTACGGTATTCTGCTGTGAGGCAAAGCTGCTGATATTCAATATATATTTGTTCTGCAGAAGCGAGCGGTTCGTGCAATTTATCAGCTGGGTGCCCGAGTTTCCCTTAGAGATTTTTTTAAGGAGATTGGTATTCTCACGGTTGCTTCTCAGTACATCTTTGCCAACATTTTATATATTAGACAAAATATCCATCTGTACACTAAAAACAGTGTTATCCACAACTTTAACACTAGAAATAAGCATAAACTACGCGCTCCTTTTCACCGGCTTCACAAAGTTCACAATTCATTCGTAGGGCTCGGCATTCCATTTTATAATAAACTGCCATCTTCTTTTCTAGACTTGCCATTTAATGAGTCTAAAGCCAAAGTTAAATCTAATCTTTGTTTAAACGCTTACTATTCTATTAACGACTACTTATATGATAAGAATAGTTGGTCGCTGAGTTGAACACAAGACAATGTTTGTTATTTGTGTTCTTTCTCCAAAATTAGTTTACTGTTATGTTATGTATTTATTATTTTATTTTTACATTGTTTATTGTTATATACTTTTGTTTATTACTGATTGTGTCTGTAGTAAATCTTAAATTTAACTGACACCTTGCTATTGTGTCGAGTCTCGTTCTTCTAACCAACCTAACAGACAGATGTGTGCTGGGGGGTTTGTTCCGCTACTTCTTCTTCCCAGCTAAACACTAGGAAGTGTCGATGGGTGGGCGTTTTTGGGGGACTGTTTTATAACAATGTAAATACAGTGAAACCTGGTTAAATGTGTCTCAGATATCCAAATCTGTCTCATGGGACCCCAGTATGAGTTCCAGTTATAGAGATTTCTCACTTATCCAGGTCCCAGTTAATCAAGTTTCACTGTAGTAAAGTAAAGTAAATTTTGACCTTCGAAAAGTGCTGATTATCAGTCTAGTTTGAATAAATGAATTTTGATTTTTTTGATTTTGATATTATGATCCATATTCTGATTCATATTCTGGTCCATAATTGTGAACCCCACCTTTCAAAGGGTGGGGTTGGCCCATTTGAAAGATGGTTCATCCCATAGAAACAGATATTAGCTACCTACCTGTAACGCAAAATACGCACTTTGGACGCGGAGTTGCAGAAACCAGCCTGTTAACATTAGATGATTTAAGATTGAATAGACTGAGGCTTTGCGGTAAAAAATATACGATTCTAAAGAGTGCGAGTAAGAACTTCGTACGTAATTATCTCTTAAGTTAATCACTCTTAATAAGACTAATATGAAGTTTACTACAAAAAAAAAAAAATAATAAATAATTAAAATAAATAAAATAATAAATAATTAATAAATAATTATTATTATTATTATTTAATAAATAATTTACTACAAAATACATACACATTCTACCTAACTATGTAGTAAATTATTAACATCTTACTATATATTGATAATATACCAAAGTTTACTTTTTTTTGTTTCATGTGTATCGTATTCTACAAACCTGGATGAGTTACTCCAGTCAATACATTGTAAAAGTAAGAAGGGTTATCGATCCATTGGATGTAAATATTTGTATTACAAATAGGAGCAGGTTGCTGCACCGCCTACGATCATCAGGCAACCCGTTTTTGTTACAGCTGATCCAAACGGCATTTGTTTTGTGGTATAGATTTTTGCGTAAATGAATATTGTAGTAGCTGATCTACAGTTCGAAATATATGAATAAATTCACCTGTAAAAGCTATGATGTCAGAATTGTTTTTGGTCTTTTAACTTATGTATGCAATGGATGTTTTGTTACGGCACTTTTTCTTCACAACTTAGACTTTTGGCGGTCTGTCTTACGTTATTAAAATGCTATTTCTTTAGTACAGTCTGTATTACTTAAATTACTTTAGTTGTTTTACTTTTACCAAACTAGTCACATAGGGGGTTCCTGAAGACGGGCGTCGTTACCGAGGCAGGCCTAAGCAATCTGGAATCATTTTTAACGGATTGGGTAGACAATGCAATTGTTGCCGAGCAGATAAACGCGCTACCCCTTGGCATTAAAAAAGTGGAAAGTAAAATGGCTTTCAAAAGAGCTGTGCGGAAGCATTTCTTAAAATTGGACTGAATTACTCAAAATGTGTGTTAGTCATGGTAATTATTGTTTGGATTCTCGTTTTGTGAACTATTTGTATGTATTATAATATATATTAGTTTACTTAATTCCATATTTATAAATACCTATGTATTAGTATGTACGATTTATGTAGGTATTTTAATTTAATTTATGTTAACAAAATAGTGTTCTCCTAATTTGTTTATTTTTGTACTTTACCACAATGATGTCCTACTTGACCCTAAGGTTGACTGGTAGAGAATGCCTTGTGGCATTAAGTCCGCCCATGTACCACGTTTGTGCATGAAGTTTAAATAAATAAATAAAAAAAAAAACATTTTATTTTTTCTTATGTTTTATGAAGTTTTGAGGCAATAGCTTGATGACTGAAGAATTAAATTAACTTTCAAACTGCAAAATGAATGGGACTGAAAAAAACAGGATAAAAGAAATATAGGAATCCTTTTGTAAAGTGTAAGTGGACTCGCTTCAAAGAGTAGCGGTACCAGTAGTGTATATTGAGGAGACAATTATCTAAATGAAAATTCTGTGATCGGAAAAAATGGCAGAGAAACAAGGTGCGATGGCAAAATTTTAGGAAAAGAAAAATTTTAGTAGGGCCTGTTGGAACAAAATAATCATTTATTGATAAATAAAAAAATAAACTTAAGTAGAAAAATCAGCTTCTAAAGTCGGTGGCAAAAACATGAAGTCAAACTAATAAAAGTCACCGACTTCAGAAGCAGATTTTTCTTCTTAAGTTTATTTTTCACTTTTTTGTGTTTTATTTTTTGTTGAAGTCGGTTTTATTTTTTGTAAAAAAGTTTTATTTTTCACTTTACAATAGACAGACATGAGATTTCATCAATCCCAGTCCATTTGCTATCATTTATTGAGGAGTTCCGTTGCCTATCTCCGAAGTTCTTCATCAGATTTTCACCAAATTGAAATGGAACCACTTTCAGAAAGTACTCTTCCAAAAACTACTCAAATCACTTCAAGTGTGCCAATAAAATAAAAAAAAGAATTTTTCAAATCGGTTAGCAAGCGACGGAGTTATGCCCGAACAAACCTAAAAAAACATATAACATCCGAATTGATTACCTCCTTCTTTTTTAGAAGTCGGTTAAAAATGCCAATTTACGAATGGGCTACAGGATCATTACCGACAGTAGGTTTTATTAGGAATGTGAAAAAAGAAAAACAAGATTTACAACTAGCCTTATCAATATCACCTTAGCTAGTTATCCGGTCAAAACTCGATGCAAAACGTGATTATATTATCCTTATAATTTAAACATCAGCAAAAATATACGTTACTCATTACAAATAACCAAAAACTAAACTTACTAATGACGGCTATCGTTTTTATCTATGACTATTTTAGTCTAATGAGCTAGGACTACGATTAGTTTGATATTAAAGCTGTCCAATTTATCTTGATACTTGAGAATGGCGCCACTATCTATGACAAAAGGCGATCACAATGTCAGAGTCAGTACTTTTTCATTTAGTTCCAAGTCTTGCCGTGTCTCAAAATGTATTTGTCGTTCAGTTGTTCCCGATTGAGTGCAAATAAGCTGTGACACTACCTAAGCTAGGCTATCTAATTGCATACACTAGTATGTGCCGTGAATTGAGATAGCAAACAGAGTGAATACATGTATTAAAATTATATGCTAAACTTACGCAGATAAACAAGTCCAGGCATTTACTTATTTACTGCTCAGTTTGAGATGGTAAGCCTGTGATTTAAAACAGCAATAACAAGGAAATATTTTCTAACAGCCGTCATCAACTGTTGAGGAAATCATAAATTTCCTGTCACCGATAGCACACTAAACGCGCACACTGCACACTGAGTGGAATCCTGGTGCCCTACCGAGTACCGTACACAATCGTTCACCAGCTGCGCGATATCGCTTCGCGGCCGAACGGCAATATTTCACCAGGCCACTGCTATCACCTGTCAAATCGTACAAGTGTTCCGCCCGGCCCGGACCTATTTAAATATCAACTGTTTTAGACGTAAATACTTGCTCTTTGTCTCACTGTAATGTGGGGTGTAAAATGCTAATTGTTAAGTAGAACTTGTTTTATTTTATTACCAGCATTATTTTGTCGAGTACGTGACTCGGGATTGAGTAATATGATACTATTAACTGCACTTGATGGGGCAATTGATAGGAGGCAATGGCTTCGCAGGAAGCTAAGAGCAGCGGTCGCTTTTAAGTGCAGATGATAATGATGATGATTGCCCCTTTTTAAAACTGTTAATTTAATTTCTTGGATGTCATCGTTCAGGACCATCATTTCGTATGGTAATGCGTGCACACAAACTACTACCTACTGTAAAATACTTAGTAACACAGTAATTCATTGTCTCTTTTCTCTCCCAGGACTGTATTTCATAACGAGACGACTCTACTTTACATACATTTACATCCACTCTGACGCATAAAATACAGTCGGATGTATCGACGCGTGTCATCCGGCCGAGCTTTCAAAACGCCGAGTGCGACGACTTAGCCATAAGAAATATTTATAACGCTTTGTATGCAAAATAACCTAATGCATTTCACTACACATAAAATAGTGTCACTTTAATAGACACGTCGTTATACACGATAGTCGACCTTACAACTATGCGCCGTCGAAGTGCTTTTATTATTTGACGCTGCGAATTCAAAAGGCGAATATCGTTTGCGAATATCGTCACGTGGGTGAGCCCCGCAATCTCACTGGGATTTGAATAAAATCTGCATATGGCCCTTGTAGTTTTTGATTGATGATATTATGTAGTGATGTAACGCAAGGATCGGTGATGTTTACGGTGTGAAAGGTGACGGTATGTAGATTAGTATCACGCGTTTGGTTTGACACGCGTCGTAGATTGACACGTATGTCAAGGCCGCGGTTTCACTTCTGACTTGTCAAATATTGCTTTGTTCGCTATTTTTTCATTGTATCAAATGCATCCACCGGATTTGTTCGGAATTTATCTCGAGTCACGCGCAGATCATAACGATCAGTCGACTAAAAAGGAAATGTTTGTAATTATTAATATTATGACATACTTACAAAGGTGTGAACACTTTTAATCATAAATAATTTAACATCGTTGGACATCTAATCATATGGTGTCAGTGGTGGTAATAAATTAATGTAGTAGGATGCAATTAATAAAATGTGAGAAATAGTTGACATATTGTGTCGTGTATGGAGGTGCTGCGTATATTTTTGTCGCTTGTATGGACTTTGGTGCTTAACCTTTTATATAATCGTTCATTATACGATTGTCTCTACCGTTTACGATAAGCATCAATAGTTCTATTCAGTGATTTCTACATAATAAATTGTGTGCGTACAATAAATTGTATGGCACGAAAGTGTAGTTAGGCATCTGAGGAGGCTAGCGCACGCAAATGTATCCGCTTAAAGACAGAGGGCATTCTTGTTGGCGAATAAGGTTCTTCCTAGTTATTTGCTGGTCCTATTGAGATGTTCCAAGCCGGGCTGCTGACACGCGTATGGTCTCTGGCACACCGCGGCCAGCTATTTCAATAGAATGTTAGTGATGTTCACAAAGACCAGTTACAGACATCGAATAAGGCTCGAAGCTCATTCAAATAGCATTTGCGTGCGGGTTTGGTTGCGTAGCCGAGAGTTCGTGCTGAAATTTTCCAAATGCGAAGTGCGAAATTAAATGAGAGGTCCATTGATATGAAATCAATGTGATAAAACATTGCCGTTGTGGAGTTTGAATCCCGCTAGGAGACTTGTTACTTAGGAGAGGGAGTTACAGTTTGACTTGGCTCTTGTTGGACGTTGATGGCGGCGCTGCTTTTACAGGAAGATTTCGAAAACCTGTATGAGAATACGTACTTTTCGGCTTCATGATAATTGTTCATACACCCTGTATATTTCTGAAAAAGGTTCCTTAAATTAATAATTTCAATTGTAGACAGAGTTCTATAGCCAAATGACAACGGAACCTTTATGACAGCGTCCTATAGCTGTCCGTTCACATGTCACACTGCCATTTAACTCAGCGACTATTGACTCTATTTTGATGAAAGTTATAAAGAACGTATTTGTTATTTCACGCATTCTGTACGTCCGAGACAATCATTACATTTTTTTTTAAAAAGTCCTTCGGCGCGTCTTTCTGTCTGTCTGTTCGCGAAATTTTATTTACATATTGTAAACCCAAACGATTTTAAAAGAGTGTCCATGGAGTTTCTTGCCATTCTTGTCATGACACCAATGCTTTGGAATAGGCAACTACAGTACACTCACGAGTTATTATGCCTTGTGACTGGGACTGTAGCTTAGTTTATTTAGCTTCATTAGTTTAGTAGTTTACTGCCGCACTCGGAGAGCTTCAGTGGTTGCTTGGGCCATCGCTTGGTAAAGGTTTTTGGCAGTTTTGTCGTACAAAAGTATGTCAGGCCTTTGCTGGTTGGCGGCTTGAGTAATCGTTGGATATCTCTGAGTGCCGCAGTTAGTGAATTAATTCGACTATTCAAAAGTAAGCCTGTAACTGGTCTACTTGAAATAAATGTTTTGATTTTGATTTTGAAAAACTCAAAACTGCTGCACCGATTTTCATGCTGTTTTCATCAATGAATAGTTCTTGAGGATGGTTTAAGTATATAATTTGTCAAGTTCCGACATCCACGCGGGTAAAGCTGGGGGCATCAGCTAGTTACCAATATTACAAAATAAATAGATTTATCATTCGAAGAAACTTCTTAATGCACCAACACAGTGTTTCAAATAATTCCTTTTATTAATTTCTAATCCCAGCTCACTAGGTACACACGGCTACACATCAAGCTATACAAAACCAGTTTATCTTGGCCTCTCTTTACTAGATCTTTTCGCACAATGAACGATCAGATTATACTGGTTTTGTATAGCTTGATGTGTAGCCGTGTGTACATCCGTATAAGGCAATGATAATGTCCCGCTATGTCCCGGGTGGCGACGACACATGTCCGGGATAATCCCGGACAATGGCTGCCCCATTGTAATTGCAAGGGTTATCATAGTGTACAGTCTGTGGGGTCAAAGTTGTAATGAAATGAATATGTTATAAGTTTACGAGTATTTATGTGGGAAGGCGGTGTGATTTTGTTTTTTGATGCCGATATTTAAGCCGAAATAAGTAAACGAAACTGAAAATTCATAAGTTCCCAGATACAGATTTTCATTTTACGCAAGATAAATTTTATTTTATTTACAACGGGGATCCACTGGATGCAAGACCCACGGGACCAGACAATGTGGTGACACTTGGAGGAGGCTTATGTGAGCAGTGGACGTCTATCGACTGAAATGATGAATAACATGACATGATTTTTTTTTAAAAAAGAAAGAAAGAATGACGCGAGATGATTCGTGTATCTAATTTCAGGAGAAGTTTATCGCTATTGAGTTGCATGTTTAATCCAATTATTTGTTTAATTGGTGGTTCAAAATCAAAAATTTGCTGTTTTAAGAAAGATTTTTTCCTTACTTTGAGGAAAGCATCACTACTTCCCGTTGCTTATTGTACACATTCTACGGAGAATAGGTTGCATATACCTAAGTCCGTGCCATATTCTATATAATATACCATGGGAACAATGAGTCCACCTATTGTTCATACAAAACCCAATTAGGTCCCACCAAGCCAAACAAAAGATGACCACCTTACTTTTAATCTAAACCTGACCATTACAATCAGGCTTCCGTGTACCATATAAATATTATCTCTTGATATTCTCGTGGTAGATAAGTTTAATAATATTATTGTTTTCATAGCATCCGTGGCCTATGGAGGGCGATGTATTCGAGGCATCCGATATGGAGCCACCATCTGATAGCCGGATCGCTGGTGAACGCACTTACAATACTTAGGGTGCGGGTTTGCGAAGAGCGGGGCGGTGAGCGATCTTGTGTTTGCTTTGCTTGAACATGAAGGAAAACTATATTACAACCAAATTGAGAACCCCAACCTCGGGAAATGATCATTAATCTTCGAAAAAAAAAACATAATTCCTAGACTAACTGGATGACAAACGTCTTTTAAACGAGCTAGCTTTATCCGTGTTTCTTCTCAGAGTAGTCAAGAACAAACACCGGCTCTATCTAGTTTTAAAACATAACATAATGTGACGTGTAAAAGTTTTATGACTATTTATGATCTAACTCAGGGTATCGCCTGTGTGCTGGGGGGAAATTATCACATGGGAATAAGCTTATGTCTTAACTCAAACCATGGTCTTCCTACGTATTAAAAGATGAAGGTAAAGGATGATGACCGGGGCGGGAGGAGGGGAGTTTTAGTTACCTTCAGTGCTTTTCCAACATTGCCGACGTAGCATTTCTATCAAATTATAGGACTTTCAACACAACTTCTTGATGTGCCAACTTCATCAATCTGCTTACCGCTCCGCTCCTATCCATGTCCCAAGCTGCACTACTATCTGTATCTTAGCCCTTCTTTACAGTAAGTAATCATCATATAAATAGCTGCATTATTCCACTATTTAACGGAAGAAACGTTTCAGATTGAAAGAAAGAAAGAAAGAAAGAAAATAAATTTATTTGACACACGCCACAAGTTCACACAACAAAAAATATAAAAATTAAACTAAAAACTAAACAGAAAAAATAATAATATTGTGTGTCTCGCGGCTGCGCCAAATAGGCCCAGATTGCGGTTTGTATTTAATGATTTGATATCTGATTATTGGCGGTTTTATGAGTACATTGTGTTTGAAAAACTTATATTGTGTTTGAAACCTGAAACGGATGCCTTTTGATTCATTAAAATGCATAATATAAATATTGAAATTTGTTCATATTAAAGAAAAAAATTGCTTACCTATTAGTATTTCCGTCTTCTGGAATTAAAAAATCTTGGAACCGAATGTCAGGACTATCAATAGTTAAGGTAGCTGGAGATGCGTAATAAGGGTAGTTGACAAAAAAAGTCTAATTAGTCCATCAGATAGATTTCCAAAAAATATTGTACACGTATTTTTTCTTTTTTCACGTAAACAAAAATTGAAGACGATACAGTGCTTCGAAAACTCATGTGACGTCACATCGCACTACATTTTTTACCACGTAGTTAACGTCTCCTGATCTTTGACGCGTTTTATCGTCGTCAATTTTCATTAATTTGATAAAACAAAAAACACGTATTCAATATTTTTTGATAGTCTAACTGACGGACTAAACAGAATCATATTTTGTTTAGTCAGGACACATCCCTATTGGATCCTGTCCGAACTTTTACGTACAGAATATCTGATTGTCTGTATCAATCAGTCATCAGTAAAACCATGCTGATACCGCCCATGGGCCTCCGCTTTGACTTTACATGCCATCGAGAAAAAAATTTCAGGCATGCTGATTTCCTTCAAGGTGTTTGCAAGCAAGCAAGCCACTGAAGCAAATGGTAATCATACAATACGCACATGAATCCGAAAAATCAGAGGTGCGGATTCTGGGTTCAAACTCGAGACTTACGAATAGGCAGTTGGACTGTCATATATATACCTACCACTATGCACAGCAGACATAAAACTACTACTCGTAATGAAAAATTCGTGTTTTGCCGACCCCAAGTAACATTAGGACCAGGGTAGGGATATCTGATGATGCCTATTATGACCCCGTATTAACTTCTGGGCTATTTAAAGTGGTGGTGGTGGGATGTTCGCCAAAATTGCTCAAATTAAAACTTCACGAACATTACACTCACTCATCTTTCCGAGACCTAGGTACTTGTCTCTAC
Organism: Diarsia dahlii; assembly: GCA_949775195.1. Classification (NCBI taxonomy): domain Eukaryota; kingdom Metazoa; phylum Arthropoda; class Insecta; order Lepidoptera; family Noctuidae; genus Diarsia; species Diarsia dahlii. The sequence goes on along the minus strand of OX459211.1, from coordinate 12,539,766 downwards.
ACTGAGTCACCCATCCCTCACAAAAGACCACCATCTAAACCCACTATAGCCTAAATAATCCTTAAAACCTTCTAAATAAACCACAATACGTTCCCGTCGTCACCACAACTCCACAAGGTACCAAAGGATTTATCAAAGCCAGGAGCGGTGAGGAGTACCTCGGTAATTTATGTGTGCGCGCACAAACAGATGCGCACTGCGGGAGTCCGGTGGCCCACGCGTATGATTTAGGTCCTAGCTTCGAATAGATATGTTTACGTCACTAGGGAAGTAACGTAATGACTGCTATCTGTGTTTGTTGATTGTTAGTGCTCATTAAGGTTGTGGGAATTGTTGTATTAATATTGTTTGGTTTGGACAAAATCGAGGTGTGGTCAAGCAAGAAAACCAGATATTTGGTTAAAATATTTGATACTATATATTCTTTTGATAACACCTGATAACTCTTTTACCTATGTGTCACAAATAAAGATTTTTGAATTTGAATTTGAAAAAAAAAAAAAAAAATTAGTTTTGACTACCTCGTTGGTCTTCTGCTGAGCACGAGGTTCTGGGTTCGATTATCAGGTCGGACAAAGTGGTAATGGGTTTTTCCTTCAGATATTTGTTAGTAGTAGTAACGAAGTCAGAAATTTTTCCCGGTTAATGGCACTAATCTCGCCTCATTTGACATGACACATAAACATAACTGGTAAAAATAAAAGCTTTTAAAATGTGGGTACAATGTAGGTACATATTAATGTGTACACCTTTGCCTAACCCATCAGGGATTACAGGCGCGATATTATGTGAATTGAATTTAAAGTAAAAAAAAGCAAACAGATCACCAAAATTACGAAGCAAAGACCTTTCGTAAAATATCTTGCAGTATCTAAAAAAAAAAAACCTGATGTTACTTATTACATCTACAGCCAATAAAAACACCATCACCACATTCATTACAAGAAAACAAATGAAACACCGCAGTCCAATCAATACACGAACAGACCACAAAACGAGAATAAGGAACAGTGCACACGGTGCGTGAAGAATCCCATTATTATAAGGTACATCATACATTCCGGACATAGTAAGTGCACGGTATGAGTTAATGCGAGCGAGCGGTGAATAGCCTTATATCTGCCGCCCGCAGAATGTACGGATAAGCTACCTGAAGACTGCGTAGGAAGGTGGTAGAATTGAATAGGGATGTTTACTAACTAAAAAAAATATGATTCTAATTAGTCCGACTGTTAGATTATCGAAAAATATTGGATACGTAATTTTTTGTTTTATCAAATCAATAAAAATTGACGAAGATAAAACGCGTCAAAGATTTGAGTGGGAGGTGGTGACGTCACTGCTCGCTAAGAAATGTCATACTAATGTCTTAGAATATGACGTCACACGAGTTTTCAAAGCACTGTATCGTCTTCATTGTTTGTTTACGAGAAAAAAGAAAAAATATGTGTCCAATATTTTTTGGAAATTTATTGACGGACTAATTAGATTTTTTTTGTTAACATCCCTATTCGCGATGTTACTTAGGAAACAACCACTGCTCTAAATAGGCCTTCCGACCCAGTTCTTTGGCTTTGAATCTCATTGTACGCCGATTCTGAGTTAGTCAAGCCTATTCGAGATACACAACTAAAGGAGTCGTTTGCTCCATCAATCTTTCGACAGTAATAGTTAGTCCACTGAAACTTTGTTTGTGTGTATTGTTTCTCTGGAACTCCGTCGAGCTTCTTTGTCTTGTCTCGGAGCTTTTCTGGTGGTCGTGGGTGATGTTGATTCTGGCTTTCAGGAGCTGCAGTGGTTTTAGAACTCAAAAAGATTGACCCAAAAAAATAATAATGACACAGTGACACTAATGCTGGCTTGGTCCACTACGACAACATTCAATATTCTTTATTTGGATAAAATAATATGGTACATAATTATGGTATTACAAAGGTAAGTTTACTCTCATTTTTGTAGTATCACACTTATAATTTTATAAAGGCGAAAGTTTGTGAGTTTGTATGTTTGTTTGCAAAAACCACTGGACGGATTTAGATAAAATTTGGAACACAGATAGTTTTTAACCTGGATTAACACATACGATAGTTTTTATCTCGATTTTATCTTTCCGTGGGATAATTTTCTAGTTGTAGCGGGCGAAGTCGCTGGCAACAGCTAGTTACTAATAATACCATGCATGTCAGTATCACTGCCTATTTTTCGGATGACGAACACCGCTGTTCAAACTTAGAAGTTCGAACAGCGTATCAAATGATATTACTTATAAGCATGGCTGTAAGGATTAATCTATTCTAGCACAACCCATGATGTAGTTTGTACTTAAAATAGGTACATAATAGTAAGTACGAACAGTAATTTACAATCTTTAAGTACCCCGATATAAGCATATAAGCTACAAGACACTTTGATATCTAACTAAGGCTTAACATAAAACAATTTTGGTCAGCTCTACCCCTTTTTAGGTCTACATTCATTTGGCAGCGCATATCTTCTGCGCAAGAGTGCATTGTTTATCTACCGCCGCGTGGGGTCGGCCAATAAGGTAGCGGGTTCGATCCCAGCTGCGCTCAGTTTATTACAGTGCGGGTATGTAGCTAATAGATAGAGATGTTTCTTACGTTAGTGGTCTTTGTATTAAAATGTTTATGTTTGAAGGTTTTCGGGCTTCTGGGAAAATGAGGATAAAGCACCCTGGTTGCAGGTTTTTGGTTGAAGTTTCGATCTTCATCATATTTTTGTAAATTTAGACTTACGGGGACAGGACTGGATATCAGGAGTAAGTTTCAATACACTTATCCAGCTAATAGCATCAATAAGGACGCTTAGGCAACCATCATCATTTTCTGTTCGTTCATGTGCTGTACTAAATTCTATAGAATCGAGACTATTATATTATTGACTAGCTTTTGCCAGCGGCTTCGCCCGCGTTTAAATGACGATTTTCCATACAAACTTTCATCCCCTATTTAACTCCCTTCGGGGTTGTATTTCGAAAAATCCTTCCTTATTCCTTGTCTACATTATAAAGGGAACCTCTGTGCAAAATTTCAGCTTTCTAGGTCCAAGGGTTTGGGCTGGGCGTTGATGAGTCAGTCAGTCAATCAGTCAGTCAGGACTTCTCTCTTTATTTATATAGATAGATAGAAAGATAATTAATGAATTATCAATAGAGGGTGAAAGGGATACAAACGCACGTATACTGTACACCATTTTGAACCACGTAGATTTTTCCTGCTCTTTTTTTTTCAATCTGCCGGTTTTTACTAAAGTGTACTACTCGTACCTACACTTAAAATGTATTGAAAAGCATAATATACATGACCCGTTTGTTCTTTGGTTTCCACCCTATATATCGCGTACGGCTCAACATATAAAAATATAGATGGTGGTGGTATGGTGGATGTCCATTATTGGATATAACACCATATTTTTAAGTTTTTACACTACTTAAAATCAAAGAGGAACCATCAAAACAAGTCAAGAATCTACCATGTTCCGCGTAGCTTGATTTTCACGCTCAAGCCTCATAATACGGTTAGCAGGGCTGCAGGCAGAACGTGAGCATAGGTTAGAAGGCGTGTAGCGGGCACACTACCTGTCTTCCTTTCGTTACGAGTATAGCGTGGCGATACTTAGCTATTGTAAATACATACGTAGGACCAAAGGCTTGGGGAGTATTATACCATGGCACATTGCTGTTATTAGGAGGAGCTCGTAGCCAAATAATAAAAGCCGCTCAGTTTGTTCTTTAGATTAAACCGTGCTTGACTAGGTTGGTCCGTGGATCAACCGAGTCGTTACAGGTATAGTCAGTGGCCCGGCTGCTTGACAACTAGCCTAACCAAGAGGTATCGTATTACTAAGGTAGTACCTGGATTGTGGAGGTCAGATAGGCAGTCGCTCCGTGTAAAACTAGACTAGACTGGAAGCCGATCCCAACGTAAGTTGGACAAGGCCCCCGTCGGGGCTGTGGACCCGTCGGGGCTGTGGATTATCGAAAGGATAACGCGGCTCCGACACAAGGGCGAAGAAGGAACATGGGTTTGGTTTTTAGTCAGTAAAGGCTAGGCACTCTTTTTTTCTAGCATCCCGCATAATAATAAGAGCCTGCCCACGAGCTTTTGGCTAGATTGCATTCAGTTAAAACACATTTTATATTTAGTATGTAGTGATGCACCATCCATATTTCGATAAAATATGAAAGTTAGTATCCAGATAGTATCGAGCAGTATGCCTATCAATCTTCGGATGTCGTATCTCAAGAATGCTCTAAATTAAATTAGAAAGGCGGACGTATCTCATTTGCGTCAGTTGGCGTTATTAATACGTGTAGGCTAATTGTCGGTGGCCGGTCATCTCTATTATGTTGACTTACAAGGATCTGTAGGAGACTGGACGTGACGGTAATACCACAGGGCATATTAATATCTAACATAATTATAGACTCATGTTGGATATTAATAAATAAGAAGAAGAAAAACAAAGATAATTTTAATAAAAATGCAAAAAAAGAAAGAAAAAAAATTAGTTTGATCCTGCTTTTAAACGTCACCTTTTCAAATGCTTTTGGTAAACTACGTAGGATTAGGCAGGATATCAACAAGAAGTTACATGACATTCAGTAAATAAATTCAGGAACAAAAAAATAAATGATATTAGGTTTACATCGTTCGACCAGTATGTAGCGATATAGACAGCTCTGTCCTTTCCGTCATTCAAGGCCTGATCGGAGGAGTTACTGGTTGACCTCAAGCAGTGAAAAACCCACCACTCCAGGTTGAAACGATACCGTTTTCATTTCCACATTTAATATCCTTTTATTTCACAGTAATCTATCATTAAATCTCATCTAGTTATTTCTATTCCTCACCTATGTTAGCCCACACATTTTGTTGATAAATACCACGGCAGATTCGCTTAGAGGTAATAAATTTCACAAGATTACCGCCACTATGATTAATATACGCTTCGGTACAAAAATGAAGAGAAGCCGATCGATCAACGTGGGTGTTTAATATGAGCGTATGGTCATTTATCTTTATCGATTAGTGCTATACGGTACTGGTACTCAGTACTGGCAGAGAATAAGGATGTGTAGATCCGAATTTGCGGCTTCGAGTGCCGTTTTTAAGGTTTACAGCTTCGCGCAGTCAAAATTATAAGTTCATTTGCAATAAGTATTTTCCTGCAATTTTAGCAACTTTAACACACTCACAATCCCTTTACTGATTTGAAACTCGTTGTTGAGAAATTATTCTTACAAATTATGCATTTGGCAGCGACATAGGCAGACAAAATGGGTTCGCAACCATAAACTAGTGAAATCTAAATGGGGCTGGCCCAGAAGCGTGGAGATTCGCAAAAGCAACGATTTAAGTCTACATTCAGCGGTGGGTCTGTGAATGATTATGTTAATACTCAATGGGGTACTGTTTTTCGTTTGACACGCACGTGATTTAATTGGTTATGATGCGCAGTGAAAATATCAACACAAGAAGGTACATAAAGTTTCCCTTCTATACCATTCTCTTATTCTGTGGTACCGTTAATGATTAGGGGGTAATTCTCAACTAGATGGCGCAGAGGTAAGATTATAGGGAGGTGTGTGTGTCTTTGTTGTTATGATATTAGAGGCAATGAGATATGTATTTAATGTACGATCATGGATAATCTAATGCATTAGGAAAGGGAGGTAATTTACGTTGTGCTGGGCTAAGTATTGATTTATTAGGGGCAAGTATTTATGAGTCATCGAAGATGTTCCATGTTTTTGTGATTAGCCCAGGGTGTAACTTACCGATAAAAGGAATATTAAGGGGTGATAAGACACTTGGCTAATCGCCGTACAAAAGTAATAAAAGCACGTAAATTTTTCTTTACTTTTAAAGTATCGAAAATTAAGTCAATGCGTCATTCGTCACTATATTTACTGAAAGCACAGGGGAAATGAATAATGGCGATGTACTGACTGCATTACGCAACAACCATATCCATACGCTCAATAATCTTTGTAGCTTTTACAGTTTTGATTGATAATATGACAGATGTTTAAATCACCTGCACTGAGGTGAAGGGTCTCAGGTTCGACCTCAATTTGATAAATCTCACTCCGTCTCGACTTGCCACTAATTACTGAAAAGTCAAGTAATCTTTAATTATTGCAACACTGAATAATGATCGACATTAAAATGTTGCCACATTTTGCACTTAATAATGTTGAAAACTGTATTTAATTTTATGTATGTTTGTTCTGACATCATAATTAAAAGATTTTATGTTATGAAGTTGAATAAGGATTTAAAGGCGATCGGTTGTTGACAGTCATTGTGATCCTGTTTATATTCTTTGTTTAAATGGAAGTTATTAATACTTCAAACCTAGTGTTTTTTTATCGAAGAGTGAAACCAAATAATTAGCAAAAATAAAAAATTATATAAAATGAGCTTACTCATGACCTCAATCTTGCCCTGACGGCAGAGATGAGGTCGACGACAGAACGACCTAACCCAGAAGAAGCCTATTCACTCGCGACTTAAGTAGATTAGATGCCTAGTTATCAGGAGGACCTTTTTGAAGTTTGGGTCATTATTTGCACCGCTAAACAACAACAGCCGCGGTTTGATCTTTATGCTGTGCTTGCCTTGGTTGGTCATCTGTCGTTATCTACATCCGGTAAGACTGGAAACCGACCAAAACATAGTTTGGAAAAGGTTAGGCAAATGATGGTTAGTTTATTTGCAGAAAAACTATAATAGATCCTTGAGAAAGATAGAAGTGTCAACCTTAACGAGTCTGACCAATCAACTGGACCCACTCAAACTGGACCTACGAGTTAAGTCGAACAAATCACAATTGAAAATGTTTTTTTTTACATAGATTTATTGTGGGTCCAGTTACAAGTGGATCCATTTGACCAAACACTCGACATTATTGTGCTTAGTAGCTAATCTGACGTCTTGTTGAAGTTTCTTTCTGTCAATTGATTATTCCGAACTTTTATTAAATTTAAACGCCCGTGTTGTTACAGCACTTTTGCTAATTAGCAGAATTTACGATTAATATTAAAGCGGTCAGTCAATTCATGCTGTCCCATCTAAGCAATAAGGTCTGACCCTTGACATCTGAAAACTATTGCTAAAAACTTATGAAATGTATTGAATGTTTGTCATTATTTGCTCCACAACAACAACGAATGTCAATTGACATCCCAACCACAACTTTTAGACCAGCTTTAACAAACACCCCGCCTTACAAATCCACCACCGAACAAACCATTCCATCACCTTTGACAGTTGCGACTTGCGATTGCGACACAGTTACATTCAAAACCGAACTGAAAAGGATTACTCGGCTTTAAATTTAAATTCTAAATAATAACTAAGTCTGGTAGACGTACGCACGCAACTCCGCACGCGCGGGCGGCAGCGTGCCCAATCCGCTCTAATTTCACAAGATTATCACCACAGAGTTTTGTGCAGTAGGTCAACTGTAGATATTGATGGGGTACACCTGCGTTTGTTGTGTTACTGGTGTATGTAGTTAGACTGTGTGCGATCATTGTCTGGTTTGAAATTGGTAGTCTAATGAGGACTAGTGTTGTATAATTTCGAACAATAATGAATTAAGTGGTACTTGTTAGTAGTTTTTGGTAAGGCGTTTCGAGAATTCGAGTTACAACAAGCGATGATAATGTTTAGTTTTAGTGCCGAAAAAAAGTGAGGCTAAAGATAGCAGTTTTTCATAGCCAATTTTTATGATCTTTCATGAATCTAGACATCACTGACTGTATCTAAAACTAGAGATAGTTTAATTAAAGTTTCGTTAAATTACGTAGATTAAATGTACTTCTTGTTTCTTCTCAGCCAAAATCGTATTGTATGACTTCCACATTCCCATACCATTCCCCAACACCATTCTTATCACAAGCGCCGCGTAAAGCAAAATTTCTGCGTTATCACCGGCAACATGGCGGCTGCTTGTAGACGTCTCTCGTCGCGCACTATATCACGCCGGATATTTACCGCCGGCCACCGCCCGCCGGTGACAGCCTTATCTGTTATCAGTATATGGATAGATACCTTATTGGATGCTTGCCGTATCTATAGTTAGGGGTCTGGCCTTGAGATTTGGAATGGTGGAAATTCTTGTGATTTTTGTAGAACAAAAGACATCAACGCGTTCCGAGACAGAAAGTTTCAATTTGGTATGTCGAGTTTGGCACAGCGATGCACCTACTGAAAATTACGCGATTGAGATTCTGAGAGTTTTCAATTTTTAAGCACGACAAACTAATCCAAAATACCGTCTTTAATTAATAGTATAAATTAAGCAAAAGATGTTCGGCTCTCTTACGTCTCCATGCTTTTTAAATAGACAGCAAAACAAAATATGGCTTCATTTTAAAATGACATCGCGTTTTGAACATTGTATTGTATAACGAGCTGGTGTCCGCAACTGCTCATCCAGTACGCGTGTTTTGAACATAATTATGATCGGTACTAGACATATCGTCTATTTCCATAACAAAATAGGTTTTCTTAAGAACCCCTGGTTATGGTAACCTATGGTCTCCAATATCTAGCTCTAAAAGACAAAAAGCACGTGGTTACCATAACCAAGGGCTTTTCAAACTATAAATTGGAAACGCAAGTTGTCAACAACGTCATTTGTTCATACGCGTCACAGTTTCTTCTTATCTGTTACTTTTATTTTTTTTATTTTTCCTAGATTTCAACATGGTTAATTTCACTCTCAGCAAACCCGCAAAAGCACAAAATTTTAGTAGATATAAGACGAGTTTAAACGTCCTCACGTTTGAAAGTTAGATAGAATTCCGCTGTGGCTAATTGGCGCTGACAACCATCGCGAGAATGTATGATTTAGATTCGCTCTTGCAAACTCTGTTGCACATACCTCCAGGCTAAATTACTGGTACAGGTTTAATTCTTTAATTAAGTCGTGTTATAAATGTAGCAGTTTTATTACGTGTGGTAAATAAAATAAAAGAATTAATTGGAATTATAGACATCATTCAACATCCTCTTAATTGCCACACGGTTGTCCATACAAAAAGTGGACTTAAGCTGAATAAATTCATACAATGATCAGAAAAAAAACCTGTATAGTGTAACTATAATTGATGATTTGTGTAGTAAGAAACATGATCACTTTTAGACCTGGTAGAGTCATCATTCTCTTGCCCTTATCCCAGTTCAATATTTATTTATTTATTAAAACTTTATGCACAACAAAATCGTACAAAGGTGGACTTAATGCCTTGGGCATTTTCTACCAGTCTACCTTAGGGTGATGCAGAGACAATACATAGTAGGTGCAAAACAGAAAAAAAAAACATAATAGAAAAGATATATACCTAAATTATAAGAATAAATACATACATATATACATACATAAAATATATAAAGTTTTGAAAGATAGGCAAGGAAAACTATAACAACTTAATTTTTAGACGAATCTGCCAACTTCTTGCGAATGTGTTCACGAGCTTTTATTTTGAAAATGAGCCGACTGTTTACCGTCCTAATATAAGGAGTACCGCAGCATATTGTCTTCTACGATACTTCTCTAATATTCATTATCTCATTGGATGCCTCCAATTTCGCCTTATCGTCCTTTACACAGCATCGAAAGAATTGAATTTTTGCCAACTCGAAAAGTGATCAGTTTTTTTTTTAATTATAAATGGGCTCTTGCTCTTGACTTCAATCTTGCCCTAAGGGCAGAGATGATGTCGACCATGGAACGAGCTTACCCAGAAGAAGCCTGTTTACTCGCGACTTAAATAACCACAGGAACAGTTCAACTGACAGGAACAGTTCAATAGGATTGTCTCGGTCACTCTTCTTTAACTGCTTTGAGGGCTAACTAACCACTACGTGCACCTTTTTTGGTCGTTTTCTTAGTTCCCAGGTTCCGTTTGGTCTATATGGGCACTTATAAAACTTTGGAAAAAGGTGGACGGTTCGGGTTGGTCATTTTCTATGGAGAAGAACCGCGAATAAAATATTTCGTATCTTTTGTTGCCAAAAAAGTATTTATTTGAAACAATTTTCTTCAATAGTTCTTCAATCTTCAATGGATCGAGCAAAAACTCTTGAATCATTTCAAACAAAACATAAAAATTAAAAACCTTCAATAAATCATATCACTACAAAACTAAATCGGCTGAACTATAACTATGGCACAGTTACGCCAGTGAAAGGGAGGGTGGGCATCTATTTTACTAGACCAATACCACCACATCTTTTGTGTGTGTGTATAATGGTTGCGACAAGGGTTAGTGGCCTGGGAGTGGCCAAGGCGGCAGGGTACGCGGTACTTGCGAGTGTCGGCTTCAGGCTTAGCTCTAGATAACAGCATGCGGAAGCCAAGGCGTCACGTGGTTAGCTGTGATAAGGATGTGGTGTGTCTTTATTGGGTTTAGTATTATATATGTTACTTTATCGTGTAGGTACTTGGTCTTATTATTGATTGCAGCTTACTGTTGTCAAGGTCTTTGTCTGGCTAACTAAAATGGCGACCGATAAGAAAGTAGGCTGAATCTTTAAACCTACATAACTGTTTGTTCTGTCTAATCCCTTAGACGGCTGGATTGATTTTGAAGGGTCTTTTAGTAGTAGATAGCTGATTTTAGAAGAAGTAACTTAGGCTAATTTAAAAATAAAGGATTAGAGTACCTTGCGAAAAACGAAAACGGCGGTGATGTCTGTGTATTTATTTTTGACAACACGATGATGGAAAATAAACAGCTTTGGTGACTGTTAAATATCGCCTTAAACTTCATTAAATATAACTTTCATTCATATCTTAAAGTAAAATTACCGTATTGAAGGCTTTAGTTAAATAGTACCAAGTGCGTCAATAGTAAGTACCAATGTGCACTAGTAACTAATGTCAGTTCAACTAGAATGCTATCAGGTGCGTGAGTCACCTATGAAACTTGTTCAAATTCAAATGTATAACAGGATTAAGGCAATTATAAGGACATTTGCGGTCTTATCTATATGCAGGTATTATAGATATTGTTGAGGTGGACATCTTAATTCTATTTCTAATTGACTAGGCGCGTTTGTTGTAGGTATTGCTATCAAGACCTCATCTTTTTTTCTTAGTCTTCTATAAGTATTTCATCCTTTGAATAAGTTGGTTTTGAAAACGGGTTCAGAATAAACCTTGGTGTTTGACTGGGTTGAGGAAGCACAGAAAAAGAGCTCTTTCGAGCCAGTAGTGGGACAGTTCCTGCTAATACAAAAAAGTAAAATATTGAATTACCTCTTTTGTACTTCATTATATTACGCTATTTTATTGTTTCTTATGATGAAGCCACCACTTAAAATATACAACGTAAACATAAAAACACATAACCCTCCTTTTGGGTTTCGCCGTATGTAGTATGTCGTTATTACAAAACTTAATTCATGATTATGATAACTTCAGTTAACAAACATCAAATTAAAATTCAAAATATTTTATTGTGATCATAGGTAGGTACAGGTACAGTTCTTAAATAGTTGATAATTTTGATCAGCTATGTCCCGCCCGTCTACGCATACAATAATCACGATGTCATATAAATTAGCTATTCAATAAAATTCACATTATTACTAGTTGTTATTACTTTTCCTCTAAATAAATAAAAAATAGAGAAAAAACAAACCAAAAGGGCACAAATTAAGAAAAATATCAAATTCAAATAAAATTATAAAGATAAATTACAACAAAATATATACTAGAACAAAGAACCTAAAACTAAAAACCATGGTAACTAAAATATATCATTAAAAGGAGTCCCTTTCCGGAGGTTCCGAAAATTAAAATTAAAATTCCAATTCAAATTACATAGAAAATAAAATAAATTACATATAACATTCAAAAAATAAAAAGATAAAGTCAAACATAACAAATTAAGATAGGTAGGATGTCAAATTATACACCTAAAATTCAAAAAAACAAATAAAATTAATAAATAATAAACCTTTCTCTAATCAGACATCAAGCATTCATCAACAACCAAGGTTCAATCAGGCATCTTTCTCAGCTGTACCAAACAGGCCTGATATTTGATCTGCCTGTCCTATGGGCCCCGATGTATTTATCTAGACCCTCTAGGCGCATTGGAACGAGGAAGTATGAGTATCGCTGTAGGCTTGTTTAGTTATCTGCCGGATCATTACGTAATAGCCGTGATAAAGGGATGAAGTATTGAGAACATTAATAAAAGTAGAGGAGCTTGGTGATCAAAATATACTGTGCATTTAGAGAAGATTTATGGTAAACTAGCTTGTGCCAGCGGCTTCGCTCGCTACAACTCGAAAATTATCCCACGGGAAGATAAAATCGGGATAAAAACTATCCTATGTGTAAATCCAGGTTATAAACTATCTGTGTACTAAATTTTATCCAAATCTGTTCAGTATTTTTTTCGTGAAACAGTAACAAATATCCATTCATTCAATACATACATATTTACAAACTTTCGCGTTTATAATATTAGTAGGATAGGATGTATGGCATATCATAAACTTACGCCTTCATCTCGTGGGGGTAGGCAGAAAATAAAGAACCAACTTGCTCTTCTTTCTATTAGTCGTGTGGTTAGTGTCTCACCTGGTGTTTTTTATGCCACCAATGGGCCTCTGACTTGAGTTTTGTGCCGTCGAGAAATATCTACCAGGTATGCTAGTATCTTCACGGTATTTTCTGTCACCGAAGTAAGTGATAAATATAATACGCACATGACTCCGATAAATCAGAGGTCCGTGTCTTGGGTTCGAACTTGAGACCTGTGACATGGCAGTCTGACGGTCACCCCGCTAAGATAGTGCAAAGTCACTTGCTGTGTTTCCTACATGCAGCTTAGCTACGGCCACGTTCATATATCGGTTCATACATGCACGTTGGATGCGAGTACTACGATCCAGACATTTCTGAAGAACATCGTCAGTAATGTCGGTGTATGTAAAGAAGAGCCTATAAACTACAGACAATAGGTGATTTAAAACAGAATGCAATTAAATAATTGATAACGCTGACAAAGGAAAAGCATTCAAGAAAATATTTTTATGCAGATATTTTCGCGGCAATTACAAAGCGGGCGCGCAGCTGCGATCTCTTTACAAAACAATGAGTCAACATCCCTTTTAAGTACCACCGATGTTCCTAATAGGCACAATGTAAATATCGACACCAATTAAAGTCCGTACAATATATGTCGAAACATCGCACAATTAACGCGTCACACAATGTCAGAAGCGCATAAATCCGGCACAACCCTGAACTGCAAGGCTGTCCCTAATTATACCTTTCGAATGAGACGTCATTTCCTTACGCTTACGAAACATTAAATGTAAAAAGAGGCTTTTTTGCGTTTCAAAGGTGTGAATTTAAATAATTGCAATAATCGCGCCGTTGGACGGACATGCGAACTTAATGAACGGGCTACGCGTGAAGAAGACAGCCTGACTGCCGACAAAGACGAGCAACATAACAGTCTGTATGACACCTTAAGTTTCGGCAACTCGTTCACACAGCTCTGGGAACAATTATAAATGAGGTCGATTCCATATCGGTAATTCTCGCCTCGGGTATTCACATTTCCCTTATGTTTCCATATATACTAAGTGTTAAAAAATATAAAACGCGTAAATTCAACGTCTTAAAATAAGCATCCTGTATTTTTATATTCAATTTTTGTCATCTTACAATTTCTTTTATGAGTGAGAACGTCGTTCGTTTTACAAGTTTTATGCAAGAGGTATAATTTCTCATACTCTCACATGTTTTTTACATGTGAATAAATATTTAGTTCATCTTTAATTTTTTATGTCTTTTGGAAATGTAAAATGGAGTGAGAACCAAACCGCTACACTTTCGTAGTTTCCGAAAGGTCCACTTTTTCTTATCACAGTTCCAATGAAACTCGTAAAAAGTTTGGTCGGAGATAGGTGCATTATGGGTACAAATAACAGGATTCTCTGAGCCATAAAGTCCTGATAAAGTAATTGAGATTCACACACGAGTCAGATTCCCCATCTCCGAACCCCCGTACTTTTGCCATTGTAAAATTTTATTACCCAGCATTTGCGACAATTGTATTAACGATTGATCGAACTTGACTCACTGATTAAGGCTCTGCCCTTTCCTGTACACGACCGAATAATTCATTCCATATTATTTTCTCACTTTTATTGCTTGTAATAAGCCATTTAATTCGTAATAATACTCGATTAGTGCAAATAGAAGGAAGGGTGTCAGTTGCCAGTCGTAAAATATTATTGTGAATTCGTTTTTCGATGGTCATTCGAAATGATGATGATTGTCTTTTTTTGTGCTCTGTAAAGCCAGCTTGAAGAATTAAAAAAAAAACAAATGTCAAAATGAAACGTCAAAGACCAATTTTTTATATTCAGAACATAAATTCGTTGCAATACAAACAACAATTTAATTAGCAGCAATAAGACACAGCTATGAATATTTATACAGAGCTTAGTGAAGTGGCCCATTGACAAGACTGTCAGACCTATGTTAATAACATGTCAGTAGTGTCAGCACTCCCAGTTGCCAGCAGTAATATTGATGAGATTGACAGCCGACGTACTAACCATAAATATTCTGAAACTACGAAGGTATCACTTTCAAAGCAGGATTTGTAATAAATTAAAATAGAAAACGAGGTTATAAAATAAGAGGTCTGGTTTGGAATATAGTTTGATTAAGAGTGATTGCTCCATATATCTTAAGGTGTTAATTAAAATTGGTACGAACAGTTAAAATAATGTTTAATGAAAATCAGCTTATAAAACATATATCGATCTTGCCTAAGAATAGGCTAATCTGTAGTACGTTGTTGATGAAGGCTTACATTCAATTGTTTTAATCTGGCAATGTACCATGTTAATCAGTGATGAATATTCTAATGTTGAGTAAGTAATCCTGCGGCCCTGGGCCCCGCGCGGGCGACTATCCGGCCACTGGCCATCACTCACCAGCGAGACAGGCCAACAGCTAAACTTGTCTACACACGACCCGACCGCACAAAGTGATGAATGTCCTGACTTAACCCACTTGACAACTCATTTTCTCGTAACAGATTCCATTACCAAACGCTCAAATAACATAGTAGCAGCGATCACCTTCGCAATAGCAGACCATAATGGTAGCCTTATTCATACGACCATCATTATTTTCTGTCTCGCAACAAGGCAAAAACAATCAATAAAAATAAATCATTTAAATAACCATAAACACGTATTACAATGCGCCGACATTACATCTCCTAATGATTTCGCTAACGAATCATTGAAAGTGGTCGGATCGCGTGCGCGCGCTCATGTCCGCGGCGATCTAATCGCGGCGTGCGTGTGTGTGTGCGGAGTGTCTGTGTGCGTGCAATGCGGTCGTAATAATATGAAAGTGTTGTCCGGACCCCGCCCTAGCCTCGGGGCCGCTCTGTGTTCCATTTACATCTGCTCGAATACTTTATTAAGCCTTCTGTCGAGCGCGCACCAGATTCTGTGCCTTGTTGCATTACTGATAACGATAACGGTTGCTATAGTATTCTAGTTGCTAGTATCCGCCAAAACCTGCAAATAAATGTATTATCCTTCACAGATTGACATTTTGGTATCTTGACTTCAATGTAGACATAGGTATGGTTCGGTCTTGCTCTCTATTCCAATTTAATTTAGCCCGGTGATTGACTTCACCTTTAATCTCGAAAATAACCTCAGAGCACATTTCATTGAACGTTAAACGTTCTCCGACAACATAGTAAATAATTTAGCAGTATTTCATCCAGCTACTTAAGACATTTTTTGACTTACGACGGTCGTGAGCCACCGTCAACTTCAGTTGATGTATTGTTAAAATTTATAAGGCAATTATTAATAAGAAGTACCTATACCAGTCCGGATATTAAATCGGTCGGCGAAACGGTAATAAATTGCAATAATTTCAGTAAAAGGTCCATTTATTATAATCATCAGTGAGTATTTTCTAGTTACACGAGTATTTTGAGTCGGCTATCTAAACTGGAGTATCAATACTTGTCTGAGTTTCACTGAACGATAGTAATGTTTTTGTAATATCTATTATTACTATACAATTACTGTTCGACATGTTTTCTATGGCGGTTCAAGAATAAACAAAGATAGAAGCGGTCGTTGGTAATACCAGCAGTTTCTGGAATACCCAACTACTATATTTGCATAATAATAGATACTAATATGGTTGTTAAATTATTTGGATCATAACAATAGCAATGAATTTAGTGGTCAACCCACTTCCCCTGATGTTTAGAGAATAACTGTGCAAATTGTGATGCAGGTTTACAGAACCCGTCTTCCGATAAAAGGACGAAGCCATTAAAATCTGGCATTAAATTTAGATGTTGATAAATTAGAGTTTTTTAGGCCATGGAAGAAGCAAAATACAAACTTGACCAGTTATTTAAGCCTTTAAAGGACTAGAATGGTTACAAAAAATTTGACTTGTAAAATTATAAAAATTATATTTTTACCCATTAATATCTACTTCTATACTTCTTTAATCAACTAAGCACTGAATTCGTCAACCAACTTTACTGATGAATAAACAGTGAACTAAACAACTTGAATTGAAACACGTAGAGATCAAAGATCAACAGTTGTGCATACTCAGTGACAGGTTACCTTCGAACACAGCATCACATTTCTCTCGATGACTCATGGTCTCCTGGTACAGTCGAACAAGCTAATAAGTATACAGCCAGCTAACTTGTATTTACTTTTAAGATTATACAGATACATTTAGAGGCTGATGTCAAACGATATAGCGTTTGACATCAGTCGCTTAATGCGAAACACTTGATAAAACAAAATTATAATCAATATTTTAAGTGTTATAAAATTATAAAGATCTCTACCCTTTATACTTATTAGCTTGTTCGACTGTACATAGTAAGAGGATCATTAATATTTATCTTTTGCTAATAAAATCATCAATCACTATGATCAGTTACATACTGTTTTTTATAGTCACGTCATCATCTACATAAAGTTTTTTATTAATGTAAGAATCCAGATGGCGACATATATATGCAGCAGCAGAACTATACATTTATAGCTCCAGTCTTTTGTAGTTCATTTATTAATTAAGGCAGAGGCACCTTCTCAACCGAAGAGGCAAATATCTCTGATTTAAGTTACCCTTTCTTATTTTCTACCCCACTTTCTTTTACTCTAGTGCTAACCATAGTGCAAAAGAATAAAAAATATGTTGGATAAAATGTAAACAACCGAAAATCTAATCTCTATGTACACACATAACAAGCTTTGACAACAATAGCCACTGAATGATTGTCTTACTCTAACCCCTTTGATTCTCTCCTCTATCATCTGTGGCTTTATTCGAACTGCATAGTGGCGTTAAAAAGACTCAGTTATAATTGCTACATTTTTACCACATTTAACTGCATATCAGCTTTAACCCACCCTTCTCTCTACTATGACAATGAACATCAAGCTACAGGAAAAACCGAGTTATTATGGTCTGATCCCCCAAACCGATCCACTGCCAATATTTTTCTTTTGTTTATTCCTTTCTGATCCACTGTAATTTATCATTATGCTCTATGTCCTAGTTAAGAATAAAAACGTCATACTCCATGAAAAAAACCACTGACTCATAAAAACTCATAATCCATGAGACAACAATGACGAAGTATGGTAAAACATCCTATTCATTTTTAATTTAAAACGTAACAAGTAATACTAATACATATTAGGAATTCCGATTATTCCTCCCTCAAGCCAACAGAACAGACATTGTCCAATAAAGCGCGCATTACACATGATGCCATAAATAATGACACACTTCCCCGTCATGTGTCACTATTAAAACAATAAGTCGTAAATCAATCAGCTTACATTTACCCTTTTGTATTTCATGTCCAATAGAATCGCTGATGCATCATAGAGACATGGAATAAAATGCAAAATTATGTGAAAAAAATATGACATCGATATGTTTATTCTGTTTTGGTTGTGTTAAGCTGGATATGGCGTAATTTGTTATTCATACGTTACGCACATTAAGAATAAATTAAAATAAAGACAACAACAATTATGTTAAATAAGCACCTATTTGACTGGCCTGTTGGTCTAGTGGTTAGTGACCCTAACTGCTATGCCGGAGGTCGTGGGTTCGATTCCCACCCAGGACAAATGTTTGTGTGATGAGCACGATCATTTGTTCTGTGTCTGGGTGTAATTTATCTATAATATGTATGTATTTAGAAATATATAAGTATGTTTATCAGTTGTCTAGTACCCATAACACAAGCTCTGCTTAGCTTGGGACTGGATGGCGTTGTGTGATAGTTGTGGAATATTATTATTATTTATTATTATTTTGGTAAGGTATCTACAATTACTTGTGTTTTACCGATCTTTAACCTCTTTAACTACTAGAGACACAACTTACTACCCAAGGACCTAAATTATTTTGATAAGATGTTAAGAACAGAAGGTTAGAATTTCCAAGGGCTAAAAAAACGAAAAAGTCTCAATTTTTACCACAGACATAGCTTGAAATTACATCAGCCTAAGTATCTAACTTAAAAATACTACCGTCTAACCGCGTTCGCCAGTGTATCAGCGAGTTGCTATAAGCAACAGATCCGACTCAGTTGTTCTGCGCAGGATCACGTCTGTTGAGTTGAGACACTAAAGGTCTGTGCGTACGCTTGCGAAACTTATCGTAAGTAAATAGAGCAGATAAAAGGTGGGCGCAATTTCTACGAAGCTCGCAATTTGTCGGCAAAATTCGTTAATGACGTAACTTTTGAGCATTCAATGGTCATTCGTGCTTGAAAAATGCTCTTACAGTCCGGTTCGCCAGTTGTCAAGTTGTCATCTAAATTGTGTTACGTTAGAATTCTTTGTAGATCATTAATGTTTGCGTACAATGTCGTTTCGTGATTGAGATGAAGTTGTTTTTGTAATGAATGCGAATTTAGTTTTTTTTGCTCTAGATACAAGGTTTCGTCGCTTTTTTTTGTGTAGGATTGTAGATAATGTTGTGTAGGAAATTAGATGTCGCGATGATTAGATGACACGCTATTTTTTTACCTTAATTTAATTTTGGTTGGTGAGTATTTTTTGCCAGATTTGTAAATACGCAAGACATATCAGTTTCTAATATACATAACTAAAATATCCACAACAAACCACAAAAAGGCTTCACTCATCTACCCCTGCTAAATGCAGCTCCAATTAGCCTCCGAATAGAAACTTATTTCATCACAGAATCTTTGCAAAACAAAGAACTAGTCTTAAACCAGCCTGAAAACCTCAAAAAAGAAAAAAAGAATACCATAATTTAATTTAATAAAAAAAGCCTACCGTAATTGAATTAAATAACGAAACAAAGCAGTGAATCGTATCCGCGAACGATTTTGTAAAAGAGATGTCTCAGTACTGTAAGACAAAGCCACGGCCGTTGCGTAGGCGCAATCACTCGGACTGCAGTAATTGGACGATAACCTTGGCTAAGCGATATTGATATCTCGGCTTTTAGTTCCTAATTTCAACGGCCTATTTTATAAGAGATTATCTTGACAAGCATTGTAAATGAGAATGTCATGTTTAATGCGTATTTGGTGTTTTTTTCATCAAGGCTTAATAGTAGTTTGTAAGGTTAATACATTGCAATGTGTATAAATAGGAACAGGTACGCAATCTATTTGATTGATTGCAACTTTATAAGTAGGACTTCCTTATCGTGGAAATTCTGGCAGAAAAGAAATCCAAGTACATACCTAGTAAGTAGGTACGCAATTGTTGGCTAACTTATGGTACAATAGCAGTAAGCAATAAGTACCTACTTGAATTAAATTCTGTGTTTATATCCCAACTAGACGATCAGACTTTATTTCACTAGACGGTCAAGGGGTAAAACAGAATCTGTAACGGAATATCAGCTGTTACTGAGGGACTCCTTCATGTTGGGTACCAGTGGACATAGCTCAATAGATTGATTCACTGAATTTCCATGTTTGTAATTGATTTAACTGATCGACTGCCTTGTTGATCGAGTGGTCGCAAGCGCAATCGCTGCTCATGAGGTTCTGGGTTCTATCCCCGGGTCGGACAAAGTGCTATTAGGTTCTTCCATCAGAAATATCTCAGCCACGGAGTCCGGATTTGTGCCCGTTTTATGGCCATAGGCTCACTCCCTAATACATGGGATTTGAACATACCCGGCGAAATTGCAATATATACCTACACTGTGTTGTATTTGTAACTAAAATACGTTGATAATTTGCTTCTCAGCTGCTCCAGTTGGTCGTCGTTACTTGGTCATTAGCGATGTATCATCAGGCTCTTAGGCAACCTCACGCCGATTGTTTAGGAGTTGCGTCTGCGCACGTGCCGCTACTACTGCCCGCTACAGTCACCGGCTCAATGCTACCGTAAGCGGTGATAGAAAACAAGTGCTATTGCAATGATGCAGGAGCAGTGGAAAAAAAAATACGTCAGGATGTGGATTTGATTGAACCCAGGCAGGAATTATTAAAAAAATATATTTGCTCTGTTAGAATATTTTTTCGTTTCATCGGAATTAGTGGTATTCAGCTGCCATCCGGTTAGTCTGAAAGCTGACCCCACCATAGAGGGGTCAGCTTTTCGCCAACTTAGGGGAAAGACTAGGCAGATGATGAAGATGTTGTAAGATATTTTTAAACCCGTGTTCGGATTTTTTTCAATAATTTAGAACGATATTTTATTCTTTATAGCAGAACTCTAGATAGGATTATTCTATAGGTTCGGCTTCAGCAGTACGACTTCGATAAGACATTAATTTCTTGTGAAACAATCAGGGAAATCGTTACGTCAAAAAACGTTGCTTTTACATATTTCTCAGGATATAAGTTCCACTTACTTTTAGTAGACACTTTTAAATATGCGAAATAAGATAACGGAAGCGGATATTGTATTATTTTTAATCTTTAATGCCTATCTGTCATCCATTCGTGTGGAAGTTAGGTAACGCCATTTCCCACACATTCACTCAAAAGCTCCAAATTGAACGTACTTTTTCGCCATTTGAGGTTATCATTTCCAATGGTGATTTTATTAAATCATCCAGCAATAACATTTCCATTTTAACCCATTAACTGCTGTGTGTTCATTAAGATTGTATCAAGTGTTCTTAAATTGATTTTGAGTACAGCGTTTAAAGGGTCCACCGAATGAGAATTGATCACGAACAACTTAACTTGGTGAAATTATGTGGCAATGACCGTTAAAAGAAATGGCCGGGGGTCTCTTTTTGATAATGAACTGAGAAATATCTGGAGTTCCAATTTTACAATAAGTTCACAGGCATCCTAGCAATTATTTTAAATGTGAATGTAACATTTGTGTGTTTGTCTGTTATCTTTTCAAGTCTAAACCACTGAACCGATCATATTGAAATTTTGCAAATGTCACGAACAGAAACGGATATTCTTCGCAAAAAAAACGTCTTGTACCCGAGGTAATCAACAATAACGTTCTTATGATAATAGATGGCACCACGAGTCTTTCGAAGCATGATTGAATAATATTATGATTGGAACTTTATTAGTATTTTTAAAATAAGTTGCGGGGCTCAGCTAGTTTTAGAATAAAATAGAATATAGGTACCAAAATTAAAACACAACTGGTTTACACTATGCTAATTCTATGGTTACAATAGCGGTGTTATCGCTGATAGAAATAGTAGCTACTATTTTTATCCCCTTACTTCCATGCACCAGTTATTTTTAGCCCATTTTGTACCCACTACTTAAGAAACCCTTTGCACGAGTTAAAAAGCGAAAATTATTATGAGCCTACCGTAATTTTAACCAATATTTACTGCTGGCGAAATGTGGGTGGTCTACACATCTCTGCTGTACCCCTCCAGGTAACACAGGTGTGAAGTGATACAATTTACTCTTAACCTTATGCATAAATTACAAAAAATACATTAACAACTTATACAAACATCACTTACAGCAAAGCTTTCACAAAAAGTAACAAACATAATTAACAATCATGTTTATCTTAAAAACTTCTTACAAAATTCGTAAATTAACTTTATCATTATTTGCAACTAAGTATTTAGTATGTAAAGAATAATAAGTACCCTACATATTACTATAAAAACCTTAACCCCGGCTCCCATTGCAAAGAATGAGCGAAAAGTAGTCAAGCGGAATGGAGTCCACTAAGCTACATAGGTATAAGACGAAGAACTACATAGGATAAGTATTTGACGAAGAAAGACTTTTAATATTTTAAACCGACCTGAAAAAGGAAGAAGCTCAATTCGACTGAATGTACTTTTTAACGTTTTGACTTCTAGTTAAAAGAGGTAATAGAAAACTAGAAGGACCATTACTAGTAAATGTTGGTGTTAAAGTGGAAAGTATGTGCGGAAGACATTTTCATTACATAACAATATAACCCAAGTGTATGAAATGACTTTTTCAAAAACTTTTTCGTTGGAAGTGTCAACGAAATATAAAATGTAATTTAGTTAACATCATAATTTAGGACAACATTTTACGTTGCGAGTTAAACGGAGCCCTTCCTAAGCCCGCCCCGCTTGCAGTGGCCACCCAGCCTTACAACTTGAACAGCTGAACTCATTAAATAAAGACACAATGTGTTCGCCTAAGGCGCTTTACCAGGGCGGGCGGAACCAGGAGCGGCAATTAGTCCTAACAATGTTGCCTTTATACCATTATCTTTGATTTTTCGATTGTTGAGTTATTGTGTTGTTCGCGTATCCGTGAATGTT
The DNA here is from genome assembly GCA_949775195.1 of Diarsia dahlii. NCBI lineage: Eukaryota > Metazoa > Arthropoda > Insecta > Lepidoptera > Noctuidae > Diarsia > Diarsia dahlii. The sequence continues at coordinate 12,516,936 of OX459211.1, read as the reverse complement.
CCTCCGTTTTCTCTGAAGGCCAGTTTGTGAATCATTGAAGTATGTACTTCCCTACAATAATGAAGGTACAAAGTCCAGTTAAAATGATGAAAAGGGTAACGGCAGGTAATTTGAGCAGGCCAGTTTGTTAATCATTGAAGTATGTACTTCCCTACAATAATGAAGTTTGTAAGGTACAAAGGCCAGTTAAAATGATGAACAGGTTTGTGATGCCAGTAGGTATCAGAAATGTCTGTGAAGTAACTCGCGGCGGAGCGAAGGTTTTTTTGAACACGCCTCTTTTCTGAGGAGTACTGTAAGTTCGCTTAACCTACGTCCTACACACATGTTGAACTTTGTAGAGGGCTGACGACTGTTCTTGACTTCGTTGGCCTAGTGGTTGCAAGCATTACCATGAGGATCTCAGCACAGTTTACAGGTCAGATAAATTGTTTTCTGATTTGTTTATCAGGAATTTGATGCAGTCATGAATTTTGACTGATTGATAGTTTCGCCTCTTATAACATGGCACTGTTAACATATTTAACGCGATTTTCGTTATCGTACACCAAGCATTTATAACTATGACTAGGTAATCTCTGCCTAACTCTTCAAGGAAAACAGGCATGACGTCTCCAACACAAGTGGGTGACGTTGCAGAATTTATCTACAAAGATAAATAATACCACTAAACCTTCGTTAGTGCTCCACTTCCCTGATTAGCCACGGATTTACGGAACCCAGATTTCCCTTTACCCTAAAGCCTTTCCAACAAAATAACTAGAGTATGTACCTGTCATCCCATCTTTTACGCCGTATTAAGTTGAAAGTGGGATTGTTAGGTGCGCCCACGCAGTAGGGGACACTATCCGCGAGTAAATCAGGCTTGAGCAAGCCTGCACCACATCTTGTTGCCTTCATCGATAACGTGGACACAACATGACGATGCAGACTGTATTTGTAACCAAGTCTTCTGTTAATCTTGGAGTGTATCTGAATTTTTGGCTTGTTAACATGTGTTAAGTGTAACGGGGTTTGGCAGATATAATGAACCCTAACCTGAATTTACTTGCGATATGTAGACGTAAACTTAGGTATTTTGTTGCTAGGATGGTTGCCCTGTAATTTCTAAATTGCAGTTGTCATACAGGCAAGAAAGGAAATGTCTAATGAGATGACGAGTAATAGGGCAGTATGGACGAAGAAGATATGCTCCACCGACTGCAAATGAATTGGGATACGCAGTAGAATGATGTTGATGACGATAACTGGCGATTTCATAATCATGGACTTTTTCAATTGAAGTCGGCATAGCAGAGAATCTGGAGAAAGGGTTCCTTAACATCAAACATTTGTCATTAGAATCTAAATAGACAGGTCCTTACTCTCCTCTTGAAATTAAATAACGCTACAGGTATCTGAAGGTCTAGCCAGCTGGTGAACAAAAGCTCACAATATTAATTTGAACTTGCAAACATTTCATAAAACGATTTCAATGCAACTCTCAGTTGGTAACTGGTGCAAACAATTACTTTAAGAAATGAACGTCCTTTCGTCAACTGTCAATGCTAAGGATTGTGCAACCGCCATAATGTCTGGCCATTTTGTTCCGACGATACTTATGTAAAGTTCGTTTAATTACTGCACTTATTTTGAAGTTGAAAGTCGCTATAAAGATCAGATTTTTATGGTGAATTCGGTAGAAGATAAAGTGAATGAGATGAATTATTATTATTATTTAGCTTTATTTTTATCCCTTACATTTAGTTTTATATAATGAGTTGTGTACTTATTTATGTATTTGTTAGTAATGTTAGTGTCTGTACTTAAAATAAGATTAGTATTGTTAGGTGTAAGGGCCGCCTTTTGCGGTGAAAGCCTCCTCCAAACTGTTCCAGCTGGGTCTGTCTTTCGCCAGTCTGGGCCACAAGTTTCCGGCTGTTTCTTTTAAGTCGTCACTCCATCTTTTGAGTGGTCTACCCTTCCTTCTCTTTTTATTCATTGGATACCAAGAGATGAATATGGATTGTAATATCCTTAATTGTGTTATGCAGATTACAGTACTCTACGCATCATTAAAAACCGGCCAAGTGCGAGTCGGACTCGCGCACCGAGGGTTCCGTACAAACCTGCAAGGTTTACAAAGTTCGTTCATTACGACAATCGAGTCATAACTATGGTATTTTTATTGCAAAATGAAATTGAAAATTATTAAAAAAAAATATATTATGTGATGTAACTAAAAATTTATGGTTTTCGTAATTTTTCCTTTATCTATGCTATAAGACGTTGCTTCGTACCAAATTTCAAGATTCTGAGTTCACGGGAAGCACCCTGTAGGTTTTGATTCCCTTGCAAGTGTCGAAAATTTGCGGCATAAACGGCTGTATCTTTTGATTGCGTTGGCTTAGAAGTTTGATTTTTTCACAGCTTCAAGGGACAGTAGACCTGAGTAATTGATATAAATTTCAGCTTCATACCTCCACGCGTTCCTGAGAAAAAGGGTCTTGACAGACGGACGGACGGACGGACAGACGGACAACAAAGTGATCCTATAAGGGTTCCGTTTTTTCCTTTTGAGGTACGGAACCCTAAAAATGAACACGAACATGTAAATTGATTGTTTACATCCGGTTAGACTTGAAGTCGAGCCTAACGTAGTAAGGAAAAGTTACTAGGTAAACATAAAGATGAGACATAATAAACATTTCTGACATCCGAAATGTGTAACATACGCATAGATAGCCCAGGTGTTCCAGTATCATATTGTTTAAAACCTACCTTAGTTTTAAAAAACATTGAATCAAAACTTATCTATTGATCGGTTATAAAAATCAAATGTTGTACACTATCTGTGACAGAACAAAACTACCAGCCAAAGATAAAAAACCTTATCAAGAAAATAACCATTTAAATACAAAACAGATAAAGCAAATAAAAAAATATCTATAATTTAACCAGAAACACATTAACATAATAATGAAACTGTTTCACAAGATGGAACAAAGCTTTCTGCATACACTGGCCGGCCGAGTGAAAGGGTCATTTTATGTTCCACGAAACGCTTTCAATGAGTTCGGACGATTAATGTGCTCGGACGTGTACAGTGCAACTTAATATGAACTTATTTTAACAGGTTATGTCATTAAGTCAGGTGGTATATTCGATTGCTTTAATTTGAAAGCAATTTTTTTTTTTTTGGTTTTGAGAATAAGTGATGGATACAAATGTTGATGGATGGAAAGGGAGAGGAAGATAAAGGAGTTAATGATAGAGTGACGGTTGACAGGGGGAAATGGGAGAAGAGCAATGGCGGGAAGATTGTGTTGAGAAAGAGACGAAATTTTTCACAAATTTTTGGTTATCTTTAATCCAGTCCTATCAATAAGTTCAGCATCATCTTCTCATAATTATACTGACTTTATCTACTATACTTCTTACTTATAATGGTAATTTAAACGGTCCTGCACCTAGCCTTGCTACAAATATCAAGTTATGACCGAAATGGCCCTTATGAGAAATATCGTTAGGATCAAGTAACAAGGTCCTTTTTCCAACGTTCTTTGACAATCCGCGTAGAAAATCCGTTATAAATTAATCACTATGACCTTCAAATAAGTATCGAATAAAAAAAATACTCACTGCAATGAAATAGCAATCAACAAATTGCATTGCGAAGAACATTCAACATAACAATTTCCTAGAAAGGTGTCGTGTATCAAATCCGGCATAACATCCTGAATTTAATAATAAATAATTAGTGTTTGTTCACAATTTTTTTAATGATCATAAAGAATGTATTACTATATCACTTTCCTTCCTTGCCTTCGAGGACAAAGCAATTAATTTATGCATCAAATTATGTCGAATTGTTTGTGACCATGTGACTTTCTATATCCTGTTATAGTGGTATATTTTACCACTATAACAGGTATATGGTAGCAAATCCTGTGAGAAAATTGTCTGCTTTTTAATCTTTTTCCGGATCCGTCTGAAATGGGAAAGTTGATTTTTTATGCCTGAATTATAACTTTCGATAACTATATGTACCATGTTAATATTTTGAAGATTTTTAGTATGCTATGTAAATAAATAGACCTCTGTTAACTTCTGTTTTCTTAACTATTTAAGAAGCGCAGGTTCATCAGTATTAGTCCCCCAAAAAGCCCGCCGTTCGAATCATCGACACTCAACCTTGTAAAACTATCAACTGATAGACGCTCAAAACCAATAAACCGTTTTTATCAGCCAAACATCTTAGATTTCTTCACTCAACCATCTGGCCACCGACCCTACCACTGCAAATTCAATATTTTATTTTATAATTACTAGTTGTCATTCAAGGTGCACCGTCTATCATTATAAATTATAACAACTTCTGTGTCGGGCACGCGAGCATTAAATTAACCCGAGTTCATTGTTAGAAATCACAAAATATGGCTCCGGGTGATATAGAAAACAAGGACGCGCCCACAAGCCTTAACATTTTATTATGTGGTTCATTTTTAGCAAAAGATATCACATCAATCATAATTATTTGCATACATACTGTTAGTCACGATTTTGGGACTAAGAGAGTAACCAGACTAAGGTGAACTCTAATGCCCATAATATTTTAATTGAAACCAATCTAAAATTATGCCCTGTGATAACAGGGTGTGACAGTTACCCTATAATGTTTCTACTGGGAACACAGACATCTCTGTGACTCAAAAAAAGTAACAATTTTGTTCCCAGGGTTTGTAATATCTAATCTGAATAAAAAAGAGTGTCCATGTAGTTTCTTGCTTGTTTCTCAGAGTAGCAACTACATTTCATTCACAGTAATTATGTCTGTGAACTGTAGTTAGCTTATTTTGACTATGCAACCGTTCCTGTCTCGGCTCTATTTGAAATAAATTCTTAGAGTTTGAGTTTGCTCATTCACGACGCAGACACAGTGCAGATTGGTGATCTATTTCAAGTTCCAAACTCAACATACTATCAAGAGAGATCTAACTATTCTGGTCAATCGTTACCTATGCATGCGAAGAGAAATAATGGAAGCGATATAATATGGACCATTAATGTCGGTGCCTATTTAATAAATTTTATAAATCATCTTTTGGACAATAAAGATATCTGGTAAGAATGTCTAAGTACCTCTCCTCTACATCTGGACTATTTGCAAAAAAAAACATGATCTTTGATTTTGATGAGTATTTTTAATTTACCTTGAAATAAATTTTTCGTTGCTGTTGTAGTCGCAAGTGCTGCAACTGCCTCGTTGGTCTAGTGGTCGCAAGCGCGACTGCTGTGCACGAGGTCCTGGGTTCGATTCCCGAGTCGGACAAAAAGTGCTATTAGGAATTTTCATTAGAAATTTCCCAGTAGTAGCCCGGAGTTTGGAAGTTGGCGGTATAGTACCCCCGTGCCTCGGAAAGCACGTTAAGCCGTTGGTCCTGCGCCTGATCTCTCTCTCCGGTCGTGTCGGATTGCCGTCCCATCGGACTATGAGAGAAAAGGAACAGTGCCTGCGCACACACTTGAGCACTATAATATCTCCCGCGCAGATGGCTAATCTCCGCTGAGATTGGCCGCCGTGGCCGAAAAACGGTCAGGAGGACTATATGTCGCAAGTGATACTGCTGAGCGTGAGGTTTTGAATGAAATTTCCGAGTAGGGCAGAGTGTCATGGGGTTTTTCAGTAGGAGTTGCTCAGCAGCAGCTCGGAGTCTAGATTTGTGCCCAGTTGCTCGCAATTGGCTTTTGTTTAGTTCTAAGTTGATAGAGTTTAAGTTAATTAAAATGTTTTGTCGTTATGTTTTTTTTTTTTATTGTTATTATCAAAAAAACATATTAAGAATACAATTTACACAATACGTTCCAGAAAACCACAGAGGTTTGTTAGGAACGTTTAATGTAATGTTATATGATGTATTGAACAAAAAACTTCTGTCCTAAATATAGCATACTGTTTAGCCCTTCGTTGCATTATCTAATTTTATTATGTAAAAAAAATCATACGCATTTAATTAGACCTCTAGATAATGGAAGAAAAAATAAAAAGCGAAAGATATAGAAAACCCCACCTATCTACCACACCTGGAGGATGGTTGGCTGTCGGAAGACGGACTGGAGTCTGAAGGTTCTGATGATGAAGACTGTCAAGATGTTAATGAAAATGACCCTCCTCTTGTTGAAGAAATGTTGGAAGAACAAGAACCCAAAACAGAATTCCTTCTGGTAATATTTTCAGCACATTATTGGACAAAAGAAAACTTATATAATAATAATAATAATATTCCACAACTATCACACAACGCCATCTAGTCCCAAGCTAAGCAGAGCTTGTGTTATGGGTACTAGACAACTGATAAACATACTTATATATTTCTAAATACATACATATTATAGATAAATTACACCCAGACACAGAACAAATGATCGTGCTCATCACACAAACATTTGTCCTGGGTGGGAATCGAACCCACGACCTCCGGCATAGCAGTTAGGGTCACTAACCACTAGACCAACAGGCCAGTATATGGAAAAAGAGAAACTTGGAATTAGATGGGGATAAAGTTACTTTCTTAGGCAGCTCAGCTTTTCCTTTAGAAATATCTCAGCTTGAAACTCCTTACCAATGTTTTAAATATTTTGTTGATGAAGATTTCATACAGGAAATTGTTGATCAAACAAATTTATATATCATGCAAAAGGATACTAAAAACAAAATAATTTATACTGCATTAGATATCAAAAAGTTTTTTGGGATATTACTATTAATGTCTGTGCAAATATTTCCAAGTACCAGATCATATTGGTCTCCTGCTTTTGGTTATAGTCCAATTTCATCCACAATGTTATTATGTATTGTGCTCCTACAGCCTGTGATACGGGATTATCCTAGTACAGGCATTTAACATCATTTTTCCAATATTTTTAGTTTTAAGATTCCTTACCTCCTTCGGGGATTTAAGACTTGATGTTCTGTAAGGTAAATAATTAATGTTGTGTGGAAGAAGCAGCGTCTCCATCCATTTTTGGAGTTAATCGACAATGCTTCATCGAGATTTATACTAGTGTGTGCTTTCCACGAAAATATATCCAGCAAAAGAGTATCCTCGATCTATTCTCAGGATATTGAAAAAAACCTTTAGTGGTTTTTTCTAAACTTGGTTGAAACATCTCATGACAGTCACGTTAAAAGGTCGAATTAATAACCCTCCTTTTGGGCTTCGCCACAGTCGGTTAAAAATAACTGGTTGGTTATCCCAGCAACAAAAAAAAACTTCTTATTGTTAGAACATAAGCCACAGGGCAGTATAAAATAAATTACTTTATTCAAATCATTATATTTAACACGTGATTTTGATTTAAAGATAAAGTCCTAATTGTCAACAATAAATTACAAGAAGGATAATTTGCATAAAGGTTACCTTAATTACTTTAGTCACAGTCAGAACTAATTAAAACAAAAAATAATGCATGTTGGTTTAAAAACTGCACATTTTATGTAAGGACAAGTTAATAAAGTAAAAAAAAAACCTTCTAAAAAAAGCATAATTAAGTGCCTCGTTGATATAGTGGTACGACTGCTCAGCATAAAGTCCTGGGTTGGATTTCCGCATTGGGCAAAGGGGTAATGGATTTTTCAATCAGGAGCAGCCACGGCGCGCGGCATCCATTGCAGATTTGTTCCCGGTTAATGACAATGCACAAGGCAAGCAAAAGTACGAGAGGCATGGCGACAAATTGTAAAGCTTGCCACCACCCCTGTCATGACGACCACGACCGCTCTGCCAAGAGTGTGAAAGCAAAGAAGTGAAGAAGAATGACAACGGGGTTCGCCCCACAAGAATGATTTAAGAGGGACGGTTAATTAATACACAGTAGTTGATGACAGCGACCAGTACAAACTAAGTTAAAAACTTAAGTATATAGACATTACGGATGCTCATATTAAAGTTGCCACACCACCATGAGTGTAACGTTGAAACCGATCACACGCCAATTATTTTAACCATTATACTAAATCAGACGATACAAAAACTTGAAACTGCAAATCGAGACTCACCCATGCCATTTCAATGAGCGTCACTTTTTACTACCTAGATTTGATCTCAGTACATGTTTTCCTTAGAATTTAGTGGTTTGTCCTTGCAAGCTCTTGGTATTTTTTCCAGTTCATTTTTGAAGCTCAGTTTGACAGAAGGAATGCGCCATGTTATGCTAGGGCGCCGCTCGTGGCCGGTCGCGACACGAGCGTGACTCGGTACAACCCAACAACCAGTCTAACCTGCACTCTAGACCTCTACCACCCTCCCCCTTTCTCTTAAACTATTTAGAGTTTAAGGAGGGGTGTGAAGGTCTAAGGTAACTGGTTATAACATAATCCTACCCGTTGTCATCTCAATGCCGCTTCAAACACGAAGATCCAAAGTTTTTTCGTCGTGTCTATTAATGATAATTAATTGTTCGTTGTTAATATGTGATTGTCAATCGGAACGTATTAATGTCAGTTTGTTTGCGTTATTAGGTCACTGTAGATCATTGTTCGGCCATTTTATTGTTTGTGGCTAGAGGTTGAGTGCGTTGGTGTGGTGGTTGCAAGCGCGACTGCGGAGTAGAGGCAACTAGGTTCAATCCTCAGATAGATTTTTTCTTCGTTCAGTTTTCCCAGTAAAAACGGGTAGTCTTGATTTGTGCCCGACGGATGGTTATAGGCCAGCCTACATGGCACGGGTTTCACATACAACTTAAATATCCTACTCGACTGGTATGGGACAGCTGATATTTTTTCAAGATGTTGATCCCATTGAGAAAGTTATTCAGTGTAGTGGTCTGAATACCCTTAAATAAGACCAGAAAATACTCTTTCTGTATGAATCGTCATCAAAATATGAAATCTAATATACCCACCCACTACTCTGTTAAACCCACTCAAGTGAAAAGCTTTACCAACTTACAAGTCTACGTTAAAAAAACAATTTGCACAATAGACTCTCGATCACAATTTTGCACATACCAGCAGTTATCTAATATTAAAACGAAAACTAGTTTAAAAACCACTCGTAATATTTTATGAATTTTTAATACTGAAAAGATTTATTGTTCCGCGGTCAATAAATTATAATTTCTTCAACTTAATGTTCAGTCAATCGGCTCCCATTAAGTAGCCACTGCTTTATTTTTAAATAAAAAAAACCGGATTTGAGTGCTGGCCTCACGTCAATGGATCCGTATATGATTGTGATTTTGTTTAAAGATTTATAGAGTTTTTTTTGTTTGATCGTAACGCTTTGTGTGATACGGTAGACAATAGAAAAAATATTCTGACCGGTCAGTAAGCTTTTTACGCATTGTTAAACTAGTTAGCTACTCTTGCAGAATAGAAAATCACTGTTATGTTGGATTTTGGAACTTGGATTTTGAATGATGCTTATCTGATGCATCATCCTTCGCCTAAACTTTCCCAAAGAAACCTTAAGAAGTTGCCAATTAATTTGAGGATTTTACCTTGTATTAATGGGGAGAAAACTTCTTATTCCTCTCCGTTAGGAGATGTCCCTTCATCATCATCATCAGCCTACAGCAATCCACTGCTGGACATAGGCCTCTTTAATCGCACTCCATTCAAGCCGATCATCTGCAACTCTCATCCAGCTGCTACTAGCCACCCTGCGAAAAGCGAAAATCGTCGCTCCACTGATGTCCCTAACCTATCCCAAATTTTAAATCATGTCTTTTACAACTTTGTCAATTTGTTTGTTGTTACAAGCACCATGATCACGGATAAACAGGTTTATCCGTGAGTTTATCCGTGATCATGGTGCTTGTAACAGCGCCGAAATATCGGGAACTCGAAACAAAAATCAAACATGGTAAATATCCCGTTTATGATATTAATAGTAGTGTCAGTGACCATGTCAGTTTAAAAACTTATTTTGTCAAATATGCTGAGGCTTGGTTTCCAGTCTAACCCTAGTCGGGTTTTACTTTTTTTTAATTTATTTATGTGATGTGCATTTAATTTTAGATTTATTTATTGTCACCTGTGAAGCTTACTTTTTATTAAAGAAATAAATAAGGATAAAAAAAAATTAAAACTATTGTTAGGTTCTTTAACTGTCAACGTATAAATGACTCGACCGTTTTACAATCCTCAGCGGATCTCCAAAAGCTTTCTGATAATCGCCCATTAAAACTGGAACAAGTGAAAACTGTCAAAAATCGAAATGTCAACCTGCGACCTTGCTCCAGACACGTCGGTGTTAATTATTTGTAGCATTTAAAGTACTCGCTGTTTCTACTTTCGTTTTTCAACACATTCTTTTAGCACTTGCTTACTTCCATGCGTAGGTAAAACCAGAATTGAAGGTAATTTCCAACGCCTAAAAAATCCCAAAGAAATCCCTAAGAAATTGCCAATTAATTTGTGGATTTTACCTTGTGCTATTGGGGAGAAAAATAATTCCAAGACATGAGTTTAAATGTTTTTTGTCCGACTAATAACTTAAAAGACCTCAAAGTTATCCAGGCTGCAGATCTAGCCTTAAATAAATTAATAGCCACTAAGAAAAAAAAACTAATTTACCAAAAAACTCAACATTAATTACACGCTTTATTACTTTAATCGACATTATCATAATAATAATAACAAATAACAATTATTGCGCGATCGGAGCAGAGGCGAAACTTCGAAATCCAATCGTTAGAGATCGCACGATAGCGGGCGTGACCTCGTCACAGGCCTGACGTTTGACGCTCGGATGTCAACCGATCCTTTATAATAATAATTAAAAGAGTTACTTTGTCCAGCGAAGGTCGCCAAATTATTTGAGCAGTTGAGCTATTCGGAGCGAGGTTGCGACGGACTTTTCACTCTGACGCAAGGTATGCACGCACGTCGGAGGATATTATGTGATATGTTATTATATTTTCGTTATGGACAGTGTAATGGATGCTTTATTGCTGATGCTTGATTGCTGTGACATTGAACGTGGCTCTAACCCTTAATATTTTTTGTTATGACTGCGGTAAAGGTTAGAGGTTGTGTACTTGGACAAAGTTTTAATCTGTTGCTTTAAGATTTTTCGGAAGTTGTAGATAGTTTTGTTCACCTCGATTTTAATATTTAATTACATATTACATAATAATTATTAGCTTTTGTGTATGACAGGTGTGACGATGAGGTACAATAGGGTATTTCACCAAAAAAATCTAATTAGTCCGTCTATTAGATTATCGACAAATATTGGATACGTGTTTTTTGTTTTATCAAATTAATAAAAATTGACGAAAATAAAACGTGTCAAAGATTATGAGTGGGGGCTTTTGGCGTCACTTAGTGGGTAAAAAAGTACTAACCTTGTGACGTCACACGACTTGACACGACTTTTCGAAGCACTGTATCGTCTTCATCTTTTGTTTACGTGAAAAAAGAAAAAATACGTGTCCATTATTTTTTGGAAATCTATCAGACGGACGAATTAGATTTTTTTGATGAAATACCCTATTGTATTTAATCAACGTGGAAGAAACCAACACAATATTACGATGGATGAGAGTCAAGGTTCAATCAATAAGTAGCAAATGAGGAATGGTTGCTATCTAACAGTTGACCATAACCATATTGTAACTATTGAAGATAACTCAAACTTATGACATCTACTTCCTAGCAACAAGTACATATCGATAAGACACTTTATAGAATCCTATACAGAAACCCATAGTGTCCGTCTCAGCATGACATCATTTCAACATTTTTCCTACTAATTAGAAGTCTTACAATATCCCCTTCGATGGAGAATACCGAACTCCGAAAGGCATGTTGCCGTCATTACCGTGTCATCAGTTATTTCTCATAAATGGCGCTTCGCTATAAGGATTGGTCCCACTTCCAAGAGCAAGCGAATAGCCAATATACGATTTGCTCGCTGAAAAAGTTAAATCGTAAAAATACTCTCTACGACGAGAGCTATCAAAGAGACTACTCGCTCAGTGATGCTCACTTGACGGATTGAATACTCTCTTTGAAATTGTGCTCGGCATACAATAGGTATCAGAAAAGTGTGTTTTAATTTTGAGACTATGTGCACACGACGAAACCGAACCACTTTTTCCATGGGACTAGCATCGCAATCACTGTCTCATACGAAACTTCAATACTCCCTACTGGTATATGCTGTATACTTACACGTGCGTTATCATCATCATCATCACAATTTCTCTTATCCCAATTTATTTGCGGGAGTTGGGGCAGCATATAATTTTCTATACTCCTCTATTACTCGTCATCTAGTTATCACCTTTCTAGTTGTTTCATCCTTCTACCTACACGTGCGTATCAGCGAGAATCGCCCATCGCCATCACGCAGTCATCGCTCGTTGCTCGCTCTACACGCTAATCGCTGACGGTGGGACCTGTATCTACCAGCAGTAAGGATTCACTTGCATGCAGGAAATAATCAAAAAGCAATGATGATTACCGCCTCTGTTGTTCATTTATACAATAAAGGTTCATTTACTGGATATTATTGTGTTAATGTTGAATAATTCGCATTTTTAAACTTGTTCGTTGTGTCTTATGTGTTTCTAAGAATCGTTAATTGGTTCAAGTCTTCCTATAGATGAGTATGTTATTATAAAATATTGATTAGTAGTATATAAAATATATTACCCGACTGCGGCGTGAACCAAAAGGAAAATTATGATTTTAATCTCAAGAATCTTTATTTCCATTATGGTCTTATAAATAAAAAGGTTTCGCTAACTTCATTCAGTAGGCAAAATTAAACTCTCTGATCAGATGTTCAATACCAGTTTAACGAATTTAAAAATAATGTAAATGAATTAAAAAATTCTATAGATTTAAGCAAATTAATAATTGTCGCTAAAACTGCCCTTTATTGCAATGAAATAGCTGCTGTAATGTATTTTAAATTACGAACAAAGTCGCAATAAATTATATTATATAAAGCTAAATTACCACTGACTCACTCACTGACAGAATTGTTCTCCCAGATGGTGGATGGGGAGGTGGGTATATTTTGACATATTCGTAAACAAGTCACTCTCGTGAGTATGGGAAAAGTCCCAAACCCCCCTTTTTCCCCCCCCTTCTCCCCCCTCCCTATCGTATCTCGGAAACAAAGAGACTTTACGTGTTTTTTTTTAGGGATTCGTATAGAGGGGGCTTGGTAAAGTAAAAATCATTTTTAAATTTGACCCCCTTGCCCCCCTTCACCCCCCCTTTAGGCGGATCTCGGAAATAAAGAGAATTTACGTGTTTTTTTTTAGGGATTCGTATAGAGGAGGCTTGGGGAAGTGTAAACAATTTTTCAAATTTGACCCCCTTGCCCCCCTTCACCCCCCCCCCCTTTCGGATCTCGGAAGTTAAGAGACTTGGAACGAATTCTTTTTCAGATTCATATAGAGGGGCATTGCGTTAGTCGAAATCATTTTTAGAAACTCCCCCCTCTCCCCCCTTTACCCCCCCCCCCTCTTCACCTCTTTTTTTACTCCTGAAAAAATGTTTGATTCTTACCTAAATCTATTTGAGGGGCGTTGAAATTTGTATACCCTCCCCTCCCCAACCTCCCCTAAAATTAAAAGGGCTGTAACTTCATAACGGTTGGAGATAGCCATTAGGTGTTTGAACAAATATTATAGTAGGCGTCGAAACCTGTCCGGTGGTGGTACAGCGGTAAAGCGAAGCGTAGCGTAGGGATAATGTCATGATAGCTTTCCGGTGGTAGGTAGGTCCTGAGTGGAGCGAACCTGCGAGACCGAGTGGAGCGAAGGGGGGAGGTGGCGAGCGAAGCGAGCCGGCGACCTCCTTAGCGTAACGAAGGTTGAGTGGGTGAAGCGTAACTCAGGGGCGACGACAAGCAAACTTTAGGGTAATGTTTTTTTAGTGGTAGTAGGAGGTAGTAGGTAGGTAGGTGATAGGTGATAGGTAGGTAGTAGGTAGGTGTAGGTAGGTAGTAGGTAGGTGGTAGTTAGTAGGTAGGTGTAGGTAGGTGGTAGGTAGGTGATAGGTAGGTGTAGGTAGGTAGTAGGTAGGTGTAGGTAGGTAGTAGGTAGGTGTAGGTAGGTGTAGGTAGGTAGTAGGTAGGTGTAGGTAGGTAGTAGGTAGGTGTAGGTAGGTAGTAGGTAGGTGTAGGTAGGTAGTAGGTAGGTGTAGGTAGGTAGTAACGCGAGCTGCATTGGAACATTTTTTTTTTCAGATTCATTGAGAGGTGCAATGCGTTAGTCGAAATCATTTTTCAAAACTCCCCCTCACCCCCTCTTCACGCCCCGCGAGCTGCGCGCAGCTCGCGCAGCCACGCAAATACTAGTTATATTATATAAAGCTAAATTACCACTGACTGACTCACTGACAGAATTGATCTCCCAGATGGTGGATGGGGAGGTGGGTATATTTTGACAGATTCGTAAACAACTAACTCTCGTGAGTATGGGAAAAGTCCCAAACCCCCCCTTTTCCCCCCCCTTCTCCCCCCTCCCTATCGTATCTCGGAAACAAAGAGACTATACGTGTTTTTTTTTTGGGATTCGTATAGAGGGGGCTCGGTAAAGTAAAAATAATTTTTCAAAGTGGCCCCCCTTTTCCCCCTTCTCCCCCCCTTTAGGCGGATCTCGGAAATAAAGAGATTTTACGTGTTTTTTTTTAGGGATTCGTATAGAGTAGGCTCGGGGAAGTAAAAACCATTTTTCAAATTTGACCCCCTTGCCCCCCTTCACCCCCCCTTTAGGCGAATCTCGGAAATAAAGAGATTTTACGTGTTTTTTTTTAGATATTCGTATAGAGGAGGCTCGGGAAAGTAAAAACCATTTTTCAAATTTGACCCCCTTGCCCCCCTTCACCCCCCCTTTAGGCGAATCTCGGAAATAAAGAGATTTTACGTGTTTTTTTTTAGATATTCGTATAGAGGAGGCTCGGGAAAGTAAAAACCATTTTTTGAATTTGACCCCCTTGCCCCCCTTCACCCCCCCTTTAGGCGGATCTCGAAAATAAAGAGATTTTACGTGTTTTTTTTAGGGATTCGTATAGAGGAGGCTCGGGAAAGTAAAAACCATTTTTTGAATTTGACCCCCTTGCCCCCCTTCACCCCCCCTTTAGGCGGATCTCAAAAATAAAGAGATTTTACGTGTTTTTTTTAGGGATTTGTATAGAGGAGGCTCGGGGAAGTAAAAACCATTTTTCAAAATCGACCCCTTTTCCACTCTTCTCCCCCCTTTAAGCGGATCTCGGAAGTTAAGAGACTTGGAACATTTTTTTTTTCAGATTCATTGAAAGGAAAAGGAGCCTATCCTGTGGTGGTACCGGTAAAGCGAAGGGGGGAGCGGGCGAGCGAAGCGAGCCGGCGACCCCCGTAGCGTAGGGATAATGTCATGATAGCTTTCCGGTGGTAGGTAGGTCCTGAGTGGAGCGAACCTGCGAGACCGAGTGGAGCGAAGGGGAGAGGTGGCGAGCGAAGCGAGCCGGCGACCTCCTTAGCGTAACGAAGGTTGAGTGGGTGAAGCGTTCCTCAGGGGCGACGACAAGCAAACTTTAGGGTAATGTTTTTTTAGTGGTAGTAGGTATGTGTAGGTAGGTGGTAGGTAGGTGATAGGTAGGTAGTAGGTAGGTGTAGGTAGGTAGGTGTAGGTAGGTAGTAGGTAGGTGTAGGTAGGTGTAGGTAGGTGTAGGTAGGTGTAGGTAGGTAGTAGGTAGGTAGTAGGTAGGTAGTAGGTAGGTGTAGGTAGGTGTAGGTAGGTGTAGGTAGGTGTAGGTAGGTGTAGGTAGGTGTAGGTAGGTGTAGGTAGGTGTAGGTAGGTGTAGGTAGGTGTAGGTAGGTGTAGGTAGGTGTAGGTAGGTAGTAGGTAGGTGTAGGTAGGTGTAGGTAGGTGTAGGTAGGTGTAGGTAGGTGTAGGTAGGTGTAGGTAGGTGTAGGTAGGTGTAGGTAGGTGTAGGTAGGTAGTAGGTAGGTGTAGGTAGGTAGTAGGTAGGTAGTAGGTAGGTAGTAGGTAGGTAGTAGGTAGGTAGTAGGTAGGTGTAGATAGGTGTAGGTAGGTGTAGGTAGGTGTAGGTAGGTGTAGGAAGGTGTAGGTAGGTGTAGGTAGGTGTAGGAAGGTGTAGGTAGGTGTAGGTATTTTTCAAAGCTCCCCCTCTCCCCCTCTTCGCGACCCGCGAGCTGCGCGCAGCTCGCGCAGCCACGCAAATACTAGTTATACTATATAAAGCTCGATTACCACTGACTCACTGACAGAATTGTTCTCCCAGATGGTGGATGGGGAGGTGGGTATATTTTGACAGATTCGTAAACAACTAACTCTCGTGAGTATGGGAAAAGTCCCAAACCCCCCCTTTTCCCCCCCCTTCTTCCCCCTCCCTATCGTATCTCGGAAACAAAGAGACTTTACGTGTTTTTTTTTAGGGAATCGTAAAGAGGAGGCTCGGTAAAGTAAAAATCTTTTTTCAAAGTGGCCCCTCTTGCCCCCCTTTTCCCCCCCTTTCGGCGGATCTCGGAAATAAAGAGACTTTACGTGTTTTTTTTTAGGGATTCGTATAGAGGAGGCTCGGGGCAGTAAAAACCACTTTTCAAATTTGACCCCCTTGCCCCCTTCACCCCCCCTTTAGGCGGATCTCGGAAATAAAGAGATTTTACGTGTTTTTTTTAGGGATTCGTATAGAAGAGGCTCGGGGAAGTAAAAAATATTTTTCAAATTTGACCCCCTTGCCCCCCTTCATCCCCCCTTTCGGATCTCGGAAGTTAAGAGACTTGGAACATTTTTTTTTTCAGATTCATTGAAAGGGGCAATGAGTTAGTCGAAATCATTATTCAAAGCTCCCCTCTCCCCCCCCCCCATTTACCCCCCCCCCTCTTTACCCCTTTTTTTCTGTTTTGTTTACGGATTCGTATAGAGGAGGCTCGGGAAAGTAAAAACCATTTATAAAATTTGACCTCCTTGCCCCCCTTAACCCCCCCCTTTCGGATCTCGGAAGTTAAGAGACTTGGAACATTTTTTTTTTCAGATTCATTGATTGAAAGGGGCAATGAGTTAATCGAAATCATTTTTCAAAGCTCCCCTCCCCCCCCCCTTCACCCCCCCCCTCTTCACCCCTTTTTTCAGTTTTGTTTACGGATTCGTATAGAGGAGGCTCGGGAAAGTATAATCCATTCTTAAAATTTGACCCCCTTGCCCCCCTTCACCCCCCCTTTGGCAGATCTCGGAAGAGACTTGGAACATGTTTTTTTCAGATTCATCGAAAGTAGCCTATTCTGTGGTGGTACCGGTAAAGCGAAGGGGGGAGCGGGTGAGCGAAGCGAGCCGGCGACCCCCGTAGCGTAGGGATAATGTCATGATAGTTTTCCGGTGGTAGGTAGGTCCTGAGTGGAGCGAACCTGCGAGACCAAGTGGAGCGAAGGGGGGAGGTGGCGAGCGAAGCGAGCCGGCGACCTCCTTAGCGTAACGAAGGTTGAGTGGGTGAAGCGTTACTCAGGGGCGACGACAAGCAAAGTTTAGGGTAATGTTTTTTTAGTGGTAGTAGGAGGTAGTAGGTAGGTAGTAGGTAGGTGATAGGTAGGTAGTAGGTAGGTGTAGGGGTAGAAGGTAGGTGGTAGGTAGGTGGTAGGTAGGTGTAGGTAGGTGTAGGTAGGTAGTAGGTAGGTGTAGGTAGGTGCAGGTAGGTGTAGGTAGGTAGTAGGTAGGTGTAGGTAGGTGCAGGTAGGTGTAGGTAGGTAGTAGGTAGGTGTAGGTAGGTTGTTGGTAGTAGGTAGGTGTAGGTAGGTAGTAGGTAGGTGGTAGGTGTATATAGGTAGGTATATCAGATTCATTGAAAGGGGCAATGCGTTAGTCGAAATTATTTTTCAAAGCGCCCCCTCCCCCCCTCTTCACGCCCCGCGAGCTGCGCGCAGCTCGCGCAGCCACGCAAATACTAGTTACAAGTTATAAAGTTGGCAATTACAACTCATTATAGTTGTTATTTACACACGTTGGTTAAATTTTTAAACACCTTTTAAGGTTAAACTTTAAAGCTTTGTTAATCCAAAGAATTTTAATTAATTATAAGTCTGTCGAGATGAGAAGTAGTTAACGTTAATTGTTTTGATGATAATTCAAAACAATTAACGTAAATCGTCTGTGTAAAACACTATAATACGTTGAATTTACATCTTACTGCAAAAACACTAATTAAACCTGGAGTTGAATCAATTTTATTGAGCAAGAATGAGCTTTGAGGTAAATAAGTAAATTAAAATGAGTTAAAAAAACAGGCATTAATTAAATTTTGTAACTGATTTCAAAGGCAGGTTGGCCTACAGAAATGAATATAAACTACACACATTGTCCTCCTATTAAAATTTTAAAACCTCCCATAACCGAAAGGTTCTTCCCGTTATTGTGATATTTTTTGTTCTGGGCCTATACCTATTAAACTTCTAGTTACGAAGATATTGGAGATCAAAGGTCTGAATTTTTTCACAAGGTTTTTATACCTACATCACTAATAAATCTACAGATATTAACATAATCAGAATCAAAAATCTACATCAAAATATTTTATTTCACATAGGCCCGCGGTTACCATTTTAAGAAAATAATTGGTACTTCGATGACTAGAAGATGTACCTGTTCCGTTAACTAAATGCTACACAGCCTATGTTACCCTAGTATTGTAACCAGACACGTAAATAAACATTTGATGACAATCATTTGCACAGAAAATGTGACGACTTCATACATAATGCAAATAAACTAGAATCCATGATCTCTATAATTTCCATATTAATTTGCTATTGAACGTGTTTTGCATCACATAAATCTGTATGAAACCCTAGCATCAGACAGAGCTTCCGCAATACGATATGTAATAATAAAGATGGCGTAGGTATATGGTAAGTGACACAGAGTGACCAGTAAAAGGATTAATAAGACGAGTGCAGTTTGGTCGGTTCAGGTCGAATATATAAGTTTTTTGAAGTGAAAACTTCTTTAGCGGCGCTGAGCACTTTTTTGTATGGGTAAAAACTTTCAAACTCGCGTCAGGGTCACGTGATGCTGATCGAAAAAGCGTAAGATTTTTCGATCAGCATCACGTGACCCTGACGCGAGTTTGAAAGTTAATATTGAAGTTTTCACTTCTGCCGGCACTCCCGGAGTGCTACCTTTTTTTTTTTTTTACTGTAATTACTAAAATATTGTGCATTCAAAAATTTAACACGTGATATGAAATTCAGTTATAGGTGGTTTAGCACAGTGAACAAACTAGCAGCACTTCTATGCTATCGTTTCATACTAATTCTGATTATGTACTGCAATTGGTATACCAACTAAATAAGTCAGTTTCTGAATGAAACTAAACTTTCAATTGTACACTGACTAACATGGAGCTCCATTTACTTAATTTTCAATGGCAAGAAAAGATAACCCCGCCCAACTCAGTCAACAAACCCACACTGTTTCTTTAAAAGGTAAGAATAACATCGACAATCAAAGAGGAATCGACAATAAAAGAGGAATGGATAATTAATATACCTACTCGGTAATATCTTTTTAACCTAATCATTGATTTAAACCAATAAAATTCTCGTACTTGAACTGGATTATGAGGTACTAGGTATGCTTAGCCTTCCTATGTAGGCTTTATGCTCATTTCCTGGAGGCTAAGCATACCGTTTATCCAAAAACTATTGATCTTTTATTGTCGATTGATACGTTATTGTTACCTTACAATTAATAATAAAAGTAGATATCTGGACATAGGTTTCCCTCCAAACACGTACTTTTACTCGAACATCGGTTTCTTAGTTAGTTTTTTAACTATTACTGGGTAAAGATAACGCTTGGTAATGCGCCTACCACACGCTCACACTTCCCCACAGTCTTGCCTGCGCGATTACATGCACACAGTACATCGCGCGTGTGGTTTGTAATGGTAATACAGTTTTACCAACCATAAGCGCGATGTACTGTGAAGTGTGAACGAAAAGTGTGGTGAAGCTTGAGCGTGTAGTAGGCCCATAAGGCCACTCTTCAAAGATCAGAATTTTCACTTAGCCTGACCTACCTCACGTTTCCCGATTCGAGGTCTCCGCTCAAGAACAAATTTCTGCTAATTAATATAAATGTACTGTTTGCAGGTGCAAGGCCACAATGAGTTTAAGCTATAAGGAAAGATAAAGCGATTCATAAAGTATATCTCCAGTAGGAACTCAAGGTCTTCTGCAATAACCAATCAGGTGATTATTGGCCATGTTATAGATCGTAATTGTTATAAATAAGTACATAACGACTGATTATTGACCAAAGACTGCAGTTGAGTCATTCCTGTTTAATATTTAGAGCGGTTAGTATTTCATAATTCACTTTTATGTTACATAGATTTTGACCTATACCTAGGTCATGGGACTTAAAACATATATAACTCGCAATAAATGTCGGTCTGTGTCACTCCATGTAAAATACAGTATTCAGCTGCATCCGGTTAGACTGGAAAGCGACCACAACATAGTTGGGAAAAGGCTAGGCAGATGCTTGTCTTATGGATCGGTTGGGACAAAAAAAGCAACCCAAATAAAATACACTAATTGGGTCAATGGTGTGGTGGTGTGACTACGGATCAGGTTAAATTGTCCGTAGTCATACCAGTGTGACTACGGATCAGCCGTAGTCACACCAGTGTGACTACGGATCAGGTTAAATTATTCGTAGTCATACCAGTGTGACTACGGATCAGCCGTAGTCACACCAGTGTGACTACGGATCAGGTTAAATTATCCGTAGTCATACCAGTGTGACTACTGATAAATAGAATTAACCATAGTCACACTGGTGTGGTAGTTTAGTGTGACTATGGGTCGGTCATGCTTGTCTCATGGTACTCGGGGTTAGCGCAACTCCTTTCCTTTTCTCCCATTCTCCCCTGACAAACGACTCGCTATCACCAACAAGTTTTTCTTTCATAATAGGGGATCGGACATAAAAAAACTAATTAGTCCGTCAGATAGATTTCCAAAAATTATTGGACACGTATTTTTGCTTTTTTCACGTAAACTTAAAATGAAGACGATACAGTGCTTCGAAAACTCGTGTGACGTCATATGATAGTACATTTTGACGACACAAGTGACGTTTCAAGCCCCACTCCAAGATCTTTGACACGTTTTATCTTCGTAATTTTTTATTGATTTGATAAAACCGTTGGATAAAACAAAAAACACGTATTCAATATTTTTCGATAACCTAACTTACGGACTAAACAGAATCATATTAATGTTACACAAATTTTAATGGTAGCGATGTTAGTTTTAATATTTCTTTTTGTGTAATAATTTAGATTATAGGATAACTTCACGTATTTCTTTTGCTGTGCCCGACAGGGTCCATGATTGTCACTTTTTCAAAAATGTTTACCACCTAAGCCTACATTGTGGAATGCAATAAAGAATTGAGTATTGAGTATTGAGTATTATTTTGACCCAGTCCGATCCCCTATTATCATTCCTCACACTATCCATTCATCTTTTCTTTTGATGCAGATGATGATAAAGAAAAGCTTACTGTACCCTTTTTTTGAGGGTGGAAAATCATCAGATGACTTCCTCTTGCATTCTGGACGGAGCGGAAGGGAGTGTCAGACTTCTACTGACTAAAACCACTTAAGTTCCTTCTTAGCCTTTTGTGTTTCTATTTCGAGCAACCCACAGTCAGCTTACTGGACCCTTCTGAACTTTATTTTTAACTAAAGAAAAGCTGAGCTTTTAATAGTGGAAATGCTACTTGCATTTATAAGAGACTACCTATATTTATTCGTGCAAAGTAGATGGACTTTTAAAGTTCAGTACAGCCTAGGTTGTTATTAATGTGACAGGTTGATGGTCGTTACAATAACTCATGCGCAGGTACATACATCAAATATTTATGACAAACATTAATTTGCACTATGTGTGTTTATATTGATTTTATTTACAACATAATTATTATGAGGTTTTATCACCTGTGATGTCATTCGTTCTTAGAACTAATACATTGTCTTAGGTCCATGATTTGTAAATAAGGAAAAGAGAAAAGTTGGATCACACTTACGAAAATCACTCAAACTCCACCTTTCGCATACAAGGTCACCGAGGTAGTTAGAGGGGCATAAAATTTTGTAAAATGACAGTAATAATTGGAATTAGGAGCACTCCTAAATTAAAATCTTTCTTTATTATTTTCGAAATTGAAGCCACTTTCTAATTTATAACTGACACTGCTATAATATCTGCCGGAATTTAATGAGTGATACTCACATGAGCACTCTTCAAATTTTTTATCTAAATGGAATGCATCAGTAATTCCCCCAGTTTTTACAAAATAGTAGTTAGAAATGCGATTAATTCATAATTCATAGAAATGTATAAAGCCGTCATAAATCTTTATCAATATGCATCGATAATTACTTACCAAAAGCGATATACATTTCTCATTATGTGGAATGTGGAATATTTTAAATTGCAAAAATATTCTAAATATCTACGACAGCTAATTGACATGTGTGACTGACTCGATACGAATATTTTGAAATAGAGCTTCATTTAGAATTCCGATATTAATCGGAATCAACTGATACGGATCGCTGCTAGATAAAATGCTAAGTTAGTTATAAAATAACGTTTTAGGTAATACGGGTACAACACTAGTTAGCGATTGAGGGAAGACGAGGTCTCGATCTTGATCAGTAATACAGGATGTTTTGTAAGCGAGATATATAATTATTTATTTATAGGATTGCTCCTTCACATACTTGGGAGTTAGATGTGGCTGATGAGTGAAAAATTAAGGTTGCTTCTGCCCAAATATATTTTGCCTTCATCATCTGCCTAGCCTATTCCCAAATTTCAAAATTCCCAATAAACGATTATCTATATATATAAAGGAAAGTCGTGTTAGTTACACCATTTATAACTCAAGAACGGCTGGACGGATTAAGCTGAAAATTGGTAGGATAGTAGGTAGGGTAGTTGGTAGGGTAGTAGATAGGTAGGTAGGAAAAACGCATTGCAACGCATGCGCGGGTTCAGCTAGTATTATATTATAAATATGTTGAGGATGGCTTCCAGCCTAATCGGATGCTGGTAAAGACCACTATTATACATGGAACGACTCCACAAAACAGTTAGTACTGGATAAATACGATAGTCCTTAGTAAGACTGGTTATCAGACTTTCGGGGTATAACTATAACTTGACTACCATAATTATACTGAGACCTGTTTTTCCTTAGCCTATACTGCCCCAGTGCTGAGCTTTCCCCGTAGCGCTCATCTCTCTAGTTGGAGATTTTATTATTGGCCCTAAAATTCAATTAAAAACAATACTTAAGTTAACCTTTTCACTCGTTTTTTTATTTGATAACCTATGGTATGAATAAAATACTCTTTCTCTGCTTACTTATTCTTCATTTCAGTACGTGTTTATTTTCCAATCAAACCTGAATTCAATTAATTGAAATCGTACGACCTCTCCAAAGGATGAGGAGGAGTTTCTACGACGCTTTATCAATACCCACTCAAATGTTCTATAGCACCACTACAGTGTAATCACATGTTCGTGCCAACAATAAGAAGTACAGGTGCAATTCTATTGGTTCATTACACCGTCGAGCGGTAAAATAGACCTCTACAAATGCCGGAAATAAGTCGACATATCACCTTTGCTGATGGCGTTGCATTATTTTGTACATGTAACCACATCGGATTATTAACAGAGGCAATATTGTTTAAGATAACCAATCTACAGCGTAATAAATAGACTAATGAGTGTCAATATCAAGTGGACCAATCGTGGCGTGCGCGTGCGTTTGTATGGAGCTGTTGATACCGCTTGGTACTGTTTTATTCGCGAGTAAATTCAATATTCAAATAACACATAGCATTAAAATTAACATGTCTATTAATAACAATTTAGTTTATAAATAAAATAACCTAAATTGCAATTGTATTACATATATTATATTGTATTATATTGTATATTTATTATTGTTATTCTATTAGTGTAATTTCTGAAAAAAGATTATTTTATTATATGAAAGAAGCCAAGCAATAAAAAAAAACATAAAACAAAAGCAAAATCAAAAGGTGGTTTTAACCCCTCCAATAAATATAGAGTAATGGTCAAAAATCGTGCGCCTGCGACGCCCGAAGGTCGTAACGACGCTGAGGCCGATCGGTCACCACGAACAATGGCCATCTGTTGTAATTACTATTACTTATGACTTGTGCAACCGATAGTACCGCAGATACGATACACGGCGATCATTCATGCCGACCACTACTGATTTTGAACGGGACTGTACTTAGCAAGGGCTTACGGTAAATGGTTATGGTAAGACCAAAAATAAATAAATATAAACAAGGAATGTCGTAAGTTCATAAAAATATAAATATTATGAGTTTACCGTGTCATCATTCATTGTTTGGAATTTAGAAATAAAGAAAAGATTGTTAAATTGAGGAAAAACACTCAATATTTTCTTTTGGTTTTCAACTTTTCGTTTATTTTTTATGTGATTATTTCTTTGAAATTGTCTCTTTATTTTCAACAAATCAATATCACGGCATTTATTCCTGAAGAGTAAGGCTGAACTGTACTTAAAAGTATTCCTATGATTCACCGTTATGTAAAAGGGGGCGATTCTTAACCATCAACAGGGTTCAAATCCAGACTGCATGGCCGTCACTAAGAAACTCCGGATGGAATCTTAATGTTAGTTCATTATTCTACTGCTTATAATTATTGCAGTTGGCAGAATTTGTAACTGCAAGCGGTAAGCATAGCTATAGTAATGTTTGATGAGTTTTTCAATTGGTAGAAAATGACTCACCTTTAGTTTGTGAACGTTTATCTATTTAAAAACAGTGTACAATAAATTAAACAGAGTTTCAATGACATAAAATGAAATAAAAGGTATTTTTTCGGCTAAAGCTCAGTTGCACGCAAATCTGTATTAATTAAACACATTAATATTTTCATACAAAACTAGGTTTTGCTTCCGGCTTGGCTTTCGTCGAGGTTCGGAAGTTCTACCCAAAGTCATCCTTTTTGCTGTCATTCATCAATTAGGGCCAGACAAACAAACTCGCGTATATTAGTTTCAGCCAATCGCTTAATTGCCAGAGCCTCGACGAACACCTGAGGATCAAGGGTGTGATACAGAAAGAGGTACTTTTAGACACGGCTCGTATTGTTAGGAGGTTCCTCTCTCTGGAGCCCTGACTCGTAGCTTGGACCCTGTGCCCGAAACCGGTGGCCTACAATTATTTAGATTTAAAGATTACTTTTTCTAATTTAAAATAATGTAACTTATGTTCATGAATAGAGAAAAATAAAGGAAATAAATAATAACCTTTGACAACCCTAACACACGCACGTAAAGAAAACAATTCATTCCACAGATGACAGAGTATCGATTTCTTTTGTTTTAGCTTATCTCTGCTCCGGAAATATCATATTTATCAGCTTAATTTGATGTATGTATTAACTTTCAATATATCAATAGTGGCGAGTGGTTAACAACAATTTTTTTATTGAAGACTAGCTAATGCCCGCGACCTTCGTCAGCATGAAATTGAAAAAATATTAGCTCCCTATTTGAATCGTATTTTATTAACAATTAGAAGAGTTTTTTTGTGATTTACCATATTCAGTAAAAGCAAGTATTTTTATAATAACAGACACTTACATTTTATATATTTGAATAGATAGATGTTATATTTTTGACCAGATGTAAGAACGTGGACGAGGCAAAAGGAGAGTGTAAGGCTCAGGTTACCTAGGACCGAAAGAGCGACCAAAAGGGATAATGTGGCCTCGACATTTGTGTCGAGGCCACATTACACCCTTTTGGTCGCTCTAGGTCTTGGGCTAAAGAGTAACATGGGTGGTTTTTAGTCAGTACAAATCTGACACCCCCTACCGCTCTGCGGGAGGATTCTTTTGATGATTTCCCACCCTTCGAAAAAAAAGGCTTAGATTACCTTACCTTCATTGAAAACGAGGTGTGATTTATGCATGCATGTATTTACTTTGTCTATATTTAAGACTTAATATTATTTATATGATTTAAGACTATACAGAATTATTAATTTAAGATTCAATTAATTATTTAATTTAATTGAAATACTAAAGAGATTGGTCTCCATTCTTCTTCCTTAAAAATGTAGTAGGACTAAATTATTACACCACAGACAAGGACAATTTTAAGCTTTTAGCGGAAACTTTTCAAAGTGATTTTATACATTTCAAAGAAATCAATTAGTGGTAATTTTACTGTTTGCTAGTGTTGGTTTTAAAATCTTTAAGAGGGTGCTATTATGCGGTTGTTTCAGCTAGAGCATGAATATTAAATTAATTATTATAAAAATAGAAGATAAATGAAGGTAGGCTACATAGTTATCTGTTACTTCTGATTTGGCAAAGTCCAAATGCCAATTCCACGTGAAATAACGATTGCAACTTTTAAATATGAGCTACTTTACAATAAAATATTAATTTAATATTAATTTTGCTGCATAACTTAAAAATTAAATCAATCTGCAGCCGAAAATGGCTTCTAAACGTAGCTAAGTGCATACATATTGATACTGCAGACTGTACCATAGTAAATTCACATTTTGCCAGTTATGCCATGTCCTATGTAATAGGGGGCGAGCCTATTGACATCAACCCGGCAAAAACCCAGATTCAGCTGCTAAGAACTGATACAATAATTTCAACAGCGAACTCAGGACTATCAGCATTTGCGACCATCAGACAAACAAAGCATTACTAGATCAATGAAGCAGTTCTTTTATTACTATTTCTTCCTGTTAAACACTAACTTCGAACTTTATCAGTAAAATAGTTCCAAACTGCTCTTTATATTGCGTAGGCAGACCGAATAATTGAGACGTAATTTTAATAGATCTACAATTTATTACTCAACATGCTTCACTGCCAACATAATCATAGGAATTTGCGGCCGATTCATTTTTCTATGACGAACTTTTGCAACTAGTTTCATCAGCCACTGCTTCTTTATTTTAACTTGAAGCTAACGGCGGACTGCGGGTTGTTCGCAAGAGATACCACGGCTTCGACATAAAAGGCTAAGAAGGAACATGGGTGGTTTTAGTAAGTAGAAGTTTGACACTCCCTTTCGCTCTGCCCAAGAGCGGGACATCACGCCTGCAATCCCCGAAGGGTTAGGCAGGAGTGTACCCATTACACTGACATTTTGCTAGTTATTTTTAAGTCCCATATAATATCGGGCCAGCCTATTGCCATCAACCGGGCACAAGTTCACACTCCGTGACTTCTACTGAGAAATTCTTGATGAAAAACCCAATAACACTTTGCCCGACCTGGGAATCGAACCCAGAATCTCACGCGCAGCAGTCGCACTTTTGAAAACTAGATCAACGAGGCAGTTTTTGAGTTAGAAGCCACTTGAGTATCTGTCGGTTAGACTTTCACTGAAACCAATAGGAACGCAACATTTTCGTCGTGACAAAACGAAATAATACAGTTTCCCCGTAATAAATAATGTAACAACAAAATTGACGCGTAAAATAAAATCATCAAATTGCGTGTTTGTGCAAGAAAAAATAGAGATTGACCGAGATCTACATAGTGCGATAGCGAAACGTTTTCGAACGAAATATCGGTTTCATTGTCCACCGGTACACGGAAGGCGATTGGTTGTAAGTAATTACTGTTTTGCACGTAACTATTGTGTAATAGTCAGGTATCGATAAAAAAAATATCGATTTATGTGATCGAATCTATTTGTGCGATGAATGACGTGATAGTGTGGTTTCTCGGTATTTTGATTAAACAATTGTGTAATTCTGCGTACGTTTTATACAAAAGGACGCTGATATGGATGTTGGCCATGAAAGTGAGACGTTTTACGATTCTTGATGCAGGTTGCATAAGAAAAATTGCAGTGTAAAATTATATATAAATCGTTTTTCTTTATAAAGTGTAATTGCATATGTCAACACATGGTATTCTTGGTAACTGATGATTTCAACTAAGTAAGTTGTTTGGTAAGAGTCATTCTTTTTTAGTTGGTTGTTCTACTACTATCAATAATAATCAGCCGGTCTCGATGATTTAATGTATTTATTTAGGTGTGTATGTACATGTACATCACTGTCGAGTCGTCGAATATAAAACACCGACCGACTTTTTATTGCCAATAGCCAATATTACCAAAAAAATCTAATTAGTCCGTCTGTTAGATTATCGAAAAATATTGGATACGTGTTTTTTGTTTTATCATTATAATAAAAATTGACGAAAATAAAATGTGTCAAAGATCAAGAGTGGGGGTTTTTGGCGTCACTTAGTGGGTAAAAAAGTACTATCCTTATGACGTCACACGACTTGACACGACTTTTCGAAGCACTGTATCGTCTTCATATTTTGTTTACGTGAAAAAAGAAAAAAATACGTGTCCATTATTTATTTAAAATCTATCTGACGGACTAATTAGATTTTTTTGGTGAAATACCCTATTGTACGTAAAAGTCTGCTTGAAATAGCCAGATGCCAGAATAAGCATAATTTTCGCATTTCCTCATCCGATGTTGTGCCAACTTTTTAGAAACCTATTATGTAGTTATTACTAAAGTTAGCTCACCCTTACAGAACATAAAAGCTGGTAAAAAATCGGCTGCCATTTGAAGATCTTTGACAAGTTGTCAGTGACAAACAAGAAACAGACAGCCGACACCCCTTGTATGAACACCAACTACCACAAAGTCGTTTGAAGAGCCGAAAAAGCTTCCTGAGTCACACCACCTCCTCAGAGAACAGTGCAGCGGTTGAACAAAGCACACTGTGGAAAAGCAATAATCCCCCCCCCCCCCCTCCTTCCACACTTCATCGCACCAGCAGAAAAACTACCCCCTGGCCACAAACTGCAGTGGCCTATATGGAAATCTTTAAATAGACTGCATACCCAAGTAGGCCGCTGCCGATCCAATCTGGCTAGATGGGGCATAGTTGACCCATCTCTGACACAATGTGAGTGTGGAGCCCCTACACAGGACATGCCACACCTCCTCTCTTGCCCGTCGTGCCCAACTAACTGCACTTTCAAGGACTTGAACGAAGCCAACGGAAGAGCTGTCCAGGTTGCTACGTACTGGATGGACAACATTTGAGTTATCGACTCGAAAGAAGAAGAACCATGGATTATCATAGTACCCAATAATAACTGGGTTGTGGACGTCAGATAGGCAGCTGCATGTAAAATACTACTGGTATTCAGCTGCATCCACTTGGACTAGAAGTAAACCCTAACATAGTTGAGAAAAGGCTAGGCAGATGACGCATAACAGGCCGATCCCAAATCAGTAATATCAACTCCCCATCACAACTGAATTCAGTTTTTCATTGAACATTCGACAATTGACAGTTCATAATAACGTATCTATTAATAGTTAATGCTCAAACGCTTGCAACCGCGAACTAATGATCATGATTAATGACTAAAAGGATATGTACAAAGTATCATTATCTAATGTTATGTCAATATTGTTCTTGTGGCGATCGTTTAGTTTCGCTACGTCATCAATTAGCAATCATTTAGTGTGTAGAAAGTACAATGAACACTTTTGAATAGTTGTTGGTTATTATTGTACCTATGTGAAGTTTATGGGTGTAATTGCAGCTCATTATCATCTATCTGTCCTTGTCTTATGTTACATGGAGACGGCGTAACACGTTTTTTTTCCATTCGGGATGTCAACCATTAACATCAGCCAGAAGACGTCCACTACTAGACGAAGACCTCCTCTATAGAACGCCATAACGAACGGCAACTTGCCATTTGCATCCCCTGTCAACCGCTACGCTATCATTTACTCTTTTTCTTTTATAACATTCTTCACATCCATCGTTTACTTAGTCGTCCACTTCCTTTCTATCCATGAACCTTTATATTCATCACACTTTTAGTCATATGTGATTCGTCCCTCCTCATTACATGTCCAATGTCCATACCAAGACAGTCGATTTCCTTCAGTGTGTGCAGCTGATTTGCTAATATTATATCAGAATTACTTACCTTCTTCACACCAGTGTTGGGGTCGGCTTGCAGGATATCCCGTAGGAAAACGGAATTCCAATTTTATCACCACAAACTACTAAACATCAAAATAATATTGTGCCATGAGTATTTATGAGACAGTGTGATAGGAAAAACATTTTCAGAGTAGAAACATACTGAAAAATCAGGAAATTCTAAAGCTCAACTTTTTCAAGTAAAAGTATTCTCGTGAGGTACTTTAAATTAATGGCTTTAGTACCCACACATCCACACTCCAACCCACTCAAATGCATTAAACGTTTTAAGAAAAACAATTGTAGGTGTATGTCGGTCGTGAAATTCCTTTCAGCCTACATTCAAACTGATCTTCATACTTAATCCAATATGGGTTGATATAAAACCTACACATCGTATTATCTGATATGTACCTAAAGATAAAGCAGTTAGTAAGACACTGACACGAAATATGCTACCTGTCCTGCATATTCGTGACGGAAAAAATAACCAACCAAATAAAAAAACAGAACTATTATAGACAAATAGTGTGGGAAATATGTAGTATCATTCAGGATTCACCACATAGCAGTGTATTTTGAGAGATAAGCATTTTTTTTTTCGCAAGGTAGCTGTGCCCCAAAACTCCGGTTGTCATATATCCTCCTGGCCGTTTTCGGTTCGCACGGAAGATATTGTTGTGCACAGGAGCACTCTCTATTCCTTTTTTGTCAGATTGCCAACCCATCGACACGACCAGAGAGAGATCAGGTGCAGGAGCAACGCGTATCATACCTCTAAGTTCCAAACTCCGGGCTACTACTAAGAAATTTCTAATGGAAAAACCCAGTAGCAGTTTTGGCCCGACATGGGAATGTAAACCAGGACCCCACGCTCAACGGTCACATTTGCAACCAAAAGACCAACAAGTTAGTCAAGCGTGGGAAATACCCTTGAAAAACAAAACATCACAACCAGTCAGCAATAAACAACGAAACAAAAAATTAATAGAAGCGTTTTAATTTGTAATTTTCCAAACGCAACCCAATAATGTTTTCATTGTGCGTCCGAACAAAAAACAAATTGACGCATCGACTGTCTCACAAAGACCATCAGACAATTTAATAGGACTGTCAAAGGCGCCTTAATTACTTCCTAATATTGACAAAGCAAGTTTTTGTAACTCCCGGACCATTATGTCCAGCGAGGCTTGAAAAAACACAAACATCGAATCATTCCTATTAGATCCTACTATTGACATGAGCTTGGTCTCCCTAGTAAGTACTTAATGGTAAGTTTACATACCTCTGTCTATCAATACTATCAAACAGGCCCACGCAATATTAAACCATACCTTCATCAAGACAAAGTCTAGTTTCTGCTGTGCCATTCCATGACGTCGGGTGTTCTTAATGAATCCAATTATAGTATTACTTACAAATCACTTCTAGTTTGTTGTACTGTGAGTAAAGTCCATCTTTGGATAGACTGTGGACATCAATAGCCAATGGATATGGAAATGGATTACATTCACACGTAAGTGTTCTAGAAAAATTGCCATTTTAGTGTTAATTGGTGACACTTTGAAAGCCTCCTTGGCCTTCTGCGAAGCTTCGTATGAATATGCAAGTTTCTTGTTACTGGTGATGTAAGCTCCTTTGCATCGGGTATTATTCGTATTATAAGAGAATGTGTAGGTTTGCTTGACCCTTCAGAAAACAACTGGCGTGATGTGTACCTATTGTCCTCGGAACCTTGTTATATTAGACCTGCAGGCGTTTGTTGCTAAACAAGGACCAAATGAATTCAACCTACGTGTCTTCATACATACTGCGTTCCTTAGAACATCTATGCATTCATGGGTGCGTTATCACTCCAAACTTCCTTTTTAAACTTCACTTTCAACGACCCCAAGATATTTTTTTTTGACACTCTGAACTCTACAGAAATATTATCTAATTTGATAAACTTTGGATGATTGACTGAATTTTCCGTCAAAAACAAAATATGTATGGACATGAAATTTTACTTTGTTAGAGGACTATTACACATACAACCCGAATGAATGGAACAACTGATATAGTTTTTGCCATTACGATGTTGGTCGCAAGGAGTAAATTGGTCACTCTGATAGTAGGTATCAAATCCTTACAATTTTTGTACACGCTGTATAGGATCGCTCATTCAGGAAGTTTTTATCTAGAACAGTAGAACCTCGATTCCTGTAACAAACAAAACTAGAACGAGAGCGAATGTATTATTCAGGCGTTATCAAGGCGCGCTCGAGCCACACAAATTGTGCGCGCGCAGGCCTGAAGATAACCGACACGTCACAAAGCTAGTGTAAGGAAGTCGGGTGAAGTCGGGTGATGGATGTTGAATGGCCGGGAAGAATAGGATGTGTGTTGAACATGAGGCGAGCTGTTTGTTTCCGAAGTGGGGTAATAAGGCGATGTGTCACTCTATGTCTAGCAGTGTTGTACCAATAGTTTGGATAGATAGAAAAAAGCTTTTGAGTTACTTGGCCGGCCTGATATCGGCCATTGTATTTTATTTTCAACTAGTTGATGCCCGCGGTTTTGCCCGCGTGAATGTCAGAAATTGACAAATTATATTATATACTGAAACCCTTGAGACACTCGTAACCATTGGTGAATACAGCATGGAAATCGGTGTTGTAGTTAAATCTGTATTATTAAATAGCTGATATCAATACAGACAAGTTTTGTATGAGACAAAATCATAGCATCTATTTTGCATTACTATTACATCATAATGTTATGTATGGCAGCCAGGACTTTTACACAAACCTTCTCATCCTTTTTAAATATATACAAAAAAAAGTTTGGAAACAGTTTGCCACAGTGGTTTGGAACTTCAAAGATTAACTCATTTGAGACCGTTTTACCAACTCGACACGGGTCCAGTTAGTGAAACCCAAAATGAAAAAAAAAAAAAAAAAAAAAAAAAGTAGAGACTTGCAATCACGTGATAAAATTCAAATAAGGTTTTTGCAAAGCAAGAAAATAATAAATTCGTGATTGAATACGAACAACGAAAGTTTCGTAACGCGGTCATTCTAGAAATAGTGAATAGAATGTGTTGAAGTCCTTATATTTGTTTTGTACAGTCAGTACTAGAGATTCATCTCAGAAGCTTTGTTGTGTCTTCAAATTTTTAGATTTCGTAGCGAAGCCCTGCCAACTTTTTTATAGTGATCTTTTTCATAACAATACTGGTTATAAATAAAATACATTTATTTCAGACCAAGTTTGTCCATAATTGTTAGTAACCCTTAAAACTACTAATAAGTACTTACATCAATCAAATAAAATGTTATGCATGGTAAACTATGCCACTACTTGGTATTATTTCAAGTTTATTTTAAAAAGTACATCTTAGTCTTGTGCAGTTTTTATTTCTTCTTTCATGTGCGTGATTTATAACTGATTTATATACATATATTTTAAAAATAAATGGCCATTTCAATGCCCACTTGCATTTTATACTGACTGTACCAGTGGTCACGGTCTAGTGATTAAACAAATCACTTTCATATTGGTTGACGCACTGTCTAGCAAGCTTTTGTTGCAAGTTTCATCATCACAAAATAGTATATTGGAATACTTTGTTCATGAAATTGCATGTAAATCATTTAATGCGGGATTTTTAATTAAAATTTGCATTTGCTGTTGCACTTTCAATCGCCACTGAGATTAGTTAAAAGATTAAGCTTTTATGCTGTGTAATTATCTTTTAAATAATTATTTGGCAATCAACTGAACTTATAATGCAGTCCACTTTTTGATAAAGGTCTCACAAAAGTAGCGCAATCAAAACACTTTCCGCCATCTACACCCAGTCTCTCTCAGTCTTCATTTTAACATTATTATAATGTTTTTAAACTGGTATGGCCACTTATATTATCTTTGTCACTAAAAACGGGTTCTTTAACATGTTTACTGTTTGTTCCCAGTTCCTGATATTATTTCGGCACTGTCCAAGCACCGTGATCACGGATAAACTGAAGTTATTGCGGGTGAATGTTTATGAGCAGACAACTTGGTCTCCCTTCTTTCATGTTAGTAAATATCGGGAATTTGAAATAAACCTTAAACATACTATATGTCCAGTTCGTTTTCAGTGTTGATGATAACATCACATAATATTAATTTGTTCTGAGGCAACTTTGGCCCATAATTATGTTATGTTAGTCTCACATGATGAAAACAAATCCAATACCTTCTGCCTTCATCTGTGCCATCGTAAATAAGGTAAGTTTTCTAGTAAGTAAAAAATTACGCGTTCACCAAGCTTTATAAACACGGCGACGCATCAAGTCATACAATTCCAGTATAACGTGGCCTCACTTTGTACAGATTTCCCTTACAAAGAGATATCTGCAAAAACTGGTTTTGTATAGCTTGATTGGTGGTCGCACAAACCATTGTTAACTCATTACCATTTAGTAGGCCCAACCCTTGTTACTTAAACAGAAGGTTTCTTTAGATATTCCAAAGGAAAACAAGTGATCCAGACAGCCATAAACCAGTGGGTACGTGACGTGTAACGGAAAAGCCTTACAATATAGTCAATCTAAATAAACAATCGGTAAGTTACCATGGTTACCATAGCCTACTTTCTTTTTAACTATAGAGCCACCTGTCGAACGGACGCGACTCGAATCGAATGCTTTGATACCAATATCGATCTTAATTTTTCGACAAAAATCTTTTTTTTGTTTATTCAAAAATTGAAAAATCTCTTCAGCTTCTGAAGTTGGTGACTTTTGTTTTGTTAATTTTTTTTTTCCTTTTTATTTTTTAACCGACTTTCAAACAAAAGGCCTAACCTTTTAGACCTTTTGGGAGTCGGTTAAAAATATAAACGTTGCCATCCTAAAAATCTATTTTTGTCACCATTCCAATGATAATTTTGGAAGTAGAATCTAATACATATATTGTTATAATAATCAGTTATTTAATATAATTTTACAAACTTCGCATTGCTATCCTTAATCTAAACGTAACAAAACTTAAGATGTGACAGTAAAAAACAACAAATAAGCAAAGATCAATCGAATAAATGCCAGTTGAACAATCGAATTGCATCGAATTCTTTTTTCAAATATCAACGTCAAAATGATAATCGCGTGAAACTTCAATTGGGCGATTGATTTGTGACAAAAACTGTCAGAAGATAGCGAAATTGATCAGAAAAGATGTTTTTGTTCATTACTGGGAACGCAGTAACAGTGTTTTTGTTCACTGAGATGAGAGCCGATTCTGGTTCACTTTTTTCGAAACATAATTACAATTACACAATATTTTTTTTTTTTTTTTATTACCTTTTTCTGAGAACTTCGTATAATAGTAGTATTTACATTGAAGGCCAAACGGTATATTAAAATGTCATGACATATTTGAGGGAAAGTGGACCATTTATTTATTGACACCATTATTGAATGACTGCGTTTTCTCTTTTAAACCCGCTCCCTTTTCTAAACCGAGGCTGTTTCTAGACCGCTGTTTTCATATGTTCCAGGTTGGGAAAAATGGGTTCACAAAAAGGTCACATTTAACAAAGCTGAAATACCCCATGCACCTGCAAAATCTACGCCTATCCCACCTGCAAACAGGAATACAACAAAAAGAAGAGAAATAGGACTTTCTGCGTTCAATCCAGTTCTTAAAGAGCTCTATTACTAAATTCAGTGCCTCTTCTTACAAATACCACTACCAAGAAAACGACTATGCAACACATAAATCATCGCCAAACCAGACCTTATCAATACATCATCTGCGCATACCACACAAAAACGTACCTTAAAAACTAAACCAAACAATGCACTTTAATTTCGTTATTTATATTAAACACAGCAGGCAGGAAGCTTTTGTATCGCCTAGCTCAAATCATAATAAGTCTCTGTAATCAGATACTGGAACACTTTTAATTTTGTACTGACCTTCGTCTGTCGGCCATTCACGAGTGAAAACGAGAGGCAGATTAACAATCGCGATCGTGCTGTACCTACCACCGATTGAAGACTTTTATTGTAGTACTGCCAATGACAGAACGGTTTAGGGTGACTATTTTTTTGGTTCATCATCATCATTTCAGCCGAAAGACGTCCACTGCTGGACATAGGTCTCTTCTAAGTGTCGCCACATTGACTGTTCCCGCAACCTTCACCAGGTTTTTTGGGTACATACGTGCAAATAAATATAATAATTGTGAACGATGAGTAACGAACGGTGAAACGATGAGTCGGTGTCCATTAAATAATTATATCCAGCAATATTGGACAAAGCCAGACGGGTGTTGGAAAAAGGCTTTTCAGATTCTCCATCATCGCAGTTGATCATTATACATGGTAGTTCAGCATGAGAAAACTTTTCCTTCTATAGGTTTTCAGCCAAAACTGACAGCTTATGATTGAGAGATTATGATTTGTTTTCCCTTTGGTTGAGTTCATTCAGGTACTTCTGTGAAAGTTGCTTTACGCTATTTGGTTGATGTCTATTAAAAGGCATTATAAAAGAGTCACCAAATCTTCTTAAAGCCGGACAAATAATTTTATTAAAAGTTAAGTAAGTAACAAAAAAAATCAAAATGCTTCAGTAACAGTTTCTCTCACGACAGTACCTATGCGCCCAATAGACGGGCGTCGCCGCAAAGCCTTCGACTGGCCGGCACGTGCGCGAGCGACGCAAAAATGACGTTATCCATTCGTTCCTTTAACATGTTTGAGATATTAAATAAGATATAAACTATAATGTTGCATCAAGGAAGCTTTACGTAACAAGTTGGCTTATGATATAATTTATTTTAAATGGAACCTTAGAAGACAGGTACCTATACCAAAATGATGAATTTGGACGCAGTAGCTGTAGTTGCAGTGGTGGCCAAGTAGTGGCGGCCCCGACTTACGAACAGTAAGTCGTGGATTCGAACCCAGCCAGGGGCATTACTTTGTTTTTTTTTTATTTTATTTTATTGTAAATGTGCCCCTTCTTATTAACGATTATTATTATTTATCTAGCAATCCTCACTGGACCCGCGTTACAGCCCATCCCTCACCTAGAGAGGAGGCCTGAGTCCCTGCAGTGGGAACATTATAGGCTGATGATGATAATTATGAGTTGTCTCTATTTCTTTTCGGGAACTGCCTCTAGCCTTTTATTGCTTATGCTTATAAATGAATTACAAACATCATCATCATCATTTTCCTAAACCCTTTGACAACTTTCGCCTTTCAGTCTAACCGCATGCACGTGAAAAGCAGTATTTTATATGGAGCGACTACCTATCTGACCTCCACAACCCTACTGGGTAATATGATGCCCTGTGGTAAGACGGATTGCCAGACTTTCGGGCCATGGACTACTTGAAAAGACTGGGCGAGATCTACAAATGACGTAGATAGCGTGCTTTCCGAGACACGGAAGAAACTCAGTACGAAATTAATGAGTGTAACTCATCCAGAGGCAACCTAGCCAAGCGCTTTTCAGGCTATTTAACTATGCTTATCGGCTTTTCTGTCAAGGGATTTTTTTAAATACTGGTGTATTTAAATTCTCCCAGTTGGGACTGCGGGTCCTGTCGGGGCTGTAGGTTGTTCGAAAGAGATACCGCAACTCCGGCACAAATGGCTAAGAAGGAACATGGGTGGTTTTAGCCAGTAGAAGTCTGACACTCCCTACCGCTCTTCCCAGAGCGGGAGGAGTCATTTGATGATCTGACACCCTCCAATAAAAAAGGGGCAACCTAGCAAGCGCTTTTCAGACTATTTAACTATGCATATCGGTTTTCTCTGTCAAAGGATTTTTTTTAAATATGTACTTTTATTTTGTAAAATACTGGTGTATTTAAATTCTCAGTCATGTAACTAATGTGATGAGTGGCCATAATATTTCTTCACAAATTAAGTAATCACGAAAAAAGCTCCGTAGAATCGTGAATGTGTCATAAAAAGAACATGCTTGACATTCTTAAGATTTTAAGATTACAAAGATGATATCTTCGCGTGCTCCTGTTGTCACAGCCTCATTAGGAAGGTATGTGGCGACTTAGGTAATAAAAGTTATTTTATAAGTTAATAAAAAGATATTTTAACATCACGCCAGTAATTCTTGAAAGGTTAGGTAAAACTGTACTTAATAGTACACCCAAAATGGTAATGGTAACCGGGCACAAAACAAGACTCCGTGGCTGCTATTGATAAAATTCAAGATGGGAAAAAACCTAGTAACACTTTGCCCAACCCAGGAATCGAACCCACGAGCTCATGCTCGACAGTCCCACTTTGGGCCACTACACCAACGAAGCAGTCAGTCACACAATCAGACAGTTAAAAATATCGTATGGAAAATACCACTATTTATAATCTCACACACCGCTCGATTTTACATTATAATTATACTGTTAAAAAAGAAAAGATTCCTTTGATCAAGCAAAGGGTTTTTACTAGCACTTAAATAAGTCATCAGTTTTTTTTTACATATACTCGTAATGCACTTACTCGTAAAATACGTCATCGGATCTTGAAAATAAAAAATGTACAAACCGTTTTCCTAGAACTTAATGATTCACTGAGTGACGTGACGAACAGACAACAGTCATAAACGTTGACATTGTAATATCTGACTAATTAAAATGCACTAAAAACTTACATTTCCGCAAAACCGAATTGAAGGGCAAGCGTTTGAAGCCAGAATGATACAACATTCAGCTTCATTGCATTCAAAGAGGTACTTTTCATGCATCATCATCTGCTTAACCTTTTCCCAACTATGTTGGGGTCGGCTTCCAGTCTAACCGGATGCAGCTGAATACCCGTATTTTACATGGAGCGACTGCCTATCTGACCTCCACAACCCAGTTAATACTAGGTAAAACGATGCCCTTTGGTATGACTGGTTGTAAGACTTTCAGGTCACTGACTACTTGTAACGACTGCCAAAGATCTAAATATGGCAGCCGGAAGAAAACCTTAACGTTCTTTCCGAGGCACGGATGAAACTAGGTTTAAAATGGGTGGTCACCCATCCTCAGACCAACCTAGGCAAGTGCGGCTTAATCTCTAAAGATCGACCTGACTGGCAGATATTATTATGCCACCAGCTCCTTTTACTTTTTTTATTTACTGTTCATTCAACCTAGTGACAGATTTAAGAAAGTGTGTGTAAGTTAGAATCCTAACTACTCGTAATATTATAAATGCGAAAGTAAGTTTATTTGTCTGTTTGTTACATTTTCACGCTTAAACTACAGAACCGATCATCCAGAATTTTTGCTTATACGTTGTCAGGTGTATAGAAATCCTGTCGGGGCTGCGGATTATCGAAAGAGATACCGCGGCCTCGGCACAAGGGCGAAGAAGGAACATGGGTGGTTTTTAGTCAGTAGAAGTCTGACACTCCCTTCCGCTCTGCCCAAGAGCGGGGGGGGGGGGGGTTATCTGATGATTTTCCACCCACCAAAAAAAAAAAAAAAGTTGATGTGGCACTCGGAGACTGCCGCGGTAAAGCTATTGCATAGCATTTTTATCAACTTATGCAAATAATTATTTATTTATTTAATTTATGCAGTATTTTTTAAAAAGAATTTAAATTATACACACATCAAAAGTGTCTAGGGATCAACATATATTTTGGCAATAACTTTTCTCCTGATTGATATTAATTAAAATTTTCTTTAAGGATTCATCAAATAAAGTGTTTTCGTTTGTCACAGTAACGATAAACCAAGTCACCTTTGCATTAATAAAGAAATTTGCCATTTTCCTAATAAAGGGATTTTTGACATTTGAACCACTAACATTAAAGTTCGAAAAAAAGACTGAAATAACAGTTTTCTTCAAAATTTTATTGGGTAACTTAAACAATTAATAATCCGTGTTTCTACCGCGAACACTAACAACACAAGAACATCGGTTTGGCATACTCAAAATGAGTTCATCCAAATCACGCTGTGGAATGGCCGCCCATGTTCGTTGCAACAACAAAAAAAGGTCTTCTTGCGACTGGATACCCTCCATATGAAGGCTGTCTCCGAATGGGGCGACGCCAACCTGGTCAAGTTCAATGCTGCTAAAACCCAGGCGTGTCTCTTTTCCGCAAAAAGGAGTGATTTCCAACAGTCTCCTACTTTCCGTGGTGTGACCGTGCCGTTAACCGATCACATTGAGCTTCTTGGCGTTACGTTTACGTCAACCCTCAATTTCGGTCCGTTCATCGAGGCTAAGGCTAAACTGGCTGCCAAGAAGCTGGGAATCCTAGCAAAGGTGAGACAGTATTTCACACCGAAACAGCTGCTCAACTTATATCAAGCGCAAGTCCGATCGTGTGTGGAGTACTGCTCTCATCTCTGGGATGGATCCGCTAAATACCAGCTTGATGCGCTAGAGTCAATTGAGAAACGAGCCAAGAGGCTCATCGGCAATGACGCGCTTGTCAAGTCAAAGCTCCAGAGCCTTGAACATCGGCGACGAGTAGCTAGCCTTTCGGTTTTCTATCGGTTACATTTCGGAGAGTGTGCGAGGGAATTGCACGATCTAATTCCGCCAAGCCCGTTCCATCATCGGACTACAAGACGTACGGCGATGCGCCACCGTTATATGGTGGACATCCCACCCATACGCACTAAACGGTTTGGGAATACTTTCATTGTGCGTACAGCTAAGGAGTGGAATTCCCTGCCAGAGTCTGTATTTCCTGATAGCTATAACCTAGGGGTCTTTAAGTCAAGAGTGAATAGGTTACTTCTAGGTAAGCGTGCTCCATCGTCGACCGCATCATCACTTTCCATCAGGTGAGATAGTGGTCAAACGCGAACCTATCAATAATAAAAAAAAAAAAAAAAAAAAAAAATATTCGGCAGAGCTCTTCTCTGTAGCATATCCCATGCATGCTCAATCGGGTTCAAGTCTGGCGACTGAGCAGGCCAGGGCAGGACATTGATGTTAGCTGCGGCGAGAGTCTGTCTTACAACTCTTGCGCGTGTGCGGTCGTGCATTATCATGCATTAACTGAAATAAGGGACCGATTTGCACTTGTAGAGGAACGATGACGTCTGATACAATCGTCTCAGCATAAATTTGAGCGTTGAGGTTGCCTCTGATCCAAATCAACTCAGTTCTTCCGCCGATCCAAATACCCGCCCATACCATGTTGGTTCCACCACTATAAGGATGGACTTCCTGGCAGGATTTTAATCGCTGTTGGCGTCCAGGGGTTCTCCAGTGTCGTATACGTCTTGTATCCGGTCTCATACCAAAACGAGACTCATCAGAAAAGCACACGAAACGCCATTGTTCTTCTGCCCAATTTCTGTGTTCAAGAGCCCATTGATATCGAATCCTACGATTGTGCATTGCTATAGGTGGTACCCGTAGCGGTCTTCGGGAATGAAGGTTCACTTCATGCAAGCGGTTTCTGACTGTTTGGTCGCTAATTAAGTTCCCTGAAGAGTGATGAAGCCTCACGGCTAACATCATGGCGGTTATTGTTGAAGCTCTTCGAGTTACGATTTGAATGTATCGGTCTTTTCTCCGTGTGGTGCAGCGATACCGTCCTCCATGGCGCTCAGCCACGGTACCCTTCGGTAACGTGTCCAAAGTCGACTGATAACACTCTGACTTGTATTCAGAGCTAAAGCCACAGTACGTTGCCGGGAACCAGCTTCTATCATTCCCACGGCTCTGAGCATTTCTTCCCTGCTTAAATGACGTCGCCGCTCCATAATAACGTTGGTTTTAATCAGAAAAATGTGTTATTTCAGTCTTTTTTTCGAACTTTAATGTTAGTGGTTCAAATGTCAAAAATACCTTTATTAGGAAAATGGCAAATTTCTTTATTAATGCAAAGGTGACTTGGTTTATCGTTACTGTGACAAACGAAAACACTTTATTTGATGAATCCTTAAAGAAAATTTTAATTAATATCAATCAGGAGAAAAGTTATTACAAAAATATATATTGATCCCTAGACACTTTTGATGTGTGTATAAGTAAATCAAAAGTAACCTTCATAGACTAAGCTAGTAAGAAACTCTATGACAGAAAATTTAAAAGAAAAAGTATTGACAGCTTGTCAGCCTGACGTAAGTGTCATAACATTGAAAAATATGAAAATTATTTATTTTATTTTAGATATTTTATAAGAAAACGAATCGTCTTCTAAGACCGATTCGCAGAATAGTAATGCAAAAACCAATAAAACGTATGATAGATGCGTAATAATAATAAAATGAATGTATATAGAGTACTCGAGGAGTACTCACTCATTATCTTTCACTATTTTTTCGTGACTTTCTTCATTAATAAATGCACTTTGTTTATTCATATTTAAAACACTTTGTAGACAAATTATACGAGTAAGAATATTTTAGAAGGAGAAAGCAGAGAGACAAAACAGAAAAACTTTACACATTTACAACGTGAGGTTATAAATTATTTAATTTGACAACCTCAGTTGCCAACCTTGTTATTTTCCGTAACCATAGCAACCTGGTTGAGTACTGAATCTTAAATTTTTTGTTAGGAAATTTCTGGATTCGCTCTCCACGCTCAAGGTCCGCGATAGAAGCTATGCAATAGCTTAAAAGGTGTATAGAAATGGAAATAGGATACCTTTCATCCCGAAAAAAAAATACAGTTCCCGAGAAAACCACAATAATGTTGTTATCACGCCACGTGTCTTTCTTAGCATTTTTTGATTATTTTTACGCGGACGTAGGTAGTGCAGCTCAACTAGTAAAGTGTACAGATTAGCTGAAAGGGAAGTAGTTATTTACCAAAGTTGTTGACTAAAATATTTAAAAGTAGCAATCACATTCTACTGCTGTCATCCAAAATCGGACAAAACTCCTTCCGCATTCGTCATTAAAAATACGGAAAAAATACAGCAAGAAAGATCGGAATTTATGTTAATTTATACTTAATGCACAAAAATCCGTGGAAAAATTCGTCGGTAATGATTCCGCTTAATAACATAAAGTAATTATTTTTTGCAAGGTTGATTTGAACGAGAGCAAATTATATTGGTTCAACTGTTACTGGGCACGAAAAAGTCTTACAATTAAATATTCGCACCCTTTCTTTATCATTGTAACTACATATGTAAGTAGATTGTATATTAACGACTAGCCCACGGCGTCGCCCGCGTGGATGTCGGTTTAACTACAAAAATGACGATTTTCCATACAAACTTTCATCCCCTATTTAACTCCCTTAGGGGTTGAATTTCCAAAAACCCCTTCTTAGTGCTCCCCTACATTATAATAGGAAGCTGTGTGCAAAATTTCACATTCCTAGCCCCAGTAGTTTCGGATGTACGTTGATATGTCAGTCAGTCAGTTCTCCTTTTAAATATATAGATATTTTGTTAATTTAAATAGGTACTGAGAAGCTGCCGCTCGGGTAGATCTTTAGGTAAATGGGTTACCATACCACCCATTACATACCTCGGAAAGTACGTTAAGTCGTTGGTCCCGGCTGCCTTATATAGTTTTTTTTATTATATTAAATCTCTTGACCTCAATCTTGCCCATATTTGGCAGTTTTGGTTGATTGTCTTACGAGTCTTACCGAAGCATATCATTCGGTTAGACTAGAAGCCGACCACAAAATAGTTGAGTAAAGGCCCAGAAGATATTAAAATTGAAATTATTTAAATATTTATAATAATTGAAATTAGGTTTTAACTCATCATTTTTATCTTAATAACAAAATGCGAAACAGTAATAAATAATGAGAAAATCAGTGTACTAGTAAAGCTTGTAACATTATCTTTTTGATGATTGGTACAACATGATTCTTGCACATTACTCAAGATAGGACTAGGTTTAAGAGCCAGACTCCAGACTAAAGGCAAATAACCTTTATTCATATTCGACATAAACAACTGGACAAGATAAACACACAATTTGCATAGGTAATCAAATAATTATAATATAATTGCGACCGAACTCAGCCGCACCTGACCAGTGCAAAGATAATCTCGAGCTCTGAACTAAATGCACTGTTAAAATGTCGTTTTAAATGATCGAATCCGGCTCTTTGTTTCTGTGCTACAACTAGTTATGTGATTTCCTAAAGATAAGTACTATTATTGTGTAATATAGGCTAGACCACTTAGAGATATCGTATTAAAATATTAATAGCTAAACGACCTACGGATCTTTTTAGTGGCCTTGTTTCAAATGTTCAAACTGGCTGATTGTTTTTGTTTTTTTTTCAAACCATTTTGTCGAGTTATTCCGGTCAGCATTGCGTATCTTTTTAACGTCAGTGGCTATCAGAAATGTCCATAGATTAACAGTAAATTGGTTATGGTTATGGTTTGGTACATTTTTTTCTTAAAAACTCACCATTTGACAGTTATTTGATAGACATTATAAGTTATCCACTGTCATTAAAAGATACGCAATAGCCCTGCTGATCCCCTAAAACTGATACCCTAGGGGATCCGTTTTATAAAAAAATATTTTCTATTCCGG
The DNA here is from genome assembly GCA_949775195.1 of Diarsia dahlii. Lineage (NCBI taxonomy): Eukaryota > Metazoa > Arthropoda > Insecta > Lepidoptera > Noctuidae > Diarsia > Diarsia dahlii. Next base: position 12,472,413 of record OX459211.1, on the reverse strand, counting down.
TCTGATCCCCCGTAAAAGAATCGGATACCCTGACACTGCCCTGACACATTTTTAGGACAGTCAGCAACAAAATATTTGTACACGTTCTATTAGATTAAAAAAAAAGAATAGGTAGTAAAGTTCCACAAACTACCAGGAGAACAGAAGTAGGAAGGAGGTATTAGAAATTGGAATCTTCAAATCAAATCTATATTATGCCTTTGTCGTGTCGTCAAATTCAAGAGTCACGTTCTATTTTTGAACTTCTTTGTGTTTTTTTTTACTTCTTTTGAGGTATAACTAGTTTTTCGGAGCAAAGGTGACCCAGTGGTTGCAGCCCAAACTTACGAAGAGTAAGTCGTGGGTTCGAACCCAGGCAGGCGCATTACTTTATGTAATTTATTTCATCACCACTGCTCTCAATACGGTCAAAGAAAACGTCGAGAGGAAACCGGCATGTCTTAGAACCAAAAAAATTTAAGACATGTGACATCTACCAAACCGCACTGGGCACGCGTGCCCGCATTATAGCCCATCTCTCTCCTAGCCACACAGGACTGAGTCCCTGCCGTGGGAACTGTATGGGCTGATGATTATGATGAAGAGTTTTCCAAGATACCCTGTCTAGTAATAGTTAGCCTATTAGTACCACTGCTGGAATTCATCCTCTTCTCTGAGCGGCCCCAACGTAAGCCCTCCCTGAGAGAGTGTACGTAAGCCCAGTGTGGTATATCACGAATCATATTTTGACAGCATTTACATAAATTCTATAAAAGGGCCCGTACATTAACTATTTATGGACCATGCCGTACCTAACCTTATCTTAAAAGATAAGCTTGTCTACAGTGGCCCTATAACAACCGTTTGACAGTTAAGTGGGAGCTGTGATCACGACCTCTCGATCCCCTGACAAAGAGGTCACCCGCCTGATGTCGTTCAAAATTATGATAGATTGTTATTATAAAGAAGGTTTTATTCAACGTGTAGGTTTAGTGTCGTCTTGAATAAAGATCGAACGAATGAAATGCTGGCTCGCTTTTATCCAGGCCCTTGGTAAAGTTTAGTTCTAGCCTATAAAACGGCGATAATATTATCGTCGCCAAAAACTTAAGTTTTTATAACTATTCGGAACTGCCATAAATCTAAAAAAGAAAAGGTAGTAAGATATTTTCATCTTGTTGAAATTATCATAGAAATACAAAACGCCTTCAAGGTGCCAAGCCAACTTTAGGAGAAAACTTTGCAGATAAAGCCCTTGTTACTTGGAGTCGGTCCAACATATATTCTTACTTTCCATTCTCCTCTATCAACCGTCCATAAATCATTTACTCTTTTTTCTTTCATAATATCAATTCTCTGGGCCTCCCACTAGGTGGACCGATGACCTGGTGGAAGTTGCTGGGATCCGCTGGATACGAGACGCACGGTATTGGTCAATATGACGAAATTTGGGGGAGGCCTACGTCCAGCAGTGGACGGTTGAAATGATGATGATGATGATCATTCTTCACACAATCCATCCATCGTTTCTTTCGTCTTCGTCTCCCTCTTCATCCATCAACATTCTTCTAAACCACATGATACTCGTGACCTACTACCAGAACGCGGAAAGCCGGTGAATCAGACAGCCCTGGGAGGCGCAGCCGCGGGAGCGAGGTCGCGGAGTTCGTGATGCCGACTCCATCATGCCCACATCGCCACGCCCCAGTGTAATTGTTATTTTAATCTATGCACCCTATAGATTCACGATCAGTTTAATTATATTAGGAGTTTTGTTTAATTTGTAACAATAGATTAATAGCGCTGCTGATTCAAATTGAGGTCCTTCTTAATTTACAGCAGCTTGCAGCGTTATAGTATTCGCAGTATCTGGGCAACCTAGCTCTGTTCTGGTGAAATATTAACAATTAATTTGACAGATACGGGGCGTATCTAGACGGAATTTTGTTTATTTGCACGTTTTAGAGATAGATGGACGACATGGACGTCAATGAAGATATTAAACTTTACGATAAATCCTGAGCACTTTTATTTCAGATTTCTATCGACCAGCTAAGAAATGAGTAGATGAAAAGGATTGCAAGCATTTTTTGACGACATTTTTTTTCGTAATTGTAGCAACACACACAGTCACAAGCAACACAGTCTACAAGAAGGTATGATAAAATATTGAGACTCACATTGCATTAAATACGCACAAAAAAAATGGTACACTCCAAATGCTTCATTGTGTTAAAGCAGGAACCTCTTTTTGATATTATACTAGATGATTATACTATATTGGATGAAAAAAATATAATTTTAACAATACACGCCATAAACGCAACGTAATCAAAACTCGTTCCTTATCAAACTTCAATCTCTGTGATCGAATAATAGAAAAGAATCGGTCACTATGCTATGGCCTGTGCGTACGCACGACAAATGGGTGCGGTCTCTACTGCATCTATTTCAGTTGTAATTTATTCATTATTTTACTACGCGCTGTATGAATATAATATATTTACTGCCACTTTTATTTACATGTAACCACCACCACTTAGGCTGTGAGAATTAGAATAGGCCTATGTAGGTATAGAATAAACAAATTGATTATGATCTTTTATTTATTAATAATTGTACAATAAAAATAATTATGATCATAAACCTAGCTAATTGAAACCTTACTTCATTGCGTTTTGTAAACATAACATCCTTCCTTATTCTCTATAGCACAACTACTCGTATTTTAATTCATCAATAAGCTTTTCACGTACAAATACTAAGTTTTCAAAGGTAAAGTGAAGACCATCAACAAAATAAGATTCAACCCAACAAACAAAAGAAAAACAGTCATTAGAAATCTGATTACCAACACAATAAAATCCTAATAGTTTCGACTACAATGCATACGATCACTTTCATCTTCGTTTCGCTTCGAAAAGAAAAAAAAAACAAAAAACGAAATAAAAGAAGAACGTACACCGGACAGCGAAAGCGATGGAGATAACCGCTAAAGATTTGTAATTAGATCTTTGACACAAAAAGGCCTAGAGTTTAGTGTTGTCCGTCAACTCGTTTAGATTAGTTATTCTAATCGAGATAGCTGTTTCATTGTGGCTATTGAAGAGAGCTTCACTGTTACTAGGTGCTTTAGAGAGTTCAGCATACCGGGCTTTCATAATTTGACTCTTTACGGCGTGAGATTTTCTGCTTTCTTGACAAAAAGGCAATCTTTTCCCGTTTTCTGACTTCGATCCACATTTCATCAACATCTTATCAGTCGAAAGATTGCACTACTGGACATAGGCCTCATTTACTATCTCCGAATGTGGAGACTCTTACTCATTTACTTTTAATTGTTTTACATTTGCTGAGAGATCATGAGCCCTATTTTAGGAGTGAAAGCTGCAAATAATAGATGACAAGCATGTACCGCTGGGACATAATCGCGAATTTATATTGTACAGCCCACTACTGTTTGAAATACAGTAGGAATGCATTCAAACAGACCACTCCTATATTAGCAAATTACCCAACAATGTTTACCATCTTATCGCCAAAGATCAAACGCTATTGTCTATACACACATACAATTACTACGAACACGGCAACGTCAGAAACAATTACCGCCACACAACGCTTGCTCGACTCATTGACAGTTAGGAGCTTACAATTTCCCTCAACATCCATTGCGGCCGTCCGCCCTCTTGCACTTAACCTAATAACGGCAGCAATCTCGGCCGGTATTGCTGTCGAAATTGCGGGGTCATCTATCCGGGTACTAATTGAGACAGTTTAGCTTAAGACACTGGCCGGTCGACAGACGTCCGTAAATTGGCCGTTTACGGTGAAAGTCAGGACCATCAGGGGCCCTATGTGGAAATGTTAAAGTTCATTGTAGCTCCTGATATTACAGGCATGTTATGGTGTTGCTTCGCTCCGGGGCGCTGTCCGAGGTTCTAGCCACATTTGCGCTAAGGTCGACTGCGCTGCCACTGTTATTATTTTATAATACGGAATTGAAGGTAGTCGGTGCAGTTTGATACGGTTTAGGTAGCAATTTAAAGTTGCATGCCAACTAATTATGTAGTTTTTGCGGGTAATAACAATGGCAAAAATATACGGTACTTAGTTTTGATTGAAGGTTGTGTAACGGTATCATTGAAGAGAAGGAGAATACTCTTCTGAATAATGATCGCTTATTAGACTTTTCTTTCGAACCCAGATAGCCGATTCTCATAAAAACTTGAAACATGTGCCGCCATGCTTGCTTCCAGTGTTGTCATTGTCCTTCATAGTATTCTGTTGTATTCTGATCTGGGTTGTGTAGAATTTTGTATTCAAATATGGCTTGACGGCATGTAAAGCCAAGTCAGTGGTTCCATGGGCTGCCTGAAAACTCTGACGCTAGTTTAGGCACTAACCAAATGACACTAAGTATAATGCTTACGATGATTACGATAGAAACTGCGCTTCGAGCTACTTTTGTTTTTGTTCGCAAACAAACAAATCCATTTTTACTCCAGGGTTGTATTCATACCGCCTCTAACACCATCAACGTTAACTAGAACCCGCCGATACCTCGAACTGTTCGAAATGGTGTACTGTCCATGCAATCTGATTTACGCGCGCCGCTTCGGTCCTGAAGCTAGTGTCTACTATAAAGTATACGTTTACCTTTTTAGGAATGCTAATTCCTGTACAGATTATTCATTGCTCTTGTCTACATAAATTTGTTGGCGGTACACTAAAATTGTATGGTAGGTGGCGTCGGTGACAATATTTAAGGAATTCAATAATATACAGCTACTTCGGCTTTACGATATGCCTTTATAAGGGTTTGTGGCGAGAAGTAATCCGAGCAAAACTTTGAAGCTAATCGTTGGCAGCATCCTGATACAATGGAAGACTATTTCTTAGTGTGCTGTGTTCTTATAGTTTCAATGGTTTGAGTGCCAGTGTAGGCCTAATGTGTTGGCGTTATCTCTGGGATGGAAACTCGACTGCGATGGCTAAGGTTTGGCAGATCTTCGGTGGATGATGGCGAATACTTAGCCAATTGCTTGTCTTCTTAAAATATATGAAAACCAATACCAGAGGATAGAAAATATGCTGTCCTAGGATAAGCAAATCCAAAAAGGGATAACTCTTTCTAAAATTATTAAGTAGTAGAGAGGTCTGAAGCACTACTAACCTAACCGACAATAATAAAAATGATATTAACATTTGCTCCTAATAATTCACATTTAAGAAACAACAACCAATTTCATTCCAAACACCAGTAGGTACCAATTATATTGAAATGTACACTTATCTATCCATTAGCATAAACATTAATAATGATAAAATAAAAGCACCTGTAAACCTATCATTTATCTGCAATGCTAACAGCGAAGACCTTTGTTGAAACACCAAGGCTTTAATTAACAAACAATTGTTATGTTACATATTAATATTATTTGTTTTTTTTTAATGAGCTAATTTGTATTTGGCGCTAGGTTAGGTCTTAAGTTTGCGATGTAATCTGAGTAGATTGATCTTTTGACAGCTGTTATGGATTAATCGGTTTTGTCGAGTTAGTTGCTATGTAACATTGCAGATCTTGGAGGTTAATAAATAGTTGGTTATACTATTTTTTTTTGGGACAAGTCCGCCGCACTATTCCCAAACCACTATAACTCCTGTAAGCCAGTTTAACCATGTATCAGATATTTTTTGCTGAGCATGGCCTCTGACTTGACTTTAGATGCCGTTACCGAAGCATGTGATAATAGGGGATCGGACAAAAAAAAACTAATTAGTCCGTCAAATAGATTTCCAAAAAATATTGACCACATATTTTTTCTTTTTTCACGTAAACAAAAAATGAAGACGATACAGTGCTTTGAAAACTCGTGTGACGTCATATACTAGTACATTTTGACCTTCAAGTGACGTTGCAAGCCCCACTCCATGATCTTTGACGCGCTTTATCTTCGTCAATTTTTATTGATTTGTTAAAACAAAAAACACGTATCCAATATTTTTCTACAATCTAACTGACGGACTAAACAGAATCATATTTTTTTTAGTCAGTCCGATCCCCTATTAGGTACAAGTACAATACTTACGCACATAAATCCGTAAAATCAGAGGTGCGTGTCTAGGTTTCGAACTCGAGACCTATAACATGGCAGTCAGACGGTCACACCACTAGATTATCGTTCCATAACCTTGCTTGTTTTATTCGTTATGTATAAAATTTCTACTAAATAAATGTATTTATATCCAAGAAAAGCAATCACAAGTTCAACTCATACAAACACTAAGACCTGTTGTTTTATTATATTCGGCTTTTACACATATAAGTAGAAACATTAATGATAAATACAAAGTCTAATTGAGAAGTTCCGACAACTCTGACAGACTAATATAATACCCATTAATCGAAACCATTAGAGGACAATATCAGTGACAAATACATAAAAAGTTACAGATTTTAGATCAAGTTTTTGTAAATACAAGTACTGCCTGTAAGCCCTAGTTTTTGCTGTGTATTTAACTACAAAGTAAAATTAAGTTACTATTAATACTATAAACGGGATATTTACCATAAAAAAAAAGAAAAAAAAAGTTTATTAAGTTTTTTTTTTGGTTTTCAGTTTCCGTTTCGGCATATTTTTTCGTGTATTTTTTTTAGGATAATCCAGATTAAGTACACCGAATGCAATACCTCCGTTTGCAATATACCTCCAAACTAGTTTGTGAGACTGACTCGTTGGTATAATTGGCCTGACTAGACAAATAAGCGCGACTGCTATGCATGAGCTCCTGGATTCGATTCCCAGGTCCAGCCAAGTGCTATTGGGTGTTTTTAAATTATTATTTATATATATTTATATTTTTTTTTCACCCTCAGGAATATCTCAGTATCAGCCACGGAGTCTAGACTTGCGCTGGGTGGAATATAGGCACCCCCTATAATTTGGGTCTTAAATATAAGTGGCGAGATGTTTGTGTGCTAACTAGTGGTAACACTGCACGCCCTAGTAAGTGGACCATGGTCTTGCTACTGAAAATCGTCACAATCCTGTTAAAAATTGTTGTCGAATAACGAAACGCTTTGCAATTGATAGTCCCTAAGGCACGCTACCAAAGATCGGGTGCAAAAGCGTGATGAGTGCAAAAACTGGCGATATTTTTTCTAGAAAAACAAACACTGAAAAACAATATTAAAGGTGTATTAATTCTAATTACTTCGTCACAGTTATAGAGCTTAATTAATAAAACCACGCGGCAGTATATAAACGAGTATAAAATTACTGGACCCCACGCTGGGGTCGATTAAAATACATGTTTTTTTTTGTCTTTAAACTAACCAGATGGTATGTTTAACTGCAGTTAATGTGGTGTTTATTTAAATTAATTAAGTTTGGTATTTATTGAAGATAGGTTAATTATGGAAAAGTTTAACGTGGATATTAAACGCATTAATTATGATGAATATTTTTTTCAATGTCTTTTTATTCATTCTTCTCCCAATTTATCTTTTTTTAGGTACGCAATTGATACAGAATGACAAAGTAAAGGACAAAAAGTCGGAGTTGATAGCGTTGCTTCAATAAAATTGTAGAGGCACAAAAGAAGAAGGATAAGGCACCTCATAAGACGTGGAGTGAGAGAGTGTCTGTCTAGCTATCAAAGAGATTGACATCATCATCTGCCTAGCCTTTTCCCAGGGTTTGGCTTCAAGACTAACCGGATGCAGCTGAATACCAGTATTTTACATGAAGCTGCCTATTTGACCTCTACAACCTAGTTAATACTATACTAAACTATACTGACTGGCCTGTTGGTCTAGTGGTTAGTGACCCTAACTGCTATGCCGGAGGTCGTGGGTTCGATTCCCACCCAGGACAAATGTTTGTGTGATGAGCACGATCATTTGTTCTGTGTCTGGGTGTAATTTATCTATAATATGTATGTATTTAGAAATATATAAGTATGTTTATCAGTTGTCTAGTACCCATAACACAAGCTCTGCTTAGCTTGGGACTAGATGGCGTTGTGTGATAGTTGTGGAATATTATTATTATTATTATACCCATAGGACCACTGACTGCCCTTAAATATTGTGAAGATTAGTGCAGTCACAGTTTCCTGAAGCACTTAAATAAAAGGCATTCTTAACTCTGCCGACCACTAAGATAGAGGTACTTAGAACGATACGATCGAATTTCCTAAAACCAATAATTTAATTATCGTATTTGACCAAAAGACACTTAACCCAATAGGTCTCAAATATCCTATCGATATAATCAAAATTCCTCACTAACTCCACCTACCGCATAGTTAGTGGAACAAAGCAGTAAGCGCTGTATTCATCGCGAATGTCCTTTAGCTAATAGTTTAATTGCGCTGTACGTTCGGGGCAGCGATAGAGATCGCTACAGCGCTGCAACGGTGCGGAGGTCACCTGCCCGCTCCGTGTTTTACTGAACTATTCATCAGGCTTGCATAACTTGGGGAGTATTCATAGTTTAAGTTCTGTATTTTGGATGTCTGTATTTTTTTTTGTTTTGTTGTAACAATAGGTATATTTATTCATACAGGTGAAAAAAGTATTGATCAAAACACATTACTCGTTCCAGGACAAGAAGACAATGCTGTCCAATTAAAGAACAAATAAATAGTGTATATATAGCTTTTGTTAGGTCACGGGCGCTATTTTCAAATATACTGTGAGGGAATAAAAATAAATACGATTTTCAAATAATTCCGTCCCTTACCCTATCCCTTATCCTATCTTTTTCGTCCTATACTATTCTGGAAGCCCCAATGATGATAGATTGTTTTATTTCACATTTGTAAAATAAAACGTAATTTTGTGTTGTGAAAGTAATTTATCAAAACTGTATTCAGTACGTATTTTCATTGAATTTTAGCTTCTCTATAGTTGACATATATATATATATATATATATATGATATAATTATTCATATCAATGTCAATATGAAACAATAGTTTCAATCAAATTAAAATAAATTAGTCTCTTTAATCAGGCTATGAATATGGCATTTAACGTCAGCAAAGTCCGATGAGTTAATAATATTAAAACACAGAATTATCTCAGAACGAGGATCATAAATAACGTTCTAGTTAATTTTTGTGCCTCTGAGGTTGAGGTCAGGTCTAAGTGATGGTTTCTGACCAAATAATTGATTGGTTCAGTTCTTTGTTTACTGTTTAGTAAGTTGTCTGACTGACACAGGTCTGATGTTTAGCAGTAGATCCTTATCATCATTTACAGAATCAAAGGATCGGTTATTACAAAACGTAGGCGCTGTATTTTGCCAACTAGAATCGGAGGCTCTATTTACATCCAAACGGGGTTGCGGATTATCGAAAGAGTAGCGCGGCCTCGGCGCAAGGGGAAGATGGAACATGGGTGGTTTTTAGTCAGTAGAAGTCTGACACTCCCTTCCGCTCTGTGTTATATTTTAAAACTGAAATTTTAAAATATAATAAATAAACATTACAATCGTAAACATTACTATGATAATTTCTCATTTCCTGGAGCGTATTCATAAATACTGTTGATTTTTTACCGTACCTATCATATCGTACCGTATCCGTAATTTAAATCGATTATTATATGGAATTTTTCTGAGTTTTCACGATGATGCAAAACTGCATATTGTATATTTTCTGAGTTTTCACGATGATGCAAAACTGCATATTGTATATTATTTATATAGTTAGAATAGAATAGAATACGTATTTATTCGTTAATGGACAGCCTATGTATGTTTATTATTGTTTATGCCTTTTTTTTATCTTTCGTGGGTTGAAAACCATCAAATAACCCCCCCCCCCCGCTCTTGGTCAGAGCGGAAGGGAGTGTCAGACTTCTACTGACTAAAAACCAACCCATGTCGCCCTTGTGCCGAGGCCGCGTTATGTATGATGTATGTTTATGCCTTGACTTTTTATATGGTTTTGTTAGGGATAAAGGGTAGGAACATCACAAAATAAATAAAATGTAAACCAGTTGTAGTTACAGGTACAAGTCATTATCAACAGCCCAATTTCATTAGGAAGGGTGCACCATGTTTTAAGTATTATAAAAATATAAACCACAAATACATACACGTCAAAAACATAACCCTCCTTTTGGGCTTCGCCGCAGTCGGGTAAAAACACACATAACGATACCTCTGAGCTCAAATGGCGTAAGGCACACTTTAGGTATTAAAGCTTTTTTACATATTCTTACTCAGTTTTTGATTCTCTATCAATATGTTTATTCCACGTAGCGGAATTCGTAATAAAAATAATTTTCATTACATACAAACACGATTGATTTCTAAATTTATTAATGAATTATTAAACATTGATTTTAGTGTTATTAAATTGTTTTAATTTGTTTTTTTTTTTCAGGAAATGTCTAGAACAATTTTTATTATTTCATTTACATATATCTAGTGACCCGTCCTGGCTTCGCACGGGTGCAAAAAATATACTAAAACCTTCCTCAAGAACCACTCTATCTATTAAAAAAAACCGCGAAAAATCCGTTGCGAAGTTTTAAAGATCTAAGCATACATAAAGACAGACAGCGGGAAGCGACTTTGTTTTATACAATGTAGTGATAGTGATTAACGAAATTAAGACATAAAATAACAAGATCACATTACAATCGCATATTCTTGGGTATTTTTATTTGCACCCAGTCTAGGTTTGCATCTCCTGTTAGTGGCATCCGGCGCTCAACATTCACACCTGAAAGTTTAATACCTGTTTAAGATTTTTTTACTGCCCCACTTTCCATATAAACAGACTTCGTTGATCTAGTGGTCAAATTCCCAAGTTGGAAAAAGTGTGATTGGAGTTTTTCGGTTAGGAATTTTTGGCAGTCACGGAGTCTGGATCTTGGCCAGATTCATGGCAATAAGCTTGCCCTCAATAACATGGAGCTTATACATAACAGACGGAATTTAGGTGTGCTTATGGGTACACATCTGCCTAATCCTTCGGGTATTACAAGAGTGATGTTATGATATATTAAAATAACACGGCTTAGCCCGCGTATAAATTTCGATTTTCCATACAAACTTTCATCCACTATTTAACTTCCTTAATGGCTGAATTTCGAAAAGTCCTTCCCTATTCCATGTCAACATTATAAAGGGAGCCTCTGTGCAAAATTTCAGCTTACTAGATCCAAGGATTTGGGCTGGGCGTTGATGAGACAGTCAGTCAGGACTTCTCTTTTTTTATTCATATTGCATATAATATTATACATTCATTTTATAGATCATCGTCTAATAAACCACTGCTGACTGCAACTATTAAATCTGCTCCACTGCTGCTTCGTAAGTCTCTCTTTGCATGGCCTTATCTTCAACCTTCTGTATCAGACCCATTGGATGGCAAAATTAGACAATATTTTTGTTGATGTAAATGGAAATAAATGTAAAAATACCTTTCTTCAATATTTCTACAATATCATCAATGCTTCGAACTGATGAACTTGAAACGGTGTTAGGGTCTGTAAAAACCAACATAGAGCACTAAGTGTTATCCTTGTGGTACAGTTATTGGGATAAAACGTATATAAACGTTGTTGGACATACTTTCCATCACAGTAGTACGGCCCCATAGAATATTTTAAAGTAATTACTTTAATACCTCATAGGCAATACATCTATAGGTTTCGTCGCAAAAAAAGAAAATTTCAACATAATTTGAAATACATAATAATTATTTTGTTTCGTGAAGGGTCTTCGTATAAGATAACTTTGTCCCTAGTTTTAGCAACTAGAAAACTAAGTTAGAATGAAGGGAGAATTATGTATAATGTGAATTGTAGATGATTTGTGTATATTATATAATAGTATATTCGTTGTGTATTCTGTAAATTTACCGACGTATTTTGGTGGTGTCTTACTGAATGATGTAATTACACAGTTACGTTAGGTTTTTGGAGGCCAGAATATCCTATTAGACAGGAAGACAGACCCCAAAATTTTTGTATAGTTGTACAGTGTGAGTTTGGTGATTGTAAAGAGATACTTACCACTTGTTACTACCGAATTTGACGACTTTGTGGCCAGCTTCTGTTCAAGTTCATTTAACGCTTTCATCAAATCCTCCATGAAGACGGGAACTTTCGAAGGATCGCCAGGTTCTGATTCTAAATATGTATGTCAAAAATATAAATTAAAAAAATATATATTTAAAAAGGCAGTTTTTTTTAACTCCAATATATAAAAAATCCTTTTCCTCAGTGCTAAGTTCTCTATCTTGAAGAAGTAGTAGTATAGTGCACGTTGCATGGTATTAGGAATGTATATAGATTCTGAGATTCCTATCAACAATATACAATACCTCCTTCACGTTTCTGGCCTCCTGGTAGTTTGTGAGACTTTACTGTTATAGAAGTTACATACATTGAGAAGAACTTTAATTGATAAATCAGGTTCTGTAACTCTTTGGGACCTTTTTGTCCCGATAAGTAAGTCTGTTATGTATTATAGGGTACAGTGTTAATCAATGGAAAAAACGAGGCATTGAGTTGCAGTGTTACTTATCGGAATATTTTCTCCCAGTGGGTAATAGCGTTAGCTACGTAGCCCGAAGGATTGCCAAACTTAAGTGGCAATGGGCAGGTCACAATGCTCGATGGATGGCCGATGGGGCGAAAAGTTCTGGAGTGTCGACCGCGAACCGGAAGACGTTGCGTTGGAAGGCCTCCCACTAGGTGGACCGATGACCTGGTTTAAGGTTGCGGGGATCCACTGGATGCGAGATGCACGGGACCGGTCAATGTGGTGACACTTAGGGGACGCCTATGTCTTGAAGTGGACTTCTTGCGGCTGAAATGATGGTCATGGGTAATAACGTTACACAACATAGTGTAACTCAACGGGAACAAACCTGCTCTTGGAATGGGTGTAGGTAAAGGAGCAGGTGTTTCTGGGGCTGGTGCAGGTGTTGTTGTTGTTGTTGTTGTGGTAGTCGTTGTTTCTGCTTCCGGAGTCTCTGGCGGTTCTTCTACTGGTCCTATAACATTATTACTAATTACGGACGTTATAGAATCAAAAGGCATTTAATTTTTTACAACTCTCATACTTTTCTTCTAAAACTGGCTCTTACCGCACTATGATTACATTTTATACATTGAAATCCGAACTAATTGAACTATTCGATCGATTTTCTGTTTTAAACATTCATTTCAAGATAAGACCTAAATGAACAAACATACGTACAATACTAGTTAAATAAAAAGTTTGTTAAAATAGTTCTAACTATCTGAAATCATACACAAACGTAGGTACAGTACTTTTTAGGTTTTATTTAAAGAGCCTAGTCTAAGAAATGTTAGTACTATTGCTCCAAAGCATTTTTTACTGGTATCTAAAGTAAGTTTACAAAGAGATACTATGAAACAGGTTATTAAGAAGTAATAAAATCGATAAAAAATATTTTCACACATCGTGTTGTTTCTGATAGTTCTTTGAAATAACATAACATTTTTTTGACTTTTTCACAGTAGTCAAATATCCAATTGTAATACACATACCTACTCCCAGTCAATAAATTAATTAAATTATTTCACACACTTTTCTGGTGATCATGTTTCAAATATTAATTATGTACATAATTATTTGTAAGTAATAAAAATATGTTACCTCCTTGCTTTCGTGATCGTGCGACTAGAAAAAAAAATAACAATTAGGTGCTTGGAACAGAATAATTATACTGATTTTAAAGTATTTTTCCGAAGTTGGCTGCAACCGCAACTTGGATCGGCAACGTCGCCTTTGTCGGAATATGGGGCATCAGATTAAAATGATAATGTTATTGGAATAGTTTTTTCTTAATTGTACTTCAGTGTGGGTAAGAGATGTAGATATAAGTTCCGTATAGCTCTATCTCTTTTTCACACTGAAGTGAATTTTTTTGAGTGATGCTTCCCGGTGTGCACCTTGTCTACCGTGTAGGATATTTAAAAAAAGTCATATCATTCTCCACCACGATGAACAGAGCGAAACAATTTTTAAAAATAATTCTCACTGTCCACCACTGGTAGACAAGCCGGTGGTGGAGTTTGGGCAGCGTCGTGAAAATTGTGTGTAATAGAATATACTTTTGTACATTTGTGTGTAAGACATAAACTTTTTTACAAAAAAAAACAACCGACTTCAAAAACACCAAAAAGTGAAAAATAAACTTCACAAAAAAAATCAGTTTCCGAAGTCGGTGACATTTGTTTGTTTGATTTAATTTTTTTGCCACCGACTTCAGAAGCAGATTTTTTTAGTGAAGTTTATTTTTCACTTTTTGGTGTTTTTGAAGTCGGTTGTTTTTTTTTTGCAAAAAAGTTTTTTATTTTTTCATTTATAGTTTTAATATTCTACAGAAATATTTACTATACATTTAACATTCGACTAAGAAACCAAACATTCGACAAAAAAACACGAAACACGTAATACGTGCCTATGAAATTTGAGGGTTGCCCTCGAGTTCTCTGGGATTCCATCACCAGGTCCTGGTTTCCATATCATAGTATGACTCTTAATATGTCTCCTTCACAATAAAAAAAGAAGATTTCATCAAAATTGGTTCATGTGCGGGACAGTGAAAAATAGTGCAGTGTTACATAGGGGTCCATATTGGCTCACCTAAAGTTCTTTATCCGAAATTGTTCTTCCTAACGATTTGTAATCCGAATGATCACTCTTCCTAAAATTTTTCATCCTAAAGTTTTCATTCATACTATTTGTAGTGCTACCGACGATGTTCATAACACTCATGTTTCCGAAAATTGGAATTCATAATATCATTAGTGTAAATATATTTAAACTCCTACTGTTTTTTATCCTAACGCTTTTATTCCTAAACATAATTACCATAATATTTTCACTCATTCAACTGTTTAGAATGATTAAAGGTCGTTTCACTGATTTTTGTCTTGAAATAAAATAAATGAATGAAATTCAGGTCAGAGTGTCGTCTTGGGGGCACTATGAAAAAAATACTTAGAAAAATTTCGCGACCAATTTCGAGGTAGCGTAGTTGGTCACAGTTCTAACCTAACCTAACTTATGGATATCTTTGCATAATATATAAGGTCCCATTAAAATAGGTAGACAAATTTTAACACAGCAGCGTTTAGTAAGCCTAACTAAAGACATCTAAACAAAAAAAAAACACTATTTAAAGTGATTTTATTTTGACTTAAAATAATAAATTGCCGGCACTCTAGAACAAACTCATCCTGTTACGGACGCCGAACTCCTAAAACTTAATCTGTAATATGTTAATAATAAGTAGATTAAGTAGAATAGCTTTGTTTTGAATACCTAGGATAAGCTAGGATAAGTATATAAGAAGTACATAAGAAGTATATAAAGACATTCAATAACTAAAGCTTTGTAAAGATTGTGTAACATAACTTAAGAATAGATAGTACTAGTTAGCCAATTGTAATGTAAACAGAACCCTAAAATTAGTCTAACTTCGATTCTTTAAGTTATATAAGTGTATTACGTAAGTTTTACATAACGACTTTATGTGTTTCAAAGTCTGTCAAGAATAGGTACAAAAGTTATGGAAAATTCCACTCGTAAAAGTTTAATAATGTTTTTGATTGGGCAATTTCAAAGGCTGAATTCTAGTCCAATAAGAATGCCTTAATTTTAACCAATAAGAATCTGGCACGCAGGTTGCCTTAAATCTAGAATTTCTGTTGGATATTAGTAAAAGAGATTTTAAACATTTTGCCACTACTTGAATCATGATGTAAAAGGATATAGGAGGCAAGGATTTGTACTGAAAACACAGTCGACAGTGATCTCTCCTACTAGTAATACTTTCAAGTGTAAATAAGTACTAAGTGAGTCAAATAAACCTTTTATTTCTTTATTGTATATGAAACAGTGTTTTTATTCTTGTGTAGAGGCCACAGTTTGGTCTCGTTGTGTTTCCTTATCCACGTTAAAATCATACAGTCCACTACGAACATTCTACGAACATCACAGTTGTGCGGCTGAGTCTAGTGAAATAGATCTCAGAGTCCCGCATACATCCTATAAAAGTAGGTATTTAATTGTCTTTTTCTTATATTTTTTTTTTTGCTATTGTCCTTATTTTAGCGGTCTGAATGATTTCTAAAATTTTGTCATGTTTCATTTTGTTTGTTTGGTTATGTTGAGAAAATATAGGAAAACAAATAATAGTGTAATAGATGTTTATTGCTACTGACATTATGAAGTTGAATGCTTCGGAATTAAAACATTAGAGACAGAGAAGTTAGGAATTGCGATTGTTAGGATGAAAAATGTTAGGAAGAACATTTTCGGATTTCCAATTAGTTGAAATTTTAGGTGAACTTTGGCGCACCCGTTACATAGACGTTAGTGACGATACGTAAATGTTGTGATATTATTTGAATAGCGTTAGAATTAGTTTATTACGATGTTTATAAGTGTTTTTAAGACAGCATTAGCTCTACTTACGCCCATCAGGCTTGATGTTATAAGTTGTGCATTTCTGCCGCCTAGCGGCGCTAGTGTTTAGGTTCACAGTTCACGAAGCTTAGCTACTGCGTTGCGTTACTTTAACGAGAACCGTTTCAGTAATTTTGTAATTATAAGGTGTAAATCAAGATTTTTTGTATAGTCTTTGTGTTTATTATGTAATATAAGTTAGTCCTAAGATTAGGAAAATATGTTATATTTGGTAAGGGATGTTTTACCACTAAAAATAGCATAAAAAAAATTCCCGCGCAGAAATAGTAATTTTTCGGCGCCAAATTGTATATAGAGGCCATTGCGCATGCGCAAACACTTAATTATGATTGGCCAGCGCCTTAGAAATTTGTATATAAAAATGGGAACATTTTGGTTGTAAAATCATTCCGAATCCAGCTACTACTTCAGTAAGAAACTCTCCTAATAAAAAGAAGAAACTACAAGCAACCAGTGGTCTTATTCCCCACCAACCCAGTGCACAAGTGTGCCCAGTCTGCACATTTAATGGTCCTTCGAGAGCCGAATATCGTGGGGAACAGACCTGAAGACTTCACCAAGCTAGAAGATTTCACCAACTGAAGACGTCGTGCTACAGGGAAGACGCCGTACTACAGTTACTAGGGAAGACATCTCTACGTGAAAACTTCGTGCTACAGTTACTAGGGAAGACATCTCTACGTGAAGACTTCGTGCTACAGTCTATAGGGAAGATTTATTAGGGAAGAGTGTTCTGAAGACATTCGTCAGCTGCCAACATGCCCGTCACACGCTCCGAGGGAAGGGGACGCAAGCCGCCGACGGAACAGAATCCTACGTCGTCCGAGACCACAAACTCGGCGACTGGTACCAGTGCAGAAGCCAGCACGGAAGAATCTACAGCAACAGGGACGACTGCCACGGAGACATCGGAACGAACAGACACCTCCGCGGCGACTGATCCATCCTATGAGACTTCCGCAACCGAAGCAACTACTTCGACTGCTGCAACCGCCGCCTCCGCCGCAAGCGCCCCTCCCCCCTCGCATCCCGCTGGCGCCGTCGCCCCGTCCGTAACCCCATCCGTTACGACGACGCTGACTGCAGGGACGAAAGCCAAGCAGCTGATGAAGCCGCCGACTACCAACACTCGTCAAACAGAAACCACTACAGTAAAGCAAGTTTTGAGAAGCAAGGCCGGTCCACCGAAGACGACCGGTCATCAGGACCTGCCCCCCCCTAGCAAGAAAGGGGTAGGGGGCGGATCAACACATAGCAGAACGAAGCAACTCAAGCTTGCAAAGGCGAAAGAAGATTTACTTCGCCTTCAAGTGGAATTAGCCGCAGCACGCATAGTTGTCCTAGAGAAAGAAGACTCCGAGGATGAAGAAGATGACGTCAGTCTCTACTCGAACTCAGAAGCCAATGCAAGAGTGGACAATTGGTTGGAGCATCAAGTGACTCGTCCGCCGGTGTTAGCAATCGCCGACGAACCTCACAACCCCCCAGAAGAACCAACCGTCGTCCATATAGAAGAAACAAGGCCAGCGAAGCATGAAGAAACTCGTCAGTTACCGGCGGGAGGTCAAACCGACTTAGCCCTCCTAGCCGAAGCCATCACCCGGGCTATCGGTACCACCCAGCGACCCAAGTTCGTCGAGTTACCTTTCTTCAGTGGGTCTCATCAAGAGTGGCTACCCTTTCGCGCCGCTTACTACGAGACAGAAGCAATGTTCACCTCAGTTGAAAATACGAATCGACTTAGAAGAAACTTGAAGGGAAAGGCCAAAGAAGCGGTCGACGGTCTACATATAACCAACGCGCATCCAGCTGAAGTGATGAAGACTTTGGAATCAAGATTTGGAAGACCAGAGTCAATAGCCATGCTGGAGATGGAGACACTTCGTAGCCTGCCCGCCTCACCGAGTCGCCGAGGGACATCTGCATATTTGCCACAAAAGTATCCAACGTTGTGGCCACACTGAAGACTCTGGGTTGTTTCAACTATATGTACAACCCGGAACTCGCGAAGACACTGGTGGATAAGCTGACGCCGACTCTACGATATAGATACTACGACTTCTCAGCCACGCAGCCACGTGAAGATCCTTGCCTCATCAAAATAGAAAAGTTCTTCAAACGGGAAGCAGAGTTATGCGGACCTTACGCGCTGCCTGAACAGATGGCAGCACCTTCTTCGACCGCACAACAAAAGAAGACGCAACGGGTCAACAATGTGACTGAGAAGACACAAACATCGAAGTGCGCCGTATGTGACAACACGGGGCACAGCAACGCAACAGAATGTGAACAGTTCGAGAAATTGGACGCCAATGCAAGATGGGACATGGCCAAGTCCAAACGCCTCTGCTTCAGATGTCTTCGCTACAGAAGCAAGACACACCACTGCAAACCTAAGCCGTGTGGTGTCGACAGCTGCAAGTACTCTCATAACAAGATGCTGCACTACGAAAAGAAGACTGAAAAAACAGAAGCAGTACAAGATAAAACAGAAGTCGTCAATTCAACATGGACAGTCAAGAAGCAGTCGGGTGAATTTCCCAAATGACTTATTTTTTTGTCTTCGGTGAAATTAGTATTTGAAAAAAGGAATATTGTTCTGAATTATTTTTTTTAGTATTCAATAGATAGTTATTGCGTTGTGGCAAAAATATAATTTACCTAGGACTATTACAAAGGTAGAAAATATATACATAAACCTCTATTTTTATCAAATCGGTGCTGTCCCTCTACTTTTTTTACAAACAAAAAGCTTATAAATACACTAATAAAAATAAGTAAGTTAAGGATATAACTTATTCTATTTCATAGAATATTAGTTATATTATTAATATATAACATATTTTATTACATAATTAACGATTATTATTACTGAGAGGCACAAACGTACTTGTCCTGCGAAATGTTCTCATATCGCTGGACAAAAGTAATTTAAACCTAACTTTACATCGACGAGTCCGACAGCGTCCCCACCCCAATTTTATTTCTCTCGTTAGTGTGTGCTAGTGCGCAGTCAAGACGGACGTGTGTCAAATCGCTGCATATTCCCGCCAATAACGTAAGTACGCCATTTCAGTTGCTCCCGGACAATTATTTTATAATATCGGTGGTTGCATTCTTCTAGTGTAATGAGTAGTTTCATTATTGTTGTTTGGTTCTAACAGAGGTAGTAAGTGAATTAGCTTCATTGACTGTTTTGAATTTATCCTAGATATTATGCATTTTTTCTAATTTTCTAAAAATTGAGTTATTTCTCACGTCGCTGTTCTCATATCGCTGTAATCGGTGGTCTTTATTACCACCGATGTGATAATTTACACCGAAATGATGAAAAAAAATCAATCGGTGTCTTATATCTAATATCGGTGTTTTGATTCATGATCAACGCACAGTTTTGTCACATCGGTGGAATGCTTTATCATATCGGTAGATATTTTATCATCTCGGTGAGTCGTTTTATCATATCGGTAGATCCCGTGTCATTTCGTTAAGTATGTAAGGTACCTACTAACTATTTCCTGTTTGATGTTCAAAGGTGGATAGATTATCATATCGCTGGATATGTACATCATTTCGGTGGATAAACTTATCATATCGGTGTACAGAAAAATAATCGGTGCCGGTTTATCATATCGGTGGAAACCAGAATTCAAACTGAATTTTCTCTTTAGTCTTAAATGTTACGTTGATGATATTAAATTTGGGGATATTTGATATCCTAAATATTACATAAAACCTGAAAAATATAAAAAAATAACATAAATGAAAAAGTTCACCGATATGATAAAAAAAATGGCATTTGTTGAAATTCACCCAGTCCTATTTGAAGATAATACCGGTCCAGGTGAAGGGACCAAAAGGGGCCATCGACACCTTCGCGTTGATGGACGACGGGTCAACAGTCACGCTCGTCGACGACAGCGTAGTAGCGAGCATCGGAGCAACAGGACCCATAGATCCATTAAAAATAGAAACCATCAACGACATGAAGGCGTCAGAATCAACGTCAAGAAGAGTCACCATCAATCTGAAGGGGCTCAACGATCATGAAGAGCAAATACAAGCACGCACAGTGAAGAACCTACAAGTTTCGTCTCAACGGGTTCCACAAAAATTAGTGGAAGGGTGTCAACACTTATGCGACATCCGAAGGCACCTCACTTATACAAATGCGAAACCACGAGTACTCATCGGGCAAGACAACTGGCATCTTCTGCTGACCTCAGAAACAAGAAGAGGGGATAAGAACCACCCAGTGGCATCTCTCACGCCACTAGGTTGGGTACTACACGGCAGTCAGACACGAACCTTCGGCCAGAAGATCGACTTCGTGTCACACATCGCAGAGGATCCAGAAGACAACCTAGAAGATCTCGTGAAGCAATATTTCGAGATGGACGCGCTCTGCATCAACCCCAAGAGACCGAAGACTGATCCGGAAGAACAAGCACTTCGTATTCTGGAGAAGACCACGACAAAAATAGAAGAAACAAGATTCCAGACTGGTCTTCTCTGGCGCAAAGAAGATGTCAAGTTTCCAGACAATTATGAAAACTCACTGAAGAGGCTCTTCAGCATCGAAAAGAAAATAGATCGTGACCCCGCACTAAAGAAAAAATACGTCGAACAAATAGACGCTCTCATCACAAAGGGGTACGCTGAACCTGCCCCAGAACAGAAGACAGCTGACAAGACCTGGTACCTGCCTCATTTCGCCGTAATCAACCCAATGAAGCCGGACAAACTACGGGTAGTACACGACGCGGCAGCCAAGACAAAAGGAGTGGCACTCAATGACACGCTGCTCAAAGGTCCTGATCTACTACAGTCACTGCCAGGCGTCGTCATGCGGTTCCGACAACATATGGTCGCAGTCACAGCAGACATCAAGGAGATGTTCATGCAAGTCAAGCTGCGAACAGAACATAGAGATGCGCTGCGATACCTATGGCGCGGCGATCGACGTGACGGTCAACCTCCAGAAGAATACAGAATGACGTCATTAATCTTCGGGGCCTCAAGTTCGCCATCAACAGCAATATACGTTAAGAACTTGAACGCGAAGCAACATGAAAAGTCACATCCTGAAGCCGCCGCCGCCATCATACAGAAGCATTATGTCGACGACTACTTAGACAGCTTCAGAAACATTGAAGACGCCATGCGCATCACGAAGAGTGTACGAGAAGTACACATGAAAGCCAGCTTCGAGTTGAAACAGTGGAAGTCAAACTCATCGTCACTCCTACAAACACTCGGAGAAGACAGTCAGACAGAAGACATAGAGCTGTACAGAACAGAAGAGAAAACAGAACGAGTCTTGGGCGTCATATGGAAGATCAACTCCGACGAGCTCACCTTCAACCTTAACTTAACAAGAATACCTTCAACACTTATAGAGGGTAAACAGCCAACGAAGAGAGAAGCTCTACGTATAGTTATGTCGCTCTTCGACCCACTTGGATTCGCCTCACCTATCACAATTAGGGCGAAACAACTCCTTCAAGAAGTCTGGCGCCGGGGAACAGCATGGGACGACAAGATCGATGAAGACCTGGCGGAGCAGTGGGAAACCTGGATGGCACACCTAAAAAGCCTCCATAACGTAGCTATCCCGCGGCAATACCTACACTACAGTGACGCCGCCTCATTAGAACTTCATGTCTTCAGCGACGCCAGCGAGTCTGCCTACTCTGTGGTCCTCTCTGGAGAACAGTGGCAGCGAATGGCGAGGTGGCCCTATCCCTCATTATAGCTAAAGCAAAAGTGGCACCACTGAAGCTGACATCGATACCCAGGTTGGAGCTGCAAGCAGCAGTCATGGGCACCAGACTCGCAGAGACAGTGATCGAAGAGCACGAAAGAAAGCCCGACCGTAAAGTGTTCTGGACAGACAGCAAGACTGTCCTAACCTGGATAAGGACAGGGTCACGTTCCTACAAACCATACGTGGCTCATCGTCTAGCAGCAATAGAAGACAGTTCTAAGGTCAACGACTGGCGCTGGGTTCCAACGAAGTTAAACGTGGCGGACGACGCCACACGAGACGTACCGGCAACATTCAACAGAGATCATCGGTGGTTCAAAGGTCCTGACTTCTTATACCTGACAGAAGAGTCATGGCCAACAGAAACCACTAAAACAACAAATGAAGAATCTCCTGAAGAAGAGAAGACTCATCACGTGAGCGACAAAAGAAGACCGAAGCTAGCAGAGGGTCTGCCTGACCCATCCAAGTTCTCCAGCTGGGACCGACTACGATACTCAACAGCGCGTGTTCTACAGTTTATCCAACTCTGTAGAACTAATAAACAGAGTGTCAACTACAGAAGAACAAGGAAAAATAAAGAAGCTGACCCAGCTTGGAAGAAGAACAAGACTACAGTAAAAAGGCAGACGCCCACGACGACAAAGAAGTCGTTACAAGACATTAGGAAGCTACTACCGGTCACAGCAGAGCTACTCAAAACAGCTGAAGAGCTCCTGATGCGATCTTCTCAAGATGAGTCATTCACAGAAGAAATAAACAGTCTAAACAACGGGAAGCCCATCGACAAAGAAAGCCGCCTTCACCAACTCAGCGTTGTGTCGGTAAACGGCGCCATCAGATTAAGGAGTCGTATTCAAGCGATCAAAGATATGAAGGAAGAATTCAAAAACCCACTGGTAATCGACGGTGATCATCCTACAGTCAAGCTCTGGATACTGGGTATTCATCGGCAACTACATCACTCCGGCGTAGAAGCCACAGTCAACGAGTGCAGACAACAGTATTGGGTATTAAGACTACGCCCTATCACACGCACACTACTGCGACGATGCCTGTTCTGCAGAATGAAGACACAAGTACCACCGCATCCAAGAACTGGGGACCTGCCAGCATGTCGCTTAGCTCATCACAAGCGACCCTTCACCTTCACCGGAGTCGACTACTTTGGACCCCTCTCCGTGACCGTCGGACGAACTCAACAGAAGAGATATGTGGCTATCTTCACATGTCTCACGACGCGAGCAATACACCTGGAAGTCGCCGGTTCGCTCAGCGCCGACTCTGCGGTAATGGCGGTCAGAAGGCTGATCGCACGACGAGGCTGCCCGACCGAAATCTGGTCGGATAACGGCACCAACCTAAAGGCTGCCAACAAGGAACTAAGACAAGCGATCGACACAGCGACTGCAGAGGAAGCGGCGAAGAGGACCATATCCTGGCGCTACATTCCGCCTGGGGCTCCATTCATGGGCGGAGCTTGGGAGCGAATGGTTCGCTCAGTAAAGACGGCGCTCACCGCGACGTTACACGAACGTCATCCAGCAGAAGAAGTCCTCACGACTCTACTCGCCGAAGTAGAGTACACCGTCAACAGTCGTCCGCTGACTCACGTCTCAGTCAGCCCAGAAGATCCGGAAGCCCTCACTCCTAACCACTTCTTGTTGGGGGGACCAGGGCGAGTGCCGCAGCTAGGCACCTTCACCGAGCAAGACACCATCTCACGATCCAGCTGGCGAGCCGCGCAAAGGCTAGCCGACGTCTTCTGGCTACGCTGGGTCAAGGAGTATCTCCCTGAGCTCCAACACCGGCGGGAGCCCCACGGACGAGGTCAAGCAGTACAGGTCAATGACCTCGTACAGATCGTCGACCCGAACCTGCCCCGCAACGTGTGGATCCGAGGAAGAGTCGTCGCTACGTATCCAGGCCCCGACGACGTCGTGCGAACGGTGGACGTGCTGACCAGAGGAGGTATCCTGCGCCGGCCAGTGAGGAAGCTGGTGATCCTGCCCCTGTCTACGGACGTCGAGCCCGCACCGGCAGCTGATGCGACGCGGTCGCACGGCGGGAGTGATGTGCGGGACAGTGAAAAATAGTGCAGTGTTACATAGACGTTAGTGACGATACGTAAATGTTGTGATATTATTTGAATAGCGTTAGAATTAGTTTATTACGATGTTTATAAGTGTTTTTAAGACAGCATTAGCTCTACTTACGCCCATCAGGCTTGATGTTATAAGTTGTGCATTCCTGCCGCCTAGCGGCGCTAGTGTTTAGGTTCACAGTTCACGAAGCTTAGCTACTGCGTTGCGTTACTTTAACGAGAACCGTTTCAGTAATTTTGTAATTTTAAGGTGTAAATCAAGATTTTTTGTATAGTTTTTGTGTTTATTATGTAATATAAGTTAGTCCTAAGATTAGGAAAATATGTTATATTTGGTAAGGGATGTTTTACCACTAAAAATACCATACTAAAATTTCCCGCGCAGAAATAGTAATTTTTCGGCGCCAAATTGTATATAGAGGCCATTGCGCATGCGCAAACACTTAATTATGATTGGCCAGCGCCTTAGAAATTTGTATATAAAAATGGGAACATTTTGGTTGTAAAATCATTTCCGAATCCAGCTACTACTTCAGTAAGAAACTCTCCTAATAAAAAGAAGAAACTACAAGCAACCAGTGGTCTTATTCCCCACCAACCCATTGCACAAGTGTGCCCAGTCTGCACAGTTCATAAACGACGAAGTTATTCGCGAACACACATTAACGTAAAATGTTCATAAATTAAGAAAAATCTTCATAAACTGAAAAGTACTCGGCCGAACTATCTAAAATTTTTATGGGACCAAATGGCAACTATTCCGCATCAAACAAAGAAAGAATCACGTAAATCGGATCATTAATCTCAGCGTAATCGGTGTACATACATAGAAAACCTCCTCCTTTTGGGAAGTTGGTTAAAAAAGTTTTTTTTTATACCTATGACATTTTAATACAAAATTATCATATTATCTAAATAAACAAAAGCAAACTATTCGTTTTTAATTAATAATGGTTAAAGTAAGATTACTCTACTTAATAAAATAGCTTCTCTTACTTGGTTGATATTGATTTATAAGGCGAATTACTCGTCTTTGCGGATTGTGTGTTACTTTTGGAACATGAAATTCTATTTCCATTTCTATAACATGGTTTGGTAGATCCGCTGTAAATAACAACATTAAAATTGTGATAAACAAATTATATGGATTACTTATTAGCCCAGTCAAAATAGATATTGGAAATAACAATAATTCAAAACTTGGTGGTGGTCTTGAATACACCATTAATATAAATAAACGCGGTAACGCTCACCGTTAACGAGAAAAATCAGAAAAACTGTCTTATTTGATCTGTGAGCTTAAATAACTATTTTCGCACTCACGAGATCGATGTGGACTGTTGACATTTAATTTATAATGGTGTATCCAAGACATCCACCAATTTTCAGCTCTATGCGAATTATTGTTACTTAACCACATTTTTTCTGCTTATTTTAAAGGCAGAAAATTCGTTGCAACTGGTCTTATTTTTTTGGAGGTTGGGAAATTATCAATTTTTAATGATTCCTCCCGCTTCTTTAGCCCTTTGTGTATCTCTATCGAAAAACCCGCGGCCCCGACAGGTCGAACAACTCGCAGCCACGACGGGTCGAACAACCCGCCACCCCGAACGACGTGCGGGTTCAACGACCCGCAGCCCCGACGGGGTTGTTATTGGCCTTCTGATTAATTGAGACAGTGCCTGAAGTAGCTGCGCAGTGTGGGAGGGGTGTTTAAGCTAATCTGAGGTGACTATAATACCCAATATCAGGATCGAGTTCTCGTGGGGTTGAATCGAAGCGCGGTTGAGGGCCTCCAGCCCAAATTGTCCTGCTATCGTCAGAGGGTGAATTTTTTTAATTTTTAAACGTTGAGAAATGTCCTGTATTAAACTCGGAATTTCTTCTGAATCGTGGGTGCGTTTACACACATACACAAACAGCCAAACAACTACCTGTAGGCCATATAAATATGTTTCCACGCGGGAGTAAAATCCCCGACATGCGGCGCAGCAGCCTATCGCTCTGCCACTGTGCCAACTTTGCCGTCAAATGAACGAGAGCTCAGTTAACTCGGAAACTGTTTCTGTAGAATAAGAAGAAGCGTCTCGATGACAATTTAAATTGAGTCAGCCCAAAATTTGGTATTTTTAGTAGCGTCCATCAGCTCCTGTGATGTATAAGAAGTATAACAGACACGACACGATCGTGCACATTTACACGGGCAGAGTCATCTATGAATCTTCGCCTGAACAGGTTAGTAGAATTATGTAATCTTCCATCTTCTATCTTCTTCTTCTATATATATAAAAATGAATTGCTGTTCGTTAGTCTCGCTAAAACTCGAGAACGGCTGAACCGATTTGGCTAATTTTGGTCTTGAAATATTCGTGGAAGTCCAGAGAAGGTTTAAACGGTTAGAAAGTAGTAGGTAGGGTAGTATTTAGGAAAAAGGGCATTGCAACGCATGCCGGGGACGGCTAGTGTAAAAATATAAATACCTGATAATTTTCGAAGTGGATTCATATATTTCTGTAAAACATATTCCAAGGTGTTTCGGTTACGGTGATCGACTTAAAAAAAAAACAGATTATGACATTGACAGAGTAGGTATTTGTACATACATAAAAAAACAGACCGCCATCCTTAACTATATCCTTACTGAACCTTGCATGAGTATTTAAAATTATAGCATAGTTAAGCACAAAACATTCTGTTAGTATTATGATCTTAATTTTCTGCTTTTTTAATTATTATTTGATTGGGCCAGTCAGTCATCATCATCATCATCATCAACCTATTAATGTTCCCACTGCACGGGCACAGGCCTCCTCTCTTTGATAGGGAATAGGCTTTAATCTACCACGCGGGCCCATTATAGGTTGGTAGGTAGCACCTGGTATCACCAGCCCATTACAATATGTTTTACGACATGCCAGTTTCCTCACGATGTTTTCCTTCTCCGTTTTTGGGAGCAGTGGTGATGAAATAAATTACACAAAGTAATGCGCCTGCCTGGGTTTGAACCCACGACCTATTGTTCGTAAGTTGGAGCTGCCACCGTTGGCCAGTCAGTCATCGAAAAATAATACCCTAATTGTTTGTACTGATCATACTGACGAAATAGTAAGTAAAATTTCCCAAAACATAAAAAACAACAATAATTCCACTAGATTTACTTGAAGTTAGTACTTACTGCGTATAACAGCGCATTCCTGATTCTGAATAAGCATAAACCATAATAAAAAGAAAGCCATGACTGACGACATGAAGGTCACTTAGCCATCATTGCTCCACGCAATTAAGGAAAAATGACACTTATTGAATATTTGTAAGCACTTGTATAACTTATTTTGCAGTACAACATAAAATTATGAAACGACAATGTTGTTAAAAGTTAATAACTAAAACTATAAACGTTATCGAAATCACCTCGTGTGGGGAAGGAATCATAAAAATCCAAGCAAAAAAGTACACCAAGTTAATAAGAAAAAAAAGTAGAAAATGTACACGAAAGAGAAAAAGAAAAGAAGAGAAGAAGTTCAAAAAGAAAATAAGAAATAATTTTGTTAATAATCCAGACTGGTTGAGATGAGAGTTGCTGAAAATCGAGCTGAGTGGTGCAAGATCAAAGAGGCCTATATCCAACAATAGATTGCAATAGGCTGATGATGATGATGAATATTCCGACAATAATTATAATAATAATAATAATAATAATTTATTCATCAGACTACAAAAGAGGTCCACTGTGTTAGTAACAATTTAACTTAGCCTATGTTAGTACTTAATAACTTGGACAGATCGAATGCGATTGGTTAGTAACATAATAACTTAGCCTATGTTAGTACTTAATAACTAAAACAGAACGGGTGCGATTGGTTAGCGCCCACACTAGCGGGCTATCTGCCCGGTTGGCTATAGATTGCAGTATAGTGTTACGACTGCCACGCAGCCTGCGGAGTAAAGAGGCAGATTTTTTACGCCACAACGCATCAAAGCCATCAGTGCGTGCGTTGGAAAACATTTCCGAGGCACTACAGAAGCGTGGCAGTCGCAACAATAATAATAATAATTATGCTTATGTAACTCAAGGGACAATTTACGACCATAGCGATCCGATCACACGACCGTGGTACCATCATCATCTTTCTGCCCTTGTCCCAAGCTACTTGGGGTCGACCACGCTTTCTTCTTCCATTCTTCCCTGTCAGACGTCAAGGCATTATTTACTCCTTTCTTTTTTTTTTTATTATTGTTCTCACAATTCACTCAATTGTTTTTGACCTTCCTCTCCCTCTCCATCAATCCACATTAATATCCATCATTTTTTTAGTAGATCGTTACAAATATTTTAGAAACACAATAATCATTGCGATAAGGGTCGTCAGCAAGATGACCCAGGAGAGCAAACAAAAGCCTCTTCTGTTTCTGCAACTACAAGAGATCATGACATTATCTTTGTGTCCATTTTTCACTTGTTTTCAGAGACATTCTGTTAACACGCACAAAACTGGAGTGAAAACTTTAACACTATCATCCAGAGAAAAACTATTATATTTTGTAACCTCTGTGAGTTAACTTTTGGGCAATTTGTTTTTAAAAATCGATTGAATTTATATTTTTGTAACTTTTCATAGTTATATCATATTTTAGCTCATTTACTACTTCGTCATAATTGTTTAAGTATCATATGTGTTGAAGTATCTTCAGTGCTTTCAGTTAAATATTTATTTTCATTTTCTAAAGCTTCTAATGTATTGTCACTCTCTTGATAAACTTCGTCTTCATCTGTTTGACTTTTTATTTCTGCAGAGTCCGTATACTTAGGTGCCAAATAATCACTGATTTCATTTAAATCTTTAAAGTTCAATGTATCCTTCGAAAAATCTATTAAATTGTCTTCATCGTTATGGCTGTATAAATGTTTGGCATTCATATATTTTCCAGTGTATTTATCCTGTTCGTTTCGTGACTGGCTATAATTTTCTTCGTCCAAATGTGCTTTCATTCCTTTATCTTCTGAAAATGCATTTGCTATTTTGACATGATTGTTTTGTAACGCCTTAAAATAAGATTTTATTTCACTACTTGTTACAATTTCATCCAATTGTTTTGAATACTTGTCATTTAATTCGTCGAAATATTTTTTTATGCGATATTGCGCAGGTATATCTTGTTTTCCTGGAGCTCTCGTGGCGTCTTCATTTGATTTTACATTTCCTTTCAGTACATTATCATCACTATATTGCTGTACATCATCAACGATAGAGCCCTAGTTAGGCTTGAAATCTGAAATTAGACTTTGATCTTCTAATGTTCCTTTGAATGGCACTAATCGTCTCCGAGAAGTGACATCGTCATCTTCAATTATTCTATGATCTATTTCAACACCTGAAACAATACGATTTTAAAAATAGTTGACGCTAGAGATTATACCTCTTGTTTTGCTTCATAATAATGTCGGTGTAGCTCAAATAGAGACAAACATAGTTGTGGCTACCACCAAACCAAGCTCACCTGCGGATTCGTACATAACTAAATAGAAGCCTTGTCAGAGACCAAGAAGAAAATTGCCATTTTTGTACGACTACTTTACCAATTTATTATATCTACCAACGGATCTATCTACTTAGTATCAATATTTTAATAATTTGGCTATTAAAATAGACATTCTTTAAAATAAATGTTCAAGTATTGCAAGTATCCGAAGGTTGATTGTTATCAAGATAAGTCATCAGGCATCGTTGTAATGCGGCAGTATCTATAGGTCATTAGTTCGAATCTATCGTTCACGACCAACATTACTATAATTAGAATACGCCTTATTGTTATAATAACAATGTCTGGACCAGTGACGTCATTTATTTTGGAACTCAAATTTCATCAAGCCACTACAATCTGCCAAATTTCTTTACTAGATTATCAACTTTATCGCTGAAGCATTAGGTTTAAGGTTAATTGAGAAAATTTGACAGTTTTGGGTAGCTTGATGTGCTGGCGTCTGTCCAAGTATTAAGAGCAGATGTGTGCCTATTATATTTATATATCTGGCTTATGTCAGCCACAGATCATTATCACTTGGCGTGATAAATTAAATGGCACCGATATTTAAATAAAACGTAAACTAAGTTTATATGCATTTTCTAAAAATAATTGTGCACATGTCTAGTTTGTTGATTCAATTGAAATATTTAAACCTAATGAAGGGTAAAAACAAAAGCTTTAAGATATTCCACGAAGTCGAGCTTCCTGCGAGAGTTTTGCGTTTAACTGGGCGCATGGTGAAACTTTTTTTAAATAACCGCAGTAATTAACGCAAAACTCTTTCCCGTAGCTTTTGTGTGCAAGTAGCTACTAAACAGTTACCATCCGTAAGGATATTCATAAGATCTTCTACATCAAACTTGTCAGCCAACTGGTACTGGTTATCTCTGGTTGTAGTTTCAGGATTACACGCTGTAAAGAATTGATATTAAGTTTTTTTTTGTTTACGTACCAAAGTAATATAATTATAACTGTCCACAATTACTTTCAGCACATAATTTTGATACATTTAATATAAAAAAGCTACTTGTTAAAATGATTGATAAGTTGTACGGTTCTTTTATTAAAAACCACCTTCGCGGCTTCCTCCGTGTGACGGTCGGAAATGATCACTCAGAAATTAGGAAATTGTTCATTCAATGACATAATCTATATTTGTACCTAGGTAACAGACAGACAGAAAGGAGTTTTCACATTTATAACAACGAAGTGGCTCAGTGATCTGGACACGGTGAGATAACACATACAAAACTAAAAAAAAATGTACAGGCTTTACAAGTACATGATTTACAGTAGTCCTAATTGTTTTAGGTAGGCTAAGTCATTTAAGATGATTTCTAGATTATGTACTTATAGTACCTTAGCTAGGAATCTGTTCAGAAGATGCCATGGTGTAAGAAAGAAGAAAATAGAAACCGTACCGTCCTTTTGAACTCCAGAAAGCCTGGCAGGCATTTTTCTTGTCACTAATTGATTTTCAAAGTATTCTTTTGTAGTTACTGTTGCAGGTTCCACTGTATGTCCTAAAAGATTCCAAGCAGTCTTCGAGTCTTTTAGTTTATTCTTATTATTCATTTGGCATATATCAGGGTGTTTTTTTGTCGTCGTAGTGAATTTTAATTTATAATTATTAGGACTATGATTTACAGCGGTCTTTGTCGTTGTATGCTGTGTAGGACGTTTCCTTAAAGTGAGTTTTGGTCTAACAGCCATATTAATTTCAAAGTTATGTGAAGTAGTTGTGGTCTCTTTTACTGTTTCGACTATGTCGTTCATTTCTCTAATGATATCAGCCCAGTCAGATTCTTTTGGTATTGTGTGTAAAAGTTTTGGTGCTGAAATCGTAATACTTTAAATGTGGATTAGGTATACCTTTACCTAACCTTCGGGGATTACAGACCCGATGTTATTTTGTGTGTATCATCATAATAAAAATGCCTTACCTTCTTACCTTTCGATCTTACGTGGTGGCGTGTCTGTACTGATTTCCATTCTTTACCATCAAAATATTTTACTGGCCAATCTTTTGACACTGGGGAAAATGTTTTTGGTATTTTAGTATCTAAATATAAAGTCTATTGATGGATAAAGAGGGAGAGGAAGACCAAGGAAACGTGTTGGACCGAGCCCAAGTAACATGGCACAATGATGGATGATGGGGGATGATGATAAAATCTGCAGGTGACCTCATTCGCTGATGACCAAATTGGTACTTTTAAATAAGTTATTACCGTCATAACAATAATTGTATTTCGCATAAATCACACTATACGAAATAAATAAGAAATTAAACTTCATGATATCGCGTGATTTTTCGAGTTTTCAGTGACATAAGACGTTACTCATACACTCATGCTGGTTTTTCTTTTCCCCTTTTACAATAAACATAGTAGAAACTAGAAATCGTGCTACAAACAAGAAAATTGAACGATATAGGTACGAAAACAAAACACCGTGTGCGGTACAAATATTAAATTTAATAAGAGAATCGATAAACTTTATTGCGGAACACAAAATTATTGCGTTCGTGGATCTCGATAGTTACTGTTGTCGTTGGTTCAGAACGTACCTAATGTTGCTCTTCGCGGTCCCCGGCGACAATCGTGACGCGGCGGCCATGTGTGATATGATAACATTATGATAACTATGATTTGCTGGAATGTGCACTACGAAATATTTTAATTCTCGACGTGAAGAGGAAGTTTCGAGATTTGGTCGATAAAGGATAAGGACGAGAAGAATTGAGGTTGTTTTGTTACTTTTTTATTAGGTTGTTTGTGGTTGTACTATTTTGTATTTGTCTTCTAATCGTCTTTGTTTTTAAATTGCACGATTGACGCAGCAGCTTTTGCAAGGTTGTGTAGATTACTAGATCAACGTGAAAATCCTTGTTTTTTGTTTCTGTTTTATATTTAATCAAAATGTAACTACCAAGTGTACTACACAACTACTGTGTGACTTAATAACAAACGAGTAAGTTTGTTTTATTTAACAGAAACTGTATAAAAACGTTAAAAAATGAACTCGGATTAAATTGTGGAATAATGAATATGGTTGGAGGATGGATTATGTGTGGATTGATATAAAAAAAAGTGTAAGTAATGCCATGACATCTGACTGGTGAGAATAAAAGAAAACGTACTAGAATGTTAACAGTAGAATGGGACGAGGGCATGATGATGTTCACCAACAATGTCTTTGAAAAGCAGATTTGTACTAAGAATATAGACGACATTATATTTTGTGATTTTGGCCACGTGCCTTAAGATCCTTCTAGATCATCCCATATACTGGTTTCATGTCATCTTCTTACGCTGTCTCAGCCATAAAAGTCTGGAACGCGCTACCCCTTGGCATTAAAAAAGCGGAAAGCAAAATGGCTTGCAAAAGAGCTGTGCGGAAGCATTTCTTAAAATCGGATTGAATTACTCATAATGTGTGGTAATCTTAGTAATTTTTGTTTGGTTTCTCGTTTTGTGAACTATTTGTATGTAATATATATATACATTTAATTCCATCTTTATATATATGTATTAGTATGTACGATTTATGTAGCTATATTAATTTATGTTTAACAAAATAGTATTCTCCTAATTTATTTATTTTTGTACTCTACCACAATGATGTCCTATTTGACCCTACGGTTGACTGGTAGAGAATGCCTTGTGGCATTAAGTCCGTACGTTTGTGCATGAAGTTTAAAAAATAAATATTCAATTTAAACAACAACGGTATTAAAGTGTTTAGGTTGGTATCTATAACGTGTGACTACGGTTTTTATTTTTGTTCTATCCTGAAAATCTTGTTTCATACTTTTTCAGAGTCGTTTTTTTGTCGTAGCCGGGTTTTAGTTTTCTACTTTTTTTTATTTAAAAAAATTTGGTGTTAAATATTTTATTTTACTCTTGACTTTTTGTCCGCTAGAGGGCGTGATTTTAAATTTGAACAATATTTTGGAAATGTACAAGTGAGGCCCTTTTAAATGATACCAAACACGGCGTGTTTATCTCCATTTTTATTTTTTAAGCCTTACTTTTGGACCGCTAGAGAGCGCCAAATCATTTTTTGTGACATGTCACGTAGCCTATGTTCAGCGGAAAATGAAGACGGTTCTAACGATACCTCATATGTCGAGTTCCGATAAGTAGATTAGAAGCTATGAGGGAACAGATGAAGATACACACATACATACATACATACAAACATACATACATACATAGCCAGTCAAAATCATAACCCTCCTTTGGCTTTGCCGTAGTCGGGTAAAAAGTAAATGCCTTTAGCTGGGTTCCACTAAAATGCCCAACAAAATCTAAAATCACACAATCATTTCTAATATCAAGATCGGTACCAAACCAACTGCAAACTATTTACGATACTTATAAATACCATATAAGTATAGGGACAATATTAATAAATATGAAACCGGTGACATTAGCACATAGTTATGGTTATCAGCGACACTTCATGGGCGGCGCGCGGCCATCCAAAACGGTGTGTTGGTCTGTATCGGTCAGAATCGTGACCAGAGCCGAGCCCTTTTGTTCCACATTGTGGCTTCTGCTTTAAATACATATTTAAATTCTAATGGAATAGAAAAACAGTGTGAAACAGCTACTTGTACAGGCTGTTAATGTGGGATATTTAGTTTTAGAAATGATTCGAATATGTAAGTGGTTGTCTCTTTTTCTCATACCTACATATTGTCTAATATACGAAGTTTAGTTTTTTTCAATACCCCTGTATAATTTACGTATACTGTGCCAGCATAGTCTAACTAACACTGTATATTATTTACTTATTACTTAGATATTTAATCTGACATGGTCACTAACATTTATATGGAAACGGTATATTTACAATGTACCTAAATTGTTTGTTTCGAGCTCCCGATATTGCAAGTAAAATGGTCACGGATAAAGAAAACAGGGTAAGTACCCCATTTTCAGTTTTAACGATAGAGGTTTAATATTGCCCACAAAATATATTGATGAACACATAACCCTGTCTAGTTCAAAGCAGCATTCTAAGTCTAAAATTTTCTCGTATGCAGGTGAGTACAAATCAATTTCTTTAATTCATGATAATCATTTCAGCCGAAAAGTGTCCACTGCTAGACATCTAGGCCTCCCCCCAAATGTCGCCTCTTTGACCAGTCCCGTGCGTGTCGCATCCAGCGGCTCCCCGCAAAATTTACCAAGTCATCGGTCCACCTAAAGGGAGGCTTTACTTTCTTCAATTACTTCAAATCAATTATTAATAACCTAAGCACAATTAAAGTTATACTGATCACACACAGAAAGCTATTAAAAGTGCTTAAAAGGAGTTCCATCTAGCAGCCTACAGCGTAATCTGTATCGTTACACTGGCGGCCGATCGCTAAGGGCTAATTTGGGGGGATTTCTATGCAAATTTGATTACACTGCAGTTGCATGCCCTAACGAAGTACGCCATTAGCTGAGGCAATACACTGCTGATATTAATTTTCTTGAAGTATTGCAGTAGTCGGTGATGAGGTACTTTGTCGTTGTTTTTAAACGACTTCTAAAACAGAGGAGGTCCTTTTTTTAAAATGTTTGTTACCTCATTAATCTGTGATTACAGGTCCTATCTAACTATGTAAAAAGACTGAAATAAAAAAACTTTTTTGCAAAAAAAATAACTAATCTAAACCTTTCGGAAGTCAGTAGCAAAAAAGCCTATGAAATAAATAAGGATCGCATTTATGGTAACGAATCGTGGAATCTGATTCAGCATTGATTAGTATGTAATGATGAAATAAGACATTTTATCATGTCCAATCAGAGCCTTCTTTGAATCACTCAAACAAAATCAAAACCTACATAATGCAACAAGTATAAAAAACTTTTACAAATCACGCGATACTTTGTCAAGGATTTCGTATCAAATATAATAATGACTAATGAATATCAATCTGATATAAATCTACAAGTAGCCAATAAAATATGAAGTGAGTAAACCGCAATTCACCTGCTTTAGATCATTAGCAATTTAAATATTTATAATACACAATATTACAGTATAATAATATAATAAGGCTTTTATGTCTTTTCGATGGATCAGAGAACTGATTTTTACTCTGAATGCACCTGATATCGAATAAAGGCGAGGCAACCATAAGAGACTACTAAATAAAGTTTTCTAGCTTACTTACTGAATAGAAACTTGATCAGGCTTTCAGTATCCCGATACCTAAATCGATTTAAATAATCAATTTATAAATCTGACATTTATTTAAAAACAATAGTCAACTATTCACACTTTCCACAAGACAGAGAAATCTATGAACAACGCTCCGATACATACAAGCATAAAGGAATATAAATAACTGACTGTTTTCCTTTTAGCACACCGCTCATACTGCTATCGAATAACAGTTTAACCATATAAACGAAACTCAAATTATACAGTAGAAGCCGCCTATTGGTCATCGCCTGGGCATTGGTGGGCACTGGAGTGGGCAATCGACGCACCGTTTTGGTACTAAGGGTTATCGTTCAATAAGCAGAAAAGGCAAGACAAGAGGAAAGATGGGCAAGTATGTGGGATTTCTCTAGAGCTATGCAGTTGAACTATTGCTCATGTGAGTCCGTAAATCTGTTTTATTGAACTTCCGATTTGGTTTGCAGATCAAATCTTGGGAGAGATTTATGTGCGTTCTTCTCTTAAGGATGGTACTGATTGCATTAATTGAATCTAAAAAGAAGACAATGATCATCTACCTAGCCTTTTCAAACGGTTGGCAAACTTTCAGGCCACTGACCACTAGTAACGACTGTCAAAGATTTACAATTGACAGCCGGTATCAAATGGCTGGACGTACATTCCGAGGCACGGAGGAAAGTCGGTATGCAGTGGGTGATTCCAAATAGAACACAATGCCTGATTGGTATTTAGCTTTTCCACCTCCGCGGAGTCGTAATGGCACTTTTTGAATGACACTCTATAAATGAATATATTATATCTACCCGTCATCCCGAAAACTTAATGTACTGCCCAAATATAGTTACAACGTAGAATTTCAAGCTATCTGTGCTTATCTGAGCGTCGTTCAGCACAATATTTAGTTAGAGTCAGTGCAAACAGGCATAAACTTTTCAAGATAAGTACCTAACATCCATTCAACACTCCTCAGGTCGTGACACAGTCCATCATGTTTTGCCATCGTCATCTCCGTGACAGCCAAGCCCATCCTTCATGGGTGGGTCACTTTTTAAGCGGTATTGTCATGTTATTAAGCCAACTTCAAAAATAGGAGTTTTTTTTTTAAATTTTGTTGTGTTTTTTACCTCAACTCCTTCTTGTTACAATGTAATATTGATTTATGACTAGAATTTGTGTGGTATATATTTGTAGTAACTAAAAAGAGCAGAACAAAAAAAAGGTAGCACTCCGGGAGTGCCGGCAGAAGTGAAAACTTCAATATTAACTTTCAAACTCGTAAGAAAAATCGTAAGATTTTTCGATCAGCATCACGTGACCCTGACGCGAATTTGAAAGTTTTTACCCATACAAAAAAAGTGCTCAGCGCCGCTAAAGAAGTTTTCACTTCAAAAAACCGACTTCAAAAAAGTCAATAATATCAAGTAGGTGGTAAAAAAGCCAATGGAAAAAGCAAAGACACCGATTTACGAAACCAAAAGACTTAGACTTCTTTAGTGTTTTTTGGAAGTCAGTATTTTTTTGCAAACGAGTTGTCGTAAAGTAAAGTGTTGAGTAATCTCGACTTTCTCAGACCCCTCTGTGCGGCCACCCTAACAGCACATAGCAATTGACACCATGTAAGTCTTGCCGGTGGCTACGTTCTCCCATTAGACCACTTCCTTAACAAAAGAGGTTCGGAGCCTCCTATTCTAACAATTGTATGAGCTATTTACCTTATCTGTAGCTCGCCGCAATCACACCCGGTCTGATCCGCCGACCAATAAGTTTTGATACTTGCCCCATTGTTCTGTCGCGTGATAAATATAAGTCTAGATCGTACTAATATGATTTTATTTATTAGTTCCTGTTATCTTTTAGTGCGATTTATAATTCTGTCGGCGATGTTTCGTATAGTTATTCATCATGTGAGAATTGGGAATGCTAATTTTATTGCTTGTTTGACATATTTATCGGAGCGATCGTAAAGAAGCTTTTTAGGCGTATTTTTTAAGTGTCTATGTATTTAAATATAACCAGTCTTCTAATTTAGTGCAGTAATAACTTATTAGCTAGAGCTTCTGGTAAAGTTGCAATTTTTTGTTGACAGATGGCCAAAAACTAGGACTGCTACGATTGGAACACCTTACTAATCTTAATATTATCGTTCTTTGCCCGATAATTATCATTTTCCTGTTTTTATCCAAATTTATTTAAGGGTCGGCTCAGCAGGTCTTCTTCTTCCATACTTCTGTATCCAATGTCCTGTAGGTATAAAAAATAAGTCGTGGTGTCAATTTCATACAAATCCATTGGAATTAATGATTAAAAAAAATTACACTAATGTTCTCTCAAAGACATCCTTATTTGCTAGTCAGGTCAGTAACGTAGCTAACTCGGTTTTGTCTTTTAAAATAAAAAATAAGGGTTTTGCCAAAAATGAGGTTCAGTTGGTAAAAAAAAAACGCTAATTGGCGAAAATCAAGACTCCTTCTTCCACATACGAGCGCAGTATCTGCGCAGGGAGGCGCCCGCGCAGGTAACCGCGTTATAACAGTGATAGCGGCGCGTGATGTGACCATAGCGGGGCGCATGCGCGGCTCGCGTCATTTTACACTTACGCCATTATAGCACTGGACCGGACTACCGTTAGTGGACGTAATTATTTTGGATATAATCAGGTTGGCTTTATTCGGGAAGGAATTGTATGAATGTGGGACATCTGTGGTAAATTCTTATGCATTGGCATATATATTCATCGAAAAATATATTATGCTAAACTTTTTCTGCTTAACACCTATCAATAAAATTACCTTCGAATTTCATATCGTAGTACCAGATTGACAGTAATTCCATGAAACAAGATGCTGAGAAGAGAATTTATCATCTAGGTGCTTAAATGTAAGGGCAGGCCTGCTCGCCAGGCTACATTGGGGTGGCTACTAAAAACAAAAAAAAAATACTTTTAAGGTTTACTTAAAGGTATGACGTAATTTTGTAATATAAATTAAATTATTCTGTAGACTAGATTAAGTAACCCTATTTGATAATCCTTGGTGTAATTAAAGAAAGATATAAATTAATTGTTATCTTAAACAACATGTATTTTTTTGTTAACACGTTTTCCCAGGCTGTCAACTTTTTAGAAAGTAATTAAACATACGTTTCCTTTTTCACATTCAATGTCTTTTTGAGACCAATTACGGTAGTCATAATAAATTAAAGCTTGATAAATCAACACGCAATTGTTGCTTTTAGTAATTAATTACTTAAGAATGTAAAGCAGGGTTGTGCTAATGTCCGAAATTAATGAGAACAATTAAGTGCATTTCTCCAACGTTTCGCAAGGCAGAATTTGTCGTCGAACTAAAACTTGAGAGATTTCGACACGAGAACGGCACGTGCCTTAGCCGGGCTTGAACAGAAGTGTCCGCTACAAGTCGTGACATAAGTCGACGGGCGCCTGTAATCTAGAATAAATTGCGTACACTTACTGACTCTTTATAGACCTTTTAAGGTAGAAAATTTAAGATGATGATCGCCACGTTCATAATTAAGATCGGCCGTGATAGGCGACTCGTGATGTCGTGTGGGTGGTTCCGCTTCCGAGGTCACGGGTGGTCTTAGAGCCAATTTGGGCAGGCTACTGATGTTTTTTTTGGTTTCTAGGAGGTTGATAGATTAGGTGTTTGACGTGGCTGCTATATCCGGAGTCTGGTGTGTATATAAGGACACGATTTTTGTTTTGGGTAAAACGAAACTCGCTAAAATTTTGCTTTTTTGGAGGCATTGAAATTAGGTTTGCCCCCGATTACATGGGAAATGGACGATGGGACTTAAACATAACTGGCGAACTGTGAGTGTACTATTAGATACACCTCTGCCCAACCTTTCGGGGATTACAGGCGTGATGTTATGTTATGCAATAATTTTTGGAAAAGATATTCTAATGTTTATTTTGGGGTAGTAAGCTAAAATATCCCCTGAATTATCACCAGTAGCAAAACAAATTGACTAGATGGTCCTGAAAGCTTTCTATCAAGTTATAGATCACAAACATACGTCAAACAAGTCTAGAAGCGCTGGCATACTCGTACAAGAAGCACGTTCCGTAAAGTTAAGGAAGCTTCTCTTCAACAAACTAAAGTAAGCCTTTATGGCTACAAGTCACATACGGTAGCGACGTGTGTGGCATCCCCAGATACTTTATACATACAAACATATAATATAGAAGCAGTTTATATAATACTTGGCCGCTGGACGATCCCCATATCTCAACGGGAAGTATTTTGCATGCAACCACCACCTATCTTTTGGAACAATCTGAAAACGGGAGCAAGTTGTTTCTAAACGACTCATAAGTTTCCACCACAGCGTAGTACTTGCAACTTTAACTGGCAAAACATAAGGTTGGTTGTGATTTGATGGCAGTGTTGTTTTAGGCCCTTTGGAGTTTGAAAAGTTTTTGCCAAACGCATTATTTATCGTAAATTCGTAATTGCTGATTGTGGACCAAGAAGGGAATCTTTGCAGAGGTTGATATCATGTATTAAGTGGAACCTCGTTGTTTACTTATGTAATGCTTGGAGAGAAGACCGAATGCTACCGCCAGAGGCTGAGGCCGATAATGTGGAAACTTGGAATTGTAAGTGTAGAATAATGACCGCTAATTATATCAAGGGTTCGGCCATGACTGTTTGTTCTTTGGTGTTAATCTGCGTTTTTGACTGCGTACGAGCTTTCAAGTCAGCTTTTTGAGATGTGAAACTAAATCGCCTGAGCCAAAAAGAGTACAACATTTATTTTACCAACTTTTTACAACTATTCAATAGTGTGTTTTAATCACATCCTGGCCCTCTTTATTAATATGTCCTTACGCTACAGGAAGTTTTCTGGGGGCATGAACGACCACTTTTTGTAGAATTGTATTATAATTTAAATCCGAGAAGTTTATCGCTGTCTGATTGAAAACGTTTTCAATTAGTGGTCATTCTCTTTACTATTTTAGATGCTTATATAAAATGTATACCTAACTACTTATTTGGAAAACCTTTACAGCTATTATATTGTATCCAATATTTATTGCAAACTATGTCACTAGACCTACCATAGAACTTACGAAATTGATAGCCAAAGTGGAATCCACATAGAAAACGTCCATTACAAAACAAGTATTATTAGTTAACTTCCTCCATTCTTATCTTAAATCTCAACAATTATCTTGTTTACGACTCAAATATACCGACAGTGACCATAATATATGCATCTGATTATACGACATTATAATAGCCTGTATCCAGCAAATTATTGATGGATTGTTATTTAATCACTTGCCATTAAGACTGAAATTAGAGTGACCAATACCGCATTGCATAAATCTTCCT
Source organism: Diarsia dahlii (assembly GCA_949775195.1). Classification (NCBI taxonomy): domain Eukaryota; kingdom Metazoa; phylum Arthropoda; class Insecta; order Lepidoptera; family Noctuidae; genus Diarsia; species Diarsia dahlii. Next base: position 12,430,995 of record OX459211.1, on the reverse strand, counting down.
TTAAAATCGTATATTTTTTGTGGAGGATTAATGAGGATGGAGGAAGGTATCTTTTTTTTTGAACACGTCGTCCCACTCTAGGAATTTCTTGTGTATCGTGGGTACGTTTACAAACATTTAAACTCATGCGACACAAACACCCAGACCCGGAACTACTTACTATCTGAAGGCCATACAAATATTAATTTGTTCCGTACGGGGATCCCCTCAGTCACTGCGCCAACCGTGCCATCATATTCTATGAACCTTTGAATTTTCCAAGCAGGCCGAGGAGTCCATCCGTCAAAGGGGTTTTCCTACTACGATGCGATGGTAGGAAACCCTTTATGCGCGAGTCCGACTCACACTTATTTGTATTGAAATGCGGTACCTTGCATACAGATTAGTGCTTACATTTACACTAGGATTTTTAGCATAACATCTTCCAAGTTGGTACTAGACCAATTGATTTTTAATGATCCTCCGCTAATCGTTTGATGGCCCCGTTTTGTATTACAAGTTGCGTCTGAGCAATAAAATTGTAATCTTTGTCGTAAGAGCCTCTTGTTTGTCCAACGCTGACATAATTCCATAGTAATTATATAAATTGTTTCAATTAGTGGACCATTATAAAATACATATATTAAAACCTCGATGGTCTAGATTCTGGGATATATATTCCTCTAGTTAACTAAAGAGTTGAGTTGATTTTGGCATTATCCACCAAGAATTTCTCAGCGGCAGTTTGTAGATTTGTGACCAGTTCATGGCAATGGGACCAACCATGATTGTACCCTTTAGATAGCACCTCCGACTAAACCTTTGCTTGTACAGGCTTGACTGTGTTATGTTAATGGCTTGTCTCAATGTAAAGCTTCATAATCTGACCTCATCATCAACCTTTTCCCAACTATGTTGGGGTCTGCTTCCAATCTAACCGGATGCAGCTGAATACCAGTAGTTTACACGACTGCCTATCTGACCTTCAAAACCCAGTAAATACTAGGTATTACGATACCCTTTGGTAAGACTGGATGTCAGATTTTCAGGTCACTAACCATCTGTAACGATGGTCAAAGATCTAATATATATGGCAGCCGGGACCAACAGTTTAACTTAGGCACGGAGGAAACTTGATATGTAATGGGCGGTCTCCCATCCACAGATCAATCTAGGCAAACGCAGTTTAACCTAAAATGACTACAGAGGACTGCACAATCAGAGATAGGGTATATTCCTGAGTATCATTACACAATAGGCTTTATTTTGGTAGCAATTTACATACTACGAATCAAATTACGACCGTATCAAAATGATCGTGCTTATTACAACAACAGGTTCAATAATCGCCAATCGCATTGATGGCATAGCAAGAAGCCATGAATATACACCGGCCTACAGGCATACATGATGTTTATAGCCACTATTTCACATTTAGACCGTTTCCTTATTGATATAAGGAAATTACTTTTCATTATGAGTACCTATGGATGGACGTAATTTTGCCCTTAGATAGTTAACTAAACGTGGAGGAAGACCAAAGTAGGGAAGGATATGTTGATTTAGATAGAAAATGGGTGCTTACTGAATTGATGTCTGATAAAGATTATGGAAATAGAAACGTGTGTACGAATCCCTAAATATGATAACCTCTCTTGTCAAGGACTCCTCAAAATTTACGATAATAGTATTTCAATCACGTATATAATGAAGTTTAGTATTACACAACCGATAATTTCTGATGTCTACCACCGGCTTGTCTACCTAGTGATACACAGCGAAACAATCAGACTAAATATCTAGAGAACCTTCTCCTTTTTGGAAGTCAGTTAAAAATAATTACACCCCGTAGTGGACAAGCCGAAAATGGACACTGGAAATCAACGTTACAGTACTAAGTCCAAAAATGGAAACTACTACAAAGGGTATAAAGACTGAATACCATTCGTTGGTTTCAATAAAACCTAGAATCCAAAATCACCGGAAGTAATTTAGTAAAAACTAAGTAGGTACGCTAGCTTTTATTTCAAGTTTTAAAAAACCTATTCAGCTTTACAGAAAAAGCAATTTCTTTTTTTTCTCCACACCTAACTACAGATCCTCCTAACAGATGGCACCAATGGTTAGTTCAGTGTTTATCACTTCATTAGCCGAGGTCAGAGCGTCTCTGCGACACCTCTCGTGCTAAATAGCTGATGTGTTGTCTCGATTGTGTCCCGGAGCAGTGTCGGCACGCAAGCTGAAGACTATTCTGGAAATTCCTCGTACGTGGTGTATTGGAAATGAGTGGATGTAAGAAGATATCTTAAAGAAAACATATTCACTCCTGATAAAACAAATAAACATTCAATCATCGAATCTACCTAATAGTACAATATTGACAGAATGATATCACTACACATCACTATAATTCTGAGCTACATCCTGTGTCTGTTCGCTCTGGATTATTTTCATACTTGTTGAGCATTCTACTATAAAATGGTTGCTTGCTAGTGTTGTGTTCGACTTGGAAATTAAGTCTAGGTCGTAAGGAGAAGCTTTAAGAGTTACTAAAATATATTAAAGAAGGGAGTTTAGTGATTGTTCCTCGAAGTAGATCATCAGGTTTGCAAAACAACGTCCGGGAGTAGAGTACTTATGATTGGTTGCCGTTTCAGAGCTGGTTTGTTTTCTGTCTACTTGAGTAAGCAGAAGCCGCTATTCTTAAGCTCTTCCAAATGATCGTTTCTATTATTTTTTCCAATCAAAAGTCAGTAATCTAGTCTGAAATAGTAGAAAATATCTAGAACGTAAACAATCACCTCATCCACATTACTAAAAACAAAGCCATTCCTAAAATCCCGACAAATCCAACATTTTCTACTCGACACCTCAAGAATTACGCGAGCTAATGTACAGTCATTCACAGCCGATCGTTTTCGCGCTGCATCGCCGTTAAACTACAATGTAAGCAACAGCCGACCATCAGTAACCTTACCTCTGAACCACGAACTATTACCGCTTGCCATCTAATTTACATTTCGTTGAGGCGCGAGCGCCGTAATTTTTGCACGTTCTGAGCACGCGCGGCACGTTTAGAAAAACTTGTGTACGTGAATGTACATCAGTTAGATTTGTGATGGACTTTAGTGTTGGATTGTACTTTGGAGTTATAGGATGTTTTATTTTGTAACAGGTTTGTACTTTAATATTAAGTAAGTAGTTACATCATTTATAACGTTTAATGTATTTAATTGGAGTTAAATTATAAACAAATGTGATGTTTACGTTTCGAAACTAGTTCAAGCCGAATAAGTTGCACAGATTAAACATAATTATAATAATCATTTAATTATAATCATTAAAACTCCAGTCAAATTATCTTCTATAATAATTTATTAAGTAAGTATACCTAGGTACGTCGATAAAATCTCTACTTATAAATGTATAACAAAAACTAGACAATCAGGAAACAATTATTTTGGCTAGCAAATTGGCTTCTATTAATTTATTGTCAATCGTAGGGTTTCATGATTCAGATTATCGTGATTAATAAAACAAAGCTTTGAATCCTGACTACCTGTGGGCGATTTATCTATAATGACCACCTAACAATTAAACTATAGAGCATTTTATTTCTGCCACTTACATTATTAAGTAAAACAAAACACTGCCTACTTGCTTTGTGCATGAGGTTCTGGGTTCGATTCTCAGGTCAGGCAAAGTGTTAATGGGTTCCATCAGGAAATTCTCAGTAGCAGCTACGTAGTCTAGATTTGTGCCCGGTTGATGGCAATAGGCTATCGTTCCCCTCCCCCCCTATCCTCAAATCTCCCCTAGGATTTAAACATAATTACCGTAATGTGGATGTACTAATATGGGTACAAAAAACTCAAAACTCAAATATTTTATTTCAATTAAGCCATTACAGGCACTTTTGAATGTCAGAAGGACGGAAGAAGAACGAAACTACGAGTGCAATACGTCATTCCGAAAGCCACCACGCCGAACCACACGCCACCGAATGCCCGCAACAACGAACACTGCGAGCACGAAAGCACGCAGCGACGCACACCGCAACAACGAATGCTCGAGACCTCTACCTCTACCTAACCCTTCGGGGATGCTGCCTATGCCTTCAGGCGTGATATTATGTTATAAAAAGATGCCGCGGCCTCGACACATAGGGCTAAGTAGGAACATGGGTGGTTGAAGTCGGACACTCCCTACCACTCTGCCCAGAGCGGGACGAATCATTTGATGATTGCACAACCTCATTTTTTTTATGTTATGTTAATACTAATGAATACGTATATTACATTATACATACAGCCTCCAATGTTCCTACTGCTGGTTAACAAGCCCCATCTAAATGAGAGGGAATGAGCGGTAATTCACCATGCGGGCTCAGTGAGGATTGGGTGAAGATGTCGCATCTTTTAACACTTCGATGATCTTGATGTTTTCCTTCTCTGTTTGATTGATAATACCTACTTATAGAAAATAATAATATTCAATATGTAATACATAACAAAAATGATTTGAGCGGCGTGCAATTCCAGAGGCCATCAGTGGACTGATTTAGGTTGATGATGGCAATGATGATGATAGTATTACAACACGCTGGATTTAAAAAAAATACTTTGTGTAGTCTACTCGGCCTTGGGTCAGGGTCTAAGCTGAAAGCGGTTCTTTCGATATTTGGTTTTGAAATCTTGGAAAATACGCATACTATTAATTAATTATTTCATTTAAACCAACTTACAAAGAAATTGAATCATTATTACACCTCAACGTTAAAATATTTACTTGCAATTTCAATTTGTCAAAATCGAAAAATCAATCAAATTCAGTTCATCTTATTACAAACCTTAATTGAATTTTCTAACAATTACAACACTTCCTGCTGCTATTGTGTTTTGAAAGGAAAAGAAAGCTTCTACTAGTTACTGTACAGAAACGTTATTGAATCTTATTTGTAGTCGTAAGCCCGCTTATTGTGGCGAATATGTCTTAAACCAGAATCATTCATTTTAGAGCAGCGGTGACCCCGACTTACGAACAGTGAGTCGTGGGTTTGAACACAGGCAGGTGCATTACTTTGTGTAATTTATTTCATCACCACTGCTCTCGAAAATGGTGAAGGAAAACATCGTGAGGAAACCGGGATGTCCTAGAACCAAAAATTCGAAGACTTAGACATCTACCAATTCGCACTGGGCTCGCGTGGTAGATTATAGCCCATTCCCTCTCAAAGAGAGGAGGCCTGTAGCCCAGCAGTGGGAACGTTAATAGGCTGATGATGATGAACATCATTCTCCTGCCCTTCTCCCAAAATATTTGGGGTCTAAACATGCCTGCTCTGATAGCTCAGGAACCGGATCTAGATTTGTTTTTGAGTAGCAATAAAGCTATGCTTAATTATTGTATAATTTTTTAAAGTTAGTGTATATATATTGACTTGCTGCTTGCGTTGGTGTAAACTGTAAGTGCAGCAAGTAACTGATCAAATAAATAAATGTCTTCTTCCTCCATCCACTTCTCTATTTCTCGTCATCTCAGCAGTCACCTCCTTTCTAGCCATATCGCCATTCACACAGTCCATCCATCGTTTCTTTGGTCTTCCTCTACTCTGATAAATCCTCATTCTTTCATTTATCACATGTTCTTACCACAAATAACCGATTACTATACAACTTTTAAGACACCGGCGCGGCGGCGCATCTTGCACACTTCCGAACTCTGTTGGAGTTGGCTATCAGTCTAACCGGATGCAGCTGAATTCCAGTAATTTTCATGGAGCGATTACCTATCTGATACTCTTTAGCAATAGCAGTTGTAAATGCTTTCGGCCCACTGACTACCTGTAGCGACTGTCAAAGATATACAAATGACAGCCGGTACCCAACGGCTTAACATGCTTTCCGAGTCACGAAGGAAACTCGGTATGTAATGGGTAGTCAGCATCCTCCAACCAGACGATCGAGTTGGAATACACTTTGGAACAAAAACAACTAACTGCAGCCTGATTGATATAGGAATGTGTTGTATTTCCTGGACAAACCAATTAAATATACGAAAAAATAGTCTAGTCTAGTGTAAGAGCAGCAGTGTAGGTACGTATATACGAATACATTATATTCGCCAGTTATTAAATTAGAATTTCTTTAGTCTGCTAACAATAAATTAGAATGAGTAATTTAGCACGTGTTTTATTTTCACAGACGTAATGAGATTTTTTTATGTCTACAGAAAATCTATAATTAAAAAGATTTTTTATAAAAAAAGGAATATTCTATGCATATTATAAAATAAAGTCGCTTTCTCTGTATGGTACAGTAAGCGACTTTATACAGCGAATTATGTGACGTGTGAGTATGTGTTGTTAGTGTCCGTTTGAACGTGATGTTCCTTCCTTTACACCCCGCGAAGACTTTTGATACAGTTCACCATTATTTAGCGAGTTCATTACTAAATTATAAAAACTTATAGGTATGCACCGAAAAAATAAATCTTGACATAGTGTCAAGTCGTAAAAGTTAAATAGTAGATCACTATCTGTTATAAAACTAACACAAGCCTTACCCGATCTGCGGCCTTCGATCCCTCATTGACTAGGCTTGCTCTACATCTTAATTAGAAATTATTATGAATGGGTAATGTATTTTATTAGTGCTACCATTGATTGCGGATACTAATAATATAAATGTAATCGTCAAATTGGTTCAGAGCTCTGATTGAACCGGCTTCTTTGGAGGAAACTAACCTTATTGAATTACTCAATAAAATGTATGGCTGTAGTGTTGGCGATGTTTTACATTTGAAGCTTGCGTAGCTTCCATCTGAGGGAGGATAAGTAAGCAGGCCGGCTGTGGATACCCGACCCAAGGTTGGAGATGTTATTTCTTCTGGAAACTTGCAAGCGTTGGGAAGTTGATATCAATTACGTAAAGAATGATGATTCTGTTATGAATAAGAACTTCATCTGTGTTGCTAGCAACACAAGTTGTCTATGATAGATATTAATAGTCTGAATTGAAGAGCTTTTTGTCTCTTTAGAGTTCATTCTCTCTTCCTAATACGCTGCGAGGACTAAGACGTTGTGTCCGTGTAATCCGTGTATAAAAGTTTTATAATAAATAGTTATGACTGTGCCAAGCTTGGACTAGTTATATAAACCGACCTACAATAGTTCACAAACATCGAAGAATCTAACAATTAGTTCCTTGAGCAGTTCAACAATAAATTAATTGCAAAATCAGTGCACTTCCGCAAATAAAAAGAAGATACCCCGCTACCTGCTTAAACTTGGACCAACAACCCAAAATGAGTAGACCAGAAAATCCGATAGCCGATATTATTATGTTAAAATATCATATAATGTCGCACACATATCGTAAATCCTCAATAGCCGTATTAAACATCGTCCATAATTATACACAGATAATAAAGCTTGTAAAAAATAAAAAGCCGTGTTAACTATGCTATGGCCAATTAAATTGCTTGCAAAATAATAACTTTTAGATTTTTTGCCCAATCTGACCACACCCATGTTTGGGTTTCATCATAGTTTTAATGATTTTGATCCACTAGATTATTTTAATCCAATTTCGTTGTTTATTTTTAGATCTTTATGACTAGCTTCTGCTCGCGATTTTGTTGATTGAAGCAATTTTGTAAATAATTGGCTTGTTAATGAAATTGCAATTGGCAATTTAGAGAATATTCTCTTATAAATGGAACACAAAGGTACTGTACACAAGTACTCTTTACTCTGGGTACCTTCTTAAGTTCTTATGGGTCATCAATAGTAATCGAAATAACGATTTTCAATTAGACAATATAATGGAAGCAATAACACTATTTATTAACAGTATAGATCACTAGTACAAATCAAAGTAGACACCCAAACTGGCAAATAATAATTATCAATACCCAGCATACCATCCACAAAACGTACAGTAATCAGATCATAGTATTGGGTCACAGTCATATCGAGTTTAAGGAACAGAGTCATTATCATCTGCATAGCTTTTTTAGGGTCATGTTTCAGTCTACGGTTAGACTGATGCAGCTGCATACCAGTATTTTACATGGAGCAGCTGCCTACCTGACTTCCACAACGCAGTTACCAAACCCTTGGTAAGACGGGTTGTCAGACTTTCAGGCCACTGACTACCTGTTACGGCTGTCAAAGATCGACAAAAGACAGCCGGGACCAACAGTTTAACGTGTTTTCCGAGGCACAGAGGAAACTCGGTATGTAATGGGTGGGAACCCATCCACAGACCAACCTAAAGATTGACCCGAGCGGCTGTCACTATCTATTCACGAGTTCCTTCACCTGTGCCTATCAAACAGTCAATCCTAAATACTAATAAAAACCTATTCCAAACAATAACTACATCAACAGACAGCTGTTGTTAACGCAGTCATAGCAAAACTGATCACAGTCCCAGCTTTCCCTGTACCCGAGCTACAGAGGAAATACGTAAGGACATCTAAATCAAGCATGCGTCAGACGGACGGACAAGCCGACATCGCGGCTGGCGGCGAGGGCTATAACTCTCGCAGATGAAGTTATTAATGTGCTCGGAGGCAGGTGCTTTGATGCACTAACTACGTAGGTACCTATGTTAGTATGTGAGGTATGGGTATGGTGTGTTTCGTGGGACTGGTGATAGGGATATGGGAAATGGGAAAAGTGATGCAGGACATGTCTTTTGACAAGCTATACACATTCAATTTTGAAATGTTGTAGTTAAATGTTGAAGAGAATATCTAAATTTTTGCTGGAATCTGCCTAAAATAGATCTAAGACTTGGTTGTAAAATGCAGCACCTTATTCTCGCCCGCAACAATATACACATGGAAAATGTGGGATAATTTTATTTCAACATGAAACCCAGATCATATATGTACGTCATACTTAATACGAGCTAATATGTCCGTGATCAAATTATCTTGTTATTGGTGAAAAATGAAAAACTTAGTCTAATTTGTAGTTTAAAACATATAGTAATAGTTACATAGACAACCACGAAAAGGGGCTATGTTTTTTAAAATGTATAGATATTAGTAATCCATTCAGGTATGTTCTGAAGCAAGGTCAATATAATCGTCTTTTGCCCGGGACAAAACTCATTGACGCGCCTAAGATATTACGTCTCGATCTCGACATCATCGGTGCCTTACCGAATTCTATTCAGGTCCGAGATTTCCCGGGGATTTCTTACCCCACACGTTATTACAAACTTTCCATTTCCTAGGAAATACCAGCCTAAAGTGGGGCTTATAAAATTGCAACAATAATTAAGGGTTAAAAAGAAACCTTGCAAGGTCACTTCAGTGTACAAAGTTCCGGTAAAACGTGGGTAAAACCGATACCTACCACGTCAATTTGACCACAGAAGTGATTATTTCGCTATTTATGTGGGTTTTCTTATCGCCTGAAGATAAAAAAACAAATGAAAAACAAACTTTCTATAACCTTGGCGTGACCTTTCCTCATGCGAGGTGGAAGTGTTCTCGGAAATGCAAATGTACCAAACGAGTTATCATGTAAGTAATAAATTCTCGGTTTATTATTTCTAAAAAAATAGTTCCTTTGTAGTGAGGATAATCTTTCCTGCTGTTTTTCCTCTTTCAATTGAATGAGTTTCAAGAAGCTGTAACTACGTCTGTGTACTTGTGAAAATAAAAGACAAATATCTGCACTTACTACGTCATTGTTTTATTTTCGAACTTTTAATTGGATGTTCTTTATCTTCTCATGACTTACAGGGAACTTAAGATGTTACTGGGACTAGGGGACTTTTTTAACCAAATAGTATCTACGAAATATAAATGATGTGGTATGTTTAAGGTGAACTAAATAGTCTCGACGATTATGCACGACATTCGATATACCTAGTTTAGGTATATCGAATCGGTATTAGGTAGTTTTTTGTAGGTAATTATTAACGAATAGATCAAGAATTTTGCTTATTCTTAGGAATAGCTTTAGTAATAAAGAAAGGTGTATCCTGGAAAACTTAAATTAAACCAATCCATATTAAGGACACATAGTTTGACTCGATTATATTTCCGACATTACCACTCTGCACTAGTTTCTCTTAGTTACTTACAAACTACTAAGCGGCGACCTTTGTCCTAACAGTGGGAAGTGGTAACATTATAGAAATATAATTTTTATTTTTCATTATATATGATGATATTTTTTACTATCTCGTTGGTCTTCTATCGGCTGCTGGTGAGCGGAGTAAATCTCCTCTCCTCTTCGGTTTGAACATCTCCACATGGCTTCGGTGGATACATTCTAGCTCTTATCTCCCCTCCTTCCTGCTTCGCACATCAACACCCGTCTCCGCGTTGGTGAACTCTTGCCTTATGATGAATTTCTCCATCTTAAAACTGACAACCTTAGACACCACACCGGGCTGTTCATCCGTCGGCAAGAAAGTACCTAAATAAGATACATTATTTTTTACTAATAACTATAAAAACTCATAAACATCCTTTCATGGGTACTTGGTGCGAAGTTCTTCAACTCAATACAGACAACCCTACATTCCACGCAATTCTGTTAATTACCTAGTTAGCGATTCTAATGAAAATCAATCAAAATCGGTTGACGCGGTCTACCGACGCTGGCGCAGATAATATCTCTCACTTTCACTGGAGAAGTAAACAAGCGGAGACGTGCGTTGGATTGACGCGAACCCATTTTAATTTGTGCCCGCTTCCCGCTATTAAATACGTCGGCCGATTGTGTATAGTGCGGTAGAAAAGTGTTAAAGTTTATTTTTTTAATAAAAACTTTGCCCCACACTAAGAATTTCTCATGTATCGTGGGTGCATTCACAGACATTTAAACTCAAATACCCAGATACGAAACACAAATATTTTTTCCGTGCGGTGATCGAACCCGCGATACGTAACGCAGCAGTCAACTGCTTCAACCACTGCGCCAGCCGTGCCGTCAAATTGAGGAGAAGACATTTTTTTTTTCAGGTAATGTCGGTGATAGATTTTCGAACGAATGCTATAAAAATAATAGAATTATTTATCATTAATGCAGTCAAAGGGAAAATTAAGATTCACTGGATATACTTACTGTTTGGAGCAGATAATTAACAAAATACCGATAAAATTATACTACATTCAATGTGATTCATGTTTTCCGTCATGGGTAGGTTACTTGAAAGGCCTAATAAAATATGAATAGTTCAAGTAACACAACTGTTATCGTTTAACACCGCTGAGGAATGCAATAATTGGCTATTAATGTGTGTCAACAAATTGTTATGCTTCCAGTATTGTATTCCATATCTTGATCTAAATGATTTTTAAAAAACAGTTTTTTTCCCATTTTGTTAAAATATATTTCATGAAACCCTGGATTAGGAAAGCCGGGTAGTTTTTGAGTCGGGGGTTAATAGGTTATTTCTAGAAAACTTTTCATCGTCGCTTACCGTTGTGATACTGGTCAAATATACATATACACTCGAGAGCAATGAATCCGGGTCACTTAAAGAATGTTAAAAATCTCGGAAACTAAAAATGATAGGTTAATGCAATAAATTGTATTTAATAGACAATGTAATACTCCTTAAATGAAGGTATTAAAACTTCTTAGTTATTGTAAAGTTATATCATAAAAAAATCAAATTTGAAAAAGGGCCACTTTCGAAGATGGAACTACGTAATTACAGCATTTGGTTTTGCTTTTGTTTGTAATCTGTCATATATGTGGGTACATAAACCATGTTGATAGTGCTCTATATTCATTATTCAAGCTGAAATTATGTCGCTTACGCCTGAAGAATGCAACAGAATACTTACAATGCTGGAAACCGGCCGGAGTCAGCGCGATACAGCCAGGACTGTCGGTGTGTCGCTGTCAACAGTACAAAGAGTTCTCCGACGTTACGAAGAAACTGGTTCTAACCTACGCAGACCAGGAACGGGCAGAACCAGGTGTACCACAGCACGAGAAGACCGATACTTGGTGAACACCATGCTTCGAAATCGCTTTCTCACAGGAACTGAACTCACAAATCAGTTTCGACGCCTCGGAGGAAGTAACCCAAGTGCATGGACAGTAAGACGTCGGCTTGCTGAATCTAACTTAAAACCCCTTAGACCTGCAAACGGCCCTAAACTGGAGCGTGGGCATCGTATTTCAAGACTAAGATATGCCCAGAGCCACGTAAATTGGAGTATTGAAGATTGGTCAAAAGTTATGTTCTCCGATGAATCAAAATTTATGCTCTACAAGCACGATGGAAGACACAGAGTGTATCGAAGACCAGGGGAAAGATTCAAGCAAGCATGCATCGAAGAAAAAGTAGCCTACGGTGGTGGGTCTGTACTTGTGTGGGCCGGAATTTCTTCTGAAAGTCGCACAGAGCTGGTGATCATAGAAAACGGCTCTTTAACTAGCGAAAGATATGTGGAAGAAATCCTCAATGATCACGTTGGTCCATTTATGGTCAATTTAGGTGAGGATGCTATATTTATGCATGACAATGCCCGACCTCATACAGGTAGGATTGTGAATGACTACCTTCAAGAGATGAACATTACTCGTATGGAGTGGCCAGCGCGCAGCCCGGATATCAACCCGATCGAGCATGCTTGGGACGAGCTAGGCAGATGCGTAAAACAACGAAACCCTCCCCCAATCACGCTTCGTGAGCTCAAAATTGCTCTCACAGAGGAATGGGAAAATATTCCCCAAAATCGTATAAGGAACTTGGTGTACAGCATGCCAAACCGCGTAAACGCAGTAATGGAAGCACGAGGAGGCAATACGAAGTATTAAAATTCAAGAAAATCGTAATAAAGTTCAAAAATTTCAAGTTTCCTATTTTTGTTTTAAGGAGAGATCAGCTGTTTTTTTCTTTATGTAATTTTGTGTTAATAAAATGTATGGTGACTCATATTTTTTTAATTTCATTTAAGGAGTATTACATTGTCTATTAAATACAATTTATTGCATTAACCTATCATTTTTAGTTTCCGAGATTTTTAACATTCTTTAAGTGACCCGGATTCATTGCTCTCGAGTGTATTATTATGAACAACCAAACCTGAATGTGACACCTATCTTTTGATATTTCATAAATGTTCGTGTGTTTATGTGATAATAAAAAAAAAATGATTCTGAACAAAAAAAAAAAAAAAAATAGCACTCCGGGAGTGCCGGCAGAAGTGAAAACTTCAATATTAACTTTCAAACCCGCGTCAGGGTCACGTGATGCTGATGCAGCATCACGTGACCCTGACGCGAGTTTGAAAGTTTTTACCCATACAAAAAAAAGTGCTCAGCGCCGCTAAAGAAGTTTTCACTTCAAAAAAACAAAAAAAATATTCGTGATAAACTCAAACTAATTCACCAAACCCTTTTGCCGCCGCCAGTACAGCAGCTGTCGATCGTCAGGGCACTCCCGTTAACAGTCCGCGCGTTGTCAGTAGGTCTTCGTAACTAAAGCTTCCTGCAGCCCGTTGATATATTCCACTCTAGCCGAGCTAGGGAAATGAACGCCTAACGAGATACCGAGCATTTTTTACACAGGATGAGAGAATTGGTTAGCTGTACCAATGGATGTTTGGATGTTGCGTAAATTGATGCGAAAAAACTTGGTACTGTTACTGTGGAGCTATAAACTGGTTGTATTTAAAATTGCAATGACGTCATTTTCTTTACTTACGTTCTTTTTCAGAAGTGATATCTTATCTAGAAAGAGATACTATAACTGTAGGAATAAGGTCTCTACCCATAGAGCAAAAACCATAAATAAAAAACATAGATTAAATCATCATCTTAATCATCAAGGGCCAAGGGCAAGGGCTTTTTCATGTTGGGGTAAGGTTGTAGTCTTACCGAATACTTCTGATAACAGAATTTTACATGAACTGACTGCCTATCTGACCTCCACAACCTAGTTAGTACTGGGTAGTACGATTTTCCTTCTTAGTAAGATTCATTGTCAAGACTTTCGCCATTGACTACCAAACGACTGTCCAAGAGCAAACAACAACCGGGAGACACTGAGGACATTCGTAATGGGTGGTGACTGGTGATGTATTCTCTTAGACAGACACGGCGTAACCTTTGATTGGAAATCATCAAATAAGTGTCAGACTTCTACTGACTAAAAACCACCTATGTTCCTTTTTAGCCATTGTGCCGGGGCCGCGGTATCTCTTTCGAATAACCCGCAGCCGCGACGATCAACCCGAGTGGCTGTTATTATTTAGCTACGCTCCGCTCTTTTTGATGACAAGAAATTGACACTAACTGCAACGTCATTCTCTGATATTTAATCATACTCAATGTGAGAAGGATTCTGTAGCATTTATTATACCCAATACCCATATACAATGCTACTCAAAACAAATAAATTGATTCCGTTTTTATGAATATTTCAACTGTTGCTAATATCGTAAAATTATAACCTAAATTCTCTATACTATTTGTTGAAAATCATTTCAATCCACAAAGTTTTTGGAGTTAGAAAAACATTAACTTAACGTTTTATACAGTTTCCCCAACAACCTGCTATACTTGGCATTTCACAATAACTGCATAAGTAACATCAATTTAAGTAGAAAGTCGGATGGCTCGTTTGTAGTGTAACATGAAACCGAGGAATCATCAATGTTTATACCGGGCTAATGTCAAACATATCCTCCGGCGTCGCAAGCCTTTGATTCTTCTACAATGGACCAACTTGGTACTTGTTGTTTCTAATAATTCTGAATGAAATAGGGATGTTTTATGACTAAAAAAATATGATTCTGTGTAGTCCGTCAGTTAGATTATCGAAAAAGATTGGATATGTGTTTTTTTTATCAAATTAAAAATAACGAAGCTAAAGCGCATCAAAGATCAGTAAGTGGGGGCTTGTGTAGTCACTTTCAAGTAAAAAATGTACTGAAATGTGACGCCACATGAGATTTCGAAGCACTGTATCGTCTTCATTTTTTGTAAACGTGAAAAAAGAAAAAATATTATGTTCAATATTTTTTGGAAATCTATCTGACTGACTATTTTTTTTTTCTATTGTATTTCTATAGTATAAGAAGCAAAAGGCAATGCTACCAGAGACAGCTGGGAGCTTATAAATGGCTCTTTTTTTAAGAATGGGATTTCATGAAGTGATTCCTCCCGCTCTGGGCGGAGCAGAAGTGAGTATCACAGTCTTACTGACTAAAACCCGTACGTGTTCCTACTAATCCCCTTTGCATTCCAAGGCCGCGGTATGTCAAGTGCCTAAGTCGCAATTCCTAATCCTGGTTCCGGAACTTATACGCATAAACTTGTATTTAAATAAGTTTTAATTTATCTTGTACAACTTGAAATGAGAGCAGGTTTTATTTACAAACGCTAAGCATTACCGTTCAAATACACCTTAACGTGTTTGAGGAACCTTTGATTGATGTTATTTTTTTATTTAACCAATCAAGGTTGAATATCCGATACGAGGAGACATCTGTTTTATAACCCCTGTTGTCATCCCACTTCTTATTCTTGTCCCTCAACTATCTACTTCATTACTTCTAAATAAGTCTATTGTAGAATACGTCAGTGATGCAGCCGGAGCGATGCGCTTGCACATTAGCGCGGCAACAAGCCCGGAGCGCTGCGATACGGTGCAGGCGCAGAACCTAGCGGACACTTGCGGATACTCGCGGCCGACTTAATTATCAGTGCCCCTAGACCCGTTGCGTCAGACTGATATCTGACGCTGTTAGTGCCCCTAGACTCGTTGCGTCTGACTGATAACTGACGCTGTTACTTTGTTGGGAAAGAATGGGTTAAGGTTAGGCGAAGTGCTATGGATAAATAGATGAAAGAGATACAGATTTTCATACAGCTGGATAGCTTCATTAGCTTAGTCAAAATTTGTGGTGGAAAGTTGACCCAAGAGATATGGAAAAGAGATATTTTAAGCTCGAATACATTTGCCTACGGACGACGCTGAACGTAATGAAACTGGGGAATGTGCTGGGGATACTAAGGAATGTAGAAATCTTATGCCACATACGAATGTTATCAAAGATCCCTCTAAAAATGTGCGTACAAACAATATTAAGGGAACAAACTTGGAAGGTAACAGGACAAAGACTCGACAATGCCCACACAAATCAAACAGGATTCCTAATACATTATCGGCCAAGCTGTTGTGTACACCAAGCATTTGCATGGCTCGGACCGCGCGGATTGCGTGTCCCGCCCACTCCGTGCGGTGCAGTACTGTGCAATCTTACTACGTATCGGCATCACATTAAACGTTGTAAAGGCACCACAATGCGGATTTCTCCACGAACTTATAAAAAGTTATGTGTAAGGTTTTCTTGAGTGCGCTGTGACATGCGAAGACCATTGCCGCAATGTCTGTTACAATTGCTGCTTGTTAATTAGTTTGAGAGTTTTTCTCTTACTATCTAGTAATTACTGTGTTGTCTTTTTCTGACAAATTGGTGCAATCTGCTGTATTATCCTCCGCATTCAATAAGCTAGAAAAACAATCTTTGTCAATTTAATCTTGCAAATTCTTGGGTCTAGGTGTTGAACAGTTTCATAACGACCTAATTCTAATACGCAGCTAATTAGTGCAATACAAGTGCGTTGACATTCTGTGCTCGTGATCGGTCGATGGGTAAGTCGATCGCATCGTCGGCGACACCCGACACCGTCGGATCGCCTGTCGACGACGATACTGCACGGGGCCTTGAGATCGCGCTTACGGAATACGCGTCTCATGCATATCGGGTTCAGATCGAATACTTTGGAAATATGAGCGTACACTTATTTGTGGCCTGCAGTGTACGGTTTTAGGGGCAGTTTGATGGGTTAATTTTATTTAAAATGTAGTTTTAATTAGCTTCAGTAGGTACCCCAATCGCGTAACATGATCCGAAGGATTTTGGATGATCCGGTAGGTATTCTCTAATGATCGAAACTAAACTACGCTAAGTTTTTTAACGCAATTGAATCAAGAACTACTATGTCCTAAGCAAAGACTTTTCGGAAACATTCTTCGTAATCTATTAGTTCTATTCAAAAATCATATCTTTCTACGCAAGGTTGTGGCCAGACTATTTCCGCAAACTTCACAGGGCATTTGTTTTGTCGTAAAGTTCTGCAATGCAAGACTTTTTTTCGTGTTACTTTTTAAGTCTACAAGTAAGTAACTTCTAGACTTCAGGGTTTCCCTTTGTCGTCAATCAACTTGTCACATTCCACAAAATGACAGATGCTTCGAATATTCCTTATTATAGTTATCATTCAATTCCATCCATCTTAATTATAGTTCATCAAGTCTT
The DNA here is from genome assembly GCA_949775195.1 of Diarsia dahlii. Classification (NCBI taxonomy): domain Eukaryota; kingdom Metazoa; phylum Arthropoda; class Insecta; order Lepidoptera; family Noctuidae; genus Diarsia; species Diarsia dahlii. The sequence goes on along the minus strand of OX459211.1, from coordinate 12,413,700 downwards.
GACATTCTTTTGTTAATTTTTAAGAATCTTCGAACCTTGGAAAGCTCTTCATTAAATTCGACTTTATTTTGTTTTTAAAGTGTTGTGTATACAGTTTGCAAGCCTGAGGGCAGGATGTGATGAACACAGCCCAAAATGGTTTTCAAGACACGCCTTTAATTCAGAAACACGTTAACACCTTGTTTTCAACTTCGCTTAATACCAAAAAATATTGAAAACCAAAATGTTTTAAGAATTTGAAGGTACTCCCACAACTTTACTCAAAATGTCAGTTCGAAAGTAACTTCGATACAATGTGGGATTCTGGATATGGTTAAACCTACTATATATATCACACTATACTATATATAGTCACACTTTTCGGAAATAAATACATTCATAGTTACCCAAATCAAAAGTCATTTATTTAAATTAGGTTCATAACACTTTTTGAACATCATCAAAGTTTACAATAGACTGTCCTCAAAACGCACACTCTTCGACACTTCCTAGTATTTTAGCTAGAAAGAAAAAGTGGCGAAACAAACTCCCCCGCAACGCATCTGTTTGTTAGGTCTGCTTAGACTATCACCTTTAGAAACCTAAAGGGTGACGTGTGTTATTTCCATAGATGACAAAACTGCTTACTATTCTAAAAAAACTTACTTTTTTGCAATAAATATTGCTGTGGTCTACCCACAAAAGAGGTGTATTACTTCTAATTATTGAAGACACAAGGAAATGTACTTAGTGTTGATATGCTATAATTTACAAACATTATCATATGTTATTGTTAGTGTGGGAGGCGTATGATGTTAGTTAGCCATTATATCAGGGGTATTAGCAGACTAATAAGTAAGTACCTATACATTCTACAACATACATAGAATCCGGCTGTTGACTAACTTGCTAATATTATCAGGGTCAGAGGATGTCACGTTGGAAAATCTTCATTATTCCTCTACATTATCATGTCATTTGTGAGTCTTGACATTGTAAAAATCAATTAAATGTAAATGTGTGAAAAGTTAAAAACAGTCTCAATCAATCTGAATATAAATATTTTGAAAGAGAGGAAACTAAAATGTAGTCATCGTTTTAATTATTGGCATGAGAGCCACTGCTAAGTATGAGTATCTTCCCATTTGGTGCCTTCCTTTTTAAGGTTTGTTGAAGTTTAAACGGTGGCTACTACGCCGCGTGTCACTGGTTTGATTGCCGCACGGAACAAATATTTTTATGACCTGAATAACAATTAGTTATCCCGAATCTGGCTGTTTGTGTATGTGAGTTTAATTGTTTGTAAACCAGGACCCACGATACCGGAGAAATCCCTGGGGGCATGAGGTTTAAAAAGAAAAGAAACGAGAATTCCTATTCCTCCCTCGGTGATGAAAGAATCGATCTATGAAGAAACATCTAAACAACTCAATGTGATGAAGCAAGGAACGCTATACAGACAAGTCAATGTAATATTCGTACTATCGTAGCTACAAAACATGCGTGGGCGCTTGGGAAGGAATTCCGTCTGTTGACATCTAGTACACAGTTTTTTTAAGTTCTCATGTCGAACTCTGTATTGATTGACACGTATGGGAGTTATTACCCATTGTGATCTGTCATTTGTAGTAAGTTATCTTTCTACGCAGATTTTTTTAGGAAAATGTTAATTTTGCTTGCATCAGCAAGGCCTTCGATTGTACTTTATAGCTCTGTGATTTTCTCATGGGAAAAGGGAGCGTTTAGGATTGGAGCAGGATCGCAGCAAGTACTTAGGTACTTTCTGCGATCCTAGCTTACTTATACATTTCGATTGGAGCTGGTAACCTATATTTGACTTGAATCGTATTTATCTGAGAGAATTTTTACTGGATTAACAGCATTACAGCATTTTAAATGTAACTTGAAATTACAATTGAATTACAAATCAAAATATACATTATAAATGCTCGAAATATGCAACAAAAGTGACAAAATATACAACTTTAAATTGAAATTTGTAGGTACTACAAATAATTGTACTAAGTACCACCTTTTTTCTCAATTTACTTGTTTTTTTTATTTCTAGAAACACCAGCTACAGATCCGAATAAAAGTATTGATAAAACCTTGCCATCATCATCTGACGAACCATTACTTAACTATTTTAGGATCTGTTTCCAGAAAAAACCGTAACTTTATTATGTTTAACAAATAAATAGTTTAATAAAATCATGAAAACACGCTACACCATTTAAATACCCCTTTATTCCTAAAAGGTATTAGTTATCGTGTTTACTCGACTTCCACCATTATTAAAAACTATAACTTAAGAAATAATAAGGGGAAATAACTCCAGTGTTGACATACCTAATTAATTTGTCATTTTCAGAAGGTTGCTTCCCAGAATTGTTAAAGTACGTGATTGTTAAGCCTCTTCATAAAAAAGGCGACAGCTCGAAAGTAGATAATTATAGACCTATTAGCCTTATACCAATCCTTTCTAAAGTTTTTGGAAAAGCTATGCAATATCGTCTTATGGAATTTATCGGGAAGCATCAGATTCTAAAGAAGGAACAATACGGGTTTCAAAAAAGGAAATCGACCACTCTTGCATGCTTCAATCTAGTAACAAATATAATTGATGAAGTAGATGTGGGAAAAAGAGTATTTGTTATACTTTTCGATATGTCGAAGGCTTTTGACTTTGTGTTTCATGGATTACTGCTTTCGAAGTTAGAACGACATGGCATTCGAGGACCGGCCCTTAGCTGGCTTGAAACATACTTAGTAGGCAGAAAGTAATGTGTTGAAATTTCATGTATGACTAGAAACAAAGTACTACAGGGAATAAGATCTCTTGCCAAATACAACAACTCAGGTGTACCACAAGGAAGTGTTTTGGGTCCCCCTTTATTCCTGTTGTATATTGTTCCTGATCTTCCTGAACACACACCCAATCCATGCACATTATTTGCGGATGACATTTCAATCATTATGACATCTCCAATTAATACTGACATAAATAATTACAGAATAATACAATTGAATCAATAATTTCATGGATAGGTAATAATAATTTGCATGTAAATATAAGTAAAACAAAAATTATTCAATTTAGGACATATGGTCGCAAGCGCGACAAACTTGACATTAATTATACCGAACAACCTCTATTGGAGACAGAGGAAACCATTTTTCTAGGAGTAGCATTGGACGGCTACTTCTCTTGGAAACCGCACGTCGAAAAGGTTTGCAACAAATTAAATAAATTCGCAGAGTACTATGTTGACTGCGTATCACGGCTGCGTTGCTTCCACTCTACAATACGGTCTCATACTATGCGGTAACTCAACGGATGTGGATAGAGCATTCAGGGTACAAAAGAAATGCATCCGGGCCATTTGTGGCATTCCACCATGGGAATCCTGTAAACCATTGTTTCAAAAATTAAAGCTACTCACATTACCCTTTAAGTACATTTTAGAATGCGCTAAATTAGTCAGACAGCACATTAGCTTGTTTAAAAACGCTGAAGACCGTTGCCCTCGTAAAGTTAGAGATCCAGATAGAATAGTTCTGCCTAGAGCGCCAAGGACTGCTCTATACAGAATAATATAATATATGTATATGTGGACTAATTTATAATAAAATTCCAAAGAATTTAAGACTTAACCAATAATTTATTTTTTGTAAAATTAAAATATGGCTTCTGGAAAAACAATTTTATTCTATTGAATAATGTAACTAAATAATCTATTTTAAATTATTTAATGAATGCTGATTGTTGTATATGTTTTGTTATGTTGTGTATTATGATAATGAATAATTTAATATTCTAATAATTTAATAATTGTAATTGAATGATAATAATGACATATATAAGTAAATATTTCCATGCTTGCTTGCAGGCAGAGTACATTGACTTTTTAGGCTATAAGATCTTTCCTGTAATTTGTGTGTATTTCTGGCAAATAAACATTTGATTTGAATAGTGTTATCGATGTAGAAATAAGTAATTACTATTTACATATAAGAGAGGGAGGGTCCATCGAAGACACATAAATACAAATACAAATACAAATAAATACAAATAGTTTATTTTCTTTACAAAGTTTGTACTACATACTAGTGATAGAAGTGTCCTTTTAAGCAAGTAAATGCCTGTACTAGGACACTTCCCTCTTCCGTAACTTAAATTTACGTAATGTACACAAGAAATGCCAGCGTTTACTATTTATAATTATAATTTATACAATTTTAGGAAAGTAGATTAAAAATAAAAATAACTTAGTGTGCGTTTTGTGTATGTAATATTGTGAGATGAAAATATGCAATGTGTTGTGGGATGTATGTTTGTGTAGGATGTGTGTGTGTGTGTGAGTGTGTGAGATGTATGTGTGTAATTGTAAAAATGTGCATGTGAGTAAGTGTGTGCGTGGATGAGTGAGTTATGATGTGTGCTGCAGGAGAGCCTCAGTGTCCTCATATGATAGTGGTTTTATCCATTGTATTACAAGTTTTTTACATTCAAAGAATGGTTTGGTGTAAACATATATTTCTTTATTAATTTTATTATAGACTTGAGATGACCGTTTCTCGTATTGCCTGCTACAAAACCTGGTTTTTGTTTGTGGAATCGGTGCTATAATGTCTTTCCTCCTTTTTGATAAGATAGCGGTATCATAAGACAGCCCTTTGTGTTTTTTCAAAAAAGTTTGAATTATGTAGAGTTTTCTCACCGTAAGCAAATCACTTATCTGATAAAGTCTCTCGGTGGGAAATCTGATTCTTTTAAAGAACATAATTTTTATTAGGGCTCGTTGCACTCGCTCCACAGCAATAAATTTGGATTTAGCTGCTCCTCCCCAAATTGGGATGCAGTACACCAAAACAGACTGCACCAAAGCGATATAAATATCTTTTAAAAGATTTCTAAATGGGTCTCCGGTATCAGTAGTATTTTTTGGAACAACATATCTCAGCGTCTTAAAAATCCAGCTCAGTTTGCGAATCCTATTTGTGACCTGCTCCAGGTGAGGGTACCAGGATAATCTCTGGTCAAGCATGATACCTAAATATTTAATTTGGGTGACCTTATTGATGGTAACACAGTCACAGGTTTTGTTCTGAGTGTCACCACATTTGTGAACTTTAATTATGAGGTCCCTATTTGGCTGTGTGCGATTACATATACTAAAGCATATATAATTAGTTTTCGAGGTGTTCAGTGTTAACAGATTATTATTTAGCCATTTAGAAATTTGGGCCATACCCCCTGACGCACTTTGCTGTACGTCATCCCAGGAACTCCCCGAGAAAACGATAGCTGTGTCATCTGCGTAAGAAAAAACTTTGGCGTTATTAATTTTCATATTGCAGAGGTCGTTAATATATAACAAAAAAAGTGTGGGTCCCAAAACACTACCCTGAGGTACGCCGTATGACACATATTAAATAAACTTATGTATTAAACATTAGGTTACTATGAATTGGTAATTAACTATGCTCTACATTGTGTATGGGTGGGTAGTATTAATAATATAATAATTTATGTATATTTATTTATTGTTTTTGTCAAGTTTTTCCTACAAACTAGTGAATGGAGTTTCCTTTTAGGCGTCCAACGCCTGTATTTTGTATTTCATCAGACCTCTTTTCGTAATTTCTTGACTTTTTTTTTCTTTTTCTGATTAGTAAACCATAGAATCTAAGTTTGTTTTGGCGAATGTAATGCAAATGGTTAGTTTCAATCTACTTACACAACATCAATAGAAAATGACTAGGTTGACTGGTAGAGAATGCCTTGTGGCATTAAGTCCGCCTATGTACCACGTTTGTGCATGAAGTTTAAATAAATAAAATGGTATTCATTCAAGACATCCATTAAGTACATAGGTCAACATCTAAAAGTAAGTTTAGCGTAGTTCAAATGGTATGTATTAAATATTAATCTGTCTGTGGGTATATTTCCCACATATGTATCAGTGTGCGTGTGCTATTTGCATGCGGTTTCCTTATCCAGTGGTCTACATTCAGAATCTTCTCTCGTAATTATATACTGACGAGGATTAATGAATATGAATGCTATAATTGGCAACCGACGCGGAAGGTGGTGACTGATGGCTCGACGATAAAGCGTGTGTTGCTGACATGGGCATGTTGTTTTGAATCAACTAGGCTACAATTGTGACGGGTTTGTAAGAACAATCTCGTTTTATCATTGTCTGATGGTCTTTTTTACCGACCTTTATCAAAACAACGCTGTCCCTGAATGGCGTCCAAGACCTGGCAAATGAAATGTGGGTTGTCCAGCGGCGAGATAAGCAGACGATATAGTTGCCATCGGGGAAAAACCTGGATGAGGTAGGCACAGGAACGTAGAGGTTAGCACAATAAAAGAGATGTCTATACCAGCAGTGGATGAATTAGGGTTGTGGATGATGATGAAATCAAAACTTGCTACGTTGATTGTTGAAGAATCGTCTGAGAGATGTGTTTACTGGACAAAATAAGACCGTTTATACTTCTTCATCATCCCTTGGTACCAACCCCCATACACTTCAGGACGCTAGGTGGGTAAAAGGTAGCCAAGAGACACTCTCTGGTCAGGTTATTCATGGTCACAGTTCTTCTTCATATTCATATACGAGTACCAGACAGTGCGTTCATTATTGTATCCTCTTTGGAAATAATCCGTGTGTGATCCCGATGCCGGTAAAACCGCCGAAGTAGCCAGAGGAATAAATAAAATTTTCCAGTCACTAAACTTCTTGGTACGTACATACTGGAGTCATGATCTGATGAAACATGATGTCGCAAGTTCAAATCCGGGAGTATACCAATGGGTTTTTTCAATTTTCGCAATGTCTTAGTTAGAACTAGGTACCCAAGGAAAATCCTCTGACCTTAGTGTATATTTCAGATGTCTGAGATTATTCAAATTATTTATAAAATAAACGTTTGATTAATTGATTCAGCGGCGGTCAGTAGAATGAATCCAGAGATTATTAATTTTCTCCATAGACAGTTCCTACTACTCACTATTAACTACAACCTACTTACTTCGAATCATTTAAAGAATATAGTTTTCCTGTTATTTTTATTTTAACTTTACTTTGAAGTCTGTGAGCTATCAACGAACGAAGCGAGATATAATGACCCATAATGGTTTTTAATGTTAAATATTCATGATAAATTAATAACCCATAAATTATGACAGACGATCACGGGTATTTCATATAAACTATAGATACATAGATATAGCAGTCTGTAGTAGAACTACGAAATTGTTACTTATTACCAATAAACATAACAGGATTTTGATGACCTCGAGAAGGGGACGTAAATGAGATAGATTCGATACTTATGAGCCAAGTCATTAATAGGTCTCGGTTTCGAATTCAAGACCTCAAATTTTTCGGATTCATAAGCATTTTGTATAATTATCACTAGCAGTGAAGAAAAACATCGTGTGGAAACCAGCGTGCCAAGTCAGAGGCCCATGGGTGGCATGAAATTATGACACCAGGTTAGACACTTAAGGTACAAGTTGGTAGCCGACTGCACGCAGAAGCAGCAGACGACGTGTCGCGGCGACACGACTGGTTTAGCGACATGAAGCTAGCGACGCGTCGTCGAGCGGCAGACGCACGTGTTGTCCGACCGCAGATCAGTAGTTCCCATAGATAACAGAAACAACAGGAGATACTTATGTCCTTTAGCCGAAAATGTATCGGAACCGGTCTGTGTCTTCAGTTTACACACGCAGAGCAGTAAAAACAATTGATATACGCACTCGGAACCAACTGGATGACATCTGCAGTTGTCGTCTGCAGTCGGGTTCGAAATCATGACTGCAGCGACATGACGCGACGACGACGTGTCGTGACGACATGTCGTCTGCTGCTGCTGCTGCGTGCAGTCGGCTACCAACTTGTACCTTTAACCAATGCATGTATGAATGTATTGCTTTGTTACTCAGCGATCTCAGACAACAATATGCAACACTAAACTACTCCCAAAATTATCAACAAACCCCTTTTATAAGTGATCGAAAACAAAGCAAATTAAATACTCGCCATACGAACTTACCTAGGTACTACCTCAACATTTCTATCCACTCCAAAATACACTTACATAATCCTCCACAGCACCTAACTGTAGGCTCGCTAGGCATACCTAAACAGGCCCCAATGTAGGACATATCCTACACCAGGTCCTAGGGGCTATCAATAGGTATTGCGGACACAAATTCAGCTAAAGTCCTCTTAGTAGGCATCAGTCTTGTTTACGCCTACGTTGCGCGTTAGATATTCAGTTTTATTGATAAAGCTGCGGCCCGCTGCGGAGTTGTGTGGAAATATACGGGGTTTTGTTGTGGCTGACTTGACCTTAGAATTCATGGATGGTCGAAGATCAATTTTGACACACGACTGAATCCCCTTGTAAAAAATTGTATGAATAAAGTCTTATTTAAGTGAGCGAAAGAAAAATGGCTACGAGATTTCAGCAAGTTTATTTTTCTATCTAATCTAGACTGTCGACTTTGACAAAGAAATATGTGGGGCAAAGGATTCCCTTTGATCATCACTGTTACTTTATTTTTTTTAATTTTATATGGGCTTGCTCTTGACCTCAATCTTGCCCTAAGGGCAGAGATGATGTCGACGATGGAACGAGCTTACCCAGAAGAAGCCTGTTTACTCGCGACTTTAATAGATTAGGGTTATATGAACTCGGAAAAAACCGACGCATGCAGGGAGTTCCAGTCCTTAGCTGTGCGCATAATAAAGGACTTGGCAAAGCGCTTCGTTCGAATGTGACGAAAAATACTACTTACGAAAAATTAGCAATTTGACACGTATATTTATGTAGAGCCATATATGAGGCCCATAGGCGTCATAAAATCTCTGACACCAGGACAGGTGCTAACCATATGCTCAAGAAAGAAGAACAACATAACGCGAATTTGGGATAATAGAAGGAGATACGTAGGTAGTATAGTATGAGTGGTGTGTGTGTATTTTTTAATATAAGTTCTAAAAAAGAGGTCTCTGATGAGATGACGATGACGAATAAAGAAGTATGGAAGCTCGCCTTTGTACATAAGCTTTATTATTGTAATTTGTGTTTATATTTGTTATTTTATATGTGCAATAAAGAATAAGAATGGAAGCAGAAGACTTGCTTCGCCGACCATAAATTGGTATAAGGACAAGATAATCATGACGATGATGATTTATTACAAGTCTTGGTTTCCTTTCTATTTCTTACATGAATTTCAATTAAAGTCAATCTGAACTTGTAAAAGTTGCTTACCAAAATATCCAACCTTATGTTTCAAACCAAAAAATCCTTTAAGCAAAACACAAAATACTGAAGCTTTTTCGTACTCCAACTAATCCTCACTTAAGTAATATTAAATCCGACAAATGCTTCAATAACAAAATTAACAAACGTCTGAATAGATGCTGAATCCGTATTAAGTTTTGAGCAAATATTATAAATTATACTAAGCGTTTAGATATCGGAATTTACGGCTTTCGGATTGGTTTTAGTATTCACAAGTAAGACATTGCTTTTGACGTTCATTCTGAATACACTTTCTGTATATTAAGTGACAGTATGAAATGTTGGGAGAAGGAAAACTGGAAATAGTATTTATTTAATTTATTTTATTCGAGAGGAGGAGGCTGTTGTTGCAAGATTTGTGATGGTTTACTTTACTTTGGGTTGGATTTAATCACCACTACTCTTAAACATTGAAGGAATATATGGCGAGAAATCATGGCATGTCATAGAACCCAAGAAATCTAAAGCATATTGTGACATCTCCCAATCTGGTCTAACGCCCGCGTGGTAAATTTGATCTCACTCTAACTCTCGTAAACGGGAGGCAGGTGTTCCAGCAGTTACATTATTATTTTAGACTCATTATGCTGGTGTTTCATTAAGGAGCTTATGAGAATTATTTATGAAAGTCAAAAATGCCCTTCATCACTATCGTGTCATCATCATCATCATCAACAGCCTATTAATGTTCCCATTGCTGGGACTCGGGCCTCCTCTCTTTGAGAGACTTTTCACTATCGTGTAGTGTGCCTAACCTGGTATCAGAGTTTTTATGCCTTCTTTGGGCATAAAAAGAACTGGCTTGGCTTTACATGCCGTCGAGAAATATCTCTCAGGCATGCTGGTCTCCCGCAAGGGCCGACGCCCGTCGGGGCCGCGGATTTTTGTACTAGATGACGTGGCCTCGGCGCAAGGACAAAGAAGGAACATGGGTTCGGTTTTTAGTCAGTAGAAGTCTGACACTCCCCTTCGCTCTGCCCAAGAGCGGGGGGGGGGTCATTTGATGATTTTCCACCCACCAAAAAAAAAAAGGCATGCCGTTTTCCTCACAATGTCTTCCTTCACCGTAGCATTGCTTTACAAATACTAATTCATATACATTATGTTCTTAAAGAGCACCCAGAAGCTTACCCGGAACTCTGAAAAATAGCCTGCTCCTCAAAAACTGTTAGGTGCTTGTATATTTCATGGCTCTCAGAAATGTCTTAACTTTCCTGGGTACCATGGAATATTCAAAAACCGTACGGTTTTTATAGGACTGTTAATTTGGTTTGTAGAACACGGTTCATTTATTTATTAAACTATTTTATTTTTCACATGTAAAAAGGCGGGCTTGGGTTTATTCTACCAGTCTACGATGATCTAGATTTGAGGTACAGTAGGCGCAAAATAATAGATAATGCACCCTGTTTGGTTCATTTTTCACTATACATAGACCAACTACTAAACGTTTACAATAACTTTTCGACTTACAACTTTGTCCTTCACACTCCACTCTCCATACCCAATTTATTTCTACTCCCTATAAAACTATGTAAAGCAAATAGCCGAGTATCGCCTACACTTGCGTACCCAATAAAGAACAAAAGCAGTAGACACTAGCGGAGCACAAAGCGGGCATTAGCTGGGGCTGTGATAACGCGCCGTTATCACACCGCGCCCGCGACCACTCGAACAGTCGCCACATTCACTGAGAGTGTAGTGCGACTGAGAGGATTTGGTACTTGGAGTTTAATACGATTTGGTGATTATTTTGAGAATGAAATGAAATTATATTATTTATCGATATAATTGAAATACAACATTTTAACAAAATTTACAACATGGCTTTAAAAAATATAGTTATACAATTTTTGGCATTCCTGAACCTGAACTAGGAATACACCTGTATCTCAGAATCGGGTGCCTGTTGCTCAAAATATTCATATAGCTATTATCAAGATAGCCAACGTAGTTCGGATAAGGCTAGGGAGATGATGATGTATTGAAAATAGTGACTGTATCATGAATCGTTGGTTCTGAATATATTTCAGGGTGAAGTAATTTCTGAAATACATTGGTGTTACTTCTGGAATAATAGTAATATCTTCAAGGCAGAATTTCAATCTCATTTGATACCCTCTCCAAATATATTAAATGCACTTATCCCCTCTATCTCACTCTGATAGACAAATAGGGTGGAAGTCAGATGCGACTGGATAGAGATACTTGTTTTCCGAGATAATTTCCTAACTCCAGGCACTCACCGAGAAAATCCTGACAAAACAATCCACTAACGCTTTACCCGACTTGAGAATCGGAATCAGGACCATTCGCTCAACAGTCGTGATTGTGATCACAGGAATAACAAACCAATGAAGGCTTTGTAATTGTAATTGTAACCTTGTGCCTACTACACCCACGTTTTAGGCTAAACAGGACACTTAATTGGAGTTTATTTATTTCCTTCACTGAAGTATTGAACTACTTGCAAGTACACAAAAGCTTTCAAACCGATTTCTAAAGTATCAAAATCTCTCAATCCTCTTACACTAGCAGAGATCATGCGATGCTTGACGCTGGAGTCAAGGAGAGCGGCCGGCGCCGACCACGCCCGCTCCCCGCGCCCGCGCACCCGCTTCACCTCCCCGTCACCCCTGCTCGCGCTTCATGCAAACTATGCCGGTACATCGATACATTCAATTGTTAACCATTACGTATCCTGGTCTAATGTATTATTATGGGTTATAAAGGCTATTATACAACAAATATTTCCAATTACAACCGGCTTCCGTGACGTAGCGACCTGATTATTGGGTGTTGGGTTATCTAGGCGTAAGTTAGTACTTAAGCTTGCGTTATCATCTTTCGTTTAGTTTGTAATAGCTGGCAGAAATGGTTTCTAGGCCTTTTGCGGTATGGCTTTTGGAGTTCTTAGTGCAAACTACAGTACAGTAAAGTGGTGCCTTGTTATCCACGACTTTTTGGGAAATGTCTTTGGTAAAGTATATTTTAGGAGTCTAACTGTAACACGTCTTTGATATGTTGATGTTTTGTTTTCTTACTAATATAGCTTGTAGATATGTTGGTAAGTCAATTTCTTCTAGCTGATGTACCTAGTAACGATGAAGCAGTGGTATAAGCGGAGCGAACAAGGTTTTCAGCAGTTTCCTGACATAAAATCTTTTATTATTATATTAAAGGGACTGTAATTAAAGGTGGGAAGATGATCATACCTGGAGTAAATAAAATAATAAAGCGCTAAAAATTGTGATGGCTTGCTTGATTCAATAGCTAGTTTATTGACGCAAATGGCAGTTTCCATTGACAGTAATGTTTAACCCATTTAGGGTGAATTTTACCCATAAAACTGAAAACAAATCTAAACTGTGTTTAAGTGCAATAGATATTCCATGATGTTTTATTATGATTCCTAAGAGCTCGTAGCTAAATAATAACAGCCACTCTGGTCGATCTTTAAATTAAGCCGAGCACTTGATGGTCCGGGGTTGGGGGCACCACCCACAACATACCAAATCTTGGAAAGCACCTTAAGCCGTCAGTCCCGACTCTCTTTTGTAGATTTTGTAGTTTTGTCAGACTTTTGGGCCATTTTACCCAGTACTGTGGGAGGTCATAAATGCAGTAGGTTAGACTGGAAGCCAACCAATACTAAATTATTACATTGACAGATTTTGAACACGTTTTTAATGCAGGTATATCAACCGCGTTCAAATGGTTTCGTTAACTTACCCAAAAAGATAACAGAAACATTATGAATCATTTACTGTATATTTTTTTATCAGATCCGTAAATCCAACATGATCGACACTTCAAACTCGCACTCACCTCAGCAGACATTCCCATGTTTTTCATAAATACACGAACATGTAAATTACAAATTAAGCGAGTAATTATAACAATCGACAGACGGACAGGCGAGTTAAACGGTGTTTAAATGACTGATTACCGGCGTGACCTTTAAGGCCGTGCAATTAATGGAAACCTTAGGGTGCCGGCAACCGGTGAAGATGGAAGATTTTTTTTAAATTTGCTGCAAAAAATATACTCAGGCTGTAAGAAAGGCTGCGTTCACCAGTTTTTTTTTATCATATTAGTAGAATTTATTTTCTGTGCTTTTTCAGAATAGTATTAGCACATCATAATAAGCCTGTAATGTTCCCACTGCTGGGGCACAGGCCTCCTCTCTATGAGAGGGAATGGGCTAAACCACCACTACGCTCTACGCTCTCTTACTGCCCGTTGGTCGGGGCTGCTTCCACTGGGCCACCGCTGCTCTTTCAGATTATTTAATTTAAATCCAAAAAGTTTTGCCAAAGAAAGTAAGCGTGGGGTATGACGACAGGTTTGTTTCAAATAGCCTTACAATACGTCGATGTTGTGTCAATTTAGGTGTTTAGGTGTCTCAATCCTCGAAGATCCGGATATAAAATCCATCGTTCGAGGTCGTATTCTCACTTTCTTTGAATATATTACACGTCGAGAGGACACGTCTGTGGAGCGACAAGTGGTTCAGGGCAAAACCGAGGGCGTGCGGTATGTCACCAATGCGCTGGACCGACCAATTCAAAACTGCACTAAATAGTCCACTCCACGAATGCACGAGGTAAGCAACAGCACGAGAGGAATGGCGTCGAATTGTGAAGCTTGCCACCACTCCTGTCACAGAGAAGAGAGAAGAAAGTTGACTGCTTTCTAAGGATCATCATATTTATAACGACTCCATTGACTGTCCTGTCTTTCTATTCATAGGTATATTGTTTTCTGGTATGTATTATATATCATATTACCACAAAAGAAGAAGTTTTACATGCTAAACTTGAACTAAATAGTTCTTAAGTACAGCAAAGGATATCTCATTAATGAGGCCTCTTGTACCATTGTTCAGAGCCAAAGATTACAATTATGCATCTTGTTTGAATAACATATGTAGCTACACCGTATTTGATCTCGTTCAAGTTCGTTTTTGTGCAACACTGATTTAGGCTGTGTCACACAGCAATCGGGGAGAGTATATTGTTTTCTGGTATGTATTATATATCATATTACCACAAAAGAAGAAGTTTTACATGCTAAACTTGAACTAAATAGTTCTTAAGTACAGCAAAGGATATCTCATTAATGAGGCCTCTTGTACCATTGTTCAGAGCCAAAGATTACAATTATGCATCTTGTTTGAATAACATATGTAGCTACACCGTATTTGATCTCGTTCAAGTTCGTTTTTGTGCAACACTGATTTAGGCTGTGTCACACAGCAATCGGGGAGAGTACAGGAGAAGCAATTTTATTTTTACGTGGCTCCACATAGCCTTTACGTAATTCTGCGATTGTCAGGTGAGCTAGTGTCCCAGTTGTGGGAACGTTATATTAATAAGCTGAAAATGTTAAGTGGTTTAATTAAGCTTGGTCAGAAAAAAGGTCTGTAAACTTATGGCTTCAATATTTGGTCCAAATTCAGCTATGCAAACTTCGGTTGCTGCTGCAGTCAAGTGTGCAATTGTAAGCAACAGGCCATATGCTCTACCTCTATTATGTTTTGTGGTAACCGTTTAATTAGGTGTCTCGTCTTGTATTCATCATCATCATCAACAGCCTATTAATGTTCCCACTGCTGGGACACAGGCCTCCACTCTTTGAGAGGGAATGGGCTATAATCTACCACGCGGGCCCAGTGCGGATTGGTAGATGTCACATGTCTTCGAATTTTTTGGTTCTAAGACATGCTGGTTTCCTCACGATGTTTTCCTTCACCGTTTCGAGAACAGCGGTGATGAAATAAATTACATAAAGTAATGTGCCTGCCAAGGTTCGATCCCACGACCTACTGTTCGTAATTCAGGGCCGCCACCACTGGGCCACCGCTGCTCTATTCGTCTTGTATTGGCACAAGTGATTAGAAGATTATAATTCATGGTCCACCCAAAACATAACACTGCCAGGAGCATATTATCGCCAACGCCTCGCTTTCTATACAGCACCACCTCTATAAAAGCCTGTACCACTCTATCATGTATGCATATGATTGAAAAAGATGCAAAAACCTATGTTTACTTGCGGCACAGACTTTGTAAGGAGAACAACATGTCCATAAAACATTACCTATTGGCAACCGCATGATCGATTAGTTCTGATTTTAATATTTACATACATTATACGTCCATTACGCTGGACAGGTAAATTGATCGTGGAAAATGTTTTTATATAACATCTATCTACACTTTTGATTTAGTTCGAGACTGTGATTCTAATTTTGAAGAGACATAACTGAGATTCTCGTTAACCTTGCCAAGTATTTCTAAATTTTAATGTGGTCACACTGCATCAGGCAGCTTGCGGCCAAAGGCAAGCCTATAGAGAATTAAAGCTGCAGGGGTAAAAGCCAGTAGAGAAAGACCAAATCAACGATGGATGAACTGTGTTAAGAATAGCATGGTAAAAAAGGAGGTAGCTCATGAGATAACGAGGAACAGAGAAGAATGGAAGATATGCTGCGTCGACCCCAAATGAATTTGGATAAGGGTAAGAGAATGACCCGTCAGGGCTGTGGAGTATCGAAAGGATAACGCGGCTCCGACACAAGGGCGAAGAAGGAACATGGGTTTGGTTTTTAGTCAGTAGAAGTCTGACACTCCCCTTCGCTCTGCCCAAGAGCGGGGGGGGGGGGGGTTATTCGATGATTTACCACCCACCAAAAAAAAAAAAAGGTAAGAGAATGACGATGGTAATTCCAGTGTTCCTACAGAGCTACGTTCCTACCTACGTTTTAACCACCTTGATGTATCGTTACGTCATCAACATCATTGATGCATTTATACAAGGACTGGCATAAATGCATCAATGATGATAATACTTACATACTTATGTACCGCAATTTGAAAAAAATGCGGACAATTTTGCTAAATTGTAAAAATAATAGCATTGGGATTACGAGTCTACAATAACCTACCGGTAACTTTAGCAAGTGACACGCTTGTCACTCGGTGGCCATGCCATAACCATTGATTGCTTTGTCCAATCATTGTAATTACTTTTAAAATATTAAGACAAAGAACCATATTATCCGGATACAAAATAGTCTAATCAAACTATTTTATTACTTACAATCTTATCAATATCTGAATAATGATCGCAGAACAGGCGTTTGACAAGCTAAGCTGTGCGAAGGACATTATATCCGCGAGTGATTCGCGGTACCTTATAAACATTAATTATAGAATCAGAACAATTCTTAAGACGGATCTAATACGTAGGGAGGTGTGATTCGGGCAAAACCAGGCGGACGCGATATAATTCATAATTAATTTAATTTAATTAGTGATTCAGTACAGGTTTGTTGTTGGTTCATTGACAAAAACCTGACAGTGTTTATGTATTTGTAACATCGTAACGTATTTAACTGAATACATAATTATTTGTTTATTATATGTCTTGTAAGTTTTATAAATGAATTAATATAGAATTAATAGATTTGCTGGAGGTGTGTGGCTTGGTATAAGAAATAAATACATTATGTGGGGAGACATACGTAAGTTCGTACAGAGATTCATAACATCACTTCTTCAATATTTGGAGGGATTGGCAGAGACGTAACTGTAGTAGGTACAGCTACATTTTACTAGTATTCTTTCGACACTATTATCAACAAAAAATAAATCAATCAAAAAACCAATTTACGTTCTGGAACTCAAATGAAATTGTGCAGGAAATCTAGGAACGCGCGATGATGGCAAGTGGAGTTATGCTGTGACCGAGTGGCATCGAAGGAACGGAAAGGGAAGTTTTGGTCCTTCAGCGGCATGATGGGCAGACGACATTGTTACCATCTCGAGAATATCCTGAAACTGGCTGGTGCAAGAAAGAAATAAAAATTATTTATTTGTCGCAAATACATGACGTACATACAAAATGACACAAAAAAAGAATATACCTACAACGCATAACATTTTAAAGATACAACCAACGTTTAGAGCTTGGCACAGGCAAAGAGAGGCCTGAAACCAGCCGTGGGTGAAGTGGAGCTATGGTTGATGATCATGATGATCAGTAGAAAATAAAATCTTTAGAAAAACGTCGTGTTTAAATTGGCTGATTAAACTTTTAACGTAATTTAACGATTACATTAAACAGATTAATTACGATTTCTCTTATTTTCTGTTATTCAATTAAAAGATTAAATACAGTGAACCACTTTATTTGCCCTTTAGAGCGAAATATTGACATTTGCTAAAGAGAAAGAAATTACATGATTGCGTAAAATGAGACCTGTACGGTCCGGTACAGGTTTTAGGAAATATGGTTCACGTAATGAGAAACTTTCATTGGACGCTGGTAATGTCAAAAAGAAATGAGCGATCGCGGTTTGATATAATTTCCTGCAAAATGTGAAGTGAAACTGAGGCTCTGTGTTGAAATGAGAGTAAAAACGAAGTTGTAAAAGTGGTTATTTTTTATTTTTGAGTGCCCAGTGATAAGGTTAAATATGATGACTACCTTGAGATACAGTGGAACCTTTCATATTTTTCCAATGTTATCTATGATAAATAAAATCTGAAAGACTTCTTACAAATAGCAGTTTACGTAGATAAATTTAGTTTAATAGACCAATAGTTCGTAGTAAGCGCAAAAAGAGATACCATCACTGGTAAGTGAAACTATTCGTTAGTGGTCATTTAAACTGAGCATATAAGTAGGTTTATCTGTAGTAATAGAGTGGCTTGGTCTCAGGAAAAAAGCCGCATTAAAACAAAGTACCAATCATCCCTTGAACGAACAGGCAGGAGACAAAAAGAAGCACTTTAAAAGCTCATTACGTGACAAAAACTATGGCAATAGCTTTTAAAGTTGAATTCTTGTAAACCAAGTAAATTTTCACAGCCGCAATTAGTCCATACATTTGTCCACATTACCACCACTATGACTCAAACTCGCCATATTTGTGAAACGAAGTAAAAACTGGTGATCCTTTTATGCAAACAATTAGGTTGGATAAAAGAGTAGCTTTGCTGTCCAGTAGCGAGAAACACCATCGAAATAAAGCTATAAAACTTAACGATACCATCTCACCAAAACATTGGTGTTATACATAAATTACCATATCATAATTTGGCAAAAGAAAACCGTTGATAGCAGAATCGCTTCAACAGCAGTCGACATTTCAACCTGTCAAAATACCTTTACCTACCAACAGGTAGTGGTTTTAATGATTATTATTTTGGACTTTAATTTCGGCGCAGCGGGCTGACCTTTTCACTCAAAGCGTTTTATTTTTTATTTATTTCAGATGTTGTTTATCTTCAAACGTCGATCTGGATAGGCGGTGTGCGATCGAGGCTGCTACATCCGTTCACTAAGGTCTCACAGCCACGCCTAACTTATCGAAGCCTACCGCTCGACTATTGTGGGGCATTTACACGGCCCGATTTCTATTGCACGACTAGGTTGGGCGGCAAAAATCGACTATGTAAATAGTGAATTAGTTGCAGGTGTCTCAAATCGTAAACGCCAAAGCAGAGCCTAGGTTTAGTCTTTTGCAGTGAGATGATCGACTAACTATATTCGAAGATTAACTAAAATCGACTTTCCTCACTTGCTAAAGATGTATTTTGAGCTGATTTGATTATTTTCATAAAAACTACATAGTATCTTTATGTTTCCAATCAAGTTTGTTAATATTATATGACTTTGTAATTCGATCGGGAAGCGCCTTTGTTGTTTTTTTTTTGGTGGTTGGGAAAGCATCAAATGACTCCTCCCGCTCTGGGCAGAGCGGTAGGGAGTGTCAGACTTCTACTGACTAATAACCACCCATGTTCCTTCTTAGCCGTTTGTGCCGAGGCCGCGGTATCTCTTTCGAACAACCCGCAGCCCGAACCGGCTAGCCCCACAGCAAAAGTCGTCCCGTGTAAATTCTGCTTCACGCACGGACTGACTTTGAGTGCTCAGAATTAATAATTAGTAGTTCCTAAGGCACATAAAATGGCATGCGTGTTAGTGCATTAAATGTTACGCAATCTCATGTCTTTGTGAGCTTGTTAACTGGGGCCCAATTCTGTAAAATAGCTAACTTATCAATAGTGTGTCGATAGTGTGTCGGTTGTGTCTCGATAGACTATTCATTGACATTTGGTATTCTACAAATATTTATGGTCATTGACTTGCCACTGTAGTGACATTGAAACGCCATAGTAGGACTCTAGGGTAGTCTGTAAATATATTTCAAGTGAAATCTGACAGTTGTGTCTATCGTGTTTGGCTATCGAACTGCCATTGTGAAGCCATCGAACAACGACACCTCTTTTCCCTATTGCATAATAATGTCTGTAGTGTGTCGATAGAGTGTCAATGGCGTGTTGCTTATCTCTAAGTTACAGAATTGGGCCCCTGGATTAGTCTAATAAGACTACTTTTACGTTTGAATCGATCATCGGAACCGGTCTTGCTGTCAAAATTGTGTACAAACAGGTGACAATATTGATGTACAAAATATGAAACAATTGATTTCTTCAACGAATGCTTCCTATAAATGCATAATATGTAATAATAATTGTTTGAGTATATGAACTAAACGGTACATGTCAAAGTAGAATAAGAGAGACGTATGTTTTAATATTAACAGATGTCCGAAAGAAATCACTGAATATTGTCGAAACAGATTTATAACCTGAGTTTCCCATTAAGTGACCAATTAGCACATAATAGACCCATTAAAATTTCATCAACAAGAAAACTCAAAAACAGATTATAATAGGCCCAACTGGTCTCTTAAATCAAAGTTCAATAATCAACTCAGGTCACTCAGTACATCCATAAGGTCGACCTTTGAATGGCCATCACCGCCCTTTCACTACGTTTACTTGAATCCAAGAAATTACTCACCTTTCAATGAATCATGTTTAAAAGGCTTCGTCCTCACTAAACTTGCATTTACCCGATAGTATCAGTTTGATTGACAGCTCATAATGAGTACGATGCCTTATTATAATTTAGAGAAAAAGAAAAAAGGTTTGGCGCCGCCATCCGGTATTAACTACTGGTTAAATTCTTGTTTGCGTAACACATGGTCGAATGATAGCTGATTAATAAGGACTAGGTTTTTCTCACGACTTTGTGTGCTTCCGTTTGACTAGGTCAGAGTTAGAGTTTCAATCATAATAATCTACACTATAATATAATAAAGAGGTAATTTTGTCTGTAGGGCGTTCCTATAGAATTACTGATCCGGTTTCAAAAATTCTTTCATTAACGAGAACCTACTTTATCCTCGAGTGTCATAGGCTACATTTTTAATGTGCCCGTGGATTGATAAGTGATATCGAGTCCTACGAACATATATATAATCCAGAAGTAAAGTCTATATAGAAATAAGTTAACTGCTGATCCGACAAAGTTAGAAATAATTTTCAGTTCCTGGAACGTTTCAGACATTGCAGGGACTGAAAATTAATTCTAACTGTTACATGACAACTCTGTCTCAACATCATCATCAGACTACAGCTGTCCATTGCTTGACAAAAGCCTCTTCAATCGCACGCCTCGTAACTCTATTCTCGGCAACTCTCATTCAGTCCTGTTGCTACCAGCCATCCCACAAAGATTGTCGCTCCACCGAACCTGAAAGCGTCCCACTTTACGTTTGTCAATTCGCTCAAGAACACGTCTATCCAAATGGTCATCGTTCTACGGCTAATGTGGTCAAACCATTGAGAACGCTGGTAGACAGCTAAAAAAAAACGAGAGTAGTCAAGGCCCTATAGGAAGATTTAGTACTTCTAACTTATTTCATGTCAATTCAACGTATTTAAGCATGAATGTCCTCTGTCAGTCAGAGGGTCAGTCACGGAACTGATTAATACATTCAGATAAAGACAGATAGGTTTCTCTTTCGTTTAATTTGTTCTTGAACATTTTTTATTTTATATAATAAGCCGTACTTACGCACAATGACTTTCTTTGTGTGTGTTAGGCAATTATCCAGGCATGTGTTTCAATAAGATGTATTGTTTAATTATCGCAAAGTAGCCACTAGCCTGCGGGTTTGCATGCGTAGATTTAATATGTGTTTTTTTTGTTGTGGTGTAACGGGTGTAACTACATTGAAAATTGCATGCACGTGTTCACCACGTGTAGTAATTGAAAAATAAACACGACACAACTTTCATACTTTGTTTTGTCAATCCTCTAAGCTACCTGCGAAGATAGCAAAACTGGAAGGTAACTCTGCTAAGGCAGTATTCTATTCTATTTATCATCGGGGACGCCGGCAGACACCAGACGGGCTATCAACCCTTTCGTTGTGTATTATTTTGCCCAGTTCCCCATGCTAAGGCAGTAACAATTAAAACAAAAAAAAACGATTTTTAAGAAAAACAGCAGTAGTTAGTAGCACTATCTTAAATGCCTAAAATAAATGAGAAAACAAACTTTATATCTCACCAGTTAATCTAAATATCAGTCGTAATAAATAACATATTTATTATTTGGCACAATTGGCACAGTCTTACGTAAACATCAATTTAAATTTGAATGTTTAAAGCACAATAAGTGTGCAAATTACTATGACATTATGTTCAGTCTAGCTTAATTATTAGCAATAAATATTATCAATAAAATATAATCAATCAACTACTCGTACTACTGATTGTAAGATAATTGCGCAGTAAAACCTTGAAAGCTTATTGTCGTTGCAAAAGGGTGGATCGGGTGATAGGTAAATGGTTATAATTTACATATGTACATGTCATTATGTAATTAATTTATTTGAAAAAGTACAGTTTGAATCATATTATAGTCTTAATAAATAAAAAATCTCTTTTTTTGTAAACAAAATTTAGTTTGTGATTATTAACTAAAGAAAAGCCCGCGATCATGG
Source organism: Diarsia dahlii (assembly GCA_949775195.1). Lineage (NCBI taxonomy): Eukaryota > Metazoa > Arthropoda > Insecta > Lepidoptera > Noctuidae > Diarsia > Diarsia dahlii. The sequence continues at coordinate 12,391,517 of OX459211.1, read as the reverse complement.
CGCTTGCAACAGCGTCGAAATATCGGGAACTCAAAACAAATACTAATCACGGAAGATATCCCGTAAGTGACATTTTAAATGTAACTAAAGAAATGTTCACCTATAAATAAAAACACAATCTACCTTGCCCTTAATATATGACTCTTGTTCCAATGTTCCTGTAAGACCTTAAAAAATCACGATCATCATTTCAGTCGAAAGACATAGTCCAAGTGCCGCGTCATTCACCAGTCCCGTGCATCTGGACTTCCGGCTCGCAGTTGCGGTTCCACTCCAGAACTTTTCAGCCTCATCGGTAATACTCATAGAATGTGTAGCTTAAACAGTTGTTCTTTTTCTGCATTCAAACGCTTAAAACGAAAGTATCGTAGACCGCATGTCAGCTGTAACGAAACCAAAACAAGTTTAAAAATCTAAAACCCAACTACGAATAAAATATTGGTTTGTTATTTACATAATACGAGTAAATAACACAGACTAGACCGCGAGAACTGTTTGACCGTAATCTAAACGTATATATTGACTAAAACTATAATATTTGAAATGTGCGCGCTATTTGAAATTTGATATCAAACATGTTATGATTATCTCAATTTAATATTTTTTGAGGTAAGTTTTTGACATTTAAATTCCGTCATAATTAGAATTTATAAAATTTATATAGCCTATGTCACCCGGGCTATTCTTACAAACCTATTGACACCTCATTTATTAAAATCCGTTCAGTGGCTTAGGCGCTACGGTGGAACATACATACATACAAACATACACACATAGACTGCCAAAATCATTACCCTTCCTTTTGGCTTTGCCGTAGTCGGGTAAAAAGAAAGTGTACTCGCCTGAAAATACAATACAACAAGTGTACACAAAAAAAACAAAAACAGGTTCAAAAAACAACAACTTGATCGATAGCTGTCACATAAAAACTACTTCAACCTAGGCTTTAAGTCTTACAGTCACTTTTAAGGCTATTAAGGCCTACTATTAACTATTAAAGCCTACTATTAACTATTAAGATTGTCAGTTCAATTACCAAGCCATTGAATGCCCAATGGATATGCTTGTAATGTTAAACTCTGTTGGAATCAGTATTATTCTGTCGTTATCATGTTCTTTGTTTCTTGTTATTTTATCATGTAATATCTGACAGGGTGCTTGTTGATTCTTCTACTTTTCAAGCTTACAGGTTTATTGGACATGGAGCAAAATTAACGTAATGTGTAGGTATTTTGGTTGCGAACAAAACATGCATTCCTGAAATTTGCAACTCGGTGGTTCGGAACTTACATCGTAGATTAGACACCAAACAATATAACTTGAAGTTGATTGCAAACTGAATTGAATTACTAAGTAGATTAATGTTCGGACTACAGCATTAGTCTAGTGGTCGCAAGTGCAACTGCTTTTTTGTTGCCTTCGATTCCTGGGTCAGGCTAATAAGCGTCATTGAGTTTTTCCATCAAGGGTTTCTCAGTAGCAGCCATGGAGCCCGCATGATGGCAATAGGCGTGCCCCCTATTATATGGGACTTAAATAAACCTGGCGAAATATGAGTGTACTATTACACTCATATTATTGTAGTCTATTATTATTTACAGGCGTGATATTATGATAATATGTTAGATAAATGATCAAGCAAAGTATTGACATCTGTCAGAAAAACCAAAAGCTTTTGAATCTTCTGGTGATCTGTGTGGAGCTTTATTTCATAAATCAGTAGTGACCCAATCTCTAAAGTATAATTTGTATTTTATCTATATATCTCTTTCCTGAAGCTTCAAGAAGGCATCACCTACAAATAATTACATCATACCATTACCTAACCCATAAACATGCTTCAATTTACATAAAAGCACCAAAAACGTATCACACTGTCTATCACGTAAGAAATCTATTACACCCAAGAACATAATGGAACTAACTATGTGTGGCGATAGCAATAAAATATACGGTAATAAAACCATGAAATACTTATCAGACACGCGGTCGAAAATGATGTAATTTACAAAAGAGTTGAAGATAAAACTTGTGTTTAATTGAAACTGAAAGTAATGGTGATTTTACGATAGCGAGTCGCGCAATGTGATTTACTGTGTCAACATGAATTATATGTGTTGCAGGGCTGTGGTGGAATCGGGGTTTTATTTATATTTCTTTATCAGTATTACCTAGTGCTGCAGTGGTGGCCCAGTGGTGGCGACCCCAACTTACGAACAGTGAGTCGTGGGTTCGAACCCAGCCAAGCGCATTATTTTGTGTAATTTCATCACCATTTCATCACCACTGCTCTCAAAACGGTGAAGGAAAACATCGTGAGGAAACCGGCATGTCTTAGAACTAAAAAATTCGAAGACATGTGACATCTACCAATCCGCACTGGGCCCGCGTGGTGAATTATAGCCCATCCCTCTCCTAGAGAGGAGGCCAGAGTCCCTGCAGTGGGAACATTATAGGCTGATGATGATGATTACCTAGTGCATGCTGGGTCTCCTGTAATCGAAGGAACAAACATAAAACAGCAACATAGCACCACGTCGGTAATCCCCGCAGGATTAGGCAGAGATGTACCTACCTAATAGTATACCACCACTTCGTTATGTTTATGTGAGATGTAATAGTGGGCGAGCCTATTCCCATCAACCAGGCACAAATCCAGGCTCCGTGCCCGACTATTAACACTTTGCCGGAATCGGGAATCAATCAGTCGACATTGCGGCCTCTAGACCTACTAGGCAGGGGTTCGTTTCATAATAAATTGTGGCTTATATTGTATCTGTGTATCCTTTGTTGATCGAAATAAATACTTTATTATATTTTTTTTATAATTTCTATCGTAGTACATATTTGTTTTTATTTATACATATATATTTTTTTATTTCTATTTTTATATTGATATGTAAGGTCCCATTAAAATAGGTGGACAAAATTTCAGAAATCATTCAGACCACCAAAATAAGGACGATGGTGAAAAAAATAATAAGAAAATCGCATTTAAGTACCTACTCATAAAGGATGAGTTTGTTCTAGAGTGCCGGCAATTTATTATTTTAAGTCAAAAAAAAAACATTTTATTTAATGTTTTTTTTGTTTATATATGTTTGGTTAGACCTATTGAACGCTGTGTTAAAATTTGTCCACCTATTTTAATGGGACCTTATATTTGCATTTTCAAACATACACATCGACTTATTTATTACCTTCCAGTCTAGAAATTTTATCAGACCAACAATATCACCATAACCCCTGCAACATTTTACCATATGACTTTCCAACGTTTTTTTCCGTTCACAGTATAATTTTCATATAATTCGGTCAATTATATCTGACATTTCACTCAGTTGGACTCCACTAATTAGGCTAAAAGTTACTTTTACGGAGCATGGTAATGAATGAGATGATTTTATTGGGTCAACAGAAGTATCTCATAAGGCTGTCATATTTAAAGTATAAGTGGTTAATATAGTGAATGATATTGAAAATTTAAAAAGGCTGGTGATTTGTCTTATTTGCATTTCTGCGAATAAGCTTTTCGATGAGTTAGCATTTTTATCAGTTTCAACCAGTGAAGCCCGTTATAGAAGAGGAAAAGTAATAACAAATATCCTTCTTTTATCTTTAAAGGTATTTTTTACCATAACCCTACATTTACTCGCTCTCAAAGAGAGGGGGTTCCAAGTCCCAGGGTCCCACTCTCAACAGAAGCGTCATCATAACCTAATTAATTGCATCAATATTTCAAATTCGTCTATTTTCAGAATGTCATGCTAACCAGTTGTAATTGCGACCATAAGACCAAAGAAGTTCTCAAAATAAATTACACCAAATTAATCTATTGTGGTCAACCCAAACAACTTGTAATCTCAGTTAATGAGACTAACAAGTACTTAACTAAGTAGACACTAAGAACACGGTGACACAGCGCTGTCTTGCAGTCAACAGGATTGATCACTTAAGGCAACAGATGTGATCTCTAAACTAGATACAGTTGAACGAAGAAATACATCAAAGTTTTCATTAGCATATTAAGGACATCTTGATTTCTTAGGGCTAAGTTGAAAGTAATTAATTATACTAACATCTATGATTGCTGGAGTAAACGTGAATATGGGTTATGCCACATACTCGTTGTGTGTTGTAGGTATTTTACAAACATAACCTTTATGATAATTTAAGAGAAATATTCAGCACTGAAATAAATATTAATTAGAGGAATAGAAAGAAGAGAGTAGCTAGACGCCTGCCGGTCTGAATTTATTTCCTTTACATAATAAAAACTTACCGTTCATATCTCGGGTACCACTGTAGGACCCTCGAAAGAAGTGGTAGAACAATACAGGAACTCAGTTCATCCTGCCATTGTGCCATATTATTTGGGGGCGGCACAACATGATATCATTGTAGTTATATTACCTAAAATTCCATGTATATAGGGGGTGAGACTGATAATTTACTGATTTGAACAGTATTATCAATTCCACATCCCTGACATGCCAGTAATCCCTGAAGGTTTAGGCAGAAGTGAACCTAATAGTGCACCCACATTTCGTCAGTTATATTTACGTCCCATGTAAAGGGAGTTATCCTACTGTCATCATCATCAGACTATAATATTCCCACTGCAGCGACTCAGGCCTCTCTAGGAGAGGGATGGGCTATAATTCACCATGCAGGCCCAGTTCGGATTGGTAGATGTCACATGTCTTCGATTTTTTTAGTTCTAAGACATGGCAGTTTCCTCATGCTGTTTTCTTCACCGTTTCGAGAGCAGCAGTGATGAAATAAATTACTGTCATCAACTGGGCACATTTCCAGACTCCAAGGCAGTTCAATCCATCCAAGCTTAAGGTAATGTAGTTCGCCTTTTTAAGAGGTATCTGCCCTGGTAGCGTTTGCTTATACAAACTGATGAATTTGCCACAGAATGCAACAGAACAGAAATAAATATTTGTTTATATTACTACGTCAAAAAATAATTGAAGCAACCAACAATTTGCTCCAATTCCATCATAAACAAAAAAGAAATAGCATCTTTATTAATTCAAAGGTCATTCAGTACGTAATACAAAGGAGTACGTATTTCTTAGTGGAACAATGCAGAGAATCTCCCAAAGCCTTGAACTGCTCCATTATTGATGCGATTTCACACGATACCGTACATACAGCTGAGAGCGGTCACTGATGTTACGAGAATGGTAGCAACTTGAATCTTTTGAGAGAATTTTTGATAATAATTGATTATTTATTTTTTAGTTTTGATGAGGCGAATGACTGGACAATTTGCAAAGACAGAGGGACTCGTGGTTAAATTATAACCGCCACACGAGTCGATCTCCTTCAGCATAAAGCAACGCTTGGCAAAGTAATTCCATAAATCGTCGTATCCTGCGAATAAGGGCGTAAAGAACATAAGGGCTTTTACCTTTTATTGCATAATTACATTTTGCCTGTCATACTACATGTAACCAGTCCAACAAAACAATTAAAAATGGTTTTCTTAAAACTCACAATTTGAAATACTCCGTTTTCAACGAAGAATATAAAGCCACAATCGCTCTCGCTCTTCTTTCATCGTAAGTAGTGAAGTTGCACGGGCTCGAGTGCTAGGGCTTTTCGGCCACCAGTCAGCGGTAACAGATTTTTTAAGCAAGTACGTAAATCAAAATATAATAATAATAAGATAAAATAATAATAAAATAAAATAATGAATAATATGATAATATCAAGGTAGACTGGTAGAAAATGCCCAAGGCATTAAGTCCGCCTTTGTCCGTTTTGTTGTGCATAAAGTTTTAATAAATAAATAAAAATATTTTAAACCTCAAGTATTTGTACTTAATTAAGTCATTTTCATTGTGAGAGTCATAATTTTCCATATTGGGTACATAGAAAAAACCCTAATGGTGGTTGGGGCCGTGTTCTATGGAATGGCTATTTTGCATATCTGTGAAGAGACGATGCCCTAATTACGTTTGTGTCTTTCTTCTACTCTACTAATTTGTGTCTCCTGAAAAGTAGCTGTTTTGTAGTTACGCCCTTATTCGTAGGATACGACGAAATATGGGTGTCCTTCCATAACAAACCGAGTTTATTCCAAGCCTTGAAAACCACCTTTAACCGTTTATCCCAAGTCATCTGTAGATCTTCGTCAGTCGTTGGAAGTAACAAGTCAATGGAAGTTCAGAATAACTTATTCTAGAAAACTCATGCACTCTCTCACTCGTCGCCATAATTTTCACAACAAGCACCCCTTATTAAAACCTAACACTTAAACGTCAAACTTTTAGAAATAGTTCCAGAAATAATTTCCAATTATAAAATCAAAGAAGCCATTTTGTGCTCTATCTCGTGATAATTCTGAGTAATATCCAAAAAAAAACTCAAACTAACAACAACAACAACTAAAAACACAAAACAACTTTGTAAGCAACAAACACATACACTACAAGATTAAACCGATATAAATTTTGGCAGAGCCTGAGCCGAGGCCGCTTTAATGAAGAGTTAGTACAGTGTTGATTTTAACATAATGAACTGAGTAATTTCAGAAACGGCACGAAAAAATATCGTGACACATTGACGCTCGGTGTATCAAACTCTATTTTAAGTGTCTTAAAAAGATATTAAATCAGTCCGGGAGTGATGAACACAGCTACACATCAAGCTTTACATTTTCAGTATAACATGGTCCGCTTTGTATAGATTGCTTGACAATGAAATATCCATATAAAATAGTTTTTTTGTATAGTTTGATTAGTCGCTGTGCGTACATCTCAACCAGTAAAAATAAGTAAGTTACAATCCAAAGATACTAAGAAATCTTTATAAAAATAGACCTATCAACCTCCCGGGTGTCCAATCCAGTATCCAAAAATATTTTCCACTGTAACTTTAATCATCAATGAATTCAATGGTTTTATTAGTAAGTAAAAGTTAGAATATGCACCTAGTTCAATACCACAATTTAGTTTAAAACTGACGGCCAATGCATAGTCCACTATTAGGGCTCCTTACAAAACGTGGATGAGCATAATAAAATTTATACCGATGCAAAATTCCATCGGGCTAATAACTTTCAACATCGTTACACATAGCTCAAGAAATGCATGCTCTATTAAAGCCGTTAGTAAACAAAGTCGCACCATTCCGGTTCTCGTACACTTCATGTCTCTAAAGTCTTCTTCTTAATCAAACCGGCCAGTTCATTAATACGGTTAGGTTCAGGTTTAAACACGGGACGACAGCGGCCTAACATCTTCGACCGTTAAGAAAAGGAGGTTTCCGTACTATCTTGTTATCTATCTATCTTAGGGAGAAACTTGAGATAGATAAGGTGAAGATTTACACTTTGCTAGTTAAGGGAGTCGTACGATTTACTGTTTTAGTAGATAAGTTACTGGAATTTTGTTTGGCGAGTGATTTAATACCGATGTTTTTTATTATTTTTTGTAAACATTTTGTACTAAATGTTGATGAGCGACATCATAAGGCATTTACTGATTTTTTAATCATACTCGAATACTATTTAATGAGTAAGTGTGTTTACTTTAGTATTTCCAAAATAAAATATTTCAGTATTTAAGAACTTACCTAATCCCGAACATCAAAGTAAAAGTGTTGTTAGTTACTTGGGTAAAAGTATTATTGAGATTTTCCATCAAACATTTCTCAGAAGGAGCTGCGGAGTTTGTATTCGTACCCGCTTGATGGCAATAGTCTCATCCCCTACTACATTGGACTTAAATATAAATGGCGATGATGTGATGTCACGTGGCTGTACACCTCAGCCTAACCCTTAGATGATTACAGACCTGAAGTTATGTTAATTAGGTAGATACATGACTAAATTTTAAATAAATCAAATACACAAATGAGATAAAACCCTATCAGTATCGTACAAAAAAAATAAAAATAATACAAAAAAAAAAAACAAAAATAATCAAAAATGTTATCCAAACAGCAAAGCAGTGTGTAACACAAGCGCTTGTAGAATTTTGGCCGTTTCTCGTGAAAAACGATTAAATGTCATGACTGTTATTGCATTTTAATAAGGCTTCGTCCAGTACCGCACGGAGGCCCTCCGGCGTTCCTCTCTACCCTCTCATTGTTTGAAGAGCCTTTTTAATAAAAAATAATATTACTTATGCTCGCCCTCATTATTTATTGCTCCCAAGATATGCTTATCCACAAAAGTATGAGCAACAAAATAACTAATGTGAAAAATATTCAAATTAAAATTAATTTTCGTTTTTATATTGAAATTCGGTGAACGGCTTGTGATTTTTGTTGATTTATTGTGTATTTAGCGTGAAGTGAATTGTGTTGTATATAAATAGGTACTTAAAATATATTAAGTAATTTTACTCTCAGAAACTCGAAGAAGAGTACTTCATTCTATCTTTACACCATAATACCACATAACTCAAAAACCTAAAGTACAACCTCAGTTTACCAGTTATGTTTAAACCCCATATTAGTGGGTGAGTTTATAGCTATCAACTATAATAAGTTATATTATAACAATTTAAAACTATAAAATAAACTAAACTAACAACAAACTGTAAAAGTGCATAAAAAAAGCTTCTTATCAGTTGATAATGTGCCCAAGAGACTGGCGGCGTAGCAGAGTGGTGTGGCAATACTTAGCATCTGACCTAGATAAAAGCCGTGAGGGCCAGAGTTTCAACCCCAAACGTCTCCAAAATATAGTTTTCACAAAGGTAAGGGAAGGTGCTATAGCACGACGATTTTGGAAGATGTAAATATCTATGTTTTAAAACGAATGCATGCTAAGTTGCAAAATACATAGAAACACTTATAACAGGAGCAAAATCTAACTCACCAAGTGAATTTTCGTTGGGAATACTACCGGATATAATCTAAGTGAAACAATATGATTTAATTCTCTATACTGCGCTCAAATCCGTGAATTTAAAGCTAGTAACTAAAAACGACAGTGCAACTACCTCAGTTAGTGAAAAAAACCCGAAGTAAAATTGCGTAACGTAAGCGAAGCTCCGCGCGGTTTCAAACTTTTCATACATTAGACATCAACGCGTAACGAAAACTCTTAACAACCCTCCGAATAAATTAAAAGTATTCTACAGAACTTTGTTACTAAAAATACAATTACCTATTTAGTTTTAAATATATGCTAATTAGATATCAACTAAAGAAATCATAGCAGCACCAAACAGCTGATTAACCTTACCGATAAATGAAAACTCGCCTTGATATGATAAAAGGCAACTTAACTGCATAAATATACCCCCTAAGCCTATAGCTATGAGTATCTCATTTTTATTATCAATTAATGCAATGATTGTGTGAAATAGTTCAAAGTTTTTGTTCAAGAAAACGATCTCATACACGTAAAAATGGCGGGAAAAGAAGCGAGCTCCCTGAGTGCGTGTGCGCAGGCTATAGTGCGCACGGGGCGGCGTCGCGCTTGCGACTAGTCGCGCTATCGTTCACGCGGCGCGCGCATCGGTCCCGTTAGACAAAGAGAGCGAAACGCCGCCTTACGTGCGAGCAGTACCGCCGCCTGCCCGCGCCCCGTCCACGACCCATCCGGAAGCCCCGCTGAAACTGGACCGTTTTCTTTTCTTGTTGTTATTGAGATCGACTCTCAAGTTCTGTTGTTGTCGCGCGCCGCGCCGCTCGCGCTGATAACGCGATGCCACGCCGACCTGCGCACGCGCACCTACTAACGCTCCGCAGCTTTAAGCTCGCGCGGACACTTTAAAAAAATAATTCGCCCCCCAGTGATGGAATGGATATTTTTTATGGACAAGTGCCCAGTGGTTAACTGATCGCGCGTAACTTTTTTTTCTTTTAATTCATACTGTGTGTTTTACTGTTTGAACCAAATAAGTGTTAATGAGAAAGTGAAACCAATACTCTGTGTAATTGTAATATTCTGCACGAAAGGATATTTTTTAATTAAACTTTTAAACCTTAATATTTTTGTGAGATTGTAATAGAAACTGAAGTAATATTGACAAGGATCAGCTGAAATTTATGAAATTTTCTGCTGTAACAGGTAGGTGTCTTTTTTTAAATATTGCCCTTTTTTATTAAAATCTCATATATTGATAACAGTATGTGTTTATTTGTGCATCATGAAACAATTATATTCAACGTTTCAATATTTTATATGCCAATTCTTCCAATTTTATTAACTCTTAGGCAAATATTTTGGAAGCTTTAAGTTTTATCTTAAATATAATCAGTGTTGATGGAAATGAAAATTATAAAGCATTAACTATCCGAAAATGAATTAAATATATAAAACAACATGTGTAAAATCGTATTTTAGTATAAATTATAATTTAAAAACGTCTTAATTCAATTTGAATAGATTTACAATAAAATAGTTCTTTGACAATACCGTTTTGACTCTTTTATGATTCGGAATAAATACGGACTAATTTATTGGATGTTCCAATAAACGATCATTAATTTATAAGTATAAAATTTAACATAAATTTAAATATATCTATTTGATCTTTATTTTCTCTTGGAAGTCTCATTTAAATACTAAATTAGGCTTGAATATAAAATATAACAAATAAAACGATTAACAAAACCATTATTTATTTTAAATCAAAGCACATGTTAATTTAAAATATAAGCCTTATTTATTGGTATAACTATTTATTTGAACCGGAATTTATTCAAAACTTAAAAAAAAATGGACTTAGTTTCTCAATTATTCCTGACCTATCACAATCTACAAAATAAAAGTGAAGGGCAGTTTCACTAGTAATTTCACTGATAGAAAATAAAGTAAAAAATGGTATAAATGAGATAATTCGACCTAGTAAAGCGAGACAGTTATTCCGCCCGCCGCGCCGCGCCGTGCCGCCCGCCGTCGGCGAACGCTTTTTTGCTCGAGTTTTGCTCATTATGCTCCAATGGTGCTCGATATTGATAAGTTACTTGCAGTTATAAATGCTTCTCGGCTTGTTTATTGTAAATGAAGGATAAAGGGATTTTATTTAGCATTCACTTTAAAAATTTCACGGTATTTGGCAAATTTTGTCCGGCCTCATTGAAGTTTATATTTTTATTCTAAATACAATTCTTATAACACATTTTCTTATTATTTTAGCAAATTAAAGTCAGGTTTCAAGATTTTAAACTGAGAGCCTATTATTTAACACTCTATTCAACAAAGCCTAAATGAAAATCATCTCTTTTAGCGATATGTACGGCCATGCATGAATAACTTCTATTGTTATCAATACCGTTGTAAATCGTAAGAATTTTATATGAAACTTTTCCGACTTTATAAGTTTTTCTAAAGATCATTTTCTTCCATCCAAAGTATTCAAACAATATCTCTTTTCAAACACAAGATTTCATCGCAACCAAACCGTGCTCTACATTAATTAATCACCTCATGCACACTTCGTGTCCATCTTTACCCCCTGTCCATCTATACTCACATATGCAACGCATGCTTCTCAAAATCCTGTTTTGAAACGTCTACCGCACTTCATGCTTTCACGCCGCAATTTAAATTTAAAAACGATTGACGTTTTTAAGATGAATTGCTCTTTGCGGATTAATGTTTTAAAATACTTTTGACAGTTTTTATAAAACTTGTTCGTGTGATCCTTTTTGTTGAAGAATACTCGGTTTGGCGAATCGCCTAATTATATTGAACCGATTGAACCGTCGCAATCGTAAAAAGTTCAAAAAGTGGATCAAAAATGCAGTCAACATTTTTTAATTTTATTCATGGACTTACAATATTACTTGAGAATTACAAAACATTTATTTGGTTCCTTAATAACTGCTAAAACAGATAAATCTCCGTAACTTATTACCAAGTATTTTGCTACAGATAAAATCTAAATCCTTGCACGCCAAACCGACGCAATTCAACAACCCACTATACCTATATCAGTGGGTAGATATAAAAAGAGTACCGCGCATACGTGACGAAAACTGGATCGCTGTCGATTTTAAATGTGTAACAGGCCATAAAATGTATTTCTCACATGTATCAGCTCCTTAAAAGACATTCACTACTCAGGCGGCTACCAAAAAAAAAACTGTTGCAACCGGGTTCGCGAAATTACTCTTATCATACCTTACATCACTCGATCGAAAGCTTGAATAAAAACGTATGTTTATTGTCAAAGCATTTCAGCTCCTGTTAAAACTTTAAGTGTTTATACGAAAAATATTTTTATACTTCCCATTTAATAAAATAAAAACATAAAATGTTAAATTTGTAATAAAATAAATATAATATAAAAGCAATCGAGAAGCAATTCAGCCTCCTTATTTTATTCGAAGTTTATTATTTTGATTATAACAATTATTCGAGCAAGTTATGCTCCATTTGTGGACCCGTTTGATATTCAGTGGCTTATCAGGGCAATAGAGTTTAAAGTTGTTAGAAGTTTTATTGAAATCAATTACGGCAGTCATTTGGAAAAAAGGGTTTCCTGCTAAATACTCTCTGAAATAAATGATAAGTTTTATTTAACACAAATACTCCCGTTTTGCTAAGTGGTTGTGATAAAACAAATATATCAACCATAATAAAATTTAACTTTCTTTAGATGATCTTGATATATCTATTTCATTTACTCAGAAACTAGACAAGAGTCTAGTTAATAACTTTTACTTTTATCATACATTAAAAAAGAAATAAAGATGCGAACACATCGACATTTTTACAATCTTTTTGTAAAACTTTATAGCCGCATCTAGAGCTAATTTAAATGAATCGAAATTGTTTATTTAACATTTAAATTACTTGCGAATACCGGACTGTAATAAAATAACAAAATACGAACAAAGTTATTGCACCTTTCGATGTTAATTTAAATGTTGTGAAACAGAGGTTTTATTTTGAAAATCTCACTTATATATATTATATATAATCAAAGATTCAATATAAACTTTGTTTTGTTCGTAGCAAAGGCAATCACGTTTGTTTTTATTTTTTATTATTTAATATCCATTTCATATCAACCGAGTAGATTGTCTGTTGTCATTAAAAAGTGTGAGTGTGTATTGTTACGAATCGGCAAGTTCCGTAGCTATTAGACTGTAACATCTACGGAACCAGACGATTCGTACATTTTTGTAATTGCATTAATGACTTAGTTAAAATAACATAGAACATGGTTTAACGACATGGTTTTTTCTCTCAAATTAAATAAGTTAACTTACATTATAAGTATTTATTTCAAGGTTTATTTTGTAATAAAAAAACACCTGTACAATAATACATAGGCACATCACAGTTTTATATTAATCTTCAAAAACAAAAATGTCACCTGCAAGTTCCAATTGCAAAATAGAACCCTAAGAATTTATAGACCCTAACAAATAGAACTAAAAAGAAACGCTGTGTCATCTGTTGTAGTAAAAAAAAAGTAATTAAAAAGTTCGCTTTCACTGTTGAGAATATCTGCGTAGAGTTAGGTAACTGACGGACCTGTCTTATTTTATATCGATCACTTAAACGACATATAGCCGGTTTTTTATCTCTTTAGTACAGGTAAATCTGTGCTTGTTAAAAACAGAGGTGTACTTGTACAAAGTTACTTTTATTTTGTTCATTAAAAACCCTGAAAGAATCAAATCAACATTTTTTTTTTTTGTTAATAACCTTGCCCCACACTAGGAATTTCTCCTGTATCGTGGGTGCGTTCACAAATATTTACAGTCACATACCAATCAGAAAATTTCAGAATCAGTTCAGAATCAGTATTAGAAGTGATAATAGTTGTTTTTAAGCGTTGTTCAATTGGTTAGACAATGAAACAACGCAGAAATGTTTTTGGTTCGCGGCGCGCTGTCTTTTCACTGAACCAGTGCTTTAGTTTTTCAGTTTTCATTGTCTTTATCAATTTTCTCATTTTACTTAACACTTTTTTTAATTTTCTGTTTTTTCTAAGTATGAGGATTCAACTTTTATATTTCTCAACAAATCAAATACTACCTTCAATAACCATGACAGAATTAATATAATATTATATTTAGAACACCAGTTAGCTACCTATCTAATAATGATTACTTTACTAAGTTACTTAGATAGTAGCGGTACTAAATATTATACAGCTTAGATAAATATGACGTTAAAATTTAATTGGGCACTCGTCTCTTAATAAACATCGTTAATTCAAATTGGTATTTAATTATGATTATCTCTTCTTTAATTTTATGGAACTGATAATTTTTATTGCTTGTTTGTATCCATAAGTACACTCGCACTAGTTTTCCATTCATAGCCAAACGGGACTCAGTAGATTAAACAACGGGTGAAAATCCAGAACGGCAAAAGAAGTTTTCTATCGAATACAATCAGTTTACTACCTTGACTGTAGGAAAACGAATAAAACAAAATGTTTTTCTTCTCTGGCGCACTGTCAAATTCGACCAATCCGATTCCTTATTCAAAAACAAAATCAAACATGGCTGCACATTTCAAATTAAGAACCCTAAACTCAATGCTCCAAGGGATATAAACCATGCAGTTTGTATGTCAAGTAGTTTCAAAGTACAGAGCGTCATTACAAGTCCCGGTGGGCGGGGCTTTAAAATGGTTGGTTTCAAAACGAGGCAAGTTTGTCGCGCGACGCATTTGCATATAATTGCGGTTCATTTCTAATTATCGCCGTAGAATGGCATCTCGGACGATTATACTCTTCCTAGTGTGTGGTGTGGTGAATGGGTGATGATGTCGCATTGTTGCCGTAATTTGTTCTGAGTATGGCTTGGTGATTGAAAAGTGTTGATCGTAAATGTAGTTTTTATTAGAAGCTGTGAAGTGCCAAATACAGCATACTAACTACTTTTCTGAACCTTTTTTCTTAAAACCCCATTTACATGATGCATGTTTCTTGCCCGGGGCTTAGAATGAAATTGAAGCATCAAATGCTTTGCATCATCATCAACAGCCTATAATGTTCCCACTGCAGGGACTCAGGCCTCCTCTCTAGGAGAGGGATGGGCTATAATCCACCACGCGGGCCCAGTGCGGATTGGTAGATGTCACATGTCTTCGAATTTTTGGTTCTAAGACATTCCGGTTTCCTCACGATGTTTTCCTTCACCGTTTTGGGAGCAGTGGTGATGAAATAAATTACACAAAGTAATGCGCCTGACGGGGTTCGAACCCACGACTCACTGTTCGTAAGTTGGGGCCGCCACCACTGGGCCACCACTGCTCACTGCTTTGCATCGTCTAAACATTATTCAGACGGTACAACTTTTACAGTGTAAACATATTCCAACCGGATCAAACACTATTCCAACTTACACCAAGTTGCAAAACAAGAACAGGACATATTTTTAGTTCCAAATGGGGTAGCCTAAATAAAAAGAAACAATATGGGTGGTATGATCTAGATTCAAAAGTCTACTTAAAAGTAGCCATCAAGTGATGAGTTAAACCATACCAATATATACAATATATAATATATATGACTGGCCTGTTGGTCTAGTGGCTAACTGCTATGCCGGAGGTCGTGGGTTTGATTCCCACCCAGGACTAATGTTTGTGTGATGAGCACGATCATTTGTTCTGTGTCTGGGTGTAATTTATCTATAATATGTATGTATTTAGAAATATATAAGTATGTTTATCAGTTGTCTAGTACCCATAACACAAGCTCTGCTTAGCTTGGGACTAGATGGCGTTGTGTGTTAGTTGTGGAATATTATTATTATTATACTAAATAGGTACATGCAGATTTATTATAGAAACAAAAAAACTCGAAAGAATCTCATTGCCTTATTATTCAGTAAATGTGTTTTTTTTATTCATTTTATCTTGCAATCTGCTCTGAATATTTTAGTCTCCATGCAGACACATAAATATAGTATATAATTGAAGAAATATATTCTTTACCAAATGCATATTGTACCTATATCCTGTTTTAATTCACCTATTCAATTTATATTCAACCCAGTGGTAATACAGTTAAAAAAACAGACAGGTTGCACTGACATGAAAAATGAGCATTCAACTTCAAAAAATGACTATCTCAACCAAAGTACAATTGTATTCGTCTACTGCAGCAGACACATGAATCACGATGCAGACGATAAATACATTCAGTTTTAGGGGTTAACACACTACAAACACCAAGCAATCTTAGTACTAAACACCACAAAAGACAATAGGAAAATGGGTGATATTCGCTTGAAGTTTCACCTGCTGTTGAAAGACGTAGACGTAGTCGGCTGATCAAAATTCAAGGAAATTCGACATATTCTGCAGTCAAGTACATCACTTTAGATCAAAATTCAAATTGTGTAAAATGCAGACGGAGTGTAGACCGTGGCGTATAATTTTCAGATTCATTTTCATAATGTGCAGTCGAAGCTGAGGTCATTCTTAAACTAAGAACGTCTAGATTTTACTGGACAGAACAGACCTAAATCTAGTCTTATCACCTAAGCAATACACCGAAGAAACTTTCAAATAACGACAATTACAGCACAGTAAACATTTTATAAAAATAAAACGCAATAGAAAATCTATAATTATAAACCTTTACACAATTGCCACAATAAAATCAAGAATCAACAGAAAGCTCAATAAACTCAAGGAAATAAAAGAAAAACTGTATTGTACAATTATATTGTCTTCAATTAAAAGTTAGTGTTTGCCAATAAAACAATGAAACCTTTCACCGACCGGACATCCGTTTTACATAGGCATAAATAAGGATGTCATCGCCTTAAGCCAGCGAAGATTAATTCTCTATTAAGGAGAAGTCGTACCATAAACACGATCGGTTAACGAGCCAACATTGATATATAGCCTTAATAGCCGACAAAACTTTACGCTATATTCAATATTTACATTAATATCTTATATGACAGAAATAATTATACCGAACAAAATGAGCTCATTTAAATGGAAAACCATTTGTTTCCAAAATGAATGTTTATGAGATACGAATTGAAATATTGAAAGAATCGATTAGTTTATTTTCTTTTGCTCTTGCGCCGATTGTGATTGCGCAAATGCCGTAAAAGGATGTTCTGATTTCGAATGTTTTTGTCGCTTAGAAAGTGATGGAGCCAATCAGATGTTGCTTTTTATTTTTTTTAATAATTGTTAAAAACATTAATGGCCGAAGATATACGTGCGATTTCGATTATGATGAAAGGAATCATTTTCACAAGCAACGAATCCTGTTACGAACATGATGATTTTTAAACTAAACATACTAAAGTGTTCACTTTAGTGTGTTTTTAAAATATCTGGGCTGATTATATGGTATCTATAGTTCTATAGATACCATATAATCAGCCCAGATATTTTCAACATCAAACAAATAAACATACCATTTCTGAGCATTAAAATAACGATAAAATCGCTTAGATTTTACTGCCCTTATGATAACACTTGATAGAGCGGAGAAAACCAAGACTGAAGCACAATCTATACCAGTTTAGTTATATAAGGAAATAAAGGAAAAGTGTTATCATGAGGCAATGAATAGGTGGTATCATAAAAGTTATAAAGATTAGCAGAATCATAAAGCTATAAGATAGAGTAGAGAGTCGAAAGACAAGTCTAATCTAAGTACTGCGATAAGCTGTGTTGATTGATACCAGGTTCAACATGAAAGTTAGCGGATGTGTAAGATCAGCCATCTTTTAGCAACATTTAAAGCTAAAATTTTGAATTAAAAAATCGTTTCAGAGGTATATTGGTGCGATCCACGGGATCCTATCATTAACTAAACTACCATTGCCTGTTTTCACTAAAAAACCCTTACCAAACCGGAGAATAGTATGGCCCGTGCGGTGATCGAACCTGCTACATGTCGAGCAGTAGTCCACCGCTCAGTCATTGACCAACCGTACCATCAACCTCGTATCCGATTTTCAGAAAATTGAGCGATACCGTCTGCTAACCGTAGCGGTAAAACCGTCAAGAAGAGACCAACGAACGTATCTAGGGGTTTATTAAAAGTCCAAAAAAAAAAAATTTAAAGGAATGCAATACCTATGTTTAGCTTATATTGCAGAATACCACATTAATTCAATCATCGTCTGTACATACCGTGGCTTTAGTTTTTGTGCCTAATAACGTCATTTAAGTTCATTCGAGTGTACATGAAGAAGTAACAATGTGGGTCTATTAATTTACGCTCATCTTGTTCTGTGGTTGGTATTTTTTGTTGCTGTATCAACTCGTTTTGTAGCGTCTCTTGTTATTCTTAGGTGGGGTTTATTAATATGTGATGATGATATTAATAGTAAGGAGGTTTTAGTTGAATTCTTTTAGGTAATATGATTGTCAAGACTACTTAAAGTTTTCTATGTAGGTACAAAGATTTTTTTTTGATACCTCTTTTTCTTCACTTGATTGGGTCGGGCATAGTGAAACTCTGTTTTTCTTACAAGAATTGGTTAGGTAGTCAGTGACCTGAAAGTCTGACATCCAGTCTTACCAAAGGGTATTGTATTAACTAGTATTAACTGGGTTGTGGAGGTCAGATAAGCAGTCGCTCCATGTAAAATACTGGTATTCAGCTGCATCCGGTTAGACTGGAAGCCGACCCCAATATAGTTGGGAAAAAGCTAGGCAAAGAATTTCTCAGTAGCAGCTATAGAGGCTGGATTTGTACCCGGTTGATGAGAATAAGCTCACCCACTATAAAATGGGACTGGAGGTATTAGGAACACCTCTGCCTACTCCTTCGGGGCCGCCAGACATTATGTTATGTTATGTTGCTTCCATTAAAAGGAGCTACAAATAGATGGGTGTGCAATGGGTTTTACCGAATAAAACTAGTTTTGAGTATGCGCTGGTTACCATTGGAGCTTCTACGTCTACAGACAAACCTACCATAACTGGAAAATCCAATATTTCTTGCAACTTACTTAGTTACCGATATACCAATGTAGTTTAATATATTCAATATGTTTCTTATTAGCAACTTAGGTATTACTTACTATATAATATAACTTCATTCATATATTCATGTAATACAATGTGATACACATACATAATATTTAACATATTTGTCAAATAATAATTACGAAAAAATGCAGTACAATTACATTCATATAATGTCAATACCATATATAACTTTTACATTTTAAGACAATAACATGATTGTGGTTAAATAATAATTAGATTTGGATTAGAATTGTGAAGTGCGGTTTATTAATAGTTTAATTTAATAAATAATTAAATAAGTTTTGCGAAAAATATTTGCGGTTTTACATTTATTTTCTTGACAGTTTCATGTCCGTGTTCTAATTTATTATTTTCTGAATTCCGATAACAATTACACGGTATTATAAAACTGTGAGTAATAATAAAAGTTTGTTATTTACTGGCAAGTACTACTACTGATAAATTCCAGAAGGAAAAATCGAATGACACTTTGCCCGATCTGGGAATCGGACTCCCGGTTCAGCAGTTGCGCTTGCAACCACTAGTCCAACGACATCTCCCGACATAATTTGCACTTTATTACTCAATTTTATTTCAGACTGTCACTTAATGACCGAAAGACCGACCTTGTTGTCACATTACCTTTTAAGCTTTCAACAGTGCCTTCTGCACGTCATTCAGTACCATGGACCTGTTGTTGAAGTGTCCAAAGAGTCCATACTCATTTGCCATTCGAATTGAATACGAAATAAGAAAAACCTTTATTTTTGGAGGTTGGGAAATCATCAAATGGCTCTACCCGCTCTGGGTGGAGCGGAAGGGAATGTCAGACTTCTACTGACTAAAAACCACACATGTTCCTTCTTAGCCCTTGGTGTCCGGGGCAGTGGTAGCTCTTTTGAACAACCCGCAGCCCTGATGGGAGAAAGTCTGACCTTGGTGTCATATTACCTTTTAAGCTTTTAAAAGTGCCATCTGCACGTCACTCAGAACTTGTTACCAGACCATGGACCTCTTGTTGAAGTGACCAAAGAGTCCATACTCATTTGCGATTTGAATTGCATACGAAATAAGAAGAACCTAACTCAACTTACAACCAGTCGTTACTTAGTACAACAATATTTCCCAACCTACAACAAAGTATTAGTACTATACTTTACCTAAAGACCTCAATACACAGATATCTCGCTCACACGTGTTTAAAACACACAAAAAGTGCTTTCGTTATCTACGGCATACGTCTTCGAATTGCGTAACGATTGCAAGTTTACTACTGATGGCAATCGGTGCATGGGAACGGCATTGTTCGTAAAATGTTCGCACACACGAATGCCGACGTTGGCTTGTGTTGTTATGATCCGAGGTAATGTGGCTAGTGGCTACTGTTTAGTTTTTAAGTGCGTTTTCTTTAGAACTGGTGTAGGGCGATTGAAATTCATTAGATGAATTGAAGGAAAATATCGTGAGGAAACCGGCATGTCTTAGAACCAAAAAATTCGAAGACATCTGACATCCGCCAATCTGCACTGGGCCCGCGTGGTAGATTATAGCCCATCCCTCTCCTAGAGAGGAGGCCTGAGTCCCTGCAGTGGCAACATTATAGGCTGATGATGATGATGATGATGAGATGAATTGTAAGTGCCTGTTGATCGATGACCTGGTGATGGTTGCGGGATTCCACTTGGAAAAGACCTATATTCAGCAGTGGACATCTTTTGGCTGAAATGATGATGAAGCCTCTGATCTACAAAGGTAAGATAAAGGCGAAAATGTGAAATAAAATATCGGATCACAATGTACTAAAGTTTTCTATGAAATACTCACTCTTAGTCA
The DNA here is from genome assembly GCA_949775195.1 of Diarsia dahlii. Taxonomy (NCBI): domain Eukaryota; kingdom Metazoa; phylum Arthropoda; class Insecta; order Lepidoptera; family Noctuidae; genus Diarsia; species Diarsia dahlii. Next base: position 12,370,789 of record OX459211.1, on the reverse strand, counting down.
TCATCATCTGCCTAGCCTTTTCCCAACTGTGTTTGGGGTCCGTTTCCAGTCTGACCGGATGCAGCTGAATACCATTATTTTACATGGAGCGACTGCCTATCTTACTTCCACAACCCAGTTATTACTGGATAATACGATACCCTTTGGCGCCTGGACCTCCAGGTCACTGACTACTGTATACAGACGGAGGGTATCATGATAATATTCCCACGAAAAAAAAGGTCGACCTGACTACTTGTTTAGTATAAAAATCCAAAACTAAAAGATGTTATAAAAGTCAACATTTTAGATGTCACTTAAGAATCCCGCTAGTTTACGAGTCACTTGATTAGTCACCAGTAAATTGCTACCAGTACACGCCAAGTTAGTAGAAGATATGCATTAAACTAAGTGTTACCGTACATTTTTAGAATCACTTGACGTAAACTGTGAGAATTTTTAGTTTAGAAATAGGTCGCTTTAACTAGTATGAGTTTTGTTAAAGTAGCATAGTTTTGAAGTAACGCAGCTATTGTAATACTTCTTTACTGATATATTTTGATGGGGACAGAATATCAAAACATATACAATAATAACTTGGACGAATCATTAATAAATAAGTAAATGAACATTTTTAGCAACACATTTATCCTTTTTTTAATTTTTTCCCTCACTGATATGTTCGAACCTACGTACGACATGCAGTGCAGCAGCCAGTTGCTTAGCTACTGTGCCCACCACGAAGTTGAGTTCATTCCTGTTATTATTTTCTTGTTGAAATTTAAGCTCACGTCGTTGAGTCAAACGTGTGTTGAGAAAATAAACAAAATACTGAAATCAAAATATGTATATATAATTTACGATAAAAATGGTTTTATAGTGATTCAACAGTCGAAATCAGAAACAACTTAAATAAAGAAAAACAAGAAACAAACCGGATGATTATGTTTTATTTCCAGATGAATTTCCTTGGCCTTAAAATTTGCACCGGCAGATTCGGAATTAAAAAGTAAAATCGATAGTTGAACAAAAAAGGCCTTGATTAGAACATCACTTGCAATTTCATTTGTACAGTCAGTAACAAAAGTATCCCGCAACTTTTATAATAAAGTACTATCAAAATGGAAAAAACCAAAAACGGTAAAATTATTAATTTACTTTTATGAATTATGTCGAAGTTGTGCGCATTGAGTATGTATTGGATTAAAGTTATCCTTGCTTTATAAGAAGAAAACTTCTACAGTACTGAAGTCATCAAAGAATTAAACTTATTCATTTAGTGAATCATTATGAAACACCTGAATTTTTAATCGTTGCCATAATTATCGTGTAATTCAATTTCATCATTTTTCCACTGACAGTACAAAGATTTTAACGAAGCCGTCACTATCGTGATTATTAACAATAAGTCAGAAACTCCCATTGGCGCAAGAAATGGCGAAAAATTGCCATTGCGTCACACCAAACTGTTAATTGCCGTTACCGATTATTACAAACCGATAGTTTCCACTCGATTTGGTAATAAACTGCATCGTATTTAAATCGGATACGCACGAGTTTCGAGACTATCGTTTTCGTTTTGTCGTTTATTGAAAATTGACGAAGTATTTTTCGTAACACATGTGTGCTTGACTGCTGTGCTTGATTTGTAGTTCGAGAGCTAGGTAACTTATTAATGATTACACTTTTACGATTCAAGTCTACCTTAATTGTTTATATACTGGATCTTTTGATATCTTTGTGATATGGTGACGGTCGATTAGTTAGCAGCTACGGCCATTGTCTATGTAAACTACGGATTTCCGTTTTATATTAAGTATAAATGGAGCAAGTAATAAAGGCAGTAGGCATCTTAAAGTTTTGCTCTACCATGCAATTTATTACAATAATCTGAACAGTTACAGAGCATTCAGTTTGTGATATCACGATAATACATTTACAAATAAGGGCTTATCCGTTAACTGACAACTTATAAGAACATTAACATTAATCCACAATTACGAAAACTCGTCTCGTTGCTAATTGTAATAAAACACTATGAAACTGGTCACAATATAAATCAGATATTGTTTGTTTCGCAAGACTTAATTGGTCGCGAAGTGGCGATTCCATTCAGATTACTAAATTCTCCATATTGATTTTAATACATTTTCAGCGTCGACGCAATCAGCGAACGATAAATCGTGATTAATTACGTATCCACGGATATCTTAATAATTTTTGTACTAATAAAATGTTGCAATGTTAATTATTGTATCCTGTACGATAATAACTAATAACCTAGTAAGTAGTAGTTTATATTGATATTAATAAAATAACTGGCTCCTAAACTTTCAGGCGAGTTGCAAGGTTTTTCAACGAGCTGTAACAAGAGAAATTTTCATATTAGATATGTTATGGCCACGAATATTAAGCAAAAACATGTAGGCAGGTACTATGCAAAAACATACACAGTAGTTATATAAATAGGTCGCAACTATGTGCTACTTGAATATATTTATTCCGATGCAGAAACAACTTTGTTATATTATTGTTTCAACAAAATACACAAATAGCGTTGAGGACACCAAAAAAGCATACACTTATAATTTACATCCCTTTTAGTACATCAGCATTTACATACATTCAGACCCAAAAATAACTCTTAAATAAAACCTTTCAGTACGTAATCAAACAGAATGCAAGAGCCACATACTTGTATTACAAAAAAAAAAGTAGTTATCAAAAGTTTAAAAAACACGGAGTAAAATAGGTTATCTACCACTTAGCCTAGATACAGTTTTAATATTCAACGTCCACCGGCCATAACTCATGGGGGTTTTGTGATTCATTTATGCATAGTGCTGTTGATTACTCTATGTTTTAATAGTACGAGCTGCACGTGTATCTACTGCGCAGGCGCGGATGAACGCCGAAATTTACATACAGCCTTCACAATCTGGAGCAGTGTTTTACTAGTAGTCGAACACCCTTGTTAAATGGAGGTTTGAGCGTGTTTCGCGATTGAGCTGTTGGGTAAAAAGTGGTTACAGGTCTTATAGTATTTACAGCTTCTTGTCATGTTGACCGAGATAATATTTAACAGATTTAGTAGGTAGGTACAACCTTTTTTGGTTACCAAAAGCCAAAACATTGTCACCCGCGTGCAAATCAATTCTACTTTAGTTCAAGCCGTCTCGGTCACTGTTAAAGTAAACGCGCTACCAAAACATCGTAAAAGAATGCGTATAAAGAGCCGTAGCAAATGCCGAACCACGCTACGTTTCCATTTCATAATAATTATCAAGATTAATTACATAATGTATTACACTCATCATCAAATAGTAAGCTAATTACGAGACAAAACAACCCAATTATAGCACAACAGATTCGCTACAGTTCCCCTTCGTACCATAGATCTAGTAACACACAGACGGCCCACGTCCTTTGGAATGCGCCAATCAAACTAACAATGGCTGCCACAAAAAATCTCCCACGGCACATAATAATGAATAGTTAACGACGAAAACTAGGTGAATCTTTGTGCAATCGCGTAGTGTCTTTTAAAAGAAATATGATCATTTTCAATTTCATAACGTTTCCCACACGAAGCGGCATGAATGGACCGAAGTTGTCGGCTATACAACTGACAAATTAGTGTAATCTAAAACAGATTTTGTTGCTAACACAATTTGTTGACGCGTGCCGTGTGTGCGTGAGACGTCAAATTATACGATGGGTATTAACATAATGAATATCATTGGGGTTCGGTGTTTTGTGCCGTTCATTTCTATGTGAAATTGAGTGACTGTAATTGCTTATGTGATTTGCATCTGTGGACTGTGGTAATTTTTAGTGCATTAGCAGACTTCGAAGGATATCTTCGTAGCTATTCGTACCTTGATGGATCGCATTCTTGGTAGACGTTAATTAGTTAGAATTATTATTATATTAAGTAGGCTAGTTAGTAGTTACAGCCTAGTTGGGGCCTAAATCTTTTTCTGATAGCAATTTAAAGATTAATGCATGGTCTATGGAGTAATCGCTCCTTTGTGCTTGAATGCTGTCTGCGCATTAATTAATCGCAATTTAGAATTTGATGGTTACTTAATAGTGACCTTCATTCGGTTTGAAACAAAAACCATAGAGTCTTTATGAATACCTATTAAAAATCGTAACACACGGTGATTTGAGCTTTTAAAGTACGTTTCTTGCCAAAATTAAGGCACTTCTGTAAGCAAAATATTTGATAGGTAGAACATACGCTCTACTATTTATCCCCCTAATAACATAACCAGAACACACAAAAATGAATATAATAGAAACTGATTATAATAGAACAAAAATGCATACAATAGAAAACTGCAACATCAAAACCTCAAACCAAGAGCTCCATCAACAATCCGAATGTCAAACTAAACCCTCATACACACTGTCTTACACAACATTCATCTTGACATTCCATTTTGTTCGTCAAACAATCGGAGCGGTTCGTGTGAACGGTTCCCACATAAAGATAGCTGATAGCTGGGTATAGTGCTCAGCCAGCCGGCTAAACACCGGTTAAGATAACGGACGATTAGTGCATCCGATCTGGTGATATGCATCTGCCTTTTTATGCTTTGTAAAGGGGAGTGAAGAGCTTTTATTTTTGTAGAAGTAAAGTGGGTGTTTAAGTTTGTTTTAAATAAGTTATAAGAAAGTCAGCTTTGATTGGTTAGATTGCACGTGTTGAAATTTACTTAAGTCGACGTATTATGACCATATTCGTTAGTAAAGTAAACTGTAAGTTTAAAACCAACATTCCTGAAATTGAAAAGTTATTCTTAGACCTTATTAAACTATAAGTAAAAGACGTAAAATACCTGTTAAGACTAACTCCTTTTTTTTAAGGATAGGAAATCATCAAATGACTCCTCGCGAAGCAGAAGCAAGTGTCAGGCCTCCTAATGTGCCCGTCGGGGCTGCGGTATATCGAAAGAGATACCACGGCCTAGGCACAAGGGCGAAGAAGGAAAATGGTTGGTTTTTAGTCAGTAGAAGTCTGACACGCCCTTCCGCTCTGCCCAAGAGCGGGGGGGGGGGGGGCATTTGATGATTTTCCACACACCCGAAAAAAAAATATTCTCTAATTCCTGAGAATATTAGTACTTTCCAGCAGTGGAAAATAGACACGTCAAGTTACACAACAATAACTAAACCTAATTTTGTCTCCAATACAGAAATCATATGGAACTAATTCACACGGACATAATAAAATTAGTCGAACATGACTCAGTTTCCGTTCAAACTCCAAAGTCTATATTATTAATTTGAGTAACTCTGAAGTTGTCCTCGCTGGTTACAGCAATCCACGAACGAAAACGAATAAGTACTTGAATTACGACGCATCCTATAATCTGAGACAAGCGATGAATACACTGAGAGCGAAGATATTCAAGCTTTATTTTAAAGCTATAATTATTTAAGGGAAAAGGTATGCGACTTAGTTTTCCTTAAATATAGAGCAGCGGTGGTCCAGTGGTGGCGGCCCCGACTTAAAAACAGTAACTCGTGGGTTCGATCGAGCCCAGACAGGCGCATTACTTTGTGTAATTTATATCATCACCACTGCTCTCAAAACGGCGAAGGAAAACATCGTAAAGAAACAAAAAATTCGAAGACATGTGACATCCACCAACCCGCACTGGGCCCGCGTGGTGGATTATTGCCCATCCCGCTCCTAAAGAGGAGGCCTAAGTCCCTGCAGTTGAAACATTACAGGCTGATGATGATGATGATAATGATGATTTGTCACTCAGAGATAAACTGGCATTATTACGTTAAAAGAATGTTTAAATTCGGTTCATTAGTTTTTGAGTGTATTTGTTACGAACATACAAATCTTTCTCAGTGGCGTGCAGTGGTCCGCCACGGTGGGTAGGCCACGAAATATTGACAGCAAAAAAAAATTGTCACATTTATAACATTTGAAAATAAGCCTGTAAAAGTTATACCTAAATACAATTCAAAAACTCACCACATTATTAGCACAAACTTCACCTACCATTGTTATTATTTGTTAGAGGAATAAACAAATAATACACAACAAAGCTAATATTTACACCACTGTTAAAATGGTATCTAATAACTGACACTATCTGTACGTTTTCGGTTTCAAAACAAATCGCGCTATAAATTGCTTGTCACAACAATGAAACAATAATGGCTTCCATAGACGTAAAATAAAATATAATTTCTAATTTGCCGATAGAAAAATACTAAGGGTGCTAATTAAACCGGCTTCTTTTTAATAGCATTATTTGCATCTAAAAATCTAACTTGCCTTCTAAATTACTAAGTCAGCCACAATTAACGAGCATCTAAATAATACTATCTTAGCCACAAGTTATCTTTTTTAAAGCCACTCTAAATATAACTCAGCATCGTGATTATTTTTTAGCATCTAAATTTGTAACATGAATTCAAACAGTAAACTTCTAAAATATTATTATATGGCATCAAAAAAATATTCAATTAGCTTCTAATTTATTAACTCAGTACGTTTAAATTATAACTCATGCCACATTAACTGAGCATCAAAATTTAATTAAAATTGTCATCAAATATTATATTATAGCCACTAATAGTATGTATAAACTCCTGTCGTGTCATCGAAAGGCTTAATTACAGAAGTTCAGAGTACTTAATGACCTAAATATTGAAGTTCAGAGTATCGAATGTCCTAAAGATCGATTTTATTTACATGTTGTGCTACAAAAATTATCGACAGAATCGCTTCAGAACTTCATTTTTATCGGAAAACTAGACAATAAATTGTGAAAACATTTCTGCAAGCAACTCGGAAGTAGCGCTCGCCGGCCGCTGCCGCGGCACCGCTCGCTTCGCTCGCTCGGCTCGCGCGCGTTTGGTCACAGTTTTAACCTAACCTAACCTATTCCCCTCAGTTTACAATAACGAATCATACAGTCTGCCTGTGACTAGTCAATTAGACAATGGTAAAAACATCTGTAACTAATAGGTATTTTTAACGTAAATATAATAATCTAAAGTATATCAAAAGTTGACATTTCATATATATAATATACGTTGGCGCTCTCTGATTGGTGCAAATGGCCGGTCGCTGTTGTCTCGCGCGCTCGCTCCAAATCTTTCTGTTGCTATTTTCACGATAAAAGAATGTGATGTATTATTTTACATGCGAAGTTATAATAAATGATGTTGACTACGGTCGCTTCATTTATATTTTTTTGAGGGCCTGGTGTTGAAGCTGTAAAATGTAAAATGGTGGTGAGATATAAATTCCGTGGCTGAGTTAGTAAATTAGGTGCCTATGTATAAATAACAAGGACAAGTTAATATAAATGTTGATCGTCACTTGATGCTTTCTATAGAATATTTAGTGGGCGTTGTAAAGAAGACGAATTAGTATATTAGAGGCTATATAATTTTCCCGTGGCTGAGTTATAAAATTAGAAGTTTGATCCTGTGGCCAATTAAAAAAACTGTGGCTCGATTAATTATTTCTCAAATACTAATAGCAAATAAAATTGCATCATTTTCAAATCGAGTTTGTTCACAACAGCGGTCAACAAAATTTTGCAGGATTATAGATACGAAATCAATCAATGAAATGTGTTGTCAGTGCTGCACTCTATCTGTGGACGGAAGAGCGAAGACCGCAAACGCGCGAAATTCAAATTTCTTAATTTCCTTACATTTTTGCAATTTGCAGGCCAGTGCTAGGTTGTATGTTGATAAATAAAATATGTTTCGCGGCTGTAAGACGTATGTAGTCAGTATTCAAGCTAGCACTGGCCTGCAAATTGCAAAAAACGTTAAAAAAAAAACAAATTTGAACTTCGCGCCGGAGTTCGCGGGCTGAAGATGGCACGCATGACGCATCCAATCGTAGCCTTGTGTTGTTGCAGCCAATCACAGGCCAGCTCCACTGGCAGGAGTTGACATGCATGTGTGCGGTACATATACACGAAAATATGCACCGATCATTCACCGATGTGACGCTGTGTGCGTAAAATTATGAATGGGTTTTAGGCTACTCGAATGCTAGCCTAAGCAAGCCTGTAAATATAAGATTCGTACGCGAAAAATTGCTCTAAGTATTTTAACAGGAGTTTGAACTTTTTTATTATTATTTTGTACCTGGTGTTATTTTATTACATGGTTAATTAGTTATAAGAAATGCTCAGTTGGTAAGGTAGGCTAAGCCTAAGAGCCTTAATAGAGCGCACGCCACTGTTTTCTAATTTTAAATATTTGTGTAGATTAAGACACACCTATACATTTGCTAAATTGAAAACGAAAGCGTTTCAACTGCACCGGGAAACGGTAGGAAATGAAATTGTCACTTCCTCTAAGATCTTTTTAAACTTATCGACATTTAGTAGCAGAAACGTTGTACAAAAAGTTTATAAACATACAACACATTTGTAGAAGACACAATTTAGCGGTCTACTCTTCTCGGTTATTGCCCACAGATACTTTTAATTTTTACCCGACTATGGCAAAGCCAAAGGAGGGTTATGATTTTGACTGGCTATGTATGTATGTATGTATATATGTATGTATGTTTGTATGTATGTATGTATGTATGTATGTGTGTATCTTCATCTGTTCCCTCATAGCTTCTAATCTACTTATCGGAACTCGACATATGAGGTATCGTTAGAACCGTCTTAATTTTCCGCTGAATATAGGCTACGTGACGTGTCACAAAAAGCGATTTGGCGTCCTCTAGCGGTCAAAAAGTAAGACTTAAAAAATAAAAATGGAGATAAACACGCCGTGTTTGGTATCATTTAAAAGGGCCTTACTTGTACATTTCCAAAATATTGTTCAAATTTTAAATCACGCCCTCTAGCGGACAAAAAGTCAAGAGTAAAAAAATATTTAACACCAAAATTGTTTAAAAAAAAAAAGGAAAAAACTAAAACCCGACTACGGCAAAAAAAACGACGCTGAAAAAGTATGGAACAAGATTTTCAGGATAGAACAAAAAGAAAAGCCGTAGTCACACGTTATAGGTAACAACCTAAACACTTTAATACCGTGTGACTGCGGCTTTTCTTTTTGTTCTATCCTGAAAATCTTGTTCCATACTTTTTCAGCGTCGTTTTTTTTGTCGTAGTCGGGTTTTAGTTTTTTCCTTTTTTTTTCTAACTTGCAGACAGACACCCAGAATATTAAATTCCAGTACCCAAATACTAATGGAGTATATTTAGTTCAGCATAAAACTGGTCCCTAAGCTGTTAAGCTACACATAGCTTCTAAATCTTCCAGTGTACCAACCACTTCACAAAAGCAAGTGCCATTTAGACTACTTTGTTAGAGAATGCCAATTTATTGACCATTGGCGGCACAAATAAGCAATACTTATCCAATAAAATGCGCCAAACCCCTAATTACGACTACATTAAATTGAACATCATCTTATTAACAATACACTACCTATCTTCAGGAGTACATTTGAATTGTTAATGTATCATTAACTTATTATTTATGTATGAATATTTTATGCAATAAAATTTTATGTGCGCATGATTTTATTTTTAAATAATTTATTTAAATAAATATATTTTATTAGGTATGTTATGTATTAGCTGTCAATTTTAAGATAAGAAATCTTAATTAAAATGTTTCAGTATATCCTAATTGGTTGGTAATTATCATTGATTTGCAGATTTTGAGTAGATTATTAATAGATAGATTATTAATAGGTAGATTATTAATTTCTGATAATAGAACTAGTATGAGCATGCTAGACCACTTTAGGTCGTAAATCATGGCTCGTTGAAATAGGCATATTTACCAACAACTTTAAAACGTTGTTTTATGGTTAAAAAGATTGTGATTTTATAGTTATGTGTTTTTATAATTTAAAGATTGTGTTTTTCTATAGATATGTGTTTTTATACGTTAAAGATTCTGTATTTTGTAGTAAATAAGGTAATTGTAGGTATAATAGTAAGATTGTTTTTTTTTTCCATACTAAATAAGGTAGTTTTAAGACCGCGCTATCGCATTAGGTGTACACCTGTAATGATAGTTGTAAGGGAGATTTTAATAAATAAATAAATAAAATAAAAAGTTTGAAGGCGTTAGAATAATGTAATACGGAAGTGAATTAAGATCTAATTTAGGTTCGGACAGAGATTTAGATAAACAATTTTAGTAGGGTGCCCGTTAATAAAAATATAAAAACTACAAGGTACAAGATCTATCCCATGTCTATACTCTTCCATAATCTAGGGCTATGTCCAGCAGTGGACGTCTTTTGGCTGAAATGATGATCTATACCTTTTTACCTATAGTAAAGTTCAAATAATTACATATGCATTTTAAATGCAATAGACAAGGATTAAAGAAGTGAGATGTATTTTTACTTACCCATGGAAAAAAGACATAAGTTTGCGTATGTTCATACATGTCGAATTAAACATAATTTTGTTTACAAAGCTGCCTAGTAACCAAGCATATCTGCCAATAGAAGTGTTCCTTCCACTAATCCACACGTCTTTTAGCAATTACATCACAAAAAACCACCCATCTACTTACAGCTATTATAATAATTCTAATAAAAAACACCACATCGGGATTTCATATTAATTTATGATCTCTTACGAAAAACCAATCAGGGGAGGCGTAACCATTGATAATTATTTCTTAACACCTCGGTTGCTACTGGGCGAGCGCTACGTGCTATTAACCACTTCCTGATATCTGATCATTTGATTGAGACACGGGTTGCTAAGGGTTAATTAGTTAGGTTATTTAACGAGGAATGTGTAACGGGAGTTTTGTGATTAGCTGATTCAAGGGATATAATTTGTGTGACATGTATACCTATAGTACAATCTAGTTTTATTTAACTCCCATGTAATGGGGTAAGTTATTGGCTCATAAAGTACCAATATCTTCACTTAGATAAAGCATACTTGCATTTTTTGACCAAGGATTAAAGTGTAGAGTACATAACTTATAGTTTACAAAAAAAAAACTAGGTAACCTTTTTAACCGACTTGAAAAAGGAGGAGGTTACATAATATATTTTAACTTAGTTAGTCCGTTATACATACATCATTGCTGAGGTTACTTAAATGGGTAGGTACCTACCTACCTACTAATAAAAATTATAACACAAGGACATCACAAATTAATCTTGCCCAAATAATTACAATAAATTGCTAACCGAAGATTTATTTGCAGAAGGCACAACCCACATCCTCCAAATGTATAACAAAATACAATAAGGAAATTCTCAATCGACACGAAAATCTTAAAGGCAATGAAAATTGACAGTTAAAACAACACACGCATCAATGGTAAAGTACGATCAACAACAAAAGCAATTGATTAATTTTGAAGTACTTGAAAATTCTACTTTATAGTCTTATTTTTTTACACGACAAATAATAAAGCTGATACAAAATAATGGGATACGTAGGTACTAACTTACTATTCTCATGCATTCAAAAATAAATAAAACTATTAATAACTAGCTTATGCTTGCGGTTTCGTCTTCGTGGAGTTCAATTATTGTCCCACGGGATCACACAACCGGGATAAAAAGTATCCCATGTATTTATATAGGTTATAAACTATGTGTGTTTAAAATTTCATTCAAATTCATTCAGTAGTTTTTGCGTGAAAGAGTAACAAACATCCATCCATCTTTCGCATTTATAATACGAGTATTAGTAGGCAGTAAGATATAGATTTTCTATCGATTGTGCTGTGAACCGTACTAACGCAAGTTTAAACTCATCCGTAGGCTCTATGAGACTCATAAAAGATTAATAGCGGCCATGAATGAACTGGTAATATTTATGGAAGGAGGCTATAAATCTGGCTGTATACACGTAAGTATTTGACGTATCAACTGCTAATAATTGTGGTGTCAAGATCAATTACACGGGCTTTTAGAGGATTAACAACTATTGGAACATCGTAAGCTGTAATCACTATTAACATACTTAAAATAAGGTTTTTTTGTAGTGGAATAGGCGAAACCATAGATCTGCTACGATCTTTAGGTACATAGTCCCGGTTTTTCCTCTATCAAGTTTAGTTTTATATTGGTTTTATCACACTAATCACACTAATATTATAAAGGCGAAAGTTCGTGAGTGTGTGACTGTGTATGTTTGTTACTTCTTCACGCAAAAGCCACTGAACGGATTTGGATAAAATTTGGTACACAGATAGTTTATATCCTAGATTAACACTGAATAGTTTTTATCCCTATTTTATCTTCCCATGGGATAATTTTCAAGTTGTAGCAACAGCTAGTAATTAATAATCCTCAGTGTATGACTATTTCGGAAGTAGGTACCTACTCTTCGATCAATAATGTACTAGATTCCCGATAAGCGCTTCAAAAACGGCCCGAAATATAAGACCACAAACGTATTTGTGGTCTTATTTCAAATTAGTATGGTCCAATCATAGCCAACATTAAGACGTCAAAATACCGCAGTATGCGTTAAAAAACTGCGTAAATAACCACCGTAACATCAAAGTTTTGGAAGGAATATCTTTTTTTCGGTAATTTAATATCATTATGTGCTTTTTCATAATATTTAAACATAAATAAACTGTAAATATAATTAAATCAGCGAATATTATAATTGTTTGGCCAATGTTTGCTACAACGCACCAACTATTGTATCATGTTCTTGAACAGGGAACGCTAGTTCCGTAATAGAATAAGCACGACATTGTACACAAAATACTTTTAACCGTATTCCTTAGAGTTTAAGTTTCATTTTAGAATGAATATTTTTGTACTGATGACTTTTTATTTTGGAGCGACATTTAACATGTTTTGCTTCTAATCTTTCTCCGATGAAAGGGCTTAAATAAATATACTTTACAATGATAATTAAACGTTATGTTTAAGTGTTAAGGTTTATAATCATCTGAAGTTGTTAATAATATTGAACTTTTTTCTAAGATGATAAGTAGATGTTTACGTGTGTGCAAACGTGGCCACTTGAGCGACTTAGTTTTGTTCCTGATGCTTAATCTAGTACTATTTTTGATCGAAGTACCTACTACTAATATGTTCAGTGAATTATATGTAAATAAAAATCTACTAGTTTCACTATCAAAGAACGTGCCAGTTACCAATCTTTTCTCCAAACACACATGGTGGCACATTATTCAAGTAACCGATGCTTATCATCAGGAAACCGTATAAATCAAGCAAGGGAAGCTGATTGCTCCAACATCCCTAGGATGTCTTACATAAACGACCACAGATTAAAAATATTACCATCCTGTCATCGGCTGTCAAAATAATTTAATTTATTTTTATTTAGAAAGTAGGTACTTAGTTTAATAAAAACTAAGTGATTGCTTCCTTTGAAATAGAAAGTGTATTACCAGGGACGTTTAGAATTTTAAGTAGGTACAGTCATGTGCAAAAATATTGGCACACCTAACATGTTCAAGGTTCTAAAGTCTTAAATTCTAACCTCATGACTTTTTTTGTAACTCTTAGATAATGAAATTAACAAAAGATTTTTCTCGGGCTTTGTCGTCGAGGGAGGCCCAGAAAATGCTGGCGTGTCGACTTAGAAGCTGTTGTGCGAGATTAGCCGGAGAAAACCGCACAGTGGGAAGAACGGAACGCTGTGGGGACGTCATTGCCCAGCAGTGGCACAATACAGGCTGAATATAAATTTATATAATTTAAAAAAAAACCTTTTATTGTCAATCATTATTGTAGTAGAAAAATACCTAAATGTGTACTAACACATTTATGCCCGCGACAGTACTCTAATTGAATTTACCTATCGAAATAAGTAATCTTATTGAGTGTTGTACAAAAAGAGTAATTATGTTTGAAAGCTTTAAATAAGAGATGTTTAACTGCAAATAGGATGAGTGGAGAGCAACACGATTCAATCACTGAAACGTTGTAAAGCATTGATGAGTATTTTATTTAGATCGAGAGCGGCTATTTGTTTTCTTTTTTTGCGAGAAGACTAGTGGTTGAATATTGGCAGTATTCCAGTATATACATCTAAGTTGATATTGTACTTACTGTTAAACTTTAATTTAAGAATTTAAAATGTCCTAAACCAGGATAGAATAATTTTGAGTTTGTATTAATATGTAGTTTTTATTTTGCGTTTGTGTAACTTGTTTTTTTTTGTACTTAATAGGCGTTTGATCTCCACTTACCTGATGTGAAGCGATAACGCCACCTAGGGTGGACGCTTATCTAAAAGAAACCAATATACTTGAACTTTGAATAGATCCAGGTCCATAAAAAATAAAAAATAAATAAATAAATAAAAATAATAAATTTCATTTAATTTCATAATAATCAGGAAACAGAGGAGCCGGCAATAACATGTAATGATTAACTAATACTTTAACGACAGATGTCATCGATTGAAAAAGCTCAAGATTCGACTGAATTAATCGTCACTACTAAACGATGTCTCAACAGACCGCGAGTTAGCCACGCACCGCAGGGGTCGTATTCATAGTTTACGCAAATGACGAGATTTAGACCAAGTTTTTGCCTATGACGTAACTAGATCCAAATACCCGTCGTGATTTTATTTATTTCACAGATTACGACACGAAAGAATTTATTTGAAATTGAAAGATATTTGAAGTGTAGTCCTACTCTAAGTACCTAATTACCAATTACAAAGGTTTATTTTACAGTATTATGATTGAAATATTGCAAACCAAAATATTGCGATAACTTATTCATTTATCAAAGCTGTTATGACATTGCAATTTCATATAAATTACTAGCTTATTTTCATCAAATAATAATATTGTTACACTTTATGAAAACACAATATTGAGAATTCAAAAAAAAATCGTTAGACTAAAGCATTTATGTAAGCAATTTACTTAAGTAAGTTTCGTTCAACATTACTTCAGTGTTTTCTCATACTATCTGCCCAGACATAACCTAGGTACTGTAACTGCGTTTATGTATGTCTTTAACTAAGCAAGCCTTAACTTAATCAATCTACAAAGTGGCCACGAGTCAGCTTATCGTACAAGGAACAAAGACACGTACAGACAGACATTACAACATCACGAAACATGATATCAGTTGCGGTTCAGTCTAAATACCGCAGAGCACTTGTGAAAGAGGCGTCAATGCGTCATCTCACCGCAGGCAAGAAGTGACAGCTGGACCGAGATGTCATTGTCATCTATAGATGACAGCAGATGACATCCTGTCACACATCCCACTGTGATCTATAGATAAGGCTCTGATGCTCGCTAGTTATTTAGGTTGTAGGTAATGAAAACATTGATTCATATTTCAAAGCAATACAAACACTGATTTTATTTACACATTTTACACTAAATGTTATGAAACTTTGGTACAGTTATAATCCTTATCTAAAACATCTAGAGCAGATCTAGATTTTCTCGCGAAAAAATCCAGCCACGGGCGTGACTACACCATTTACCAGAGCAATTTCAACATTAAGTTTATATTTAAACCCATAAATTATAGAAACAATTTATTACTGAACGAATCAATATAGTAAATTGCTTTGATATATTTGATTCTCATAATATTTGATAAAGTTTCAACTTAAAGTAATTCACGTCGTTCCAGTTCACATTTTGGTCCGATGTACGAGCAATTTGGGGCAAATTAAAAGACAATATAAATCAAATGTGTTCTGTTTCAAAATTGAAATTGCTTGTCATTAGCAAGCCTGAAATGTCATAGAACAATGCTTGTCTCGATCCGTTGTCGCAGCACCAGTACGAAGGCCGCACGTGATCACATTTCCACAGACATTAGACCCGAAAACGGTCACGCAAATATAATACGTTTAATAAATGTCTCGATACCAAAACGTTTTGGCAACACGCCGAACAATTCCACGACATCGAATTATTCGTCTATTCGGAGAATTCAATTCGACTAATACATGAAACATACAATCTGCAGTTCTGTAATAATCGATGACCTACTGTAAGAATTGAATCCTATGAGACAAAATTAAGTATACATTTTCATGTCCCCACTATACAACAAAAGATAGATGAGTTAAAGAGACAGTAATAAGCAAAAAACAGAATAATGCCAACATCTAATGTTATAGAGTGAAAGGTCAAAGTTGCAAGTGGCTATGAAAAGATTGAATACAATATAGAGGGCAGCTAACAATGGGACAGTATTTTGTTTGCAAGTAGCCTTATAGCGGAGTGAATAGAGTGGCAAGTGAGCGCGGGTGAGTAGAGGTGTTACAAAACGATGAGTGTTGGGTGTAGCGCAGCCAATGAGAGCGGCAGCACGTGGCGAGGCGCCGGTCAGAGGTCGCGCCTCGGGGAGCGAGGCGCAGCGCGTGCGCGTCCATTGTTAAAACGCTCTCGGAATTATGATGTGGTACGAGGCGATAGAAAATGAAAATCGCTGTCGAGTCACGTATGTTAGATGAATAGAGAACATTATATAAACTGCATCTCATTTAGAAAACATGTGCCGCATAAACCATCAATGTTTTACACGCGAGATAAAGTTTCTTAGATTAAATTAAAGTTCGGAATGTTATCTGTATGACACGCACGCGGAAACCACAAACCCTTCAGCTTTCCCTTTAATTCATCAAGTGAGACAACCGTTAAAACCATATCTAATCTGCCTCTAACCCGAGACACTCCGTTATCTGTGACAAGGCAAGAGAGGCTTTAATTCAATCAGACATGAGTTTCAGAGATAGGTTGTATCTGGTGGTGTCACAAGAGGGGCGCGTCGGCCAATAAATCGGCGTTGGCCCCGCGTGAAAGATGAAGTGCCCGCTTAACATACAATGAGTTCTGTTCGCTGTCGCAACGAGGCTTAGCTCAGGACAGCGTTGCTCGGAAACAGGCGTGTTCAGACGCTGTTAGGGACTCGCGCTAGTTCCGGGCGAGTATGTCAAAATTATTGTGAGGAATTGTTGCGGTGACATATCTTTAGTTGTGACAAATGCTGTTAGCCATGTGAATAATGTTTCATTCTAGAGCGAAAATGCAAAGTACTGTTATTAAGTATTCTGTCTTTGATTGATATAATGATAATAAGATAGGTATGTAAAAGAGGCCTTCTGCTTCCAATTATGTTAAAATTATATTCATAAAAACGTGTCCTCTAAATTCCTTCTGTATCACGTCCATTAAAATTTAAAATATGTAATACCTATATACATGAGTAACGCATATGCCAAAAAAAAAACAAAAGCAATCTCGTCCAATCACGTGTCCTTACTATCGCATTCTTAATCCAGCAAACGAAGCTTAGTATAAAATGTTGTGCGGTCTAAACGAAGCATAAGGTTAGTTGCTAACGAGTCTGGGTGTGTCCTCTGCACCAAATAACGCAGTAATAATAATTATGGGTGCAGTTAGATGCAATAGAACGGTATAAGATGTATACCAGCCCAGCTATTGGGCATAATTGAAGAGTATTACCGATAATTAATGTCATATCTACGAATAGGTGTAAAACTCAATTACTACTGACTAAATAAGCTATCTACCAATTAAACTAAGCCCCAATAGAAAGTGTACAAGGCCGTAGCAATAGAATTCATGTACGCTTAAACGGCAATTACGCTGACAAACATTATGCGGCGCGCGCCATTCAAAAAATAAAACCAAACTAAAATTAATTACATTCTTGAGGCACAAGATTAACGACGAGTAGTCTCAAACCAATTACGCTGTCAAAACATCACCTTGAAAGTCGAAATAAAGAAAACATCAAACAATTGGTGCTCGACATAACAATAATGGTTCCATTGTTGCATGAAGCGGTTCAGATACTGATGTAGATAATCGGGCCATGCGAAAACCAAAAATATTGCCTTTGTATTAATTAGTATGTTTCACAACTATTTTGTCCTCTAACGAAATCTTTTAAACTGTGATTTGTCATAGTCATAGTATACGCATATCAAATTGATGAGCAACCAAGCTTGGCTGACTGTTACAAAAAACTGGAACCTATTTGTAACGATATCTGTTGAAGTAATCACTGTTATTTGAGTATGAAGATGACTGTGTTGGCTATAAGCAGGATATAAAAGCGATTATTATTCGAAAGCAGATGAACGTATGATTAAAAAACGTCGTAACGTATTCTGATATTGAGTATTAGATTACCGTAGGCAATTGTAGTTGAGAAACCGCAAGCTATTCTAGACTTTATTTCTGGTAGGATTGCGCCACTGGTGGGTGTTTTTTTATTTCAGAATGGTATTATTATGGTATTATTTTGGTTTCAGAAAGGCATTAAGTCCGCCTTTGTACGGTTTTATTACTTTTGCATAAAGTTTTAATAAATAAAAAAATATTATTGCAAAAATGTTTCAACTTTTTTGATGAAGCAATTCTAATTCCTAATAGAAAAATGTGGAAGAGGAACACTGAACGAAGATGCTGCGCCGACCCCAAACGAATTGGGATTGGACAAGAAAAGGATGATCATAATTTACCACGGACCGTCAACAATCGAGTCAAACCTTAGAAACTCCGCAAGAAATATAAAATGAAAAGACAAAAACTCAAGGTCTCAAGAAATAAAAATCTTTCATAAAAGAAACGGTATTTCAGATGAATATTAACAAATATATTACTCTAAACTAGCACTATAACTGTCACTTCATTTGTTACGCGAATGTCATTTAAAACACACAATCGGCTAACTACAAAACATTAAGTATACCAGATTTATGTAAACTAATGTATAGCTGCTACAGAGCCTATATCTGCCGTTCTATACCAATCAATAGTATAATAGCTCCGTAAACGACACTAAATAACCTGGTTATAAGTTTTGACACTTGAGTGTTCTCATTTACCATTTTGAAGACATGATTTTCTTTTGTATTGTTGCTTTAGTACAATGGGGAATGGCATAAGTGACGGGAAATTCGCAGAAGTAATGACGGGAATGCAAAATTAAATGGAAATACTTTTATATGATTGCCTTTATTTTCGGTCTAGCGATTAAATACTAACTTCTAAACGTACTGACATACGTTTAAAAGGAGGAAAAAAGGTGAAAGAAGAGTTTTAGTATGGTAGACAAAGACACATGCTGCGCCGACCCCAAACGAATTTGGATATAAGTGCAAGCGAATTATGATGAAGACTTACGTTTCATTACACAATTAAATTCTTCGTAGCTCGGAGACAACAATAGTTTTAAAAGAGGTCTTAAATCATAATCCCAAAGTTATGTAGGCAGTCAAAGAACGAATGGCTCGTGTCTTAAAACGCCGCGCCGTCTATCTAAATACCTCACGAACCAATCTAGACGGGACAGATTAGTCCAGCATTCTTTAAACTTTCGGAATATTCAATCGATTGATGTATTAACAAAATGTATTAGAAATATAATTTGAATGCGGAGTAGCCAAAATGAATGTTTCGTCGATGGCATCTGATAAGTAAGTGGTTTTCGTAACGCCCCCCCGAGCGGTCGCGATACAATCGGGTACGCGTGCGCAGCTCTGCCATGTGTTATTTTTTAAACACACGTAACTGAACATCTGTGCGATCGAGATTAACAACCAGTTTCGTATCTTCTTTTTTCGAGTACAAAGAGTTTGTGAGATGAATCAATATGTTACAAGAATAAGATCCTAATGGCAGATATGTTTCATATGAGGACAGCCATTAACCTCAATCCCTATAGGACTTAATCGACCTTGAAGTCACATGTGATTATATCATTTATAGCTTTCTTGCCGACTCAAAGGTATCGATACGTTTATCGATACTTCAACTTTGACAGTTGAACAAAAGACGCAAGGTTGTAGGCCTCGATTCTGCAAGCGAGGTTTAAATGTCAAAGTACTCTAAGTTAAAAATATCTACCTAATCTTCCAGGTTTATCTGGGGATGGAAGCAAAACCTTTTAGTGTTTTTTCTTATCATCTAACTAACTGCTATCCGTTTTTACCAGAAGAAAAGTAAAGCACTCTACTTGAATGTAAGTAACTTACGCAGTTACTTATGCAAATATTTTTATGCATTTGACAAGCATTTAAACAAATTAAGAACCGTCAATAACGCAAACTTTCAAAAAAACTTTTGACAGTTTTAAATTCAAGAAATTACTAAACTACAGAACTATATATAATGAGTTATACTCAAGTTATCACTTTGAATTGTTTATAGATAAAGTCTTAGTCCTTCTACGGTTAAATGTTGCTGAAATCTGTACAGCAATTTTGGCGTAAAGTTTAAACATACGAACAGACTACTGTTCCATCACAATGTAGTACAGACATTAGTCGTACTCGTAGGAGTCGTCTAAAGGAAAATATGTTAATGCTACGCTCGTAGGCGGTCGTCTAGAAATCTGTCTTCACTATGCTATCATGATCTATACCTAAAGTGAACACATTATGGCCGACGCTCCTAGCGATTTAGACGCTCCCTGTTTTAATTTTAAATAAATCATAGAGGCTTGGTTAAGTTTGAAGATGATGATTTGATAAAAGAACTGTGTATTTTAAAAAGCCTTTTGAGCTTTACCTTATCAAAATCTAAAACAGTTTTTCTAAATAATTATTTTAGTCATCAAATCAGTATCGCTTGATAGGAATTTTCAGTTTTGCTACTAAGCTTACTACTTGGATGCGTTACACTCCAAGTCCATTTTCGCACCGAATTAAATGAACACAAAAACAACTCTTATCATTCTGGAAAATAAGAAGTACCCACACAGACGATGTCATGAGCATTACAATTTTGTATCAATACAAAATAAAATATAATAAAAACCCCATTTAAAATTCGCACCTTCGCCTCCCTCTCTTTACGATACCCATTGTCCACCAAATACGTATTTTATACACATATCCAACTTCACCTTAAACTGAAACCGATCAAAAGAAACCTGAGTCCATTGCCATCATAACTTCAATCACTTTCAATGGCGAGTCTTCGTTATCATGATCTTGTCGAAAGCAAGGTTAGGGATCGGTCAAGGGATAGTAGACCTTCACCTCAAACCTTGATGAGTCACAGTCGTAAGTCGATCAACATTATTGTCCGTTGATATTGATCCTAACGACACGACTTGCAACGTTACACACTAATTATATCTTTATACCGTTGCCTAATGTTAGGGTTGGCAGTGCGGAGATGTGGGTACAGCTATCTGTGATTAATTGATAGGTAAGGTTTGGTGGTACACTGTTGAGATGATTGATTGGTATTAAAAGAGCTGTTAGTACGGTTTCTAAGACTATAACTTATTTTGATAGCCTCGCACAGTTAGTACGTCATATTATACCACAAACTTCTATAAGCCCGTATTCTTTTAACCAACGAAATCTGACTACATTTTGGTTATAGCATGCTTTTCTTCCCTTCTTGTCACCGTTTTTGCCACAAAAAGCGTGCATAAACGCATCACGCAGATTCTAGCTTTTCATGCTTCTTCAAGAGCTTTTACTCGGCAACCCTACCCTAAGTACATTGTTGTGGCACGCGGGCGTTTCTATGACGTCTGTCGGGAGCATTCGAGTTCGCTTTCGACGAACACTCGCGCTATCTGATCAAAGCAGTTTCGTAATATAGATCTCTGCACGCATCGGTCTAAAATTCTTCAAGCGGCCTTGTCTTCAAACATTTGTAATTTCTGGACACCTGATAAAGATATTGTGCTGTTATCTTTGTATCAAAGACTTTACTTTTACTTTTAGCTTGTCTTAGTTTGTTCAAGGTTTGAACTGGTGATTGAGAAAATCGAAGGGGTCAAGCTACTATGTAATTATGATTTTGACGAGATTAGTTTTTCAAACTACTTACAAGGTAGTGTGGGCTGGCATCTTGAAAGTGGACCAAGGGATTATGCTTAGAGAAGCAACCGTGTTTTTAGTGATGGCACTCATGACTAGCAGTTTGTAAAATTAAGTCTATTTAGCAATAGGTGTTTACAGGTTAGGATTGTATTTGGATATGCCTTTATAGACCTTTTCTTAGAACTTTTTAGCTGAGCAAAGACCAGGTTCAGTGTAATCAAATTGACCAGCTATTTTATCTCGATGTTACGGGGTGGGCAAGACACCGACTATTAGGTAATACCTGAAAATTCTAATTCTAATTGATGATGATGAAATAAACAGCTTTTTCCTACAAAAGTGCAAAACTCACACGGTCAAAATGTATTTTTTTTTACTGTATCCATAAGTATCCAAAGTATGGGTTAGACTATTTGTCTAACCCGTACTTTGGGATATACGTCACGCGAAGCCGCGGGCATAGGCTAAACTAACAACTTTCTACGTATGCCCACTTAAAATTTCGCTTGTTATTTATAAAACGTTCGATAAGAGAATAAGAGAAGCATGTATCGATAAAATTGAATGATTCGAGAATGTTTTGCGTTCATATTGAACAATACAAACAATTCATTTATCATAGATAACAAGGTGGAGTACGAAACAATAGGCCCACTTGTAAACGTTTATTTGTTATTTATTATTATTGATTTATCTTTAAGTTTTCGACAAGCGAATTATGATGGTGTGTGATGTTAAGTTTGAATAATTTTATAGGCTTCGTTTTTAATTTTTTATTTAGTGGCTGTTCTTTTTATTCTTAGTATTTATATTAGAAAGGTTCCGCCAGAACTGGAAGGAGGACGCACGCGTTCGAGAGAAACGGAAGGAGTGGAGGGAGGCCTTTGCCCAGGAGTGGGAAAGAGCAGGCTAGAAAAAAAAAATTACTTAACATCGTGCCTGTATAGTACAGTCACATTTCGGTAGTTAAGTTTTAAGTTCCATGTAATAGGAGGTGAGCGTATTCCCATCAATCGCTTAAATCCAGACTCCGTGGCTGTTACTGAGGAATTCCTGATAGAAAAACCCAATAGCACTTTATACGACACAATAATCAAACCCAGGACCTCAAGTTCACCAGCGTTTGTGACCACTATCTCAAAGAGCAGTTTTAGTTTTCAATGCGGTTAGTTTCATATCAGTCCTAGAGCTTTAGTATAATTATGCTCAATCATAAAGTAAAGTAGCTTCTGCTACCATAATGGCATTAACAGGCGTGAAATGAATTTTAAACAGCATAAACCGTCTGATAGGTTAATGAAAATAACCGTAACATAGTTTAGTATTCATGGTTATAAAATCACATTATTGAAGTTCTACACTTAATCATATTATGACCCTAACTACCATTAAACATGATGAGACAACATTTTTTTTTTGTTTTTTTAAAAACCTTGCCCCACACTAGGAATTTCTTCTTCTTCTTTACACAACTAAACACCCAGACCTGAAACAATATCTGTAGGTCATACAAATATTAGTTATGCGCTGGCATCGAACCCACAACACGCAGCGCAGCAGTCCAATCGCTTAGCCACTGCGCCAACCGTGTAACTTAACTGAACTGTACAGTCACACACTTAAGTGTTATCTAAAGTATCTTGTCTCCCAAGTACAGTCGCTATCAATTTGTTACGACAGCTATATGAACCGAAGACATATGTCCGATTCAATCGAAACTTTTTGTTCAAAATCTCTCTCTGTACAATTTCATAGAATTCAACAAAAATGTTGTAAGAGTATCAAAGGTTTCCCGTCAAAGTGGCATTGCTATTGGATTACAGTACTTTATAAGGCGTGTCAGTGAAAAGTCGACTGTGATACGCGTTTTTATAACAATATCATATACGGACGCCTTAACTGGATGCGACGATCGACTTTCGAGTCGGCGAACGGTTTGAGATTGTAGTTTGATGGATTTTGAACTATATTTGGAGCGTACTTATAATTGAAAATCTAAACAAAAAGTTGCAGGCTCGCTCTGACGGCTTATTCAAACTCAAACTCAAACTCAAATATTTTATTTCAATTAAGCCATTACAGGCACTTTTGAATGTCAGAAGGACGGAAGAAGAACGAAACTACGAGTGCAATACGTCATTCCGAAAGCCACCACGCCGAACCACACGCCACCGAATGCCCGCAACAACGAACACTGCGAGCACGAAAGCACGCAGCGACGCAACCGCAACAACGAATGCTCGAGACCCCGAATCACGGAACAACGAATGCACGCCGCAACGCGCAACCGCCGCCCCGCGACCCGGAGCCCCGCACACCCGCCGCCACGGCACACGCCGCCGCGCGCCCCCGCACCCACACCACTCGCCGCCGGTAACATCCGGCGCCGCGCAGCCCGACGCAGCAACTCCCGAAACGACGCATTGCACTCCTACGCTACAGTCACAATCACAAGGCATAATAACTTGTGAAAGTACTGTAGTTGCCAGTTCCCTAACGTAGATCTCATGAAGAAGAACGGGCAAGAAACTCCATGGACACTCTTTTAAATCAGAATTTGTTACAAAATCTTGGTACATTATATCATTCATGTTGAGATGGTATTATGTGAGAACTATGTAGCAAGACGTGCAAGTTAAGAGCGTCCAGAGTAAAAAGATATAATAAATCAAAGAAAAATATATATATACACCATGGCAACTAAGGAATGACCAGTCTCCACTGACAGCGCCCGTTCACGAACATGACGCATGGATCAGCACCATCTAACTCAACCATTTTGAAGGGAACTAAATGATCCGACACACCCGCCACCATCAGCGAGACATTTGAGTGAGCATGACATTCTCTCAGCCACCAGGGCAACGTCACTAAAATATAACTAAATGTAAAAAAGTAAAAAGTGGCTTTATAGTACATAGTACTCACACATGTGCCATGCAATTATACAATATTAAGACATTGAATCTATACAATGCAAAGATATTTTTACAATCTTCTGCAGCCTCTACAATAACTTCACATGATAATCGATTTATTTGCCCCTATGGTTGTGGAGCAGGACCAGCATTGAGCCAAGCATTTTTATCATCAATGTAATCCCCCAACTTGTAGTATGCTTGCCTACATAGTGTGCGTTTTATACAAGATTTAAATTTCGTCTCATTCAGTTGAAGAATGTGAGGGGGTATTTTATTGTAACATTTTAAACAGTACCCCATGAAAGATGAGTCTACTTTAGCTAGCCTGAAACCTGGTTGAACCAGTTGGTCCCTATTTCTCGTATTATAGTGGTGTCTATCCCCTCTTTTGCTAAATAAATGCAGATTTTTCCTAACGTACATGATGTTTTCATAGATGTATTGACAAGGTACTGTCATGATGTTAATTTCCTTGAACAGCTCTCTCAGAGATTCGCGCCTTCGTAGACCATATATGGCTCTAATGGCTCTTTTCTGCAGAATAAATATAGACTCGATGTCTGCAGCCCGTCCCCATAGTAAAATACCGTATGACATAACACTATGAAAATAGCTAAAATAGACTAGTCTCGCGGTATCTACGTCAGTAAATTGACGGATCTTCCTAACAGCATATGCTGCTGAACTCAGCCGTCCTGCAAGAGATGTTAAATGCGGACCCCACTGTAGCCTTGAGTCAATCGTTATCCCCAAGAAAACAGTTTCATCGACAAATTCTAGTTTCTCTTGATTCAATACTATGTCACAATCTGTACTTTTGACATTTGGTAGAGCAAATTTTATGCACTTCGTTTTTTTCCCATTTAATACTAAATTATTGACGGTGAACCAATTATGAACCTGCAGTAAGGCGTTATTTACGTCATCAAGACTTGTGGCACGTCTGTTTACCTTAAATATTAAAGAAGTATCGTCGGCAAACAATACCATTTCAGGTTGATTTTTAAATAAATGGGGTAGATCATTAATATAGACCAAAAAGAGAAAAGGACCTAATATCGAACCTTGTGGCACACCCATGCTTACTTTTAAGCCCATTGAATTGACACCATTTATTTGTACTTGCTGATGTCTATCGCTTAAATACGACTTCATTAAACTGAGCGCAAGTTTCCCTAAACCGTAATGTTCGAGCTTTATGAGAAGGGTTTCGTGGTTGACGCAATCAAATGCTTTCGAGAGGTCACAGAAGATCCCTATGGCGTCTTGTGACTCTTCCCACGCAGTAAATATATGTTTTAATAAGGTGACACCGGCGTCAGTCGTACAACGTCCTTTGGTGAAACCATACTGTTTCTCATGTAAGATTTTATTGGTGTTAAAGTGGATGAGCATTTGATTAAGCATTACCTTTTCAAACACCTTGCTAAAAACTGGCAAAACGGATACGGGTCTATAGTTATTGGTGTCTTTACTATCACCGGATTTGAAAAGAGGTATAACCTTGCTGTATTTCATAAGGTCCGGGAAGACTCCCTGGTCCACACACAAATTAAATATTAAGGCTAAGTACGGAGCTACAGTCTCAATAATAGCTTGGCAAACTTTAATCGACAGTCCCCATAGATCTTCGGTTAATTTGACTTTAATTTCCTTAAAAGCTTTAATGACTGCTATGGGGTTTATATGTTTAAATTGAAACTCAACCGGACAGGCTGAAACGTTTGCTCTTAATAACTCAATAGAAAGCAAGGGTGACGAATTTAAGGTTTCAGTAGTTTTAAGTGGGATACCAGTGAAGAAATCTACAAATTCTTGAGCAACTTCGTTTTTAGCACTTAAAAGGCCACGTGAAGTCTCTAGAGTGATATCATTATTATTTTTTTTATTTCTATTCGTTTCAGTATTGATAATTTTCCAAACCGTCTTTATTTTATTATCGGCGGATTTAATCTTGTTGCTAATGAATAAGGCTTTAGCTACTTTGCAAGCGTTTTTGAAGATTTTCGAGTAAGTTGCAACATATTTATTAAAAGTTTCTGAGTTAATGTAAGGCTTAAGACCGTACAGCTCAAAAAATCGCTCCCTACTTTTCCTAATGCCCTTAGTTGCCCAGTCACTAAACATAAACTTAGGGCAAATAGATTTAGTTTTCGTTTTTATTGTTTTATTGAACTCTGTGTGAATCACCGAAAAGAATTCCTCATAAAATATATTTACATTGTCAATAATCTGGCTTGGAATGCCTAAATAACTAATTAAATTATCATTAAACCTATTTAAATTGCTGGGTGTTATTTGTCTAGATTTTATTTGGATTTTTTGTACTGGTGTGTAGGACTCGAAAACCACGGATTGACCGCTGTGATCAGAAGGTAGGTAATTTACAATGGATTTATTCAAGTATTCACAACAACAAAAAACATTATCAATACATGTAGCAGAATTTGTAGTAATTCGGGTTGGTTCTGAAAACACGTTTAACAGATTGAATGATTTAAAAAGATGTAAAAATCTACTGGTATTCGAATTTTTGTCTAAAATATTAACGTTAAAATCACCACAGATAACCAGAGATTTAGGACTAGTTGCAAGTTTAGCTAAAGCATCTTCCATTACTGACTCAAATATAGAGTAGTTTTGATAATTTGGGGGTCTGTAAACGCACACTATTATATGCTTATCGAGCTCAACACAAGACAGCTCAATATTATATTCAACAGATAGATTAACAATGTCACTACGAGTTTTAAATTTAATACAATTTTTAATTAAGATTAATGAACCCCCACGAATCTTAGATTTACGGTTAAAGCAACTGCCCACACTGTAATTTGCGTAATTAATTAGCATTTCATAGTCTCTTAACCAATGCTCAGTGAAACAAACAATTTCAAACTTTGTTCTTTCTAAAAACAATTCAATTTCAAGTTGCTTTGAAGAGAAACCTTGAATATTTTGATGAAACAATTGCAAGTCATTCTGCTTAGCCCCTTTTTTACATTTAGGTCTTTGAGAGCCAGAAGGTACATTTTTATGTTTTGGTATAACATTAATAGTACTGGTATCTTCTGTTGTCTTACTGACTAGTTTAAATCATCCGGAGTGGGTCCCAAGACTCCCATGCTAACAGGCAATGAAATCCCACTAATATTGGACCCCACTCGAGAATTGTCTAACGTTACACAAGGATTGAAAACATTGTAAAAAGAATTATTAGTATAATTACTAATATTGGCCGTGTTAATTATAGAACTATGCATCGACATACTACCTATGTCTGAGTTAATATTATAAACTAATAGCCTAGCTATTTTGTGTCTACAACTAATAGGTAGATACACATTACCCCGTGTCAACTTAAGTCTATCAACAAAACTGTTGGTATCAAAGTATATAAGTCTGTGTTTGAGTGTCAAGCTCCAGTTGTGATGCTGGTGGTCTCGACTAAATAAAACTTTTGTTTTGATTGTCTGCATTAAGGTTTGTGACTGAATTTAATATTTGTGGACAATTTGACTGCCACTTACGAAGATGAAACTTTGCTGACTGAAGAGTGTTTACTACACCTTGGCAAAGTTTAATGACTGACTCAATCGAGTCACCACCACTCAAATAGTCGTCTACATAAAAGTCACGTCTGATAGACTGACTAACTTCTGGGTCTGAACATTGATCTGCAAGTGACACCAAGCACTTGGTGGCTAGATATGGAGCTGAAGACGTGCCGTATGTCACTGTATTTAAGGTATACTTTTTTAAAGGGTCTGAAGAATTAAATCTGAAAAGAATTTGTTGTAAGGGACGTTGAGATGGCTCGACTAAGATTGCTCTGTACATCTTTTCGATGTCGCCTGTTACAACAAATTTATGTTGCCTGAACCGTAAAAGTATGGATAGTAAATCTTCTTGTACGGTTGGACCTACGATCTGGATGTCATTGAAGGACTTTCCCGAGGTGCTGGCGGCCGAAGCGTCGAAAACTACGCGAAGTTTCGTAGTCGTACTCGACTCGCGGACAACACCATGATGAGGTAAATAATAGTTTGTATCTGAATTATTGTTTGTTTTGGATTGTTCTGTCATGTGATTAAGTTCAATGTACTCTTGCATGAATTGTAAATATCTTGTTTTGTAAGTGGAGTCCCGTTCAAACCTACGCTCGAGGGAGAGAAATCGACGCCTGGCCAGCCCATAAGAGTCACCCAAGCACTCAGGCGAGTCCTTCAATGGTATGGTGACCACGAACTGTCCATTTGTATCACGACGTGTGGTTTCTTTAAAAAGTTTTTCACAAACCTGTTCATCTGTTGATAAACAGCTACCATTTGACACAGTATCGAGTTCCCAGAAGCGAGTCAGCTGATCAGACTCCTCATGTGTAAGAAAATGACAATAAGAAGGTTGTGTGTGACGCGGAGACTGTGTAACACAGCCCGAAATAAGCCAACCTAATTTTGATGACTGTAATCTCGGTTGATGTTTACCTAAATTAATTGTATCGGAACCTAAGACGTCCCAAAACACTTCAGCGCCTACAAGAATATTAATAGCCGAAGGTACATTGAATGAAGGATCTGCTAATTGAATACCTGGCGGAATGGTTATGTATTTTTTATCCACATAAGAGCCAGGCATCGACTGTGTGATATTTGGTAAAACGAAACAGTTTATCGTCGCCTTATAGCTACCATAACATGATTGTAAATGAAGACGACAACTTTCTGAGGTACTAGAAACTTGTCCGTTAATACCTGTGACGGTAGACCTAGTGCTGTGAGTCACTAGACCAAGCTTCCCGCAGAGCTCTCGGGTGACAAAGTTGGAGGTGCTGCCGTTATCCAAGAGGAGCCTGGCAGTATGAAGTTCTCGCTCGCCGTCTCTTACCGTGCGCATACATCGGCCATTTACTTTCTTGTAACCCATTCAAAATCCAGTCAAAATTATAGTCTTCATATCGCAAAACAGAAGTTTTATTTAGTCGAGACCACCAGCATCACAACTGGAGCTTGACACTCAAACAGTCTGTCACTAAAGTGACCAACTAAGAAATGAACATGCCTGTTTAGCATGTGTATATAATTATTTTTCCTGTTTGACAATTTTTTGAGGTATGGAAAAGCACACAAAATTATTTTCCGACACTTCAACTTTAACAACTCTGTTACATAATTTGTGATGTCTTCTATTTTAATTTTTGAGCTATTTCCTACAAATATAGTTATATCAGTATTTATATTATAAACATTTTTAGTTACTGAGGCCACTATCTGTTGGTATGTTGACCCTGGCATACAATGATTTTGATGGGAAAAACTCAGGTTATTACTTATTAATTTACCTACACCTCTTCCTATACTATCTGAGAACATTATTGAGTAAGAATCATGACTATTATAAATCTCCGGCTGTACCACTTCTAAATATTCTTGTGTAATATCAGCTGTTACTTGTTTGAGTGTACTGTCCTGAAATGAATTCACGGCCTGGGATGGGTCCTCCATTACCTCAGGCTGGACAGTTTCATATAGGGGATCTGACTGACAACGACATTGACTCATTACCAACTCATTCGCAGCAAGGATATGCTCCCTAATTTGGTTCTGAGAATTCAGATACCTACTGGAAAGGGTACTGAGTTTGTCCTTAAGAACCTGTATTTCAGACTGCAAATGCTGAGTATCAATTTCATAAATTTTTATGCTATCTTCTAATTTTATTTGATAATTATTTACTTTTTTAACTAATTCAACACGCTCTTTCCTTAGTGGAATATATTTAGAAAAGAGTTTATGCTGTTTCTTAAATTGATTACATTTTTTAATTAATCTATTCAGTTTAGCATATTTTTTAAGTTTCTTATTGCTAACTTTATAATTATGTTTTACTAAGGAATCTTCAGTCAGATCAATAGTTATTAAGGAAGAGGGGTTTCTATTATTATTTACTAATTCGTTATAAAAGAGATTTGTTTGTTTAACCTGAGAACATTCATTTTCTCGTTGTAATTTTAAAATAAGACTATTGGCATTAATTAACTCATCTTCTAAGTCCCTAATTTTATATAAAGCCTCCTCATACAGGTTACTACAATTATTAAAACCATCCGTGACCACCTTCAATTGATCCCGTTCATCAACAACGTCCAAGTATTGCTGATGTAGGTCTACTAACTCCCTTTTTAAGCTGGAATTTTTGGCATTAATCTCAACGACTTCCACCTCACTCTCTTCTCTCTCTAGTAACAGTTGTTGGACTTGGAGATTTGATTGTTTGAGTTCTTGGAGGGCCGTTCTCAATTTTAGCTCCATATCCATCTTACGAGTCATAACAGGCATGGTCTCCGGAATGGTAACTGAAATTAGAAGTAAAGAAACGGTGAGAACTAATAGAATAGACTTATAAAGAAAAGTTAGGGATGAGTGGGGAAAAATACATGAAATTAAACTAAAACAGGGAAAAGCCTTCAGTTATGAAAGAATTGAGGTAGGCTGCTGAACTAGGTTTAAAAGATTATCTATAAATTCAATTTAAGTATCTAATTGAATATTCAATTTGCTTTACTTTGACAAGAGGGTAGCTTGCTTGAGAAAAAAAAGAAAATTACTTAAACTTACTACTTTAAACCAATAAATAATGCACAATAATGATCATAAAAACTAATAAAAAGAATTAATACAGTAAAGACCGATCAAACAAACAGAACTATGGATTTATTCTCAGTTTTGTTTCATACGAACGGTTGTCAACAAAGCGATTTAGAACCCGTCTAGAGTAGTAAATCAGCAAAAAAATGGACAAGAAATTGTCATAGATGTATTATAAAGTTAAAAGTTACGATTGTGGGCTGATACTAAATAAAAGTTAACAATACTTCCCCTGAATTATCCGATAAACACCAATCTCCGTAGCTAGAACATCAGCTGTTGATTTTAGGTTACCGGTGATGTTTTGTTACCGAAATCTTTATTATTTATCAGGAAAACAATTATCCTGGGTATTTACGCATTTATAAGACGTTTACACAAATAATTACACCTTATTAGAACTTAATTACTATTTAAAATTAATTTTAAAATACGGAACATAATTTTTACATGTCACTGGGGCAGTGTTGCCAGCCTAAAAATCTAAATATTAAAGGTTTATTAACAAGTCACCGGGGAATGTTACACTGTTAGTTCTCACAATGAATGCTCACACGCTTATTGGGAATTTTCACTTTTGACTTTGTCAGAGACCTAATTGAATCGCAAGAAAATAATCTGTTACTTCAGGTATTTATAATTATGACTAAATATTTATTTAAACTTCATGCACAATCGTGGTACATAGGCGGACTTAATGCAACAAGGCATTCTCTACCAGTCAACCTTAGTGTTAAATAAGACAACATTGTGGTAGGGTACAAAATATCTAAAAAACAAAATCATTGTATTCAGTAAATATTGCCTCGGTTACCTCGTTGGTCTAGTAGACGCAAGCACGACTGCTGTGCATGAGGTCCTGGGTTCGATTCCCGGGTCGGGCAAAGAGTAATTAGGATATTTTCACGAAGTCTTGATTTGTACCTGGTTGATGGCAATAGGCTCGTCTCTTATTACATGGTACTTATGCACGACTGGCGAAATGTGACTGTACTAATGAAAACACCTCTGCCTAATCCTTCGAGGATTATAGGCGTTATGTTACGTTATGTTTTCAGTAAATACAGAACAAAGTTATTAAATTCTAAGTTTCTACACAAAATACCCATTTCGTAACTACTCAAGTACTTCTTTCGTACAGTGGCGGCCACATCATTTGTAACCAACAAATTCTCAATTAATATTCATCTAGATCTGTATCTCGACGCTCGACTTTTGACTGTTCCACATCGTAGCGATATGAGAGATATGGCATAAGTAAATAGAGGTTTAATTAAAATATTTTTTAACTGAACGTAACTGTAAATTATCTTTGGCTATCTTGATCTTCTACGGTTTCGTCATGCGTATTCGACGGCAAATACTTGCAATTAACTTTTGTATATAAAATATGAACACCAAATTGCTGGTTTTATTCGATAATTATATTTATTACCTCTAAAATTCATTTTAAAATTCATGTCATTTGCGCAAGTTACGCGATCAATTCTGAAAAGTGTATTCAATTGAATAAAATATTGATCTCCGTCTGAATGTACCTGTTTATTCATTCACCATACTTTTACAACGTCTATTCATATTACGCGTTACACACATAACCAATGAACTCATTAATTACAGGAACCAGTCAAAAAATAAAGTGAGGACCACCCGCGACCAGTTTCTCTCGGCCTCTAGTGTATCGAGTTGCACTTCCTAGTAACAGTCACGCGTGTACATCTTTTTGACGGTTTTTTTTCTTGTTTTTTTTTTTATGGCAATAGCTTGGTAGTGTGGGAAACACTGGCTGGTTATTTTTACTTTTTAGTATTGGTTCAAGGTGCAATCATAATGGACCCATGTGGTGGGTAATGAAATGACTCAATCTCGCAGAGAGGAGGCCTGTGTGCCAGCAGTGGGAACGCTATGAGCTTATAGCCGATACCCAATGTTGGTTAGACTTGTGCTGAGTGGTGTAACCGTCGTACAGCCAAATCATAGGTCTACAGTTCGAACCCAAGGCCCCCTACTTTTCAGGTTCATGTGATATTTCTCGAATGCAACAGACAAGTCAGAGGTACAGTGCAAAAAAATCTCTGACACAGTAAAAAAAAACAATGGGCTTGTTATGTATCGAGAATAGGGGATCGGACTGGGTCAAAATAATATATTCTGTTTAGTCCGTAAGTTAGATTATCGAAAAATATTGGATACGTGTTTTTTGTTTTATCAAATCAATAAAAAATGACGAAGATAAAACGCGTCAAAGATCATGGAGTGGGGCTTGAAACGTCACTTGTAGGTACAAAATGTACTATCATATGGCGTCACACGAGTTTTCGAAGCACTGTATCGTCTTCATTTTTTGTTTACGTGAGAAAAGAAAAAACACGTGTCCAATAATTTTTGGAAATCTATCTGACGGACTAATGCCCGGTTTCTGAGGCACTATATCTGTGGTTTATCTATTCATATGCGTACATTTGAATAGATAAACCACAGATAAAGTGCCTCAGAAACCGGGCATTATTCGTTTTTTTATGTCCGATCCCCTATTCACATCTTACTTACACCTACAGATATCAGGTAACAAGACCATCATTATTATTCTCTTGCCGTTATCCTACTTCATTTGAAGCCGACGCAACATGTGTTCTTCTTCCTTACTTCTCCATTACTCGTCATCACAGCAGTCACCTCCTTTTTTGCTTCATATATATACTTTACACAGAGGAGCTCGTGGCTTAATAAGAACTGCCACTCGGGTCGATCTTTACGTAAAGCTGTGCTTGCCTAGGTCAGTCTGTGGATGGGTGACCGCCCGACATACCGAGTTTCCTCCGTGCCTCGGAAAGCACGTTAGGCTGTTGGTCCTGGCTGCCATATATAGATCGTAGTCAGTGACCTGAAATTCTGACATCCAGTCTTACCAAAAGGGTATCGTATTACCTAGTATTAACTGGGTTGTGGAGGTCTGATAGGCAGTCGCTCCATGTAAAATTCTGGTATTCAGCTGCATCCGATTAGACTGGAAGCCGACCCCAACATAGTTGGGAAAAGGTTAAGCAGATGATGATATACTTTACACAGTCCATTCATCGTTTCTTTGGTCAAAATGTAAGATATAATATTTAATTATAATAATATAATATATATTAAATATATTAATTATATTTTAAAAAAACATTTAGTAATATATTTATTATATATATATATATATTTAATCAATGATGATTATAACATTGGCCATTTAGGCCCAAATCGTTCGCTCTCACAATCTATAAAGAAGGCCTCTCATTCAGTAGTGACCGCCTACTGTTTGATAAATTACTTTTTTTTACCACACGGCTTTATATTTATTAAGGGTAAAGCGGACGCATTTTATCATATTAATAATATTGTAACTATTCATTATTTGATTAATAATTCTCGAGTTAATTACTAATCAACTTGTTAAGTACCTGCAATTAATTAATTATTTATTACCTTTACTTTGTATATTAATTAGTACAAGTACAATACTTTAACATCCTCGTTAAATTTAAGCGTTTTCTTTTAAAATCATTCATCCTTATTACAATTTTAGTATTTCAAAAGATAATTATAGTAGTATTGCTTAAGATTAAATTCAAAGGTTGTGTTAGAAACTTTTTCTATTTTATCCAATAAAGATACACAATTTGTTGGAAAATTATCAAAATATTTTCAAATTATTATTCAAAAATATTTATGCATGAGAATTCAACTCTATCAAATATTGAATCACCGATAAAACGCATAGTTATTCAATAATTAATAATTCTTTTCTATTAACATGCCAGATTAACATATATTCAGAAGCTTTTCCCACAGATGTCACAGAATTAGTGTTACTTGATGGCAGTTGAAGGTCATTACTCCACGAAATTAATTCTCACGGCGAGGCATTAAGCTTTGATCCGTTTGAGATGAGACATATTGTTAACCAACATATATTTTCCCACCCTCGACACAACTCCCGACCTTAACACAAGTTATTACAGTTCAAATTCGTAAATGTACAGTACGGTTTAAAGTGGTACTGTCAGATATCTTAAAGGAATCAGCTGTCATTTCACACGCAGCTTTGGATGGCCGAATGAATGTCACCGACTCGTCTTCTTATCTCGGGATCTATAGAGGGAGGTTAATACCTATAAATAAACAATGTTATGTTACTACCTGCTTTCGTGCGAGGGACGCAGGAATTATCTGGGCTTGTAAAGTGCGCAAATATGTGAGGTTTCAGTGTAGGTAGTAATTTTGGGTAAGAAATTAGTGGTTCGGTTTAATGTGTTTTTTTTTCTTTTTGCAAGAAGATTTATTTAATTTATTATACACATTTTTTCATAATATCTAGGTTTAAGGATATATGCAAAACACAAAAAAGCAAAAGTGCGTTTCTGTACAAATCAACACACTCACTCGGCGGGTTTGTTATCTTTATACACCATAAATTAAGCTTTTATGTAAATATGTCCTGAACAATAAACCTTTGTAAACCCTTGTAGATCCGGATCAACAAAAATATAAGATCAAATGAGGCACACATTTCAGTGACAAGCAGCCAAGGCTGTGCCAATAATAATTTACTTATATGGACGTAAAACTGACTTCTCTACCCACCCACGAAGGTTTTAATGCGCTCAAGATTACAGCGTCGCATCGAAACAGTAATTTCGTACCTTATTTAAGACATGTTATAGTCAAATTAATGAAATTTGCAAGATACAGATGAGTTTTTTCGTGTGGGTGTTTATAGTATTATGCTAATTGAATGTGGGTATGTTGGAAGCCTGCGAAGGGAGTTTAAGAATCAATATTTTACTTGCTAAAGGAGTTGATAGGGTAATTATTGTAGTTGAGGTATCGTGATGCAGGATTGGGAGTCATTGAAGTGCCAGTAACTTTCAGGATTCAATAAAAAGCAAGACATAGTAGACGCACTAGCGGGAGGCAAGGCAAGCCTTGTAGAGCAGAAAAGCGACTACCCCGCAAAAAGATCATGCGAACATTTTATTATTTAAGTTATTAGCACTAAAGGCGTGAAGCATCAAAATACCGCCATACTCTCGCTAAATAACGCATATAATGTGACACCAAAACCGCTTGATCGCCACATACGACAATTATAACACAATTATTAACACTAAAGGTTGATCATTATTAAAATTAAAAAATAACCACTATCATGGTGCCCGTAAAAAGACGAAACAATGAAAGTGAACAATTTTGATGAGAGGCACAATTTTTGGTGAGCGCGATACTTTTCGCGCTTAATTGGCCGCCCAAATGAGCAGAGTGCCTTAATTTAAGCGAATTTAAGCGAAGCGGCTACATCAAAAGCAGCTTTATTTATTGTGCCAGCAAACAAGATTAGACTTGACGTGGCTCCGAAGATAATTTTAATGGTGCGTTTGACGTCACGTCAAGTGTAAGATTCTGTTGTACGTCGGCATTTTAACAAGCTTTCACCTTTATTCGGTAAACATTTTCGACGATTTTTTCTTAAGTAATGAGCTGAATAAAATTGGTATAAAATTATTGATTTCACGTAAAAAAATAAGCTAATTACGGACTTTATTGCGGTTTTTTTCTTCCATAATAACATGCAACACGGTTGTTCCAATAATGTTAATAAAACGAATCAAAACAAACAATTATTATCAATTTAAAAAACATTTTCCTCCTGTGTTTCTTAAAACACTGACATTGAAGCGAGACAAAAAAGATAAAAGACTACAACGTTAATAAGAAGTAACATAATAATAAAAGAAATACTGCGAGTATAAAAAGATACCGCAAATGCGCGGGGGCCGGTGTCCATCACTGGTCTAGCTATGTTTGAGTTTGATGCCCGTCGTGGGTATTGTCTTAAGAGCTTTTACACTTGCGGACAAATTAATATGCACAGATTTTTCTTGTAAATAGTTTAAGAATTTATTTTCATGAACTTAACAGTGTACTTTGTGAATGAACTAACTATTCTCAAAGCTGGAAAAAGCCAAGACCTCCCTCTACCAATTACACGCAGTTCTGTATTTTATTTATAAATACCGAATGCAGGTCCTAAATGAAAGTTGAGAATAGAGAATCATACAAAATAAAGGATACCAATATTTTTCAAAAAACCACATCGACTCGTTTTCTGGGATCGCTCGATCCAAAACATCAGAACAAAAAGAGTTTGGTATATCTTTGAAAAATAATGCTCCATGAAACTCTGAACAATATTTCACCATTAATTCAAGTTGGTCAGTTTATCGTGTCCTCCAGTGCTTACCGGTTTCATCACTGCTTGCCTCACTAATATCTCATTCACGCATGCGTCACTCTCTTTACAATCTTTAATATCAGTTTTAGATCACGTTTGATCTTCTTGACCCTTGATTTCGGCTACCGTAAGCACGATTTTTTCTCAATCTACCCACTTTAAAATACACTCAAAGATCGTACAGATAAAGTTGATTTTGGATCAAATTGTGGTTTGCTAGCGGGTCGTTTGAACCATCTCATGTTAACAATCACAGATTAGTATGTTAAATAGTTAAAGTCTTGGCATTTTAGTATTGAATAAGAATTAATAAATAAATCAAGTACATTTTGTTGATTGAAGACATCGGTTTGAATCTTTCAGGGTCCGTTATTGTTGTTTGCGAGAGCGTGATAGAGCGGAAAACGTATGTGTTGTATGTTCTTTTATTCAGTCTAATGGTTGTGATTTATCTAGACTTGATAGATACTACTTCATTATTATCATCCGGAAGGCGTACTGTAGATAGGCCACCCACAAGGCAAATCTAACTTGTTAATGTTATTAAACACATCCGATATGGCAGTTCATTATGAAGTGTTTTTTTAATTATTTTATTTTGTGACCTTATGTTTAAAGTTATTCGAAGTTCGATAAGAATTTATTTTGATGAAATGAAGCAAATTTCCATCTCCTAAGATTAGCCATAATTATAAATGGCATAAAAGGTATTTATTTCCTCAAGTAATTATTATAACAAAATAACTTTAATACAAAAATGACAAAACCCACAGTTTCATTAAAAACCCATTCACACGAACCGATGCGTCTGCGCATTGAGATCGATGTTTTGCAATAAAAATCATCGCGGCCCAAAGCCATTAAGTTAATGAATGGCGTATATGGAGCAACATCCTGTAGACGTAGGAAGTCAGACCAGTTTCTGACTAATAACGGAGATGAGACTTAATGTGGCCACATTAAAATGTACGAAACGATGGTCTGAATTCGATGGAATGATTGAAACGTGTGGCCCGCACTTAAGTCTTAAGGTAAGGTCGTACGATGGAATTTATGTGATCATGTTTCGGATCTTCTTTCGTAATGGGATTAGAAAATTGGCATACTTATTTTTATTATATTTTATGCTGTAGATTTTTTTTCGATGATTTTGATACCTTTCAATCGAATACAAAAAAAACTTAAATCACCCCACAAAAAATACCGTACATTAAAATAAAATAATAAACTTGATAAAAAATAATAATAATTAAAAAATATAATTAATAAGACCGCACAAAAATGGTGCGCTCGTTGATGTCTATTGTACTGCATTTTACTTAGCCGCGTCATTTGTATGAAAATCAAATTGACACTGAAATAATTATAATTTCACCGCCTGTATTTAAACTTACCAATGCAAAATTAAAAAGAGAAAGTTGTTTCATTAACTTTTACCTACGTGACGCTTTGTCGAAGATATTTGTCGAAGATTCGTTTTATTTTTAATCGCTGCGGAGATAAAGTAGTCTTCTTCCGTTTACGCGTCGTCGTCGATACTTCCTATCGACATGTATTTTTTTTTCCATAAATTATTGTGTTGATGTTTGTTTGGTCTTGCAAAAAGCAGTTAAGTATATTAAGAAGACTAGTATTTTAATTATGTTATTGTAACATATAACTTGTTTATCATCAATTTTTTTTAGAGTTATTAATATAAATAAAAAAAAATAAGTATAAGTTAAAAAAAAATACGTACCTATAATTTTCGCCACTGAGTATTCAGTGACTTAAATGTAAATATTCATAACTTAAGCATGGCATACGATTTCGCCCGAACTTCCTCCAAACACTTTAAATCAATAACATGACTGGAAAATGTAAAGCACACAGCAAGAAGAATCATACAGATATTAAATCATACACTACCGATATCGTGGATTCCGTTGGGTGCTTTATCATATATAAATCAGTAATAGGAACAAATTATTCATGCGCATAATAAACAGGGGTCGTGCAGGGACCTTACTTTGGCTATCTGATTTTATATACGTCATATCGTTACTGTGTGCTATCGATTTTGTTTTAGTTTAGAAGAGGTAGTATTTGAGATAATTTTTTATCTAAAAACTATTTTTCTTTTCTTTTTTCTTTTTTTTAGTTTTTTATGTTAAGTTTTAAAAGATTAGGACTACTACCGAGGCAAAGAAAGTGATAATTTAAATGTGTTCTGATGTGTATAGATAGTGTACTTGCAGCTCAGAATAATTATCTTCTCCGTTAATAAGACTGAATTCTTATCCGGATGGACGATTGCTCACAGGTACAGAAGTCCATATCAACATGAGTACAAAAAGCAGTTAGACAAGTCTTTTGCGAAAGCTTCTAATCGAATGTAATATAATCTATATTCGTACTGATATTCTAAATGCCACTGTACCTATCTACTTACCTATTCGTGTTCACACTGAACAAATTTTAGGAACCTCAGGTAAACGATGACAAGCGCGCGGGCGTACCCACGGGTAAATGCTAGTATTCTATAAACACAGTATCTCATTGTTTTTACTTTGCTAATTTACAACGGCCTTCTCTAGGCTGTTCATTTGAATAGTTATTCCATTAATACTGTCGTTTATTTACTTCAGTATAATTTAAAGTGTAAAAACACTAATTCGCTATTAAAATATAACATTCTGTGCTAAATTCTTGAAGCTGGTAGCATAAAATGTATACTGTTATTACCTAGCAGTAGTGCATACATACTTATATTCGCATATTTATTTTGTTCCTGCATTATTTACGGAAATAATAACTATGAACATAACTAACTGAGTTGTGTTTTTTTGCTTTTTACTGCGTTACGCGATGACGGGCGTTTTTTAGTGTTCCGTATTGTTGAGTGAAAACGAGACGAGTTTGCTTCGGATAGAAATCTGAATATGAATCCGACACTCTTTTACGTATCAGCAAGTCAGAACACTTATTGATTTGAGAAAAAAAACTTCTTAAAAATATCATCGATTTTTCATGGTAATACAATTAATAAAAAAAAACTTTTTTATTTACTAATTCACAAAACAACCTTGCACGGCTTAGTAAGTATCATATAAGCAGTATTTATTTATTTATTTACAGAAATACATTTTTTAAGCTCACAGTTTTCCACCAAAACGCTTAAAAGCTAACAACAGTCATATTACAATGTCAAATTATATCTCACATTCACAACAATTCAGAAATAAAAATAAAATTAAAACTAATGTCAGATGGTGTCATAAACAAAACAAGTAAATTAAAACAAAATCGGAAATTCCTAATATGTCAAGAAATAATATGCAATGCAAGTATATGAAGTTTATTTGACACAAGTTACGTATTATAGTAATTAACACAGAACTGATTCACTCTTTGCGGCGGAACAAACGAATATTCTATACCTGTCTCTATCTTACCACGTTCTGAATGAGTCAATGTTAGCAAAAACTCGTACACTGGACGACACCTGTCTCGCCGAGCAATCCTACCGAGTAATAACCGAGACCATTCGTGCCATATGGCATATGACCATAATATCGTGCTACACTTCAAAATGTTGAAGTAAGGACAGAAAAATCAACTGAGCTTAAGCAAGAAATGTTTTTAATTTAGTTTATTTTTCTTTTATAATAAGTAATGCACTTAAAGTCAGATTTATTAGTTTTCTACGTGATTATTATACCTAGGTATTCATTAAGGAAAAGTAAGTAGGCTACAATATTTTCATAAAATTACAAAAAAAAACGATATTATAATGTTTTTAATGATTTCTTTAGTTAGGTGATACAATTTTAGGTAGCGTTAGTTTAAAAAATAACTAAAATAAAAACCTAAATTAGCATGAAAATAAAACATAATTCGTGCAGTAACTTTTTTGCCCACCATACTTAAGGTAGGTTAACGCTAGCAATAAAATTCTGATGATTCCCGGAGCAGCGCGCGCAGCCGTGATCTACGACTCGACGCCACTTCCTTATAACACGGAAAAAAAGAAAAAATGGCGACCACAATGAGTAACAAGGTTTCCATGAAAATACGGCGCAAACGCATACTGAAATGTTTTTGGACTTATGTCAGTTATTAAAATTATTTTGTACCGGATTTTTTGTTACGGTATTCTCTTCCTATTATTATATTCATATAATAAAATTACGGTTTTCTGTCGGGGTAGGCAGAAAGTCCTACTAAGCAAGAACTGCTACGACCCTTGCCACATTTACTGCATAAAAATAATTTTGACTCTGTCTATAGTTATACACTTTTGCTCCTTCCATGTTCACTCATACATCTGGTCTTATTCTGTTACCTATTATTAAATTCACTTATAACAGCAGAAAACGAAAAATAAAATACCTATGCATTCGATAAATGACAGCAAAAAGATATTTTTAATTTAGGGTCTGAACCACTTAAAACCTTTCAAATTGATGAACAATTTTATCTCTGTATACGATTAAAAGGAATCGCTTTACATTCAAAGAAATATTGCCCAACAGTCCTTAAATATCGTCATTAACATCTTCCTTTTAAAAGCGATCCATTACGCAATACGAGTGCAATCACTTTCAAAAGTAATAAAAATATACCGAATCTGACGACAATAAAGGACCCTTCTCTTTATAGCAGCCTGTATTTTGACAGATGATGAAATAGCTGAATAAGATATTTACTAAAATGTTGTAAAATTGTAGGGCAATGGAATACTATTATGTGTTAATTAAAATATTATTTGAGCTAGAAATTGTTCCTTTATCGACATTGTTTATATGGATCTTTGAGCACTTCAAAATATTTGTAACATAAGCGTTTTTCATAATAGTTTATGATACTTTGAGCCGTATATTCTCAGCTTTATGATTTATTATTATTATTCGAAATAAGATCCGAGAACTGAAAGAAGCCACTGATAGACACACACACAGCTAGGTTTTAGGCCATGAGAATATTTCTACTTAATATTTCAGCGATACGCTAGAAGTAGATTCAAAATAATCTAAAACACGGTTTAGTACTTCCCTTGAAAACTCTGATATACCCATTCTTGATGATCCGCTTCGCAAGGTCCATAAAGAATAATGTCGTATGTTGATCGTAAATGTTCTTAAAGTAATAACCCCAAAACTGTGATCCGTACAAACACCTCAGTGTCCTACATATGTGTATATGAATCACATTTTTATGATGCTCATGTTTAACTACCCTTTATATCATGCTTGTGGTCAGTTGGCAAATAAAAGTGAATTCAAATCTTTGCGAAATTCATGACAACATTTTGGGTTTTTCTTTCTTCATCATCACCCATTCTTCTGCCCTTATACCAATTTATTTGGGGTCACCGCAGCATGTCTTATTATTCCATACTAGCTTTTGCCAGCGGCTTCGCCCGCGTGGATGTCGGAAAATATCAAAAATGACGATTTTTCATACAAACTTTCATCCCCTATTTAACTCCCTTAGGGGTTGAATTCTTCCTTATTGCTTGTCTACATTATAAAGGGAACCTCTGTGCAAAATTTCAGCTTTCTAGGTCCAAGGGTTTGGGCTGGGCGTTGATGAGTCAGTCAGTCAATCAATCAGTCAGTCAGTCAGTCAGGACTTCTCTTTTTATTTATATATATATATAAGATAGATAGATAGAAGATAGATATCTCTATTACTCGTCATGTCAGCAGTCACCTCCTTTCTAGCTCTTTCGTCCTTCACATATTCCATCCATCATTTCTTTGATCGTCCTATACTCTTATAGCCATCTACTGATCTACATTAATATTCAACATTTTCCTTAGAGGTTTTTTTTCTTCGTAGACACACTCATGTTAATTATTGTTTACATAAGACTATGATTTGATTCTCAGTCTTAATAGATGCGACTTTATATTAGTAATTAGGTACAGAATGACTCAAGTACCTAAGAACGACTGTCGTCTGACCTCCTCGACCTAACTGCGTTATTATCTACGATGATGATCTGTGATCTACATATTTTGATTAACGCTAATTATGGTATCGTTAGATACTTAGCTCTTAACCTGTTCTCTTGAAGATGATGATTAAGGCTGCAATGATTGCTGCTCGCCTGCCCTTTATGGAATATAAAAGAGGCAAGACTTAACGCTTTAGACACTTCGATCTGTACCTACACAATATATGACCCAATTTGGAAAAGGATGACAATCAGACAATTGAGAGCCTGCAAATGACAATCGGTTTCAAAATATTTTTTTTCATATGACCACTTTCGTTGTGCAGTTCATGCAAAACTTGGTAAGTATTTATTTTAGTTCTGCGTTTTCCCACCTGCCCAGATAAGTAGGTTGGAGAGTACAACTTTCAACACGATTGAACTAAGCTTCATGATATTAGTCGAATATAATTATGTTTACCTTTTTCACCTTAACGCTAACAGGCTGAAAATTTACCCAGACTCTATGATCTGTGATCTATGACAAATCTTGTCTTGTCTACACACAACTTTATAGAACCCATGATCAAACCAAAATTACCCACACAATTCACGTATAACTACGTCGTACGCGCGTAATGGCGATTCGGATCAACCGAACGGCAACCAACATCTTAATTATTGTTATTACATCTTAACCACTGTTCGCAAGCCGTAATGGCCACTGG
The DNA here is from genome assembly GCA_949775195.1 of Diarsia dahlii. Taxonomy (NCBI): domain Eukaryota; kingdom Metazoa; phylum Arthropoda; class Insecta; order Lepidoptera; family Noctuidae; genus Diarsia; species Diarsia dahlii. The sequence goes on along the minus strand of OX459211.1, from coordinate 12,326,526 downwards.
TATCATCAATCCAAAGCAATATTTTGTCTAAACGAGCATACGCAGCTATATTTTTCCCCGGCCTTGCTACCATTCTGTTACCTAATATGATCAACATCATCAAGGGAAATTGCGCAAGCGCAAGTCTGTGTGTTTAGAGAAACTGGAGTAATGGCTGGTATGCATGAATTGATGCTGTAAACATGTTATAGAAACTTTTAAGTGATTTGGAGATTGATTTTATCAATACAACACTGACTACTGGCTAAGCTGTTTTTATTAATGGAATAATAAGTTGAATTGGAAAACAAAGATTTTGTGAGCTTGATACTGAAAAACAGATAACAAACAAAACTTTCTTTCCAAGAGATAAATCTTATTATTAAATTATTACACACAAAAAAGTATACATACAAATTGCAATAAAAAAGCTTATGGACAGATTTGATTGAGAAAACTACAAAACATTAAATGTTTTGAACATTACATTTTGGAAAGACTTGTCGTAGGCGCTGTAAGAACATTGCAGCAGTCTGAAATTCTATACTCTGGTAAAACGTTCCTACTCTTTGACCTAACACTCACCCACTAGCTTCATAAAAACATGTCAAAAACACATACGTCTCACGCCTTTATTACTATTGTATGAGTTTCAGGCTAAAGTTACATTACACTGTAGTCGTTACGATTAAACTTAATGTGACCCTAACTATAGACACTTTAGAGAAACTACATACTAGGTACTGTTGTGTAGAAAACGACCCTTTAGTTTATCGATACAGTTTCAAAATATCTTAAGAGACTGGAATGTAATGACTTTTGGAATCGAAAATTCAATTGCGACTGACGGTGATTTTGTTTTAAACTTTTTCAATCGGTATTTCGTATTTTGTTAAATGGTCTAGCTATAGTATTTCCTACAGCTGGCCAAAGGCTCCTTCCAGATACTCTTCTCCTGCGCCGTCTATTTTTATCTTTTACGACAAACAAAACAAATTCCAACCATATCTGTAAATACAGTCTTAAAATTGCACCTGATCAGAAATTTTCAAATATTTTTATAAGAATAAAAATACGAATACTTCACGTTCACACCCCGCGTTCATATTAGGCCCACTGAATGGTCTATCATTGCTTAAATGCGTAATTAACGCAAGCATTAACTTCTATTGTCATGTTGAATAAGACTAGTTGCTTAATTTGGACCTTAACCCACATTGAGATGTGAGATAGGTGGTGCTCTGTCACATCAATCTTCACAGAGGATTAATAACAGAGGCTTCAATGCTTTGTGTATCTGTATCATCAGCTTTTGTATCTGATACGTGGAGTATTGAGAATTTGATACATACGGAGAAGAAGTGTAACGCGTATTTTGAGTATATATAGAGATTTTGTTGGAGAACTGACTGAAACTTAATTAAAATTATTTGAAAAATAGGAGTCCTGCTCCCACAAACATACCTTTTTCTTCTTCTTAAGTACTACAATTATCATTTTAATTCTCAAGTGTACAAATCTAGAAACGGGGAAGGGGATATTAATGTTAGCAAATGCCATTTTGTCCTTTGATTCCGATTTATTTTCTATATTATAATTGAAAGTAATAACATCTTATTAAAAATACCCAGAACAAAACCACCAAAACTGGAAGGATTTGGAAGAGACTTTCACTCAAGCATTGGGTGGCTAAAGCTTGAAGTGAAAGAGAGAAAACTTACAGTGGTAACGTTGGAGAAAATTAGTTCTAAATAAAAGATAAGTACTTATAACATCGTAGCCCGAAGAATCGCCAGACTTAAGTGGCAATGGGCAGGGCACATTGCTCGCAGAACGGATGGCCGATGGGGCCGAAAAGTTCTGGAATGGCGACCGCGAACCGGAAGACGTTGCGTTGGAAGGCCTCCCACTAGGTGGACCGATGACCTGGTCAAGGTTGCAGGAACCCGCTGGATGAGAGACGCACGGGACCGGTCAATGTGGCGACGCCTGGGGGAGGCCTATGTCCAGCAGTGGACGTCTTTTGGCTGAAATGATGATGATGATGAACATCGGCACGTGCCAAGTCAACCAAACGCACCAACACTATGTCAGAAGAAGGCGCGGCATTCATTTTTTTCAATGACTAACCACGTAATGATACTCTCAAATTGTTTGTACCTTTGTTTCGGTATGATACATAAGCTCATTGACGATCAAACCAGCTGGTATGTCTAGTTAGGCAACCGTATCATCATTTGTTGAGAAATAGTGGTCGCTGAATCATTGTGTATGATTTTATAGGTGTGTTTTGACTTTGGATACATTGTGGCAATTAATTTGATGATGCAGTAGAATTTTTGTTGACTATGACTGCTTCTATGACTATGACTGTTGGCTTTTTGGGCATGAGGCCTTGGGTTCGATTCCCAAGTAGAGCAAATTAGTATTAGGGTCTTCTATCGGGCATTTCTCAGAAGCAGTGACGGAGTCTGGATTTGAGCGCGGTTGATAGCAATAGATTCGCTCGTTCTATTACATGGAACTATTTTAGATACACCTTTGCCTAATCCTACGGGGATCACAAGTCTGATGTTAAATTAGATTTCAATAAATTTGTGCCTAGGCGTTAAACTTGATTTATTTATGTTTCAGATAGGATCTTGTTAAAGGTTTCGCTCTTAACTACTCCATAAAATGTTAGTTACGTCCAACTTAAAATGTTGCCACTCACAGTACATACCATATAATTACCCCCAGTTACCTGGCAACACTAAAACGCAAACCTAAAATTTGCATAAAATTTTAGGATCCATTAACATTTACAAGCTCCTGCGTTACAGGTCTAATTTTTCATTAACGGAAAATCTAAATCATTATTAACTAGTTGTGTGTACCCAGTACTTACGTATAGCGTGGCTGCAATAAACCTGGCACCCGTTGCCGCCAACCAGCGCAGGCGCATCGTAAAATGCGCTACTAATCGATTCTATGCCTATAAAGAAATTATTTTCCGCTTATGCGAATAAAATACGTCTCTGTACTATATAATTTTATCCGTGTAAAGCAGTTTTATGAATATTTAGTTATTCCTGGGTTTTCCACTCATTTGGGTATGAGAGACGATGGCTAGACGGTGGAAGTTCCTTTCAGAAAATCTTGATAGCGTCTTGTAGAAGTGAATGTAGAAATGTTTGTTTATTATGGATGTATTCGCCTGATATGGAAGATTGTGGATGTCGGAGGAAATCATAAAGTTGAAGGCATCATTTTAATCAATAGATACGGTTACAGAAAGTACTTTGTATCGACAAAATGAAAGCATAGCTGACACTGGTAAATTATCACTAAGCACTGCTAGTATAAATAGTTCATTTACAAGCAGGATGAGTGAAACTCACAAATTACAACAAAGACTCGTTACAAATATCGCAATATACCTAATTTACGACGTCATAAACAAGATCGTTAACTTAAAAATTACGACGTTCCAGTTTAAAAGTATAATATCAGGTAATCTTGTTCAAGCATCGATATAATTTATATTATTTGTGTAAAGTGAGGAACAACACTTTATTTCAGCCATAAAGCCAGGGATCGTGAATCATTCGGTAATGTAGCGACAATGCAGGGCTCGCGAACATTTGGCAACGGTTCAAAGATCATGCGATTAAAACTCAATAGACTTCTATATCGACCGCTAGGGTTGTCACGATGCGACTAATTTGAAGTCGATTTTGTAATACAATGAAATAATTGTGGCTTTTTGTCGCAACTTTATTTGGGGACGACTGAATCTTGCGCAAGCGAGCAGATGTCGATGAAATTAACTTATTGCGACTAAGCCTTATTATTTGTTAACAACTGTTATTATTTGTTGAGTCAATCACAGTCATTATGGTCGGACTAGTCGCTTTATTTGTCATCAAAACCTATACATTTTTTATTGTCAATTATTAGCCTGATTTCATTCGCGTCTTCTTTATTCGTAGCGTAACATGTTATTTGTGTATGTTTGCTTATTAAATTGTATCTTGGAACGATCGATGGTAGTATAATTTTGTTTGATTGATGTATAATGTGGGTTGTGTTTTGTTTCAGTGTACCATTACCGCCGCCAAGCTGACTACCGCAAATGAGATTATACCCAGTTACCACGTCGAAGCGCTAATAGGTAAGTCGATTTTAGTCTTATTTGGAAGGAAACTTACTCAGCGAAAACTATGGAATTTATAGTTATTTAACTTTAACTTAGTTTTGTAAAATATCAATCATCACGTATTTTACCCTACTTACTCCGAACGTAACTATTCAGAAAAGTGGCACTGAAAAATACTATGAAGATTCTAGTTACCAATTTTGATTCTTAATCACTTTATATCATCACGTAATTTAAATGTACCATCACATCCATGAAGTATTAACATTTATTAGGAAAGCGAAAATCGTGAATGAACATCCAATACCTTTTACTGCAAAGGGTTTGTTCCAATAAACATTACTTTAAAACAACAACCGCATACATCTCTCAAACCAATTACAACCAAAAGCAAATATAAATACGACATCAAGTCATCTAAACAAAATAAATGTGAAAATAATTTCCGTAAGCTAAGTCCGTAGTCCGTAAGTTCCGTAACCTAACATAAAGGGCGATGGGCAAACTTTATAATGGTAGCACGGCTTATTATAATAAACGTGGCGGGCCTGGCGGGCCGCGGGGCTCCTACACGGTTTGACCTCAGGCCTGCGATTAGTTGGCTACTAGTGGAGCACCTCCCCGTAATACCTTGTAACATGCGCCTGCGACGGTAAAGGGGTACAGAATTACTGAATATGCCTTGGAAAGTTGGGAGAGTTTAAATTAGGGAAATGCACTTTCTTGTTAAGATTGTTTATTTGTATTTTTTGTGTCATGTAACTTCCGCAAATAAAAATGTCTCCTTACTACTTTTTCAAGATTTTTTCCCGATATTTTTCTACTAGACTGAAAGCCTGTAAGTATAATTATGTAAAACTTTTGTGGAAAAATCTGACGAATATTTTTTTGAAGTTTTGCTTCTAGAATCTCATACAGACATGAGAATATTTGAAATTGAGGTGTTCACTGTACTTTCTCTACAAACTCTATGCCTAACATAGTACCTACTTACTAAAGTGGACAACTACCGTACTGTCCGACATAATTTCCAAACTTTTAAGGTTAATCACGAATAGTGGAGTTACGTAAACTTTCTATACAATTTAGACCTAAATAAAATTACCTAGCGCAATTTATTGAGCAATTTCTAAAATCAATAAGGAAAACGTTTTTTTTTTAACACAAAATCGTCCACTCTAAATGAAGTCACAAGTGTACATTTGTTTGAGGAAAATCGCTATGACTTAGTACTTTATTTCAGAAACATAAATCTTAATGATAAACTGTGTTTTCTGCTACTTTAGGAAAAACGTAATCGAAATCAGTGAAGAGTTTAACAAGATAAGCGGTTGAAATGTGTCTCTGAGTAAAAGTTAAGACTTGTACATACATTACTGAACGCTACAATGACGTGTATTACTATAGAATCTACGCTTGTATGGAAAATTATTTTTTTACCATCGTGTTTTTTATTTGACTTCTAAAAACTATGCTTGTGTAGAAGTATTTTTTTTTAAATATTTTTAAACGAAGAATTGCCAAACTTAAGTGACAGTACACAGGACACATTGCTTATAGAACGGATGGCCGATGAGGACGAAAATATTTGGAGTGTCGACCGCGAACTAGAAAACGAGATGTTGCGTTGGAAGGCCATCCACCAGGTGGACCGATAACCTGGTGAAGGTGGCGGGGATCCGCTGGATGTAAGATGAGCAGCATTTGTCAACTGAAACGATGGTGATAACATTATTAAATAGATTCAGTAAACCATTCATCATCATCATCAGTCTATTAATGTTCCCACTGCTGGGACGTCTTTTGAGAGGGAACCATTAATTAATCTATTCCAATTGATTGCTTTAAAACAAATTAACCTTCATTCAGTTCTCTATTTTACCCGATCTAACCTATTCCTCTACAACTTGTTCATAGTCTGGTTATTCAGGCATCTACAAAAAAACACATTTTCCATTTCTTACACTAAAAAGAAACATTGCCTCCTCCATTTCCCCTACCGCATCCAGTACAGCGGTACAGTGTGACGATACATCGTCCGCGACTGCAGCAACTACAGGCACACGCATTACATGCCCGATATAATCACCGCAAACGACCGCCACGGAGAAATTTTCCTAGGAGCGCCGTTTTCCATCTTGAATCTGTATAAATTAGAGTAATTTGCATTATACGACCGTTTTATTTTTTATTGGACGAAGCTGTAGTTTAGTAGACTTGCTGCTTCTTTAAAACCGTTTTAATTTTGAAATGGAATGAGTTTGGATTTAAAGTAAATAAAATTAGCATTATTAATCAAGATTTATTTGCAATTATATAGAATGAAGGCAATACGTTCACTCCAATGGGACTTCCCATACCATTACATAACATCACGCCTGTAATCCCCGAAGCGTTAAGCAGAGGTATACCTACCTAAAAGTACACCCACATTTAAATATAGGTGGCGAATCATTAATTGGGCACAAATCCAGACTCCGTGGGAGCTACTGAGAAATTCCTGATGGAAAAACCCAATAACACTTTGCCCGAACCGGGAATTGACCCCAGAACCTCATGCTCAGCAGTCGCACTTGTGACCACTAGACCAACACCATTGCATGGGATTTATAAAAGACAAATGTGGGTGGAAACATAAGGAAACCTTTGTTTAGTTTAATGGTTAGTGTACCTATTAGCGGCTGCGGATTGTTCGAAAGAGATACCGCGGCCTCGGCACAAAGGGCTAAGAAGGAATATGGGTGATTTTTATTCAGTAGAAGTCTGACACTCCCCCTACCGCTCTGGCCGGGAAGAGTCATTTAATGAGGGTGGGTAACCCTCAAAAAAAAAAGTGTAACTATTAGTACACAGACATTTAGCTATTTAATACAAAAATTCCTTCTTACTACCTCATCTTACTTTCAAACTAGGATCCAGCTTGGAAATCTTCAATGATTCATCCTTCGGTATCCTTTGCACACGACACCATAAGAGAAGAGGAACTATTCAGCACACCGATTGTCTAACAATGTAACACTTATACCAGCGTAGCCTTTGATCCCAATTCAGTTGCTTCAAGAGCCATCTGGTATCAGACAGTTATAATACTACTTACTATTGTACTCACTGTTCGTAGTGTGAAATACTAACATGATAAAGCTAATATTCGCTATTTTCTTCTAAATCATAAGAATTATTTTGAACTAGCTTTTGCCAGCGGCTTCGCCCGCGTGAAAATGACGATTTTCCATACAAACTTTCATCCCCTTTAAATCCCTTAGGGGTTGAATTTCGAAAAATCCTTCCTTAATCCTTGTCTAAATTATAAAGGGAACCTCTATGCAAAATTTCAGCTTTCTAGGTCCAAGGGTTTGGGCTGGGCGTTGATGAGTCAGTCAGTCAATCAGTCAGTCAGTCAGGACTTCTCTTTTTATTTATATAGATATATATATAGATTTTGCAACATTTTGTACAGGATCTAATTCAAAGTGATAGATCAAGTTCGGAATAGTATTCCCATTATAGAAGAAAGAAAAAAATATAAAACAATTAAGTTTTTTCCAGTGGCCAATTTTCATGAAGCTCTATATTGTTTGCCGGAAAATACCCTCGCTATTTTATAACTTTGCCTAGTACAAATACGCTTTTGATACTTCGTAAAAGTTGAGAAAATGACGATGTGGTATTTACCCTGCAAATTAATAATTATAGTCTACGTCGCTGACATTACCCACACCAACCAGACTACTGCAAAAGTCAATGTAGATCACATGTCTTAAACTAAATGATTATAAACCCTTGTATTGAAGACAGCTAAGTACAATAAACTAATCGAAAGTCATTATTTATACGCACATTTATATGTCTATTTATTTAAATGTACATACACAAGGAACACCAGAAGTATTTTATTAATTACTGTAAACATATTACGCTACTGACAGCCGCTAACCGTTTAACCATCAAACTTAACATGTAATTACAACTCACGCACCTGACTTCGCTTACATTAAATACTAATTAAAATAGAATAAGATCAGAAGCTACACAAACTAATTACTTTTAAGTTTGCGCATAATTTTAAACGATTTTGTTTTAACTGTTGCATTCATTTGTGTAATGGTTGTGGCTTCCTGTGTTCGATTGTAAAGTTCGTTTCCTGTGTTGCCACGCGTCTTTAAATTGAAAATGTTAGGTACTATTATAGTACTAATTACCTTTACGATCATAATTATTTTGCAAAGGAATTTTGTAATTGATGAAAGTTGCTAGTGTTGAAAACCACGTTTGCCGACAAAGATGTAGGTGTTTCTACGCCATTAGTGCTAGTGCATTAACTTACTTAACTTAGAAAACTCAGAATTATTTAAAGCAAAATCCGAAGATAGTTTTCACTTTTCCATATCCTAAGTTCATTCTAAGTTACCTTTCCTCAACATCGTTAGGAAGCGACTGTAGCATGTCCTATCCATACAAACACTAACATAATATTAAACTATGATATTATCAGTGTCCCTGTAAATGGTACTTCCCACTCTCTTTACATAATTGCCTCTTCTACCACCCACAGTATAATACAGGCTAACCTCTTGACCACAGACAACACGGGTATAAACGACCGAACTAAAATAACAATATACTTCTATTGGACATTGGTCTCAAATATCATTGCATTCGACGACAATTTACGCAATACTATTACATGCATTACGTACCGCACTAACAATTAAAAACAACACTAATAACTATAGATTGAAACTCAAAATAAATTAACCGAACGGTTTATTTTGACAAACCTTACCGCTCATGACATGACAAGTCAATATAAATATTGATACATTAATATAAATACCCCACAGAACAGGATGCCGGCTAATTGAAAAGTAATTTTCATTAAACGCTGCGTAATTGTCTATTTAAATAACCAATCATAATCGATCATAAAATTTTCATAAAACTCGGTTTATCATAACTGGTGATCATTGGATATTGACACTTGAAGGCCAGCGAAAAATATTGCTTGGGGTTTTGTAAATGTATATTTTAACAGGAATTTAGTTTTGTCATTTATAAATTAACTGCAAACAGGTATAAATTTACGCTGTTTAGTCATTTTGCTGAGATATTTTGTTAAGATTGATTGCGAATGATAAATGTTAGATAAATCCAAGATAACATACCTTAACGCCGGTAATCCCCGAAGGGTGAGGCAGAGGTGTAGCTTAAACATTCACATTTCGCCAGTAATGTTTTTTAAGTCCCATATTAACGGGTGAGTCTATTGGCATTAACCGGGCAGAAACCTAGACTCTGAGAAAAACCCATAAACACTTGCCCGAGCCGGGATTCGGACCCAGGACCTTATGTTCAGCCGTTACACTCGCGACTAGACCAACGCAGCAGTGATCTTAGATAAGCTTCCTAAAGAGATGATCTGGATAAAAGTACCAAGGCTATGACTATCAAGGTAATATATCAGATATTACAAGGCAGGTTTCATACAGATGCGTAAGGCAGATGTCACACTATGCAAGTTGATTGTGAGGCTGATTCAACGGACCGTAACTTACCGTGGTCATGTCGGATTAACCTGAGTTGTTGGCGTCGAATCAGCTGCGTAATTGTGCAGTCTAGCTGCCTGTGTACCTAGCATTTAAGAACGGTACAATGATATACAGTACTTCAGTGAATTGATAAAGGACCACAAATTATAAACAAACCAAAATAAAATCTCTTTGCAGAATAGGGAGTATGAGTCCAGTTTCAAAGTACTGTTATACTTTCAAACTGAGTTTTGGTAAAAAAAATGTCAGCTGTTATGTTATGTTCACATAAATGACTGAAGTGTTTGGAACAGCTGACTTTTTCGTCTAGTGTTGTTCCCATAGGAGAGGGAGAGGGAGGCCAAAGAAAAGATGGATGGATTGTGAGAGAAACCATATGCTAATTCGTAGCATTCCTAAAAGATTAAACGATGCCTTGACGTCTGACAGGGAGAGTGGAAGAATAAAACGTGTTGTGCTGACATAAAGTAGAATGGGACAAGAGAGATGACATTGGTCCCATAGTTAAATGTTTAAATGATGTCCATAGACACTTTCCTTTATTGAAAAGAAAGTAATCAAGCCAATGTAACGTGGAATCAATCTATCGAGTTTCAACCAGTACCCAATAAATATCAACAATTTCAGCACAAGCGGAGATGAAGTGTTAATAGAAAATAAATTACAGTGAGCTCACATCCAAGTATTTTATTAGAGGGGTCCAGCTTAACCACTAGTTCAAGATAACCACTAAGAAGTAACCACACCGAGTTCCAACCATATCACTGAGTTTTGATTCAACAATTTTTTTTTTGGGGGTTGGAATATCATCAAATAGATATTGGTTATTTGATGATATCCCGCTCTGGGCAGAGCGAAAGGGAGTGTTCTACTGACTAAAAACCACCCACGTTCCTTCTTAGACCTTTATGTCGAGGCCGCGGTATCTCTTTCGAACAAACTGCTGCCCCGACGGGGACTCAACCATTCCATGCAAACTATACAAAATATTAATTTTCTTCCAACTATGCTTTAATTTCATCACAATCACAATAAAAACTCAGTACAAAGCGAGTCTTTAATGCTCTAGAGCAATAAAAAGGTATGAAATTTCATTATTGCACAGTTTATTTTTTTTTAATCGCACCAAAAGGTGCCAATCTCAATGGCATCTCTATTCAGCCAGCCGATATCAATACTTTTTTTTTAAGAACGTATTATTCGTTTCTATCCTACTTGTTCCAAATTTAAAAAATGATTGCTGCTAACTCTGATTTAAAAATGAAAGAAATTTAAAATAAGTGATTTAGCGGGAACTTTGTTAATTTTGCTTGACAATATTTTAACGATAAATAGTGTGATCTATACTACTACTGTGAACTACTATCTGATTTTGAGTGCTTCGGCTTCGAATTAAAACATTCTAAATGAAGCCGACAGTGTTATAGAAAATCTTTTAACTGTTTGATATGAGTTTCTTTTATCTACTATTCCTATAGGTAATAGTTGAAAGAAAAGCAGATTATGCACCTCGCCTTAAGTAATTTATATTGCCCTCGTGCCTGTTTGATTAGAGCCCTCGCTCACTCGGTGCAATAATAAATTACTTTAGGCTCAATGCAATAATCTACTATTCTTTATAGTTAGCTACTTTATTACAGAAGAAAATAATATTTCGGAATATAACGAGATTTGAATATATTTAACGTCTATTAAGCTTTTGAATCTGATCCTAAATTGGCAAGGCATAAACTATTAGATAAATCGGTATTGTGAATAGAACTTTGTAATTCAATTCTGGTTTTATAATTTGTTTATGAGCCTACCAAAGGTGCTGTTGGCGATAAACTGTACAATTTATTTAGAAATTGGTTTCAGATATGGTTATTTACCGCTTTTCACTTTTATACTCTTAGTAAAGGGTTTCCATACTCTTTTGAAATGTCTATTTTTAGAAACAGATGGATTTTTTTTACGATATGATGAATACTTCTGCCCTAAAGATCTGTAGGACTTTTCAGAACACTTATTCATCCGGTTTGAGGTCCTGGTTTCGATTCCCAGGTCGGGCCAAAGATGTTACTGGGTTTTGCCGCCGGAAATTTTTTAGTAGCTGCCACGAATGGAACTGAAACTTATCTGGCGAAATGTAGGTGTTATATTAGGTACACTTCTGCTTAACCCTTTGGAGAATACAGGCGTGATGAAATATGCAAGTTTTTTTGATGATTGATGAAATCATCACTGAATAAGACATCCATGCAGCGGCATAAATCCAGCTTTAAATCAGTCCTTAATCTTGTCCAACGAAACCTCTTTCTAATACACTATCTACTTACAAAAGTAACAATTTCTTATCAAACAACATTGTGAATCAGAGCCCCACTTTCCTCCGATACATCGCGAAAGCAACGGATCCAAGTATTTGCGGTCGCCTACAATTGATATTACGCGAGTTTGCGCCACTACTTGGTTACCAGCTCGATTTCAACTCGATTGCTTTTATATCGATGTATCGTAATTGTAGTATCGATATGTAGTTTGTATAGTTATGCGGTAATTGGGGGGAAAAAACATCTGGTTGCTAATAAGAAGTTGGTAGTCATTTTGGTTGAGGGAATTGTATTTAGAAAAGTGAAACTTTAAATCGCCTTGCTCTATATTGAAGAAATATATTAAAGAAAATGTCTTTCAAGTCACGTCTGTAAACTATTTTTTTAATTTTTTGGTGAAAATACTTGTAAAATATTTATGATACTCGCTTTAAACGGATCACATAAAGTAAGTTTTTGGACAAATGTTTTTAATTTTAAATTTCATTTGCTTGAGGTGGGACGCCCTCAGGTAACGTCCGATTGAAGAGGCCTATTGAGATTGACAGCAGTGGATTGCTGTAGACTGACGATGTGATGATTTGCTTAAAATCTCAAAATAAAACTTTTTAATACAAATAAACAAGTACAATGTTTCGAGTTCTTATAGTACCGTATCTATCACCCTTGATCTGAGAGCGACCGCGTATTAAGATCACATCAAAACGCATAATTTGCGCGCATAGCCGCTGGATACCCGTTGTTGCTTTAAAAGGCTCTTCCAGACTTTCTTTTGTTCATCTTGTATTCATAATACCTGTACTGGATCTTCACTTTGAATATAAATACTTGAAACGACTTTTATAGCTACCATCTCCGGAATAGAAATGACAGATAAATTCTATAAAATCACTTTTACATCAGACTTATAATCATTTAGATTTAGATTCAGCGGAAATATGTTAGACTGGAAGCTGATGCAAACATAGTTAAGAAAATAATGATGTTTCGTTTATTGCAAGACCCAAAACTACGCAATCACTAAACAATATCAAGGTATCATTAACTCCGACATTTTTATTCAACACTTACTATTATTAAATAACTAGCTTTTGCCCGCGACTTCGTCCGCGTTATACTAAAAATGTTATCTTTGGTAAGTAGATCTATCATTGATTTAATTTTAAATGAAAAACTCTTGCGATAATATCATGGCGGTCATGCGGTGCTTGACCCTCAAGAAGCTCCCGAGTGATTTCATCCCACTTGGGCTTGGTAGTTAGGTACAGTAATAAATAAGTCGGGACGTCCATATTTTCTTACGTAACAAAAAGCGTCTTGAGTACGTAAATTTTACTCAAAGGAAACATTCCTTTATTTTTGAATAGAAAGCAAACTGCATTCAAAAATTTTCGAAAATTCTCTTCTCCCACACCCGGGAATCGAACCGGCTAAAATCTGGAAAAAATATACCCTGTACTTTTATTGCATCGATCGTTAGGGTCAATTATAAGGATGAAATCTCTCTAACAAACATGATAAATTAAATGAAAAGAAAACCAGGAAATCTTAAATTAGTTTAAGATTTTTCGATCAGCATCACGTGACCCTGACGCGAGTTCGAAAGTTTTTACCCATACAAAAAGTGCTCAGCGCCGCTAAAGAAGTCAAAAATCTAATGCGGTGATGAGATCTGGCGATCTCGCAGGCAGGTTTTCCTTTCATTTAATTTATCATGTTTGTTAGAGAGATTTCATCCTTATAATTGACCCTAACGATCGATGCAATAAAAGTACAGGGTATATTTTTTTTCAGATTTTAGCCGGTTCGATTCCCGGGTGTGGGAGAAGAGAATTTTCGAAAATCTTTGAATGCAGTTTGCTTTCTATTCAAAAATAAAGGAATGTTTCCTTTGAGTAAAATTTTCTATCTGCAGTATTAAGAGTACTTTCCCTCCAGGTGGCATTACAAAATTCCAGCCTGTATAATCAGAAAGCTCCGAACTGCTAAGCTATCGGGAGTTACACGTGTTATTGTGAGTCAACCATAAAAGATAGACATATGCTGTTGTGGGATATTTTTTAGATAATTTTATGTAGAACATTTCCGTCATAAATGATTTCTATGTAGCTTTAACCATTAAGGCTGCACACGCGACGGAAGCTTAAAAATTGGAGCAACTTCTCCCGTTTTCCCAACATTTCCCTTCACTGCTCTGCTCCTATTGATTGTAGCGTGATGAAAAGTATACTATAACCTCCCCAGGAGTATGAAGAATAATTGTACCAAGTTTCGTTAAAATCCGTCGAGTAGTTTTTGTTTCTATAAGGAACATACAGACAGGAGGACAGACAGACAGACAGACAGACAGACAGACAGACAAAAAATTTACTGATTGCATTTTTGGCATCAGTATCGATCACTAATTACCCCCTGATAGTTATTTTGAAAATATATATCATGTACAGAATTGACCTCTCTACAGATTTATTATAAGTATAGATAGATAATACCACACCCGTGCCTATTACCATAATAACACAACATACAAACAAAAAATATAACCTAAAACAATTTATAAATACAAAATAATAAACGTTCACCGAATGGCGCTCGCGTCGATGTTACTACCAATTTCTTAACATTTAATATTTTAATAGAACAATTTAGATTCTAGATAAAGCGATTGAAAGCGTCAAATGAGACTAGTAACATTAAAGTATGTTAATATGTAAATGTTGATAGATAAAAGAAGGTTATAACATAGTTGAGTTAACGATCAAGGTATCTGCGCGCACGCATCATGTTATAAAGGGCTCTGCACACCAAAGCCTCCGACACGCTGGCATGCGACGGCGACTCATTTGTCAAAAACCTTCACCAGTGGCCAGCACTAGAAGTGCTGCTTTTTTTGTCTCTATCTTTTTTTTTAAACTATCACATGAGCGACAAGAAAAGTTTTTTTTTATAAATCATAGAGCTTCATATCGAAAGTAATTTTGTATGACGCAACAGGTAGTATCCCCCTTGACGGATTATCATCATCATCTGCCTAGTATTTTCTAAATTATGTTGGGCTCACCGTTCTGATCTACCCGGATACAGCTGAATACATGTATTTTTACATTTAGTGACTGCCTATCTAACCTCCAGAACCCAGTTAGTACTGGTTAATATGAGACCCCTTGGTAAGACTGGTTGTAAACCCGGTGTAAGACCGTTGTCAAGATGTGTCGGCGGGCTGTGTCAGCT
Source organism: Diarsia dahlii (assembly GCA_949775195.1). Lineage (NCBI taxonomy): Eukaryota > Metazoa > Arthropoda > Insecta > Lepidoptera > Noctuidae > Diarsia > Diarsia dahlii. Next base: position 12,311,320 of record OX459211.1, on the reverse strand, counting down.
TTGGTGTGTAGTGCCCTCTATAGAACTTGTTATAACAGCCCAGTAGCCACAGTCTACCATTTCAATACCAATAATTGCTAATTTCCTTTAATATAATCTCATCTAATTGTACCACAGTTAACGAATCTACGTGATTTATTTGTACACCTGCTTAGAAATTGGATTTTCTTGTTCGGAAATATGTAGTTATCCGATTTCGATTTGCCTCATATAGAACTAGCTTTTGACCGCGGTTTAACCCGCCTGGTAGTCGGAAATTATCCAATGAAAACTCTGAACCAAGATAAAAACTATAATCATCCTAACTTTTTGTTAAATTTAAACCAGATCGGGACAGTCATTAAGGCTGTGAAAAGTTACCAGATACACAAAGTAACTTTTGCATGTTCAATATCAGCAAACATTGTAATATAACCCTAAGAAATTCTTTCTTAATTATAAATATCCTTTAACACTTTAGCTAGTACTTACTCGATAGTGAAAGTTCTATACAAATCGAATAAGGCATTTGCATCTTCGCTATCCACTCTCCTTTTTACAATTACTTGCTAATGCGTAACTTAATAGTATCCAGAAACATTTTACAAAAGTTATATCATAGCTTTTTATCTATGCAATCCATTTATACAAGATTATGCGTGATATATTCTTAAACAATGTAACACCTTTCGAAATCACAAGCATTATACGTTTAAACTCAGATTCTTAACCTAATTTTGTAGTAATTATACCAGTATCCAATTTCATTTCATCATCACTTCTTGTAGTTTAGATCAGCTAATCTGGAAACTATAAAAGTCATGTTCTACATAAATAATGTGCTAATCATCATACTTAACACTACTAAAAGTCGTGCAGCAATTAACGTTTAAAGTCATAATCACTTTAAATATCAAACACAAATATTATGTGTGGTATATTATACCACACATAATATTTGTGTTACATTAACTAGAGCAGAAATCGAAATTTTCAAAACGATTAATTCCGCACTCACATTATCGATTAAAACCGGCACATCACTAAAACAGTGCGCAAGAAAATTGCGTTTTGAAATCGCAAAACCGCGAATGGATAAGACAAGATGCATACATAATAGATTTTATTGACCAGCTCGGATTAGTAGAGATATCTTGTTTCCAATGAGTACACTTACGCCGCTCCAATTATGCCATAGCATGGGTAAAAATCGATATTCTAGATAGTGGCTCGATTAAATGAAGTGGTTTCAACGGCTCTATAGAGATGCTTGTCGACTTTTAGTGCTCCACGGTTTCACTTTAGTTTAATGTCGTTCGCACTTCTTGTTTTTATGTGATGATGGTGTGTTGATCTGATTGAGATAAATATAGAGTTGTAGATAAGATTCGTTTTACGCGCATCCGGATTTTAGTTGTAGTAAATTTTCTAAAACATAATTTAGCATTGGCGCCCAGACTTGGTCTTTGACAGAGGCTCAGAAGTCCGAACTCAAGGTTTGCCAAAGAGCGATGGAGCGTAGCATTTTAAAGATCAAAATCGCCGATCGAATACGTAACACCACAATACGCTCCAAGACAGGCATCGCCGATGTTGGCGATAAATCTGCGAGGTTGAAGTGGGACTGGGCGGGTCACATTACCAGGATGGGTCAAGACAGATGGGCCAGAATCGTCACAGAGTGGGTGCCTGAGGACGCTCGTCGTCGCCGAGGCAGGCCCAAGAAACGCTGGCGTTACGATTTAGACTCATTCCTTACAGATTGGCCAGAGAAGGCAAAACATCGGGAAAGATGGAAGGAAATGGGGGAGGCCTTTGCCCAGCAGTGGGACAAGACAGGCTAGTAAAAAAAAAAAAAATTTAGCATTGGCTTAGCCTTTTTGCAATTATGTTAAGGTCGCCTGAAACTTCATAATTAATAGATTCATACAAATACTCGTGTAAGTAGTTCACATAATCTCCATCATCATCATCATATTCGAATCGGCAAAGTTATAAAGTTAATCACTTAATTACTCTTTTAATTATACTCAGTAACTTAATTAGTATCAAGTATCAACTCTAAAAACAAGTCATAGAAAAGGCGTATTCCTATTATGCATAAAAACAAGTTTACTTCCACACTACTTTTAAGAGCATAGATCACACTACAAATAAGGCGGAAGCTTCATTATGAGACCATTACAATAAATAGCGATCTCCGTCGAATGTGTTCATCACAGTTTTCTTGAGAAAAATTATCAAGAACGGATGCGTTCACAATTACAGACAGGATGTCGAGCAGTTTTCCAACAAATATGTGACACCAATTTACTTGAAACAGCCCGTAACAGCTTCTTGTACCACCTCTTGCATAATTGGTTATTGAACAACCAATTTAAGACGTCGTTAAAAAAAGTTTAGCACAATTGAATGCCGATAAAATAACCGTTTAGGGCAGACCTTCTAATGGAAATTGTAATGCGACATAAGAAAACTCCAGTTTCACCACGTGGAGCAAACAATCGAAAACGATTATTACGTGATCGAAACTATTCGAGTATGAATCGGCCCACTCACGGAGTACAGCAACGAGTCAGAGACACCGATGCGGCCTTAAATCACGAACCACTCACGCGTAAAGTGAGTGGGTAAAAAAACTTTATCAATTTTCGTTTTTATCGATTTGCTTTAATACAATTTACCGAAATCACAGGGGACTTTTACCTCCATTTGCGCGAAAGCCGAAATAAACGTCGATCGTTTTCTGATACGACGCTTTGCGGGGCTTTTAAAATGATTGGCGGCGCTTACGCACGCTGTTCGTTAATTTTCAACTATTTTTGTAAAACAATTAGGTAATTAAGGGCTTTTAACTTTTATGTGTTTAAAGGTTTTTCGCACTGTGCCGAGGAGAGATCATAAAGTTTATTAAGTGCTTATTATCCCGCGAGAATGCTCAGTTAACTGAATGTAACGGTTACTGCGATGTTGGATGTAAAAACTAAAGTTTAACTTGTTTAATCGCTGGGCTGCAGGATTCAAATCAGATCGAATGGTAATAAAATTATTTGATCGAAGCTGGGTAATGAACATGCTCTACAAAATTAACTTATTTTAACACCGGAATTTTATTTGCATTCCTTTAGAAGGAACATAATTCAATCATGTAGTTTCTTAGGTGTCTAAGTTTAAATTAGATCATGAAGAAGGAAACGAGCAGACGATAAAACTAGAGTCCACCTCACTAAATTAGCGGTTAACGATAATCAAATATTCAGGATTTAATTAATCTCGAAACGGAAAGTGATCCGAGCGTTTCTTCTACTTATCGATTCTTTTTAATCATGATTGTGTATGTTGTGTTCTCACTCCGTTTTGTTTACTAGGAATGTACAAAAAGTTTAACAAAGCTGAGAGATATGATTTAATTAAAAGATAACAGATGTGAATTATTTGACGAATAGGTAAGGTTAAGGTCACTACATCAAATAAAGATTTAATCTACTTAGTCGTCTAAAAATAAAACTGCAACCTTTATCCACCTATTACAATTTTTCATGGTCTTTTATGATCCAATTCCGAGCACACAGCGCAGAAACCTGCTACCTTTGACATAACGCACGCTAATAAGCCGCACTAAAAGCTGCGACCACGACGAAGCGTCTAATATTTTGAGAGAAGCACCAGTTTATAGGCGGTATAAGTTTAGCGCGTGCTCGCTCAGTGTGTTGGAGCACTTATAACGGCTCGCCGAGTGCGCTGGCACGCGCGCCTCCGAGAGCATCAATTACCGGGTCGTGAGCGCTCCTGCACTACAACCAATATAAATAAAAGCCGGCCAGCACACGCCACCGACCACAATTTCACAGTGGCGCAATTGTAAAATGCTAGATCGAAAAGGTCTCGGGTTCAAACTCCTTATCTTTATGTCAGATGTATTCCACATAGAAGTTTAATGTTCGCGGCTGACAGATACGCTTTCCGCGCCGCACGTGCCGTTTGAACTTTAGACAAGGTCTACCAATCTGGTTTGGAATTAGATGGGAATTACTGTTACGATCACGTACGAAATATTGATGATCCCTGATTTATAAGTGGTTCAGCTAGTGTATGGATGTCGGTCGTGACTGCGAGCGGCGCGAAGTGGCACGCGCCCAGCGTCACGCCGGACGGCTGCGCTTGCGTCGTACAAAAACGTCCAGTGAAGCGCGTTGCCGCCTCATTCTTCTATTTTCCGCGGCGCCTCCGTCCCATTTTCCCTTTCCTAACAATGGCCTCGGTCACGCACACCGTTGATAAAAGCCGGATTGATTCGCTTTCGCTTCCCGCCGCCGATGTCGCAGCCGATGACGACATGCGCGGCCCTTGCGGTAAACCCAGACGCTGTGAAATCAGCCTAATTCTTTGTTTAGGAACGGACTGCTAATTTTGACATAGCTTAAAACATAAAGTCTCGTATAAATCTTAATCTCCTAAATAGGACTTATCTAATATAGATCTCAAGAACAAACCATGTCCGGACAAACATTTGCCATTTAGTTGTGGACAGATTTATACAACAGTTTGCGTTAAAGCGAGTGTCATTAATTAAGGTTGTTGACGGAATCAACTTCGCTTATTATGACCTAACCCACTTGTGTCAGGTATGCATATAATTATTCTTTGTTAATGTAAGTCTCAACTCGTTTCACGTTTGAGTGTAAAACAGAAAGTTAAAATAAACACCTTAAAATCGTATCTCAGTGAAATCACATTTATTGCGCCATTTAATAGGCTCAAATAAAACCTTTTTATTTCATAATATCAAAAGGAAACATTAAAGAGTGTTGGCAAATTGCCGGCGAATCACGAGAAAGAAACTTCAATTTTATTATTGCAATTTGTCGGATATATACGTCAATAGTGTCGTTAGTCCTTATCGAGGTGATTAAGAAACGTCAAACGGTCTTAAATGTCGGCTTTTTGGCAATAATTAAGGTCGATAAAAGGAAAGAGGGTATATTTTAACGTCGTGTGAAATGGACCTATAGTATCTTCGTGTGCAGTCCGTCTTCATTGTAAGTTTAATGGTAGCGAGAAAAAGCTAAGTGGTAAAAAATTACACAGGATCTTTTGAACGACTGTGTTCTCTTGGAATTTGGGTGGGTGTTCTATAATGTCCTGCCTAACTCTTCTAGAAAGCAAGCGTCATGTTATATTGTTCTCTTAATGAATGAATAAAAGTCAAAAGTTTATTAACGAATTGTTTGTTTTTGAAGCTCAAACGTAGTTGAACGTTTTGGAGAAATTGAATTAGTTCTACCCACTGTCCAAATCTGCCAGATCCCTGAATCACAACAGTGGCTTCACACTCATAACATAAGCAGAAAAATATTCATATTAAAATAGTAATTCTCGTTACCTAACTAAATAGCTTCTATTATTATTCAAAATACATAACATATTTATTCGCTATCGATCCTAAACATTCCGCATTCCATGATGTAACCGAAACGGTGTCCATTTGTCAAGAGATACCGCGTACTTCAATTGCGACTTAAACTTCACCTTTAAAGGACAATACACAAAAGCCTAATCAATCAATAGAACCCATCTATCTCACCTTCGAAGTTATTAGTTGCTTTTAGTGTTACCATGCTTTTAAGATTGGCGGGATAAGTGCGTAAGTACCCATTATTGAGAAACATGAGTCGACAACCGACGATACTAGAAAGCAGCTATTAAGCGGAATAATAAATAGATGATCCTGTTTTGTATTTATTTACTTATTTACATGATTGATAAATTAATAAACTGAATAAAAAAAATTAAGTAGATGAGAATTTTATAATTTCAGGAAAAAACGGAATCCGGATTCCGTTACGGATTCCGTTTTTTGAGAATAAGCTTCTGAATTTTCAAATTCTCAAAACTGTTAAGCAAACAGCAAAACAAAGTTCCGCTATCTTAAGCCAGTCCAAACTAAAATCCTCCTTTTGACATCCCTGTCCTCGATTATCAAATGTAATGGTCACCGCTCGCGGCGCAAGCGCAATGAACAATCGATCAGCGCGAGTGCGTTGCGTTATCTCGCTCGCCATTCGGAACAAACAAATTCAATTGTGATTAAGAAATTAAACCAAGCTCAAAGGTACCGCCACCCGACCGCTACCGAAGACACCCGAAACAGTTCGTTGACATCCGATATCTGAATCCACAAACTACTCGTCTTTTAATCGATCGAATCAATTATCCAACCTGCTTTGTCCAAAACCGTCTTTGAAAGTTGTCTTACATTTATTTTTATCATAATATTTTCTATACATGTCTGTGTGAATGAAAAAACTGGTCTTCTTATCTCCGGACCGATCTCTCTACAGTTTACGATACTTGTGCATTCATCCTCGAGACTAACTACCCTCTGCAAGTCATCAGAGAGCTAAAGAAACGTATTTTCAGAATGTAACGGACGAAATTTAGAGACGCGTAATATACTGTTTTTTATTATGTGAAAACGCGCGGTCAATTGACACTGACTGCTTCTGTGTTGCGTTTATTTCGCCACGATGTTCTCGAACCATAAAAAGAGCTCACGCAAATAAACGCTTTTTTACGATTGCAGTAAGACTCAGAGTTGGTTGAGTAAGGTGACTTTTTTATGCTACTGTTGAATCGTAATATCTTAAAAACTCGGAGTACGTGAGAAAGGTTGCTCTACTTAGTGCACCTTTGACACAATATTCGATGTGTTGAACTCTTGTTGTAATTAAGCTTCAATTCACGTAACTCGGCACATCGTAAGCATGCTGTATGTCGTCTGGGATGTGAGCTGAGCACATTCTCACCATTAAAAACTGTATAATTTTATTCGTTGACATACGACGCGACGCCGAACGTTTATTGCCGTGACTCGTCTTTATTCGCTCTAGAATGAGTGTGGGTATAAAGTTGTAAGCGTTAGTTAGCTGTTCCTCATCCATGTAACAAATTTATTTGAGCTCGTTAAAAATGCAAGTTTCATAAAAAAACTACAACCAGTTTACAACTTGCCATTTTCGTATTATTTTCTAATTTTGACAGCGTAGCTAAATTGTTGTGCATTTAACAAATACTAGATTAAGTTAAAGCAATTAAAAGAGAATATTTCAAATGAAATCGATTAGCGACCTTATAAATATTAATTTCATATTTATAGCATGACTGCTTATAAGTACAGCGGTACGAAGGTGTTATTTACGAGACGTCATCTATAAGGGGTAGTCACACTACAAACTACTTTTCCTTCGATCGAGTTTTCTCGCGGGGACCGGTCACATCACTTAGAGGAAACTGTCGTTTTCAATCGCAGAACCGGAGCGATGATTCCCCTTATCAAATTACGGGTCTTGTCGGATAGTGAAAATTTTCCCACATTTTCTCGGTGTACATCGACGTACAGATGATTTAAATCAGGGTGAAATTGTTGGTTGCGCCCGCGCCGCCGCCGCTCGAGGCTACTAATGGGCGGTTATTTGTAAGTTTTCACTGGACGCCCGTTACGCGCCATCGAGCTCTTGCCTCCAACTCGACCGCTGTGACGCACTCCATTCTTGCCCATAATCATAACACTTTCGTTTCATACTTAAAAAATTGTAAATCACGGCAAAAGAGAGATCTCCAGTTTTGAACAAGAAAATTATTGCGAGAAAAAGTAAAAGTTTGCAAAGTTATGTGGAGTTGATAAATTAAAAATGAAAAATTATTGCAATAAAAAGTTCTCTATAAAACAAAATTCCATAATAGAGTGACACAAATGTCTTAATATAACATTTTTAATTGCGGGTTGCACAATTATGTGTGACTATTCTTAGTGGCTGGTGTCGTGAACAGTTATATCAATTAATTAATATTAGATAATGATCGGTATGCGGTATTCGGTAACAGTTCCCTGCTGTGTCCTGTCGTGATCTTGTCTCCTTAACTATTGACTATCGAAAATCGATTAAAAGATCGCAATCTTTCATAATCGTTCCATTGTCCCTAATCTGTACAAAAAGTTAGCAAGTTGAGCAAGTCGCATTGTGTAGCTTATTCAATTATGAGACATGGGAAGTTGCATCGGAGTTTTATTACGAAACTTTTGAAAAAACAAGCATTGATTCTAAAGTCACGAAAACTGAATTTACTCAATATATTTGGTCTTTTGTCAGTTTTTAGACGTTTTCAGTCAGAATTTTGGTGCTTAGAAATCTTTTTGTGACTTTTTTCATTCACTATATCGACAAAAACATACTGTTGCTCTATATTTTCGTTGATCTCATAATGATTTTGTAAAATTTTCGTTATCCTGAAAAAACATCCATTCAAATATGTGCTCCGTTCAATAAGCTTTTATTAGATTTCCCGATGTAATGACAGCACTGTGGAACGGGACTGGTGAGGCCATTACGCGCAGACACGACCGCCGCCGGCCACGGGCGCCGATCAACTGAGGAAGTGACGCCGCGCCTAGCTGCGCACGCGTAAATCGCGCGCAGGGGTGCAGCTTCCGACAAACGGTGCTTTTTTAATTAGTCCTTTTAAAGCTACGAAAAGATTCATTTGGTTCGAAATGTATTATGTAATGGACAACTATGCAGTTGATAGACAGATTTAGAGCACTCGTATGCTAAATATGGAAAGAAAAAACTTAGAAATTATTGATTACGTATTCGATTTCGCGTCTTAAAAATTCCAATGCGTAGCGTGTGTAACGCAGCAAAATCCGTATCAGTATGTGTATGCAAAAAGCTGACCGAGGCGGAAATGAGCATATCGCTTGGAATAAATAAAATAAATATCCTTAAAAGTATTTAATTATAATTCCTAGAAACGTTTATTCCCCGTAACAACCTTAGTCCAAAACTTGGTCTACGCAGAGCCGTAAGGCACAAACTCAGATTTAATATTTGAACAAAGGCACACCGCAACACGCCTGGGGCCAACGAATGTCATTCGAAGATTCAACATTAGTTTCGCGTCTCGACAACCCTGAAATATTCGTAAACTTTGACCACGGATATTAATACCAAACACGGATTGAAGAAGTTATAAACATCAGACCATATCAGTTTCGCTATATTTTCTAGTAAAACGAGCTTCATATAAAAATAAAATGTAAACTAACTAACTTTTATGGTCAATTCCGCGCTTTATAAGTGCAAAACTATACGCCAATTTGCAAGATCGGACTCCCAGCTGTTAGCAATTTAATTTATAGATCAAACCGTGAAGATTTTGATCGTTTTAGTAATCAATATTAGATAAGAACTGCAATTTAGAGAATCATGGTAGTAACAAAACAAACAAAACGTTTTTTGCGAGCATTCTGTAGTCTCCGTAAAAAAAAGTACTGAAAATCACACATTTTCGAACAAGTAGGTATTTTCCCAGAAAATATCAAGAATTAAGGGAAAATTGGTGTTTACAATGATTGGTCGATCAATGCAATTTTATTAGACTTAAGTCGAACACACAAAATTCAGTTTAATATAGTATACATCAAACATCACACCTGTAATACCTGACGGTCTAGCCAGAGGTGTACCTAAATAGTACACCTACATTTCACTAGATATTTTCAAATCCCAATAGGCTCAATAGGCTCGCCCTCTATTGGGATTTGGACCTCTAGTCGGAGCCTGGAATTGTACCAGGTTGATGGCAATTCATCAACCGGGTACAAATCCAGACTCCGAGGCTGCAACTGAAAAATTCCCTACGGGTAAACCCAATAACACAATCCGATTCAGGAATTGAACCCAGGACCTTATGTTTAGCAGTCGCGTTTGCAACCACTAAACCAACGACGCAGTCAAATTCAGTTTATGCAGAAATGTAGTCGGTATAATCTCCTCTCAAAGTGCTAAATCCACACAGCTACAGACACCCGCTAGAGCATTGAATGACAACAAACTATCTCAAGCATTCCGTCTTATCTCAACATGTTTATAGCTTACCCATTTACAAATATTTGAATACATATTTTGCAACACTATGGCAGTGTTCACCATGACGTTGCCACTCTATAAACTAAGACATTCCGAATACCGATACCAAATTGCTTCCAAATAGTTTCCGATCGAGATCTACGATACTATCGGGACTTAAAGACAATCTCGACTTGAAATCGGGTATTCAATTATGTCAGCAAACACTTGTTTAGATATATTTTGTGTTGGCGGCGCCTTTTTAGTCGAAACGAAACCGTACTTGGAACTATAGAAACATATTTTCAAAATTCTGAATAAATAGCTATAACAGTTTCCATTTCAGAATTAAAATCTAGAATACTAGGTACTGCAAAAGGTATGATTATGTCATGTAATTTCAAAAGGACATAATTGAATATTAAATATCCTATCAAAGTAAACATCTGGCCTAGCAATTTGAATAGGATTTAATAACCTGTCAAGTTTTACAACCTACCTAACAAAGTATAAAGTAATACCTGTAAAGCACAGCTTCAGTACGTTACAATTGAGTATTAGACATTTTAATAGCTTAACTTTAATGGGCATCACAAATAATGGTCAATGATAGACAAATTCCCATTGATGAATTCCTGACTCATCTGATGGGCTCCTCATTGAATAGGACGGTGGACATTGAGATGTAGCCAGTCTTAGCTAGCTGACGGGGGCAATAAAATTATGGCAAGGAGTCGTAACTCGGTATAGATCTGCCATACGTAATGTAGGCAAATTGTGGACTGTATTTTAATTCTACAATAAAATTAGAAATCGCTGACACAACTAACTTTTAATATTTGACAAGTAATAAAGAATAAAAAACATAGATATATAAAAAGGTCGCAACATCATCCCCCCCGTGTAGCGATGCTGCACAGCTACTGGAGCCCTTCCAGTGCGGCTAACTTTCTAGCGGGCCTCTTCAGTGTTCCGCCTTTAGTGACAACGTCAGCTACGCGCACGACCCCATCTTTTCCTGGGTACACTTTGGTCACGCGCCCCATAGGCCACACTCCTCGGGGTAGGTCAGGATCCACGACTAGGACAACGTCATCAACAGCTACATTACGATATCCTTCTCCTTGCTGTCTCTTTATCTTCAGAAGGGGTAAGTATTCTTTGAGCCACCTACACCAAAAAATCTCAGAGAGGCGAAGAGCTTTTTTCCACTCTTTTCTTAACGAAAAAACTCCGTCGTCCAGAGGGGTAGGTAACTGCTGATTTGATGAGCTGCCTATTAAAAAATGAAAAGGTGTGAGGCTTTGATATTCATTATTAGCTGCAACATATGTCAGAGGCCTCGAATTAACAATTGCTTCGGATTCTAATAAAAGCGTGTGGAGTAGTTCTTCTCGTGGGGCTCTTGCTCTTAAAGTCACCTGAAGAGCTGTCTTTACGGAGCGTATGAGCCTCTCCCAACAGCCACCCATAAAAGGCGATGCAGGTGGAATGAAGCTCCATTCAATTTTATTATCGGCGACAAAATCTTGTACAGCGTCGCAAAAGAATTCAGCTAACTGACGGTTTGCGCCAATAAAAGCGGTTCCGTTATCTGACAGGATTTTTCGTGGAACACCTCGACGGGCCATAAACCGACGCAAGCAGGAGATGGCGGAATCAGCAGAAAGGTTTGATACAATTTCTAGGTGCACTGCTCGCGTTGTCAAACATGTAAACAGTGCCACCCATCGCTTCTCTCTACGACGACCAATAGAGACATCCACAGGGCCAAAGTAATCTAAACCAACGTTGGTAAATGGACGACTATAACAATCAAGCCTAACATCAGGCAAATTTCCAGTAGCCGGCGTTTGAGGTGATGCTTTTCGTTTCAAGCAAAATGTGCAATTTCTTGATATCTTCCGGACCTCACTACGGCATCTCAAAATCCAGTAACGCTGTTTTAACTCATTGCAGACTAATTCGTTAAAGGCGTGAGCAGCTTTAAGGTGGTAGAACTGTATTAGGAGGCGAACAGCTGGATGACGACCATCAAGTATAATCGGAGACGTGGTGTTGTAGTCCATATTCTTCATATATTTTACCCGGCTGTCCAGCCTAAGTAAGCCTTCTTCGTCTAATACCAAAGCCAAGGAGTGCAGTTTGCTCATTTTAGGTATCTTGGATTGTTTGGGGTCGTGCAACACGGTCAATTCTGTGCCAAAACTGTCTAACTGAGTCTTCTTTAAAATGGCGTTTTCTGCTTTCTGCATATCTGAACCAGTCAATGGTGAAAACTTGGAAGAAGAGGTATTAGTGTTCAATTTAGAATTTTGACCTTTAAAACGTGGTAAAAGAGATCGAAATTTATACGCGCATTGGTAAACGCGCGCGGTTGCACGCACCAATCGATTCCACTTACTGAAACGTAAAGGATTTGGAATTACCGGCGAAAGAAACTGACCACAACTTGTGAGACCCACAATCGCTTCAGATGGTTTCAGTTCCTCTGAACCGGTTGAGGTTCCAAAAGTTGATGGTGGTTTAGGCCATTCCGACTGTGGGTACAAGAGATACTCTGGTCCGGATAACCAACGGCTTAAGTCAGTGTCACGGTCTTTTAACCTTGTCGCATCATCTGCTACGTTCAAACTACCTGGCACATATCTCCAACTATTTACATTTGTTGACTCAGTAATCTCACCGACACGGTTGGCTACAAATGGCTTAAAAGTACGAGCATCACTTCGAATCCAACTCAAAACAGTGGTTGAATCCGACCAAAAGTATGTATGGTCAACTTGAACGTCGTGACCGGTAATGATTGTATTAGCAAAACGAGCAGCAATCAGAGCTGCCTGCAGCTCTAAACGTGGTATAGATGTAGGCTTTAGAGGTGCTAAGCGCGCCTTTCCACCAATGAGTGACAGCTTTACCGAACCGTCTAAGAAAGTGAAACGCCAGTATGCAACACAGGAATACGCTTGCTCACTTGCATCAGCAAGTACATGGAGCTGTCTGTCACTTATTGTTTAATCTTTAAAACCATATCTATGCCATCTAGAAATACTGATTTTTGAAATATTGGATAGCTGCCGCGACCAAAATAGCCATTTCTGGACAATGTCTGATTGCAACTCGGTATCCCAGTCAATCCCTGTTCTCCATGTTTGTTGAAATAATATACGTCCTTGAATTACAAAAGGAGTTAAGAGACCAAGGGGGTCATAAACGCACATTAAATAAGATAAAACTTTACGTTTAGTTAATTTATCATTGCTATCGATTTGGGACTCGTTCTGAAAATTGAAGGTGTCGTTCTGAGGATGCCAAATAAGACCTAAAGTTCGAACGACATCCTCGGTCCCTGCGTGAATATTTTTGGAAGTTGCAGCACGCAGGTCTTCAGGAACGCCAGTGAGTGCGGCGGGCTCGTTTGAAACCCAACCACGCATCTCCATTCCTGCTGACCTGTGAACTGTGATAATGTCAACTGCAAGCTGTGAAGCCTCCTGAACGTCATCCATACTGCCTAAATAATCGTCCACGTAATGATCATTAATGATAGCTTTTGCGGCCGCAGGGTACAACGTCTGTAGTTCGTGTGCGTTGCGATTTTTAATATAAAGAGCCGTGCACGGGCTGCATACAGCACCAAAAATTACAGACGTCATTCTAAACTCTTTTAACTCGCTACTGTGATCCTGTCTCCATAAAAAACGCAAAGCATCTCGGTCATGTTCTCTCATTTTAATCTGAGGAAACATCTCCTTTATGTCAGCAGTCAAAGCAACACGACCTTCGCGAAATCGAAACAAAATATGGAGAAGGGATTGTAGCAAGACAGGTCCCGGAAAAAGAAGGGAATTAAGGCTAATCCCGGAGGTCTTTGCAGCTGCATCATGCACAACTCGTAATTTCTTTTTCTGAGGATGTATAACAGGAAAATGTGGTAAATACCAACGAACTTTATTGATATTATAGTTTGTTGAATTAATCGCATTGTGATACGTGTCCTTGGGGCACTCTTCAGCATATCCTTTTTCAAACATATTATTAATGAAAGTGCAGTAATCCTTTTCAAAATTGGCGTCACGTGCCATACGTTTTTCTAGACCTAAAAATCTTGACAGCGCATGTGGGTAGCTGTCAGGTACATCTGGAATATCGTTACGCCACAATAGACCGACTTCAAATCTACCAGAAGTCAAACGCTTGGCTGTAGATTCTAAAATATGTAGAGCATCCTTATCTTGCTTGGAATATGAAGTTTCTAAGTTTGAAATTCCTATGGCATCAAGACGAAAGTAGTCTTTGATAAGATTATCTAAGTTGGAACTGTAGTTGTCATCGAGAGAAAAGTGGTTCACGAAATGGACCGGCTTGGTCCAGCTACTACATTTCCCGTGCAATACCCATCCTAGAGCTGTGCGGGTTGCTACAGGTTGATTTTTAGAACCCTCTCTAACTTCACGACTAACTGTCAAATACCAATGTTCAGCACCAAGAAGAATTTTGGGCGTCGCATCTAAAAGTGTGAGCTGGTCAATTATATCTGTCAAATGCGAATACTGATATAAATCGTCCTGGGTAATAGTTTGCGTGAACAAGGACAGAGTGTCCATAGCTTTAGCGTTAGTGACGGAAAATGCATCACTACAATTTTTACCTTTGATAGAAAAGCTAACATGTTGGATAGGTTTGTGCGTTGACATTCCAGCAACACCGTCGACCTTGATTGATTCCACGGGACCTGTCGTACCGATGCGACGTGCCACCTCTGAGTCAATCAAGGTTGCCGTGGATCCGTCGTCAAGTAATGCGTACGTGTCATATGTCCCACTAGGGCCGGTTACTTCTACAGGCACGATTTTGAGAAACACTCGGGATTGAGATATATTTTTATCCAATAAAACAGACTCAGTAGTGTTGGAAATGGTTACGATACGAGCTTTATCATCAGCATCAGGTGAAATGCAATTTGAACCAGTGGGGGCCTCATTGGCAGTGTGGGCCGCATGTACAGGCAGCGCTGAATGCAGAAGCGGATTATGAAACCGTTCGCAGCCGTCGACGCCACATCGAGTGATCTTACACGCCTTCCACCGATGAGCCTTGGATTTAAGACACTTGTAACAAATCTTAACATCTTTCAGCCAACGCCACTTATCATCTAAAGATAGAGCCTTGAAATCGCTACATTCGCTCAATTCATGCTTATTCTTACAGTATCGGCAAATCCCTGCACTAGTGCTACGAGTTGACGTGACGTGCATGCTTTCACGCCGAACAAAATCGCTGCCGCCATGGTGAGCATTAGGACGTTTGGCGTATTCCGGAACTAAACCGAACCTATTTTGTTTATCGGCCTCAATATCAAGAAATGTAGACAACACTTGTAGTTTTGGTACACATCGGTCGCTACGGTAAGCAAAATCTTTCCACTGACTGTACAATATTGGAGTTAATTTACTAAGTACAGTATGGAATATTTCAATAGAATAAAGATATTCTTTTTGGTTCAAACTATTAATGACGGCTATGCAGTTACGCAACCTACATGCAAAGGAATTGAGCTCTCTTTGGTCATAGCTTATCTTAGGCAAATTCCGGACGAGGGAAATCTCATGAAGCACAATAGTCTCGGGTAGCGCAAACGTCTGCTCCAGGATGTCTATAACTGCTTCAGGACGCTCGGCAGTGTACAGCAACGCATACACGCTCTCCAGGGCGCGCCCGCGTAGCGCGCAGCGTAAGCGAGCGAGATTTTCTGTAGGCGTAAACAAATGTTGAGTGTCATGATAAGTGCGTTTAAACATTAACCACTCAGCAGCCTTTCCGCTAAATGGCATTAATTCTATATATTTATGAGAAAACCTGTGGGAATTAATGTTTGTAGGATTCATTATAACATCAGGTCTTGTCAATTTTTGGTGTGACGTTTCAGCTGGCCTAATTGTTGCATGAATATCATGATTCGGTTCCAAGAAATGAGTTTCTTCGTGATATGTCAACATGTCTTTTCGCCGTGGGTCATTCTGTTTTAATTGACAACTGTCTTGAACCCAAGATTGTGTACGGGATTGACTCACCGAATGAAATGACTTTTCATCAGCCTCCTGCGACGCCAGGTTTGCTAACAACTCGAGCTCTTCCACTCGTGTTACCTGCTGAAGGAGCTTACGGTCACGAACTAGCCGCTGTTCGGCGAGCTGCTGCTCACGTACCAGTAGTTGTTGTTCCCTTTCCAGTGATTTTCTAGCCAAAAGTGCCTCTGCGGTCAACTTACGTGCCTTGATAGTGGCTGATGACCGCGAGGAACCTGACACACCAGATCTAGAACTTTTAGCAGGTTCAGTGTTAATAGTGGGATTCTGGCGAGATGCCCCCGAGACCGGATCGACTGCCGCGGGTGTATTCGTGGCTTCGGTCAAAAAGGGGTCCAATTCTGGGGACCGACCGAGCCCACCGACGACGGGCGCATCTGACTCCGAATGCATTTCGCCAGTATCCCGGAGCTGTGCCAGCTTCTTCTTTTTAAGTCTCGTGTTCATTTTACGGCGAGATAGGACCAAAAAATGTAGGCAAATTGTGGACTGTATTTTAATTCTACAATAAAATTAGAAATCGCTGACACAACTAACTTTTAATATTTGACAAGTAATAAAGAATAAAAAACATAGATATATAAAAAGGTCGCAACACGTAAGGTAAACTCTCTCATATCAGCTGGTAAATGTCCACCGTTGATCGGGGACTCAGGAACTGTGGGAATGGAACGTAGATAAGCATGATTATTTATTACTATTATACAAGTAATTCTAGTGTGTTATATTTCGGGCTTATGTCCGTAACTGCTCCTCCAAGCGCGAATGATGATACTAAAGTCAGTTCAAGACGTTTTTCCCTATAGGCAGAAGTTACTCCTATATAAGATTATCGTAGTACTATCTCCTTATGCTACTAATTAGGCCCTGCCAAAACGTGACAAAACAGTTCTTCACTTTCCTGCCCCAGTCCAATGTTACTAGGCATCGGCCTAACGTGTTTTTTTTTCATGCAGGCTCCTCTGTCAGCGGTCACGCATTTTTTTACTTCTAATAAACGGTAGCGTGACTTCTGAGTTTTCGTTCTTTGCAGAATCAAACCATCTTTCCTTAGTCTTCCTCTCCATTTTAACCATGAAACAATTTTCGTCTCTCAATGATTGTCGATCAAACAGACAGACATTTATCAAGATCAGCGCGTGCGCATCGAAATGACTATTAAATGGAGTCATGCGGCTTGAATGGTTGCAGTATTGAATGTGGCTGACACTAAATACCTGCGCTTCGTTGCGTCATATGCGTTTGCGTTCGTTGCGTTTTTTGGATCGGTTATTTATTGACTATGGTCTCGTTGTGGGTGTACTTCATCATTTTACAGGTCTGACTTGTGGGCTTAAGAAAACTCATATAACTCTTTCCATCTGTGGTAAGTGTATCTTTAGTAATTGCCTAGAGTGGAGACTCTCTAGAGAGTTGAGAGTGGAGAGGACAAATAACACTTCATTTTCTTCGCCGTAGTCGGGTAACTTTTCAAACCGTCGACGTTTTCTGCGTGGCATAAGCATCTTATTTCTTTATCTCAAAAAGGTGTCTATCTAGGTACTTGATCTCCTCACCTCATTTTGACTTCTTCAAAACATCAAGATTAACATTGTAGAAATTCATAGCAATAAATCTGTTAAAATGCGATATTTATTTCATAAAATCCAAATACTCGAACAAACAAGATAGACCACTAGAATCACAGTATCAGACAACCGTAGCTTAATTCATCCTAAAACGTTTGCCAACTTTAGAGCCTACATCTAGAATTCACTGATTCACTCTCTGATATGTCTCAAGTGACATTTTGATGCACATACTGAATAGAGCCTTGATTATTCAAGCGTGATGTCTGTAAGCTCGTGATATTAGAGGTCTCAGTCTCACCCATGTCCTAAAATAGATGACCTCAAAAGATTAGGGTTTCGACGGACTAAGACTACAAAATAGCTTGTGTAGTGCGATATTTACTAGAAAAGTTTTGATACTTGATAGTTTTTGAAGACCAAATAAACGATGCATGGGCTTTGTAAAGAATGATATGCCAAAAAAGTAGGAGACTAATGAGACGAAGAGTATAACAAGAGTATGGAAGAATAATAATAATAATAATACTGCGCCGACCTCAAATGAATTGGGCTAAGGACAAGAGAATGATGACTTGCCACTTTTATTTTATTTTGTGTAGAAAGGAAATTAGGCAATCATTGATAAGTTAAATCTACCAAAGTATAAGTCTAATTAATGCTAATTCCATGTCAAATTCATTCTCAATAATTACTGCGCATTACATTTAACGTACTTGATCAGTTCAATGTTGCATTACTCAAAAATAATATAACGTAACCCCAATCGATATTCAGCATGTCGCAAATTAGGATTATGTACATACAAATCAGTTTTCGTAACGTATCAAGCGGCTTACATCCGCCGCGCGCCGTCTAGCTCAGTGGTGCATTAAACAGTGCGCGTGGGCAGATCCGTCCACATTTCTATGATGAATCGGTCGCCGGCGCCGCCATGTTACGAAAATTCGCCACAATTTGCATACAGATACGATCCTACGACGTCGCCTGAACCTCCAATACTTCATAGCATTGTTACAAGCATTATTTATCTAACGACCACCACACTGCGCACTGGTCCAATGGCCCCACAATAAACATGGCAATTGACGCCTACTTATCGACGCCAGCGAATTACTACAATGTTGTAAACATAATTTACAATGCAAATAATATTAAAAATATGTGTGCTTACTGCATATTTGCTTAAACACTGAATAAGTTAAGACATCGTCAACATTTCAATGCAAATTTTATACATGGTTCTTTACTCAATGTTTGTCTGCCAATGCGGGCACCGAAGCCTTTTAGGAATCTAAGGAACTCGTCCGTTTTGTATAAGCCAACTTGTATCAGCTATGATAATATTATAGCACTAGTTGGCATGTGCGAAACTTCACATTATAGGCCATATAAATACGACTTAGTACTTCCACACATATTAAATATCATATCGTCTATGGACTTTTCTCGAATACTTACGTAAATATATTTACATTCTGCATTATATGTCACACTAGAACGGAAAACCTTAGGAATGCCTATAGCCGGTAAACTAAATATTCAATAAGATTTGAGAATCCAGTATTCAAAAAGATTTTCCTTGAGATCTATGCAACGAAAAAATATGAAAGAAGAAGATAAAAGAAAAAAAACATATTTATTTGGCACATGCCACAAGTGCACACAGCAAAAATAAATAAAGAATCTAAACAGAAAAAGGAGATACGGTGTATCTCACTGAGCCAAATAGGACCAGTTCAGCAAACTCACGAGCAGCTAATACCCAACGCTGATGATAGATCATTTTCTATAAAAAACTACCGCTAAACGCAATGACCTTACATTAACACAAAGACTCAACTACCCAACAAAGCCTCGGTCAGCTGTTTGCGAAACTTTCGGCATTAGACCGTCATGGCGTCACACAGGCAATGCGCGCGCGCATGATTGATGGCCGACACGTGGGCGGGAGACGCACGCTGAAAATGCGCGCCAAATTACACGCTATGGAATAGGGCTGCGCTATAGAGGTGTTGATTTATTAGATGAGTTTTGGAGTTAGATGGGTGATTTTGATTCCGTGATTGCGTGGACTTTGGTATGTTTATAGGCCCACGTAACCACTTGCATTCCCAATGCTAGTCAATTTGAAAATACAACATGAATGATGTCGACTTTTTGTCATAAAACCAGGGTTTTAAATTCATTCAAGACTGGATTTACAAAATATTTTGTGAAGAATTAATTGCATTTTTACGTTGTAGAGTCAACAAAAGTGAAATGAGCCTAGAAAACGCTGGCGAGACGACTTAGAGGCTTTTGTGCGAGATTGGCCGGAGAGAGTAGTGGATGGCTCTGAAGGAGGCCTTGGCCCAGCAGTGGGACAATTATTATAGGCTAATAATTAAAGAGCCAACGAATTTTCAAAATCCTTCGAATTATGTTAGAAACTTTAAATTGAGACGTCAGCTAGTTTTTATATATTTTGCAAGGTTTAGGAACCAGTGAAGTTAAAGCCCGATAAATAATTTTAAGACAGAGTAGACAGCCCTAAGCAACAATAGTAATATTCGAATCTGATGATGGATATGGACACAACAGTCTGTTGTGCTTATTAAGCTATCATTACTTCAATGTTGTTAAATCAAATCAACTATTCGTTCAAGACTCTATTATACTGTAGCTTTATTTCGTCACCTAAAATTAAAGACTTACTACTTAAGTAAATAGGTATTATATAATTTTCCAAAATGTTAGGACACAACCATTTGCTAATAGAAGAGACCCGTCTCTATTCCAGAATCTTGACCCGAGGTGGACTACAGCTCACTCCAGGCCAGTCAAAGTCAGACCCAGACTTGTAGATGTCTAATGCCTTCAAAAATTTTAGTTATACGACTGTCCCTTTTTCTTCACGATGTTCACCCTCACCCCGTTATAAGAGTTAAAGAGTCAAGCAATCGCGATTAAGAGTTTTACAAAAGTCATACATATAACGTCCCCACTGTCATTTGTAAGTCTTTGACAGTCGCCAGTGGCCTGACAGTCTGACAACCAGCTTTACCAAAGGGCATTGTTTTACTCAGTACTCTAGTAGGTTGAGGAGGTCAGGTAGGCAGTCGTTTCATGTAAAATACCGGGATTCAGCTGCATCAAATTAAGCTGACCCCAACATAGTTGAGGAAAGGCTCGATAGACGAAGTATTTAATGCAGCCAAGTAATGAAAACCGTTAATTGAAAGGCAGACTAAAACTAAACCTTACTTTACTGAACGCAAAGCGAACCATGACTGTATCTGATGGCATATTAAACAGTAAACGTATTTACGTGTAATGTATACTGTTTCAAATTTAATAGCGCATCGCACGCGTTGTGCACGCGCCTCTAATCACCAGTGCGATTCTGCTACCACTACCTATTTTACTACTATTCTAATAATCAAGGTATTTTAAACTCTATTCTGAAGGGAGTACCGTTGAAAAATGAGTACTATTCCTACAATTAACTTACATTCAAGGTATTTTCTACTCTATTCTGAAGGTAGTAAGGTATAGTAATGGATGTATCTTAGAAAATAATTATTGCAATCGGCACTTCGAGTGAAGTTCTGATTGGATGTATTAAAATTAATTTAATAAATGCAATCATTTTGTCCGAGCTATCTTAAGTTTAGACATGTTTCGAGACTTAAATTAAAGTGAAGTATTTAGTGTTCCAATAAGATTATTACACGTTTTTCTCAACTAGGTTACGGTAACCTTATGGCATCCTTAATAAGTTGCTGATTAAAAATCTTTTACAAAACTAGTAAAATAAAGTTATCTTAAAATAAAAAATATGTTTACCGTGCTGTTACTATAACATGTATTTCAACGTTAAAATTATTATATTAATCAAATGGTAGCATAAACTATATGGAAATACATTGTTACCAAATATTGCAGAATCGACCGTCTCGTCTCTAATGACCTCTCTAGACGATTCATCTTCAATTCATTTTTATTAAAACCGTATTCATTCCATTCAGTTTAGACATTTCGTGCGTAAACGATGCAACCGAAGAGTATTCAATTCAATACCATTTATTTAAGGTTGATTTTGATACATTAAACGGATATTTATATACAATACGTATCTAACGAATTGTATATAAATCGCTTAATAATATTAATCAGCATGTCATTTGATTTGTTAAGATTTATTGCTTCAGTACTGCTTGTACCTTTTTGTTTGTTACAAGTGTATTCGTTGCATAATAATATAGTGTGTTTCCATTTAAAAATTATGCACACTTCGTTGAGTTTTAAAGCTAATGTGAAATATTTAATGAGCCAATGATATATGATGTGCGACTTACAGCTTGCCAAATATGACTTAACCTAACCCCGAAAATACCGAATGCAAATAGATTATTCACAATAATCACTCAAAGTTTCAATAAAGTCTGCTCTGAATGTCTAGACAGCTAATATTAATGCACACTCGCACAAAACAATAGTTCTCAAACTACAAATGGCTTCCCGACACCGTTACAATAATGAAAAATATAAAATAAATAATAACAACATAAATAACATCCGTGTTGTAATCCGCAGCCCGAGGCGAAGTTCTCAATTATCCGGCTTCTTCAGTTATGTGCATTAGTGGAACATATTTATGTTGAACATTTGTTGGGTCGTCTGTCCGGGGCTTAATAGCGCGTAGGCTTAATTAGAGCAATTGAATTTCTCTTTTATTTGCTTTGTTACTGGTTTATTTCGTATGAGATATGGAATAAATTGAGAGCATGGTCTTGGTCAAAACAATTTATCTTAAGCCAATAAATAAAAGGTACAAGATAATATCTTTAAATCATCTTTACTTTGGAATTTATGGAATTTTTGGAATTTATGGAGCTATTTACTTAAACTTCATACAAGTAATTGTATGAAGTTTAAGTAAATAGCTCTAACAGGCAGGAAAATTGTATTTTTTCCCTATCAAGCTTAAGCGGGGAAATAAACAAAATTAAATGCCATTAACTCGTCACAACAAGGAAGATCTAACTTTTTACGTAACTTTAACAACAGAGTATTGAACCACAGTATTTTTCTTGTGTGAAGTGACGCGGATTGTAAGACTACTGCATTTTCTTTGTGAGCTGAGGAGGTATAGAAAATTCATAACAAAGAAAATAGATAAACAGACTTAATTTCACATTATCTCTAAATGAAATACCCAACACTTTGTATCATCAACAAACAGAATACTCAAAGATTTAACCCAAGTAATTAGTTTCCAGATTAATATCAACGGCACTTGAATCCAAAGTCGATTCTAATTAGAAACCATTAAATTATAATCATTAAAGACATCGATTCGTGCATCGATATCATTCAATTCTGCATCGGTAAAGCAGTAACGTGTATTATTTTACAAGCTAACTGAGTTCTCATAGATCCTCATTCTTGGCTCATAAAGTGTCAATGGCCCTGTGTCTATGGATGGTAACTGGACACTTATTGAAATCACTGGACGCATCGGTATCGATTTGAAATAGGTTTTATATGTCGTTGCGATTGTCTTTGGATATCGATTGTGGGATGAGCAATATTGTTCGCGTCAGATGGTTTAGTAAGATGATCTACTGTGTTGGTTTTTAGTTTTGCTTTTTGTTTACCGTTCGATTTTAATTTGTAATCTCGACAATAGTCTTTCACCACATTTGATACTTAGCTATCAATTATCTCACTAAAATAAAAATAAAACATTTTATTTCGATAACTACTTATGTAAACTGCGAAATATTTAGTTTAGTTCCTATGTTATACATTTTTACCATGAATATCATCAAAGAACCATAATATTCAGATGCAAAAGCACTTTTTAAAGTTCAACATCACGTAAAAAATCCCTACAACTAAAATTTTCCACGGTAATTTCCTAGCAGCACAAAAGTCCCCGCGACAAGACAAAGATGTGCTAATTTCGAAATAAAAATCATTAAGGAAGTTTCAAGGAAACAACGCACATTGAACGGTAGAATTACCTACCATGACGCATTTGTGACTCATGTTTCCTTGCAATATCCCTTGCCCTTGACATTTTGTAAACATCTTTTTAGGGCACCCATCGTAATGCCACTTACCTCCCACAAATGTGATGGTAAAAACTGTAATGGTCGAAGCAATACAGATATAATAATAATCTCTGAATGAAATGAGTGTATAAAAACGAAATCAGGCATCTAGACGATTTTGCACATTGAAGTGAGCGCAATGATTCCATTGTTGAAAAAAGTCGAATAATATTCTTTTGGCTGATGTTTCTGTATTCCTGAGAATCATTTATTTCCTGAGAATCAAATATTTTTATCCTTGAATTTGGATATGCACGTTTGTGGGAATGGTTTAGCCATCTAAATGATAATAACACCTCTTTTAGATATCCTCCGACTGAAATCATACTCTGAATGTTCTTCCCGATCAAAACCGATCGACGCCCTCAACATGTGACCCGAAAGGGTAAAATTTATTAATTTTTCAAGAGGTGATTTCCATGACCGTCGTGTAAGACCACAAAAGGTGAAACTGAGAAAAGACAGCCCTGCACATCTTTCCAAGGTCTGTATGTAGACGCCTGAAGTATTTTATCTGCTAATATGCTGCCATTATCAAAGAATTCTTAATGCCCCCATAATAATATACACCTTTATCGATCTTTTATTTCCATGCTTAATTTCCATTCGCGATGTGCATAAGTAATCGTGGTAGCGACAGCATTATGGTTAATATTCGTCGGCGTTGGACATGCGTAGGCGCCAAGACAGTGCCTCGATGATGAACAACGGCTCAATTTGTTTCGTTTACACTAAGGGTTGCCTCGTGTGTGAAAATTTGGTCATCTTTTGTATTGAATTTTAAAGCTTTTGTACTTTACTAAACTATGAAATAAACGTGCCTTTTTACGATTTCGTCAAGTTTAAGGCTTTTCTTTTTGCCTATCTCTGGCTTCTCTCTCCTAAAATACAAGTGTAAAAATCTATGTCGATAAATGCTCTGAAAATCTAAAATTTTATTGTAATCGAATGGACATAATATACTGTATACTGATCTTAGTTTAGTCTCCAGAACTCGATATAAAGTTGTGTTTTAAAGCTTCAAACATAATTTCGCGAGTCAGCCCTACGCAAGCGCATCAGTATTCAAGACGAGCCGAATTTCTCCGAAGCTTTTTACGAACCGTCGATATTTCAACTAGACAGAATTTTTCTTCCCCAATCGTTGATTTATGGAGGCATTGAATGCGATGTCTTCATTGAGTAGCTTCAGGCAGGTCGTGAGTGGGAGTATCTCTGATGACCCGAAAATACATTCAGGGTTGGCGATGAAGTAATAAATCAAATTTATTGTACGTTGTCTGTAATACGGTCTTTTGTGCGATCTTCGGATGTAAATCATGGAGATCAACACACCTTGCGGTCAATGGGACAGAAGTTTTTTTAATGATAATATTTTTATTTATACAAATATGTTATACTGTTTATAGTTGATTAAAGATTTTGCTAGGTACTCACAAAGTACTCTTGCTACTGTTACATACAACTAAATTTAATTTCAAATATTATTTTTGATTAAAAAATAATTATTGCAACATTAAGCGCACTTCTATTCTATTCTGAAATGTCTAGAGACACATTCATACATATTCCCTAAGCTACCTAATAGATTATATTTCAATACATTTGTAAGCCTTAATATCCTATCATCAGTATAAACATCTCCCTACTTCAATCTCTCAGAAACCGTTATAACCTTAAACACATACCTATTCCTCAACAAACAAGCATAAAATCAGTCCATTCAACGAACCTGCTGCCAATTAATTATATAGTACCTATACCAGCATAATTTAGTGCACCAACATTGAAGCCTAAGCTCACTTTATGGCATCATAGAAAGACTAAGCAGAATTCGCTTCATTAGCACGCAAGATCGTTTATTTAAACACACTTGATTGTAAACATCGTACGGACTAGAATCGAAGACTATCGAATTTCAAGTAATGTAACTTGGAAAGAGAAATGTTTACTTCGGCTGTATTTATTGCATATTGATACTGTGTGTTGTAGGTAGGTATGTCTGAATTAGGAGCGGTTATCCTCATAAAGTAAATCTTTATTAAGTTCTTCAAAAAAATTGTTATGAGGACATCGTTTGTACCCAAATCACTAAAAATTGGAGATTCCTACAAGATTGTGTTTTTGGTTCGAGAAGAACAAGAGCGATGGATGTTACGACCGTAACCGCAGGCACGAGGCAGCAGTGGATGACTTTTGGATGATCGAGTTGTTAAAAAGATCGTTCTGCAAAAACGTACTACTGTCTTTAAATAAAAATAAGTTGAGATTTCGTTTTTTGTGCCCGGTTGATGGCAATAGGCTCAGATTGTACTTAAACCTAACTGGTGAAATGTGGGTGTCCTATTAATTTGGTACACCTGTGCCTCTTCGATAACAAGCGTGACGTTACGTAAGTTGAGATTGAGAATGAGAATGACTACTATTCATTAAATCGTACTAACCCTGTCTACTTAGCCCTGTATTTCCGTTTTCCCTCCAAACAATGTCCAAAAACATTACCATACCGACTCCACGGGCACCGCAACCCACAACGTAATCATTTCGAACAATAGTTTGTAACAAGGAAGTGTTCTTAAGCACCAAGCTATCGATAGTACCTAAGTGCAGTGGACAGAGGGCAGTGTCGCATGCACCGTTGTATGCCCGGTGCCCCGCTTGCATACTTTCACCACTCGCTTCCCGATACATCGATAACAAGCGTTTGGACTGCACTAGTGCACGAGTTACTGGCGAAGAGCTTTCGTTTCCGATGATAATGGACTGGATTAGGAAGTGTATCTGTTTCGTAATGATCAGTTTTAATCTTAGATGTGATTGAGTTTTCTTTGATGTCTTATTTGGAAATCGTATTACAGATTTACTCCAGTTTTATTACTGAAGTTAAACGTCAATCATTTGCATCGTCACTTTCATGTAAACTCCACTTTGTTACTTCCACTTTTCGTTAAAATTTTACTTCTTTTCAACACTGTAAAAAATACTGTAGTTAGTGCTGCAATCGAATTGCAGGAACTCTCATTTCAAAAACGCACAAATTACATCTACTCGCACAACCAACTAGCTCGATGTAAACGGATCATCAAAGCGTTTTCCGTCGGCACAAACGCTTGTATCACATAACTTATACAGAGCGGCACTCGTAGGAAGCAACACAACAAATGCCTACAGGCTGTCTTTATTTTACCTGTTTATTGTAGGTACCTAGTGTTCCTAGTTGTGAGCTAGTTACCCCCCTACATACTGGGAAGTTAACGATGGTTATTAGAGCAGTGTTTCGTTTTGACCCTCATTTATCTGTGTTGGTTAGTGCTAATCTAGTTGTGGTGGTGTTTCTGTTATTTATTGTCTTGTAGGTACTATTTGTATGTGTAAGACTAGAACATTGTTTTGTCACTGTAGAAATACTACAATGTTGATTTTCATCAGCTGCCCGAAATATATTCCCAAATTTCAAGGTGGTTGCCGGTTGGTATATTAAAAAAGTCATAATTCTGAACTAACAAATCTGTAGTCAATAGCTTATTATCTACAACTACTAAAGTAATTATAATTAATTCACACCAAGCACATCGATAAGACGGAGAAATACTTTAATCAACAAGTAAATTTTAAAAAGCGTTGAGATGTAATCTGTCAGGCCCAGCCGCCTCACCTTACGCAATATGGCTGCCGTTTCAACATGTCACTAAAGTACCAAAATAATTCGTGTGCTGGTGTGTAAACAGTCCAATTTACGCACAAGCGGTGTTTCTTTTTTCTTAAGTTTTTGAACTTACTTTACTTCGAACGGAACGGCTGACTGTTGAAAGTTTACGAGGTGATTAAAATGTTGTCGGGTTCTGCGGTGACGCGACAGTCGCATGCGCTGGTTTGTTTGTGAATTTGTAGATGATATTATAGTTGCTGTAGAATGAATGTTGCGGGAAACGGGGCATCTAATAGAGAAATATGGAAGAAGAAGGAGGGAGAGGAAGACCAGAGAAAAGATGGATGGATTGATTAAGGAGCGGATTGATAGTATGGCGATTGACAGGAGAGAATAAAAGCAAAAAATATGTAACGGCAACTCCAAAACACATGGGACAAGGGAAGAAAGATATGGAGAGAGAGAGGAATATAAAGGTAAATATGCAGCACTTACTCCAAATAAATTGAGATAAGGGCGGGAGAATTAATGATGAAAACATTCAGTTGTTTTTTTATGAATAATGAAGCTGATATGAGAGCTATGCAATACTCAACTTACAAACTGTACTGCTATTGGCTGATGATGGTGATATTTCAAAAAGAAAAGCCAATAATTTTCTAATGACAAACAAAAGCGAGCATAGAAGTCTCAAAGTTTAACCATAAAGTTAGGGATGTGCAGCTATAATTTATTCATTAAAATATCTTAAACTGTGAAATAAACGGCGGCATTTAATAAGGCTGGTCAGAGATGCAGCGTCAAAAGTTCAAGTCGGCGGTTATTGTCGGCCTTCATTAAAAGATGGCATTTTATGCTATACCTGCTAAGGTAATGTGTTTAAAACATTATCTTTTGAGATACGAGTGCATAACTTCTTCTTTCTGTATGGTAATAAGTACAGTGTACCTTTTTTTTTTGGTGGGTGGAAAATCATCGAATAAACCCCCCCGCTCTTGGGCAGAGCGAAGAGAGTGTCAGACTTCTACTGACTAAAAACCAAACCCATGTTCCTTCTTCGCCCTTGTGTCGGAGCCGCGTTATCCTTTCGATAATCCTCATTCCTTTCGATATCGGGGTACTCCCCGTCGGGGCTATGGATTATAATATGAAAATTAAGGTACACTGTACTCAGTGTACCTTAATTTTCATTTTTGACAAAGTTTTATTGGGTTTTTCCATCAATAATTTCTCAGTAACAGCCACGGAGTCTGGGTTTGTGCCCGGTTGATGGCAATAGGCTCGCCCCCTATGACATGGGTTTAAACATAACTGGTGAACTGTGGGTGTACTATAAAGTATGCCTCTGCCTAACCCTTTTGGGGACAACACACGTCATGTTATGTTACGTTACCAAAACAGACACCGTTATTGAGGTAAGCCTAGATAGAGGATTAACCTAAAAAGATAGCAGAAAGAAAGATTCAGAGTCTTTAGGGGAGACCTTTGCCCAGCTATTTTTTATTTTTATTCAAATGGAACAACAAACAGCTACAATATAAAATATAGACATCTAAATACACAAGACTTATTAATAATATTGCAGCCCACAACGCTGTTCACAAAACACAGCTATGGGAAAATAAAGATTAAATATTTTAAAAAAGTCACGATACAATTTATTGAAACCAGGTACCACTGTCTGATTCAGGCAAACCACATGGAACCAATAGCCGAACATTAACAGTTTTTAAACGATATTTTCCTTAAAACAAAAAAGATTTATTTAATTATAAGTAGCTTTTTATCTCACAATAACCTTTTCAGTGACACGCATTAACATTTCACTTTCTTTATTACCTTTTTATGTGCAACAAATGTGTGAAAGATAAGACATACCGTTTCGACATGCAATGTTTTTTCCTCCTCTTTTCGTGAAGGTATGACTAAGTGTTGAAAGGATGGACAGCAACCGACTATGGATGGTGTCGTCGTATCAATTAGCAGTACGAAAGGTAATCTGTCGGAATCTGAGAAATTAACCACAGGTTTGTGTGACTAAACGGGTACCTTTAAGGTACAGTTAGTCACGTAGTCCCTTTACGCATCTTGCCACGTCTCTTGACAAATCAAGATATTTAATTTGACTAACTTGTAACATACGGTGAAACCAGTTACTTACATCGCTGGCCACCGCTGGTAACATACGATATCCTTATAAAATTTTGCTTAAGCGACTATTTTAAGCCTTTTTTTAAATCAAACTCAATCATCAAATGACTCCTCCCGCTCTGGGCGGACTGGAAGGGAGTGTCAGACTTCTACTGACTAAAAACCACCACCACTGACACAAAGGGCCAAGAAGGAACTTCGTAACCCTTTGTGT
Organism: Diarsia dahlii; assembly: GCA_949775195.1. Taxonomy (NCBI): domain Eukaryota; kingdom Metazoa; phylum Arthropoda; class Insecta; order Lepidoptera; family Noctuidae; genus Diarsia; species Diarsia dahlii. Next base: position 12,281,661 of record OX459211.1, on the reverse strand, counting down.
CCGGGGCCGCGGTATCTCTTTCGAACAACCCGCAGCCTGCCATTTTAGGCCTCCAGGTAACTTCTCTGCAGGCGTTTTCTATCTTCGATCGCATTAACATCATTATCCACAGACCGACTTCACCCACTGCTGGGTATACGCCTCTCTTTGCTTGTGCCACGCTGTCCTGCCAACCTCACCCAGGATATTATCGCAATGACAACAATGTCGTCTGCCCATCTCCGTGTCAGACGACCAACACTTATTATCTTTCCAGTCCTTGAAAGCCTTGCTAGATCGCATTATCACTGACCATTTTTTTTTTTTGTGGGTGGAAAATCATCAAATGACCCCCCCGCCCCCCGCTCTTGGGCAGAGCGAAGGGGAGTGTCAGACTTCTACTGACTATAAACCGAACCCATGTTCCTTCTTTGCCCTTGTGCCGAGGCCACGTCATCTCGTACTAAAATCCGCGGCCCCGACGGGATTATCACTGACCATCAAATGAGTTTCACAAACTTATCGTAATACCACCTTCGCAGTCATCCAAAATTCACTCCATTCATCCAAAAGCTATACAATTCGCTCACGCACTCATTAATACCATAACCACTAATCCTTATAAACTGGATCTGCTATAAAAATCTTGACATAATAATTATGAGACATAAAGTGAACAAAGCCCCCCGCCTTGCCCCACATCGCAACCGGGTTAATGATACCGATCACTCAATGTTCAGATGTTGAGATCTTCATACGATACTCAGACTTTATGTGAATAACTCATCTGCTGTGAATTAAGTGAATAAGTAATTAAGGTGCAGTTACGTGTTACTTTATTTGGGTAATTTGGGGAATATACTGTTAAGGGGCAGCCTGTTCCGCTGGGTTATTCATTAAGCTTGAATATTTAAGCGTTCAAATTACCTTTTAAGTCCTTTTAAGTTGTAAGTTTTTAGAAGAGTAATGATTACATTCAAAGCAGAAGCAATACAAAAACATCCTCATTAACCTCGTATTTAGTTGAAAAGGAAACGCAACAAAAACATACTAATTATATCCATTACATCGGTCCAGGAGTCATTTGTCTAATCTCAACGGCTAACGAGCACCTCTTCAAGCCATTCGTTGATGTCTAAACTATGAATGACCTCATACTCGACATTCCTGACCAGCCAATCAGTAGTAAAATACCTCCAACCAGGATTGATGGCCACAAAAAAACCGTTCCACTCAGAAATAAATATTAATTAAAAACTGAACTATATTTTTATAGAACACATCTACTTATAACTTATTGCCAATTTATTTAACAACTTCAAATAGATTCACAAAATCGTAAATTACCAAATCAAGAACGGAATCTGGAGCACTTTTATCAAATATTTATAATATGCCAATCATACGCATTTACGACTTTATTCATTGATTTATTTATATTTATTAGTTTGGGTTTAGAAACTAGTCACTGTATCCGGTGAGCTAGCCTTTAAACTCACTACTGTATGTTCTCATTATTTTATCACTTGAAGACGTGATTCAAGCGAGAATCACAAAACTATTGAGCTTCAAAGTTAATGTCTAGCTCTATAATGTCAATAAAACGTGAACTGATGTTAGCAGTTATTATTCTTCAAGACCACATTACGAAATTATAATTATGTTAAAAGCTTCTTGTGACGCGGCCATGTGCTTAGTGAGTAACTTTGATGGGCCGATTGAACTCACTTCGTCAACGACTTGTTACGATTACGAGTTCATAGTAGGGCTTCACACATGCATAAAACTACGCTTTTTGTGTTTTATGACTATTGACTATCAAAGTGTCGTCAAGTTCCAAGTAGCCGCCATCATTGCCGTACTTAATCAATATACGGAAGGGTAATAAAATGTCATATACTCCAATACTTCATATAAAAGAGATAAAAATCGATATATCAATCAAATTGCGTCTCTAATAGCTTTAACTGTGTCCTTTGGATTAATAGCCTGACTTCTGATCGTTTTTGTATGTAATTAATTTAGATTAGGGCAAATTATACAGAAGTTAAATTGATTTTAAAAAGGTTAGAATATAAAAAGCATTGAAATAATAGAGGATTACTAAGCGATTTTTTCGATATATCCGTGTAAAATATTGTTTTTCAGGCTGCATCAGACAGGAAACGAGCTCTAACATTGGGAATAAGCTAGAGAAATTATGACATTTGTTTTGAAAAGAATTGGGTAAGTAGCTGTATAGTAGATATATTAAAATTTATCACTTACTTAAATATTAGTGGAAGGATTAGTTACTAATGAATTTAAGAAGATAAAACTCTAGAATTTTTAAAACCATTGATTCCATCGACCGATTGAGATAATTTCTTTCAACCCATTTGATTTCTTGCAGCAATCACAGATAATAAAATCGAAACAGCGATTCAACGTGTGTAATTTAATAATATTTAACTGACACGAATTTCTTAAACGAAACAGAAATTAATCATCACTCAATTGAACATTAATTAACCGAATATTTATCTGTTATAATTTCTCCGGTAAAAACAATCACGCATATGCATGCAACAGGCCGCCGATATGTCTCGGTGTTGAATTTCACAATGTTTTAATTGCCGAAAGAGATTTTCGGCCTTTTATCAGCCGATGCCGACAGCCGATTACCGCCGATTTTAAATTGAATTATATGCCGTTACCTTACGAACTCTGACAAATATTACACACGCACGCATGGTAATATTAAACGCAAGAAATATTAATTCGATTATTTTAGATTGTCAGTCGGCATTCGAGAATATTAAGGCTACATTCGCGGAACTGTATGAAAGTAAAAATATTAAGCTGGCTTATGGATTATAAAAAGATCCACCTTATACCCGAATATGTTCTAGAGCTATTATTGCATACCTGAATTAACAAGGTGGAAGATATGATTCTTATAGTCTGTAATCAATGTCAATGTTTGTAAGTTAGTCAGTGCGTTAAGCTTTTTCGGTTCAAAGTAAGCTTTTTACCCCTATAAAGAGAAACCCAAATACCATGGCTGAAATTAAATGTTTTTCGATGGGAACTCTATCCACCCAGTGAAATTGTACTACATTTACCAACGACTAATTTATTCCATTTTAATGGTATGTTTTGTGATAGGCAGACTATCACAAAACATACCATTTAATGAAGTGACCAAGAATTCTAATCAAATGATTAGCATAAATAAAGAACTTAACACTTAATAGTATTGCCAGTTAATCAAGTAACGCGTAATAAACTTGGAATATTCCAAATTAATTTTATTACAGTACTCTAAAACATGATGAGCTCAAATGTATCATATTTGTGATATTTTTTATTACGCATCAATATTTTTACAATCAAAATAACTACTTTAGTCGGTTTATGAGCACTCTAATTTGATATAATTCATCAAACCAGATCATAAAGACGAGTCGATAATTGGTAGTTATTTTATTTCTAAGAGTAGTACACATTTGAGGTACTCAAATTGGTAGTTTATTTCAGGTATTGCAATATTTTCTATACTCCAATCCTCGTTAAACCATAGCAGCCAACATCGAGGAACGACTCAATAATTTATAGGTTGACCATAAATTATCGGTAATATGTACACTTACGTTGTCCGGTCAAATATGTGCATCCTGAATTGCTCACAACGGTGTTTTATGCTCGCAGCCTTAAATAGACATAGAAATCTTCATTCCTGAATACAACGACATCAATAAAAATAATTCCCTTCGCGCAAACCATAACTCAGTAAACACATAAGCGTCAAGTAGGCACCACGTCGCATTCATTAGGGCGCTCGGGTCTAGGTCCGAGCGAGCCCGACTGAGCAGACGAAGCTTGCGCAAATGTGTACCACGGTTTATTGGCCACATGAAATATTATTAGTTTTCAATCGCGTCCGCTTGTCCGCCTGTCCGTTCGGTTGTCGCCGGATGCGTGTCTAAGTATATTGATGGGACCAGTCCGCTCGCGATTATTGCGCTACGCCAATTTCACTTCGCGCATTCAACCTGATTTAATTGCACCGAATAAATCGCTGCACCCTTTAATTCGAGTAAATTCCCTCCTTCAATCAGAGAGAGAGAAAAAGAGCAAAGAAAGTGCAATAAAATTTATACACCCAATTAAATTAGAGTCAAAAACAACTTCGATAATGAGGCAATCAATAAGGTATGTTTTACAGTGGCGTGTTCCTTTGAAGCGTTTTTCGTTAACAATGATCGGCTCAAATTAAAGTTTCGTTAAAATTCCGTACTTCGTATATCCTCGCCGGCGACAAGTATTTAATGATAAACATAACTTTGACTGAAGCCTTTTACTGTGAGCGCGTCGCCTTAACGAGACATCTGAATCAAAGACAATGGGTGGTAACTGCCGCTTAATTGATTTGTTCCAGCGCTGCCCGGTTGTACGGGCCGCGAGGTGCCCGGGCGCACGTGCTACAGAATTATTACTCTTACGTAAACCAATAAGTATTAAAAATAAACCGGTGAATAAAATTTTATTGAGTCTGATTACTCTCGCTGTAGCCTTCAATATATTTTTGTAATTTTATACGTGTTCTGTCATTCTTGAGGCCCAAAACGAAAGGTGTTCTTTCACAAAATGCAACTCTCGTTTTTCGCAACGCATATCAATCGCTCTCAAATGAGGCATAAGCGTTTATTACATATTTTATATAACATTATTATCTGAGACTGATTCAATGTTTGCATAACGAGGTAGGTACCGTGTAATTTAGCGTAACGATCTAACATTGGGAGTTCATAAAATTTAATATAAAATCAATAACCATAAAATGGAATAATATAATATCTAATGATGATTTAATGGTTGCCGTGGCCATCATAAACCGATATGTTAAACACGGTGATCCGCGGTGCATTAGCGGGCGGTAAGTACGTGCGCGGGCGCAGCGGCGCGTCAATTACGTTGTTATCTAGACTCCACGTTTTGTCATCTAGTTCAGTACTACAACGTAACGATTACTTGATGATTTTCCTCATAATACACCGACACAAATTGCAAACAGGATAATTCTAATAAAATTATGAATTCCATTTGTAGCAAAAACTGGATACTGCGTAGTTATTACGCACATTTTCATTTCCGTTACTGTGATGCTAGTTGTTGCTTCTACCAATAATATCGTTACAGAATAAGAGCCAATCAAAGCTCAATCAAAATCAAAGTTAATTTTATAATTGACACTGCATAAATTCAAAATCAGGTCTAGTTTAGTGCTAGACTAAAATAAATGAAGTGTTAATATAATGCTGGTTATATAATGGTGGTGAAGTGAAAACGGCATGAGATGTCCCTCTAACAAGAGCGAGTGTCCGAGCGGTATCTAAATTCCGCACGACCGACGTGCGCCCGCGCACCGGTGAAATCATTGCGGAGTTGCCAACTGTTTCACTGATTCTTTTTTTTTCTTATAAATTGTTTTTAATTATTATGACAAATGGGTGCTACTGAGATGATCCCCAAACTGGGGGATAACGGAAGAAGAATCGGGATGAATCTTGATTATGAGAGATGTAGAGATGATCATGCCCATCGTGCCCAGTTCGTGCCCTTCTACCGCCTGAATTCACCCACTGCTGGGTGTAATAATCATAATGTTAGTATTTAAGGCAAACATTTGGTTTATCATACAGCCTGTCATGTAATCGTGCCGATTTAATTGTTTCTGTACAAAATCGAATCTTATATGGACTATTACATTATAGCCGAATCCAAATGTTCAATAAAAGTTCGCTTTCCAAATTAAAACTTCAATAAGCATCTTTAAGACAAAAAATAAAGTGTAAGTGTGCTTCTATTTCACTTAGCAATTTTTAATTAGAAAAGGAGGTAGTCATTTGTTAGTAATAGATAAGTAGCAATCATATCAGTCCATTAATTAATAACATAACGTTTTTGTTACAGGTAATTAACAACGACCAGCTTTAAAACTCGAACGCTATAAATCAACGTTCAACAGTAATGGAGAAAAACGGAATGGTAATAACTTTATAAATGCTCTCAATGGTTGTTAACCCCTGCCAGTTTCACCACAAGAACCAGTCTTCGAGTTCTTGTTGCTGATGCATCGATCCTCGGTAATAGTAATTAACGATACTACCCCGTGAAATCGAATTATGTCGACAAATCGATTCGGAATCATCGGTCAAATGGTGCCGTACTATGGACCTACTCGATTCGATATCGAGTTTAGTTATCGATTTGACAATTGAAAGTATGAGTTATTGGATATTGTAGGATGGGTAGAGACTCTTGTTTCTCTAACAATACTCTCTAGTCAATTAAATAGTGACGTGGAATAGCTAATCAAATCGATAAACGTTCCATTATTGAGTGTTATCGTACAATAATCACAACGTGTTCCAATCAATCACTTGGGCGATTGTGTTGCAAAACCAAAAAAACGAAACCACGTCGCGACGGACGTGTGGTAGGTCTCGAGTTCATCATAAAAGAAGGGAAAGTTTCACTCCTTATTATTGAGAGTAGACAGTTTTTTGCACAAATTGGAGTACTGCGCCCACCCTCTGAAACACGATCGCGACCAGTTTAACCTGACCTGCCACACCTTCTTTCAAGTTATTACTGAAAATGCACAAAGATGATGCACCGCTACAGCTCATCATAACCTGGCCGCCGAGTAATGATCTTCTCGCGTGTGGTCTTCTGCGTAAGAATTTCGAATTCGATTTTACGAATACAATTACAGTACGGTCAATAACAGCAAATTTACATACTAATGATCTAATTTCAATCAGCAATCTCAATTAACTAAGCAAAAAATACGGCAAATGATGTGCCAATTAAAGTGGAATTCAAATTAGGTATGTTGATTATATAATTACCTCAAGATATCGATGTCGATGAAATGGTTGTTATTTTCTACAAAAAATGTCACAGCGCTTTGCGACGGAATGCAACGTCTACATGTATTTATCAGAGACGTCTATGTCTATCGTAAAACACTGCAAGTGTTCGAGATTGTGACTAAATAAAGAGCGGTTTCACCGTTAATGGCTACTGACATCTTCTGTACATCGGCTATACCTAATGTCAATACTTGTTTTATGACGGGGACACGATTTATCGATAGTCGATAAGATCAGTTCTAACATTCATTACCTTTAATATATTCTGAAACTGTTGATTTCACTTATGTGCAAGTTTCTACTTCGAATTAGCATGAAACATATAAAGTGCAAATTCAAGGGCACAGCACGATTAACATGGACACATTTACAGAAGAAAATAGAGTAATAAAATCCGTGTTAAATCAACATCGAATTAACGCTAACGAAGCATTTCTAGAGGTTGGGGCGTAGTATCGATAGTTTACCGGTGCTAGTGGTGTCACATCACTCGGAATTAGTGCACGTTGGCCGGACGGACCAGATCAGTATGTAAAGCAGGTGCGAGGCTGTGCCGTGTAAGACGTAATGGCTCGAAGGCTTTCCAGGAGACTTCCTCTGCTTAAGAGAAAGTCTTTCGACGCCTCTGTTCATTGGTGATTTCATTCAACCGTTCTGTTGCGGGTGATGTAATTGTTTTTTTTAAATTATGAGTTTATGCAACTTGAGGTTGACTTTGGACTTATGTGTTTCATGAAGTCATGATTCAGTTTGTTGATTGTAAAAGTTCGGTTTTAACGTCGCGGACGGTGACATCAGTCGATAGTAGTATGAGTCAATGTACGGAAACATAACATCCCGTCTGTAATCTTCGAAGTGTTAGGCAGAAGTGTACCTAAGTTTAAATCCCATGTAATAGGCGAGCCTTTTTTTATTTTTTATTTTTTTGGGACTAGCCCGCCACACTATTCCCAAACCACTGTAACTCCTGTTAGCCAGAATCAACAGTGGCGACAATGAAGCTCGACGAAGTCCCAGAGAAGCGATTTAACTGTCTTGGATCCCGCAAGGAAATTAATCAGAAAAGAATAGCGGAGGAGTAGGAAAAAACATAATTTCCACTTCCCTCCATATCACCAGGAGACAGAACAGAACAAGGCCAATAGGCACACAGGGACGAGCCTATTGCCATCATCCAGGCACAACTCCAGACCCTATGGCTGCAACTGAGAAATTCCTTACAGAAAAAAACAATATCACTTTGGCCGACCCGGGAATGCTCTCATGAGCAACAGTCGCGCTTGCGACCACTATAGACCAACGTGGCAGTCCACGGGAGGTCCAACATACGGAGATAAAATGAAAAAGTACATCCGTTTTAAAAATAAAATATTTCCCTACTCAACAGAAGCTCGTAGATACGAATACGAAATTTCAATCGATAGATGATCAGTCGTCTACGATAGTTTCACTCGCTATAACACCAAAACGACTTCCAACCAAATGACCTACAATTAACAACGAATAAAAACTCCCAAAGCTACCACATTAAATAATGTGTTACAATAAATTTAATCACCTACCGATGCCACTTTGTTTCCGTTACGCACTACGCGCTCTGCGTTAAACACAGATGATTATTTCGTAACATATCTTATTGCTACTAGTTCTGTCTCAGTAGAACAGGAAGGCAGCCGGTTCTCTCTTCGTTATTAATTAAATACATTATCGAAATCGGAGTTCAATGCGGTTGCTTTGATACCCGTCGTAAGTATTAAGTACTCTTTAGAAATTAAAGTTGAAATTAAAGGAAATGGCAATTAGATTGATACTTTGGCCACACGGGGTTTCGTCAATTAGGCTATCGAATGATGGACGGCTTCCTAAAACATTATTATCTATCTTATTAATTTTATTAGTTAACTACGGTTTCACAGAGTTAATCTTAAATTATCTAGTTGCTTTCGTTTCAATTATTACAATTATTTCTGTAATCAAATATCTGAAGCTCCATAAATTTAAGTACCTAATAGTTATAAACTAGGAAGAAGAGATAAACACAGTTCCATGAAATCTCTTTTCATTTTATCATCAAATATCTAGTAAGGTTGTAAATAACCTAACTGCGGTAGGACATCGTAAACCTGAAAATCTAAAATCTATAAACACAGAACGTGAATAAGAAGCTTGTACTTGATGGGTTGTAGATAAAGTACCTACATGAAGTCTACTGTCTTACGAACATGAATTTATTTGAGCTTCTACAGTTAGCAGCAAATCAATAGCAGCGGGTTGCGCGTGCTCATCGGAAGCGACGCAACCCGCCCCCGCGCCATTGTGCGCGCCAACCGCCATCTATCGGACGCGCGAGGTACTTTACGACCGTCCGCCGCGTAATGTTCAGTTAGGGACCCTTTATTACCGCGCTGATGATTTCTAATAGATACCAATTCCGTTAAGAATACCAATATTGAATTTCTCGCTGTCGCTGGTAAAAGTTGTTCTTGGTTTATACCGTAAATAAAACTATTGGTGCTATGTTTAGGGCTCCTTCTGGGAGACCAAGCTCAATTACTAAATGCAATCATTATGAAAGAACAGATTACATCACAAGAAGTGCAGTGAAAAAAAATAATAATCACCAACCACTAATTAACAGAAAAAGCTGTTTTTACTGTAGGTACTTCAATTTGAGACACCCAAAACTTCCGAAAAATTAAGCAATGCTCATTCAATTAAGACTGAGTCGTACGTTGCACAATAAATCGAAGACAATCTTAACAGGATTACAGAGAATTTCGAAAGCATCCGTCACAGATCCGAGCAAAGAGGCCGGTAACAAAAGTCCTCAAGTTTATTCATTAAACACGTTGCTATTTAAACGCCGCGGACTCAATACAGTTTTTACATCCCCTTAATGAAGCCCATAAACGGATCTCTCGTACGCTCCAGAATTTGCATTGATCTTAATGTAATTGCATATAGGAAATTTCTTCGTCAGTGCACCAATTTGGATCCAACTTGTCCACTTGATTAGTTCATGGCCCATTCAGTGTTTGATTGCATCCATGTAACACGTCACTTTTGTTCAGACTTTATTTATCGGAACTTTCTATAAGCAATTGCTTAAGAGAGCTACGCTAATTTTAGCAAAGTTAGACCATAATCAATGCTTCAGCGTCTTTCTAATAAACTGTGGGCTCAATGAGATATAACTCTCTACGAATGCATTGAAATCGATATCAATATTTCATGATTATTGTTGCAAAATACAGTAGGACTGAACCGAATTAATTTCCAGTATTCTAAGCCACGTAATTCTGTTCGGCACTAGCTTATAATGGGCTTACAGCAATGAAATAAATCGTCGCGTCAACACCAATAGCTTGATACACACGTGGGTAGGATCCTGAGACCGAAATAATGTTCTTGCACAATACAATGCACTCATTAATAAAAAACTTGCAACTATCAATAATCAGAGCGATGAAATATTAGATTTCTCTGATTATTCGGAAGTAAATAATAAAATATTTGCAAATGAAGATACACATAGAGAAGAAGATATAGAAGCAACAGGAAAATCTATAACATTCCTGGTTACACGTGAGGCGGTAGGGCAAATAAATAATACATAAATTAAAATTAATAACCATCTCCATAAATATGAAGACAAGGATAACAAAGTAGGTATGCAAAATAATAATCGGTTATACACACTAGTTCATTCTAAAAGTGACAATATTTACTCTGATGAAGAGGATATAAAAACAGCGTAAGGTGAAGATAAATTAAATGTTGAAACCATATCATTGTTTGTTTAACAAGCTGCCCTTGTGTAACACATGCTCATCAATATAAATGTCGCGTTTATAAAGCATTAACACTTAACAATCGTCTGGCATATCATCCCGAGGAATCTGCCAGACATTTGAAGTGAATGCCAAGGCTCTGGCACGTGGGCTGCCCATTGTAACCGTCTGTCATTGTTAATTTGTATTGGCAATATTGGGCCACTTCTATTATTGTGTCATTATTATAAATGTTGCGGTATGAATATGAAAAGGCATTCGGTATCGTAGGTAAACGTGTTTAAGGACCTTTGCGTTTTTGTGGTGCGAAATTAGTCATCTGTGACAAACCTTCCGCCTTTCAATTGTTTCTTGTCTTCCTTTGTTGTCTTCTTGAGTCAATGGATGAAAAACCACCGTTATGTGTGATATTTCAAACGTCAATATAATTGATTATCTGATTTTAGAACAGGTTAACCTTCCATTGAAAAATTTTGTTAATTTGTCACCGTCATTGATGTAAAGTTCATTTCCTTTATTATGGAAAAATATGTGTACAATTTTAGTGATTTGTCGTTCCGCTTCAATTAAAATTAATTCGTAACCTTTATGATGACAACTGCATATAATTGAGTAACTAAACGATCTTGTTCACAAAATTATTCATAAAAACTCTAATGAAAATACACCTAACATAGTGGCTAGAGCTATAATTTTCCATGTCGAGTAATCAGACTGTGGAATACAAGCTCTACAAGTTAACATAGACGTCAAGCTTGCATAGCTGTAGCATTCAGCCTCAAGCTAAATTCACACCTTCCATTAAAGTGACCTAAGGAACCCATCAGAAACCAGCTCCTGACCACATCCACCATAATCCAATAAACTTTTAGCCTCAGTAACTGTAAAATAATCGCCTCAAAACGATGCAATATTAAAAGCGTAGGTTGCGTAAGTACTAAGGCAGCATGAGGCATGAAGATCTTGACCCAGGGCATTATGTCCCGCAAACTGGCGATTATCCCGCGTACTTAGGACCCCGCCTTCATTGTAGCGGCTTCTATGCCCGTAATGACTGCCCGAGGCTGGTCTACATCTGTGTGTTATCTCAGAAGGTCGATTGCCTGTAATGCGCCTGATTAACAGGTGCAGCTGTTATGTAATGCGAGGTTGATGGCTTGACCATTGTGAGGTGTTGAGCTCGATTCTGTTGAATGGTAGAATCTTTAGTGAGAATGTTATAGGATAACGAGAGTTTAAAGTTAAATACGTAAGTGTTATAGTGAAGACTAAAAAAAAAAAATACACGGGGACTTATTAAACTGATCTTAAATAAAAAGGTTTTCCTTTAATAATAAAAAGGTGACCTTTTCGATTCAGAGGTGAAGTAGATTTTCAAATAAATAGATTAGTCTTGCCAATCGGGCTCAATTGAACTGAAATGGACAAGATTCGTCGTCGAAATTATTAACAATTTATTAACAAGTTATTTTAACTACTTCTCTGTACATTTAAGTACCGACGTCCAAGCACTAAAGATGTCATCTAAAACTAAATCTGAAATGTAGCAATTTCGTTACATAAACCCTGCAATACTTAACGGTGCGCACGCGGCATATAAATGGCCTACATAATGCAGTGTGCACATAGTGCGTATCACATAAAGCGCGTACACACTGGCCTCGTTGCTCTCCGATGCTCTAATGGGATGCATTTATGAGTGTAAGCACTGATAAGCTTGGAGGTAACGTGATTTGAATTTGGTTGTTCAAAAATGGATCGAGGTGTAGGGTTGTATAAGAAGGAACATTTTAATTATAGTTTCAGTCACTGTGGATTCAGAAACAGAAGCGTGTGCTTAAGAATCTTCTTCACCATTTTCCAGCTTTTATTTATTTATTTATGCACACACAAAATACAAAAAAAGGATAAAAACATAACAAATAGAAGAGCACAAAGGTACTGCTTATTTCAAAAGAAATTTCTTCCAGCAGACCTGCGAGAGGAAAGTACGGCTAAAGTAAGGCTTTTATTTAATGTCTCGAGATTAATTTATTTAACTTCAGTCGCTACTTTAAATTCCAATTTACTTGACATAAACTTTATTTTAGTAGTTTTTCATTGCTTCTGAGATCAGTTGTTACGGTCATCTTCTAGTGTAACCTACCTGCTAAATATCAGAATATTTGACTTAGCGACTGCCTTCTTACTCTACAATCCATCCACTGAGATTCGTTGAAGACTCGTTGTCAGATTTTCAAGCATCTGACTACCTGTACCGACTGTCAAAGAACTACAAATAACAGCCTACTTTCACGTATCACTCACATCTTCCATCGTAACCACAGAATCATCAGAAATCATCACTCGGTCCTACTGGAGCATGAAGCATTAAATCTGTTGGCATCACTATTATTGAGCCATTTACATACACGCTCCATATTCAGAGCAATCTAATCCGTATGTAAAGTGCCCATACATATACGTACTTGTTACATGACTTTATGAAGACTGGTTTCCCTGTTAGACGGTATCTTTTGAATCTATTGACGAGTTTTCACTGTCGATATTGAGAGCAGATTCAAAATAAATTCTTGTCTGACCCTTTTGCGCATCTAACTTTTTGTTAATCGGACGTTTTGCAAATCAGACATTCTACGAATAAAACATTTTTGCGCCATGACGTTTTGCGAAGCAGACCTCTTTATCGAAAATCTTATTGATGAAAAAGATTAATTAATTTAATAAGACCATGAATGCACAAAAAATAACCAGTGCAAGCCCGCAACAATTATAATAAATGAAAGTCCCCATATTTTAACCTTAAACACGATGATAAAGAGACAACCTGCAAAAACTAGTCATTAATTTTTGACCAGATGTTCAGTAAAAACGAGTAATATCTCAATTTTGACTTGATACCGGCGATTTATCATGTGTGGGGACTATGATCATCTGTGCAATGCATAAATCTTACCTTGGTAAGATCTTGAACGCCTCGATATCGACTCAAACGCAACAAATTACTGTAATCATAGTCGCATGCACACAATTTTAACCATTTCATAACTATACCAGTGTCATTACAACGCACACATGTATAGAACGTTTATAGAAACGACAAAAAAGAAAAAACAAAGAAAAAAAGAAAAAACAAAAGAAAAAAGAAAATACAGCTAAAGAAAAACAATAAAAAAATACAAAAACAACACAACAATACAATACACAATACAATATAAATACAGGTAAAGAAGATACAGCTATAGAGCTGTATCTATAGATGTGTGCCATAGAATGTTTCATGTCTGTGTTTTTGTATGAATTTAAAATATGTATTTTAATAGGTGTTTTAATATCATGTATTTTATTTATTATTCTATCATTTTTGATTAACACACAATGCCAACTCTAGTTTCGTTAATTCATAATATACTTCCTCCAGTATTTCATCATCATCTGCATAGTTTTTCCCAACTATTTTGTGGTCGGCTTCCAGGCTTACCAGATGCCACTGCATACAAGTATTTTATATGGGGCGACTGCCTATCTGACCTCCATAACCCAGATAAACGATATCCCTTGCCAAGACTAGTTGTCAGATTTTCGGGTTACTACTACTTCTTCTACTTCCTCCACTGTCTATGTTTACAAATAACCTTGGTAGAATGAGCAAGCCGGTAAACTTTTTTCATTTGCCCAAATTCTTTCCAGTCTAGATTTATATTTTTGGTTCACACCACAATGCCGTTTTTACGCTAATATTGAGCGGAACCAATGCATTTCAGTGCATAACAAATCTGCCTAGTAGTTCTGGTCAAAATTGGATAACAATGTTGTCAGGAATTGAATGACTAAATAGATAATTTAAGAATACCATTTTCCTTACCTAGGTAATTTTTTTGCTTCTTAGTGTACATTTTTTACAACGAAGTGTACATTTTTCTTGCAATTAAGTGAAATAACTGAACAAGGAACTAAAGTTTGTTTATTTAGAGTAGAAGAATTACTACGAACTTTCTGTTAGTTTTTTATTAATTTTAACCAATCAATGAGTGGGTTTACGGTTGACTAATTTGGAGAACCGGTATCTTACGTATTTCTAATACAGGTCCATATTGGTGAAACAAAATGTAGCAACAAATAAGAACATACAACACGACTAACAAAAAAGACATACTAACAATTATTTTATTATATAAATTCGTTACAGCAATATATTTGAGCGCAGAACAGAAAAATCCTGATTCGAATCTCATGTGTCACACTGTCTAAATTTGCCTTTATTGATACGATTTCTGGCAAATATCAATAATTTAACACTTCTTCTTTAATCAGAATTAAGCCTTAGTATATAAACTGCGATGAAATCTGACATTTTAATAATATCAAATTGACAAGTGAATCTGTAGGCAATACCGGTTTAATATCAATAGATAAACACACACGCATAAAAAGTGAACTTGCTAGGGAGGAGACAACCTTGCCCGACTTCCAGCCGATATACATCACTAGTTATAGGTTATGATGATATCACTACACTCGAGGTGATATGATGTGATATTAACATTAACATTGATGTTAGCGACTGTAGGTACCGCAGGTATATCATGTGCTAAGTGACAAAACGTTGTTGTCACTTTGTTCGACATAAGGGCAAGATTGGGGGTTAGCTTTAACAGAAGCCATTGGTTCGCCAATAAACGATAATAATAAAATTTATCGACAAAATGGGAATTAACCAACATCACGCCTTATAATCTCCGAAAGATTATGCAGAGGTTCGCCTAAATAGTACGCCCACGTAGTAGGGGCGGGCCAAATCAAGACTGTAGCTGCTACTGAGAAATGCCTAATGGAAAACCCAATAGCACTTAGCCCAACCCGGGAATCGAAACTAGGACTTCACGCCCGGAAGCCCCACTTCTGTCGTGCTTCTGACCTCTAGATTAGCGAGGCAGTCAAAATTCCTGTAAGTTAATTTAGGTAAATGTGTCCTGATAATGCTTGTTTTATGTGTAAAATTATCAGAACTGCTTGACAAAAATCTACGAGCTGCATTTTCATGATTGCGTGTGTTTACAATGTATTAACTTTTATATTGATGGGCATTGACAGAACATCTAGCAAATAAAATTAAAGTTTGTCAAAACAGCATAGAAAGAAGTACAATAGGTGTCAAAAGAAAAGACCGAGAAAAATTAATAGACATCAAAAGTAAAACCAAGTTTAAGAATGCATACACAACATACAAACAGCTGAAGTGGAGGTGGACAGGGCATATGATGAGAGAAAAGCAAGAAAAATGGACAAAACTTATCACAGAATGGTACCCTTTAGACGGAAAGAGACATAGAGGAAGACAGGCTAAGAGATGGGAGGATGACGTTAAGAAAATAGCGGGTTCAACATGGACTCGCACTGCAAAAATGAGAAAAGACTGGAGAGCTTTAGAGGAGGCCTTTGTCGGAAGACAAGTTGCAACCGAACTACCGTTTGCCGATAAGCATTAGATATTAAAATTGTTAGTATATTAGTTAAACTCTAGTTAATAGTCAAAATGTGTTTTTTAGATAGTAGTCTTAGGTAAATTAATTCTAGGCACACGAAACTACTTTGTGTAAAACTTGATAGCAACAATAAAGGCTTTTTTATTTATTTATTTTATTAACTTTTATATTCACTGCATCACATTTTACCCAAACCTACCTACATAATCTGTTTGGAATTTATGAGCGACTAAGCTCTATAAGTTAATTAAACGTTGGCTAGTTAAGTTGCTCTGCAACTAAGTTGGGAAGTCGGTAGTTAATGATAATTATTATATATTTATTCAAATGAGATCTTCTTCATCTAGTTTCATATTCCAACTTTATTATCTCACTAAGTAAAGGTTGACCAGTTTAGTAGCATAAATTGTATAATCATCGTCTGCTTTAGTTATTATTATCATAAAAATATTAACTGTGTTAATGAGTTCACACACCTTTGAAACCTGATTTATAATGACCACAACTAACTAAAATATTTTAATTAAGGAATGTGTAAAGTTGATGATTGCAAAGATGTCGTCCTAAGTCACTTTTACAGCATTTTAACTAATTTCTAAGTATATAATCGTAAATTATGAAACTGTAGCATTACGATAAAATCTAAATCTGTAATTTAATAGGTGTTTGAGCAATCTAGATAATTTGCATGAGCCCAGTGACATCTACTTACTTCACCTGATATATAAAATTATACCAAAACAACTTAGTTACGCCGGTTTAATTAATTCACGCGATTATGATCTCTACCGTTATCGGTATAACATCAAAAATGGCACTTGATCCAATCTGCATTGACGTCCTGTCTGATTAAAATAATTCGGTCATTATAAAAAGCGGGACGTGGTTAAATCACAGTTTCATTTCGTAGTTATAGGCAGGAAATAAATACACCTTTGGCGACTAAGAAACACAGTTATTCATCACCTGGGCGTTTTCAGAGCAGCGATACCTTGATTCTGAAAAAGGCTTGAAACGGCATTTTTTAATCTAGTTCTTACCTCATTTACCTAACGTTAGTACCGAAGTACTTTATACTACTTGACAACACAAAAGCCCTATGATAAACCTATCATTACGTCAGCTTTTATATACTCACATGGTGTGCTAGTAATATAAAGCGGGGTCAATCCCGCACTGAATCCTCCGCAACAATGCTAACTACTTTATTAACATAACATAGATGTTATAAGTGGAACATATGGAAGGCCACTGTACATACAGGCTGTCACGTAATGAGTGGATAATCCTGTACCTGATGGTAGGCGATTTCAAAGCCATCAGAAAATGAAAACTTGTGTTCAGTAAAAATGTCATAATTCTCTAGTTGTCGATTATTATTTGAGGCCAACATAAGCTGGGCTCCGGGTTGTTCGAAAGGACTCGACACAAAGGGCTAAGAAGGAACATGGGTGGTTCTTAGTCAGTCTTCTTCTTTTAAGCTAGTCAGAAGAAATGTGACACTTCCTTTCGCTCTGCCCAAAGAGGAAAAAAGCCATAATAAGCTAGAATGACGATGCTGGAACGAAAAATGTCGTAAGGAAAGTTTTGTGTACGGATGTGGATAGCTAAAGAAGTAGAAGAAGAGCAAATTCACGATGGATGCAATGTGTAAAAGATGATATGGCAAGAGACAGCCCCTCTCTTGCAGTACATCTCTGTCTTTGATCTTTGTCTGGTGATATGACGAGTAATATAGAGAAGCATGGAAAAAAAAAACATGCTGCGCTGACCCCAAAGGAATTAAGATAAGGGCAAGAGACTCATGATAAGCTTGAATAACGATTTGGACCTGATTGCAAAAAAAAATATCTACTTAGTATGAATTTGATAGTTCAACTGTTATATTATATAATAATACTAGCTGATGCCCGCGGCTTCACCCGCATATACTAAAACCTTCCTCTTGAATCAGTCTATCTATTAAAAAAAACTGCATCAAAATCCGTTGCGTAGTTTTAAAGATTTAAGCATACAGACAAACAGACAAAAATAGCGACTTTGTTTTATACTATGTAAGGATTTAAAACAATCAAAGAAAAGTCCTTGATTTGTTATAAAAAACAGTGAGCAAGAGTGTGTGTGATTTTTGCAACTACAATTTTTTTTTTTACTTTTCATTTTCTGGTTCAGTCATGCATGATATAACCCGCAGATTAAAGATTATCCATTAAATACGCCACATCCTGTACATGCCAGTAGATATATGAATAGTTGAGGTAATATGAGAAAGAATGTGGTGATCGCCGATCGTTAGTTGATTTAATATGATATAATTTTTAAGTGGGCATCAGTACTGACCCTAAATGGATGTGGTTGCGTTGAACTGATAAAAAGTTGTGCTGCGAACAAAATGTATGAGTACAGTCGTGTACAGTCTTTGTTCTATATCATCATGATTTAAGTTGAATTTTAAGTATGTGAATATGAGGAGCTAGAGGCCAAATAATAACGACAACTCTGCTTAATCTTCAAGCCGCGCTTGGGAGAGTCACATTCCATAACATACCAAATATCCTCCATGTTTCGAAAATCACGTTAAGCCGGTGGCCACTGGTTTGCCTGCCTGTAGTAACTGGGTAGTGATGCTCAGGTAGGTAGTCACTCCATGTAAAATACTAGTCATCATTTCAGCCCGCAATCACCCACTGTTGGGTATAGGCCTCCCCTTTCTTCTGCCAGTCTTCCCTGCTTTGTGCGTCTCTCATCCATCCATTTCCCGAGCTCCTGACGATATCGTCCACCCAACGCGCTTTAGGGCGACCCTGGTTTCTCACGCCCAACCTTGGCCACCATTCGGTCAGAATCTTACTCTATCGGCCATCTCCGCGTCTAGCCAAATGTCCTGCCCAACTCCACTTTAGGCGTATCGCCCTGTCCCCGACGTCGAACACTTTCGTCCGACTCCGGATCTCGGTGTTGCGCACTCGGTCTAGTAGGGTTATGCCGAGCATAGCTCGCTCCATGGCCCTTTGTGCAACTCGTATTCGGTGCACAGTCTCCTTAGTGAGCGTCCATGTCTCGGCACCGTAGGTCATCGTTGGCAGGACACATTGGTTGATAAGGCGGGTTTTTAGAGAATACTAGTATTCAGCTGAATTCGGGCAGACAAGAGGCTGACTCCACCATAGTTGGGAAGATGGTTAGGCAGACAATGGGTATGTAAATATGATGTATGAAAGTGGAAGAGGAAAAAGCAGTTTGTAAAGATCGTAACAAAGCGTTCTGGACCAGCCCGTAAGGTGTGAGTTTATGTATGTAATCAAGAGGATTATAGTATTATAGATACGTTTACTAGTAGAGTGGAGAGCTGACCAAACAACTACAAACTTTCAAATCCGTACTTACCCTCACACCCGTCAAAATACTAAACTTTCTATTCTAACAAATGGTATCAAAGCGAGAGAAATATAATTAAAACCTAATACAGTCTTACCTTTACGAGTGGCATTATCATCACAAAAACAACATTCTACACTTACATACTAAGTATTATTAATTGAGTTATAAAACTGTAGGTTTACGAGCCGTCAAAGTGAAATCAAATAAGCTAATATGATATAGATAACACCAATATTTATAGTGGTAGCTTTAATTGCGTAGAATATAATCTTCTTGCGTATAATATAACGGTTTAATAAAATTAGAAAATTATTTTATTTCAAGTTTTATTGGTGAATAAAACAATATTTCAAATGGGCCACTTGATATCTTTCTCTGTTCATTAATCTAAAGATTTATGGCTGACTTCCATTCCAATTAATAGTGGAACTCTTCGTCTTTGACTTTAATTATTGCTTTCAGATTAACTATTGTAATTTACCTAAAAGTGGGTGCCCTTCTGTGATTGAAATACAATGCTCTGGGCAATATACTTTATTATTAAAAAACATAACATAACACCACGTATGTAATCAACGAAGAGTTAGGCAGAGTTGTTGTGAGTGTACCAAATAGTGCATCCACATTTCTCCAGGTATGTTTAAGTCCAATGTAATAGGGGGAGAGCCTATTGTCGTCAACCGGGAATGAATCCAGACTCTGTTGCTGCTACTGAAAAATTCCAGACAGCAAAACATAAAAATCACTAGCCCGACCCGGGAATCCAGCCCTGGATCTCATGGTCTACTAGACCACCATAAATCATAATAAATATACCTAATACTTTTTTATGCTTTTTGAAAATTGTTAATAACAACATGCATCTATTGAGACAGTATGTACTCATAATTAATATAAATTAAAAGCAAAAGTTAAACAAACTCATAAAGATCTTACGAAATCAAAAGTAAAACAAATAAAAACAGTTCATCGATGACTGTACTTATATTTAGACTACGTTATGTCATTAAAAACTGGTAGCTGTCAAACAGACTCACATTATTTTTGAATTATCAATCTAAACTCGAGATTAATAAAAATAAAACGGCAAAACATCATACTGTAACCTTAATTGACTGCCTCGTTGGTCTAGCGATCGTAAGCGCGACTGCTGAGCATGAGGTCCGCGGTTCGATTCCCGGTTCAGACGTGTGTTATTGGTTTGATTGGTTTTTCCATCAGAAATTTCTCCGTAGCAGCTATGGAGCATGAAACTGTGCCCGTTTGGTGGCAATAGGTTTGCCCCTGTTACATGGAACTTGAACATAAATGATGAAATGTGGGTATCTAGTCACACCTCTGCCACAGAATACATAATAGTACTACGTACAGAAGGGACACTCCCTTCCCCGCGCTTATATTAAATACCGCACCTCACCCCGCACTTCGAGGTAGTCGTCGCCGACTCTTGAGCAATGGCTCGCGCTCGTATTAGTCGTCGTTCGGTTTTCGCGACGCAGACTGTTGCACCTGTGGTTGCACTTTCCGCGCCATTTTTTAGGCTACGACAACCCTACTGACGTTTTCGCACACATTTGCACTTGCATGTCGTGCACAAACGTTATTTGTTGTAGTAGTAATAGGTAAATATTTTGCGGGCGTTGTATGGAGTGTCCGAGGTGTGCCTCTGCCTAACCTTTTGGGGACGGATGATGTCTCTGTGTTCTTAATGCAATTTTCATCAGTTTTCTTTCTTTAATTTTTTACTTATTTCTTTTAATCTTTTAATATTTTGATATTGAATGGTCAATACCTTGCTCGTGAAAGCCCTGATCGAAGGCGACATCATTGCTTCGCTTTCACCGATCAGATGTGTAATTATAGTAGGCGTTAATTTTCTTGCTTCACTAATAACTCTAGCGTTTATTGCGGATGGGTGTTTATTTCTGTGCACTTGCATCGAGAGTATCGTAACAAGGTTCTTGACTTCGATATAATGCATGATCATAAGGATCTTGTTTTCATCGAAAAACTGAACGCGTTCAAAACTCTTGAACCGAGTTTAAGAGCTGTCGCTGTTATCTTTGCTGTGACAGTTCTTGAATGCGGTTTTGAGGTACAGTCGCCATCGTATCAAATTACCACAAACTGTAAAATTCCTACAAATGATATTAAACCGTAAAATGTTGATGATCAAGTTGAAAATGAATTGAGAATATGTGACAGTTTTTAGTAAGTAACTTGTGCTCTGGCAATAAACGAGAAAGCGTTTCGTTTCATTTGTAAAATTCTCTCTAAAATCTTTGAGTAAAGATTATTGAATTTACAATCACGAAAATTAACAAAATAACTGACAATAATATCATCTAAAAAGTTTGCATCAGGTCTTATCACCGTCAAATATATTATGAAACAATAAATTATTCCTAACTTCATAATAAGCATTAATTTGTATGTGTACATAGCCTTCCTACATAGGTGCTTGAGTAACGCAGTCATTATTTTAATTTACATACATTGGCAAGTTAGTATGTTTGCCGTCCGGTCTCTGATGTTCAATAATTATATCTGTGAAATTGACCATATATAAAAATTGTATTGGTTTTGGCTTGGCCATTTACAAGACTGTTGCATTACTTATTTATAATGTGGGTACAAGATTTTTATAGTGGAGTTTCTTAGCCAAAATTGAATATGTATGTTGACGATGATGATGCTGCCACATTTTCCTAGTAGCAGAACTTAAAATTCCAAAATTAATGTAACCCTAAACAAATGTCGTCTACAAAAAAAAATATAAACAGCAATCAAAAATATGATTGTGTTGTTGACGTTATTATGCGACATTCAATTAAAAAAATCCTTCTTTATTTATTATCAGCATCGGTATAAAATACATTCAATAGTTATGACAATATTACTCGTCCCTAACCTAGTGAGATTTAAAGCTAGTATTTAAACCGTTATCTGTATATTCCCTTTTTTCGAACAAAATATTTTAAAAGTTACACCAAAAATACTGACTTGCACACAAATTATGCACACTAAAGAAATCAAATTTAGTATCCTTTTTAATGGCATTTGCAGAACTCTTTTACTGAACGAATAACTATTATCAAAATAGTATATCTAATAATTATTTAGTCTAACAAACATTTTAAAACTTTTTTAAGGAAAACCTACACCTGATTTACTCCATGACGCGCGCTCGCTTCGCTCGCATATTAAGGGCCACTTTCACCAAATCTTATTTAAAATAAGTTTAAACGTAGTTAGTTAAATATTTTTTCATTTGTAAACATGTTTAATTTAAACTTATTTAAGGTTGTCTAGCACCACGATGTTGAAGGTTGAAATTAGCTAAACACATTTTAGAGCGTTGCTTCATTATGTTTTGTGCGTTCCATTTCACGATTTGAGCAGTATCGTTACAATTAGCGTTATTTCACGGTTCTTTGTCGATATTTGGTTTTGTTTTGTGCGTAAAACGAGTTATCTGTCAACGTGTGTCAGGCACGTATTTATTTACTTCATTCAAATAATATGTAAAAATAGCAAAAAATTGTCTTGTTTATTAGTACTGTTTATAAAGGTACCGCTAGCTTTATGATTCTCACGGTTAGACCAGGTGCTTCATTGCGATTTTTTTCTCCATGGTTAGTTTCTACGAAACAATAGTTTATTGTAGGGACCTTGCCCAATTTGTATAAATTACCTTTAAGAAATTACCGTAATGCCCGTTAGGTACTTACTTTTCTGTTTTAAACAATAATGTAGAGATTCAATTATTTTTTGTCTCCTTGGTTTGGCGAAATCTTCGAAATAACTTCTTCTCCGTCGGGGTTTCAAACAAATTTGATCTTGCCTCTATAAACCTGATATCTCGAGGTCTGTTTATATAGTTGACAATTTCTTCGTCGTCGTCATGAATTTCATCAAAAAGAAACTCAAACAAACTCAGTATTTATTCCTATTACACTCAAATTATTCACGTACGAGTCGCACGACCAAAAAATAACCTCAAATTCAACTCCTCTTAAATACGTTTAGCACCTTAAACAGCGATTTTTGGCTGTTTAAATTTGACAGATCGTTAATCATGTTTAACTTGTGGTGTAAGACAATTTGTGTAGTTAAACAGAATTTTGTCCTTAAATAAAATTTTAAACATGTTTAACCGTTTGGTGAAAGTGGCCCTAAATAACACTAATATCTTCTGTCCCCGAAGTGCCGGGCCTCCGCCGGCCTCCTTCGTCGGCCTACGGCCCGGTGCCCATGCCGCCCATAAAGGACACTGTCGCGAGACGGTCGTATTAGATATCAATTTTAGAAATTCCGTAGTAAGATTGTACAATTTAGAGTGCAAGTTAGTATTTTTGATAAGCAATTAGTATTTTTGTTTTACAAATCATAAATCCGATGTACTAACTACATTTTTGGTGTGAATTCGATAAAAAAGGTCATCTCGTTTTGTGTGATTTTTTAGACTTTTTTGTAGGACATGTTTGGTTAATCAATTGGTTTTTTTGCACAGCATTCATTTTTCTGGTATGCATTCAGTTAATTAGTGGAGTTACCTAGTGTGCTGAAAAATTAAACAGATGTGCATTTAAATATAACCCAAAAACAAAGCATTATTCACCGCTACACTTTACTAACAACAAATCTACAGCACTGTCTACAGTACCAAAGTCCCTCGCTATGGAAATATCAGCCAGTCTCGAGTTCTCGACCGATATTTACTAAGAGGAACTCTAATAAAGTGCAACGGGCCCCTCTAGTGCTATTGTAACTGTGATAAAGGCGTGACCACCTACGAACTAGGAATGCGTTGGTGCAATGACTTTTATAGGGGACGATTTAACTGAACGACTATTTCGCTGAACGGCGATTTGTCGAACGTTGGATAAGAATCGTTTCAGTTTGCTGTACACGTTTGTTTTATTGTTTGGTTATTTTATAATAACAAATTAATATATTAAAAATTAAGATTGCGGAGATCTGCTGGATGCGAGACGTACGGGACAGACCAATGTGGCGATACTTGGGGATTCCTATGTCCAGTAGTAGACGTCTTTCGGCTGAAATGATGATGATATTAAATGTCTTTTTACTGTAAATTAATAAGTTACAAGAAACTGTACTTATTTCCTTCATACACTTAACAAACCAGAAGAAAAGACTTCAATAAAAGAGTACCTATATCGATAAAAGTTAACGTTTTTATGTTGATCGATTGTTATAAAAAAACAGTTCCGTACGAGTAATCGTTACACAATGAGAAAAGAATAAGTTAGTTATAAATAAACGACACTAAAAAATAAACGGAAAATCTATTAAGATAATAAGTACATACTTTAAATTGATGCGACACGAACGCGAAATTTGATATTTCTTACTCAGTCGATCGGTCGTATACTACAGTCGTTTCATGTAAATCTCGAGAAGGATTTCACTAGTCAACATTATTATGGCATTGGTATGCGTTGTACCTAGGGTATCGGTTTTCGTACAAACTTGTCGTTAGTAAATTAGGATTGGTCGGATTTCGATTAGGTCGAACATCGACTTTAGAAATACTGCGAAATCCGAAAACCTTCTAGCTATTTTCCCGCGCAGAAAAATTTGGGCTCGCTCAAAAGTTTTTAACTTGTCATGTCAAAAATTGATGCTGGCAGTTTGTACACAAAATGCCAAAACAGAAAAAGAAAGAAATGAAGGT
Source organism: Diarsia dahlii (assembly GCA_949775195.1). Classification (NCBI taxonomy): domain Eukaryota; kingdom Metazoa; phylum Arthropoda; class Insecta; order Lepidoptera; family Noctuidae; genus Diarsia; species Diarsia dahlii. The sequence goes on along the minus strand of OX459211.1, from coordinate 12,256,403 downwards.
ATTGTTTTTAATTTCACTTAATGGCAATTTTTTTGTTTTTTCGAGCTCAGAGTGCCATCCACTTATTTTTGTTTGTAAAATAAGGTTATAATGTTCTTACTCTACTGATTTTTATTAGCAACGTAAGTAGCTTTCGGTTTTGCTTTATTAATTTACCAAACAAATTAAGTCATTAGTCATAATTATTTTGTCACAGTAGCTCGCTATAAAGAACTTTAAGTAGTAATTCAGCTTCGTTAGTGCAGTTTTAAAATAATAATGAAGCAATAAGATGAATAATCAATGTATTCTGTTTAAGTTTTATTTGCTTAAATTGAATTTAATAGCCTTAAAAAAGTTGATTAGTGCAGTAACGGTTTCGATTTATTTGCTACCGAATTCAATTACGTTCAATTGAACATTAAAATAGCAAGAATCTTAATTTTGTACCGGTTTTAATTGCAGACGAATTTACTGTGCCACTTATTAAATATCTACTTAATATATTTTGTTTATACAGCACTTAGTATAGTTTACAAGAGTTTGCATTAACATAGTTTAGGTGACATGAAATTATCATTTTATCCTTGTCATAAACGTAAATATCTGTCGTTAAAGTCAAAGAAGAGTTAGAGGTGTTCGGGCGGGTAAAATAGTTTATATTAGAGGTGCGCTTCTCTATGGTCCCACGGAGTGCAATCAAAACTCTATACATCATTTTAATACTGGGCATGTCACCGCAAATTCGAAATTGGAATGCAAATGAAATGCAGGCTGGATACAAAGTACGGTGTAATGGCGGCCGATAAATTATAAGACAGGCGAGTTTTGTTATCGGTGCGCGTCCCTCTATAGAATTTCGTCGAGATTATACGCTGAATACGTAATGTAAATACATTATTCTAGGTTGTTTGCAAAATTTTGTGCGAAGGAACTCAAGTTGGTAATAGTGTAACTATTCTGAAATAGCAATACAAATTCAAAAATTAACTAAAGCTTCTAAAAGCAGGTGTTTGCATGGTAAGAAAATTTAATTCAAAACACATAAAAACCTTTTTCTTTCATGTGATAACGATTGCTCCGAATTTATATAAAAATCATAAAAAGTACATATTACTAGGAAGGCGATTTCGTATTAAAAATTCATCATCATCATCAGCCTGAATTCAACCGCTTCACTGCTGGGTACAGTACTCTCTTTTCTTGTGCCCATCTTCACGATCCCATGCTAGACTCATCCAGGTTTTTCAACAATGGCAACAATGTCGTGTGTCCATCTTGCCGCTGGTCGACGCGACGTTTCGTTTTTAAAACTATATCATCAACATACCTATTTCACCAAATGTCAAGCGTATGGTTGCAGTCAGGCTCGGTGGAGCGACGATCTTCGCAGGGTGGCTGGTAGCGACTGGATGAAATTGCCGAGAATCGAGTTTAGTTCAGCGGTGAATTATTTTAAACTGATGATGATGATGAAAAAAAGTTTTATTATGTCTCAAAAGTTACACTAAGTAATTATAAATACTTGTGATGGGATTGACTCGCTACTTAATACAATATTGAGACCATAAATAATGGACAAAAAATATAATAGTAGCGCCTTTTAGTTTAAAATGAATACAAGAAATATCCAACCACATCCAATCCACTTCTAGACTTCTGATTCAATCACTTACATCGAGCATCATTGTGAAACGCAACTCGTTTCCTCGGCGTGAAACTAAATGTTGCAATTCGGCTCGTGCGCATACGTTTAACGAGACGTGTTTAATTACCCGGCTTCGCTACCGATGCATACCAATTATACCAAGCACTTTATTCATTTCTATCTACGATAAAATATTAATACGACTTTTAGAACCATCTTGGTAATATTTTCTTGGGCTTATGCGGAATAGATTTATGAGGTTTTCGTTCGTACTCGTAGATGTGATTTCTAAGTTTATACTACTTACTAATTGATTACATACCAAGTTTTCTCCGTTCCTCGCCAAAGCACATTAAGCCGTTTGTTTCGGCTGTCATCTTTAGATTTTTGACACTTGCACTCGTAACAGGTAGTCAGTGATCCAAAAAACGGAAGAAAATGGCATGTTATCACTTTGTTTTCATTACATTTTGTCAACATTTGTTTGGAGTTTTTGTTACAATGAATTATCAGACAGACATACCCCTTATATTACTATCTGACGAATTCTAGAGATCTTTAAGTTAAGGAAACACAAGAGAATTACAAAATCCTCATCTAAAGAGGATTACATATCACCAGATTATCCAGGCGTTCCAGCATCCAATTTACATTTACAATGCATTTCTGTTCAAACGACTCACCCGGACTGCGCCAAATTATGCTCTAAATTAACCTAACAGGTTTTAATATTTTTTTTTATGCAGGAAAAGAACTAGACAACGTGAACTTATCTTTTAATTATCACATTTGAATGAGCATGATTCACTTAATTTTATTGCTATGTTGTAGATCTTTTTTATTACACTCAGGATATAATTATGTCATAAGTTGTTCCAGCGTTAAAAATGTTTCGCCACTTTTAGTTATTAGTTGTGCAAAGCCGTGTTTGAGTGACGCATGCAAATATATTATAAGACAAGTCCAAACACTTAATTGACAACTGACGGTTTACTCAATTTGCAACTTGTTAATTTCTTACACACATTTTTAATCATAATGTTGGTCTTAAATTATCCGATAATTAAGTCCTAAAAAATAAATACCGAGGAGCTCATGTCGACACAAAATATATGACTCAATTCCTTAATAATTACTCTGATAAAATACTCATTAAATTAACTAAAAATGATATTGAAATTTGGAGCGCACCTTAACGGCCCAGTCATCAGGATGTCACGAAAAAGGTCCTCCATCGTTATCTACTGATACTTCGCAGAATCGGCGTCAATATATTTAATTGCGGACGCCGCTCACATAACTAATCACCGATAAATAAGTTGTATGTAGGCGAGTGCGGGCGAGGTACCAGGTTGACAGAAAAAAACCTCCCGATTTCCGGCGGTTCCCACGGCGCGCGTCGCACTACGCCCCGGTTCCCACATGCAATCGTAAGTTTTATAAACAACATTAGCGTCATAAGTGCGCATGCGTGGCAAATCAATCCACCATTGGCCAGAATCGACCGCAAGGTGTATTAAATGCCCACTCTAAAATACGTCGCATTCCGTTGTGATTGGTCCATAAACGCAATTCGATAATAGATTAGATAATTATTTCGCGTGGCAACTCGAACATCGGCGGGTGCGTTGAATGCTTAATTTTCGAATTGTGATTCCATTTACACAGTTTATTGGCTTGCGATTACAACAATGCGATGCTGACAGTGTACGAGGCCTGCGCCTGTGTGCCCACGAACACATTATCATGTCACGCACAGGTCAAGACATGGCCTTTGTCAATAAACTACAGCTATCATTGAATATGCTAAAGAAAGACACCTATATTTACGACTGCGTTCCATCACGATCTTAATAAATGGCATATCGACGACGGCGTCTAGTTAAGAGACATTAATGCTAAATAAATTCGCACAGCCAACAGACTAGTTGTCATCTAAAAGATAATATTCAATGAAGAAGCTAAATAGCATGACCTAATATAGTGTAAGTAATGTGCGCATATCAGGAGGATTTACTACAGGCAGCTTTGGTTTTGCAACGATCAACCGCATAATACGAGACATGATACCTCCGCGGACATAATCGATCCATCTGAGCGTCGTTTAGTACTGATTCTAACTTCATACATCGCCCAGCAATTTCATATCTCGCCATAAGGCGATCGGCGCGACGCGTTTCCTAAAATAGTGATGTGAAATAAATCAAAGATCGTGGTTGTCGATACGATCCGTCTAAAAAAGCGGGCGGTGCGTGTGAATCTGCTGCGACCGCGATCGTATGAGAATATCATACGGAATGTCGACCATTGACTACATGACTTATGTGATTTCCACTACTAATTTTAGTAAATATGTTGCCAATGCTCCCCCATTAACAATATTTTTATCTGCAGTATCAGTAATGAACAAGTCCTTATCTTTATTTAGTTAGCTCAAGTTGAGTTAAAAAATCTTGACTTTATGCTCATGTTTGTGCAGCAAGACATACAAGTGCAGGTTTACTGATATTTATTAACAAATTGCTTACTTCATCTGTTGCAGTCACACGAATATTTTTCCCCCTTTTTTGCAAGACGATAGTCAGCGATTTATTACTTATTTCATCGCAGCATTGCGAAGGACCGGCTTCGTGACTACGCAGTGTTGCGACCTATGGAAGCCGTCAACTTTTTTTATTAATCATTCTATCGATACGCGGTAGCAATAGCGGTGGTGCAATCTCCGCTCTAGACCTATTGTTGTACGACTCACGCTTTTTTCAGACAATATTCTCTTGAAATATTCTTTGGATTGTTGTTATGAAATTAACGTGCTTTATTCGCGTGTTTCTCCTCAATCATAATCGAAAATGAAAGGATAAAATATGAAAAAAGTGTCATTATTTTCGGACACATTGGTGGTGCAGCCAAGCGTTAAAAAAATTGAAATGTGCTTTTATAGCAATTACGCTTTTATAGAATAGTTACATAAAGTGCACTTTCAAATATATCAGTCATGCGTTGAATATGATTCGTGTGGTAGGTAAAGTTAACGAGCCGTCACGAATGAGCGCAGCATCGTATGTTACGGGCTGCCGGCTGGCGGCCATGCGAGAACACTGCCATTGGCTGATGCCACTGAGTAAACACCATTGTACCTATGTACTATATGCACTATGTACATACAAATTAATCGCCGTGATTGATCGAAGTGCGCGCCTCGTATCACGCCTCATTATACGCAATAAATTATAATAATTTATCGATAAATATTAACATTAATATGTTTAGCTAATAAGTCGGTTTAAACTTTAATATAAATAAATTATTCAAATGTTTAAGGCGAGGTTACCCTACTTTGTTTTTATGTACGCACGACCTCACCCCCCGCCCTGCCGCGCGAGCGATATAATGCCTAAATTTTGACTGTTTTTTCTCTCTTGGAGAAAAATGATAAAGAAATTATACATTATGTGACCCGAGATAATACACATTTTTTACGACCTTTATTATGATATAAGTTTTATTTTTCAAAGCCTAATATAACTCAAGTAAAACGATTATTTAGCCATCATTTGGACATGTCTTTGCGATTTAATTGGATGCAGTGAAGTGTAAGTAATCGTGTATCGCATGCCCGACATATCATGATCAAAGAGTCAACTATGTAATAAATTTTTTTCAAAATTTAAATCCGTTCCATGTACGAGTAAAACGATATTGTTGACGACGTTTATCGGGGTAACCCCGCCTTAAGTGCCTAAGTCTTTGGTAGAGTTATTTTACAATTTTGATTGTGGACGGAATGAACTAGAATAGATTTAGAGTAACACGAATTGGATATCTCATTCACACCTCGCCTCTAACATGATACCTACATTACATGGACTGTATAAAGCAATTTATCGCTACCATACTTAATCGTAGACGTTCGGAATTCCAAATACACAACGCATAGTAAAACGAATCGTGGTAATTTATTATAGTTTTGCATAAGAAACGAGGTGGGACGAACTACGAAACGCATGGAATAACACAAACTCACAAAAGTGGTCAGTCGGTGTGCGCCGGAGTCGGGGAACGAATAAGCGATTCAAATGCTAATATATCACAGCGTCGGCGCGGCATGATGTTTCTCATTGGCCACGCTATTTACATTAACATACATAACGACGCTGGCCCCGCCCACCGGCGCGCGCGTCACGCCGCCCGAACATCGTTAATTACTGGTAATTAGTAGGTCGTGACTGCGCGGAGATGCGCGCGCTAAATTGCTATGAACGCTACTTACGAAACGCGCAACTGTGCTTAAACGGACCACTAACATCGACAGCACGAATTAACGCTTCCGAAATGTGTGTTCACGGTTCAGGAAGTTAAAGCTTTAAGCGATATGTTTTGCTTTGGATTCGTAATTACGCGTTTATTAGTTTCTTTATGTGAGCTTTTAACGCCAAAGCTTAAACGAGAAGTTCAATTATATCCCTGAATACGTTACTCTAGATGAAATAAAAAACATACAACTATACTTATCTTAAACATTTCAGTGTCCTCTATTCGCCAATATTAGCGCTACCTCGTCATTTTAAACCAACATTCTGAAAGCTGCACACCGACTTAAGCACTTAACATTCGTTTTTTTCGCTTCTTCTTCTGATCATTCCATACCTACTCACAGTTCTCACCCAATCGATTAATATTGACCGTCAACCTAACGCAATTATTCACCTAATCCTTGCATAAAAGGGGCACGTCTGCGCCTGGGCCACAAATCATAAGTATGGAACCGAGGGCTCACGACCGCGCCATATATGGCCTTCCTGACGTCTATGCCCGACCCTTGTTCAAAGGATTTATGTCAGCTCCTTTTGGTGCAAATTAGCCCGTGTCGGCTACAGGCGTGAGCGAACAAATTTGTAGCAGCACTATTAGGATGTTTTGCTTTTACTTTTTATGTTAATGGCCAGATAAAATTGTGTTGGGTTAACCGGTAACCCTACAGCACAGGAATGCACGGTGCAAGCCGGAACCATACTCCGACTTTAGCATAGTAGATAAGTTAACATTGTTTGCCGACACGATCTATAATAGTAAGCAGTAAGTTAGCCAGATAGCCGACTATCTCCAAGTATCGGTCCACTCTATCAGTGTCAATATGATCTATTTGCGTTCATGGTTGACCAACCAAAACTACAGCGCACATCGTCGTATAAAAGAGTACCGAAAAGCAAGCGGCATTGAGACAAAAACGATTATAGATCAGGGTACAGAGTAATGACAACATAATGTGGTTAAACATGTAAATGTATCAACACGGTGCACGGTGTGGCGGTGTGGCGGTGTGTCGGCGCAGGCGCACGCCAACAATGCGCGTGACGCACGTGGGTGATGGCGCGCGCCGATCTATCTTCAATGAAGTTGTCCAATTTATTGCTGCACGATTATCGGCGGATAATATTTTTGTTATAACACTATCTGTTATACCACTACGTGGGCAGAAGCATGAAATAGCGAAAGGAAAGCACTTTAATACCGTTTTACTCGTATCTTTCATGTCAATTCGTGCCTTCGATTTCACTTTTACACGAAGTGAGAGCCATAATGTTGAGGATACACAAGATTGGGCAAAAACTAGACAGACATATCAGGGCAAGGTTCGGTAATAAGTATAAAGTGTTTCACTCATCACTGACTTGCTGTATGCTCAACTTTTGGACATGTCGAGCAGCTTGTTACGTGCTTGTCAATTCTGATTCTAGCCAGCCGATCGCATTCGCAACTCTTCCATAAGCAACTGGTTCGAACGCAATATATTGGCTTTATAAAGGCGTATTAATAATTAACAAAAAACTTGGTGGTTTCGGTAGCAAGTGCTCTAGTTACCGATGTCGCAAGTAAGTGGGCGTGAGTCGAAGGCGAGCGTAGGAGCCGACATCGATCAGACGGCCACCCCCGCCCTCCCCCGCCGCACCGCAAGCGGTGTTTCGCAATGTTTATACAAGTTTTAGCATACCGGTGCTCGGAGGATATTGCTGATAGGGGCAAAGTTGATCAATAAAATGTGATCAGTTGTTGTGTACCGATTGCCTCATCATGACGTTATTGTGGCGCAGAGACAAAGATCCGGGACGGGTCTATTAATAGGCAGGTTTAGTTCTAGTACTTAAAGCATTGACTTAGATGAAGGCTAACATGTGTGTATTGTTGTTCCAGGTCGGTGGCGCACGAGCCCGATGAGCGCGTGCGCGGCGGCCGCCATGCGCGAGAAGCACGCGGCGCCGCGCCGCCTGGCGTCCCCGCCCGCCTCCCCCCCGGGCCACCTGGCCAGCCCGCTCAGCAGCCCACGCGCCGACGAGCCCCTGGACCTGCGCGTCACACACAAGCGCCCGCAGCGCCTGGAGGATGAGAACTGCAACCTCATCACACAGTCACCGCCGCCTCACCCCACGCACCCCACTCATCCAGCTCACCCAGCGCACCCGGCGCTGCTACAGTTCTGTCGACGACTACCGCTGGCTCTGCCGGCATCCTTCGGCCGCTATCCGTTCCTCCCCGCGGCGGCAGCCACCCTGCTGTCCCCCGGAGCGCCGCGAGCGCCGCCAGTGCCTCAGAACCCTGGAGCCCCTCGGGCCAGAGACCGGTATACATGCTCGTACTGCGGGAAAGCATTTCCTCGTAGCGCCAACCTAACTCGACATTTAAGAACGCACACGGGAGAGCAACCTTACCGCTGTAAATACTGCGAGCGCTCCTTTTCGATATCGTCCAACTTGCAGCGGCATGTGAGGAACATTCATAACAAAGAGAGGCCGTTCCGGTGTCGTCACTGCGACCGCTGCTTCGGCCAACAAACGAACCTCGATAGGCATCTCAAGAAGCACGAGGCGGAGAACGGTGACGACAGTCGTCGGCGGTCCCCGGACGAGACGTACTTCGAGGAGATCAGGTCGTTCATGGGTCGCGTGGCGCCGGGTCGGCGTGCTGCCGCCAGTCCCGCCGACCACACCTGATAGTGACACATGCTGAGTGCTGACCACACACACACTTACAATAATCTGGTCGATGCATCCAAATGACTCTTGTGTACTTATAGAACCTTACTGAGTGTGAATATTTTGATCAAACTGTTAATGAATAAGCGCCAACTCTACTCCTGCATCAGTTTATAAACTGTGACAATATAAAATTGCGAGGCAATAACAACATTGAAAATGTTTCAAAACGCCACAAGCACCAGGTACTGAAAACCTAAGGAAACACTACATACAATGTAATCATAATGATCACGCATCATCAATTTTGTAAATACCCATTATTGTTACCGCGTTAGCACGTTGAATTGGCGCAAACGAGTGAAAGTAAATGTACTTGCCACCAAGTCGGCTATTAGGATATGTATTATAAATAAAGTGATATTGAATCTCGTGTACTTAATGTAAATATTAAGCTATTGTAGTATATGTAGCTAGGACGCGTACCGAATTTTCTCTACCGATAGTTATACGAAAAAAAATATTGTACGTATGTATTCCTTGTCGTAAAGGCATCATAGACAATTAATGTTAAGTGTTCCGAGAGTGTTCGCTATTATAGATTACGCTATATCGATATATTGTATGGATGTAAGTAGTTTCTTTGTACTTTTTTTGTAAATTTCGCTTTATTCGATGTAAAATAATTAGTATTATTAGTCTGAGAGGAAACGCCGGTTACCAATAAAAATATAACTTGTTGCTTATTGAAGATATTATTAAATATTTTTTACGAAATGTTAGAAAAGTTGTTTTAAAAATTATCTTACTGTCGAAATTATATATGTATATAATGTATAATGAATGTTGCGTAAATTATTGTAGTTTTGGGCACCATCACTGGAGAATATGTTTATGTGTTCAAACTGCCCTAATTGTTAAGTTTCAGAATATTACGCAAACTAGATATGTTTATTACATTGTATTGAGATTTTTAAATTAGAACTTATACAGATATTAGAGATTATTTCAGGACTTTGTTAAAACATTGTACGTATTCCAAAATTATGACTAAATTAATATAATTACAAATCTGTGATTTAATTTATTACTGGACAGCAATAATAAATGAAGAAATATTTTTATCAGTTAAAGAAATCTCTCAAAGAACTAATCTAAACGTTCCTGTAAGTATAGATAGATCTCTATGATTGTTGCGAGTGTAAAGTTGATATATATTTTATATACTAGAGATAACTATACCTAATTTCCTCTATATCAAAGTACACAAACACAAATAAAACAACCTAGAAAAAAAAGCCATAGACACAGTTCAAAACTGAAGATGTTTCATCATGGACGTATTTACTTCTATTTCCTATACAGTTGACTAAGAAACATAAAAAAATATAATATTCCATGATCCATGAGCTCTACCGTATTTTCAGGGCTGGCTAAACCCATCGCCATACTACAGCGACAATTCGAAGCGATGCTATGTGAAAACATACTTATAAATATCGCACGGTAGACGATACATTTACAAGCAATAATATATAAGTATACGCTTGGCAAAGTACAAACATGAATTTCTCGCGAAATAACCTATTTTATGATAATTTGGGTTCCAGAATATTAGTTTTCCTACATAACATAAAAATGAAATCAATGCATATTGGGACTCATGACTGCGCTCTCACTTGTCTGTCACTAAATCTGACAAAAGCATTTTGCTTTGGTTAACTTCAATCATTATGATATCAGAATCTCGCTCCGCATCGCATTGTATCGCTCATCTATGGCTATAAGCAACTCCATGACACCTCTCCCGTAGTCAATGTTACCTAATGTATGAATGTTTTATAGTATACTCGTACCAAATCCTGTTTGATTCACATAAGAGATGCTATTTAACTTATCGCTAGGATGTATAATGTATAGAGATTATTACCTTATCGTTTTGTACTTTTGATACCTATTAGTCGTTCAAAGGTCACCGATTACCTTGGCAAAATGAATAAATAACAATAAATCTTTTATTCTTGTATTTTTATTTTATTGATACAGATTTCCCTGAATACGAAGCTATAAACTTTATGCTTGAAGAAACACAAAACCACATGAATGGTAGCTCAAAACTCCACTCTCAATAAAATTAGGTAATGAGCCTTACTCATTCATGACACAATGATCAAAGACTACAGGGAATCCTTTGCTCAGATGTGGGACAACTACCTTAAAGTTGATATATACATATTACATACATAACGTATCACCTGTAACACACCACCACATTTCGCCAGTTAAATGATTAAGTCCCATATTGTAATAGGGGATGAGCCTATTGTCATCAACTGGGCCAAAATCCAGACTCCATGACTGCTATTGAGGAATTGTTAATGGAAAAACAAATAACATGTTGTCCGACCTGGGAATCGAACACAGGACCTCGTGCACAGCAGTAACTCTTGCGAGCACTAAACCAACGAGGCGGTTGATATTTAATCTGACCAATATTTTAGACCACTTGTACACTACACGTAATTTGTCTCAATTTTCCGGAAGATTTAATGAAAAGCTTAAAACTCAAACTGTCAGCGGTTCGACAGACAAATTCCGTGTAGTGAGCAAGTTCCTTACGTTAGATTCTAAAAGCTTAAAAAAAACACACAGACCTAAGTCTATCTACAAATATATTTATCTAGACACCTCACAAAATATGATAGATCCTATTCATAGTCTACAACCGCATTCTCAGCTTATCATAGTAAAAAGAAACAGGTTTGTAAGAGATACCTATGTTTATGGATTACAATGACGGTACGCAATTGACTGGTAACCCGTCAATAGTAACTTGGTCGTTACGCCTGCACCCGTCATTGTTACTAGCAGTTGGAGACTTCGAAGTTATGGAATGGTAACTTAACTTTTAAAGAACTTGTGTAGTTGTCAGCTGAAGAAAGTTATGATTTATAAAAGATGTGCACCAGGTTTATCTATATTGGGAATTTGAAAATGAGGCTTCTGCGGACTTTATTGAAGGAATCACCTAACCACCAAGCACTACTTTTTACACTAATGTAAAACTAGACTGCAATGAGATATAAGTTTTTAAACTGACATGGTCACTGACACTATACTATTATCCGATTATTGTTTATCCGTGATCATGGTGCTTGTAACAGCGCCGAAATATCGGGAACTCGAAACAATAATCAAACATTGTAAATATCCCGTTTATGATATTAATAGTAGACTGAGATAAACTGTTGACTTCAAATTCTCCAAAGTAGACATCGGGTGAAGACATGGTAATTAAAAGTAGAGCCTTTATTACTCACATAAAACTGAAATTCGATCGAAAAAAGTCGCACCAGACACAAAGTAGGTGTATTCTAGATGTAAATTAAACGGCCTATCACAATGATCTTTACACTTCTGGGTCCACAGCAACAAAAAACGTCATTAGGCATGCTCCAACAAAAAACTGTACAAAAAGCACCAAATACGATTAAAGTCGAGCGCCATCTTGGAATCGAAGGGCGCCCGGAGGCTAGCTGCGCCGGCGCAGCCTCACGAACGCCGTTTACGATATGATTATGCTTTATTGCCATTAATTTGCGACAAACGAAACCGCCCAACACCATCTAGACCGCCATGTTGGCAAACTATTATATTTATTGATCTAATCAGGACAACTGAATGCCACGGTAAGAACACAGATACCAGAAATTGGTGATATCATCAGAAGATGCACACGGGACCTGTCAATGTGGCGACACCTGGGGGAGGCCTATGTTCAGCAGTGGATGTCTTTTGGCTGAAATGATGATGATGATGATGATGATGATGATGATCAGAAGATGTAGTACCTACTACTAAAAGATCGCTACCAAACTAAATTCTAATATCATTACTTCATTACAGCGAAGCTCTAAACGAGACTAATACAGGACGATTGGCTACAAGCACCTTAACCAAAATAATTACTAGCTTAATGAATAAGACGTTATCTATATGTAGAATCTTGTTTTCGTCTGTCGGTATCGAAATACGGCAGCATTAGAAAGGTATATCGTATTTGGAGGACATATTAAGTCGGTAATTCATAGTTTTTTAATCAGTCAACCGATAGCAAAAGTTGTGCTTAGTTTTTATGCTGTTTGTGACTAGGTGATCTAATAGATACAGAAAGTGGTCGAAGTAGATATGCTATAGTATATTGTGGGCACGGGAGTCGGACAAGAACGGTATCACTAAAGGGCTGGTCCAATTCAGAAACGTTTTCAGAGTTTTGCAAAAGAATTGGTTTATATGTGGTGATAAAAGATATTCATGAATCTGAATTCATAGAACTTCGTCAAACTCAATGTTTAGTAATCACTTTTCACGTCTGCAACTTAGACTTATACGCTACTGCCATGGAAATCAATAACCATAATTATCGTCATTCTTTTAAAAGCTTAGTTTATATACAACTATCTGATGCCCGCGGCTAAAACCTTTCTCAACAACTACTCTACCCATTGGTGAAAATCGATGCCGTAGTTTTTGAGTTTATCGCGAACAGACAGGCAGAGAGACGCATCGGAGGACTTTATTTTATTATATTATGTAGTGATGATAGTGATACTCATCTTCACCTTTATGTAGTTTCAAAACTACATCTGTGTAACCCATTCACAACAGCACTTCTCTGAATGGCCAACATCCTGTTTCGACCACCAACACCGCTGTTCGCTAATGTCTCGCACCACATCGCCGCGCGCCAGAGCAGGGTGGGGCAGGTTGCACAACGATGGCACGGCGCGCGGCGCGGGCGCACGCGGGCGCCTTGTTAGCGACGCGTGCGCAAGCGCGCCTGCCACCGTTGCGTTGCATTATTTATTGCTTATTGAAAAACTACCGATAGCTTTACCTACCCACTTTTGTGGTCGCTTTTCGTTTTTGTTAATTATTTTTGTTCGTTGTGATGCAAATTGGGAAAGCAATTATTGTTGGTGTTAGGAAACGTTGGGTTGAACACGTTTTCTTTATGGTCTATTAAAGTTCGATCAATTATATTCGATTTGTGTGAAGCCTTCAGGCATTGGCTTGATATGATTGAATGCTGTCAACACGCCAGATGTTTACTACTACTACTACTAGTCTCTGTCATCCCACTACTGCAGGGCAAAGTTGTCTCCCCATGATTTCCAATTCTTTCGATCTAAGACTAATGTGGACCACTGGTCATTAGTTATGCCCAGCCCGTCCCATCTTTTCCTACTAGGTCTGCCACAAGTTTTCCCAACTATGTTGCGGTGGGCTTCCAGTCTAACCAGACGCAGCGGAATACCAGTATTTTACATTGAGCTCCTGCCTATCTGACCTACACAACGCAGTTAGTACTGGTTTTTAGACTTTCAGGCCACTGACTACATGTAACTACTACCAAATATCTACAAATAATAGCCTGGACCAAAGACTTAATGTGCTTTTCGAGACCCGGAGGAAATGCTGATTCCGGCAATGTGTAGCTGTGTCATATAATATTCATTCATATCACTTTTAATTGAAAATCTCATTTCCCAAACCACAATAAATAATATATTATGCTCTAAAAGTATGTATTATATCTGAGGGACGAACTATTTTAATTAAACTCTTAGTTACATTCATCATTTACTAAGAAATGCAATTTCCCAATACGAAAACCGATCAAAGTACACGGACGAATATAACCAAAGACCCAGCCCAGCTTCCATTTAATTCTTAATGTTATTAAGTATAAACTAATATTTACGAGTCATACACATAATATTGAGGCACTTCATTACATACTTTACTTGAATCGAAAACAATATTCTCAACAGTTTCGTTTTACTTGAAAATGGGCTATAAGCAAAACGTTTATTATTTCTTATTAGAAGCATGTGACAAGTCAACAGTAATAATAATATTGTTTCTGTGGATATAATACTAAGTTGTTTTGTAATAATTAGTAATATTCATAGTGTTATGTTTCAGTAAGTGCCTGCAGCACTATTTTGGGCTTGGCTTTTAAGTAGGGTACTACTTGTAGTCAACGTATAGTATTCAAAAGTATAGTAAAGTGTGTTATATCATATGCTTTAGTCTGTAAGGTATATCTATAGACCAAAGTTGGCTGAAAATAAATAAATGTTATCTATACTTCTATACTAATATTATAAAGAAGTAAAGTTTGTGTGTTTGTATATTTGTTAAATTGTAAGGGGTAATCTCGGGATCTACTGAACCGATTTAAAAAATTCTTTCACCAATAGAAAGCCACATGTCATAGGTTATATAAAAAAACCGAAAAATAAAAAGGCTTTTACGTGGCAGTCCGTTTTGCAAAGTGAATCGGAGAAAATACGGTCGAATGGAAGCGTAAAAAAGGATTATTAACATTATGCCCAACGAAGTGGGCACGGGTCAGCTAGTATTATATAAACGGTGTTTGAAAAGCAGTTTCCTAGAAAATTCAGGAATACTGCCAGGAAAAAAGCGAAGTTAGGAATTGTAACTTCTGACAGTTCTAACTTTAAGTAATTACTAATACACCCTTACTACTTAGGTAATATAAATCGTTTCTTAAAAATGACTTTTGCACAAGTATGTAATCACTTTGAAAATGAATAATGTAGAGAGTGAAATGTTAACTATGAATGTAGATGGCTATAAGAGTAAAGTAAGACCAAAGAAACGATGGATGGACTGTGTTTAGGATAATGTGACTAGAAAGGAGGTGACTGCAGAGATGACGAGTAATTGAGAAGTTCTAAAGAAGACGACATGCTGCGCCGACCCCAAATTAATAGGTTAGTTGACAAAAAAAACTAATTAGTCCGTCAGATAGATTTCCAAAAAATATTGAACACGTGTTTTTTCTTTTTTCACGTAAACAGAAAATGATACGGTGCTTCGAAAAGTCGTGAAACGTCACAGGTTGGTCCATTTTATTTACCAGACTATGACGTCAAAAGCCCCCTCTCCATGGTCTTTGACAAGCTTTATTTTCGTCAATTTTTATTAATTTGATAAAACAAAAAACACTTAACCAATATTTTTCGATAATCTAACTGACGGACTAAACAGATTCGTATTTTTTTTAGTCGGTCAACTACTCTATTGTGATAAGGCCAAGAGAATGATTTTGAAATTTTAAAATGATTTTTCTGTTATGTTTTTTCTGTAACACCTTGGTACACCAAGTTACTGTACATCTTGGTATATTTTAACACATCAATGCATTTCAACCTAACCGAACTGGTTTAGATACCGATCTAAGTTCAACCAAAAATATCTTTGAATACAGATGATCAATAAAAAAGTTACACAAACTAAAACTGCAGTTTACTATTACCAAAAAGATCAGTTAAGGTCATCTAGACATTTTATTGTACAAGTACAGTCAGCATAGCCAAGATGTGACCATTGAAATCAACCTGCTTGCGGTCAGTTGCGTGATTTTTGACAGCACACAAAGGTGACATGGCAACCGCGATGTAGAAATATGGAAGCGGCTTACGGATCAGCAATTAAAACACTCAAGTTGATAAAGATAATATAAAATCTGGTTTTATATTCTCCCAAAAAGGAGGTGGTTTTAATGCACATGGATCGTTTTTAAAGTAATATGCTTTCAATTGTGAACTTGAACCATATTAAGTCCAATGACTTTGATTTTACGGCACTCACACACACTTAATTTTAAGTAACAACTATGTGTTTCCCTGTTCCTTTCACTTTCTTCAAGAGGGTAAGAGAAGAGAGTCTCTTCCTTTTCTCAAAAATATATCACAAATTCAAATACACTCACCCCCTATTACATGGAACTTAGACAACGGGTGAAATCTGATGGGCGTACCATCGATAAACCCCTGCTTAAAACTTCAAAAATTACAGGCGTGGTGTCTTATTAAGTATGGTATGTGTTAAGTTACGGTAAACCTCTCCCGCTCTTGGGCAGAGCGATATCCCAGTGTCAGACTTCTACTGATAAAAACCACCCGTTCCTTCTTAGCCCTTTATGTCTAGGGAGCGGTTTCTATTGTGAAGAACAACCCGCAGCCCCAAAGTATTCATCTATGGGTATTTTTTACGTGAAATAAATGAACTGTATTCTATTCTAAAAAAAATAACACTACTTAAAAAAAACCTTATCGATTATGAATCCACTTGATGCCGGTTACGCAATTACCGTATCTAGTTGCTGCAAGTGTTTGTTGATGCAGGTGACCGATCCATCACCGAATCGCCGAGACGTGGACGTGGCTAATTAACGGAAAGCAAGGTCAGCTGATGAAACAGGCCTAAGCACCCACTCTAAGTTTGTCACAAAAAATTACGTTGCGCAAGAGACGTTTCTCTTGCACGTTTGTCCTCTCGTTAGTGAGATTTTTAAGCAATGTGTCCATTATCTGCTGTTCCTAAATGATAAAAGTCTTCGAGGTTATGTCGAGGTCAGTCCGTGGATGGGTGACCAAGACATATCATGCCGAGACCCTCCGTGTGCAGCTGTTACAAATAAACATTTATTTATCAAAGCTGCAAAAGGAGAGATATTAGATAATTATATCAAACAATAGTAGTAAAAGGTAGTCTATTGGACCAGCCTACCACACTATTTCGAAACCACCGCAAGTCCTGAAAGCCAGAAACAACAGTGGCGACCACCAGAAAAGCGCCGAGACAATGAGGCTGGACGAAGTAAAAGGTAATATAAAAAAAAAAAGTAAAAAACTAAAACCCGACCACGACAAAAAAAACGACGCTGAAAAAGTATGAAACAAGATTTTCAGGATAGAACAAAAAGAAAAGCCGTAGTCACACGGTATTAAAGTGTTTAGGTTGGTACCTATAACGTGTGACTACGGCTTTTCTTCTTTTATATAAAAGAAAGTCGTGTTAGTTACTCCATTTATAACTCAAGAACGGCTAGACGGATTTAGCTGAAAATTGGTAGGGAGGTAGCTAAGAACCAGGAAAAGGACATAGGATACTTTTTTTTTTTTTTTTAGGTAGGGTAGTAGGTAGGTAGGGTAGTAGGTAGGTAGGGTAGTAGGTAGGTAGGGTAGTAGGTAGGTAGGGTAGTAGGTAGGTATAGTAGGTAGGTAGGGTAGTAGGTAGGGTAGTAGGTAGGTAGGGTAGTATGTAGGTAGTTTAGTAGGTAGGTAGGGTAGTAGGTAGGTAGGGTAGTAGGTAGGTAGGGTAGTAGGTAGGTAGGGTAGTATGTAGGTAGGGTAGTAGGTAGGTAGGGTAGTAGGTAGGGTAGTAGGTAGGTAGGGTAGCAGGTAGGTAGGGTAGGAAAAAGAGCATTGCAACGCATGCCGGGAAAAGCTTGTAATAAATAAAAACGTTGTGTCTGTTCTCAAGAATTTATTGTATTATAACTTTGCGCGGTCTTATTTTGTTAGCAGGTGGATTGAGGTGTTTTGATATTTTGTCGTGAGAGTTATATATAAGAGTTATAAGAAATATTCATTTACTTTCAATCAAGTTTCTTTATTCATTTTATGTACTTTGTAGAGTTCGACGAGTTTGTAGAGTTTCGAGTAGAACCCGACTACGACAAAAAAAACTGACTACGGCTTTTCTTTTTGTTCTATCCTGAAAATGTTGTTTCATACTTTTTCAGCGTCGTTTTTTTTGTCGTAGTCGGGTTTTAGTTTTTTACTTTTTTTATTTAAACAATTTTGGTGTTAAATATTTTTTTTTACTCTTGACTTTTTGTCCGCTAGAGGGCGTGATTTTAAATTTGAGCAATATTTTGGAAATGTACAAGTGAGGCCCTTTTAAATGATACCAAACACGGCGTGTTTATCTCCATTTTTATTTTTTAAGCCTTACTTTTTGACCGCTAGAGGGCGCCAAATCACTTTTTGTGACACGTCACGTAGCCTATGTTCAGCGGAAAATGAAGACGGTTGTAACGATACCTCATATGTCGAGTCTCGATAAGTAGATTAGAAGCTATGAGGGAACAGATGAAGATACACACATACATACATACAAACATACATACATACATACATAGCCAGTCAAAATCATAACCCTCCTTTGGCTTTGCCGTAGTCGGGTAAAAACCAAGGGTTACCGTGTTATCGAATATCTTTACTAAGGAGGGTAGATAGACAGCTGACATTTGGTTAGACTGGTAGATGTGACCAAAGTATTAAAAATAAACACCAATCATATGATGATGGTTCCATAATCTTCGCTCACCGGCTTTACATGAACTGCTCGTCCACTTTTCAGTGATGGCCATTTTTTATTCTAGCACGAAGCAGATGTGTGTAGTGGTTAGGTAAGTACTGAGCTTAATAACTTGTCGCGAAACTGAGCAACGTTTGTTCATAATTATGCTAATGAGACTGTACCTAATTAGGTGATGGTTAAGTATCGGAGGTGTGAAGAAACCTGATGGTTTATTTTAATGGTCGTTTTGTTGACATCGTCTTCTTAATTGGTACTTACTTGATTTCTAAAAAAAACTTGAATGGCAGGCAGGCAGCAGGTGGCGGTTGACGACTGTGTTGTCAAACGCGAACTTAATAATTAAAAAGAAACCTTCTTCTCAGCGTATCGATTCCAAAATGATCAGAGGTGTATGGCTCAAAATTCAACCACGCGAAGCCATCACTAATGCGGTAAATGGATCATCATGTGAGCAAGTGGTAGGATGCATAAAATCAAACTAAAATAACAACTAAAAAACTAAACCAACTAACTAAATCAACTTTAAAATCATAATATATTTTTACATATTCTCATTATTGACGGCAAGATGAATCGATTGGAAGAAAGTTTAGTTTCCTAGACTATCGGGAAATGCCTCAAATTTCACTTGCAGTGTCAGGTTTGATGTCAGTTCTGGTGTAATTTTTCATTGTTACACATTTTTCGGTCTATCTAGATGCGATAAAGAACTCCGTTCCAAAAAATAGTCAAATTCCGAGACCAATAATTTAAATTCAACCTGCTACATTTAAATTACAACACACTTAACGAATCAAGTTCCAAATCCCTTCAGAAACAGGAACACCACTTATTTATGTAACCCACGACGATATTATCGAAGTGCTCGACTTAAATTTTGCTCCAAAAACCGCAGTGGCTATATCCATTTTAACGTCTGTCGGCACAAAATACCCTGCAGTTTACATTTACACCTTCGAGACATGCGATCGTAATACCTTGTGTAACTCAGCCCTCTTGACTGATATGAAAATTCGACTTTAGACCCAATTAATGAAATAAAATGAAGTTTTACACAACTTGAAAAGAAGTTGTGCTTCTTTTCAAGTTGTGTAAAACTTCATTTATTAGTGATAAACATTTAGAGTAAGAAAAACTTTTTGTAGGTTGTTTAGGTTTTTGTTCCAAGGAAGAATAATATTTAATACTCTTGCTACCTTGCCATGAAATCCTAAAATACATACAAACACTTAACTCAAGGATACCATTTCTCTAGCCGTCTTTTGTTAAATTTATGAAGCATTTCTTCTTCTTCTATACTTCTCTATTATTAATCTTCTAAGTGGTCACTCCCTTTCTAGCTATGTCATATTGCACACAGTCCATCCGTTGTTTACGTATTTTAATTCATTAATATATTACGTCGTCTTAGTATCCATATCATAGCATTACTACCTGCGAGTCCTGCGACCAGTTAAGGCAAGTGCCCCCATTTGGTCAGGAACTCAGGACCTCATGCCTCGAGGCGATATTTTGATGAGGACGAGATAAATTAATTATAGAGTCGTACGGCCGTACACTAATAAACTGGCAAACTTGCTTATCGATACCGTGGTCTAGATATAGACACGGTAATGACCGGTCAGGTTACGTCGCTACTTAATGACGTCGCTGGTTTAGGCACACGTTACTTATATGGGTAAAGTTTAGTAAGAAAGTCAGGTTTTAAAACAATGTGTATAATACAAAGTTTAGGCGATAACGATGACTTTGATAGTGTTTGAAGTATTTGATGCCTTTAATCGGATTAATAGCTTTGAATGGATTATTTTATAATTGGTACCAATTAATTTTCCAAGTGAGTAGGCGTAAACTTGATGAGTATACGCCATCATTCACAGTAAGTACCCACTCCAATAATTACACATTCATACGTTAGTAGCAACACTTTCAAATTACGTGATAACAACAACGAATTAAATGATTTTATATTCATAAATCGTAATAAACAAATTAAGTACACGGCCTCAGGCGCCGAGGTTCGTAATTACCGAAATAAATTTAAACAAATTCCATTATGGGATCATTTCGGCACTGGACGATGTTATCCATCACTTTGATGCAGTTACCACAAATCGAGAAACTTATAGCTCGGTTAATGGTGTTGGGTATCGATAATAAGTGCACGAGGATCGATAATTGTACGGTAGCGGTGACGATAAGCGCGGACACTATTGTGCATAATGTCGTCCAGTATTACTAAATTATACGGTCCATAAGCGTGATACTTACTGACGACAACCGGTCCTGTCTGTCAGTGGGGTTACGCTGAAATGTGCAGAAAACGGAAAATATTCTCAGTTACAGCTATGTTAATTAAAACTATATCTTTATTTTAAATATTGAACTTGCATAACTGCCTAGACAAAGCAATTTCAATAAGTAAAACTCTCATTATTTGAATGTTCTTATAACTTTCAATGCACGCAAATATGTTTCATGCATACAGACGTTTTGGTACCCATATGCATCCGGTTAGACTGGAAGTGACCCCAACCACAGATAATATAATACTAGCGTACCCCAACATAGTTGCGAAAAGGCTAGGCGGATAATGATGAGTTAAAACGTTGTAGACCCCCGAAAAGGAAACGGAGTATTACGTTATTCTCCCTATAAAACCTGAAACGAGGGTTCAAAATTACTCAAATGATTCATCATGGCCTAACACACGTTCTGCAAACTTTAATTATCAACCTACATACGGGACCCTAAGGTCGAGATCTAGATGCCCCTCGTGACAGGGCGAGTCGTCACCGTCATATTATAAATGCGACGCGGGAGCAACAAGATTTTCCGTTTAGCTCCATTATATTTAATTCTTAAAGCGCAATTTCCTCACTGAGCTGATTGACGGAAATTAAAATGTATCACCTGGATGTTCAACTGCTTTAATTATTATAATTCCATGAGAAATAGGCTGGGCACTTGTAAAATCTGTACGAACTTTTTGTGTGGGAAAATCTATAAATTTGATAGATGATGACGAGGCTCGCACCCCATAAACCCTTAGCGCGCTGTTGCTTAGTTTATACGCTTTTATGCCTGGTTGGAGGCCTAAGTCTCCAAAGCATTCACGGGATAGCCCGGTTTAGCAAACGCCAGCAAGGTTGTCCAGAGAAATGCTATTAAGAAAACAAAACAAAAGGTAACTATTAAACCTGCATGCTGCAGCAATGACTATCTAGACGTGTCCGATGTGAACATATCCAATGGTTCACTACTGAATATGCTGTACTGTGTCATTGGTTTAGTGGCCACAAGCGCGAAGTATGAGATCCTGGGTTCGATTCCCGCGCACCGTGCTAAGTACCATGATTTTTTCTCCGGAAATGTGTCAGAAGCAGTCCGAAGTTTAGATTTTTGCCCAGTTGATAGCAATATACTTGTCTCTTTTGTTTTTGGAGTGTGATAAATCCTCAAATTGTTCCTCCCACTCTGGGCAGAGCGGGAGAAGCAATTCGAGAGACTAAAAACCACCCATGTTCCTTCTATGCCCTTTGTGTCGAGGCCACGGGATCTCTTTCGAACAACCCGCAGCCCCGACGGGATTCTATCTAACCCTTCGGGCGTCACAGGCAAGAAAATTTAATGTTGTTATTCTAGATAAACATGAGTCTACAAGAAGTACATAGTAGAACCAACCCTGCTTTGCATCTAGCGAGTCAGTGTGTAAATTGTGGACGAGTTTTTCGCAACCAACTCGATTTATACGCAAATTATTGCCGCCTCAAATGAATAGATTTGCCTAGCTTGGAAATCTCAACGTTGACGACATTTCGGGTTGACTCATTCAAGATAACAAACACTAACTTTTATGTTACCAATTAAAAAATATAACTTTAGATTATGGGCTTGGTAAATAGATTGCCAAACCGAACAGAAACAATTTCTTGAGTCTGCCTAAATATAGCATTACTCAGTTACATAAAAAAGTAAATTTAAGAGCGTTCACAGTAAGTTTTAAAGTATGCGTTCGGGCCAAACAAGAAAAAAAGCCGTTGTGAGTTGCAAAACAAGAGCAGATGCCGAAATAATGAGGTGCGCGGAAGACGCAGGGTTCTTTGTGTAGGGTTACCAACTTTGTGGACAGCTTCTGTGGATCAGATGCTTGTCGCAAGCGCACTGCTGAGCACGAGGTCCTAGGTTCAATTCCCGTGTCGGGCAAAGTGATATTCGGTTTCTCCGAATTTCTCAATAGCAGCCATGGAGGGTATTTGTGTACGGTTGATGGTAAAAGGCCCTCTGTTACGATATTGTATCTTAAAATTCGTAAGAAATACTTGATTCCTTCTATTATCAACCTACCTTGGTGTGTCGCTGTGGGTACGTAACGTTCTTCTCTATTGATATTAGTAATTTTATTGAAGACTAGCTTTTGCCAGCGGCTTCGCCCGCGTGAAAATGACGATTTTCCATACAAACTTTCATCCCCTATTTAACTCACTTAGGGGTTGAATTTCGAAAAATCCTTCCTTATTCCTTGTCTACATTATAAAGGGAACCTCTGTGCAAAATTTCAGCTTTCTAGGTCCAACGGTTTGGGCTGGGCGTTGATGAGTCAGTCAGTCAGTCAGTCAGGACTTCTCTTTTTATTTATATAGACTAGTGACCCGCCCTGACTTCGCACGGGTGCAAAAAAGATACTAAAACCTTTCTCTTCAATCACTCTATCTATTAAAAAACTCGCATCAAAATCCGTTGCGTAGTTTTAAAGATCTAAGCATACATAGGGACAGGCAGTGGAAAGCGACTTTGTTTTATTCTATGTATATAGTGATAATGACTCTTCCTAGATCGAAAGCAGCTGCCATCCGAAGTCAGAGCTTGTGCCCGGTTGATGGCAATTGGCACGCCCTCTAATTACATGAGGTTTGAACATAACTGACGAATTGTGGGTTTACTATAGACTACATTTATGCTTGATGTACAACATAATTATGAAAAGGAAACACACACTGAAAAGGATTGAAATAAATAATTTTGAATTTCAATTTAATCTTTCTGTATTTACCATAATTATTATATTATGTTGTGATGAAAATAAATTATGTTAGAGACATTTTCCTTATATGATTTCCGGCTTTAAGTGTGGAAAGTCAAGACCACGAAACAGTAACATCCCGAAAATGTAGGTTGTATGTGGCAGCCCTGCGCCGGAATGGCGTATGCGCGGACGCAGACACGAGGTACGGTTAATTGCACGTGTGATTTATACCAAATTGGGAGGTCCAAGCCACTCAGTTTTTCACTCAATGTATGTCTATTTTAATTAGTGCGTCGGCGTTCATTTCTTCATCTGCAGGACATAATGTAATGATGTGACATGAAATCAAAAGGTTGTACTTCCAATCCTGAAAGCATAATAATTAATTGCATAAGTTATCTTATTTGTAGGAAATCCACGATACATCCTTTTAGAATTAATCATCATTGAATTGTCTAATTATCCTAGAATTACATTAAAATCAAAGCGTTTATTTGAAGCAGGCCAGTTACATGCACTTTTGAATAAGTAGTCGAAACAAAAACAAAATAAAAAGTCGCTACAGTCCCAGTTACAAGGCATAGTAACTGTAAATGTATTGTAGTTAAGAAATCGAAGATAGGTGACTTCTTACAATCTGCATTTGCTTACGCGAAAAGTCTAAATAATTTCTGTGGTGAGCTCGACTGAAAAATAGTACATAATGTACCTACTTTGAAAAATATAAAAATCTTTCATCAAAATGTCAAGAAGAAAATTATGCTTATCAGTTGGAGGGTACTGGTTTGAAATTCAGTGGCTAAATTTGACCAATACATACTAACCAACTAACTAACAAGGAAAGTTACAAAAAAGCTTTTATAATAAATGAGTACACAAAAACATTCATAACACCAGTTAATTATTTAAAACCCAAAAAAGACACTAATCTACTTACACAATTCATCACACATGTTACAATCATATTTTCACAAGATAAATACGTACAAACGATTTCACAAACGTCTATACAAATAAATGAATAATTCATACAGCATTCCAATGTAAACAAAATTATGACAACACCATTGGAATAACACCCTTGCATAGCCTGAGGCTAACTCGCGACTCAATAATGGACATATTGAAAGACCTGATGATAAGCAGTAATAACGACCAGGCAACATGGTCTACCCCACCTCCCGACTTACACCAGCATATGAACAAACCAAAGGAAGTTAATCACATGATTGGTGTCTACGTAAATTGGTCATCTGTCCACGGTATGTTTTCACTCTCTGTAGCATCCCGCTAGGTTATTTTCTACGGTGATACAGTTTTTCATTTGATGTACCTACGATTGGTTTCACTGACAAGCTGAACTGAGCTGTTGGTTATTTGTCGGTAAAAAAGTGTGGTAATGTCAATATTTTTGATGCTTAGTTTTTGTTCATAAGTTCTAGGTAACGGTAATGAGAAATATTTTGCGTAAAATAGTGAAACTTTTTGCAAAGAGCTTTGATGTTGGACAACATTCTTTATTCAAAATTGTTTATACTCCACTGCTTTTTTTAATGCAGATGAGTTCAAAACAGCCAATTACACTATTTTACAACCTATGTAGGATGGTTTTCCAAACCATACGAAATTAATTATTTTTTATTAATTATCTAAATATTGTTCGAAGCGAACCGCTATGTCGTTACATCTGATACCAACTGACAAAGCATTTGTAGTTTAAACTTCACAAAACATTCATAGAATCATACTAAATTTAAAATTTCAGCATTGTTTTCAATTTCGAATGATTCTATAATATATTATGATTGTATTTTAATTTTTTCACGCTAAAACGACTCCTATCTACCAAAACTAAAACACAGATTTGCAAGACACCATTTCCCAAAAACTATTACAGCTACTGAAATTATTGTACATTCACGTCGTGCACGAATGGCTTGACTTTCTCGCTCCGTGATGAGTACCAACGTTTTTCTTTGCGCAAAAAACTTGTTAGCGTCGCAAATAAAATGAGAGCAAGCGGCGCATACGCACCCAATGCGGACTCGCTGACCGTTTTTTCCGAATACCTATTAAATTAAATTTTGGGGACATGACTTTATAGAGTGGTTTAATGGAATGGTCTAATCACGTTTTATCGTGATGTAAAAAGAAGGTACAGTACTACATACTATCGGTACTAGAAATACTGTATAACATAACATCACACTTATAAACCTCAAAAGATAAGGCAGAGGTGTACCTAATGCCCTCGGGGCTGCGGGTTGGGCACAAAGATACCGCTGCCTCGACATAAAGGGCTAAGAAGGAACATGGGTGGTTTTTAGTCAGTAGAAGTCTGACACTCCCTTTCGCTCTGCCCAAGAGCGGGACGGATTATTTGATGATTTACCACCCAACCAAAAAAAAAAAGACGTATACCTAATAGTGCACGTACATTTCGCCAGTTATGATTAAGTCCTATGTAATAGGGGACGAGCCTATTGCCATCAAACGGCTGCAAATCCAGGCTCCATGGCTGCTGAAGAGAAATTTCAAATGGGAAAATCCAATAACACTTTTGCCAGTGCCGAAAATCGCACCCAAGACCTCATGCTTAGCAGACGTACTTGTGGCCACTAGAACAACGAGACAGTCATAAACACAATAAAGTAAAATCGTGATAATTCATAACAAATAAAAACAGAATGATAAAAACACTGCCATCTGTGTCATCGAAACACAATGGAGTGGTGCTACTTCCGATACAGTAAACTATAAAAAGAAATATTTTATAATTACAGCTACAACCATGTTCAGATCTATATTTTAATTCAAGGTACATATCAATTATACATACCAATAAAAAACTGTCAATACGCCTGCATATTTTCTGCAATATTGCAGTTGGACTCACAGAACACAATTAAAATATTACACATTACAATCATACCTGGTTGCTCGTAAAACGGCATGGTTTAAAAAAAATCTTCTCATACTCTAGAATGTGCTAAATCTGGATCGAGAATATTATCGATACATTCTCGATTCGAACTTATAAATAAACAATTAAAGCATGCCTCGATATTCGAATATCGAAACTCCCCGCTGTGTGAGAATTCTCAGAAAATAAATGACGATCGGGTATCGAATTGCTATGGAAATGCCTTGTCAGAATGTTAGTGCCTAGTCAGCTAGACCATGCAAGCGAATTCTAATGGGTATAACTTAGCAAATTGTAGAAGATAAATAAACCCTCTTGCTCTCAAACTGCGAGAACAGCCCTCATGAGCAAAAGTGTTTTTTGTATGGCTCCTAGCATATTAAATAAATTACCCAAAAGTTGGAGAGAGTTGCCCTTATCACTTTTTAAAAATAAGCTGAGAAGTTTTTTAATTACTAAAGTATATTACAATGTTGTAGATTTTCTAAATGAGAAGGACTTTTCTACTCCGACTTCAGATACATATATTAAGAATATATGGGCGCTAAACCATAATGTTGATTTTAAATTAGTTTATAATTTACGGGTAGTTATGATTTTATTTTGACTCGCGAAGATTCATTGAATTAATGAAGGTAGTCAGTTCTTGTATTTGACATGTTTAGATTTACTGAACTAAAGTTCGTATTTCCGTCTATTTTAAAAGTAATTGTAATTTCCGTTTGCTTCAATAATAAGGATTTATGTTGTCACACCTGTTTGATATTTGTAAAATATTGTTAAATCTGTTTATTTGAATAGTAGAAATTAGTTTGATATGACTGCTAGATTAATGATTATTAAGTATTTGTTTTGATCTTTCCCGCCTTGTAAAGCGAAATATTGTGATATGAAGCCCGCCATTTCTGTGTATAAAAGACATTGTATTTCGAAAGAAAGGTAATTCTTGATTCACCGATCGTGAAATAAACACCCTAATCTGGAGTAAGTTATTTTCTTTAAACTTGTGCTGATACTTCCTGCTGTTACCTATTTACTGTGTAATTGTGTGAGTGTGTAATATATTGGTGTATGCCAATATATTGTGAGACTCTGACGACGACGACGGCGATCACGCGCCGATAGCAGCGTTGGGATCCAACTCGCCCCTTCTGAAGCCTTCTGGATCCCGGGTCCGCAAACCTGTGCCGACCGCCCAGCCAGACCCAAGGTTCTCCATGAAACAAGTGTTGAGTCTGGTCACGTTAACCACGAAGCAAACTACAACAAGCGCCGTGACTGCAGAGCTGTCCGATGAACCGGCGCCATCTCGGGATCGTGGCAATCGCTACCAATGACCATTCGATCCCGATGTGCGTTCCTACAGCGTGAGGGACTGGTGTGCCAGTGTCCATTAAACTGTTGCGATTATTGGCATCACCCATCACCGCATGAAGATTGAATGAAAACAATACTGAAGCTGAAAGGAAGAGCAAACACGTGGGTGGATACGCGGTTTTTGCAATCCACCACCACCTGGAAGCAAGCTAGACCTGATCCAGACATTCGGCGAAGAGATCCGGCATGTTGACGACATCAGCGGTTGCGCGACTACACGTCGAAATAGGCGAGCAGCTACCCAGGCGAGCAGCTACCCAGGCGAGCAGCTACCCAGGCGAGCAGCTAAGCAGGCTACGCAACCACGGGATGGACGCTAACCATCTAGGGAATACAGCCTGAAGCCACGGATGACGAGGTAATTGATTCTGTTGTCACTGCTGTATCAACCCTGATTGTGTGAACTTTGCCCAAACGTCTCAGTTCTTAAAACTTTTCGTGTTAATTTAGTAATACTTTTTGAAGTAATCGACTGAAATCCAATAATACATACAAAAATCATGGATTTCGGAAACGCTTGATTCTATAAGTTGGTCATAGCCAATTTGTTTTAAATGCCAGTGTTCGCAACTGTAAGGAATATTCAATAATAACTTTTGAAGCGGGTATTTCTGCAAAACCTACCTCCCAGGTTTCGCCAGACTACCTTACCTTATAGCTAAAATTGTATGGAAAATATTGCCATCATTCGTACAAAACTTGTTTCCGTAACGAAAAATGTAGGTCAACCGATTAAAACTACGTAAATTGTAGTTATATGTAAATCGTTGCATGACAACAGTTAAAATTTAGGTAAAAGAATAAAAGCGTCCTGTCTATTCAAGACCGGCGCATATTTTTGTTTAGTGGTGTTTTACTGGTTAAAGGACTGTAAATACGGTTTTTTTTTATGAGAATAGGCGGCGTAAATGTCATGTGTTCCGAGAGTATCTCGCTCGACCATTTTGTGTTAGAAGATAACCAAACGCAGGTCTAATATTTTGATTGGATTTGATTTACTTACTGCTATTTTATTTAACTGCCTCGTTGACGCTGAGCATGAGGTATTGGATTCGATTCCCGGGTCGGGCAAAGTGTTATTGGCTTTTTCTATCAGGAATTTGTCAGTAACAGCAACGGAGTCTGGATTTGTGTCCGGTTGATGGCAATAGGCTCGCCCCCTTTTACATGGGACTTAAACATAACTGCGAAATGTGGGTGTACTAATTGGGTACACCTCTGCCTACCCCTTCGGGGATTACAAGCGTGATGTTATGTGTTGATTTACGTAATGGTAAAAAGCTGACTTATCCAGAAATATGACTATTGAAGTATTGATGTGTTCTTTAACCAAGACATTCACATATAAATTACGAGCAATAAACTGAGCTCGTGGCTTAATAATAACTGCCACTCGGGTGGATCTGTAGGTTAAGCCGCGTTTGCCTAGGTTGGTCTGTGGATGGGTGACCACACATTACTTGGAAATAATATGTTTTCACTACTCATCCGCTATTCTTTTCTGATTAATTTCGTTGTGTGATCCAAGACAGTTAAATCGATTCTCTGGGACTTCGTCGAGCTTCATTGTCTCGGCGCTTTTCTGGTGGTCGCCACTGTTGATTCTGGCTTACAGGAGTTACAGTGGTTTGGGAATAGTGTGGCGGGCTTGTCACCCATTACATACCCGAGTTTTCTACGTGTCTCGGAGTTAAGCTGTTGGTCCCGGTTGCCATATATAGATCTTTAGCAGTCGTTACATGTAGTCGGTGACCGAAAGTCTGACAACCAGTCTTACCAAAGGTTATCGTATTACCCAATATTAACTGGGTTGTGAAGGTCAGATAGTCAGTCGCTAAATGTAAAACACTGGTATTCAGCTGCGTCCAGTTTGTCAAAAGGCCGACCCCAACATATGTTGGAAAAGGCTAGGCGGATGATAAGAGGCAAGACGAAGAGAATCTTATTTAATACTTATTACTACTTGGTAACAAGTCGGTTTGTCCAGTGTCGTATGTCCGCTTGTCAGCTAGAAAATTGGCACCAAATATTAATAATGTCCGCCCAAGTTTTTAAAATCTTGTTGTCTTTGACGAAGTCGGGAATAAAATTAAATACCGACCTTGATGATCTTACTATTATTTGAACAATTAAATTAAATTTCATAATTAATACTTTTGTTTTTTTACCTCCGCTAAGGCCTCCGAGGTAAAAACTGGTCAGTTGAGTATTAGTACAAAGAATGTGTTATCACTACAGTACAGCAGACTGTTACCGTTGGAACATTTCATATAAACGATCTTAAACAAAACTGTATATTCAGAGATAGTTTATTCCTGTGTTCCCATTTCGTGGTCATATTTTATGAGGACCGACTATGCGTCGACTTAAATGTTGATGTCAAGAATTAAATCCAAACATTACATTGCCTATTAAATTGGTAGATCAGGTCAGTAAGCGTGTTGCTTTGCCTGCCTAGATATGACTACACTTTCAGGAATACCAATTTCGTGCTTTTGCTTACTTATGATTGCTAATTGTTTTCATTTTGTTATTTTCATGACCAATGTTGGAGCTATTGATGTGATGCTGTGACGTCTGCAAGTCGCCTGCTCGATACAACAAGGGCTTTGACGGCGTGCTGACGATTCCGGTAGTGGAACTGAAAAGCTGCAGGGACAGCTTCGAAGCCATGCCATGGATGAACTGAACTGAACAGTAGTACGAAATAGTTAATGTCGGTAAGGCCTTTAAAGGCTCTGTTTTAATGTTTCCGTGTCTGAAAAGTTGTACCTATTAATGGATACACCTCTGCCTCACCCTTCGGGTATTGCAGGCTTTATGTTATGTTATGTTCTGCAAAGTTTGAACTAACATAATTATAGTCTTTGAAAGTTGAACTACTTTATTCATTGCATAAAGTATTTGGATAAAAATATTTGAATTACACTAATGAGATGATGAAATTGAATTTGTTACATATTCCAAATGTGAATATTTTATTGAAGCTTGGCTTCTAGTTTCTTGCCAATATTAATATTTTAGATATTTGGTCATTTTAATTCTCACAAATTTAATATGAGAATGAGAATTGAATGGATAAGTGTTTATGTAGTATGGAGCTTGACTCAGATTTAAGTTAATTTAATTTATATGAATTAAAGATTATTACTATTATATCATTATTAAAAGTAAGGATGGACGAGCGATCATTTCGGTATAAATTAAGACTTGACAAAAGCAAAGACAAAATCAAATCAAATCTTTTGAAAAGTGGGACTTTGTCCTGATATAATGCATAAGAATGTAAAGACATACCTACAACTAAACTTGGTCCTATCCTAACCTAAACATGAAGGTCCTATGGAAGGTATTGAAGTGTTACCTAATAATTGCTACAAAGTAAGCATGATAATTTGAATGGTTGTTCCGAAAAGATTGCTTGTCATGGTTTTTGAGACCAGCAGCTCTGGCTCAAAAAGATCCATTTATAAATGACAATGTAAATGAACCGACCGTATGGGCGGATGAATTATAATCATAAAATGTTTGTATTAACTGGTCCACCTTTCCCACCTATTACGCTGGCTGGCCACCATGCGTATCCTTTTTCCTGGTCGATACGGCTAAATCCAAGGCGGGTGATGTCATAAGGTATGGCTAGATCCAAGGCGGGTAATGCCGTGTTAGGGTGGCTATATCCCAGGCGGGTGATGCCATATAAGTATGGCTAGATCCAAGGCGGGTGATGCCGTGTAAATGATTGTATGTTGTTTTTATTTTAAGATAATGAAACAACTTGGTTAAAACTACCAAAAAAAATACTGTAATAGATGTTGTTATTTTTAGTTAATGAAACATCTTGGTTGAAATACTTGAAATTATTGAAAAAATATTGTATTAGCTACTCCACCTTTCCCACCTATTGCGCTGACTGATCACCATGCGTATCCTTTTTCCTGGTCGATACGGCTAAATCCAAGGCGGGTGATGCCATTATGTATGGCTAGATCCAAGGCGGGTAATGCCGTGTTAGGGGGCTATATCCTAGGCGGGTGATGCCATTTGGTATGGCTAGATCCAATGCGGGTGATGCCATGTTAAGAGGCTATATCCAAGGCAGGTGATGCCATGAAGTATGGCTAGATCCAAGGCGAGAGCTTGCCGCTTCAAAATACATTTTAACATTAAAATACATTTAACCTTCATTAAGAAATTTTTGAACTAAAAAGGTTAAAATAAAAACTTTTGAGTTTGTTATTTTTTTTAAATTCATTTTTGCCAACAACTTCCGAAAGAAAGTTACTTTACACTTTTTTCTGATGGTTTTTGAAGGCGGTTATTTATTTTTTGAAAACTTTTTGTAATTATGTAATTTGTATTTTGTAATTCAATTAAAAATAGCTAAAATACTGTATTTGTATTTTATATTTTAAATACCTTACTTAAAGGTATTTTGTATTTAGTATTTTAATTACCTACTTGCGATACTGTATTTTGTAATTTGTATTTCAATTAAAGCAAAGCCTGGTTGTAAGGCTAAACCCTAGGTGGTTGATGCCGTTGATTTGTTAAAATATTTTTGCGCAGAGAGCGCGCTGAATCAGAATGGCCGTATGGGCGCTAAACCATAATGTTGATTTTAAATTAGTTTATAATTTACGGGTAGTTATGATTTTATTTTGACTCGCGAAGATTCATTGAATTAATGAAGGTAGTCAGTTCTTGTATTTGACATGTTTAGATTTACTGAACTAAAGTTCGTATTTCCGTCTATTTTAAAAGTAATTGTAATTTCCGTTTGCTTCAATAATAAGGATTTATGTTGTCACACCTGTTTGATATTTGTAAAATATTGTTAAATCTGTTTATTTGAATAGTAGAAATTAGTTTGATATGACTGCTAGATTAATGATTATTAAGTATTTGTTTTGATCTTTCCCGCCTTGTAAAGCGAAATATTGTGATATGAAGCCCGCCATTTCTGTGTATAAAAGACATTGTATTTCGAAAGAAAGGTAATTCTTGATTCACCGATCGTGAAATAAACACCCTAATCTGGAGTAAGTTATTTTCTTTAAACTTGTGCTGATACTTCCTGCTGTTACCTATTTACTGTGTAATTGTGTGAGTGTGTAATATATTGGTGTATGCCAATATATTGTGAGACTCTGACGACGACGACGGCGATCACGCGCCGATAAATACATAGTTAATAATAACAATTGGATAATGTGATTTTTTAAATAATTGACTATTGAATGATTATACTTGACTGCATAATATTCTGGACATAATAACATAATTCTACCTACTATAATATCTTGACATCAATTATTATTTTATTTCTTTTGTATTTTGTAATGTTTAGAATAACTTTTTATACCTATAAAATTTGTACGCCGTTATTGGCAAAACATGGACGCTCACAACATATATTCAATACCTTGCATGTCTGATTAATCAGTTTATGTAAACGCATGTTTGACAAATAAATGATTCTTATTCTCTTTATTCTTTGAATCAGAAACTTTTGATCTTCCTAGACATGGATGACTGTACGTTTTAATTTATATTGATCCGCCATTTTGCCTTGCCTTGCAAGCAGTCATCATCATCTTTATATTCTTGACCTTTTCGCAATTCAATTGGGGTTGGGTCAACATGTCTTCTTCTGACATGTTTCTCTAATATTCCCCATCAAACACCTCCTTTCTTGGTTTCTTCTTTCTTCATTCTTTATACTGTCCAACCATCGTTTCTTTGGTCTTCCTCTATACCTGTACCTCTCCACTTATAGCCCTGCGCTAAAGCAGTATTATGCAAAAAAACAAAAATGATTCTCTGTGAAAATTGGTCAGACCCGACGAGTAACCAAAACGTTTTAAATCTAAGTTCTACCAAGTCATTCCAGTCACTATTAAACTATTCACACAATAGGTCTAGATGTAACCGCCAAGCAACAATGTCGCATGCAGATTAAAATCAATGACCCTTTAAGTGGAGCACCCTCAAGTGTCTCGGATTAGAATTATGAGAGTATAATGTATTAACTGGTCGTGTAAGATGTCAGCCACACAGATAATTTGTCGTGCCTTACCCGACGCAATGGCATACGTAATTCTTAAAATATTATAGAGACGGATCTATGAATTGGTAAGGATATTTCATGCTGGGTTTCATATAAGAGTTATATATGAGATTCGTACTTTAATCGTTACTTTAGATTTTGATTTAAATTGGGTCTAAAGTTTCCTATTAAGTGTCTGTTCAGTGTCTGAAAATTTTGAGTATGAATGTGGATGGGTATAACATCCGTATTTATAGTCAAGTCAAAGTAATTACTTGGACTTAAGTAATTACTTATGCAAATATTTTTATGCAATGGGCAAGAATTTAAACGAAGTTAGAACCGTCAATGAAAGCAAAACTAAGAATTCTAACGTTTGATAGTTCTAACATTAAGGAATTACTAAACTACAGAGAAAAAATCGTATCTTAAACAATGACATTTACTCAAGTAATAGTAATGACTTGTTTATAAATACGGGTGCAAGAGGAAAACCAAAGAAACCATTAATGGACCGTGTAAAGGATGGTATGGCAAGAAAGAAGGTATCTGATGAAATGAGGAGTAATGGAGAAGTCTGAAAGGAGACATGCTGCGCCGACCGAATTGGGTTACGGCAAGAGAATGATGGTGAACTCGGGAGCTCCTGTTTTATTTTAACCAAAAAACACAATAATGCCGTGAAGTTAGATAATGTGCGTGTGTGTGGGAGCAGTGGTGGCTCAGTGGTAGCGGCCCCGACTTACGAACAGTGAGTCGTGGGGTCGAACCCAGTCAGGAGCATTACTTTGTGTAATTTATTTCATCACCACTGCTCTCAAAACGGCGAAGGAAAACATCGTGAAGAAACCGGCATGTCTTAGAACCAAAAATTCGAAGACATCTACCAATCCGCACTGGGCCCGCGTGGTTGATCATAGCCCATCCCTCTCCTAGAGAGGAGTGACTGAGTCCCTGCAGTGGGAACATTATAGGCTGATGATGATGATGATGAAGATAATGTGAACCTTTTTAAAGAAAACAATCTAGTTTCTCATATTGATTCAAAGTAAATTCCAACATCTACCGCTGACCTACCTGTGTGCTCAACAGTACACAGTATCTAAGTGTGATTTCATACGGTCCTGCGGTTACAAAAGAAGCGATCTGTGCAACCGCACCGATTGGTTTCTATTCGCCATTGTGAGCCCGCACTGATGGGAAAGTAATTTGCCACAAATAAACTAGTTACAAAACCCATTGGAATGTATCGGTACGTTTTGTAAGAAACAATTAACGTGTTTGTTATTGTGTGAAGATAAATGTAAAGTAAGTTTGCTCTGGAAATGTCAGACTGGCAGGTCCCAGAACCAATTTGAAGATACGTGGTCAATTTTGGACTTGCAAGAAAGGAAATAATTATGGCAAGGATGTAATAGAGAAGTATGGTAAAAGATGACACGCAGAGCCGACCCCAAATTAATTGAATTCAGAGAATGATGAATAATAATTGTGTCTCGTACCAATTTGGATCAGCACGGGGATAAAACAGCTGAATTCTTGAATAAGAAATTATGTCCAAACTCGCAAGCTCGTGTACGCGCGACGTTTGACACACGCGCAATTCGCACGAGTGTTGAGGTTGACTCGCGTGATTACAACTTACAAGTAGGTATAGATAAGTATTTAGACGTATATGGACAGAAATCATTATCAGCATCTGCCTAGTCTTAAATCAACTATATTGGCATCAGCTTCCAGTCTAACCGGACGCAGCTATATCTTACCAAAATGCCAGGAACTCAGGATCAATTTAGAAGTAAGGTACTTCAATAAATAAATAATCATTACAAACGAATGTAATTGACAAAATGCCCTTATCTCACACACCTCGCCCCACAATTACAATCAATCAGCAATCGCTGCGTAATTCACACGAATGAATTCGAAGCCTTTAGGCGACTTGTAACCGAACCCAATGCATTACCAATACACTAGCAAAGCAACACAACCAACATGATAATACATCATATCTATGTATTATTCATATGACGACTTGCGATTTTGATGTCGCAAGGCGAGCTCAGACGTTTTTGCTCAAAGATTTATATCGAAGTATCATAAATATATGGAATCAATTTTATATGGACCGTTCGACGGTTAAAGTCGTAATTTGGTCGGAAAAAAGATATAGGTTCATTGATATTACACGGTCGGTTCTTTGATATGAAGGGGGTGAGGTTTGGTGCCTGATTGATGAGATGGTTCGTCATGTTGATGGCATGATTGTATGGCGTGGAATGAAACAGAAATTAAGTCTTTTTATTTAATTCGATTGCCAGCAACGGTGTCTGCCTTTTATTTTTACGATAATGCGTCTTGTTCTTAATTTGGGAAGATCCGCTTTACAATTTTCTTATTAATCATTCATAAAGAAAGTGGTGGAGTGGAGGCCACAGACAGAACAGAGGAATGTGGGAAGACAACCGGGGGTAGGCAGACGAACTCATTAAAGTGGCTGGAAGAAACTGGATAGCTGAGACACAAAACCTCCAAAAGTGGTAAGATTTTGTAGAGACCACTCAGTATTAGTTGATTAAAAGATTAAAGAAGAGAGAGAGAGAAAGAGAAAAAAAAAGGAAACCCTCCTTTTGGATTTCACCGTAGTCGAGTAAAAAGTTAAACGTCCCTCAAACTTATGAATTTACAAAACCATGACCATTCGATACCACTATTTCAATTAGAAAGAATCACACAAAAGTAGAAGACCAGAAGTATGTTTGTTCCTCTATTCACGGGCCACCCTGTACTTTTAGAAGACACATAACAAAATGCATTCGACCCATCAAACGTCGTTCGCTCCAGACAGTATGGAACCAGCACCATACACGGACAATTAGGTAACCTCTCCATAACCGTCGCTACCGTGCCCACAAACAAATTACTGCACAGGAGTTCTTTTCAGGGATGGACATGACATTTCGGATCTGGATACGGATATAGTAATAGTATTTATTTAAACTTTATGCACAATAGTGATACATGGCGGACTTAATGCCACAAGGCATTCTCTACCAGTCAACCTTAGGGTCAAACAAGACAACATTGTGGTAGAGTACAAAATAACTAAAAAAACAATATTAACAACTTAAAAAAAAACAAAATAATATACTTATGTTAATACTAATAAAAAATAATAAAAAAATTAAAATAAAAAAACTAATGAACCTATTATACCTGTTTTGGATACGGTTACGGATATGAAATTATTTCGGAGTATCCACTAGTTTCGGATAATTTCGGCCACGTATATTAGAATCTTACAACACAAACTGACAAGTGACGGCTCAGCCGGTCAAGACAAACACATTGTTATCAACACTCAAAAATAATAAATAATCAAAAACCCCTAGAATCTCGCCAATAACTTTACTATTAAAAAAATTACAATTAACATTTTTGTAAAAATTATTTTATAAAAACAATCACTAAAAAACAAAGTCCTCCGCTGCATCTGTCTGTCTGTTCGCGACAAACGCAAAAACTACTTCACCGATTTTCAAGCGGTTTTCACCATTGAATAAATAGGTTCCTGGGGAAGGTTTTAGTACATAATATATACCTGGAATAGGTTCCCATGGGTTGCGGGAACGGGATCAAAATTTCATGATTACTTTTAGTCGCCATAACCGAGATCCACGCGGGCGCAGCCGTGGACATCAGCTAGTGAATAATAATTTAGACTCACTTTTATCCGAAAATAGCTTTTTATAAAATAGCTTTTAAATCGGTTTTTTTATTTCCGATATCCGATAGTTTCGGTTACGGAGGGATATAACATCACTGGTTCCTTCACTGAAGAAAGGCGACGCGTCACGACCGGCACACATCTCTTAATTTTAGCATGTTATCATACACGACTATCACTTATAATTATTTGTTTAAGTGTCACTTTCCACCGCAGCTGGGTGTTCTGTTGTGATGCAAGCTGGGACAGGCTTATTCCCAGCTGTGGGCTGTGGGTGAGTTGATTGATTGTCAGAGTATATTATGGTCTGATCTTTAGTATAGATAAATGCTTGTCGAACATTTTTATTGTCTTTTTAATTATGTCACTTCTATGATCACTGAAGGGTAAAGCAAAGGTGTTTAGTACACATCCAGACTTCGAAAGAGTTATGTTTAAATTACATGTAATAGAAGCGAGCCTATTGCCATCAACCGCGCACAAATCCATACTACGGTTTTCTATTCTTTAATGTTTTTTTCAAACTGATGGCACAGCACGTTTAACATTATGTAAAATTAACAATGAGAATTTATTTTGCGTATGCAAAAACGCGTATGCGTATTTACAAACTAAATAGACTTAAATATTGCACTTTTTTTTAGTAAATAAATAAGCATAATATTTGACACAAAGTACTCGCACAATATGAACAAAAAAGGATATAGACATTAACAGAAATATAACGTAAGGCTTGTCGTCATCTATCATACCAGTTGATTATAATAAAGTCATTAATTACTTCTAATTAATTACTACCGTCTCTTTTTATATAGATCACATTTAATTAATATTGATATTTTTCCATTTACCAAACATGGGCGAATGAAATATGTGTAGAAACAGCGATCGAGAAACTGATATATGTTTATGAGTAATAAAAAATAAACTAAGAAACGATATCTTCCCTTTATTACCATTTATAGATATTTTTATTGTTGGTCATTAGAATTAAGCTATAATATAATTAGATCATTGATATGGACATTTTTCCGTGTTTTTAGAGGCTTGAGATATTACAACAAATAGGAAAATAAGAGTAATGAGGAGGGATACTTAGGTAACACACGAAATTCGGTAGCAGTTTTCCAAAAGCTTGCTATTTGCATAAATACAGGCCTGTAATCCTCGAAGGGGTTTGCAGAGGTGTATAATAATAGTACACGCACATTTTGCCTGTTATATTATTGACCGATTTCAAGAAAGGAGGAGTTTCTAATTCGACGGTTTTTTTTTTAGTTTTCTTTTAAAGAAATTCGAAATTTATGTCTTGATTCGTGACCTTTCATAACAGCTGGGCCAGGCCCCCCAACACCAACACAAAATACTCAACAATTCCATTAACAAAACATTTTCCGCCAACAAACCAACCCAATTTTCCAGGAAAGCGTACCAAGTGCTAAGTGTTAGTGTTAGTACCACCCGCAAGACTCTGGTACACGCGTGGCTCGTGACTAGTATGTAATGCTGTTCGCTCCATCTCCGTGGCTCCGTGGCTCCGTAGGCACATATTTATGCATTCAAACACGGCATCAATCATTCTAATGAGCCGGCCAGTAGGCAGGGACGGGTGTAGGAGCCGCGGGCAGGCCCGTCACGTGATCACCGTAGTGATGCGCCTGTGATTTATCGATTGATGTGTGAGCTGTCAGTTGGGTATTAGCTCTGGTTGCGATTAATAAGACGTGGATGAGATTGGCGTAACGGGTTGAGGTTGGTATGTAAGAAAAAGAGGGTGCAGCAGGATTAATGAGGCTGGTAATGAAGAGGTAAAGCCTTTGCTTAGGTAGTAAAGAAGTAGTTGTCAATCGATACATGTTGGAGGGCTTTGAAGTTTTAGTGCTGGGAAAACCTTGTGGTTGATTCAAGTTTTTTAAGAAAGAAATACATAAATATCCAGTGGGATCCACATTATTCTTTACGAATCATAAAACACTTGTCTATTTTCCGCATTAACTCCTTAGTCTCCTTAAAAATAAGTTACGAGTTCAACTAAAATAGTAGAACCAGTTAAGAACAGTCTTGTAGCAACCAGCCGGTTTGACTAAATACTCTAGCTGTATGAAGACAGTAGCAAACAGCTGCATGTCATAAGCTATATCCCTCGGTAATAATACGTAATCCATACTGCAAATAAATTTCTAGCTTTGAAACTAGTAAATAGCATGAATTATTGAGCTATGTGTATGTCAAATAACAGATGCATTCAACTCACTGTGTTATGACCGTTGATAGACGTAAATTACAATTTTACGACGAATAATACCTCATTCGACTGTAATAAACATTGTTATGAATATATTTTCGCAAACACT
This sequence comes from Diarsia dahlii, assembly GCA_949775195.1. Taxonomy (NCBI): domain Eukaryota; kingdom Metazoa; phylum Arthropoda; class Insecta; order Lepidoptera; family Noctuidae; genus Diarsia; species Diarsia dahlii. Next base: position 12,216,146 of record OX459211.1, on the reverse strand, counting down.
ATACCTGTTTATTAACATATTTATAGTTTCAGTTTATCGATATCGATAGTTATAGTGATCAAATGAGCCCTATTTAACATAGCAGTGATATTCAACTAACAAGTTTAGCAATGAAGGAAAGAAAGCTGCCCGGAGCGTCCGGCGCTATTCACAAATTGGCACGAGCTAGGCACGCGTTGCGCCCGCGCATCTAAACGTAACATCTCCTTTTTCCCCACACTAGAAAACCAACCATATCTTTAGTGACTAGAGTGTGTTTTACTATGGGTATTGTTTAAGGTGTAAGTGACGTTTCAGAAGCAGATGACTTACAAAGATTGAATGGTGCAGTGCAATGATACCGTAGAGCCATTAGTGAGAGCAAAAAGGATGGAATTCTTTCGATTGTGTTTTGTTTATTTTCTTTTTGATTAATACTTGCGTGGTATGCTAATTATTGCGTTAAGCAAATATGTACCAGCTGCTTTAGAGCTATTATGCACAATTTTGCTGTAGAGAGTTTGTTTTAGATTTGGAGGTCGAATTATTTGATTACACCTTGTTTTACCAGTTAAAATATATATCAATGAGACAAGTCTTTCAATAGTTCCTTTTCCATGGTTCTCGGAAATTAACCGAAAGTATTTTCATCTTTATTGGTCTTACTTGCCAATTTTATCTAGAGGAAGGGCTGAACCATTATTCAATTTGGCTGACGGGGGACAGCCAAATTCGTCTTCTCTTTTCCTAACCGGCAAAGTCATTTCTTTCTAGAAAGAATTTACGAATACATATTTTTTATCTATTTCGAATCATCGTATCCTGTAAATGAAAACAGGTACCTATATGAAATACATGTTGAAGTCATATCAGTGTATGAGATAATATATTCAATACTTCGCAAAGCCCAGCAGCTCCTGTCAAAAAACTTTCATAAGTCTTCAATCAATAATCGTAAAAAACAATAAAAACAAAAGCACCAAACAATTTGTTCATAACCTACAGTAAGTAACAGTAATTAACTTTCACATTAAAGACAATCAATTAACGCTAATCATCTCATCGAATGAGCCTGGAGCTAAACATTAGGATGGAACAGAAGGCTATTCTAATCGCAGTATGGTAATTAGTAGAAAAGTAGCTTTTAGTTTAGGCATTTTGATGAATTGTTTTCAATATTTAGACTACTCGTACTTGTGGTGTTGGAGGGAGACAAAGGCCAAATAAAAGCTGAATGGATTGCGTGAGGAATGATTTGATAGAGGAAAGAGTAAATGATACCGTCACGTCAGACAGGGGCAAATCATCATCATTCATTTCAGCCAAAAGACGTCCACTGCTGGACATAGGCCTCCCCCAGGCGTCGCCACATTGACCGGTCCCGTGCGTCTCTCATCCAGCGGGTTCCTGCAACCTTGACCAGGTCATCGGTCCACCTAGTGGGAGGCCTTCCAACGCAACGTCTTCCGGTTCGCGGTCGCCATTCCAGAACTTTTCGGCCATCCGTTCTGCGAGCAATGTGCCCTGCCCATTGCCACTTAAGTCTGGCGATTCTTCGGGCTACGTCGGTAAAGGGGCAGGGGTCAGGGGCAAATGGAAGAAGAAAACTTTCTGCGCAAAACCCCAAGTAGAATTGGACAAGGTCGGGAAGATCATGATGTGGTGTTGAATTAATAAAGGGACTATGACTTCGAACCCATTCTGTATCTTTTTACAGTTTTTTTCGGATATGAAAATTCTGATGTTACGGTTTATTTTCAGCAGGTCTTTCACATAACTTAAAATAGTGTTAAATATTACAAAATCAATCAAAGTCTGACAAAAAGAAGCAGGGTCATTACTTTCGATTATTAACCGACGAAAACAAGGAGGAGTGGTACTCAATTCGACCCGTATTACATTTTTATGTATTTTATTTTAGAGTTAGTTAGAACTTTCTCGCAAGTCGCCACTGGAGGAAAATAACAAGAACTGACAAAGTGGGACAATTAATATAGACATTACGTAGCAGCTTCGCAATTTAAACTGCCAAAACTTCCTTTTCATTCACGCGACAACCGCAATCAACAGACGATCGCTTAACTGCGTTAATTTTCAGACTTTTCACTAATTACATCAATCGTCACAAACTAATCAACCAACTAATGACTCGCTCTGATTTATTTGAACTCAGTTTTGTGTTCGATTATTGTAAACCATAGTTAGGTTAATTGGACTTTTAAGGCTGGACAAATTTTATGATTTCCTCTTCGATCAAGGAATGTGCGTATAATTTTATGTAATTGTATTTAGTACTAGGATTTGTGTATAAATCGTTAAAGTAAACGATAGATTGACAGCTTTGGAATTTGTTAATTTATAAGCGATAAAAGCTCCGTTTGATTCTAATTAAGTAAGTCGCGGTCAACGGGTTGAAAGTTCAAATTAGCTATTCCAATTAAGCCACCAGATAACTACTGACATTAGTTTAAGCAAGAAGACTATGGATATTTATATTATTACTAGCTGTGTATCGGTCAATCCTTTTCTGAGGAGTATGGCAACTAACACTGATAAAAGAATGAAAAAAAAACTAATTGTGGCACTCGGAGACTGCCGCGGTGAAGCTATTGCATAGCATTTTTTATCAACCTAAGCAAATAATTAATTATTTAATTTGACAACCTCAGTTGACAACCTTGTTATTTTCCGTAACCATAGCAACCTGGTTGAATATTTTCGTTACGGAATTTCTGGATTCGCTCTCCACGCTCAAGGCCCGCGATATAAGCTATGCAATAGCTTAAAAATACATATTGTTCTGTATGAGGGACGCTACTTAAAAAACTTCAGTATCACCAAAAAATACCCGCCGATCTTCAGGTTAAGCCGCACTTGCCTACCTTCGTCCGTGGTTGGGTGATAACCCATTGCATACCAGGTTTTCTCCATGCCTTGGAAAGCACGTTAAGCCGTTGGTCCCGACTGGCGTTTGAAGACAGTCGATACAGGTAGTCAGTGGCCCGAAAAACTGACAACCAGCCTTATGGCCCGTAATCCACCAAAGCGGAGACGAGCAGAGCGGAGAGGAGATGTGCCAAATTCGACCAATCACAGGAAGGGCGAAAGACCAGATGTAAATTTTAACTAATGTGATTGGCCGATTTCCGCACATCTCCTCTCGTCTCCGCTCCTCTCTGCTTTGGTGGATTACGGGCCTAACAAAGGCTTTCATATATGTTAGCCCAATACTGATTGAGTTATAGAAGTCTTATAGGCAATCGCTTCATATCAAATGCTTTTTAATTCAGATGCGCGATATGTTGGAAGTTGGAAGCCGACCTCAACATAGTTGGGAAAATGCAAGACCGATGGTGATCACCAAGAGAGGAGTTTAGTAGTCGATCAAGTCAAGTCTCCCCGTGGCATGCTCGAGGGCAGTCACTAAATATATGCGCGTTACTATACGACACTGCGCATAATATTCAACTGATAATGTCACAAAAACTGATATTCAATCACCAAGGCACACAATTTACAATCAATAAAAAAATACGCACGCCGATAAGCAATAACCAAGCAAAAAAAACTAAAAGAAAATTACAATAATAAATCTTGGCAACACTCAACTTTCTCAGCCAAGCGACCGACGTTCTAAACGAGGCTCAGTTTTTTACAAAACCACTTATTGACGTAGTTTAAACATGATTACTATGTAAATTTATAATGGATGGGTCATCAAGTTGACTATCAAAGACATCATTACCTTACTCCTGTCACTCGGCAATTTCATATCATCAATCTTGTATTTAAATGGTACAAGTAAACGCTCTCAGTCCCGAGGCAGATCATAATGGCCTATAAATTCAACATTAGAATTTAAGTGATTAGTTCGAAAAGTTTGAGTAGCATTTTATTTATCTAGTGCGTTAATTGACTCACTTCCTGTTTTTATACATTTCCGCTAAGGCAATCTGTGAAAAGCCAACGGCATAAGGGGAGTAACACCCTTATCCTTCTTACCTTAGGATGGCAAGACATCTTTTTTCTGTTCCCTGGTGGAAAATCCTCATTTATGTCCTCCACCCTGGGGCGAGCAGAGGGGTCTGTCAGAGTGTAACTGACTAACAACCACCCCGGTGTTTCACACTTGCACCGGAGATTATGGTTACTAATGCGCCTTCCACGATCCTCGGTTTAAGACTTCCGTCTTTAAAGCAGGCCTTTAAAGACGGCAGGTCTTTAGCTGTTAGAGCAGATGTCTTACCAGGCACCTGCTCTAACAGCTAAAGACCTGCCTGCTCTAACTAACAGCTTAACTTAAAAAAAAAAAATACAACTTTGTAAGATCAGATGCAATCATGGCAAAAAGCAATAGCTATGTATAGTTCCCACAACTACACATTTCTCATCAACATTGAATGCCCACAAGAATTTTCAGGTCTCGCTCAGCTCAAAACCTTGGCTCATAATCATATACAACAAAAAATGATTCTTAGCTAAGAAGGAAAAGTGAGCAACTTATTAAATACCAGTTACTCGCTCCAAATGCTTTAAACGCATCACCGATTTGCGACACATACCAACCTAATAACAAATTACATAAAAACGTTCTATGATGCAGGCTGAGTTAATTTTCTTGTCATGTTACTAATAGGGAATTGATGTGTAGTTTCCAAGCATTCAAAACCTAGATAACTTGAAGACTTGAAGATAATCTTCACTCCGTTTTCATCGACGCTTTAGATTCCGTGTGGACAGCATTCCTGGGGGGAAAAACGAAGCGCGACTAGTTAATTATATTGTAATTGGCGAGGATGGCTCAAGTATCTGGAGTATTGCGGCACTCGCATAATACGCAAATGGACCTGACTCATCTCCGTGTGAAGAAACTGTATATCGATGCATGAATGAACAGTTTTTAAACTTTCGTTTTTGCCATGGGATAGGTACCTTTCTTGTCCTGACCATATCGAGTAACCACTTAACTAGTGAGGTTCTCATGAGTCTATACAAATAGGAGCATTCCTCTTCAATTCATCAGTCTCCGCTGCACAGCTGATATAATACGTTTCTGCAACTTTGTATTCACAGTGGAAAATATATATCTTCCATCTGCAGTACATTTCACTTCACATGTACAGGTAAATAGAGGCTCTTAGGCAAACGTCACATTATGCCAACATGGTGCCTACAAGGAAGTTTTATTTTACCAAAACAATAAGCAAACTCGTTACATATCCTCGGAGGGTTGACTGCTTGCTGCGACCGGCTCGAGAATCGCCTTAATGATGTCAAAAGGCAACATAATGTGTTCTCCTTAAACGGTCGCCGCAGTTCGTTACTGTCGCCTCCTTCCGCGGTGACGTCTCACTGCCTACCAGACGGACGCATTAAGATCACCTAAGGGCACCACCATTATGTAAAACGGCCACAGAATAAAATATATTCACTCGTTAAAAAATAAATATACGACCGGCTCCGGTGTTTGCTTGTTTTACGACGAAATTGTAGAAATAAACTCGTCGTAGTCGCACGCTTGCTGCTCGCCAGATCTCTCAAGCACATTTGGCATTATAAAAATGATGACGTTATGCATAATAAAAGTTCGATAAAGGAAGCCGTGTTCATAATTCACGGTGTTCTCTTGCTGCAATAATAAAGAAGGTATTTTTTTGCTGGCTGGAGCGACGACCTCGAGCCAACCTCCACAGTACACCAAATTAATTTGGCCGTATATAGAGTGCGAACATTGAAAACGTGTTAAGGTAACACAGAGATATGACATGATCGTCGACATCCACCGTAATAACACTTCAGCTAGATATAACAGGAATTAATGTATATATATAAAATCTGTCGATAACTAAGGTCGAATCCCAGATTACAGATCGAACGACCTCGTTAGATTTTATCTCTCTATAATTCGAAAATCTTTTATGAATAATTTGTCTCCATTATGTTCGCAACGTTTAATGCTCAGGGATTGGAACTTGACATCCTGTAATGCTAACCAAGTATTAAATACCTATTTTAGAATGTTGATTTATTTCCTCTCGTTTACGTAATTTATTGGGTCGGTAAAACATCAAATAGCTTGAATGGTTAATAGCATGTTAACATTATTGTTCTGGGAGTTAATCGAACTATGACAAAGAGACTGTCAAGTAGGAAGTGCCTTTGTAAGAACTCATAAGAAGTATATCATATCATACTCATTGTCGAGTGTAGGGACAATAAGATGACAGTTTTTATAGCATAACATTACTGTCAAAATATTTATTGATGTAATCAGCGCAAACAGACTTGACCAGTAAGAATATAAAATGTATTACTCAGAGATCGACATCATCATTATACCTACGTACAAGTCCGCCTTACTTTTGCTTTCGTTTTCAACCTACGCGTATTAAAAAGGCTTGAATGAACGTAACGGGTAAATTGATTGTGGGGCGCGTCTCACTACTACCTACAACGGCTCGTACCTTATAATTAGATGATATGAATTCGATGCGATAGCGTGGCGGTCCCTTGCGAAACTAGCCCGACTTCTAAGGGACCACGTCCACATTTACAAGCCAAAGAGACGTATAACAAAATCTTATTTCAAACTAAACATTCCTCTGCTAGCTCAATTATAGAGTTCAAAATTCTAAGTGCTCGACATTAAGTTTAACCCTTTCAAATCCCTTATAGCCGCTGGACTATAGACGAAGTCACTCCGGAATGTGCTTTTGCATAACCAACCAACTTTACGCTCTATTTTCTGTGTGATACAGATGTAAATCGTGTTCAAACGAATAAGATATGCGTCGTTTACAGTTAAAGGCGGCGCACGCGTTAGAATCAGGATGCTGTAACTGTCCGGACGCGGGTCTAATTACCGCCGCCACTCAATATTGCAAAATGAAGCCTATTCTAGAGTACCCTTCGGCTATTACACTCCATCTATTGTTACACAGAACACATTTAAAACATTCAATGGTGTCTTATAATGACCTAGGTGCGGTTCACGCTACCAATACCTAAAGAAACAATAAACTATTTTATCTCCACGATCTCTACTCAACAATTTCTAATTAATCTCGTACACAACTCGAATTAATTGCTGTTATGAAAGTTTAATTATAATTACAACGTATTACGCAGGTTTTATAATGATAAATTTTATCACTGACAGCGTAACATGAATTTAATAGGGTTACAATGCGCATTAAAAATGTTAACAATAAAGGCTAATTTGCATTTTGGTGTCTCTTCAAGCAGCAGGTTATTTGGTCACGTAGAAGCATTATTTCGTGTAGATCGAGTAGCTGGTGCCTAAATACAAAAACCTATTAGACAAATGCCGACTGCTCTGTTTAAAATACATTTAAAAAAATACCTCATAAACAAGTGCTACAATACCATATCAGAATTATTAAATGAACGCAATTAATTAAAGAGATTCCTATAATTACGACATTCTTCACAATTTGAGTCACAAATCTTAAAAACAATACTTTGTTTTATTTTTTAATTAGCATTAGTAATCTTTTTTTATTAATTTCATTGTTTGCTGTGTAGAGTCAAGTTGTATTTCTTATTTGTTTTATGGTTTATTCTAAACCAAAAAAATATGTTATTTTGTACGCCATACATGGCAAAACATGCAGATCTACCTGTTTATTTTAAGACCTTGCACATATTATTTGATGTATACTCATATTTTACAATAAAAAATACAATACAATACAATAGTACCAGCCGCTCGGATCGATCTTTATGCTGTTTTTGGCTAGATTGTTCTGTGGATGGGTAACCAATCAATACATACCAAGATTCCTCCGTGCCACGGAGAGCATGACATGTTAAACCGTCATTTGAAATCTTTGACAGTCGTTGCTGGTAGTCAGAGATCCAAAAAAGTCTGACAACCAATTTTACCAAGGGATATCGTGTTACCAATACTAACTGGGTTGTGGAAGTCAGATAGGCAGTTGCTCTATGTAAAATACTGGTATTCAGCTGTTATATAGACTGGAAGCCGACCCCAACATATTTGGAAAAAGGCTAGGCAGATGCAGATGTTCAAGAAAAAAATATTTCAATGTAAACATCAAAATAAACTTACATCTAAAACAATAACCAGTGTTAACTGTTAAGTCGTAAAAGTCGGTAACCTAAGTAACAATTAGAACAGTTGTACTTGTCATATGTCTTGATAAAATCGTGTAGATAAAGCGGTTCAATTAATTCAGCGCGGTTTAGTTTTATTAAAGCCCGCATTAACACGGCTTGTGATGTAATTGACGAGAACTATAAACATAAGGAAGCTGGGGCTATGCAAACTGCTTGTAGTACGTACTGTTGGTTAAGGTGCGCGTACGCAGCATAGACTAAATGAGACAGTATTGCTGGTTTTATTACTTTTGGGAAGATTTTTAGTTTCAAATATGTAAGGAAACCTCAACGCAATCAGCAAGTTCAAGCTGGAGAGAGACTTTAACAACACGGTTAGCGCAGTGACTGACCGATTAAAAAACTGCTGCGCTGCACACGATCCCCGAACTCCGAACCCCGCACGAAACAAATATTTGTATGGCCTACAGATAAAATCTGTAAATGCACCCACGATACAGGAGAAATTCCTAGAAAGTTTAGTAGTTTAAAAAGTTTAAAAAAACTGCATGGATTAATATAAAACACAGACTCTTAAACTTAACTAACTTTTAAACGCCATTTAGATGATTGCGTCCGTTTTCATTAGTGAAATCTGCGTTTTTAGTGTTCGACAAACTAGTTCAGAGAGAACTTCACAGGGCTAAAACAAAAACCTAAATAAAGTTGGTGAGGAATTTAAACTTAACAGTTTCTTTCCGAAAAAGACCCAAAACTGGATTTCTGATTTTTTTCATTAAATTCGACATCATTATCTCGTCCAAGTCTACAATTCGTTTCTGTATTTACAAGTTAATATTCGACTGGTTAGTCATCAAAAACAAAATAAACTCGATTACATTCTAGCATTCCGATCACTCATCAGCCCCATGATTACCAGGCCATGAAATGGAAGACATCCGCAGCGTGGATCAATGAAGATCAATCAGTGACGTCATAATGACAGGAAATGCTATAGTTCACGTAAAATTGATATGGTATAGTAATGCCAATATAAGGTCAACTCCACACTTCCTCTCCCCGATCGCCTCTTATGTCTAGCGAACTAACGATTCTTATCATGTGTCATTTATGAGTTTTCAATGACAGTGTGGTATAATCTCTAATGAGTGCGGGTTAATTGGGTTCGGTAAGAAGTGTGTTGCTTATTAATTTGTGTAATTTATTTAATCCTTTCATTAAATTACGTTCAACAAAGAAAAAGTTTTGCTTCGTTGTTGCTGATATCGATGAAAAGCCAAAAAAAGGTTTAATACGCGACTCGGCCGCTGATACTCGCCCGATCCGGCCGAAACAGGAATTTGGAAAACGTGTAAGGAATTTAAATACGGAAAAAAAAGTACCGAACCAAGTTTAATTTAAAAATTCCGGACTAGTTCGGAAAACTCCGGATGTATGGTAGCTACACTAATTTTGAGTTTTCAAAATGTTTACTGCTATTGGTATAATAACACCTTGTAAACATTATAGTTTTATTCGGTATTTTATTTTTTCAATTCCATTAGCGGGTGTAAATACTTAGATGACGAGAGTGGGTCCGGTTGACCAAAGACTCGTAATAGGAAGAAGAGAGGAAGAAGAACGGAGAGAGGTACGGAGGAAGAAGAGATGCTGCGCCGCCAAATCTATTCGAGATTGGGATAAGGGCAGGAGAATGGTGATGATGATGATAGCGGGTGTATATTTTTTTTCATCTATGTTCATAGGTGTATCTGTAGATCGCAGCGGGACCCATCTAACAAGACTCAAACTCAAACTCAAAACTCAAACTCAAATATTTTATTTCAATTAAGCCATTACAGGCACTTTTGAATGTCAGAAGGACGGAAGAAGAACGAAACTACGAGTGCAATACGTCATTCCGAAAGCCACCACGCCGAACCACACGCCACCGAATGCCCGCAACAACGAACACTGCGAGCACGAAAGCACGCAGCGACGCAAACCGCAACAACGAATGCTCGAGACCCCGAAACACGGAACAACGAATGCACGCCGCAACGTGCAACCGCCGCCCCGCGACCCGGAGCCCCGCACACCCGCCGCCACGGCACACGCCGCCGCGCGCCCCCGCACACACAGCAATCGCCGCCGGTAACATCCGGCGCCGCGCAGCCCGACGCAGCAACTCCCGAAACGACGCATTGCACTCCTACGCTACAGTCACAATCACAAGGCATAATAACTTGTGAAAGTACTGTAGTTGCCAGTTCCCTAACGTAGATCTCATGAAGAAGAACGGGCAAGAAACTCCATGGACACTCTTTTAAATCAGAATTTGTTACAAAATCTTGGTACATTACATCATTCATGTTGAGATGGTATATTATGTGAGAACTATGTAGCAAGACGTGCAAGTAAGAGCGTCCAGAGTAAAAAGATATAAAAAACAAATCAAAGAAAAATATATAAACCATGGCAGCTAAGAAATGACCAGTCTCCACTGACAGCGCCCGTTCACGAACATGACGCATGGATCAGCACCATCTAACTCAACCATTTTGAAGGGAACCAAATGATCCGACACACCCGCCACCATCAGCGAGACATTTGAGTGAGCATGACATTCTCCCAGCCACCAGGGCAACGTCACTAAAATATAACTAAATGTAAAATGTAAAAAGTGGCTTTATAGTACATAGTACTCACACATGTGCCATGCAATTATACAATATTAAGACATTGAATCTATACAATGCAAAGATATTTTTACAATCTTCTGCAGCCTCTACACTAACTTCACATGGTAGTTGATTTATTTGCCCCTAAGGTTGTGGAGCAGGACCAGCATTGAGCCAAGCATTTTTATCATCAATGGAGCGCGCGGTGTTTATCTTTTAATATAGAATAATGTACAAAACCAAGCATTTTACAAGTGCAGTTTGGTCACGAGAGCTACACGTAGCCGCCCGCCGTCTGATTATGTTTTAATCTCGATAACTTTAAATTCGACATTTTCGTAAAAATTACATTAAATTATTCTCGAGCACTCCCAATCTCGAACGTAATCATCCACCAATAAAATTGATGTTCGATATAATTTTCTGAGAAACTGTTTATATTATGTGCGATGTAGGAAGATACTTTGTACTGCCTATAATACGTAATAAGTATTGAGCGGTAATTCGCTCCAGTACTTTAGTACTTTCGAAAATCGAAGATCATTGCTTAATTTTTGGGTACTTATAAAGCAATGAACCATTAAAATATCGAAGAATTTTAAGTACATGCTAATGTGCGCAAATTATCGATCAGAGGACATGGCCGGTCCATATAAATTGGTGCGTACCTTATTTGCATTGACCATAAAATATGTATAAGATAACACTTATTATAACATCATACCTGTAATCCCTGAAGGGTAAGGCAGGGGTGTACCTATTAGGACACCCTCATTTTGCCAGTTACGTTTAAGTCCCATGTAATAGGGGGTGAGCCTATTGCCATAAAGTGGACACAAATCCAGTCTCCGTGGTGGCTCCGTGGTGGTAGTATAAAATATAAAATCTACTAAAAACATTCAAGAGCCTGTGTCAATCTGTTTATCTTTTAATACCATAGTTTATTGTAATGGAAACTTGCAGTATTTAATGGAGAATCATAAACAACTAGCACCTATTTTAAATAAATAAAAGCTTCTGAATTATTGTTTAATTTATAAATCTTACACTATGTCCGGAGTATCAAGGGTCGTGCGTTATTTACGATGAAATATACTTATTTATTGTAGCCATTACAATTGCATCTGCATTTTTATTGTTTCATTGTGGAAGAATAAAGCATGATACCTTATTTATCTACACAAGGTTTTATTTCTTTTAGTTCCTGCGTAAATACTGTACCTTAGGTGTACTACAGACTGACTTACATTGACAAAATCGGATAAAAATATAAAAACAATAATTGATTTTACTATTGAATACGTGGATTCTTCCCACATTTGAATTTCTCGGGAAAAATCTATTGCAACTTTGTGATATAACGAAAATTGATTCTAAACGTTGCTAAGTGTACATATTGGTGCTGCTGACTTTTACCAAGTACTCACGCATTGATGCGTAATTAATACAATTATGTGAACATAAAACACATCAATAAATAACAAAAGCAGAGCAACGCGTGGGGCTGACAGCAACACCACTAGCAGCGCTCAACAAGTGGAAAGGGCAGACGAGGCTCCACGGACCACGGCCGCTGCCCCTCGCTTGCTCACAACTCCAAAAACGTAATTTATAACTACATTTAACCGAGGAGCCAGCCAGACCACTTCGTCCAATATTAATATCGGCATCAGCATCATTAAGGCATTCCTTTTATTGCGACTTTAAATAAGTCCGTTCGGCGATCGCGTTTATTAAAAGAGGCTACCTTTCTCCTCCAAGGTTTTGTAACGTCGCCCTTCTTTTGAAGCGGTTTTTTTAAGCGGTAATGCAGCACACCAATTTACTGGCCACTGAAGTAACAAAAGAAATTCTTATCAATTTTTGTGGTAATTTTTACACGCTTTTTGTGCTTAATAATCACTTAATCTGCGGTGGTATTTTTAGTTATTTATTGGATGGTTCGGCGGATATCTCGGTGGTAAGAATCGGTAGCGCATCGACAAACATCGTTGCGATTCGCTGTACCGGTAATGAGCTGAAATTAAAGTTGCATGTATAAGGGAAATTGCCTGTAGCTACGAGAATTTTGAGGTTGGTCTTTACATTAATATTTTAGCATAATGTTAACAGTTAATCTTGACAAAACGTGAATAATAAGCGGTGTGTCGGAATGGTGAAGGTGTCGGCTACCAGGCTACCGTTGAAAGGCCTCCGACACGCTGTTTGTTTATTTTATTTTTTATTCTCACCGAGGACAGGTCGCACTCGTATAAATCATTTGTACTCCATGTGGGGACATAATATACACTACTTAAATTATCATAAGAACTTTTTTATACTGCCTCGTTGGTGTAATGGCCGCAAGTGCAAGACCAGGAAGAACAGGAGATCCTGACTTCGATTCCCAGGTCGGGAAAAGTGTTTTGGGTTTTTTCCATTTGAAAAAACCCAAAACTACCAACTTTGACAATGCCTGTATTATATTCAATACTTATTTACCAAATGTTTAGAAATAAATCGGTGAAGACTGAAGAGTAGAGATACCTACCAACGTTGTCTATTGTACAGAAACATCCTCCCCTGGCAATATGCCAAAGCATAAATAAAATGATTAATTAACACTCCATTACACTACATTTCATTAAATTGCACGTCTCAACTCCGGTGACAAAAGCCTCCATCTCGGAAACCTGACATAATGAACACAAACCACGCTGCGTTGTTGCTAAAGATCCTTAATTATAATTACAGTACTTTTTCTACAGCAAGATGATTTATTTCATTATAAATACATTTTTGATACAACATGCAGGACGAGTATTATACATACAGTCAGCACCAAAAGTAGATTAGCACTACTTAAAGTTTCAAAGCAGGTTTTTTAATAAAAACTTGTCAGATATTACTCGTTACTAACAAGTTATTTAAGAGTAAGGAAAATTTAAAAGAATAATCTTCTGAAACATTATAAATAATAGCTGCAGTCCTGTACATCAAACAATTAAAATTCCAAAATGTTAAGCTTCTTTTGTTGCTGACCGTACACACGGCTACGCTGATCTCGCACTGTACGGAAATCCTATACAATGCGAGACCAGCTTATACTGGAAATGTATAGCTTGATGTGTAGCCGTCTGTACCAGTAATTAACTTATGATATTTTTAAATGGCTTATGAGTTCTTAATTAAGAAGATCTTTTTTGTTTTTGTGTTTAATGAGTTGCGATGAAAATTATATTTCCGGGTAGTTGGAATAAGTAGCCGTTTCGAAATTGATACGCAAGTGATTCAGTGATAACCACAATCGTTTTAATGATGCAGATGTGACGACTAGTTTTGTATATAAACAGTTAAGGGCCAAAATAGGTATCAAAAAAATTTACGAGTTCGACGTTGCGTATTCTCCTCTTTTCTCCTCGTAAACTGAACCGATTCAATTATTTTTGACATAAAACATTTTTAAGAAAGTAACTGCCTACGTTTCTATCAAATTCTTTTATGTTAAAAACTTTTAGTATTTATCTGATCGCGCGGTCTTAAAAATGGGTCATAAATGTAATATTTTGGAGGATCAAATTTTCTTTACATAATGTATTAATTGCAAAATTATGATAGGGACGTGTCTACAGTAGACCTTGATTTAAAGAAGAAAAAAAAATCTCTAGGGGCTTTATTCAGGAAGAAAAAGGGAATTTAATATAATTATGGAGAATCAAGTTTCCTGTTAATTGATTTTTATAATATTACTACACTTATGATAGCACCTGCATCCGCAAATATAATGAATATAGAAACTAATGTTAAGTCCAATAAAAAAGTTATGACTCAAAAATAAACTTTTTATGAAGTTATTTATTACTTAACATATTATCGATGTCGAAAATCTCTGTATAAGTTTTCATCACTTGATGTAGCTGAAGCCTTACAATCGTAAGGCGTGTTCTACATGACCAAACTAGTTTGACGGCGCATCGCCCTTGAAAACTTCAACTTAATAAAGTGACAACTTACGACATAACTTACACCCACAAAATATCGTCTTATCGCATCTAAACATCACTTATTAATAATCATGTCAATGAATAAATTATGTTCCGTGATGCATGAATTATTATATCCACGAAATTAGTGGCTGGACAGTAAAGTGACCGCGCTCAGTTGCGTAAACAGACGAAATTTTTGACGTCTTTTTTGTCACCGACTTCCGAACGTAAAGTTATTTCAAACTAATTTTAAGTCGGTTCTTATTTTTGTAAAAAGTTTTTTATTTTATCCTTTTTAGTTGTAGCCCACACAAGGTCTAGTCACCATGAATCAATTTTACATTGTAGGTAACTAGAATGGGACTCAGAATCAGAAAGCATAATCTTTCACATAAAAAAGAAGAATTTTTCAAATCGGTACATAAATGACGGAGTTATGACTTAAAATAAAAATAAAACATATAATCGAAAATTGAGAACCTCCTCCTTTTTTTAAGTCGGTTGAAAACTGACCGCGATCAGTTACGTAAACCGACGAAATTTAATAAAATTTTAACATCGATTATTTCGCTGTCGTCACGACAACGAGACAAGTGCACGTTGCGGGTCTAATAATTGCTTCGGAAACTGGAGCTACGTTATATAACTACAATAATTCTCTCTCGGAAACCGTCGCCCCCGAAGGTCTGAAAATATTGCCCTACTCCAATTTATCAGCGGCAAATTACCGCGGCTGTTATTCTCAGCAGAGTTTCGTTATTTCGCGTAAAAGTTAAAAAATGTGCTGCAGTTAATGTCAGTGGCGTGTGATAATTAATTGAGCCCCCCAAGTAATAATTCGGACAAATAAAATGTGTTCGATGTGGGCATTCCCACGCGGTACAGCTGCGCGGGCGCAGGTTCTGTCGCGAGTGATGCGCGGCATGTGAAACTATGCGAAGTTTGGGTGGTATCGGCCCATTCTCGCCGTTACGCGCTGCTATTAACATGCCTCGAATCCTGGGAAAGATGTTAGTCCACCGATGTAGGTAATGGAGAATTCAAGTTTTTCCTTTTGAATTGAGCGTTAGTAAGAATTACAAGAATATTTCTCGCTTTGAACGTATAAAAGTTTTGCGAAAGATCGTTAGGTTTAAGACAACGAGTGCGAGTACTGAATCGAGTGTAAATGAAAAGCTTGGGTCAATATTCCTTCATGTCGGTGTCAGGACACTCAGGACCCATGGGGCTGACTCACATGAGTTATGAAAAGCTGACATACACAGGGCTGTCACGTCAGTGCGTCAGTATCGACAGGTTGTTCTTTACATGATGCCGCATACAGCGCACTCATTTAAGCTCTCACACATCTTGACAGGACACCAGCTGCGAAATGATTTGAGATCAACAGCAATAATTTCATTTTTTTTATGACGTAACAAAAAGAAAGAAAGAAAGAAAAAATATTTACTGTCGCAGAAATATTATAAATAAAAAAAAAGCGGTAAACACACAACTTACAACTATTATTAACAAAAAAAAAATAGGTACAAAAAAGAAAAAACAAGTTTGCGTTTACATACACTTAAAAAAAATGTAACCATTTTTTACTACTGTTATTTTTTAAACTAATGTTATTTTTTAGATTTCCATTTTCTTTATGATATGCTATATCAATACATACTACTTACTGGTAATCTAACACAGTTAAAATTTCCCTTCCACAAAAATCTTTCATTCAACCCATCATCGAGCATTTCATTTAACGAGTCTGCCTTTGGAGCTAGAGTAAACAGGCATCTGTTCCATCATAGACCTCATCCTTCGCTTTCCATCAGGCGTGGTCGAAGTCAAGAGCAGACCCATTCAGCATTTCTAATTCTTCAGAATGTTGTAATGTTCTCACTATTTCCTAGAAATATACAGCTTTCGCATATTGTTTCGCCAATTTTAACCATCAACACCATCAAAGAACTCGCATGACATGTACCGCACCCATTGAAACGCAACATTTACTCGTAAAAGCGTGAGGTCAATGGAAACTCAGTTAAAGTGCGTATTAACTCTACCTTCAAACGAACGGGTATTGACTGCCGACATCCTTAATTAAGGTAGAACGTCGGCCCGTCAACTGGATTAAAAGATCGGATTTGATTTTGATTGATATTGCGGTGAAACTTTGCCCACTCGACCACTCTCGGATTTTCTCGGGCACTTAAGGGCTTGGACACAACGCTGATGGAAATGGAACTGTTAATCGTAGCAGGCGGCTTTAGAGTTAAGGTAATGAATGATATATCTCGGTGAGAGATTGAAGATAAGGTCTTATTTTTCAGGACAAAAGATATATGTGTTACAGTCAAAACTCTGAATCAGGCAAAACTACTTTTGATGAAATTATTAGGTGGTTTTTGTCTCTACTGATTTATAATAACCTAAAGGCCTTAGGAAACTTATTAGGTTGCTAGGTTTTTTTTTTGTTGACCCTTCGGATAACCTTGTACGATAGATAACATTTATTTCATTAGAATAAACGCGTTTTAACGCAATCAGAGTTTTGACTAAACCAGTCAAAAGTAGTTTTGACTGATTAAGAGTTTTGACTGCAACATATGTACACACGGCTACAAATCAAGCTATACATTTCCAGTTTACGCTGGTCTCGCACTGTACGGAAATCCTATACAATGCGAGACCAGCTTACACTGGAAATGTATAGCTTGATGTGTAGCCGTGTGTACATGCTTGCTTAGTTTCCGGGTTTAAAAGCTAATCGTCAATTATCTGCCTAGCCTTTTCCCAACTATGTTGGGGTCGAGTTCCAGTTTAACCAAATGCAGCTGAAAATTAGTTTTTACATAGAACCTATCTGACCTCCACAACCCACTTAGTGCTGAGTAATATCCCTTGGTAAGATCTAGAAATCCCAGCCGAGACTAACAGCTTTGCGTTATTTCCGAACCGCGGAGGAAACTCAGCACCTATATATTTGGTGGCCACCCCTCCACATACCAACCTAGCGCAAGCGCGGCTTAGCCTGAAGATAGACCCGAGCTGGACTCCGCTGTTATTTTTTAGGTACGAGCTAGTCATTGTAATTGTACCCTAATTAAAATGTGTATAATAGTACAAATGGACGCGTTAATTATTCAAGATGTGTCTCTCATAGCTGACATGATATCTCATGACCGAAAACTTTGGTTATTGAAATCACAAAGACTTTTCAAAAACACGTGCTTCTGTTAAAAATCCCAGCCTGTGTGTGGCGTAGCCTTTAATCTCCAGTCAGGAGTAGAAGCTATCTCAGTGAGTGCGCCCGCGCACATGCGACAGGTGAGAGGATTAAACACGACAACCACTGACCGTTCCCAAAATATGATTTGTTGTTGCGATAATCAGGAGATCCTGTTAACGAGGTCTGTCTGGTTGCGGAAATTTGAGAAAAAAGTCTGATGGAATCACTTTACGAGTAAGTAATTGACCGTTATTTGTGATTAAGAGTGGACTACCAGTGAGAATCAGCAAAACGTCTACATGATATTTCGGGGTCTTTGTTTAAAGTTTTACACGAAGTTGGACAAATTTGAGAAGATATGTAGTATACTAGAATCATATTATAGTCATAAATATTCTTTCTTGATATCTCTTACTCAATAATGGTGTCAACAATTCTGCATAAGGTTGATGAGTATAATCGGTAATCATTAATCTCATTGACCCTATGATCATTTATGTGTAGGTAAGGTTTGACGTGAAGCGTCATTTACAGTAGGTAAGTTTTCAAGATGTATGTAAGCATATCAAACTAAAACTACTTATGCCACCACTGCTCTTGATTTATGGAAGAACTAAACTAAATCAACTGCTTTGATAGTGCAATATAAGAGCCAATAATATTATTCAATTATTCTAAATGCTGCGCAAAAGTAGTATATATCCTCACAAGCTTTACCTGCCAGCAGGTACTCTAGGATTATAAACACATAACTTTAATCATGTTTTTCCTCTTGTAGATCTATATTGCAATAATTCAATTGGCTGTTGACGATGTTTATATGACAGCGGCTCTAAGGACATCTAGGCGGGAAACACTTATTATTATGATTACGATTACGAGCAAAGCTCATGTGTGTAATAAAACATAATTATTATAATATTCATAATAAAAGCACCTTGAAAATAAATAGCGCTATGCCAATAAAATATATTATAAATATTCTGGTACTGTCGGTAAATTATGTGTGGTACGGTCAGTGTTATAAATGTTGGTAGTTTGAATAATTATTAGGATAAATGTATTTATTTAGTACCACGGTAGTATTTATTATGTCTCCTTCTCCCTGTCCATACAAAAGTTGTCTTGAATAGATCGCATTTGTCAAAAAGATTTCCCATAGTGTCATCCTATGTATATAAATATTCCACTTGCTTATACATATTATTTGCAAAGTGTACATAATATATTATTATTATTTAAATCTATGTCTCTGTTAGGCCAGTCAATACTTTTGTCGCAAGTATTTGTAATAACAGCCCCATGAAGGTATAGTATAGCTAAAATTACACAATTTTTAGCTTTCACGGGGTATAATTAAACTTAAACTGCTGTTATGCCGCGATCATGGTGTTTGCAAAAGCGTCGAAATATCGGGGATAATCGCGGCAGATATCCCGTAAGTGACAGTACAAGTTATCTAAAATGTCCATGATGGAATTATATTATTAGGTTTCTTTTGATAGTTTCAATCGGTCAAACAAATAAAAAATACTAGTTTCGCAAGCTATTTTCTAAAATATTTGGTCACTAATAAATCAGATTTCTGAGACTAATGATCGGAACGAATTTAATCTCGTTTTTTTTTCTAGACAATAATTAGATTTATTAGGATCAACTGTCGCGACGAAATTATTGATTTACGATTTGAAACTTAGCCTTTTGATTGAATTTAATGCCATCATTAAAATCGTAATAGAGGCAAAAAAATATATGAATTTAAAATATCATAACATTATTGATTTCCGTAATTTCATACATACTATTGCCATTAATTTAGCTGTAATCCTAACACTGAGATGCTTTGGAAAAATATTGGCTTTTTGATCAGAAATTTCATATTCCCTGACTTGAGCATAGAACTCATTACCTCCTGCTCAGACACTATAACAACAATATATGAATTCAAACAATATAAATAATAATATACACAATATATGAATTTGTGAGCAGTGGTGGCCCAGTGGTTGCGGCCCCGACTGTTGGTTGGTCGTGGGTTCGAACCCAGGCAGGCGCATTACTTTGTGTAATTTATTTCATCACCACTGCTCTCAAAACGGTGAAGGAAAACATCGTGAGGAAACCGGCATATCTTAGAACCAAAAAATTCTAATGTGACATCTACCAATCCGCACTGGGCCCGCGTGGTAGATTATAGCCCATCCCTCTCCTAGAGAGGAGGCCTGAGTCCCTGTAGTGAGAACAATATAGGCTGATGATGATGAATTCAAACCATATTTGTTGGCAATCAACTCTAATATTATTTTCAAACCAACATGAACCCATCAACATTAACTTCACCTAAACCAGAGACGATTTCTTAACCTTTTTGAAAGTTCCGTAGTCAGGACATTAACAAGTTTGCTAGCAAGGAGGTAGAATAAGTAGCATAGGTGGAATAGTCTGGCAATTCATCTCGATTTGTCTGCCGGGTCACGGAGGACGGTCGTGACTCCACGACACATGTGCGCCCGCGCAGATTTGTACAGACAACCGACAATTGCAGATTTAGAAGCGATTTTTGATACCTATTTTTGATTTAAAGGTTAGAGTTCTTTTTCTAGTTTAGTTTCTAGTTCTAGAGGAAAATTAAACCAATGTATTATATAGATATCAATGTACAGAGGCCAAGCACATCAATCTACTATAATCTGCCAAATTTCTTTAATAGATTATCAACTTAATCGGCGAAACATTAGATTCAAGGTAGTTTTATGCGCTGCTAGTATACATCAAAATTAATACTAATCATCTGCCTAGTCGTTTTCAAACTAAACTGGGATCGGTTTCCAGTCCAACTGGATACATTTGACATGAATAAAACTTCTGACTGGCCTGTTGGTCTAGTGGTTAGTGACCCTAACTGCTATGCCGGAGGTCGTGGGTTCGATTCCCACCCAGGACAAATGTTTGTGTGATGAGCACGATCATTTGTTCTGTGTCTGGGTGTAATTTATCTATAATATATATGTATTTAGAAATATATAAGTATGTTTATCAGTTGTCTAGTACCCATAACACAAGCTCTGCTTAGCTTGGGACTAGATGGCGTTGTGTGATAGTTGTGGAATATTATTATTATTATTACATACAAAAAAAAAATATCTGCGAAAATTATTAATCAATTTCTATGTAAATAAATAGAAGAAACACGTCATTAACTTAACAATTTCCCACAAGTAAGCCGGTGTCAGCGTCCAACACAAGAAGATGAAATCAGTATTTTACACGAACCAGCTGACATCTGACCTCCGCAACCCTGGGCCAAACCGATATTCTGAAGTTGTAAGTAATTACTACAGGATTTAATACAAAATACATAGATTAACAAATAAAGGTATATTTAATAAATTACAACTAACTGTATACAATCTTAATTAGAAATTATTATACAAACTAACAACTAACTTTAAAAGGACATCAAAAAACTCCTCCTCAACGCTATCAGCTGGTAATGTATCCAAGAGACTGACAATGACATTAAATAATATTTGCAAATAAACGACTTACATGCAGGACAGGTGTTGTATTTTTATGTTCCATTATCATTTACAGCTTCGATCGATGTTTTACTATCTTATACAACAGAGTTAATGGCAACACTACAAAGGATCACTTTACAAGGCTCATAATTTACGTGCTCTATAACAAACATCTAAAATTTTATATGTAGCCACGTTATTTACCTTCTATTCACTCGCCTGATCGAACCCCTCGTAAAACTGCTGCTATGACCAAATAACCGCCCAAGGGACACACATTCAACTACCAATGAACGAGTTTGAACTTTTAGCAAATCAGTTAAGGTCCGTAATACCCCGCAGGATACTTACAAAGAAAATAATCTTATGATTTAGGGCTCCATATCTGTCAACTAGCGACCGATTATGTGAATCTGTTTGCGAACAAATAGGTTTATTGGCTACTGTCGTAATAAAACTGAATGATTTATCAATGGAGATAGCGGGAGATAACATTATTTTGACGTCGAATGATGTCATTGATCCCTGCCGCTGCCATATTGTGTTTCAGCTGCATTGTGCACATAGACACGACCTTTATCCTACAAAGTTGCAAAAACAAAACAAGAATCCATTCGTTTGTGGTTTAAAATTATTTTATCATAAAACAACATGTTGTAGAACAGTAACACAATCAAACGCGCCAATAACGGACGAAATGATGATCAAAACCGAAGAAGATTGCGTTTTTGTAATGTTGCAAACTGATTGATTGAATAAGTAAATAAACGGCACAATTTGCCTCGATCGACAAAGAGGGTCTGTTGAAGGTTTTTATTATGACATTCATAAATATAATAAAAAAGCTGTAAAGTCATCATAAAGACAAGTAACCGGTATCGAAAATAGCGGAGTTGAGTTGTGCAAGTCACATCATGAGCCACAAGGAACGATCGTCAAGGTTCTGTCCAGTCGTGCGTGGAGGTACGTGCTCGCTGAACTAAAATTAAAATTAAATCAAGCCTTTGAGCGCAAATCAGTCGGAGCACTCGACAAAGCGGTCTTCAATACCGTAATAAATGAAATTATTTTGTAAGGCAAATAAAATGAGACGGCAAATATTGACGGAACATTTGTATGTAGGCATGTCAGGTCAGGTTGTAGGCCTGTAACTCTGAAATTGCAAGAATGAAGAAGCTTCGTGGCCTTCAATTATTCACACGCAGTTCAGGAAAATTCTAATTTCACACCTTTTTGAAGATGCAACTCCATGTTTTGCAGTAATTCTGACACTGCTTTACTTGTAGCGTACTCGTTTGTTACCATTCTTTTATATTTCAGTACTATTTTTTATAGTTGCAAATCTACAAAAACATGTTCACGTTCCTTGCCCACAATATCATCATTAACCTACAGCAATCCACTGCTTGACATAGGCCTCTCCACTTAATTTGATTCTCGGCAACTCTCATCCAGTTGCTACCAGCCACCCTACGAACAATATTATCAGATAATATCGAACAAAATGGCGCTCTTGGTTTACAAACCTTCCAATAAAATCTACAATCAAGAAAACTAAAGCACGAAAATTCCAAATAAACTGCAAATAAATGCGCCAAATAAATATTTAGTACACTCTTAACCTACATACTTGCTTAATAAAGCAATTAAAGGTTATTTAATCGCAAATTAAGTAAGGAAGATAAATGTAAACGCTCCGTATATATCGGGTCGGTAAATCTATGCGCACGCGCCGATGGGACCAAACACCTTAGTTTAAACGCTTGATAAGATCTCAGACATATTAATCTAATAATAAATAACGATAATATGCATGTAAGAGTTTAGGATTCCTATCAATACACTCACCCATTATAATTAGTGAGCAATTTGCTCACAAAGTGTATGGGTTGTTAGAATTTATTGGCGCAGATGTTAATGTCTAACGTACTGTACCTATGTAATTAGTTGAGGATTGTGAATGTGGTTGTGATGTTGTGCAAATATTGTGGGGTAATATAAACTTTAAACGCTAAGCTGAAGTGGGACTGGGTGGGCCATGTCTGTCGTATGCCCGACTAGTTGTTAACCAAAGTAACCACGTTGTGGACCCTTGACACAGCCAGAAGGCGACGTGTTAGATTTCGCCGGAGATGGCGGGACGAGCTGGACAACCAACACCCAGTGGTCCGCATTGGGATTGAAAGATTTGTAGGTTATGGGGGGAGGTGTTTGCCCACCAGTGGGATGGCATTGGCTAACATTAGTAGTAGTATTAGAAACTTTAATAGGTGTTCTAATAATAAATAGAATAGAAGATACTTAATAATTGGTATTTGGGTGTGTCCATATATTTCTGCTGATTTACAAGAAATTACTCTATGAAATTAAGACAAACCTCACTACTCTTAACTACGGCAATTCTGTGCCTGTATCAATAGTAGCGACCACCAGAAAAGCGCCGAGACAATGAAGTTCTACGAGAAGTGGGACCATTATTTTATTACCATTTTTTATTGTCCAAAACATTGTAAGTAAACTTCAAACGATATCTTCTGTTCTTTTAACATTTTATCTTCAGTCCTGATGAGAAGTGAAACATTTTACTATCGATATAATTTACTGGCCTATTCCTGCTTCTTCGCTATCAAGATATTTAACTTCAGTATCGTCTTTCAAAATATCAAGTTCTCTCTTCGAAGGATCGCGCATGGAAAATGTTCCTCAAAGTCTTAAGATTGTTGCAGCTTTGCTATGTTACAGATAGGTTCTCATATAAATAATCTTTACGAAATTCAGTTCATAAACAACGAATTCCAAAAACCTCTTATTTGCAAAAATTCTATCAACATCTGCCCCTAGTTTTTGTTCAACTACACTGAAAAAAAAAGTAGTTGCCACAATCAAGATTTGGTTTAGATTGACTAAGTAACTTGTTTGCATCTGAGCCTATCAAGCACAATGACCACAGCAACTACTTTTATTTGATTGAGATATCTTGGTTAGAGTTATCACAAAACGTATTTGCAGCAATCAAGTCAAAACATAGTTCCTCCAACCAAGTTTATGTGTATTTGATAAACACAACCAAGGAACTTATTTAGCGCAAGATTTGATCAAGTTGTATGATTAATACAATTAATTGCAATGATAGATGCTATCAAGTCAAACCAACAAACAAGAAAAATAATAAAGTTAATAAAGTTCCAATGATCTTTATTGAAGTAATAAAAATGCTTGATTGACACAACTAACTTAATTTGTTACACTTAACATTTTTTGAACTTATCTCTTTTTTAACTCTTCTACTATGATGTCTTGTTAAGGGTAATCGAGAAACTTGTTTGGGCGTTCAATCAAGTGAACTAGTATTGCTACAAACATGTCGTGATGATCAACTTAACTAAGATTTTGATTGATCTAAACAAGATATCGTCAATCAAGCTAAAAAGTCACTTGATTGAATTGCATTTTTTTCAGTGTATGTTGGAAATTTGTCTAACCAAATGCATCTGAATATCAGTAATTAATTCACATGGACCGTCTGCCAATCTGAACTTAGTACCTGAGTAAAACAATACCCCTTCATAAGAGCGTTACTCAAATTTTCTGACGGTGTACACAACTGTTAAAGATCGACAAACATCTACTGCCGGAAGGCCGGAATCAACTGCTTATCTTGCTTTCCGAGACACCGAGAGATATTAATATGTGTAGATGGTCACCAATGGTCATACATTAATAGATCGACCTTTGCAAATATGGCTTAACCTTCAATTTGACTGGCCTGTTGGTCTAGTGGTTAGTGACCCTAACTGCTATGCCGGAGGTCGTGGGTTCGATTCCCACCCAGGACAAATGTTTGTGTGATGAGCACGATCATTTGTTCTGTGTCTGGGTGTAATTTATCTATAATTTGTATGTATTTAGAAATATATAAGTATGTTTATCAGTTGTCTAGTACCCATAACACAAGCTCTGCTTAGCTTGGGACTAGATGGCGTTGTGTGATAGTTGTGGAATATTATTATTATTATTATTAATTACCCTCTAATCCATCAAATTTCAAAATATAAATTTAGCTACATCAAGGTTCTTGCCTATGTTTACTGTATAATCTGACTGAGCACACCTGACAGATGTCCTAAAATGGGCAATCAACCCAATGAATATGCAAATAAATAATCCTAACTACTTAGGCTTGGTTTAAAGAATTTACTTCACACTTATTACCATGAATTAAATTCGGCATCCATAATGAAATTAGGTATATATGCGAACTGTATGTTTGTCAGTCTTCTTGTCTGTTACCTTTTCACGTCTAAACGGCTGACCGGCTTGTTTTGTTTTGTTAGATGTTTGTCATGCAGATAGATAACCAGGTTTAGGCCATGGAGTACTTTTTATCTCAGTGGGATTATTTACAAAATTCTCGCAGGCACGAAGCCGCGTTGAATAGCTAGTAGCATAGGCATAGAGGCCTATGTCCAGCAGTGGACGTCTTTTGGCTGAAACGATGATGATGATAGGCATAGAACGGTTTAAGTTTCATGTACATTTTTTGTCGCAAATAATATGCTAAAATCATGCATTGTTTGCAAGGCCGTCGTGTGGGTGTAGACGAGTTTTTTTTATCGAATTACTGTGTGAGATAATGTAATAAAACAGTGACGATCGAACGAGAGCAAACTTGTATGGTATCGAGAATATTACTTTCATTTTCAATATGAAACTTCAACAACTTTCAACAAAAATGACAATGCATCATCTTTCTGGCCTTTTCCCATTCTACTTGCGGTCGGCGCAATACGTTTTTTTATTCCATTCTCCCCTGTCAGATGTCACGGTCTCATTTGCTTCTTTCTCTTCCATATCATTCTTCACACAATTCATCCATTTTTTCATGAATCATTTTCTCCCTCTCCATCTATCTACATTTAGGTATATTCTTCACTCTTTTTTAGTCACATGCGTTTTATCCCTCCTTAAAAATGCCAACGCAATGATCATTTTTCTGCATAATTACAAATAAGTGTAAAACGGTGTGTAGCACTTCGATGCAACTGCAACACAATTTTCCCGGAAAATATCTCACAATAAAACAATTTAACCTTGTGATGTGAATCGTTCACAAGAATTATATATACTTTCAATGACTGAAGCCGTTAAAATAAGAGGCACACCAATCCCGATCCTCGTCTACTCTATAGCCCAGACTGTGACCAATGACTATGACTTTCAGGATCCACAAAAAAAACGTACATCGAACACTTTTTGCTTGTTTTGCAAACTTTGTGACCAATCGATCAAAAAAAGTGTCATTACAGAATATTTTTGGACAACGTTTGACCTTGTTGCGTCTTTGCGCCACCCGTCACTCTTGAGCTTTGTAAATTACTGCGAATTCTTTAATGCTGTACCTAATAAGGCCTTTTGTTGACCCTCCAAGGAAGTTGAACTGGACTATAGAGACGATAATTGCATGCCAAACGGACGGCTTTGTCGTTCAACTAAAATTAAATGGTAGGAAATAGATGCAGGTCATTATGTGTTTTACTTTGACTTTAAATGTTTGAGACACGTGTCCTTGTTTGTAACTGTTGCACTTTAATTACATGCAATTAATGAAATGTAAAGAAAATGTTTCCTTTTACATTTCAAACGACGAATAAACCTTCAGAATTATTAAAAAATACAAGAAACTTTGTTAGTATGATAAATTACAAAGTTAATTTGTCCTGTTGTACATACCTAATCATAATAGTCACTTTTCGTTTTTAGATTAAGAGCTCTAAAAGTACATTTTGGTTAACTAGACGTGTGAGATTGGCAGACGACATAGTTGCCATTGGGGGGAAAACTACTGGATTGGCATAAGAAAAGCCCAGTAGTGAGTCGATTCGGAATGTGAATGATGATAAGATGTGCCCTATTCAATTATATAGGTTGTGTACTATCGAATGATACTGAATATTGAAGAAAATAAATCAATGAGAATATAGATAAAAACAATCCTAGGCAGCTACTCAAAAATTCCTTTTAATTTATAAAAAATAATAAGGATTCAGTTTTCAGGTACAAATTAGCAAGTGCTGAAAGTAATAACTATGTATATATTTTATAAGCATCGTTGGTAGCGCCATATATGCTCGGAGCAAAATCCTCTTCTGCTCTTCACATTAAATACTTAATTTTTTATCCTCAGTTTCATTAAGTGCCCCCAAGCTAATGGCTACACCTATAATAATTAAATGGAGACATTTTTTGTCCATCAATCCGTCTCCTAAGGCCTTGACAATGCGGAAGGCTGGACTTAACACTTAAACAACATTTAGCTACTGGACAATAATCGTATTTAGTGTTTTATATACAAGATTAAACGTTTCAGGTATCCCAGACTTGTATAATGTGGGCTTAACAAATTATTAGCTATGTTTAAGAATGTTTATTCAGACTTTTTTTTCTTTAGAAAATGTCAGAGATGTTGATTGACCTATTTTAAATTTAATTACACAACACTGATCAATTTGAACTATGTAGCTACCAAAAAACAACGTAATAGTAACAGTCTTTAGCAGAACAGACAGGTAAGCAAGTAGACCGTCATACAGACAAAGGCTTAAAGCTCCAACGGCTCTTTTTACGCGAAACTCAAAAAAACTCCTTTGTGGCCAAATTGTTCCAGATTCGACAACAATAGTTTAAACAATGACAAAAAACCGAATTACAATCGGATACAGGATGTATCATAAAATGGGACAGATTGGCAAACATTCAAACAAGAGCATCAACATAATACATTTGACCGGCGCAGGCGCAGCGCCGCGTACCACTCGTACCAGCCACTGTGTACTCGCATCGTGAAAAAAGAGCGTACCCAATTTCACGCAACATAAACTCCGTGAACGCTTTTTGTCATCTTATGATGACAAACGGCTATTTCCTAGTTGGTCTAATTATCCAAGCTTATTGTGCCCGTCTTACTCATCGACGTTTTTGCTCCCATCGGCCCTCACCTTGCACTTTCGATTTTGCTCGGGTTACGCACCGATCTGATTGAAGCTCGCGGCTCTCTTTGTGTGTTACCAACGACCTGAAGCATTCCGGTTTCGGTTCCACGAAACGACTTTGATATCTCTTATTGGATTACAAAAACTCGATGTCCTTTGTGTTTCCCCAATTTCGCGTAAAATTTATTCGTTTATGCCCGAAGTGAGGTGAATATGTAACAAAGTCGAATTGGACTCGAAAACCTTACTCGGTAAAAGAAATGTAACTAGCAAAGCGCACGGGTTTGTTCGCCACTTAAGTATACTTTCAACAGCTAAAGCAATAAAATAAACTATGGCACAATTCAAGTTGTGTGTTAAATATTATTTAGTTTAGTAAATGTCGTTGTAAGTTATCCAAACAATACTAAAACGTAAGCCTAACTTAAAGCTGGGGCCACAAATTATAAGCACGCGAACGGACAAACATTCCGCCTTGCAACATTAACATTACTTACCGCGGAGACAAGTCGTTGAGTAACGCAAGGCCATCGAAAGTAATTAAGTATATAGCAGAGACGCGGACCACCTTGTAGACAATTTTAGGGCTTCCTCGTCAAGGACGATAGCTCCTTTGGCTCAACAGGCAAATTGCTGCGGTTTCACAAAAAAAGTTTAAAAAATCTCAGCTTTTTTAACCAAACCACATCGTTTGGTTGGCTGGTTTAGTTGTTCTCAGGCTTTTTAGCACAAGTGGTATTTTAGGGCATGGAAACAAAAATACATTTGCTAATTTTTATACATCTATAGGTTGGAAAAGTGGACGACTTTGATTACTCTAGCAGCGAAGTATATAGAATCGAAGGACTCCCAAAGTAGAGATGAGGAATGAGGAAATGGAGTCCTTCAGTCAGGAACACAAATAGTTGAGAGGTGAGTCCACGTCATCAACATCTGTCTAGCCTTTTCTCAAGCATGTTGGAGTCGACTTCCAGTCTAACCCGATGCAGCTGAATACTAGTATTTTACATAGAGCGACTGCCTATCTGACCTCCACAACCCAGTTAGGACTGGTGGACTGGTGAGTCCACGTTACGTTACTGACAAAAAATACTCACCTTTTTGATTAAGCCATCGTTTGCACTAAAGTTTCATTCTTGCAATAAATAAAATAATAAAGCATATCAATCAACGATCAAACGGCATTACCCCAGGCCAGACCACCTGTACACTAAATAAAAGACAATTAAACCATGTACAGTGTTGTGTAACGGATGCCTATGACGTGTATAAAATAGAAAGTTTCGATAAGAACCGCTTATAATAGGTTTCAGTTTCGTTTATATCATGCAAATAGTGTTACATCAATCTGTAACAAACTATCAACTGCCATTCAATTATCTAACGAACAACCTGCCTTGTAATTGACAATGTATGTTTATTTGTTATTATTTTTTTGCTGCAGTTTGATTTGTAAGAGGAGAATTGGGTCTTCGTATACCAATCAGCCAATGTCATTAAAGTTCAGAAGGTTTCTTTAGTGACTCGATCTTTGTCTGCTATAACTGGTAATTATTTTCTCGACATGGCAGGATATAAAAACGTATAAACTAAGTGACAGCGCACTAAGGCCCCTCCTGCAGTGTACGAGCCTCTGCTTAGGGCGTCACAGGGGAGGGCAGCCAAGGCCGGTCCTTTGCTTGCTGGATCTGAGTGATTACTAGTAGTCATAGCATATTTAAGTATATAGACATAATAAAATTAATCTATAAAATACCCTCTGCTCGGATACAGCCTAGGCCACCTCTCTTTAAAAAGGGATGAGTTATCCTTATCATCCAGCACTGCGGGTCCAGTGCAAGCTAGTAAAAGTCAGAAGCCTGTAAATCTATGAACCAAGGGGGGGGGGCGGCAGTGTTCCCCAGTTAGTAAGCTAGACGTTCTTTATAAAATACTGATCTCTAGCAGTTACATCCAGTCAAACTGGGAGCAGTACCCAATATAGTTGGGACAAGACTAAGGAGATGATGATGATGATGATGTCTTTGGCATTTTATAGAAAAAGAGCTTTATCCATTGTACACACGGCGATACATCAACGATTCCAATTCCAGTATAATATGGCTGGATTTCCCGTAGAATGCTTGATCCTGACTGATTTTGTTTGGCTTGATTGGTCATCATTGTCTTTAGAACTACGAATAAATTCCAGAATAGTGATTCTTTTCATTTTTCCAGTTTGCATGTCACCATATCTGCCGGAAGCTTTAAAATACAAGTACCTACTACGATTTAAAATAAATAAAATATAAAAGCACCTATACACAATGTTGATTGATTACGAATCAGTTGACATATTGTAAATTAAATAGTTATTAATCAATTAAATGAAATCAGATGTACAAGTCAATTTGTTACTATAACTTATAGTAGCGGAACAACGGCTTTAAAATGATTAATTACGATTAAAAATAGATCTGTAACACTGGCGTAGTCAAGTTATAAGTGTTAGGAATGTCATTGAATACTATTGAGTCGTCAATATTCAATATTACTTTGTGTGAATTGTGAATTAAAGGCTTATTAATGCATTGACAAATTGTGGCGTTTCAAATGAATTAAATTAAGGTAATAAAAATTGTTGCCCGGCAAGCAATTGTTTGCTCAATGTCACTTAATGAGGCGTTCAGAATGCATAGATGAACCCTGAGTTTGATGACAACGTCAAAGAATAATGGGTGTTAAAAGAGCTTTAACGAAGCCAGAAAGCACTTGCTAGTCACTGAATTGTGATTTTTTTTTTGTCTGGGTACGAACATCATATTTGAAATCAAAATTCTAACTTTACTTTAAACAGCTCCCTGGCCACTGTACTATACAATGCATCCAATGAGTACAATGCAATACATTGAGTCCAATCGCAAAACGCGATTTTTCACTCCAAAAAAGCTCGCAGCATTTTTTTTTACACAGAACTGTCAATTGTATGATGCTTGTTTTGTTCGTAATAATGTAGACCCATAATAATAAACTAAATCAAGGTCCAGATCGTACTAATTAAAAAAAAAGCTAATGTGGCACCTGCAAAGGTCCAGTTTTCACAACAAGTTAGCTCGGCCAGGTTACCAAATGAAAGCGGTCCGTATTCTGCATATCTTACCCTTATGAATATATAAATCACTTGGTTCTATATGTAAATCTACGTTTCCTAGATGTTACTACACCAGCTGTATCAGTTTCTTCATCTGCAAAAATAAACCAACATGGCTATAAATACAAGTTATTTGGGTAAACATTTTATTGACAAACTAAAATTTACAGAATAATATAATAATAGTCATAAAAATGTATAAGTATCAGAAGGGGGACATAATAACAGTACGTCAAAAGATGCGTCCACATCGCTGTCAATAGGAAAGAGCCCAGAAGGCTGGCTGGTATTGCTACGTTGGACAGCAATGCTAAGTCTTTGTCCAAAAAAGAAAAGCCCTTCACGTGAAGAGTTGACCTACCACTTGACGATTTCCCAAAATACTAGGTGGACCCCAATGGCCCTTATTATTTAGGTGAATATTTTTTAATATTCACTATATTATCCTTCTTTTAAATTCTTGTCAAAAGTAATTGTTCCCCAGGAAAATACTCACGGATGAAACAGATAACACTCGAAACATCTCCCCCATCACTAATGCGCAGATAGCTTCAGTAAAGTCTGACTTACATCCTCATATCCATAAACTTAACTCCACGAATGATACTAAAATCCAGCCGCGAGTACATCAAATTAGATATAGTATTAGATTAATAAGAACCGTTACAATGTCGAACATTAATAAATTTGTCCTACGTTATAGATAGCGCGAGAGTGCGAGCGTGGACAATGAGCCTGGCAAGAGTTATAGCCATGATGGACCATTAGTCTCCGAAGCTACAGAATAATGGCCCAAAGAGATGTACTATCTATCCACCTAGATATGGTACTAGTATTGTACCTTTATGGCGTTTGGGCCTCCTTTAGAAACGTTTAAAACGGGACTGTTTAAGACAATATGATTCATCGTTACCCCGAATGGGTGGTCTTTGTAGGTATTTCAATTCATTCTTGTTCGGATTCAGATGTTGTTAACTTTAATTTCCTGTTAAATCATTAGGGTCAGTGATTTCTGCTTTGCAATCTGAGTAAGCATTTATTTTAATAAAGACAATCTGGGCCGTGTAGTCTGACAGTACCAATACCAACATGCAATGAGCAAACGTGATTATGCGCGTTTCTCCGGACCTTACCGAAGAAATAGGTAGGTACCTGAAACAAAACTTCATCACCATGATCATTTTCATCATCCCCCAAGTGTCGCCACATTGACCGGTCCCTTGCGCCTCGCATCCAGTGGACCCACGCAACCTTCACCAGGTCATTGGTCAACCTAGTGAAAGGCTTCCCAACGCAGCGTTTTCCGGGTAAAGAAAACTTGCGTTTTACTAATGAACAGATTAATTCAAATACATGTGTAACTAACTATGGAATATTGGTATCCAAGGGCCGTGTCAACGAGCGTGAAAACAACCATTTATAATAATTGATGAGATTCATCATTGTAAACAAACCAAGTACATCATCCTACATTTCAGAACTCTTACCATATCTAGCGTGCATACATCTACAATGCGATCCTTTGCAAATAATGGTAGTGCCAACCGGTAAGTCACTAAGCGATGGTATCGCTCGTCGATATGCTTCTTTTTATGACCATTCCGCACTCGTGGAAAGAGTTGGACAATCTGAAGGAAGAAGGCTTTATTGGCTTGTACTGGTGGTCTTCTTGAAGCTGGTTTGGAGCCTATTTTTAGGAGTTAGGAATAGCTTTAAGCTAAATTATTAGATTAGCTTTTATCGATTTACTACAGCGATGTGTCTACATTCTTCAGTTCTAAACGTTAAATTATGTATGTATTTCTCTTTTCATGTTTAAGTGAGTTAAAGTAAGATAAACAGTTCGAATTTAAAAATTTCTTCCTAGAAAAAATAATATGTAATAGTTACAGACCCCAGCACAACGCTACCCGAAACTGTCAAATTTTCCAAATCAACCTTGAACCCAATGCTTCAGCGATAAAGTTGATGATAGCTTGAAGTTCTGGCGTCTGTTCCTATCAGGTGACGTAGACCTGGCACCTGTAGAGCTCTAGCTTTATAAACACAAATCGAGTTACTACCGTTATGCTAATCAAAATAACCATAGTCCACAAAACACTAAAGCGTATAAATAAACGTAACAATAGCATACAACACTAAAGCTACACTACACGCTAAAATACCTACATTACATATTTAATCAGACCCCTCGACACGACTGCGCTGCAAGCTCAAAATACATACAATTTGAACTAAAAACCTTTGACCTTTACCGACTCGATTAAGGCCGCAATTAAGCAGAACATGGCTAATAAGATGTACAATGGGTTAATTAAGACATGCAGCTGTCATGCGCCTACGCAGCCTCCTAACTATCCCCTAGGAGATACCAGGTAGAGATTCACCCGTTGGCATTTCTAAATTACTCGATATTGCTCCGAGAATTCGCATTAACACTAATTAGAAGCATTAAACTTGTGATTTGTTTTAATGTGATGTTGATTAACGTTTATTTGCTGATGCTTTTTTGTGTAGGGTTACCAATAGTATTGAATAACTATTAGTACTTTTGGCCTTTCCTGTCTTAAGTGTTAACGGACCCTTCAGACACCAACCAAGCATTCTGAACATGAATCGTAAGTAACTCAAACATGTTGCTGAAAAATGTTTTTTTTTTTGTGGAAAAATTTGGGTTTTCAAGTAGGACTCAATTCAAATGCACTCTTTCAACTGATGTAATCTGTGATGAATTCACAGACGACTTCAGTGAACATAAGATTTTTTTTCTTGTAGTACGAGATTCGTTGAGACGTTTGAGGAACGTTCAGGCGTGTTGAACAGTTAATCCGCATTCCAATACTTATCTGAAGGCCTAAACTCCAAAACTTCAACGAAGAACTTACTTTTCCCCTGATCCTCCTTACCAAGTTGGCATGGTGTTGTTGAAAAATACGTCGATAGACGATCTGTTCTTTTTATTTTATTGTTAATATTATGGGCCTGCTCTTGACCTCGATCACACCTGATGGAACGAATGGAAGAGCTCTTGCCTTTCTTGGTCCATTTAGAGCTGAATCTCAAACCATCACTTACAAAACAACTTTTCACGAGAAACAGCGGCTTCAGGGTCAATCCAAAGTTTTGTCATTTGCCTGATCATCATTTCTAACAAGCTTGACATTGTATCGTTGAATATTTTAGAGACAGTCCTATCTTCTAGTCCTCAAATCTAGCCGAATCCCGCAAGTCAAGAATTCTTGGTCTAGTAACTAGTTCAACAAAATACCTAGTTGCCATTCTTCTAGTCATCGCTTCTTACCTGCCTGGCTTAATATTATCGAGATAGTCCACCACGTCTCCACGTTTTTTAATCCGACCGAATCTCAAAAACACCACGCGTTTAGTCAACAATTCTTTTTCTAGTAACTAGAACAACTAAATACCTAGTTGCAGTGGTTACTTGCCATTCTCCTGGTCATCACAACTAACCTGCCTGGCATCGTGTCTTTGAATAATCCCAAAAGCAGACGTTTGGGAGTTTTAGTCCTAAGAATTGGTCCTCTAGTACTTACAACAAAATACCTAAGTATTTGCCATTCTCCTAGTCATCGCATCTAACCAGCCTGGCATCGTGTCTCCGAGGAGTGCGGCGTGTATTACGGTTGCGCGGCTCGCCGGGGGCGCGCGTGGCTGCCGATGATTTATCAATAGCCTCCGCGATGCCTGCACGACGGCCTGGCCGACACCACTCTTCCTGTCATATAGAACAAGGGAGGGGATGAAGCGGGAAAAGGTATTTGTAAACTAGGCCAGCATGTTTGTATTTGAGACTTATGTGGCAACCTAAATTCTTGATCTGTTATACTTTTCAAATTCATGGAAGGGATTCGAAATCTAAGCTCTTATAAGCTCTTCCTAAGTTATCTTAGATTGTCTGAACTCTGACGCTAAAGAAAATCATGTCACGTATTTCACAATTCAGAAACTCAAGATAGTGCAGAATTGGATTTAAAAGTCTGTTATTTAAATAATAAGCAGTCATCAGATCCTATTGATCTGATAGTCATATTATCAGATCAACACGATCTGATGACTGTAAATATAATAAAATAAAGCAGTCGCATATTATAATTGTTATGCGTGGTTCGTGTCTAACTCGGTGTCAGGCTTTTTATACCGTCCAATGGCCTCATTTTTGCTTTATATGCCGTCGAGAAAAATGTCTCAGGCATGCTGGTTTCATCAAGATGTTTTCCTTCACGAAGGTAAGTGATAATTATACAATACGCACAAGAATCCGAAAATCATAGAGCTGCGTGTCTTGGTTTCGATCTCGAGATCTTTGATGAAAATGTTTGCACTAAATCCTTTCTATTCTCCCGCTTATACCTCACACCATCGCCTAATCGTACTGTCCCTTCAGTGCCCGCCCCGCGCGCCCCTATCCCCCCCCTCAGAGCCTAGTTGCGCACGCGTCGCCACGCCCTGCCCCTACCCGCGTTAAATATATCATAGGTCATCTGGCCGGGTTTGTCGGCTTGCCTACTAAAAGCTCAACTTTACAACTGGTGCAGATGTATAGATATACTCCGCTATGTGACTTGGTGATAGTGTTTAAGTCGTTCAGGTGGCCTCTATACGCCTATGTTTGGTTATCTATGGAAATTGACAGTGTTGTAATATTTAGTGCTTTACTTTTTGCTGTTTCGACACGCTTTAGGGTACTTGGTGATTCTTAGGGGTTTAGGTGTCCTACTGAATGTTCCCTGTGGTAGGATACAGTCCCACTCCTATCTTTGAAAGAGAGCTGGTCTTAGTTCACCACGCAAACCCAGTGTAGTTTGGTAGATGTCTTCAAATAATTGATCCTTCCACATAATGGTTTCCATCACCATAAGGCAAATTTTCACAGTTACCGAACCCCGCGACCATTCTTTTGCTATATAAGGTTTTGGAGACGCACGTTTTTTGCTTTGAAAATCTAAACCAACAAAAAGCTTGAACCGTGTCAATCGATCATCACAAGCACAAAAACAAACCTACTTAGAACTACACAGTACAGTTTATGTCGTTCATAAACTGAAGCAACCGCAGAAATCGAGAGTCAATTGCATCTAAAATTAGAATACAAGACCGACAGTATTGGACACCCACCGTCAAAAAACGGAATATCAAAAGCTCACGATACATTTGTGGTTCTCTTTGAAAATTTTTTGTGGCTGACTGAAGCCCCGCAATGTACCGGGTAGTGGAGCTTGAAACTTCGAGGTTGGTACTGTATAGTGGCTCCCTAGATTCCAATGAGATTCAGCAAGGGGCATGTCGTACGCAGCGGGACCGCTGCAAGCGACGCGCGCGCACGAACGGCCCATAATCAACGACAACCGACTTCCTTACGTAAGCCCAAAACAGATAAAATGGAGAATATGAATTTTGCCGAACAATCGCTACCAGTGTTGCAATGCCGCAAGTCTAGATTTTTGACAAACTGTCTTTTTTGATCGATGGATTACGAATTGACTGCAGATTTGATCTGCAAAACGTTTTCGACTTTCACAATAAGCACGAAAATGCAGAACTTACAAAAGTTTGCATGGCCATACAATCACACATTTTGTCCTTACGATTGGGCATAATTTTTCAATTACGCTGAAAATCATATGCAAAAAGGTAAGCACAAAAACAAATAACCTTAACATAATGTACAGTTACTTAATTTTTGGAGACTCATTGCGGTTTCAGAGCACACCATCCTCGGCGAGGCCTAAAATGTGACCCAAATTATACAGCTCGCAATTTCGGGCATAAACAGAGAGATGCGGCAATTTGATCCTCTATACTTAGCG
The DNA here is from genome assembly GCA_949775195.1 of Diarsia dahlii. NCBI lineage: Eukaryota > Metazoa > Arthropoda > Insecta > Lepidoptera > Noctuidae > Diarsia > Diarsia dahlii. Next base: position 12,178,760 of record OX459211.1, on the reverse strand, counting down.
TTCCAGCCAACTATAATTTACTTTAGTTGCAACATTACAGGCCAATTGCGATGGCCCTCGGTTTTCACCTGAGAGAAATAATTTCGAAAATTTATGGCGTTAATAAAATCGCCTGATGGATTGATCGATATCTTGTTTATCTGATTGTACACTTGCATGTCTGAAGAAACGAGTAGATATGACAAGAATGCACGTAATTAAATTATCATTTTTTTTACCGGTGAATAGGAAACGTTGCGTATAAGAAATTATACAACTTCATCATTCCTTAACAACTTACTATTAGATACTGTTATGACAAGTACAGTATTTAGTACTTACATAAATTAATATTTTATTACAAATTACAGAAACATTCTAAGTATTTGTTATATTTTATTTTATGTATTTATTTAAAGGTTTATTCATTTTTAACCCCACGTGATCACGTACAGCCGAGGTAAAAGTATAACTTTAAATGTATATATCATATTAAACTATAATATTTTGAAAATACATAGTAACAATTGCAACCATGCTCATTGCGTTAAAAAGTAAAACTGAATAAGTTCTCTATATCGCAAGTCTGTGGTCAGTTGGTACAGGTTGCAAGCCCCAGCCCCTACGTGATACAATCTTTACCCACATTGCCGCTTTATTTATTTGTATTATCTACCCGATTCAGATTTCTTCATTCAACGTACAGACGAGCTCAGACATAAATTCGCAGAATGTCTTCATTTAATGCATTAAAATCATTATTACGCCAATTTGCTGTTTACTGAGAAATCACAATATTTACGATTTCGCTGAATTTATTACTGTACTTGAGAGATACGCACTAATTTGCTTGACAAATGACAATTCTACAACTAGAACTTCGCCCGCGACTTCGTTCACAAAAATTTATATATCTTGGCTAATAATGCTTGCTACAGCGAATAATGCTTCTAAAATTTTAACATTACTTTCGAAGATTATCCCCTACTTACAAACGAAAACAATTAAATATCAGACTGTTAATTTTAGTTTTTAGACTTGCCCCGGCTTCAAAATATGTTTACTTTTTCTTTACGACTTGACAAAACATCCATAAAACCATATATCGGTTTAATATTAATGTTCCATATTATAAACCTCCTGGAATGAATTCTCTAAATGGTATTGAGAAGTACATCAAAATCCCTATCCCTGGACTATAGAAAAACAACGATCATACAGACAGACACGATAAAGACTGACTTAATATTCACTTCTGTGTGCTATGCAGTTTCCCAATTCCAATATAATCACATATTTTCACGCAAGCCACAGATTACATAATCCAGTTTTGTTCGTGGACCTATCGGTTACATTTCGAATCAACTCGATTGCTCATTGAAAGCGATTTCTAACGTAACACATTAGACGCATGGTCACGCCACAGAAGCAAGTAGGCACAACTTGAAAAGGTGATTTAGTTTATTTTACACAAAAGATTATAAAAACCATCGTGATATATAAATTCAGTGTGAAATTAAGAATCAGCGACCACCGTACGGGCTTCAATGAAATCAATTGTTTGACCACAAAACTCATTTCGTGGTATGCTCGGGAAGAGTGAAATTTTGATTGGTGCAGTCTGTTTGTATCTTTCTTTCTATCACGTATACAATAAGGTTTGTAAGCAGCCTAATGTTGGAAAGTTTTAGTTTTCATTAGCGGTAAGATTCGATATGAAATCTGTATCATAATCGGCAGAAATTGTAAAGGTTCTGGTTTTGTTTGTTTTTTCAATAGATGTTGCTGTTTGGTCTCGGTAACAACGTAGGTTCATCTTTCTATGTAAAAAAACAAACTAGATTCGATGTGATATCTCTATATCATGCACTACAATAAATATATTCGTACATTCAAATTATACGCTCTTTTCCATTCCCATGTCGGGCAAAGCTACGAAGTCTGCATTTGTGTCCGATTGGCAATAAGATCCCCCAATCACATTGGATTCTAACATACCTGGCGAAATGCGGGTGTTCTAAGTGGCGTACAATTGGAGAGACCTATCATGGTGATGGTGGTGGTACTATCTACACCTCTGCATTACAGGTGTGATGCAGAGATAGGACATTGACGGGTAATCAGTTACCATGTGTTCTGTACGTCATTCCAAATTTGAATTGTGTTGCAGTTTTTTTATGTTATCAGCAGTCAGCGGCTGTGACCAGTAGAACAATGTAGCAGCTGTTTTATTTATTTAATAAACACTTTATTATATTTGTGTACCACACAGAGATGCGGTCATGTTAAATTATCTCTGAATATAACTGTACTTTAAGAAGCGTAATATCAGCGAGTGTTTCAACTCCTGACTTCACATATCAAAGAGAATCGAGCTCACGGAGAAATCCATTTATGACAGAACAATTTCAGAGATGCTTCGAAGCGCCAAACAAACAAAGGCATATCCACTAAACTGTCAATTAAAGGGTATTTGGTAAATGAAACTTGGAATTCGACAGGGTCTGGCTTCGTCAGGTGTGGCCAGTTCGGCGGCGGCGTGAGTCACTGCGCCCGCGCCGCGAATTCCGTAGATAGCCGACAACTCCTTTATTCTCTTTGCTATATCGAGCAGTCGGCCATATTCGTGCCCTTTCGGTACGCCCGACTGTTGTTAAGTTTTGAATAATTCAAATATTGGCTAATGGTCATAATAATAACGTTTGGCTTAGAGAATTCGTGGCTGGTTTAGTTAAAAAATTGATTGAGGTTATTTTATTTAGGTTTAGTGAGCAGTCTGCGAGGGTTACGAATTTACCTATCTACTAAGTCACATTGAAACACTTCTGGAACTCGAAATTACGACCACATGTAGAACGTAGGTCTAGTGAGTAGTGGTCGCAAGTGCGACTGCTGAATATGAGGGCTTGGTTTCGATTCCCAGGTCAGGCAAAGTGTTATTGAATTTTTATATATAATAAGGAATTTCCCAGTAGCAGGCTCGGAGTCTGGATTTGTGCCCCGTTTATGGAAATAGGCTTGCACACTAACATGGGACTTAAATATAACTGGCGAAATGTGGGTGTACTATTAGATACACTTCTGCCTAACCCTTTGGGGATTACAGGCGTGATGTTTTATATGTTTATGTAGAACAGAAATAAGGTATTAAGTACTCGAAGAGTCAAGCGACTTAGACAAAATAACACATGAAACACAAAGCAAAGAAGCAACTTACACACTTGTATTCATACATCTTAACTTACCCAAACAACTTTTATTTAGCGACCAATCATAAGCCAGTAAAACATTGTCTCAAGGGTCGGTCGAACACGTCGTTAAACCAAGTGAATAACTTAAAGTCAAGGGTCAGGAACTCGGTCTAGATTTTGACCTAGACTAATTCACTTTCACTTAGTTGTGTCGGAATTTGTTAGACTATGTTATTGGGCTACCCGGAGTTATTATTGCTTTAGACTTCTAAATGATACTAATTTTTGAGTAAATATCAGACTTGACTGGATGGTAACAGCATCACAGTCAACTCCAGCCTTACGGCCACGGGAATAGTGGTACAACAGAAAATCAGGGATCAGTTAGTTAAAATGAATTGAGGATTTGGCAATCCAGTGAAGAGAAAATCTTGAACCTGTACTCCTGTAATCAGACCAAATCACATTTTTTTTGTTATATTTACTCAAAGAAGCCCGATTTTGATGAAAACTAAAACATGCAGTTTTAGTTTTCATCATCGTTTCTCATTGAATTGGTTTAAAAAGTGTATTATTCACTTTTTAAACCAATTTAAACCAATTCCTGTATCTTATAAGAAATAATCAGGTATTTTCGTATTTCGATGGTCAATAGTTGATCGATGGCTTGCGGCAAGAAGAGCCTCTTTCAATGATAAATGTGGCTAAAAGCTTGCGACGATTAACGCGATAACAGACAACAGGCTAATTTGACAACACTAATTTGACAATCCTGTATAACAGCCTGCCTGGTCGACTGTTACACCGTGTTGTAACGTTTATAATTTTTTCAATATAATTTTAATGTTTTTTAAAGTTTTTAGCTTTAGCTTTTATCGTATGTTTTATTTAATGTGTGAACTCTTTATGTAACTTTAAATATGAATCTTTGTTTACTTTATTTGAGTTTGCCTCGATGGTCTAGCTGCGGCAATGGCGCCTGTTAAGCATGAGATTCTGGTTCGATTCCCAGACGTTATTAAGCGTTTCCATGAGGAATTTCTCAGCAGCAGCCAAGGACTCTAGATTTGTGCCCTGTTGATGACAATAGTCTCGTTGCATGAAACTTGCACATAACTTGCGAAATGTGGGAGTACTGTAGGTATAGCCCTGCGTAACCCTACGGGGATTTGTTGTTCGTTGTTCCGTGATTCGGGGTCTCGAGCATTCGTTGTTGCGGTTTGCGTCGCTGCGTGCTTTCGTGATCGCAGTGTTCGTTGTTGCGGGCATTCGGTGGCGTGTGGTTCGGCGTGGTGACTTTCGCAATGACGTATTGCACTCGTAGTTTCGTTCTTCTTCCGTCCTTCTGACATTCAAAAGTGCCTGTAATGGCTTAATTGAAATAAAATATTTGAGTTTGAGTTTGATTACCGGCTAGCTGTTATACATTAGTAATTAGTTTTGTCTCATAAGTAGTCATAACATAATACACATACATCATTCCTAATTGGAAATCTCGACAAGTCTTTAACAACGTTGCCGTTGAGACATCCATAACCAGCGGTAATGTCAACATTATTAAAGGCTTGTAGAAAAATATGACCGTATCGAGTTCCCTCGTCATCTGATTCTTCAGACATCATGCTGTGAGCCGCAGTACGGGAAGCTGCGAATGTCAACAGAAATATTAATAAACTACGTGACATGCCTCACCATAATTACGTACTTACCTCTGCTTAAATGGTAAAACAAAAAAAAGAATACATAATTTCGAAAACTTATTGTATGGTCCTGTCATTTGGGTCAATTAAAACAAAATGACTTGGATAAGCGAAAATAACTTTAAACAGTAATGAATTATAATGTTTCAGGCGTTTATACGAGTGAAAAAAACACAAAAGATATATTGTTTTAAGCTTTCACGGTTTATAAATAAACTAAGTCACTTTTAAGGGACTTCCATGACTATCCATTAGTACCTATAAGCTCCCTATATTATGATGCTATTGCAAGCGCCATGAACGGATAATATCCCGTAAGTGTCAGTTTTTACAAAAAATATATATTATTGACGTTTTATCCATATTTTGAGTGCTAAATACTAAAAGGGATAAATCATTGAGTTAACTTTCGGAAAGCCTTCAGGCGAGAAGCGGCACTTTTACGATGTCCTAATGAAATGGTTTTATTTAATACGTAACAGTTTTATTTATTGTTCACGATACATCTTCGCTAATCGGTTATCTTTTAATTTATCAATATTGTCGATAACAATGACCGAAATACCGATGTAGGTCAAATTGCTTCGTGGAATGATAAAAAATGTGTCTACAATACCTGCAATACATTTTTTACTTTATTGCCCACTTAGAGGTACTAACTATGAAATAATATTATGTAATATTGATACATATATAAACTCACGCCTTTTTCTGTGAGACTAGGCAGACACTACAGAATGTCCCTGCTACCTCCTTCTATATTCATTTTGCTTCGTACACCTTTATATCATAATACTATAAGTAAAAAGCTCTGAATCGTAAACGTAATCCCTTGTCCCATTCTACTTGGGGTGTCGGTGCAACACGATTTCTTCTTCCAGACTTCTCTGACTGACGTCACGGCATCATATACTCCTTTTTTCATATCATTCCTCACACAATCCATCCATATTTTTTCTTTGCACGGTCTTTCTCTGCTTCTCCATCACTCAACATTAATATCCATTACTTTTTTAATCACATGCGTATCAATGATTAACTTAATTTAACATTTCATCAAGTGCTTACGAAACATCCTATCAAACATTCAAATGAGAAGCTCTTCTTGACAACACTACTACATTTAATTAACCCTCACCAATTGAGGTCTTTATTGCGAAAAGAAATTCAACGAAAAACGCAGAGTCATCGCGATGCAATTTAAAACGTCTGTTTTTGTCGAGACAAGCCGATCCCTATCTTGATCTCATTACATAAGTTCTGATCTCTCACTCATACTCTGTTCCTCAGATAAAGTAACAGGAGCAAATTGTAAAAGTATGCTAAGCTAATAACTTGGGTAAATTACAGCGAGCAATATAAACCTTCACTATTAATTGACATAAACTGTAAAGGAGGAGGGTTATAAAATGGTGGGACTGTGATCTCATTTCGCAATGAGAGAAAATGCAATAACACTTAGCACTCTACTATAAAAAACACAGTAAAACTCAAAGGTTTCGAACATAAACATTGCATTAAACAGACAAAAAACGATAATAAAATAATAATAACTGCCATCATGAAAACATTTTAATTGCCAATACATCAGATGGTGAATAATTCGATCAATTGTTTGGCGAAGTCATTACAACTTGCAGTTCTGAGTTACATTTTACTTTTCAAGGTGGCCTGTCTTCACACTGTGATGTAACAATAAACTGTAATAAAACTTTGTTTGATGAACAATCGATATTTTGTATAACAAAGAAACATTCGATACTTTTACTGTTCCTTTCGTTGGTATGGAGTGAATGATTGAAGGCATTTAAGAACAGAATTGGTTCACCTTCTACTTGTGAACGACGTTCGAACGAATCAAGATTGTTTTCTAATAACTGACACTTGTTATAGCACTTTTAAAAATAAATAGAGGCGCTCCATGTCAAATACTGGTATTCTGCTACCTCATGGTTAGACTGGAACTCGACCCCAACATAGTTGGGGAAAAAGCTAGGCAGAGGAGATGATGAGAGGTTACCAAAAATCTAGATTTGTACCCGGTTGATGGCATTAGGCTCGCACGTTATTACCAGGTCCCAGGTCAAAATTCCACAGTGTCTTAAGACGAGGGTCTATAACCAGTGTGTGTTGCCAGTGATGACCTATGGCTCAGAAACATGGTCCTTAACTGCTGGCCTCTTAGAGAAGCTCAGAGTCACGCAACGAGTCATGGAGAGAGCTATGCTCGGAGTTTCTTTGCGATAAGATACGAAATGAGGAAATCCGCCGAAGGACCAGGGTCACCGACATAGCTCTCAGAATATGCAGGTTGAAGTGGCAGTGGGCAGGCCACATCACTCGAAGAACCGACAACCGATGGGGTAGGAAGGTTCTCGAGTGGCGACCACGAACCGGAAGACGCAGCGTTGGTAGTCCTCCCACCAGGGACTGACGACATCGTGAGAGTCGGGGCAACCGGTGGATGCAAACGGCAGGCTGCCGTTCGTTATGGCGTTCTATGGGAGAGGCCTTTGTCCAGCAGTGGACGTCTTATGGCTGATGATGATGATGTTATTCCCAGAGACTTTAACATAACTTGTGATATATGGGTGTACTATTAGGTACTTCTCTGTCTAAACCTTCGGGGATTACGGGCATAATGCAATGTTCAATATTCATGTATTATTGAGTGTCAAATGCAGTCACAGTGTAACAGATGCCCGCCCTAACCCATTTCTGCATTGTAACTGATCAAATGCACGTAAGCGAAATTAAAGTTTATATTAGTTGCATTGCATTCGTTTTTGGTTAATCAGACCATCCTTGAGCCTTGAAATAGTTCCGCATACAAACTAAAACAAGGGATAACTGTCGGTCCAACTTTTAATAGCGGATTATATCACGATGCTTACCTATTATGGACATGACAAAAACACTTTTTGACAAACAGTTTATGTAAAAAACTAATCCTTTTATTTTTGTGTTAATTTAAATGCATATTAGTCACTCGGTGTTACGGAATTCATTAAGACAAATCCTTCGATTACAGTAATAAGATTCTTATTACGTATCGCTCCTAATTTTTTAAGGTCCGCACCCGAGAGGTAACCAACGGGTACCTATTACTTAGCCTCCACTGTCCGTCCTTCCGTCTGTTTGTCAGCGGTGTCTTATGATGATCCGTAATAGGTAAACAGTAAAATTTTCACAGAATATGCATTTCTGTTGCAGCTAAACCAACAAATAATAAAAATAAATTAAAAATAAAGGGCCTTCTCTTTTACGATGGTACGGAAACCTTCATGCGCAACTCCGACTCTCGCATAGCCAGCTTTATTTTAAATCCGCCTAATGTACGTCCTCTGACATTAACACTAGAACATACAAGTACAACATTATTCTAAAAAACCCAATTACAAAACCAATCACCGGATCAACAGTCCTTATTCAACATTGCTATTTCACTGAAACATTAGACATGGTTGTGTTACCGTAACCACCCAATTTCACGTATCCTTGACACTTCGCTAGCTTTGGGCAGAGTGGGCACGTCCGTCTATGATTGGGGTCTATTTCGGACAGGTGCAATCATTCCTCTATTATTTGTATTAGTATTTTACAATGGACACGTACGTGAGCCGACTGCCGTCCCACACCGACCCACTTACCGTGACCTTTTGGTTTTCGAGCAATTTCGCTGATGCAAGGTTTTAGGTTGTTTCCAATATTGACACATATTTTCAACCCTCGATTGAATAAGTGTCCATGACTGTATTTTGCCTTTGAGAAATGGTGCTGAGTTTACAAGTCTCTCTCTTAGATTTATTTTCTACTAGCTATGACCCGCAAGCTTCGTTCGCGGTAAATTATTTCCTATTTAAGTTGGATTTTGGTAACAATTTCTACAAGGGATATCATTCCATTGCCCGAAACTCATTTTTTGTTAAATAAAAGCCACCACACACAGTTATCTTCCAGTAAAAGTCTCGCCAAAATCGGACCAACCGTTTCTGAGATTAGCCGGAACAAACAGACAGACCGACATGCGACAGCCACTCAATAATTTATAAAAAAATATTAGACACCGTATATAAACAGTCAAAATATCAGGCTCTTTTTTAATCCAATTTGCTCTAATATTTATTTATATGTAGACATCAACTATACGATTTACGATAAAAACGTAATAAAAGGCACTGTGCAAAACAATAAAGTTCATGGATGATAATAATAGAACTATTTACACATGTAAGTGTAATACATTATTTAATCCTTTGAGTAGGTAGAGCACAACAATTCTTTATTGAATTCAATTGATACAATAAATTGAATGTTGATAGTAAACATAAAACACACGTTTAATGTTTTATTAAATACTCGCATGGCGGTAAACTATTATTTAACCATGGATGAAGAGATATATACGTCTGACTGCGATGTAACAGCAGGGCGCAATATACTGGGTGATCCCTGAGATAGGCCAGCATGGATTAAAACCCCGTGAAAGGGCAAGCTTATTGCTCTAAGCTGGGTACAAATCTAGACTCCGTGGCTACTACTGAATAATGAAATTCCTAAAGGAAAAACTTAATAAAACTTTACCCGACTCGGGAATTGAACCCAGGACCTCATGCTCACCAGTCGCACTTGCAGCCACTAGAGCAACGAGGTAGTTTTACCTTCAGGTTTTGTACTTACGTGTATGTCAATCCAATACTGTGTAATGATTTTTCTATCATCGTTAGATATCACTAAAAGAATCCACTCTTTGATCTTTAAAGTACGTCGTTACTTTATAACAAAGTGCGCCCTACTCTATTAAAGCAAAGAATTAGCTAATTACAGTGCAATAATACCTATTTTTGAACTTGGCAGCGTAAACAAAATCCTATAAAACTCCATGGAATCACTCTAGATATTTCCAGGGTTGCTACTGTGCACCTTTATAACCAAGTCGAGCGACTTTTCCATAATTAAACTATAAATAAGTAGTAAAATAGTGGTTCTATAGCCAATCGCTGGTATCTGAGCACGATGCAATAAAATGGACGGCAGAGTATAGCCAACAATTGCTTTTTACCGTATTAATGTACTCAAAGGTATTATTGGTTGAGTCATTGAAATTGCTGTTATCAGATCTGTTGTAGATGCTTCTTTTCAGATCTTATTTCTAGAGGTTAGTGTACAGGACTACTAACTGTGTAATGCTGTATCACTTCATCATCCTTACATAGTATAAAACAAAGTCGCTATTTTTGTCTGTTTGTCTGTATGCTTAAATCTTTAAAACTACGCAACGGATTTTGATGCGGTTTTTTTTAATAGATAGAGTGATTCAAGAGGAAGGTTTTAGAATATAATTTGAACGAAATCCACGCGGGTGAAGCCGCGGGCATCAGCTAGTCATATTATAAAACAAAGTCCTCCGCCGCGTCTGTCTGTTTGTTCGCGATAAAATCAAAAACTGCTGCACCGAGTGTTTCATGCTGTTTTCACCAATGGATAGAGTGGTTCTCAGGGAAGGTTTTAATATATAATAATTAACCGACATCCATGCGGGCGAAGCCGCTGGCATCAGCTAGTAATTTATGAGTTCAGCCGTTGCTTTCGGATATCGACGATAGTTAGTCCTCCTGACCGTTTTCGGTCACGGCGCCTGCAATCTTAGCTATTTTAGTGTGTGCTCAGCTTAGACAGGTGCAATTCGCATAATTAAAACTAAATCTTTTTGCATAACATTTTCTTAGATAGTAGTTTTGTTTCTTCTATTTAGAAAATAATTATTCATTATTGATATACTAGAATTACTTGGACCTTCATTTAAACAATATTGCACGTGCACTTGGGGTCTAAAATAGCCACTCACTAAACACTTCATAAAATGAACTATTCATAATAAATAGTAGTAGAAGAGTAGTAACGTCTGCGACCATTTTACGAATTTTAACTCAATTCATATTATGATCCTATTATGATCTGCTAAAGTGGTCATTTTAGATCCCCTGATCACATGAAACGTACATAATAGCTGCGAAATAACCACAATGTCCTTTATTATTTTGTAAAAAAAGGTTAACAGATTCATCTTGTCCCGACACAAGTTTGGGTAACAAGCGTCTTTTCCCATTCAAAATACGGGTCTTTCTTTATAATACATTGCAGATCACGTACTTGGCTCATGTGATTTCGAAGTTATAAATAAATCAGTTAGTGAACTCGAACGGCAGCTTGATATCGACTAATGAATTGTCAAAAGTTGACATACAGCATGCGGCTAAGACGTGGTAGTAACGGGACGTATGTAGACATGTAATGTATGTAATACTCGACATACATAGTTTTGGTTATGTTTATGTCAGTTGTGTAGAAGTGATGGGCAAGTGGTAAAGACTTACGTGTCGAGTCGTAGTAAGTTCAAATCCAGGTCAAAAAACAATATTTGTTTCATTTACTTTATCACCACTGCTCTCAAAATAGGAAAGAAGAACGTGATGTCCTAGAATCATTTCGTAGGCTTCTAACACCCACCAGCAAACACGAGGCACAAAATTTGGGAAAAAATTAAAATCATCAAATAAAGTCTGAAATTACGGCAAGTAGAATAGATCAGAACGTCGATTTTATTATAGCCTCTTCCTGTCATACATATTTCACATGTTCCAACGTGCCCTGGAGTGGCTGGAGCAACTACTTAGCCATAAAAGGCCAAAAGCAATCCAGATAAAAGCGTGAAATTTTAATGCCAACATACTTATTACCAATTATCGGTAGACCGGTAGTATCAACAAATGAAGTTTCTCCTAAACTGCGAGACATCCCCTACTACTGTCATCGTTTTCACATTTTCTGTTTCACTTTTGAGTTAATGCCTTGATTTTTCTTCAGTGTAGTTCTCAAAATTCTCCAACAAAGGCCGGAGATAACAGAGTATGGGGATTCTGGGTTCAGCGCAACATATCTTCTTCTTCCATACATGTCTATTAATCTTAGAAATCGCGACATTTCTAATACTAAAACTGTGGGATTAGAACTCACAAATGGTAATACTACGAAAAGGTAGCACTTTTTGTCATCTCCATTTCATGCAATGAAAAATACATCAGCAGTAACCCACGCAAAAGTAATCCAACCCACTCGCAATCAAGTTCACTTTAAAAAAATCGTTGAATTATTGCAACAGGACTCTTCGTGCCGCACTTTTTCGTGTCTGAAACTAATTGAATACAATTGGCGTGAAATAAAAACATTATCGAATGTTTTATTGAGTCGACACCGGCAATCGATGGTTTTGCGTGACTACGAAGACTGAAAGGTTTGGTCAATGAAATTGCGGACACGCAGTTAGTCTGTTACGCAAACCAATGACCGACTGTCGAGAAATAGGTTGTGTTTTTAGGTTTTGTTTTAGCTGCGTTCAAGAAATTTGTTGTTTTTGTTGTACGCAAGTTTTATTTAATGGGGTGTGTTTATGAAAATGAGGTCTGAAAAGTCATGGAATACAACGTTGCTGCTCTCTGTTTTATTTAAGTTGTTTTTTTGGGGAAACTCATCCAATAGGGAAATTATATTTAAAGCCCAAAAAAAGTGCATCAGGGCAATGTTTGGGTTAAAATGTATAGATACATGTAAGCCCTTTTTTATTAATTGTAAAATACTGACACTACCCTGTATGTACATATTCGAAGTTGCAGTATTTGTTAAAACCAACTCGAATTTATTTCCCAAGTTGTCTGATAGGAATAACCGAAGTCGACGACACGTCAATATGTTGTGCTTGAGACAGTCCAAAACAGCTCTAATGCATAATAGTGTTTTTTGTATGGCACCCACTATTTATGACCATTTACCAGAATCGATTAAAGTATTAAATATTCACCAATTCAAACGTAATTTAAAGAACTTTCTGCTCAGTAAATCGTATTATAGTATAAAGGAATGTCTGATGGATAAAATGTAACTATATTTTTTTTTAATAATTGACAAAAAAATTACCTAAATATGACATGTTTTACTTTCATTTTGACATCAGTGAATTTTGACTTATTATTTAATCTGTTTTTTTACCTAATTTTCAAATTATTATGAATGATAAAACCTCAATGTTTGACATTAATGAATTTTGACTTATATAATTAATCTGTTTTAGTATTGTCCAATTTATTAATATTATTTGTAATTCGATTGATTAATAATATAAATTCATTTCTTTATAGCGTTAGCTTAAGATTATAAATTTTGCATGCCTATCGGTAAAATATGGCTGAACCTGCCTCTTTTTTATTCCACCATGTACTGTACCCATATTTGCAAAATAAAATTTACTTTACTTACTTTACTTTACTTCACTTGAATTATTTAAAAATAAAAAGACGCTTGACAATACTTAATTTTGAGTTTAATGCTATACTAAATGGACAATAGTTGTATATAAACAGATCTAATCAAGTTGCAATATATAGAGGTTTACGGGAGTGAAAATCGATCTAGCTAGATCTCAAATCTGGAAAAAAATGTTTTCTCTGTTTGCTCCCGAGCACAGCTCAGTCGACGGTCACCCAGATATTTGTAAAAATACATAATAATATTATGTCAAACATGCTAAGATATCACTAACAAGTTCGTTTAAAAAGCTGTTCTCATCTGTATTTCTGTTTAAACTTTCTTGCAACCTTGGTACCGGCCATCGGATCGTCATCGCCAGTCAAAAAAAATTACAGCGGCAATTATACGATCATACAGAACCGATCATTTCTCGATGTTTGTGTAATTTTTAAGAAATTATCACCGACCGCCTATGGTGTGTTCGTCATTATCATAATTTAAATTTTGTAAAATATACCACACAAAAATCGATGAGTCTTAAATTGAATTCGGGGAGCGCGCAAATAAGAAATGGAGGCGCGAAAATTGGACGAAGCACCGTTTAAAGTATCGTTAAGGCTTGTCGGTTGTCGGAGAGAAAATATTGTAATCGCAGGCGCACAGCCGATCAGTATGCTTTATGAGCTGCGGAAAGCGGTCGCCATTATTCCACTGGTTGATTTAGTTCATTATAGTGTACCGGGAATTCATGGTGTGATTTTGGCAGTGGAAGGCGTGAACCAAAGGCCTTTTGGTGTGAACAATGAGATAGCTATCAATTTCATTATTTATACCCTCCTCTACAACGCCGCCACTATTTTGCATTTTATTTTCTCCGGACAGCAGTAACAAACGGCTCAGGTTGAGACACTAGATATCAGTTAAGAAATATTTTCTTACTTCGAACGACCATTCGTTTGCAGTATTTCTTACAACTAACAAGCTCTAATTTACATAACTGCTAAAATCATTTACCATGGCGCGGCAAAGGAGTTAAAATATGAAAACGACCATAAACTACCAACCTACGATGATGACAGATGTAAAGCTGGCACAAACAATTTTTACTGAAGGAAATAAACAGTTGGTTTAAAATTAGAAAAAAGAACGATCATTTCAAAAGAGAACAAGGGAAAAGAAAAGATAAATTAAAATAACGGCACAGGATCGTGAGGGCAGCGCGGACGTGCGCGGAGTATCTCACGCGATCGTCGCCGCGCCTCGTCCTTCTGCCGATCCTATCCACGCAAACACTACGGGTCACTGTGTCGCCGACGGACATTTCGCATTCCATCATCACCTCCTCTAATCTTTATAATTTTTTTTTTAGCCTGTCCCGTTACTTGCACTCCACAGGAGCTGATGGAGGCTACTGAAAGTGCCAAACTCGTCGCCAAATTTTGGGCCGACTCAATTTAAATTGTCATCGACACGCTAAGAAGAAGAATATGTAGATAGCACTTACTTTCTATCAACCCCCGGCATTTCTGCCCGCACAAAGAGATGCCGCTGCATTATTCTCAAGATAAACCTTTCATATTTCTGCAACACCGTCAAAGAAATAGCCATAAAAGGTACTATAGAAAATTGTTTGCATAAGTCTTCGAAGCGGCTATTGCAAAAAGTTCTTTAGAAATTATTAAGCGTGCATAAAGAAAAATAAAATATCAATAACACGGTTTTTTATTACGCCAATGCGTATAACACTCACTATTATCTGGGACCGATGAAGCATATAATTATACGTAATAAAAACTATAATAAAGTAAACAAACGTCAAGTGAAAACGGTTTTGCAAAAGTTTAATGAGCTTACGTAAATTTTTTATAAGGAACACCTCCGCAGCTCGGCAACTAATGATACGCAAGAGGAAATACAGAACAAAAACACATTTGAAAAATGTGTTCAATAACATTAAAAAAGGAAACACAAATGAAGCCGGCGAAGATTCAAATAGAGCCGCTAATCAAAGGACGGTAGCTCAATCAGATGGCAGTTATAAATCTTCAAAAACCAGAAGATTCAATTACACGGCTACCGGAAGGCATGAAGAGTGGCATTAACAAATTGTCCAAGATAAATAAAACCTTTTTAATCTAAAGAAGAGGTCCCGAACTCGTTCCTGTTATCGGTGGTCGCAGCGTTTTTCGAGAATTTATTGAACGCTTAATGTATCGACCAAGAATTAATTGGTCCCCCTGAGTGAAAGGTGCGCCGCTTTTAAATTATAACGATTAAAAACACTTTGAGACTGAAGATCATAAATTGATAAGATACCTTGTTACATGGGATTGTATGGTTTGATATGAATCAGGAGCTTCGATTGGATGTACAGGTGTCTACTTTTATGGTTACCATACAAAATCGTTTAACATTCAAGCTTACAATTACTGATGTGTTAGAAAGATGCTCCAATCAAAATATGTAATGAATTTGAATGATAGGAAAAGGAAACTTGTCAAACGTAGATAATGTAGTAGATGTAGGTACCTATTTGTATTACTGAAAACCGTTACAGTGATTCGAGGAGACAGATGTCCAACGGTGGACAGCAAACGATCGATGAAAAACGATGATGATTATGGGTATAAAGCACAAGAACATTATATCTACAGCTTCTGACCTCTCTGAAGCACAAATTGAAACAGATATCCTCGTTTGTGTCACTTTTATTACATACGACAAGTATCAGAAAGATATTTTTGGATAACTAGGCGACAGAATAAATGCTTATCATCGTTCTAAAGCCTGCCCACGTGATGGCTTGAATAATATCATCACGTCTTACGAAACTAGATTTCAGTGCGATGATGAATACTAAAGTACCGAATATGAGGACTTGTGATGCTGCAACACATCTTTGTATCAGCGAAAGAGGCAAAGAGCATCAGATGTTGCTACTTTTATATAATGATAAACTTGAGAAACAATGAAAAGGCAGCTGAAGATCAAAACTTATAGAAGTAACATGAAGACACCTTGTATTAGAAGTATTGTATGAAAATGGTAAAGCAGTATATTGGAGAGACTGGCAATCAATTGAAGCAACTATAGAAACTTTGAGGAAATCAACCTATTATAACAATGCCAGTCAATTATTCGTAATTAAAAGCATATCAAAGAAACTTAAACTTCTCTCTTGTCTTTCACATTAGACTCTCGGGATATTCTGTTTATCTTTCGGAGGCAATCCGTGTGACTCGCACATACCGACACGATGTGAGATGGCGCGTCGCTGTACCAAACCGACGGACGCAGCCGTGATCTAGGCCACTATTTCGCACACTCCACCAAAATCTCTCTCGCCGTTACCTTAACCCTTATCTTTATCAAAATTAAGGTTAATATTGTTTGTGCTGACGATAGTGTTAAATTGGTATCAAGTTTACGGTCAGCCC
This sequence comes from Diarsia dahlii, assembly GCA_949775195.1. NCBI lineage: Eukaryota > Metazoa > Arthropoda > Insecta > Lepidoptera > Noctuidae > Diarsia > Diarsia dahlii. The sequence continues at coordinate 12,162,149 of OX459211.1, read as the reverse complement.
TATTTGGTAGTAGATCTCAGTTAGGAAGTGAAGTGACATGACACCTCTATCGATCGCGTACCGCTGTCTGTGTTCTTGTATTTGAATATTGTTGTCAACACATTATATTGTATGTTCAATATTATTAGATACTACAGCAAAATATAACATGTCTCATACTTTTTTCATTTCAAGTTCTTATATATGCAATAGTATTCATTCGCTTTTTATGGATCAGACCAGACGCTAGACAAATATAAATACATATGCAATTAGCAAAATCATATTAATCGTCCCGACAGTTCACTCTAAAGCTCGTATAATAATAAAATCAGTTTCAATTAACGTGCACATTAATAAAATGAAAATGTTCTAATTGAAATATTGCATGAATACGTAATTTAAATCATCAAACCGCCGTTATAATCCGGATTAGTGAATTCTGCGCAGGAGTGTCACTTAATTGGTCGGTATTTCATCGCCTACTCATCTTTACAGACGTGCGATCATTAATCGAATTTGTGCTATTATAAGGAAATGGCTAAATGAACTGCTAACTTAATTTTGTGTTTAGTTAATTTCTGTTTCTTTGACAACTCTATTAATTTCTCTATTATTGTACGGTATTATGTCCTTTAGTTTGAGAAAAGCGATTGACAGCTGAAAGTTATGCAGACAAGATTAATTTGACTCTTTTTAGGACTTCCATTTTGAGTGTATTGTAATCTTTATTTATAACTTTTAAACATACATCGATTTTATTATGTAATATTTAGTTATATAATAGGAGATATGAAAGCATCTTACTGTTATTTAGGTTTGATTTACTTCGTATTTCAGACCAGAATTAGTACGCAGGTAAGTGCGCAGGTGTAACGGTGCACGGCGCGTTCATTCGAATCATCTCCAACCAAACACGAGATGACGTGAATATTCCGAGCAGTCATCTCAGATATAAATTTATTTTAGTCACAGATACGACGTGCGTGTTTCAAACAAACAGTTACCGCAAAAATCTATATTTCAACGATGATAAATCCTTGTTTTCCACTGGGAGCGACACAATTATTTACAACGTAATGATAACGGCACACGTTCAGAGATAAAACCGATTCCTCGTGAGATTAGTGCGATAAAAACTGTGGCAGTAGTGGACGTTATAACGGAATACAGTTTATAATTAGAATTATGTTCCAGTGCTCTGCAATGATAGTGTTCATTCTCAGCGTCGCTGGACTCATTCCTTATGGTAAGCTTTCATTTTTTGTCACAGATAAAGAGGCTTGTTAACAAACCATAGAGTTATTTGTATGTAATGATTTGTTAATCTATTGTGTCTACAAGTTGACATCCGATTGAATATAAATAAAACAAAGTGCTACAAGTTACATCACGCGCTTTTAAATTCATTTTACAAACCGGACGCCCGCGCCCGTGCCACACAATGGCTTACCGAATACCGACTCATCTTGCCTCTGGATAAATATTTATTTATTCTGTTGACAATAGTATTTACATTGTCAATGCGTCTAGTAATGTCGCCACAGTACGCGTGGGCAGATGGTTTTATGTTGATGATCACTAGTTATGAATTTAGGTCAGTGCTGTGTTGTGACTTAGATAAGTGAAGATAACGCGAATATAGGTTTGTCTAGTGAATTTGTATTGTGATTGTTATGGGTGATTATGCTATGGAATTTCCTTGTGGCTTTGTGAGCTGCACTTATCAGACAGTATCGGACAGATGATCCACTTGAAGCTAGAGTCTATTATCTTCCGATGGTACTTGTACATACGTTTCTTCTGTTTACCTTCTCACTGTCTGTTTCCTTTCGTTACCTACATCGTTTATGACAGTTTAGAATCAATCCTTTATCCTCCTCATGTACAATCACCAGCACTAATAATAATACACGCAGTAAAATCCATTCATGCATTCAAATCCGATTTCTTGTGATACAAAAATTTCTACTTTATGATAAGACCTATTTTGTAATAGGATGAGTTCGAAAATGCAATATCAATAACGACCTGGCCCTGCAGTCTCTACAGAGATAACGACGCTACGAATGTCGCTAAGTCGTAAAATCGTAAACTTTCTTTAATAGATTTTCAACCTTATGCTGTTGAAATAAAGCTGAAAATCTATTACAGAAAGTTTACGATTTCTCGACTTAACGACATTCGTAGCGTCGTTATTAGTGTAGAGACTGCAGGCCCAGATAACAATCAATACAGTAGAAGAAATCTAAAATTCACCCCACGTTCTCCAAGTTCTTCTAAATTTTCTTTAGATTTTCATGGAAAATCCTAATAACTAAACCTATGTATGTACCTTCTTCCAGACATTGCTCAAATTTTCACTTCTCTTTAATAAAATTTCACATCTTAAGACAGTGCAATGATCAGCTTTCTTTCGTAACCAGCGGTCACTCGTACGTACTCAGATGAACGAGGAACCAATATCCTACCGGCTGAGGTGCAAAAACTGACCGGTCCATATAGAGTTACAATAGAGACACGGCACTCCTCAGACTACTGGAGTACTGGCCATGCACAATTATGTCAGACGCCTATCAAGCACTTTCTCGGGCCATAGCTTGCTATAGACAAGATGTGTAGATCACAGGCGTGATCTTACGCATCGTCGCGCGTCTACAAACCGCTTTAGTAACTTGTAATTGTTTGAGTAGGATACAAAATTGTAGTGAGCAAAATGTTGAGTGTGAATGTAGATAGGTAAGGGAAGAGGACGACCAAAGAAACGATGTATGAATGAACTGTGTGAAAGATGATATATGGCTAAAAAGGTGGTGACAGCTGAGACTACCAGTAAAAATGGAGAAGTAGGTACCTAAGGAAGAACAAGACATGCTGCGCTAAACACAAGTAAATTGGGATAAGGGCAGGAGAATGATAATGATGTTTGTCATGAATTCATAATTATGTGAGCAATTAATGCAGTACTACCTACCTAATTGTAATATTGGAATTTAATAGGTTGCTATTTATGGGAAAAAGATCTGAAAATTACGACTAAAATAAAAATAAAAGTTAACAAGAACTTCTATCCAGTTCTAAAATTAGGTTTTCATTACTTGTTATCAAAAGCGACTTAACAATAATGTATTTTGTTACATAGGTACAACAACAGATACAAAAGCAGTAGCCAACAGAGCATTACGTAGATTCCCTACTTCAGTTACCAAACTCATTAACTGCAGTGATGATAACACTATCTCCACATCTAATATCAGCTATTACAATTTAAAGAGCGAAACTAAACAGTCGCTTTAAATAAGCGTTCGTGCACACCTCGACGTTCGAGAGCGGATTCTCTGCTTTCAAAGTTTCAATAATTACGGAGCGAACGCGCCGAACGGATCGAAGCACGGCTGATGGCTGGCAAAATGGCGCGAAACTCGAGAAAATGACATATGATTGCGGCGGTTAAAACAAACGTAAACTGCTGTGAGGAGTGGCATTACATGACGGGTCCGGTCCAGTGCGCTCTGTAAAGGCTGAGACACAACAATCCGATTGGACATAGACATGCATTGTGCGAGAAAATGCCGTGTACATTGTGCAGCAGCCGTCAATCAATGATTTCGCGTCTTTAGCTACCTTACCTACTCGTCATGACCTGAAAATGGAGGTATTTATGTAATTACGCCTTTTGTCTATGATATGGCTGTTCACCACAGCTGTTCACTGCCCCACTCACGATTATCCAGAAAAAACGTATTTTGTTTGGTCTTTTGTATTGTTGTTTTTAATTGTTTTTTGTTGTTATTTTACTTAACTACCTAGTAGCTTATGAGAATTTTACAAAAGAGATCAATATCATCATAATAAGTGGAAGGCTGGATTGCAAAAAAAAACATAAAATGCCGTTTACCCGTTTACCAGACTTTAAAAAGTAATTAAAAAACTAAATATTTAGAGGCCGCATCTCAATTTTTTTGGCAACAGATAGTCAGTGACAGCTGCAACAGGTTTACCCAAAAAGGTTTTACTCTATAATTAAAATAAATTAATGAACCTACTATGCATTACTTAAAATGTAATCAATGCTTCGATAATGTCCCACCTTCCATCTTGCGCTGCATGTCCTGACACCTGTACCCTTGACGACCTTATGACTGCATCAGCGAGTGGAGTTCGCATAGCTGAATTTTGGGCCAAAACGATTTAACAGAAATTTGCCATCGACTCGCTAAGAAGAAGAATGCTTCGTTTTACAAACAATAGCGTGACTATTTTTGAATTTCTGACCCCTGTTAAATCAAGGCTGGATTGCAAAAAAAAAACATAAAATGCCGTTTACTAGACTTTAAAAAGTAAATGAAAAACTAAATATTTAAAGGCATCTCTATTTTTTTGGCAACAGATAGCCCGTGACAGCTGCAACAGGTTTACCGGAAAAGGTTTTACTCTGTAATTAAAATAAATTAATGAACCTACTATGCATTACTTATTATAATTATTGTGCTTTGATGATGACTATAATCATCATTATCAAAGCAAGCAATGGCGTGACTATTTTCGATTATCTGACCCCTGTTCAAAGTCAAGCCAAGTCAAAATAATATTTTATTTCACATAGGCCTACATGGGCACATGTAAAACGTCGCCAAAAAAAAAAGGGGGCTCGGTTCGGTGCATTTGTCGATTCCTAAGGAGATGAACCGGCAAGAAACTCCAAAGGTTTAACATAAGTTTATACACACAAAATAGTACATTGTTACCTTAGGGTTGAAAGTAACTTATTTAGTCCCCGAGACGGGGTTTGGCGCCTGAGCGCAGCGAGGGCGCTAATAGTTCGAGGGACTAAATAAGTCTTTAACCCGAGGTAAACACTGTGCTTTTCATTACGAATACAAGGAAAGTTGATGGGAATAGGCTTGCGCCCAATTACCTAAATCGAAAGAGAAAAAACAAATTGATAAAAAAATAAAAAGTAAACATAAGAGAAACACTTAAAATCGGTTAAATCTAATCGGTGGATGGCAATAGGCTTGCTCCTAATTACATCGGTTGGGGGCAATAGGCTTGCTCCCAATTACATCAATTGATGGCAATAGGCTCGCTCCTAATTACATTGGTTGATGGCAATAGGCTTGCTCCTAATTAAATCGGTTGATGGCAATAGGCTTGCTCCTAATTAGATTGGTTGATGGCAATAGGCACGCTCCTAATTACATCGGTTGACGGCAATAGGCTTGCTCCTAATTGAATTGGTTGATGGCAATAGGCTCGCCCCCAATTACTTCGGTTGATGGCAATAGGCTTGCTCCTAATTAGATTGGTTGATGCAAATAGGCTTGCTCCTAATTACCTTCTGTGATGGCAATAGGCTTGCACCTAATCACATCAGTTAGTGGCAATAGGCTTGCTCCTAATTACATTGGTTGATGGCAATTATGGCTTGCTCTCAATTACATCAAATAATTTGACAGCTGTCAGTAGAAAGCGATTCTCCCTAGGGCTGAAAAGTAGTACTTTCAACCCGCTCCGCAGGCATGTCATGACCTACTTTCAGAGTATGAGTAATGAAAAAAATGTTAAATCAAAAAACTAAAAAACCCGACTGAAAAAACTGAAAAGCAAAAAACAAGCACTTTTTAAATTAAACAAAACTTGGAAGCAGGCGGGGTTCATTCTATTTGCATTTTTTCTTTTCATAATTTAATATTCAAATGAACCCCGCCTGCTTCCAAGTTTTGTTTAATTTAAAAAGTGCTTGTTTTTTGCTTTTCAGTTTTTTCAGTCGGGTTTTTTAGTTTTTTAACTACTTTTTTTATTTCCAACTTTTTAGTTCTTTTTTGTTTGTTCTTTCGTTGCTCGCGTAAAATTCTTCGCAGATGTTTTAACTTTTGTGCTTGTTTATAGGATTTCTCACTTTGAATTTCTTTTAAACATATAAGTGTAATATATTTTTGTAATCTCCTTTTAAAACCCTTTATTTTGATACCCTACTCGATGGTATTGGAAAAAAATTTTTTTTTGACCTCCGCGATTTGGCCCCCAAAACCCGCAATTTTTCTTTGTTTTTTAATTTTAATGTAGCCTATAACACTCGCGCTATCAAGACAAATCTAACGACGTGTATTTCATTCAAATCGGTTCATCCGTTTATGAGTTATGAGGGAACAAAGAAACGGACATACATACATACATACATACATACACGTCAAACACATAACCCTCCTTTTGGGCTTCGCTTCGCTCGCGCGCTTTAACTGGGCAAATGGACTGAATTCGCATGATATTGTGGAGACTGACCGAACATGACTGTGAACTTGTCATCACAATATGTTCTTTGCAGAACGCATTAGTTAGTGTCTAATTATAAGAATAACTGTATGCCTAACATAATGATCTCTTGTCGAAGTCCCAATTTAGATAAGTAATTAACACCTCATTTTACTAAGGAAGTTATTTATTTTTCATATTCGCGCCGGATCCGGGAATTTGAAGAAAACAGAACGTCATTAATCTTTATATTGGTCCATGTCCCTAATATCTAGGCGATACAATTTCTATACTACCTAGTCATCTTTCGTTTCCTTAAGGCGCAGATAAGAGGGACACCGTAAAAACGACCTGTTTTTCGTTGCAGAGTTAGCCGTATTGCTACTCATTACAATTCCAAAAAAAATACAGTGTATAGTCAAATGTATAGGTAAAAGACTTATGCAAAAATATTTTCTAAAATTAATCAAGAACCTCGAAAAAAAAAATCACAAAATCACACGAAAAAACTTTTTCGTCTCGAAATGCTCAATATTTTGAGCGATAACTGTTATTTTTTTTTTTACTATCAGAAAGGAAATTTAACCAACTAAAGACATTTATGTAAAAATATTTTAACATTACAGCGTATTTTTTTTTTTAATAAATTAAATCTGCGAACTATCGTTCATATTGGCAGTCACGAGAATCAAACGCATCCCTATTTTCAACCTTATTTGTTTAGGCGATGAGTTAAACGCGCGCTCAAGGGCGCGGACAGTTAAATAAAATAAAATAAATTGTGTTTTATTTCAGGCAAAATACCCATAATGAGAGAATAATAAAAATACAAATACTTAGCACAGAAATCATTAAAAACATCATCAAAACACACACATAAATTAAAAATCCATAAAATGTCAAAAATACATAAAAATCAAAATAACATTACAAAATTATCATCAAAATATCACTAAAATGTCAATAAATAAAAATCATCTAAAAGTAAAAAGCACATTAAATATCATTAAAACTTGTTAATAATCATCAAAAATCGTTAAAAAATATCAATAAAATTCATTTAAAATCATCAGTAAAAACATCAATAAAATTCATTACTAAAATTCATTTAAAATCATCACAAATCATTGTCATTTTCTGTTCCCGTTTAGGTGAACAGAAATCCAGTGCAAAAATATAGGGCTTGTCAGATTGCACGAGACAGCCCTCAAAATGCTATTACTGGAGCGTCTCAAACTTTGCCAAAAGGATGCTACCCTCGACCTGATAATGGCATAGAAATCAGGTACCCTCGCGTCTGCAAACATGCTCGAAGCACTGCAATACCTTGGCAGTTTCATAAGGGTTCGGTAAGCGTTATTGTACTGAACCCTTAATGAGTTGTACATCTTTTTTGTGAAGTTGCACCATAGTTGACAGGTGTACATTGACATACAATAGGCTCTAAATAAGGTGTTTTTAACGTCCTTGGCGCACTTCACAAATTTGCGCGCGAGCATGTTACTCCTAACTGAGAGGGCCCTACGCTCTCTTTCTATGTCGCAGTCGTCTTGGAGTTTGTCCGTTAAAATGTGCCCCAAGTATTTAAACTGCTTGACCACTTTTATAATCGCACCATTCAAAAAAAGGCTGGGTATGTTCCCCGGACCAGTCCCAGACCTAAATACCATGGATTCTGTTTTCAGAACGTTGTATTTGAGTCCATGAGCATTAGCATAATGCTCACAGACACACAACAGTTTCCTCAAGCCTTTGATCGAGGGACTCAAAAGAACCATGTCATCAGCATAACTCAAGCTATTCACGCAGACATTGCCTAAGTGACATCCAACTTTAGTTCTCCTGAGTTCCTCGATCAAACCATTGATATAAAGATTGAAAAGGTCCGGAGAAGTCAACCCTCCTTGACGCACACCGCAGTCCAGCTTATAACTGCTAGATAGAGTGTCACCCCATTTGACTTGATTAGTTTGGCCCCCGTACCAGAATCTCAACAGATCTACGATTCGGTGTGGTACTTCCGACTTCTTTAGTTTGTCCCAGAGGATTTCATAATTTACCAGGTCAAAAGCCTTGCTCAGGTCTAAGAAGCAAGCATATACCGAGGTTCTCTGGTGGGTGTAGTAGGCTACCGTACTCTTAAGGCTAATAATCGCAGAGTCTGTTGAGAGCCCGGGTCGGAAACCAAACTGTGCATCGTCAATTTTTATGTTTTTTTGCACTTGAGGCTGTAAGAGACGCTCCAGCACCTTGCCTATAACCGTACCGAGTGAGATAGGTCGGTAATTACTAGATGCACTCAAATCGCCCGTCCTATTTTTGACTATCGGAACTACCACAGTTCTCATTAAAAGTTTCGGCAAGTAGATGTATTTAACACACAAGTTAAAAAGCTCACATAAATGTGGGAACAAATTGGCGCTTCCCCAGACAAGGTGCTCCACACTGAGACCATCGTGTCCAGGTGACTTACCACGCTTCATATTCCTCACGGCTGAGATCACGTCGTCAAGCGTAAAAGGTGGCAGTGGCTCAGACACGATGGTTTCATTGCTGTGTTTACAATCGACTTGCAGGGGGTCAACTTTAAATTTACTAGCAAACAAATTAGCTATTTTACCTGGTTCCTGCAATCCATCGACAGAGACAGGGAGGCTCTGTTTAAAATTAAACTTTTTTGTCGCGTTCCAAAACTTAACAAAATTCTTTTCTCTTTTGTGCAAAGCCAAAATATTCATTTTTATAGAATCCTCATTTTTCTGACACCATTTGATCTTATTTTTAAACATAGAACGACTATTACGCATGTTTTCAAAAATTATACCTTGTAAAGGCCTACCAGCCTCCACCCAAACCTTGAAGTGGAGCCTGGCAGTTTCATGATAGTCCCGCACATGGTAGTTCCATCCAGTCACCTTTTTGCATCGCTTCCGTTCACCTAAACGGGAACTCAGTACAGCCGCAGTCTGCAGTGTATCAACGATATACGAATAATACAAGTCAATGGATTCACAATATTTGTCATAATGTTCGCAGTTTATATTATTAGCACAGGCACACTTAAACATATTAAAATCGTCACATAGTTTATTAGAGCAATTTATTTGGTATGCATTAATTTGGTCTTTGGTACGCTTGCCCCATCTAATTCCCTTTTGGTGGTTACTGGTGTCAGCGAAAGCCGTCTCAACATTTACACAGGATATATCGCAAATAATTCGCAAGGGGTAGTGATCGGACCACATGACGTCATGTATAACGTCAGCCGCTATCACAGTATCCCAAGCAGCCTTAGTTGCAATGCAGTGGTCTAGCCACCGCCGACACCCATGTGACTCACTCATAAACGTAAAAGTTTCTGACTCTAATCCAAGCAAATTAATATCGACACATTCCCACTCCATATCTGTACAAAACTTAATCAGCTCAAGACCAAACTTAGCTGAAGGGTGCGCATTAAAGTCACCCATCACATAAACACATTGCGCATCGCCCTCTTCTATAATTGCGTTTATTGCACCCAAACAATCAATAAACTCAGTCAGATTATCGACGTTGTCAACAGGCATATACACATTAATAACTATAACGCATCCCAGACCAGTCGCTATTCTCACAGCCGCTAGGCGGTCACTATTACAAGTAATAGGCGAGACATAAGGAAACTTAGATTTGTTCCACATAATGGCTAAGCCCCCATATGGCCTACCCCTTAACATCCCTGCTGAAGTATCGACAGAAGACTTGGCCACACACCCAAAATCTTCATTAATTTCATTTACAAAATTTAAGTCGTGTCAAATTAATGTCGCCTTAATACTGAGGATTGCGTCGCGATCACAAACGATGCGTGTCACAGTAATACGATCTTCCGCAGAGGGTAAACCGCTTGGCACAAGCTGCCTCCAACAGTCTTATTAATAGTGACTGGCCATCTTGCTGGTGCTCTTCCTTGAGCGTTTTTTCTTCTGCAAAGTTGAATTCGAATCCGACTCGGCTGGGCAGCGTTTGGGAAGCTGAGAAGTATCTTCTCGTCCAACTTACCCCAGTGTCTCAAGACGAAAGTCTATGACCAGTGTGTGTTGCCAGTGATTACATACGGGACCCAAACGTGGTCGCTCACAATGGGGTCAATGGGCCTCATCAGAAGGCTTAAAGTCACCCAAAGGGCAATGGAGAGGGCTATGCTCGGAGTTACCTTGCGCGATCGAATCAGAAATGAGGACATCCGCATGAGAACCAAGGTTACCGACATAGCCCGAAGAATTGCCAAACTTAAGTGGCAGTGTGGGCAGGGCACATTGCTCGCAGAACGGATGCCCGATGGGGCCGGAAAGTTCTGGAGTGGCGACCGCGAACCGGAAGACGTTGCGTTGGAAGACCTCCCAGTAGGTGGACCGATGACCTGGTGAAGGTTGCGAGGATACGCTGGATGCGAGACGCACGGGATCGGTCAAATGTGGCGACACTTAGGGGAGGCCTATGTCCAGCAGTGGACGTCTTTCGGCTGAAATGATGATGATGATGATGAAAGTTGAAATTACCCATAGGCGGCACTTATGTAGGAAAATCTAGTTAGGTCATCGTAAAGGAGACTAGATACCTTCCGCTTTGGAGTTCACTCTTATCGGTGAATGCAAGAGTACAACACAACAACAACATTCCACAACAACAACATCATCATCAACATTTTCGGGAGTCAGTTTTGTCAACTGATAAAATGTGGGAGTGTCTATCTACAGATATTTGACGTCTTTTGTTTTATGTGTAGATAACTTTGTCTAAATCTTTGAGAAAACACGTTATGTTATCACGTTTACTTACTTCGGAACTTCTCAATAGTCAACCACATTCTAACCGCTACGTCTTTCCTTTACCAGTGCTTCCGGAAACCTGTTTCTACCAACGATGTCTGGGCTGCCACCCCGAGCAGATGATTCCACATGGCGTCCCAGTGGAGTGCCAGCCTTCCAACTGGGTGTCAGCGACATGGGTACATAACTACGGGCATCCACCGCCGAGCACTGACTCTAGGATACCTATCGAGTATCGCTGCTTGAAGATGGTCGCGACACCAGATGATAAGACTTGTAAGTTTAAAGAGATAATGATTTATCTTTATTTGTTTTTTACTTTGAGGTAGGTTTGGCGCAAGTGAATGAATACGCAAAACGTTAAGGAACGTAGATCGCGTGACGCAGCGGAAATAAAGATAATTTATAAAGGAACTCAAGTTTTGTACAGTATCCTATTCTAGTTAGATGGTGATTCCATGTTTTTTAAATCCGTTCGCCTAGCGTAGAGAGATACGTAGGTACCTACGTAAAACAGGACTCGCTGTCCATGTTTTTATGGGCATTGAAGTTATCGCTACTATCACTCACAACAACAGCCTAACTTTTGTCAACGATGTTGTGGTCGACTTTCAATTGAACCATATGCACCTGACATCAATAATATTATAAAAGGAGTGTTTCTACCTGATTGTGTATGGAAAAACCTCGTTTGATACACATGGGCATTAGTTACTGCAGTTCTCGGCTCCATAAAAACCTCACCTAGGGCTCGGTTCTGAATTTCGCCTCGAATGCAATAACAAGGTTTTCTCACTTACATCAAAATGTAGTACTTCCTACCTAAAATAAAACCTATCCATAAATCTTTCATTATGATTATTTTCAGTCGGCAACACAGTGGATACCCTCCGAGGCTGCATCCCTCGAGCACAAGTAGACTCGGTGTGCATGGGCCTCCTAGCCGTCGAGAGAGCAAGAGGTCACAGCGACGCGCGTTGCTTCACATGTAACGGGAACAATTGCAACTCTGCAACGCAAGCGACACTACCGCTACAAGCAACGATAGCATCTCTACTACTATATTTTGTTCTTAAGTGAATTTGGAAAAAAATAAGGGAATTTAAAAAAAAAGAGTGCATAATAAACAGTTAATTTAATGACATAGATTCTCATATAATTTAATACATTTTTATTGTACATTTTATACTTTTTTTTGTAAATTGATGACAACATTTGTCAAAATAAAAACATTGAAGTTATAAAAGCATTTTATGTTATTAAAATTTGTGCCAAGTAATTGTGATGGTACGCTGGGGACTAACTCCTTAAAGATAAATCAATTTTTTTTCAAAAAGCACCTTGGAGTATAGCGAAGCTACCAAGAAACCTTGTCCTCAGGACAAGATTGAAGTCAAGAGTAGGCCCATATAATATATAAAAAAAACATCGATCGTACAGTTAAATATTAGGTATTATTTTAGGTTTTCACAAATATAAAGTAAATTATATAAAAGGCTAACTAGATTGTCTACTACGTTAAAAAAGCATGATTGACAAAATATATAACTATTTATTTATTTAGAACCTATTGAATGCTTGCGAAGTGGTAACTGGAATGTATCGCCAAAATACTGTATTATTTAACTTAATAAACTAGATTAATCCTAGATTACAACAGAGTCAGATTTAAGACTAGAAGAAGTTAAAAATAAATGCAGAACATGAATTAAAAATTCGATAGAAAATATACGTTTATAAAAATAATTGTAGGTGTGTTTTGGGTTTGGCAATTAATCCTTTAAACTAGGTATAAATAAAAAACCGGCCAAGTGCGAGGTGTAGTCGCACACCGAGGTTTGCCTATAAACTTGTATGTAAATATTTTTTTCCTTTACAACATGGAAGAACCCAAAAAATAGAACTACACAAAACATTCGACAGTTTTTGAATTCATTATTAAAAGAGTCCTTAGTGCCTTTTTTTTTGGTGGGTGGAAAATCATCGAATAACCCCCCCCCCCCCCCCCCCCCGCTCTTGGGCAGAGCGAAGGGGAGTGTCAGACTTCTACTGACTAAAAACCAAACCCATGTTCCTTCTTCGCCCTTGTGTCGGAGCCCCGTTAACCTTTCGACAATCCACAGCCCCGACGGGCGTCCTTAGTGCATAACAATAAGATCGATTTTACTAAAAACCATTTTATATCAAAAAGATTTAACAGAACACAATTTATTATGCTACACATGGAACAGTTTAAGAAACCTAAACATATTATTATTATTTTGCAGAAGTTAAGGTTAATAATCACAACAGTGGAATGTTATTTTAGCAGTAATGGCTGCCGCTATTTTGTACATTCGACCGCGTAATTGCTTTATCACCTTTGGCAAAAAAACGTTTTGTATCTAAAGTGAAAGTTCATTATGATTGTAACTAAACAGGCTGGAAGGGACGCCGATAAAACGTTTATCACATATTCACACATTCCATTCGACACCCCGCATAGATATTATTCATCAATTCAATTTGAAACATTATCAGTGGATTTTTTTTTGGCAATTACCACATAAAATATTTTAGAGGTTTTACTAAAGAAAGTATATATTCGTTTGTGCGTCAATGTACCTTCCACGTTGTAAATTATTAATTACGCGCCAATATTTCTCTAAAGCACTCTACACCTCAACTTTTATGACGTGCTTGTGATATCAATCCTAGGGTGGTAAGGCAATTACGACGTCGACTAAAACTATCTAATAGTAACTTAAATTATTAGCTATTACAAAAATACCTATGAAGTTAATAATGTTAAAAATCACAACAGGTATTGCTCCTACAAACTAGTAATTTCATTTCAAAATAATATCATTATAAATCACAGGTGCTAAATATAACTATTATAAGTACCTTCAATATTATATTGTACAACATTGTTAACTTATTTATTGATAAAAGATTCCGAATCAGACTCAAATAATATTAAGTACTTATATAAAATCTCATTTTGCACTAAAATTAATGTACTTTTAGATTCCTGGCCTTGTAGTGTAATTTTTCTGTTATTTTATTGCTTAGCGTATTTTTTTATTAATTTGAACTACCTAGTTTTATCACAAATTAACGCCAAGGCACGCGATTAAAGTACCAGATTTGTTTTTCATCTTTCATGCACTTTTTTGATGTTAGAGGATCACCAACCCCACGAAAGTCTTTCGTCACCACTAAAGTGAGACATAAACCGTCCTGAGTTTTTAATCTGGGGCCTTTCTGTTCCCAGATCTGTTTACTACTACCACTGCAGCTTTTCCATAGGGCTCGTCCATTCCCTTGCTGCAAACATAGGCCTTCGTCAGCCATGATTTTCCCCTCTGGAGTGAAGACCACTAAACTTTCTAAGCCCATTGTCTCACAGTCAACTGCGACGGCTGGACTTCCCAGGCCTACTGTTCCAACAGTAACGCCTATGCAAGCACCTTTTTCATTTTTTATTTTCCCGAACCATCTCTGGTCAGTCGGGAAAAAGTGTTGCGGCCACACGGTTTTTAAGTACCATCCAAAGCTTTTGCAGTTTAAGTTCTTTCTTAATTCTACTCTATCGCCGACTGACTGTTGGTCGCGGATTGCAGCTACTTCTGGGTTGAATTTGAAGAAGAAATCAGCCCATTCGTCCATCCACACCGTGGCTGCTCGCGCTAGGTTTGCATGTAGAACTTTTGTAACCCCTCCAGGGTACTTGTAAGGGCTGTGACTCCTAAATATATGTCCGACTCTAGAGCACGATGTTATTTCGACTCTTGCGCCGCATTGCCACGCTCGCCAGGACAGTTCTAAGTTTTCTGCTCCCCATATGATCATACCTTCATCGTAGCCACCTAGACGCCAAAAGAGGCTTTTGCGTACTGCGAAAAGGCCTCCTGCCATGGCAGGAGTTGGGTAAGGTTTTGAAGGGTTCTCTGACTTCTTTTGAAGGACTTCGGTACTTGGTATGAGCCACCGGAAGTGCAGTCTCCAGCTGAAGGCGCCCCAGTGAGCGTCGATGCTCTTCGTGTATGCCAGAGTGTCTGATGATAGCAGGTCTATGTGTGGACATATGAAGACATCGTCGCTTCCTGCACGATCTAGCAGAGGTTCGAGCCATCCTATCGTGACCTGGAATTTAATTTAACAATTTAATTATTTTTCCATGACAGAATTGTTGTTAACGGATATCCTATATTTAGTAGGGAAAGATCAAAAAAAAAAAAAAATAGGAACAAAAACATAATATTTACAAAAGTTTGTGTTCGTTAGCAACCGCATTAGTATGGAATACTGTGTCGAGGACAATATGAGACAGTTTCTTCGTTTGGAATCTGACACGCATGTCTTTGTCTAACAAAAAGAACCGACTTTTATTTATTTTATTATTTTTACTTTCTTTAGTGTTTTTTGGAACTCTGTTTTTTTACACAGCCGAACACAGAATTTCCTCCTTTTCTGTTAAATCAAATAAATGTTTTTAAAAATTGTTGCTAGTCTACACTCACCTCGCAGTGAGCATCAAGGAAGACCAGGACATCACCAGTAGCTTTCCTGGCGCCCATGAGCCGAGCGCCTACCAGCCCCGTCCGCACAGGGTTCCGTAGTACTTCCACGTTGTCCAACTTAGCCACAGCCTCGTCGAGCTCAGCGTGAAGGTATCTCCTTTCACTTGCATCGTCTACTAGAATTATCTGGAATTTAAAAGTAAACGTTTTAAAAAAATGAGATGAAATGCAGAAATTGCGACGGAATACACATTGAAAAGAATCAGAAATCAATCATTGATCTCGATATTGCGGGGTGGGACCAAAAATTACATCCTCCTTTGGAATTTTTGTTCTCTAATCGTGTAAACTGCCAGCTATTTACTGGCGTATTTTTTTAATGATATCAGTTCTCAGTTTTTAAATTACTGTTTAATTTTTTTTTATACAAATAGCCTTTGAGGATCCCACCGCTGGGACACAGCCGTTGAGAGGAAGTGAGCGATAATATCCACCACGCTGAACAACATAACAACAAACTCTTGATAGTTTCACAGAGGCACGTATTGTTTCCAACATCTATCTTGGAAACAATGTTGTTATCGGTATGTCGGTTTAATCAGCGCTGAAATGTAGCCTGCATATTAAATTGATTTTGACGCGTATTTTCATTACCACGCCCACGCAAGAACATAGTAATTTAGTAGACTTACTTAAACAGAGATTAATTTACGACTCATTTAGATATCGACTGCTAAATATATGATGAGGTCCTGGTTTCGATTCCCAGATAGGGCAAGGTGTTATTGGGCTTTTTACATCAGTTTTTTTTTAAATAGCAGCCACAGTCTGGATTTGAGCCCGGTTGATGGCAATAGGCTCGCTACTTATAACATGGGACTTAAAGATAGCTATTAAGATGCGTTTGTAGCTACTATTAAATACATCTCTCGTCGAACCCTTCGGGTATTACAGGCGTGACAACCAATGTATTCAACAAAGTAAGTGCAATGACACCTTGTATTGTTTAAACGATGTCATTTACCTTCTTCTGCAACACTAATTATAATTCCCTTTTGTTCTCGACACCATAGTAACAAATTACGACATTGATAACAATATTGTCGCTTTCCCTCTAGACTCATAACATTAGTTTTAAAATTTCAACTGAATTTATCAGAATGATTAAAACTGCTAAGCAAGAGGTCCTGGGTTCGATTCCCGGGTCGGGCAAGGTGTTATTGGATTTTTCCTTCAGGAATTTCTCAATAGCAGCTACGGAGTCTGGATTTGTGCCAGTTGATGACTATAGGCTTCCCTTATTACACTTAAACGTAACTGCCAAAATGCTGGTGTACTACATTATAGGTGTATAATCTCTGTTTTTCTAAACTCACAATTTAATTATTATTTATTTACGAAACCCTAAAACAACAAGCAAAATTGATCAATTTTGGAGTTTCACAGGCGTGATGATAATATTTGACGTATATTACCTGCTGTAACAGTTTAGGCGGAGACCTCATCAGGACAGACATGACGGTTCGCATGAGAGTGGACCACGCTTCATTGTGGAACACTATGATCACCGTCGCAGTCGGCAGGTCGTCTATGTCGAACTCAACCTCTTTGCAGCTGGAACAATTAAAACAAAACTCGATAAAGTTGGTGTAATTTTCAAAAGCACACTGGGTTGACGATGAAGGTTGACGATGTCTTTTGTCGCGGGATGAGTAGGGTTGCTAAAATTCCGGAATTTTCTGGACAAGTCCTGAATTTAAGCTTAGTGTGACCGGGCATAAAATTGAAGTCTATATTGCACTGTAATTTATCACCTAGTCTTATTATGTAACTAGCGTTTATAATTCATATTTTAAGCACACCGCAGTGTCCTGAAACAAACTGTTTTCTATCTATCTATATAAGGTCCCCTTAAAATAGGTCGACAAATTTACAAATAAAATTACAATTAATATTATATTATATTATTAATATTATTATTTTTAATTTAATTTTTATTATTTATTTACAATTTTATTATAAATAAAAAAAGAGAAGTCCTGACTGACTGACTGACTCATCAACGCCCAGCCCAAACCCTTGGACCTAGAAAGCTGAAATTTTGCACAGAGGTTCCCTGTATAATGTAGACAAGGAATAAGGAAGGATTTTTCGAGCCCAACACACACCGGCGGAGGCGCGGCGAAGATACTGAGAATAAAACAATTTAAAATAAACCTTAACTCCTATGACATGCGGTTGAAAACGGCATGCTAAGCGAGACGCGCGCGGCGAGCCGTCAAGCTGCCACGTGAGCAGACAAGAACCGCGCTTCGCCGCGCCTGTTAAGGTTTATTTTAAATTGATTTATTCTCAGTATCTTCGCCGCGCCTCCGCCGGTGTGTGTTGGGCCTAAGGGAGTTAAATAGGGGATGAAAGTTTGTATGGAAAATCGTCATTTACACGCGGGCGAAGCCGCTGGCAAAAGCTAGAAAAATATATTGTTGTAAAAAAATACCACAGTACCAACCCTACGGATAAGAGACGCACGGAATCGGTAAATATGGGAGAAGAAAATAAAGGTTTCTATACCCTGCAGGATATGATTCCGGGCTGAAATGTTGATGACGTAATGTCGAAAGTGACATAATAGGATAAACGCAGAGCAGGCAGCAAAATATTTGAGCATGTTATTATTATATAAGCCTATATTGTCCCAGGGTAAAGGTCTCCCTTCCCACCTTCCACGCGATTATAGGCCAATCCTTTGAGCATGTGCTTTGCAGTTATATACGTGTTTAAATACAGAAGCTAACGAGCATATCGAACTTCCCATAAATCATCTATTGTTCGCTATTCCAAGCTCTATGTTCCTATTCCATTTTTTAATTTAAAAAAAACTGCTTTATTAGACAGCGGTAATAATGATACTGTATGCACTGACCCGTATAGCCGAGTTAATTGAAAGTCAGAACACTCAGTTCAACTAAGTTATTAAAAGGTACATTTGAACGTCGAACTTTACAAGGAGTTGAAACTGATACTACTTCCTCATTCGCAAAGGTTTCATATGTTTACGAATGAAGGTTGAAATTGGTTTAAGCAATTTATTTTTGTTGACCAACTCGCCTAGCCATTTTCCAGCCATGTTGGGGTCGGCTTCCAGTCTTACCGGATGCAGCTGATTACCAGTATTTCATATGAAGCGACTGCCTATCTTACCACCACAACCCAGTTAGCACTGGGTAACTGGGTAATACGATATCCCTTGGTAAGACTAGTAGTCAGATTTTCGGGTTACTGACTACCTGTAACGACTGTCAAAGAAGTTCAAATGACAGCTGGGACCAACTGTGCTTTCCGAGGCACGGAGAAATCTCGATATGTAATGGGTGGTCACCCATCCACAGACCAACCTAGCCAAGCGCAGTTTAACCTGAAGATCGTCCCCGAGCGGCTGTTATTATTTAGCTACAAGCTGCAGGGGCTGCTTTGATGCTGAAGAATCAGCCGCCCACGTCATCCTGGAATGCGAGGTCGTGGCTACTCAACGCAGACAAATCCTCGGAACGGTGAGGTCGCTCCGCGAAGCCTGTGAAGCTCCCAGGAAACTTCTGTGCTTCTGGGCGGAGCTAGGCTGGCTATCTTAGCCAGGACACCTAAGCACAACGGACCGATCAAGAGTCTAAGTGCGGAAAACGGAGTCCCTACTCTACTCTACTCTACTACTTAGCTACAAGCTCATTTTTGTTGTTTGTCCAACGTGTTTTAAAAGCTACAATCGTCGATCATCAGCCAACGTTAACGAGTCGATCACACCCTAATACGCATCACAGAATTCACAGACAAATACTAACAAATGGCATTGTAGTGATAGACTAATCACATTGTAACCCTATTGTGCTGTATTCATGTGTGAACTGTGAAACGACAGTTATCTCACCGTTCACATAGCCGGGCCTTCGATCTCTGATGGGCCTAACGGAATTGAGTCTGGATCCAACATAGACCGCAAGTGATGTGAATTATTGTGAATCAATCAAAAAATTGTGCCGAAGTCGAAGATTGTAACTTTGATGGCTGTAATCTCGAAAACGTGACGTTAGAGAAGAATTTTTCTCTCATAAAATTCTTGTTTTATATGGATGCAGTCATTGATAAATACAGGGTTTACTAGTCGACTAAGCCCGTCAAAGACCTAGGGCGGCAAATCTAAATGAGGCCTCCAGTCTAAGAAGTGTGTTGAAGTAATTTTACAAGCTTTTTATTCAGTTTACGTTTGTATTGTAAGCGTTTATGTTTATTTAGTAAAAATTGTGTTAGGAAAATAGAATTTCGACTTAAATAAACATACATAGATGGATATGGATGAGGAAAAAAAAACGAATCGATCGCCTAAAAACCAATTAGTAAAAAAAAATATGATAGGATGAGGAAAATAAAAAATCCTAATCAGTCGGCCAAAAACCAAGTGACAAAATTAAATAGTTTTTCAGTAAGTATCTAGCTGTATGTAGCTAATTAGATAATTATGCATAATTGTATATTGCTTATTACACGTGTTTTCGTTTCACACGCCAGGGTCGTGTATAGATGACAAATGAAAATGTGCCCAATACGCCACCGACGCGACGTCTATAAACGACAAAAACCGTATTTTTTTTTCTTTTATCTGCTTTTTAATACAAAATAGTGTTTTCTTTTGAATTTTTTTTTCAGTTGAAAACACGAACAGATTAACGAATCGCCTTTGATTCATTGTATTTTATCGGTATGGGATTATTTTGTGCGGGACCTCCTAACTACAAACCACCTCATAAATAGGTATTATGCAAATTTTAAAGCATTGTTCAGGACTTGATCATGGGAACATGGAAGCGTTTGGAGGTCCCCGGAGACCAGAGGCCTTGACTGACTTCAAAACCAAAGAAGTCACCGTTATTAGTCCGTCAATATCTAGCCACTGCATGCACTGTGGTCTAGATTGTGTTTTGATGGTTTTCAACTCGGTAACGTGACGCTTTAGATTCCTTTAAAATATTGTTACGAGCTGGGTATGGGATAAATAAAATCACTACCAATTAAACACACGAATTAACTTTATTACTCAATAAACACTTATTCACAATCACTTCAATACTACTGAACGCTTTATCGTACTAGATTTCACTTCAATCCTTTCGTTGTCTCGCTTAAAAGTAGACTGACTCACTTCGTCCTCAATCGGTCCTTTTATACCCAAGCAAACAAAAGACATTCGAGATAATTCTCTATTATTCAAGAAAGCATCCACAAAAAAACATTAACAAAAAAATAAACTTAAAGATAAAAGAACCGACAAGGAAGAAGTTACTTAACGTCGTCGGCATACGGTCGAAATTACAATGACAACTGCCGGCGACTCCCGGCGCCTGACCTTGAATACAATGTAAGTTCTATACCTACTACGGAAATAGGTACCTAAAAGAATGAACTCGTATTTTCTAGGTACTACACAGTTATTAGCGCGGTTTCTCGAAGATTCTAGATGACCGTCGTAACACTGCCCCCTCCTTAGACATGCTCGTCCCGAGCATCATTAGCCCCGTAATATCGCGCCAGTCGGTCCACATGCACAACCTTAGGCGCACCTCGCGAACCCTTCTGTATTCGGTAGGTGACATCGTTGATCCTGGTTACAACTCTGTATGGTCCATCCCATTTTGCTTGCAATTTCGGAGACTTTCCCTCGCTCCGCACTGGGTTATGCAACCACACCAGCGAACTTTCGTCGAAACCACGACTGTTTGCCTTCCGGTCATAACGAGTCTTCATCTTCTCAGACATCTGTTGCCCGGATTGCCTGATATGCTCATACACATCATTTAACTTATTACGCAGGTCATTCGCGTAATCCGTTACACTGCGTGGGACATCAGGGGGAGTTCCGGTTATTAAATCTGCAGGCAACCGTAATTCCCTTCCAAAGTTCGCGAAGGCTGGAGTTACAGTCGTACTTTCGTGAACTGCACTCCGATAGGACAGAAGAAACGGCTGTATGTGCTTGTCCCAATCCCTTTGCCTGCTTTCCACGACTTTAGCCAGATATCTCTCCAATGTCTGGTTGAATCGTTCCACCATTCCATCAGATTGTGGGTGGTAAGAGGTGGTCCTGGTTTTGTGTGTACCCATCAATCGACAAGTCTCCTGAAAAACTTGCGATTCAAAATTCCTTCCTTGATCGCTGTGAATTTCTAAGGGTACTCCAAAACGACAGAAGACTTCCTGAACCAATTTATCCGCGACTGTTGTTGCTTCTTGGTTAGGAATGGCGAAGACTTCTGGCCACTTTGTGAAGTAGTCCATGACAACCATGAAGTACTTGTTTCCGCTATCGCTTTCTGGAAATGGTCCCGCAACGTCCAGTGCTATCCGCTCCCAGGGGGCTCCCACGTTGTACACTTTTAATGCACCTCTGCTTCGCTTGTGAGGTCCTTTCACAGCCGCACAGCTGGTACATTTGCGACACCAGTCCTCCACATCATCTCGACAGTGGATCCAGTAAAAGCGCTCTCTGATCTTCAGTAGAGTCCTTTTCACCCCCATATGTCCTCCTGAGCATCCATCATGGTAGAGCCGTAAAACATCCGGTACCTTAGCTTTAGGGACAACCATTTGTAGATGACAGCTGTCCCCTCGAGCGTTTTCCCATTTACGGCACAAGACTCCATCCTGGATCTCCAAACTGTTCCATTGTGCCCAATAACTCTTCGTGATGGAACTCATCGCAGCCACATCACTCCACTTGGGCTTCGGAGCACCAGCTTTGATCCAGTCGAAGATTGGCTTGATGTCCGAGTCATTTTGCTGAGCCTGCTGTATGGTTTCTTTCCATTCGTTGCTGAGATCTGTTCTTAACCTCCTCACAGACACTACTGCCTTAGCTTCTTGCCTAGGGCTCTGCATACAGTCTTCACGCCAAGGTCTTGAAAGTTCATCATTGTTACCGCGAGTTCTCCACTGTTGCTGGGCAGTCATATCAGTCGCCTTTTCCCGCTGTGATTGGTCTTCCCTCGGTGTGCGTCGCTTTTTACAATTTGGCCGTAGATGACCACTTTCTCCACAAGCGTAGCACCTAGGGCTGTACTTTTGCGGGCGCTGGCGTACAGGTGTTACCACAACTTGCTTAATGTAGTGTGAGCGATGGTCTTGTCTCACTGCTTCTACTTCTAAAGCATGTGTTAAAGCGTTCTTCAGCGTCTTATGATGTCCGAGTCTCACAGCGGCTCTCACTTCCAAGTCGCGTATTCCGTCGACGAACGCCTGTACCAAGTTTCCATCGATGAGTGCAGGGGCAGACCGGTATGCTTTCCGAACCATCGTTTCAACTTCCAGAGCCCACTGCTGTAAGTTCTCGGCACTACGTTGAACGCGTTCTCTCAATTTAGCACGAAAAACATGCTCCAGGTGCGCGTCGCCGTATCTGGACTCTAATGCCTCCAGCAGCTGTTCATAGGTCACATCCTTCCCGAGTGCCTCAAGAATGGTAAGGGCCTGGTCTCGAAGACCCAAAGTGAGCGCGGTCATGGCTTGCCCTTTGGTCCACCCATTCGCCTTCATAACGGCCTCGAATTGGATTTTATAGGCCGACCATGAAGATGTTCCGTCGAATGGAGGCACTTTAAACCCGCGCACCGAAGGGGCAGCAATCACTGAAGTTACAGACCCGTCTCCAACTTTAATTTCACTTAAGGCCTTCTTCACATCGGCGATCTGATTTTCGGCCTTTGCGATACGGTTGTCGTGCTGCTGTACCTGCTCCTTCATCACGCTCAGCTCTTTCCCAACTGATGCGTGAAGATCTTTTATCAGGAGCATCTGTTCCTCTTGGCGCCGGACCTGCTCCTCTTGACGGCGAGCCTGTTCCTCCTTGTCTCGTTGCAACTGCTCCTCCAACCGACGGGCCTGCTCTTCTTGACGGCGGGCCTGCTCTTCTTGACGGCGAGCCTGCTCTTCTTGACGGCGAGCCTGCTCCTCTTGAAGGCGAGCTTGCTCCTCCTTATCTTGTTGCCGCTGTTCCTGCAACTGGCGAGCCTGTTCCTCCTTGTCTCGTCGCAACTGTTCTTGCAACTGGCGTCCCTGTTCCTGCAGCAGCGCCATTAAGGCAGACATGTCTGGCACTGCTGATACTGGAGAAACGCCAGATGAGCCAGCGACTGGCTCTGACGTAGGCTGGACAACGCCCGGTGTCTGTGTCGGAGAGTCTCCAAATCGCCTTTGGTCCATACCTTGCTGCCGCTGACTCCTCGTACGGATACTATCCGTATCGTCCTTCGGTAGAATCGGCATTATTTATCCCCGCTTCTGACACCAAATTGTTACGAGCTGGGTATGGGATAAATAAAATCACTACCAATTAAACACACGAATTAACTTTATTACTCAATAAACACTTATTCACAATCACTTCAATACTACTGAACGCTTTATCGTACTAGATTTCACTTCAATCCTTTCGTTGTCTCGCTTAAAAGTAGACTGACTCACTTCGTCCTCAATCGGTCCTTTTATACCCAAGCAAACAAAAGACATTCGAGATAATTCTCTATTATTCAAGAAAGCATCCACAAAAAAACATTAACAAAAAAATAAACTTAAAGATAAAAGAACCGACAAGGAAGAAGTTACTTAACGTCGTCGGCATACGGTCGAAATTACAATGACAACTGCCGGCGACTCCCGGCGCCTGACCTTGAATACAATGTAAGTTCTATACCTACTACGGAAATAGGTACCTAAAAGAATGAACTCGTATTTTCTAGGTACTACACAGTTATTAGCGCGGTTTCTCGAAGATTCTAGATGACCGTCGTAACAATATGTTTGTATTCATGCCAGATATTTTATGATTAGTACGAGGTTTAATGCGAGAAAAAACAAACGGCGGAATTTAAGCAGGCCAAATTGAATGCCGAATCAATTCATTTTTCATATTTGCCTATTTTGACGACATGATCATAATATCATTATACCAAACGAGATCGTGTGAACACACATGTGGTGGTTGTTCCGTCTGCCTCAGTTTATAATTTAACTCTCCCATGGTTCGCATCCTGGCAGCGCTAAATGCTGACTTTTTCTTGCGCTTGTATTTTGCTTTCCAGATTTTTCAGTCGGTTTTATTAGTTTTTTTGGATAATAAGTAAGACTGAATACCCCAATTAAAATTGTATAAAACTAAAATGAGGTAACTTCCATGGCAACACAAGAGCGCGGGAGGTAATACTGCGGTTTCTTTTCGGGAAATGACAGCCATAAACAAATAACTGATGATAGAACATCTAATGCCGAAGATGGTGTTGTCACGTTATAAAAGTTTATTAGATTATAGGGAATTTGTGGTAATTTAGGGACAAAAAAACATTTTAACAAAAATAAAACAGACTTCAACAACTTTTTTGTGTTTTATTTTTTGTTGAAGTCGGTTTTATTTTTGTTAAAAAGTTTTTATTTTTTACTTTTTAGTGGATCACATGTCACCATCATCACCTTCACAGCGGAGCGGCGTGATGTTATGTTATGAACTGGTGTAAACAATAGACAGACACGAGATTTCAGTAATCCCAGTTCATTTGCTATCATTTATTGAGGAGTTCAGTTGCCTATTTCCGAATTCATCAGATCTTTACCAAATTGAAATGGGTTCACTCTGAGAAAGTACCTACTCTTCCAAAAACTACTCAAATCACTTCAAGTGTGCCTATAAAATTTGAAGAGTTCTCTATTTCTTCAGGATCTCATCATCAGATCCTGACTTGATGATCATGGGACCACCTTTCAAACAAAACAAAAAAAATCTAAGTCGGTACAACCATCTTCGAGTAATCACACACATAAAAAAAAGATCGCCGACGAATTGATAACCTCCTCCTTTTTGAAGTCAGTTAAAATGTCATAACAATATTTTTAACGGCTTGTGTTTAAACGCCTACCAGAAAAGAACCTATTTCACTACCAAAAAAAATCGAAATGCCGGCCAAAATGGATTAATGCTCACCAAATTGTGTTTCCTAAAGTATTGTAGGAATGAACCTATAGTTAACAGCAGACCAAATATTTTATATAATCGCTAAATAGATGTCACCAATATTGTATTTCACGAGTTTCAATTTAGTTTTACTGAGGCAAAAAAGCTAACGGTCGGTCGTAATTTTTTTCTGAATATAGTCGACGGAGTCCCGCTTCGCGGGGCTCCTACTTCTGGGATGTTTAAAAAAAAAATAACCAGGAAGGGGATGGCGGGGCCTATTCGCTCGCTACGCTCGCTCACTTGACCCCGCCATCTCCTTCTAACCTAACCTGTCCGAGTCGGGGTGCCTCAAGTCCCGAGCTAACTTCGCTCGCTCTTGCATCCAAGTTTTCGTAGTAGCGGGTTCGCATACCCTACGATAATACGAACGATTACTCTAAAGCTATTATAAAACTGCCATTTTGGGTATTAATGTTACTACTTCAGAGAAACAGATTTGGAGAGCATTTATCCATTTTGGTAGGCAAAAAGAATATAAATACAACACGTACACACGGCTACACATCAAGCTATACAAAACCAGTTAATCTTGGCCTCACTTTACTAGATCTTTTCGCACAATGAACGATCAGATTATACTGGTTTTGTATAGCTTGATGTGTAGCCGTGTGTACAATTATTCTGATGAGTATCTAATTATTTTGGAACTTAAAACGTTGTTCTTTACGTACCTCGGCCTCGTTATAGAGAGGGTTTATTTTATTTGAAGTTAAAATATTTTATTTGGTACTTTACTGTACTTTAGTCTAGTAGGGTCTAAAAATCTTTTTTGGTTAGCATCTAAATTGTAGCCACTTTTAACCGACTTCAAAAAAGGAGGAGGTTCTATGTTCGTGTGTATGTATTTTTTTTTATGTATGTTACCTGATTTCTCCCCCATTTGTGGACCGATTCTCAAAATTCTTTTTTTATTTGAAAGAGTATACTCCTGAGGTAGTTCCATTTTAATTTGGTAAAGATCTGGTGCTTATCTTCGGAGATATACAATGGAACTCTTCAAAAATAGACGGCAAATCTGTCGTAATTGCTGGAATCGCTTGGATGTTTATTGAATACTAGCTGATGCCCGCGGCTTCACCCGCGTGGATGTCGTTCAAATTATATACTAAAACCTTCCTCTTGAATCACTCTATCTATTAAAAAAAACCGCATCAAAATCCGTTGCGTAGTTTTAAAGATTTAAGCATACAGACAAACAAACAGACAAAAATAGCGACTTTATTTTATACTATGTAAGGATACATTATCATGACGTAACATCACGCCTGTATGCTCTGAGGGGGTATGCAGATGTGTACAATACACTTTTTTTTTTGTATACTACGTTTTTGTGTATCGCGAATAACTTCGTCGTATACGAACCAATTTTGATGATTCTTTTTTTATTGGAACGGAGATACTTGAAGGGCCACCATGATATGGAAACCAGGACCTGGTGATGGAATCTCAGAGAAATCGAGGGCAACTTTCAAATTTCATAGGCACGTATTACGTGTTTCGTGCTTTTTCTGACGCTATACAAGTATTCGCATCTAGCAGTCATCACTTCATGTTGATGAACTTATGATGGAAGGTACTACTCCTCAATGGTTAGGAGTTGAAAGCAATAATCAGGGAATCTTGAAGGTTAAGGGTTAGGTGTCATAGTAAGTATTTCTAAAAGATATTACAACTAAAAATGAAAAAATAAAAAACTTTTTGCAAAAAAAAAACAACCGACTTCAAAAACACCAAAAAGTGAAAAATTAACTTCAGAAGAAAAATCAGCTTCTGAAGTCGATGGCAAAAAAAAACAAATTAAACAAAGAAATGTCACCGACTTCAGAAGCTGATTTTTCTTCTGAAGTTTATTTTTCACTTTTTGGTGTTTTTGAAGTCGGTTGTTTTTTTTTTGCAAAAAGTTTTTTATTAACTGGCATTCAGATGTTAATTAACAGCAAAACTAAATATGTATTTTATAGTTATCTTGCCTTTATCCCTCTGTATTAAGTTTATGTAAATTAAAAACGAAGTAATTGCTGCAGTTTCACGAAAAATCCAATTTATCAAAAACTTAATTCCAAATCATCATATTGTTATGTTCTTTTCATGATCTACAAACCCACATTTTGTCGGAATATGCCTCCTCTTGCCTCACACACAACTTGTACGGCTTTAAAAGCGACTATCCCCTTACATATTTTGGATTTCTTTGATACCCCCCTCACGGATCGGGCTGGTTTTTTAGCATATTCTATTGTTTGATGCTACGCACGCAAGCCTTTGCGCGCAAGTCCGGCTAGCTCTTGGCCAAAATTGACGGTAAATATTTATACATACTGATTATACAAACGTTGTCAGTTAAACGCTATGAACACATGATTTAATCAAAAAACGCTACAAAATTGACAGAAAATCAATAAGTATTGGTATTATTAACTGCCTCCGTGGTCGAGTGGTTTAGGCGTTTGACTTGTGACCTGGTGGTCGTGGGTTCGATTCCCACGGGAAGCATACTTTGTGAAGTTGTTTCCAGTTTGGTTAGGACATTGCAGGCTTGAATCACCTGATTGTCTGATAAAAAGATGGTTCCGTGCTTCGGAAGGCACGTATAAACCGGTGGTCCCGGCCTCCAAATGGCGGTCGTCAAACCATGTCAGAGGCCCTTGCGGCGGTTTAGAAACTCTGACACTAGGGTGTGTGGGGTCGTTAGACCTTACTGCCCACACGTTATGAAAAAGAAGAAAGTATTAGTACCTATTAGTACTGGAGACTTCAAAAATACGACAAACCAGATCATAACAGACAGTAATACTTATAATAAAAATATGATACTCAATACTCAATTCTTTATTGCATTCCACAATGTAGGCTTAGGTGGTAAACATTTTTGAAAAAAGTGACAATCATGGACCCTGTCGGGCACAGCAAAAGAAATATACGTGAAGTTATCTTATAATCTAAATTATTACACAAAAAGAAATATTAAAACTAACATCGCTACCATTAAAAGGAGATGGCTAAATGACTGCCTCCAGCAAGTATAGGATTCCCACACTGACTCGTAGTATTTAAACAATCAAACATTAATTATTTAGTGTTTAATAATTTCCTAGAAGTTGCATGAACTAAAGAAAAAGCAAAAATTAAATCTCTCTTTTCATTGACATAAAATTGTGAAATACTCGTAATACAGCTGCTAGTTGCTATAGCAACTGCAAGCTAAGGATGGTCCATATCGCTTTTCAGAATGTTAAATCGAAGTAGTACTTATATCGATTCTTGATAACAGTTATTAAAACGATTTATTTACTTGAAACTAAGAAGTGGTAATCAGAGTTTTTGGTGGGAATCTATGGCGTGCAATTCAGTGTCTTGTTTAGTTCCTTGTGTTTTGAAAATGGGGTTGTTTGAAAGTGACTGTCGATTCTACCCAATTCAGCTTAATTAAATCCTAATCAAATAAAACAAGGGATAGCTTCGAATTATGGGTTTTCATTTAATCGTGCTACATATTTTGCGAAAAATATGAACTGATGATTATTAAAAAGTAGTTCTATTTTTTTCTTTTAATCGTTTCGATTATTTTATTTCATCTCTAAAAAAAGCACACGTCATATGTCAGACGTCGTTTTAACGCTTTGCCGTTTATTTGTTCGTTGTGCTTTTATATTTTGAATTTCCACCCTCGCTTTGACCCTTTTGCTTCTCAACGCGGACTTGACTTGCAGTATATTCATCATGCTATACATGTACCTACTGCGGTAGGTATAACCACGCAAAGACTGCGGCGGCATATCATCACTTCGTTGCCTGCTGCTCTACTTACTATCCTAACTGTAGATGACTCACCTTTTTTTTTGCGTCTGGGAAATCATCAAATAACTCCTCCCGCTCTTGGGCAGAGCGGAAGCGAGTGTCAGACTTCTACTGACTAAAAACCACCCATGTTCCTTCTTCGCCCTTGTGCCGAGGCCGCGTTATCTCTTTCGATAATCCGCAGCCCCGACGGGCGTCGGCCCTTGCGGGCCCCTCCTTGCTGACATCTCTTTGAGGCGCGCGTGGAACACGAACGCGCCGTCGACACGGTCTATTACCGTCATAAGACGGCCGGACGGCGAGCTAGCCGATTACTCACCGTCCACAGGCCCGCGTCTACGATGGCCGGAAGCCATCACGTGGCCAACGACGCCCGGAGCTTCTCCCGCGGCGGCTGGGACGAGAGGTTCTCTCCCTCTCACGTTCCGCCACCTCCTTCGTTAGCATAACTGCTTCGCAGAAGGAGGCGATGGCGTCCCATTCCTTCTCGCCCCGGACCATGGCTTGCACCAGGACCGGACGTGAGAGGTCGCCGCCGCCGATTGCCACTACGAGAACACGGCGGGGCTCCGCCCAAGCAGGGCACACCTCCACAGTGTGCTCCACCGTGTCCTCCGGTCGATCCTCGCAGTGGAAGCATCCGGGCGCGTTCCTCCCGCCTGATTCGGTACAAGTACCTCCCGAAACATTCGTGTCCGGTGAGGACCTGCGTAAGACGGAACGGGCGCCGTGGCTACTCTCTAGCCACTCCCCAAAGAGCCCTAGATGACTTACCTCAATTGTTAACCATCGTGGGTTAACTATTATGTGGGTTATTGAGGTGAGTCATCTACAGTTAGAATTATTCTAGAACTAATAAAATATAAGAAACGTCGAACAAATGTGACTTCCATTTATGGGGATGAAGACCTCAACTTTTAATTCAAAAAATATACTACGTGTATATTTTGTATAAAAGCCAAACTACAAATAATCCTCTGGATGACATACTGTCATATTACTGCAGCTGTAATGTGGGGAACAGAACTCTGGGATGTTGCTGTCATGTAATGACAGTGATCTGGTATCTAGGATGGGCGAGAGACCAGAACACGTTATCCGCTCCGGCTTCATTTTTAG
The DNA here is from genome assembly GCA_949775195.1 of Diarsia dahlii. Lineage (NCBI taxonomy): Eukaryota > Metazoa > Arthropoda > Insecta > Lepidoptera > Noctuidae > Diarsia > Diarsia dahlii. Next base: position 12,131,631 of record OX459211.1, on the reverse strand, counting down.
GTAAGAATAACAGAAAAGAATAAAGTCATTCACATCTTTGCTGTTTTATTTTCAATATTTTTTATGTTAAAAACTTTAGATTATTATTTTATCGATTCTGTTACACTTGAATTTCAATCCCATCTCTATAAAAATCAAACGTCAAACGTCATAATGTCAGATGTCGTTTGAACGCTTTGCCGTTTGCATGTTCGTTTGGATTTTTTATTTTGGATTTTCAATGACCCTCGCTCGCCTACTTACGGACCTCTCGCTACTCGACACAGACAGAACACCACCTATGAACATTATCTGTGAAAACCGTCTTTATTTTACTCATTTGGATGAGTCCGTTAGGTTTTACAAGAGTAAAAACGCGGGTGGGAGTAATTTTTGCGCGGATTGCAGAAAGGCCGTTGTATTACATTTTTAGGTGCAATTACCCCTTTGTGTATATTTACTAAAGTACCACGATGCGTAATCGGGGTGGCTCGTTTAGTCTATAATACAATTATATCAATTTCAATGCAGATACATCCAAATGCCTAAGTAAAAGTTCATAGCAATGACATTTGTTTGCAGTTTTATACGTATTGACGTAGGAGCTAAACGATTTTATTTTCAGGATTTTCAACTTACGATCAACTTCCGAAAGTGTTTTTAAAATGAAATACTAATATTCAGCTATTAAGCGTTGCATTTTGCTAGGTGCCATGTTTATACATGCTTGGTTCAGTCGTCCTAACTGAATTTAGCCATCTCCTTTGTGTAACATTAAAATTCAAAAATTAATATCTAACTTTAAAAACAAAACAAAGAATTAAAATCTAATTCGTTAAAAAAGGAACACTTTTGGTACCTATTTATAAAATTGAAATCTAATCTCTAGAAATACTTAATCATCATCATCATCATTTCAGCCAAAAGACGTCCACTGCTGGACATAGGCCTCCCCCAGGCATTTTTGGGGGAAATACTTAATAATAAAATTCAATACAGAAATTTAAAAAATAAATAAAAAATAATAATAATATAATTATAGATATACATAGTTATATCTATATAATGTCAAAATTAAAATTGGAAACAAAACAAGAATTAAAATTGTAAACACATGGAGTAATTGGAAAAATAGAATTTTAAATAATTAACAATTTGATGCAAAGCATTTTTTTTTGTACTGTTAAGATTATTTTATGAGTTTCAAAGATTTATCATTAAGATATTCGTTTACACTGTAGTAACATTTACTTAATAATAGCTTTTTTAATTTGCTCGTAAATAGATGGAGTTTTTTTTCTTCTCTTATTGATTCCGGTAACATATTGTATATTTTTGTTGACATAACCAGAGGGCTAGTTGAGTGTATGTTTAAGAGGGATGATGGTAGGTTGAGTTGTGCTTTGTTTCGCAGTGTATATCTTGTTTGTATGTCTTCTCGTTTAGTGTAAAAGTCTTGGTGTTTGTGAGCGAATTTACATATTTCAAGTATATATATACAGGGCAGGGTAAGAATATTTAGTTTTATGAAATGGGGTTTGCAGCTATCTATCTGTTGTATTTTTACTAAAATACGTATAAATTTCTTTTGAACGGTAAACAGTGTAGGGTAGACCGGGGACAATTGAAACAGGTCATTGTAGTGTATAACTATTTAATAGATATGTTAACACTGTCTCACAGCCACAAGTGGTTAGGTACGCTGTCACTAATGACGTCTGTCAGTTACATGATGGCGCGAAGTTATGACGGTGCAGCGGCCTAGACCGTAGACTTGGTGGTGTTGTGTGAGCCTGTGATATAGTAGAAAACAGTGACAACAACCTATTAGGTCTACCACCAGAGGATACCACAAGTGGCGACGAGGATAAATTTACATATTAATACTTAGGAAAAGTTTGCAAGAAACTGTCCACAATGTTGAAAAAAAAAATATTATGTTGTTATTTGAGTGTAATTAATACTAATAATTAATGATTATTGTATGCCACACGTACTGGCATTAAGTATTTCAAGGTAAGGGTAGAGTTCTGTTATTGTTTTATCACAATGGGCTGTTTTACACTATTTTGAAGAGATAGATCACACAGTAATAAATGAATTCTGTGAAGTGAAGTGATACATGGCGTCTAGATAATCAACTTGTTGGTAAGTTATTATGAACTTAATTAAGTATTTAGTAAGTCGGAACTGGCTCAGTTGCCATGCAAGGAGAAGAAAAAAAAAAAAAGTATTTAGTACTTACTGAACGTCAAACTAGATACTAGGATTCTAGGATATCAATAGAATAAATACAAGTTGATGACAAATGATTTAATTCATAACACATTGGTTTTAAACTTCACTTATCTGTTATAAGCAGACTGCTAACAATAGGTTAAATTCTTAATATTCCTATAGCTGTGGACATGTTGACTTACTTCCTAGTAAGTAAGACTTTGTATTAGAGTGATGATTTATCACAAACCATTTCCTATAGTGACTAATAATAACCTTGATTGTATGAAGTATAGGTAAGTAACCTAGGTACTTATTATTTTGAAAAGGTCCATTATTTGACGTCACCTCAAACACAGTCCTTTTAAGGGAGAACTGACATTTGTTGAAGACTAAGCATCAAGTTATTTTGATGATTTTGAGTAGTCTGATTTTGTTGATACCTTCTCCTAAACAATATGAGTACAAACTTAATAGGTATTTATAATTAAAATATACCTAGGTAATTGATATGTGTTTTTATTAGACAAAATAAACATTGTATGGAGTATAACTTCAAGCCCTACAATTTAAATATTATGTACTAAGAAAAATATAGGTATGTAGATATGTAGACCTAAAGAGCAATGGAAAGAAACATGTCGAACATCAGGCTTAGTGACGGAATCTGAAATTTGGAAATAAGAAAGAAGACAAAAGTAACGGATATAATAGCAAATAGAACATCTAAAATGGAGTCGGACAGTGCATATGCTATGTTGCAAAATAAATAATGGAGTTTCTGGAGTTTATTCATAACCTTATAGTATCCAGAAGCGGACATTAGGAAACAGGGGTGTCCGAAAACAAGATGGACCGTCGATATCAGTCTAACCCTAGGGCCATACTAGACCAGAGTTGCAGATGACCGAGTTCAATGGAGAGAGCTGGAGAGGTCAATGCCAAGAGGCACGCGGAACTGAGAGAGATATTATAAGAATAAAGAAAAAACAAATTGTGTGTATTTGGTATAGCTATGTCGAGGAGATATCCAGTTTTGTTTGTTTTGTTTATTAATGTGATGTCCGGCCTATGAAAATGGATTGTTCAGTCTGTAAAGATACCTCTGTCAAAACACAATTTCGAAGTTTATTATTATTATGTAGATACCTGGTGTGTCGAATGAAATGCAAGTATAGAGAAGTATGTAAGGAGGACATGCTGTGGCGATCCCGAATGAATTGGAGTAGGGGCAGGAGAATGTTGACACTATGACTCATTGGTTTCAGGCATGGTAGCTTGTTGTGCGGTCCAGGTTTTGATCACAGGTTGAGGAGAGCTTGTTGGGTTTAACTCCTAGAAGCCAATGGGTCGGGATTACTGTATGATTGATGGTATAAGATTGCCCCATAATGCAAGCTTGATGTTATGTAAGGTTATGTTAATAATATGCAAGAATATTAATAATAGAATAATAATATGTGCAATTTAAAGTGAACATTCAAATAATAACAGCCTATGACTGAGGGGCAAGTCTCTTCTTGTACAGAAAAAGAAGAAGAAATTAAGTGTTTGAAAAAAAATATATACTTAAGCATGGTTGACAAAGGATTAGCTTGTGGCTTGATAGAGTTAATGCTCGATTCGATCTTTGGATTGAACTGTGTTGCCTGGATTGGTTCGAGGTCCACCCATTGCATGCCGACTTTCCTCAATGCCTCGGAGGATACGTGGTTGTAGGTGGTTAGTGTCCTGAAAATCTGACAACCGGTTTTGCCAAGGGGTGTCGTGCTACCGGGTACTGACTGAGTTGTGGGAGTTGGATGGGCGGTCGCTCCGTGTGGAGTGATGGTGTTCGGCTGCATCTGGTTGGACGGGAGGCCGGGCGGCATGACTGAGAAAAGGTTAGGCAGATAATGATAAGTACTGTTGTACCACTCTTGTGCATGAAGTTTAAATAATTAAAATACTGTTTGACAAAATTATAGTTTGAAATAATTCATAAATAAATATAGTTACACAGGTCACTTAGTTCAGAGTAGGGAACCGTAATAATGGTGGTTGTGTAATGGTTTAACTGAAATATGAGGCTAATGTATAAATGTCGGCATCGAGTCGTATTCGGTATTATATTAATATTGTACCTACAGGGTTATTCGTGCCTACCCATGTACTGTGTTTCTAATTCATCTTATTGTTTGAGTGTATCGTTGTACGAGACTGTTTTCTTCATCCAACTCTACCCACCGGGACCCACAGCTAACCAATGATTAGTGCTAAAAAATTATCCCTTCCCGATATAGTAAATAAAGTATATAGTATCGCTTGGTAAAGGTTTTTGGCAGTTTTGTCATACAAAAGTATGTCAGGCCTTTGCTGGGTGGCGGCTTGAGTAATCGTTGGATATCTCTGAGTGCTGCAGTTAGTTTAATTCGACTATTCAAAAGTGCCTGTAACGGCCTACTTGAAATGGATGCTTTGACTTTGACTTTGACTTTGACTTTGAGTATAATGTGTTTTAGTAATAACTATCATACAAATCAAAGATATTAAATAGTAAACGCACGGTTGGCGCAGTGGCTGAGCGATTGGACTGCTGCGCTGCGTGTCGCGGGTTCGATCCCCGCACGGAACAAATATGTGTATGGCCTACAGATAGTTGTTACGGCTTTGGGTGTATTTGTGCATGTGAGTTTGATGTTTGTGGACGCACCCGCGATACGGGAGAAATTCCTAATATGGGGCAAAGTAAAAAAAAAGATGATATGCAGCAATAACGCATATAAGTATCTCATGTATTATATTGAATTTTGTAAGAGCGGTGATGGCCTTGCTCGACTTAGGTCGTGGGTTCGAAACCAGGCAGGTTTTTTGTGTTCATTCACTCATCACCAGGGAACGCTCTTAGTATTGTATTAAATTTATTAAGAGCGGTGATGGCCTTGCTCGACTTAGGTCGTGGGTTCGAAACCAGGCAGGTTTTTTGTGTTCATTCACTCATCACCAGGGAACGCTCTTAGTACGGTGAAGGAAAACACTGTGAGGAAGACCGGCATGTCCTAGAACCAATACTTCTAAGGCATGTGACATTTAACCATCGCACTGTTTACGCGTGGTAAGAAATTTAAGGCAACCATTAAATTGGGATGCGAATATCCATAACATTTGTTTTTAACAAGCAATAAAATTGGATGGAGCAACCGCTGAGTTGGCTCAAAATAATCCATTACATTGGCTGGACAAAGGCAATTAAATTGGATGGAGCAACCATTAGGTTGGCTCATGAAATCCATTAAATTGGATGGAGCAACCATTGGGTTGGCTCATGATAATCTATTAAATTGGATGGAGCAACTGTTACGTTGGCTCGTGATAATCCATTAAATTGGATGGAGCAACCATTAGGTTGGCTCATGAAATCCATTAAATTGGATGGAGCAACCATTGGGTTGGCTCATGATAATCCATTAAATTGGATGGAGCAACTGTTACGTTGGCTCGTGATAATCCATTAAATTGGATGGAGCAACCATTAGGTTGGCTCATGAAATCCATTAAATTGGATGGAGCAACCATTGGGTTGGCTCATGATAATCCATTAAATTGGATGGTAAATATCCATTAAATTGACTGATGAGAAGAAGTAACTAAATTTGACGTGTTCACTGGAGGGTAGCGGTCATTAATCCTCACGGTGACCAGCCGGCTTGGAGAAATATGGTGAACATAATAGAAGAGAAATTAAATCCACTACTTGAAGAAAATCCCAAACTTAACAACGAGGTGATGATAATGGAAAACAAAGTTGAGAACCTAGAAAAAGAAATGCGGAGAAACAATATTCAGCTACATGAGTCAAAGAAACAGAGACAAATAACACTGAGCTCATGAATTTAGTTGTGGAATTCCTAAATGACATAGGAAAAAAGTGTGGAATATGAGAATTTGAGATGTGGGAACTCAACCAGATATTAAGAGTCAACATAATGATGTTACAAAGGATTTCCCTAAAGAGGTATTACAATTTAGAAAAGAACTCAAAATTACAACAACAGGAAGAAAAGAAAAGAAGAAAGGATATTCGATATGATAAAATTATAATGAATAAATAAAATGTAAAAATCTTTCTCTACATCAGAAAATGTACGAAGATATATTATTATCCAGGTATAGAAAGAGAGAAGTCTTGGTCTTCTCTGGGTCATCAATAATTTAAACTGAAAATAGAAAAAACAATCAAACCACAAAGTTTTTGGAAAGTTCGCTTTATTTAATGTATTTAAATTCAACCCCATGATCGGTTACGGGGCAGGGACCATTGGAACTTTTCTTTAGAAGATGTCATTGAAAAAAAATATGACCGTTAAAAAAAAAAAAAAAAAAAAACAATGAAAAAGAAAGTAATATGGAAATAGGAAGAGGAATATGGAAATAGGAAGAGGAATATGGAAATAGGAAGAGGAACATGGAAATAGGAAGACGAAATCATACAGACCCGCAGAGGTTAGAATAGACGATGGAGTTCATGAAAATAGTCTAATAAACTATTAACCTTAATCCTACTCCACACTTAGTGGAGGCTACTGGAGGTAATGTGCAAATGGGGTAACTGGGTAAAACCTGAGAGGGTACATTGTACATGCATTTAGAATTGGTTGGTATATAATTGGCCAGTGGCAGTCAGTCTTAGATGATAAAGTACATCTGATAACAAAAACATGCTAGTATAGTGGAACATTTTATATTCCTTAGTTATTGAATTAGCTTGATTACTGAATGTAATTGTGAGCGTATTTGGGTAAAGCATTTTGATTAAAACAAATATAATAAGGAAGGGATGTAGTGTATAACTATTTAATAGATATGTTAACACTGTCTCACAGCCACAAGTGGTTAGGTACGCTGTCACTAATGACGTCTGTCAGTTACATGATGGCGCGAAGTTATGACGGTGCAGCGGCCTAGACCGTAGACTTGGTGGTGTTGTGTGAGCCTGTGATATAGTAGAAAACAGTGACAACAACCTATTAGGTCTACCACCAGAGGATACCACAGTCATGATTGCAACAACTTCAATTTCTCGGAAACCATGATACCTACGCGTGTGACGCGTCGTTCGTTACATCGTTGGTCATGTTCGGTTTTGTGTTTAGCACGGCTCGAGCGAGCGAGCAATGTAGTCGCACACAGGACGCCTCGACGAATTTCACGCCAAAAAGTAAGTTCTCACCATTTTTATTTTTTTGGTTTTTACCTATTTAAATCTTGTAGTTTGTCAGTTTTTCTTATTTTAGAGTATTGTTTGTTTATTTAAGTTAGTTTTTATTACTGTTATTTATTATTTAAGTCAATATATTACAAAATATTGAGTGTTGAAGTAGAAGATGTGACATGGGTACGTTTGAAACGACGTGGCTGTGGACGTTTGAAACGTTTCAAACGTCCCCGCATATTTCGCATTTTTATCCGACTGCACAGAAGAAGGTTGTGTTTTCTAAAATGAGTCTGCCGCAGGATTTGAAGCCGCTATCCCATCTTATCCTATCTTCTCCTAAGTACTTAGGGACTCCACAGCCAAATTCCATGGTCATACATGTGTTGGATACATGTCTTGAAGCAGACCGTCAATAAACCATTGTTATGATTGAAACATTTTTCTGATTGAAACATTGTTATTTGAAGACTTTATTCGTATAAATGGGTGATACTTAATGTGATTGTCTCAAAAAATTGAGATAAATGCAATAGTAGTTGTACTTTCCATTCAAAATCGCACGATATAACTTTACCTTTACCTCGTCGCGTCGCGCGTTTAGAGCCCTTGCTAGGGCCCCGATCACGTGTTCGGGTCACGTGGGCTCTTATTGAACGACTAGCTCTTGCCAGCGGCTTCGCCCGCGTGAAAATGACGATTTTCCATACAAACTTTCATCCCCTATTTAAATCCCTTAGGGGTTGAATTTCGAAAAATCCTTCCTTATTCCTTGTCTACATTATAAAGGGAACCTCTGTGCAAAATTTCAGCTTTCTAGGTCCAAGGGTTTGGGCTGGGCGTTGATGAGTCAGTCAGTCAGTCAGTCAGTCAGTCAGTCAGGACTTCTCTCTTTATTTATTAGATTTCCGAAGCCATTCGGCATTTCGACAGAGACAGACAGAAAAGTCCTTACGCAAGAACGAGATGCATTGAGTGCTCTATTAATTTCGCAGTCTTATTGCGAGAATTTTATTGTAAAGATATCGTTCGCCATGGACTCAGAGCGTCAAATTGTTACATATTCGCTCTTCTTTTGCATTTTGATATATTCCAATCACAATTATTAGATTTTTTTGTGTTCAAGTTTGATTTGCATTAATTTTCGTACCAATCAGTGAAAGTTTTGCATAGTGTAGTGATACTGCTCGCTTGTGCAGTCCGATGTACTTAACGATTTAATATTTGCAACGCCTTTATTTCGTAGCAATAGGGTTGCGTTTCATGATTTAGTTAACAATGAAGTGTGGGTGACTGTACATATCACTAGCAGTGTAGTGTGGACATCATTTAGGTAAGGATAACTCGATAGCCCGTTTTCTTTGTTCGTTCGTTTGTTTTGTGTGGGAAGAGGTACCATCGCCTGCAATAATGCATGGGGAGTTCAGAAAAAATACCGTGTGAAGCAAGAAATGACGCCACCTGGCGTAAATAAGTACTCGATTAGGAACATTGATTATATTTTTAATGCTACACTAACTAGAGGGCGCTCACGTTGTATAAAATGTTTATGTAGTTTCTTTTTTCTGTTTAAATATTCAAATAATTTATAATGAATTATTTCTATTATATAAATTTATTCCTAACTACCTACTATGTTTGTTTAAATTGAATATTATTATAATTCTAAAACTATCTGATTTTAATTATCTATGTTTTAGTTTTCAAACTTGAGGGTAGGTCGAATATGAATTCATAAATAAATTAGTAGGTAGTGGAAATAATTAGATTGAAGATTTATGAGTTATGACTAAGCTCAATTGATTGTTCGATAAGTTTGTTTCGATTATCTCATTTTTAGCTCAGTTTTATTTAAATTTAGGTGAATTAACTTATTTCATCAAAATGAGTACGCGTTGTAATATTGTTTTCGTTACAAGAGCTCAAATAACTGATTTGCAAAATCAAGGCAAAAACTTATCGACACTCGAAACTTGTCGACTTATATTATTAACGTAAGTAGTTTTGATTTCAAAATTTTTATAAGAAAAAAAAATGTTTTAGTTACGACTATACCTACTACTTAATAATTAATCATTATTGCGTATTATATATTTCTGTTATATTGTTGCAGAGAAAAACAGTTGTTCTATTGGTACGACGATTTTAAGACGAGGGTTCTTTGCAACACCATCAAAGAACTAGTAGACCACGGCTCATAAACACATTACAGCGTCAAATCGTGTTATGAGAGTATGAAGAAAATGGATTCCTGCCGATGACCGACTATGCTGCTTTATATGACTCAAGTGTTGACAATGCCCGTCGTGCTCTTAAAAGTGAAGAGCTGCATTATAGAAGGCATGTTGTGAAACCCTGGCCCACAGAAAACCATAAAAGGGCAAGATTACAGTTCGCTTTGGATCATGTTAACTTTGATTTGAGTAATGTTTTTTCATCTTTACAGATGAAAAAACTTTTAAGTCCAGTGAACACGGACGCTTATGTTTGTGGTGCCGAAATAATACGTGATAAACAAGTGGTTATGTAGTGTCCAATATGCTGGTCATATTACAGTGAACGTGTGGGGATAGATAAGTGTTGCCGATCCAGGATTTATATTTCATAATACTTAAAAACAATATTACTTAACTTTAGTACTTATTATTTATATTAACTGGAAGCCGGGTTATTATAACCTATTACATGACTTACGTATTTTTAATAACTAAAAAATTGGTTGCCTGTAAAGTCGGTATACGGGCGAAAGTTTTACGTGACAACGACTTTGAGTGGTAAAATAATTTTAATGTGAATATTCATTCGTATAGTAGGAAGAAGGCAAGGCAGGAAGGTTTTTATGTCTGTCTCTCTCGCTCTTAGGCGGGCTAACCATGCCCGAGTGGAAGGGACGCGTGCCTCTCACTCGCTCTCATTGTGAGCGCATAACGTGAGCGGAGCGTAACGCAGTTTCTTGAAGTTTCACCCGGCAAACCAATTTATAAGACGTTGTCACGTCAAAAAAAGTCAAACACAACAATTTTTTTTTTTTACATTACAAGAACCTTTTCGTATGTTTTTGTGCAATTGTATAGCTATTATCCTAACTATTTAATTCATTTATCTTTTCACTTTTGTGATGAAATAATCCGGTCTCCTGTTTGTCTTTATTGAGGTTATAAAAGCTTCAATCCTCTTTCCGATTTTGGAAACGAATACTTAAGCTATGGCCTCAATAAGAAGTTTTATATAATATAATAATGTTGAACGATAATAAATGTCTGTTTTTGAATAATAAAGTGTAAGAAATAAACCTCTAAAAGTGTGATAGTGTCTTTTTGTTTGTCTCCGTTAATCCCTGTTGCTAACTGACTACTAACTCGAATATTATATTTTTGAATGCTATGCGCACTTATTAGCTTAATGAAAACATTCCGTATGGTTTCTTTTGTTTTTTTTTATCATTTAACTTCTCACTTAATCCAACCTAATACGTGTTTCCTAACTTCTTACTTACCTAACCTATTCCCAAGTCAAAGTCCATTTTTTTCTATATCTCAACAGAATAGATTACATTTAGTTAGGACTAAGTTATAAAAATCTACCTCCTTTTTATTTCACCTACAGGTGACACCGGGTAATCCGGATATTGTCATTGCGGAAAGTAAAAACTTTAATGGTTTAATTTCTTATTATTATTTAAGTAGGAATTACAAATAAAATTGCTGTCAGGTAGAAACAGAAATAAAACTTATGCCACTACAAGTGACACTGGGGATTGAAGAGTTTAATATCACAGTTGTGCAGAAACCAAACGCCATCTATTAGTTATTTTCGAAAATTTGATTTCTACCTTCACAGCAAAATAGGCCCTAAGGTATCCATGCACTTGTGTGGGCGACTGTACCTACCTTAAGGTGCGCACACACCCAGCGGGCTGAGATATTATGTGCTGATACTGAGCCTGCGTCTTCCCTCTGCTAGGCAAATGCCTCTCCCAATGCCTTTCAGTTGTTTAGGTGCAGGGCCAATGTGGGCCACTGGTTTTGTCCCACTCGACCCGACATCTTCTGCGAGGTCTGCCGCTACTCTTTCTGGCCGTGTAAAAATAGCTATTTCTTGACTCCCCTTAGGGTCAAGAAAATGGCTATTTTGTCCCACAGCTCATTGGGCAGACGTGGCCAGTCTAGTCCCCCTTCAGCATGGGGGGTTTTTGAGCAACATCAGTTATTTGTTTTGGAGCACAGTTTGGTTTTGCGTAACGGCAGATTAGTTTTACGCTTACAATGCTGCGCCATTGAACGTTAGCAGAACTTCTGAATGTTTGTCAAAGACCAAATCAGGGGCCCAATTCTGTAAAATAGCTAACTTATCAATAGTGTGTCGATAGTGTGTCGGTTGTGTCTCAATAGACTACTCATTGACATTTGGTATTCTACAAATATTTATGGTCATTGACTTGCCACTGTAGTGACATTGAAACGCCATAGTAGGACTGTAGGATAGTCTGTAAATATATTTCAAGTGAAATCTGACAGTTGTGTCTATCGTGTTTGGCTATCGAACTGCCATTGTGAAGCCATCGAACAACGACACCTCTTTTCCCTATTTCCCTATTGCATAATAATGTCTGTAGTGTGTCGATAGAGTGACAATGGCATGTTGCTTATCTCTAAGTTACAGAATTGGGCCCCTGGTATCGTGGAAATGGGAAAAAGGCACTTGTCCGTTATTTTGTAGATATCTGTAAAAATTCAGGATCCCCGTAGCCAGTCTGCAGTCCTGTCCGTTTGGTTTGGCTGCACCATTGTCGCCCTCGTAATTTATAAAATTAGCTTTAAGTTGAACCAGACATCTTGTTCAGACAATTACCAAAAAAGATAAAGACCGATTTCGATTCCAAGTGTCGATATTATTTATGTTAGGTACGATAACTTATCAGAAGTTAAGTGTTTTAAGTTATATTTTTCCAATAAATACCTACAATTAATAATTAAGTATTAATAATTTTTTCACTTCTCCCGCTCTAAAATTCGTCTGTCGTGCGTAGGCGACATAAAGTAGCGTTTTATGCTCTAGAGCATAAAGTAAAATCTTCGTCGAAGACTAAGGTAATCGGCACAGGTAATCGGCCCAACAGCCACAGGAACAACTTCAACTTCATAGAATAACCTCTTTAATTTAATTCGTTTCGCTAGTATTCTAAGAACAAGGGATTACTGCTTTTCATTACGAATACAAGGAAAGTTGATGGGAATAGGCTTCCCCCAATTACCTAAATCGCTTGAAGGCAATAGGCTTGCTCTTAATTAGGTTGGTTGATGGCAATAGGCTTGCTCCTAATTACATCATTTGATGGGAATAGGCTTACTCTTAATTACATTGATTGATGGCAATAGGCTTGCTCTCAATTACCTAAATCAGTGGATGGCAATAGGCTTGCTCCTAATTACATCGGTTGATGGCAATAGGCTTGCTCCTAATAAGATTGGTTGATGGTAATAGGCTTTTCCTAATTACATCGGTTGATGGCAATAGGCTTGTCCCTAATTACATCAGTTGATGGCAATAGGCCTGCTCCTAATTACATTGGTTGATGGCAATAGGCTTGGTCCCAATTACATCAGTTGATGGCAATAGGCTTGCTCCTAATTACATTGGTTGATGGCAATAGGCTTGCTCCTAATTACATTGGTTGATGGCAATAGGCTAGCTCAAAATGTTTTTATAACTGAGCAGTATGAGTAACAACATAAGTCACGTGTTATGTCAAGTTTCCTACTGAAAAAAAAAGTTAATTGGCGGGAACCATAATTATCTTTACAATATTTACAAGTTGCTGTTGCATTTCCTCGCAATCAAAGTGAAAAGTAGAGTGTAAAACTCGTCCATAAAACCCATTTTACTCTCTACTTTATATCCATCCTCGCTCGCAAGCTCGCATCGGATAAGGGTCAACTCACACCGAAAGAGCGGCGAAGGGCAGCGCAGTTTCAGTTTCGTAGGAATTTTAACTTTATTATCATTACCATAATACTTAACGGAGCTCCGTTTATGGAATTCCCCGGAATTCCTGCGGCGCCGCGGGCATCCGCGCGACGTTCGAGTTTCTCATGCGATAATAAGTATTAAGGTAATGATAATAAAGTTAAAATTCCTACGAAACTGAAACTGCGCTGCCCTTCGCCGCTCTTTCGGTGTGAGTTGACCCTAAACGTCTCGCGCAAAATGGTACGTTTTATGCACTTGGTGTACAATCTACTATTATATTTTGCAGGTTCCAGTGAAAATACACCGCAGTTTAAACCGCCTGCCACGGCTGATCAAGATGAGTGGATACCAGTACATCTCAATTAACAAACATGCAGGGTAGGTAGAACATCATTTAATTACCTAAATGACGGTATATTTACAAATCTGTCAAGACGGTTTTTATCGACCGACAAAGACTCATTGCAAAAAAAAATTGATTAGTCATAGTCGCTTTTGAGTTTTGGTTTTTTACTTCATTTTAATATATAGTTAAGTTCATGCCAATAAACATACCTACAAGGCGCGGTGAGTAACTTTATTTTGTAATATTGAGAACAACCTTTATAACATTTTACAGACCAGATCTTCATTCTCCAGTAAATACGCATCATCAGAAATGAGCCAAGTTGTTAAAAGTAATTTATTTATGAGTAATATATATATGTATAAAAAGGTATTTAATGCTAGTACTACAATCGGCGTTTGTGCGAAAATTTTGCCAGGATTGGGTATGGATCGTGTTAAATATAACCTTCTCTTAATTCAACAAAGTTCATTTTGCTTTGACAAAATGTAAATACGCTTAGTGTAGCATTATCAGTATTATAAATGAACAAATCATAGGAAGGCATGTACAACAAATTACAACATATTGCACATCAATGCATACAAAAACAAGCTTTAGAGCTTTAGCTTTCAACAACATCCGTTAATAGACGTAATTAGTCCGTCAGATAGATTTCCAAAAATAATGGACACATATTTTTTCATTATTATACCTACATTGATGTCTTGTAGTCGATTTTGCCACTTGACCTGTACCAAATCAAGCCAAACTGAACAATACAGCGCTCCTGAATTCATAATATAATCATCCCAACTATGCTGGGGTCAGCATCCAGTGTAACCAGATGCAGCAAAATACCAGTATTATACATGGAGTGAGTACCTACCTGACCTCCACAAACAAATTAGCACTGGGCAATATGATACGCTCTGGTAAGACTGGTTGTCAGCCAGTATTTACTGGCAAAGATCTATATGAAAGCCGGGACAAACGGCTCTAAAAATGTATAAAAAATATATATTTACCTGTCACTGCGCATATCTGGTAAAGTCCTGTTGATAGCTATCTTGTCGGCAACAAATATATTGTAGGAATGTAAGGAGTATAGGTCCCGGGCTGTGATGAGTTCTCTCTGAGACAATTGCACTGGTCTCCCGCCTTCGCCAGCTCCCTCCACTGGCGCGTAGTTGTTACTGTTTATTACATCTAAAAAATTAAAGCCGAATTTAATAAGAAACAAAATATGTATACTGTTAACAAAAGAGACAGACATTTTTATACATATATTATGCATAAGTATTATAAAAAACTGTTATTCCGCTGGCAATGGTTAGACTGGAAACTGTCCCCAACTTATATGGGAAATGGGTTCTGTAGTATAATAGTTAATAGTGTTCTATGTTAGGGATTAGGTTTCCGCACTTAGTACTTAAAGTGGACCATTGTACAGTTGGCATTGTGGCCCTGTAGTGATAATGATGATGATATAATAAAGAAGTTAGCTGACTACTAGTTTATTATTATAAATGTGGGGGACATTTATGAAAATCAGCGGTAAGTCGGTAACCTATTCATAAAAAAAGGCTACCATTCAGCTCAATCATGCTATGATTTCCTAAGTGAAAGGTCAACATTTAACAGGAACCTGACCTTTATTTATGGTTAATCATGAGAGACAGTAATAGAGTAAATAACAAAAACTCTATGAAAGCTATATTTTTTTTGTTTGAAAATTTTTAAAATCATCTATTTATCTTTGGGGACGCCGGCAGACACCAGACGGGCGATCAGTCCTTTCGTTGTGGATTATTTCGCACCAGATTTAAAATCATTCTTCACTTACAGTATGCATACATAGTATAACAACATACATGTTACCAAAGTATGTGGTTAACCAGAAACTAAAAACACAATTCAATTACACGAAAAAATTAATTGATATTAGGAAAAGTTCATAGCGTATTGATAAATTCAATAATTAAGGAAATTTCCATGACGGTTGCCATGGCTTTAATCAAATTGTAAAAACTGTGTGGTTTGCAAATTCAACCAAATATAAATGCAACACTACTTCTATCTACTTACTTGCTACTACTCTTGGGTTATTTTTACTGTACTTAATAAAATTATTTGTAAACTGCATTTAGTGATTGTTTTCATAAGGGAGTCTGATAAGATCTTAATTCCTATGTCAACCTGTACTAATGGTCCCAATCCCAGGGAAGATTCATCCATAGACTTTCACTCTTTAGTGTTGTTTTTATATGTTGAGGTAGACAAAAGAAACTAGTAGTGTAGTCTAGTAGTGGTGATATTATTATGATGATAGGAAAGTGTAGATACTGAGATGATATGCTGAGCCAAAAATAGAAAAAGGAAAAAAAAATTAGAAAGGAAAAAATTAGGAAGCCTTTGCCCACTAGTGGGACACAATAATAATATATATAATAATAATATAATAGCCTTTTATTCCTAAACATAGGGTTACAATAAGTCCCTAAGTTCGGTGTGCCTTTTGGCATAGGCCTCCTCCAATTCCTTCCAGTGGATCCTGTCCCTTGCTACTCTCAACCAGAATGGTCCCGCTGTTTGTTTCAAGTCATCTTCCCATCTCCTGACTTGACGACCCCTACTTCTTTTGTCGCCTCTTGGTTGCCAGAGGGTGACTTGCTTGCTCCATTTGTTAGTGGGGTGGCGTAGCAGATGTCCAGTCCATCTCCATTTTTGGGTGTCAATCCGGGTAAGAATGTCTGTGAGTTTTGTTCTTGTTCTTATGTCTACGTTCCTGACTCTGTCTTTGATTTTTAACCCTAGCATGCTTCTCTCCATGGCACGTTGGCATTTTGCAAGCCTTTCCCTGTGTTGAAGTGTTGTTGACCAAGTTTCACAGCCATAAGTGAGAACTGGTAGAATACATGTCTCAAATGTTTTCTTTTTAATGTGGTTTCCTAAATCCTTACTTTTCACTATTTCCTTCAATGACCAGTATTTTTTCCATCCTTGGGCTATTCGCCTGTCTATTTCCTTTGTCGTTTCATCTGAAGGGGATATTATCTGTCCTAAGTAAATATATTCTTTGACATATTCGATCTTGTTGCCATCTACCGTAACGTCTATTTCCCTTGAGTTTGACATCATTTTTGTTTTGCTGGCATTGATTTCCAGACCAACTTCTCTGCTCATATTTGCTAGGCTCTGCATCATTTGTTCTATTGCTGCTGGACTTTCTTCAAGAAGCACCAGATCATCAGCGAATCTTAGGTGGTTTAGGTGAGCTCCGTTAATGTTCAGACCCAAGTGGTCCCAGTTTAGCTGACTAAAGATGTACTCGAGTACAGCATTAAATAGCGTAGGAGAGAGAGGGTCGCCTTGGCGTACGCCTTTTTTGATAGGAAATGATTCACCTGTTGATTCTAATTTAATCCTAGCTTTGCTAGATTTGTATATACTCTTAAGTATTTCTATATAGTTGCTCTGGACTCCTTGTTGTTCAAGGCTCCGCCATATGTATTGGTGCCTGAGGCTGTCGAATGCCTTTGAGTAATCTATAAACGCCAAGTAGATTTGTTTATTGTATTCGTTATACTTCTGTAACAACTGTTTTATTGTGTGAATGTGGTCAATTGTGCTGAAGTCTTTTCTGAATCCTGCCTGCTCTACGGGTTGGTTTTCGTTTAGTGTTAATGATATTCTTTCCAGGATCACTTTAGCAAATACTTTATATATGTTTGATATTAGAGAAATTGGCCTATAGTTCCCAATCTCGTCTCTAGGGCCTTTTTTATGTAGTAGGATTATGTGACACTCGGTCCATTCTTTTGGGATTTGCCTTGTTTGTAGGATTTCATTGAAGAGTTTTGCCAGCACAGGACTGATTTCCTCTAAGGTTCCCTTGAGCATTTCGTTAGGTATCTTGTCCGGCCCTGGGGCTTTCTCGGGTTTTTGGGATTTTATCGCCTTGGTTACCTCTGAGGCAAGGATTTCTGGCACTTGGTCTGCTTTGTTTTCGTTTATTTCCGGGATTGTGGCCAGCTCTGAAACGAATTTATCAGAATACAATAGGCGGTAATAGTCCGTAGCTAGATTCTGAATAGAGAGTCGATTAGTTAAATAGGATTCGCGTAGCTTTAGTTTCGGTATCCATTCTTTCCCATGTTCGTTTAGTTGTTTCATAGCCTTTTTTGTTCCTCCTGTTCTTTTTATATTTTCTTCCAAAACTCTATTTCTGTTCTCCTTACGGTCTTTCCTCATATTCTTCTTAATTTCCTTGCTAAGGCTTGCAATTTTTTGACGTCTTTCTTTAATCCCTTTATTTGATATTAGTGTTCTTCTTTCGTCTAGTAGTTCTAGTGTCTCTTTGCTTAAATAGCTTTCTTTGCTTCTGGGTTTGCTGTCTAGCATCTCTTTCAATTTGTTTTGTAATTTCCGGTATTTAATCCCAGTTTCTGCGTCGGAGGTAATAATTTCCTTGAGTGATTCTGATGTGCGAGAATTAGAGGAGTGACTGTGGTCTGATATTTGATGCAGCTTATTATTGTTTGCTATGTTTTTCCTGGATCTTTTAGGTTGGTTTAGACTTAGGCAGCTTCTTACCATGCGGTGGTCTGTGTTAAAGTTGAGGTTTTTTATTATGTTGTTATCTGTGAATGCGCTTGCTTTGTTGGTTATGATAAAGTCAATTTCAGTTTTGTATTTTGCACCTGGGGAGGACCACGTCCATTTGCTTTTTTTGTAAAAACGTGAGTTCATTAGGAAAAGGTTATTTTCCATCATGAATTCTACTAGTTTCTGTCCATTTTGGCTTCTTTTACCATGCCCAAACTTCCCGATTGAGGATTCTTCTCCAATTTGCCTTTCTCCAACCTGTGCGTTAAAGTCGCCCATGATTATTATGTTATTGTTGTAGTGTGGTTTTATTGCTTCTGAGATACTCTCGTAGAAATGTTCTATATCTGGTTTCCCAGCTTGTTCTGTTGGGGCGTATATTTGAAAGATGGACCAGTTTTTCTTGTAGCCCGGAAATTTTAAATGAACTACCGCAATTCGGTCAGAAACTCCTTCAAATCCGATAATATTATTTTTCAGCTTAGACTTAATAAGGAAGCCTACTCCTTTTTGACCGGCGTGTTCTCCTTTATGAAACATGATATAGTCAGTCCTCTCTTCTATCCCTTCTCCTGACCTTCTCATCTCGCTGATGCCTATTATGTCCCATTTTATGTTTGATATAGCTGTTTCTAGTTCTTTTAGGCTCTCTTCTGTTCTTAGTGTCCGAGTGTTCAGTGTGCAGACGTTTATATGTTCAGTGATCTTTTTATCTTGTTTTATCTGTATTGTTTTCTTATTTTGCATATTTCTCGTAGAAAGTTTTGCTTTAGGGTGTTTCGAATTATAGTGTTTTGATTTAGATGGAGGGTGTTGGTCTTCTTCCCCCACGGTGACCAGCCGGCTTGGGGTGTATTTTTTTGAAGTTGAATTAAATAATGTTGTGTGTTTTTCACTTTTGTTCCGGGTGCCGGTGGCCGTTGCTAGTTTTTTGGAGTTTCAGAAATCGAAGCTGTTCTGCTTCGTTCCACATAATGAAGAATACTCGGTTTTATAATTTCTTTCAAGACACTCTTGGCTGAGTTTGAGGTTTCCTCTAAGTTAATTTTCTTCTGGGTTGATGAGTTGGGTGAGCCCGAATCTTCTCTCTTTCTTTTATCTCTATTTTTGTCACTTGGTTTCTTCACTATCAGCTTATCGTGTTTAAGAAAAGCGATATTTCCTTTCTTCCTTTCCTCTTCTAGTTGGGGTCGTAGCTGCTTCCGCTTTTCAAGTACTTCTTTAGAATAATCCTCTTTGACATTGATACCTGGCGGGAGATTGGCATAATTTTTCAATATGATATGCTTTTTCCATATAGACGCTATGGTGACTACGACGGGGCGATTTTTGTTTTTATCGTTGCCAATTCTGTATATGTTCTTGATTTCTTGACTATCTAAGTGTGTTCCTGTTTCTATTATTATGTCTTTTATGTAGTCTACCAATTCTGTTTCTGATTTGCCAGACTCCTCAATTCCAAAAAACACCAAGTTATAATTCCTTTTTTCTCGTTCTATTAGATTAAGTTTTTGCTCCAGTGTAGAAATTTTGGCTTTGAGGTTGGTATTTTCCTCCATTATTGTTTTTAATTTCACATCTATTGCCTCCATAACATTTTGTGTTACCGCCGTCGTTATAGTTTTTGTTTGTAGGTTCAGTTTCTCATCCAGTTTTGTCAACAGCAACTCCATACTTTTATCCATTTTTTGGGGTAATCTTTTTGCTCTGGCAACACTGGTTCAGTGGTAAATAGTTACTGGTGATGGTCACCCTGCAACTGACAATGTCACAATCACAATAACAGTTGACGCTTGACAGATTCGTTGGATTATGTTGGTAGCACTGCACTATGATTTGCAAAATTAGGTTATGTGCCCGGTTTTAATAGAAGTGAAGTGGGACACAATATAGGCTATGAAAAAAAAATCAAAAACATCTAATTAAAAAAAAATAGCAAATAAAGTGGGAATTATTTTTCAAAATTAGATAACATAATAATCCCTGAAGGGTTAGACAGAGGTGTACCTATATTATAGTATACCCACATTTTTCTAGTTATATTTAAGTCTATTGCCATCGACTCGCCACAAATCTAGGTTCTATGGCTGTTACTGAAAAGTTCCCGATGGAAAAACCCAATAACAATTTGTCTAACTCGGGAATCAAAACCCAGACCCCATGCTCAGCAGTCTCAATTGTGACCACTAAACTAACAAGACAGTCAATGAGGTATTTTCAAAATTAGTTGTGTTAAATAATAAAGTAACAATCAAACTATTTCCTGTTAAATCAACAATGTGTGCAGAAAGATAGATATCTCGTAAATGTTCAAGGTTGTATGCTTTCATTGTGAGTTAACACTATGGTGGTTTTTTTTTTAATTAACTCTAAAGAACCTTATGTACATGATAAAAGTTTGATTAAATATTTTAGCATGGATAGTTGTAGAAATATTATTTAGATGTTTATTTGAAATAGGTAAATAGACACATCAGTAATACGGATCTTTCCAAGTAATGGACATAATTATTAGTTTACAAGATATTTTATATTGCATTTGTTTACCTTCTGATAAATTACCACCATTTGTTCCACCTACATAATGTCCAACTATAACTCTCATTCCACTCTCATCCACATAAGAGTTTTTATCAAAATGCAAACTGAAACAAAATAAACATATTAAAAAAATATTGGTAGGTACAACATCATATTATTTTACAAATAATCTACATAGTGAGTAACACTTTTAGATTGTTTGCATATTGTTTCATAATATTCTCCTACTCACCTACTATACCAAGGTTCTTTCTGTTTTCTTTTAACAGTATTGTAAAGTTCTAAACTAACATAAAACAAGCCATTCAGTAAAAAAATCAATATTATAGTAAGCACCACAATTTTTTTCTTGCGTCCTCTGCACAATAACGGCCAATAATCCTGAAACAAAACAAGTGTTTGTTTTAAACTTTCAGTTTAAAATATTAAGCAAAACTTTTGGAGACAAGCATTATTCAACAAATTGATAGTGAACCTGTAATCATCTTAAATTACAGAAGCTTACATTTTTACGTAGCATTGTTTCCCAACTTTTGACTTTTGGATATTGGTTTTAATTCATAAATACTAATTTAAACAGAACATACTGGGGCATGAATAAACTCGAATGCTGTTTGAATGACACTGATGACACTGACAGACAGACAGTGTGATGTGACCAGATTAAATTTTACGAAAATACCGAGGCACCTCAAAAAAATAGCCTGTCTATAAAGTCATGAAAATAAATGAGGGCGCTGCGGTCGTGAAGACTCGTGCACATAGCAACCCTGTATAGTGTGACTAAAATGGTTTTGATACTAGCACATTATTTTGTACTAGAAGCAAACCTGGTTTTAATTAAAATCTGTTATCTTATTTAAAAAAAACACAGAAACCATAAACAAAGATGCGACCTTCATTATAAATGATAATACCAGCCTATTACTGTCCCACTGCTGGGCAAAGGCCTCTTCTCAACAGAGACGGCACGAGCACTGATCACCACGCATGCTCAAGATGGGTTGGCGATTTCAGACTTATAATAATTATAAGTCCAGATTTCCTCACGATATTTTCCTTCCGACCTTCATTGAAATAAAAATGAGTAAATAAAAGAAAAATGTTCGTACATATTTTTTATTAATGTTATATTTTAACTTTTGTACCACTGTATGCCCATTTTCTCTTGCCCGTTTTGCTGCAATATGTTGTTCGATTAGAGCCTTTCTGTTATTTTGATCTTCTTGTAAGAAAATCCAATCGATTTCAAAATTTTACGCAGGACTTCTAGGCTACATTTAAAATCCTGATCTGTTTTAGCGAAATTTTATGTTGAAGTCATCCATTTCTTTCTTAGGACGGCCTGCCCCCCTATTGCGTATCTTTTTAACGTCAGTGGCTATCAGAAATGTCCATGATTAACTGTAAATTGGTTATGGTTTGGTACATTTTTTTCTTAAAAACTCACCATTTGACAGTTATTTGATAGACAATATAAGTTAACCACTGTCATTAAAAGATACACAATAGCCCTGCTGATCTGTGTTTGCCTTCATCTACAATACGCCTCACTGTACTCTCAGATTTTCCTGAAAGAAAGATTAAAAAAAAGATGTAATATCTAACAGAAAATACATAGCATTGTTTTTATTTCAAACATGTTAAAACTTATTCATATTTAAAATCACCGGTAAATCCGATTACCCAAAAGTATCAAAAGTTAACGTCGCACTACAATATGAGCTACTTACATTTGCAATCTAACCTATAAATGCGCAATGTAAACAATGCTTATTTTAGTCTTAAAATCGTATATTTAGTAAATTTGTGACTTCTGGTAGATAAAAAACAAACAATAACACGATTACATACCTGTTATAGCTGCTGTTCGAGTATAAATATCATCCAAATTTGATAAAATTTGGTCAGCTTGGTGTTCTAACAAACATCGCTGATATACTTTGAAATAATTTCCCGAGCTCCACTCCTATTTGTTTTCCTCATATTTAACACGTTTTTTCGAAGTTTTGTCGACGTAGATTTGAAAAACATTAAAAAATGCAAAAGATATCAAGATAAATAACAAGTTGATGACAGCCGATGACATTTGATGTACTATGATTTAGTGTTGCCTTACTTTTGAAAAATGTTAGTTCCTCAAACATTAATTTCATGACTTTATAGACAAGCTGTACATAAGACAGATTTACCAATAAAAATACTGATTTCCATAACACGTTTTATTTATTCATACTCACAATAAATGTTAGAGTTATATTTTAACATCCTTTTCGAAGGCTTAAATTTACACAACCTCCTTCATCCTTAACAGACTTAACACCTTGCTTAATGCTTTGTTTTTAAAATAGCTGACACATTTTTGTTTAAAAATCTGTTTCTTTGGTCCGTTTTTATTAAATTTATCTGTGAAAATAATAATATGCGCTCGCATGCAGCATTCGACACCGGTATACATAGAAGAGATTTACTAAAACTAGTAATATTTTTGTATTTTAACATGCCATCACTGTTAGAAATTTTCCCAACTTATACCCAAAATTGTTCACACGAGATGGGTGAGCAAGTGCTGGAAGAACATACATTCTGCCAGTCTGATTAATACTATGTATTGATTGATAATTGCTTAAGTAGTATTACAATACTACAACGCCGACAACGGCCGTCTTTCTTGTCATATCTGTAACTTACAGTGCAATCAAATTATCTTGGCAGCTCCGAACTTCGTGCAGGTCATTTTGTTACAACGAGTGTATAAAAGTGTTATGATATTTATTTTATTTGTATTTCTCACTGTTTAAATTTGATATTTTCTGATCGTTTAAGTATTGGTTTATCTGGCAATAACAGTTTTATTCCCAAGTTTACATGCGTAAAATTTCGCAAAGCCTATGTTCAGAGCTGCCAAGATAATTTGATCGCACTGTACTCACCGTGTGTCAGAAACTTACAATTTTGTACCTCAATTAAATGAGTGAAGAAATTTTATTGTTATTCTT
Organism: Diarsia dahlii; assembly: GCA_949775195.1. Taxonomy (NCBI): domain Eukaryota; kingdom Metazoa; phylum Arthropoda; class Insecta; order Lepidoptera; family Noctuidae; genus Diarsia; species Diarsia dahlii. Next base: position 12,107,801 of record OX459211.1, on the reverse strand, counting down.
TAAAAAATGGTTGAAATAGTGATGATGAATATTATGAGTGAACGGTAAAGGTGTTTTTTTTTATAAAGGGTTAACTTTACTTTTGAATCGTCAAATTTAATCTTTTGAATCGTTTAATGAAAAAAAAAATACCGGCGAATATTTGCTACCGAAGATAGGACATGATCTTAAATTCGATTTTATGACAAATGCAGCTCTTACATCCACTCGGCAAATTTCTTATGAATCAAACAAATATAAAAGAAGTTAAACCAAATTCTAAATGTTCTAAATGTATAAGATTTATGAAATTATCCTCGATCTAAGAATCTTCAACAAAACTTACATTTTTATGTAAAATTGTAATTACAATTACAAATTTGTAGCTACAAATTGTCATCAAAATCTACAGGCGTTTTTTACAATTGTAAACGTTTAAACAGCATTTACAATTGTACAATTGTGTATGTGGTTTATTAAACAGCACTTGTAAGAAATTTTTACAAATATGTCAGTTATCTACAAAATTGTAGACTTGTAATGTTTATTAAAGGTCTTTTACAATTGTAAACGTTTATTAAACAGCATTTACAATTGTTGTACAATTTGTAAAATTTTTACTTGTAGAATTTTTACAAATTGTAAGGTTTGCAGCACTTGTAAGAAATTTTTACAAATAAGTATGTCAGTAATCTACAAAATTGTAGACTTGTAATGTTTATTAAACTTCAGGGCCCAAGGCCCTGTTTATTTATTTATTTTATTTTATTTTCTTTTTATTTCTTTCGACCGTCTGTCTGTATCAAAGAGTAGATTGTTACCAAGGATATTATATACTAACTGGAATGTGCACGTGCAACTAAAAGCGTTCACAGCGAGATTACCTCGAAAGTCGATGTCATCTCTTTTTAATAGGGTGTCCAATATTTCTGTACTTACATTTGGGACAGTTGCAATTAATGTAATAACTTTCTAGCACCCAGCTCGCATAGCATTGGTAACAATTAAATAAGAAACTGCAATCCCGGTTTATGATGACAAAGACAAATACATTTATTTGTGGGATACGGTAGGTACTAAGTTGTTCCATAAAAATAGTATGATTCATGACATGTCCTCCGCAAGTAAAGAGAAAGTAATTAAAGTTTATTTTAAATGGCATTTCAAGACTGTCTGTACAAGACATGGAGCAAATAACCAGTGGAGAAAGTATGGGCACGTTTTTGTTCTAAATCAAAGTCACTAATATACTGCGGGGGGAGAGGTACGTTTCGGACTCTGTGATTGGTTGACGAACTGACAACCAAATGACAACTCATTCTCTAGGGATTCCATAAAAGTAATTGAAAAAGTATCGATATCGATAATTGTTTGACTTATTAGTATTATAACGATTTGTTTGCAATACAGAGATTACGGGTTCGACTTTGAAATAAAACAGGTAATTATTAAATTAAGAAGACTGTATTTAAAAAAAATATAATACATTTACTGGTTTTTAAAATGGATTAGTTTTGAATATGTTTTTCTTATAATAATCCTTTGGATTTGTATTATTTTTCGTAATAAATGTCAGTCGAGTATCAATATATTTTTTTGCTACACATGAAGCTAAATCAATTAAATGGTTAGTCGATTCTACGTCAAATTGGTGAAAAAAAAGTAAAAGGACCTCAAATTAGTTCAAATTAATTTTGTGTGTTAAGATCATGATATCACGGAGGTAGCAAAGGGGGGTTAAAATTTAGGTCATTTTTTGCCTAGGACGCTCCGTTTTCAAGATATTTTTATTTAACTTATTTTGGTACAATAATTTAAAACGCCCGTAACTCGGAAACGGTGCATCGTAGGATCATGCTTCTCGGAACCTAAATGGTGTATATGGCGCAGGTTAACCCGATACTGCAATAAAATTGGTAATAAAAAAAATTAAGTCCTCGTTCCATAGCTAGGCTACACAATCCAACCAAATTTTTTTTATCCCTATCGTGTCAGTTTTTTCATAGGCCTTTGTCTCCGTTTTTCTGCAGGCACGCCATTGCCAGCAATGTGTTCACATGCCGATGCGCGTATTGGCCACCTTTACTCCAAAACACAAATTGATAACGTCTGTTCCATACCTACACTGGCCTATATAAAAACATTTAAAAAAACATAATTGTCTAGGATTGCAATGATTCAAATAGATTCCAAGCAACGCGTCTAAATTTTGTGTAAAAGGCAGGCAGAGATCATACACTTACATTTTTTACTGTTATGTACAAGTTTATGCCAGTATTATACACATTTGCGAGTAAAGCCAAGGGAATAAGCATGTTTGAAAATATAGCAATAATGAAACAAAAAAATATAAGGTATTTTAAGAACTTATGTTTTAAATTATATCGATACCATAAACCGTCGCGGTACTGCGAACTCGAACATCACTATCATGAAAGAAAGAGACAACTGCATTAGTGCAAATCAGTGTATCAGAAAGAGACACCAATTATATGATTATTTTTCATTGTTTTGATCAAATTGGATAGAAAACCACGTAACTGTGAAATGTTATCCCATCTTTTGTGTAACTTGAAGTTGTAGTACACTTTCCACACCATTTAATTGCACAACTAGGCATTATTTTTCGTTATAAATTCTTTTAAAACGGGAGCGCATGACGTTCGTGCGTTAGCCTACAATTTTTGCGACTGAGCAAAATTTCGCCGCATACGCTTGATATAGCGTATGTTTAGCGCCCGCGGGTGCCCCCGCACGCGCTCTCCACTGGTTATTGTGCTCCATGGTACAAGACATCCCTGCGACGGGCTGGAGGTGCGCGGCGGCTGAGGCGGCGCGCGGGTGTGCCAGCGGCGGCGGGTCTGCGCGGCGGAGGGGCGCACGGGAGCGGCGTGGACGACACCTCGCTCGCGCAGCGGCCCGCGACCTCACTTCACATTTTACCACGGCGGAGACACCGCATTTTTCTTTGCATGTTGAAGTGTTATATTCGATAGCTAGCGGGAGCAGTCTAATTAAAACTCAAAAGTCTCTTGGACTGATTACAATAATGTATTACGTTAAAACAATTAAATAATATAAAAGAAAAATACGGTGTCTCCGCCGTGGTAAAATGTGAAGTGAGGTCGCGGGCCGCTGCACGAGCGAGGTGTCGTCCGCGCCGCTCCCGCGCGCCCCTCCGCCGCGCAGACCCGCCGCCGCTGGCACACCTGCGCGCCGCCTCAGCCGCCGCGCACCTCCAGCCCGTCGCAGGGATGTCTTGTATAGACAAGACTTTATTTGTACTTATTCCAGCTAGTATATAAATTCCTAGATAATTACTAGTCAAACGGTCTGCATCTGACTATCTGACACTGCTGACAAAACGATGACAGCTCAACACCGAACTAAACAAGATGAGGGAAGTTAAATCTGTCTGGTAATGACGGAAGTTATAACCTGCTATAAGTACTGAACCCCTAAGACGAACTACTTTTCCAAGAAAAGGGTTTGAACTTTTTTGTATGGAAGTTGGCTTATCGACCCACCGCCATTTAGTTTTTTTGAAACCACGGCCCACAATGAAATTGGTATGTATGGGTAGAGTACACCTAGACAAACAAAAAATGCCACGTAACATGGTACCCCAACCAAAGTGTCACGTTATCGAAATATTTGGAGGTACAGATCGACATATGAGTACAATTACTACATAAAAATAAAAAATAGCCTCTATTTACGTGTCTATAGGCGTTGATTATTATTATTACTGTTTATTGAAAGAGAGTAGGTAGGTACATTACATACTAGGTATTTTAATAGGAGCACGAGAAAACTATTCTTTGACATAGAGTGCAATACGTCATTACGAAAGTTACAACGTCGAATCACACGACGCCGAATGTTTGCGACAACGAATACTGTGAGGACGAAAGCACGCAGCGACGCATCACGTTACAACGAATGCACGAGACTTCGAATCACGACACAACGAATGCACGTTACAACGAAAATCGTCACACCGAATCACGTGACCCCGAAATAACGTAACAACGAACGTATTACCGACAACAAAACAAAAAATAAATAATTTTTTTTTACTACTTTAAATTGTGCATCAGTTAATTGCATATTGCACTAATGGCCCGGCCATACCCACACGTTTGGTATAGCCAAGCATTTTCACGTGTTGCCGGCAATATTTTCAAGATAGCCGAGCAATACTTAGACCAATAGTATAACCACATATCGCCAGGAAAGTTTAGCTTATAAGTACACCTTAATATAAACAATGCGTCAATGTAGAAAGGTAGTAAAAAAATATTTGACTTTGTTTTACTGTTTTGCTGTCGGTGATGCTTTCGTTGTTACGTTATTTCGGGGTCACGTGATTCGGTGTAACAATTTTCGTTGTAACGTGCATTCATTGTTCCGTGATTCGAAGTCTCGTGCATTCGTTGTAACGTGATTCGTCGCTGCGTGCTTTCGTACTCACAGTATTCGTTGTCGCAAACATTCAGCGCCGTGTGAATGTGTGATTCGACGTTGTAACTTTCGTAATGACGTATTGCACTCTTTGACATAACATAGCATTTCATTGCGATGCGGAGCGATTTTCTCGTGCACATAATAATATGCAACCTGGGAACGAAATTTGTAAACAATTTAACGCCTATACAAAAAAAAAAATCTTATTACGTGTGTAATAAGAATTATATTTTTTTGTTCTCGTTGTACTCATTTGTCGATCTGTATCTTCAAATATCTCGGTAACGTGACACTTTGGGGTACCGTGTTACTAAACATTTTTTGTTCGTCTATATGTTCTCTATTCATACATACCGTTTTCATCGTGAGCCGCGATTAAGGAAAAAAAAATGGTGAGAAGGTTGATATGCCACATCGGTTCTATCCCCTTATTGCTATCAATAAACGGTTAAAAAAATAACCAACGATAGCAACAATTGGGTGGAGCTGGAGATTCTCCACCTATAATTAGTTTTTTGTTTGATTCGATATGGCAAGGGACAATAATTTATGGAATAACTTGGAAAAGGCGTTTACCCAGCTAGAGGCAATAGGTACGGGCGAAAAAAAATTATTTTACTGAGTATATCGATGTAAAATTATGTTAAAAAAGTTTGTGTCACAAAACAGTTACTTTTGAAGTGCTAAGCGACGAAAAAGTGACAAATTTTCTCAATCAACATTGACGCACACGTTCGGTTTTTTTTAGTTTTGTTTTGTTTTTTTAGGTTAATTCGGAAACCGAACGTGTGCGGCCGGCCGAAAAAGGCATAATATTAATTCCTTTGTTAAATGGGAAAGGGACGAGACACAAGTGTTGGCCAAATGTTTGAATAACTCTGAAACACTAAAATATCCGATTTCTAAGCGCAACTCACAATAGGTGACGCACATCTGGTTGCAATAAACACGGTCGCTATCCATCCTTAAAAAAAACTATTGAAAATGCTTGCAGAAAAAACTGCAATTAAAACTATGTTGTGAAAGTATTGGAAGACGACCCGGGCGTGATGTTTTGGGAAGTGCTAGGGATGAAGGAAAGGGAATAGTATAGTTCTGTTGGTTTCAGATCGCGGAAGGGATCAGCCGCTTAAACTAGTAGAACTAAATCAGTGTAACCGGTCTAAGACCGTCGAAGTACCTACTACAACGTCTTGTGTTAGGCTCGTGAATTTAGCGTAGGCTTGGTACAACTTTGTATTAAGTGCGATTAATATTTAATAAGTTAACGGTAATAGTAATAAGTCTAGCGAAAGTTAGTGTCGAGACGTGACCCAGAAACCCGGAGACCCAGAGACCGAGGCAAAACTGGTCATATGTGTAGTATTCTGTGAGTTGCAGACTAATCTGTTTTAATAAACACACGGTAAGTGTTAACTATTATCTTCTCTTAGCTGTTAGTAGCAGTTTGGTGGTAACGCAGAAAAGCTGTTAATAATCATTTATTTCAGCATTATGGAGCAACTGCTTCATATCATCTCGATGTATATTATTATCTCATGACAATGTGTTTATGTTTCCATTACAAGTGTTAATAATTATGTCAAGCATTTATATTTATTACATTCTCATGGGCTTTTCCCAAATGATTTATGTCCCGCACAGTATGTCATTACATACATCATTACAGTGCGATCAAATTATCTTGGCAGCTCTGAACATAGGCTTTGCGAAATTTTACGCATGTAAACTTGGGAATAAAACTGTTATTGCCAGATAAACCAATACTTAAACGATCAGAAAATATCGAATTTAAACAGTGAGAAATACAAATAAAATAAATATCATAACACTTTTATACATTCGTTGTAACAAAATGACCTGCACGAAGTTCGGAGCTGCCAAGATAATTTGATCGCACTGTACATAGTATAAAATAAAGTCGCTTTCTCTGTCCCTATGTCCCTTTGTATGCTTAAATCTTTAAAACTACGCAACGGATTTTGATGCGGTTTTTTTTAATAGATAGAGTGATCCAAGAGGAAGGTTTATATGTATAATAACATCCATTTGCACCCGTGCGAAGCCGGGGCGGGACGCTAGTCTCTGATAAAATTATATGCTAAACTCACTGAAGAGACCGTTTGGATAAACAAACGGTCTCTTCAATTCTGAATGACTATAAACAGCACCAAGTAGGTATAGTCCTATACAAACTTACTGGTGGCTCGGAAATAAGCTGCGAATCAAAATCAAAAGGCATTTATTCAAACTAGGCTGATAATCAGCACTTTTCGAACTTATTTACAACAGACAGTCCCCCAAAACGCCCACCCTTCGACACTTCCTCCTAGTGTTCTGAGCGCGAAAAGGAGCGCGTAGTTTTTGCAAATTTCTAGTGTTAAAGTTGCGAATACCACTGTTTTTACACAGTGTGCACAGGTGGATAATTTGTCTAATATTTAAAATCTTGGCAAAGATGAACTGAGAAGCAACCGTGAGAATACCAATCTGAGTCCTGAATGATGGTCTGCACTTAATAGTTAATACAATCAACACGATGCACGATGCGCCCTTTGCACCCCGGTGATACCTCAAATAGTATTCTGCGTAGCGTTACGTTAGATGGTCCAAGCCACCATATTATTATAGTTTGAATTAATAAATCTGCGCAGACTGTCACTGGCAACTTCCGAGCCACCATGATGTTTGAACTTTGAACAGAATTATATATATCGTTCTACATTTCATTGTTATTTCATTTTTAGGGTTCCGTACCTCAAAAGGAAAAAACGGAACCCTTATAGGATCACTTTGTTGTCCGTCTGTCCGTCCGTCCGTCTGTCAAGACCCTTTTTCTCAGGAACGCGTGGAGGTATGAAGCTGAAATTTATATCAATTACTCAGGTCTACTGTCCCTTGAAGCTGTGAAAAAATCAAACTTCTAAGCCAACGCAATCAAAAGATACAGCCGTTTATGCCGCAAATTTTCGACACTTGCAAGGGAATCAAAACCTACAGGGTGCTTCCCGTGAACTCAGAATCTTGAAATTTGGTACGAAGCAACGTCTTATAGCATAGATAAAGGAAAAATTACGAAAACCATAAATTTTTAGTTACATTACAAAATATATATTTTTTAATAAATATAAACTTATTACTTTTTTCCTCATGAAACCAAACAAATTATTATTTCAAGAGACTTTGTAAACCTTGCAGGTTTGTACGGAACCCTCGGTGCGCGAGTCCGACTCGCACTTGGCCGGTTTTTATTATACCTCCTACCATGTGCGTGTGGTGTGAGGGCCCGTTTGTTAAAACTCTGTGATAATGTGTTGAGGATTTAGTGTACATTCCCCAACAATTGTGGAAGATTGAATCAGATTTTGTGAAAGTCATATGAGCGAGTTATTGACTGTAAAGTTGGGCCCTCAGTTCTCACATAGAGGATTGAGGGCCCACCTGTACCTGAAAAACTATGTACACTACAGAAAAAGTCTTTTTGCCAAAATCTTAGCATTAGCTAAGATTTTGGCAAAAAGACTTTTTCTGTCAAAATGGGTAAATCTTCGTTCAAAATGGGCCCTCAATTTTCATACACGTAAAAGTTTATTACGCAAATAAAATGAAACCATTAACTTACAGCTACTGTTTCAAATCCTTACATAGTATAAAACAAAGTCGCTATTTTTGTCTGTTTGTTTGTCTGTATGCTTAAATCTTTAAAACTACGCATCGGATTTTGATGCGGTTTTTTTTAATAGATAGAGTGATTCAAGAGGAAGGTTTTAGTATATAATTTGAACGACATCCACGTGGGTGAAGCCGCGGGCATCAGCTAGTCCTATATAAAAGCTACTAAATAAATTGTGGAAAATGGTGAAAACAAGAACAGGTCACCACTTCTTCTTGTTTTAAAGTTATGACCCTGATAAAAATCGGGCCCTCAGTCCTCCATATTTTTGTTTTCTTTTTATTACTCATAATGTATGAAAGATAAGTCAAATCCAAAATTGTCTCATTTTGTGAAAAAAAAATGTCCAAAAAATTCGATACCAGAAAGAAATTAAATGACCCTTTATTTAATGTATGTATCTGAAAATCGAGTTTTATTTTTCTTCTCTGAATTAGGAAATAGGGTGATCACAATTTCTTTTTCATTACTTGTACTCTGAAAGTAGGTCATAACATGCCTGATGAGAGAGTTTAAAGTTATGCTTTGCAGCCCTAGGGAGAATCGTTGCCGACTCGTAGTCTAGTCACACCTGGTAATCACACCATTAAGACAAACAGTAATTTTATTCTCGTTTGTCACACTACTGATTTTTCCACACCATCCTAACTAGTTTTGTCCAAGTTATACTACCTAGTGAAATAAAAAAAAAATTAGGAGATGTAAAAAAGGATAGGTAGTAAAGTCTCACAAACTACGGAGAACAGAAGAAGAAAGGAGGTATTGGAATCTGAAATCGAAATGTAATAGAAATGTATTGTACTTCGCCATACTTTAAAAATTTAAAGATTCTTACTGTGCCCAGCCTCTATGTTTTAGTATTACTAGTGAATTTTAAAAAATGTCTTCATAACTATGAAACAGATGAGGAGAGAGAGCTAAGGGAAAGTACGCGCAGAAAGGATTTTAAAAACAAAATAAAACCCCAACTTAATATTGTGCATCATAGTCCTCAATATCAAGCGGTGGAGATTTTTAACAGGTTGCCATTGGACTTAAAAACTATACTTTACAAAAGCTCATTTAAGTCGAGACTCAGGGCATTCCTGTTGGACAAATGTTTGTATTCGGTAGAAGATGACATATTAAATGCATTTTAATATTTTATTATATGATTTCTTAATTTGTAATGTCCTTGATTATTTAATTGATTATTATTATTTGATGATGACATGCATTTTAATATTTTAATTCTATTTTTTTCTTTTTCGGCTTTCCTTTAATAATTTCTTTTTCTAATTTTTAATGTTATTGATTATTTAATTGATTATTATTATTTTTGGATGATGACATATTATAAATACATTTTAAAATTTTAATTTTATGATTTCTTAATTTGTATAATTATGTTAATGATTATTTATTGATAATTATTATTACATATTTATTTTGTGTTTGTATTATTTTCCGAAATTTTAGTGATATTGTTATTATTAATATAATTATTATGTCTCTTATTTTAATGTGTTAGTTTTTTTATAATTTTCATGACCATGTTTTTTATGATTTTGATAAGTATAGATGTATAATTTCAAACACAATGAGAATTGTTATATGAATAAATTGAATTGAATTGAATTGAATTATTCTGGCTTCCTGGTAGTTTGCACTTTTGAGGTCACATTCCAGTTAGTAATATATGTTCCTTGATTATTTATGACCATTGAGATCATTGTTTATGACAGAAATAGGTAAGCCAACCAAACGTCAATATTCAATCAAAATGACAGTTTTTTACCGCCATGGCGGGGCGGGAATCGGCGGGATTTGTTTGTTATAATTATACGTGTTGATTGGATGTGTACATTCTTGTGCCTTACATAATAAAAAAGCCAATTTAAGCCTGTTCGTGCTTTCGAGATTTTCCACAATTTATTTAGTTGCTTAAAAGGATTTGAAACAGTAGCTGTAAGTTAATGGTTTCATTTTATTTGCGTAATAAACTTTTACTTGTATGAGAATTTGAGGGCCCAATGCCCATTTTGAACGAAGATTTACAAAGTAGGACAGTGTTTTGCGATAATATCTTGTTTCCACAAATTTTGTTTGGCATTAGCTAAGATTTTGGCAAAAAGACTTTTTCTGTAGTGTAAGACGTAAGTACATAGTTTTTCAGGTACAGGTGGGCCCTCAATCCTTTGTGAGAACTGAGGGCCTAACTTTACAGTCAATAACTCGCTCATATGACTTTCACAAAATCTGATTCAAACTTCCACAACAGGGGATCGGACAAAAAAAACTAATTAGTCCGTCAGATAGATTTCCAAAAAATATTGACCGCATATTTTTTCTTTTTTCACGTAAACACAAAATGAAGACGATACAGTGCTTCGAAAACTCGTGTGACGTCATATGATAGTACATTTTGTACCTTCCTATGACGTTTCAAACCCCACTCCATGATCTTTGACGCGCTCTATCTTCGTGAATTTTTATTGATTTGATAAAACAAAAAACACGTATGTATCCAATATTTTTCGATACCTAATCTAACTGACGGACTAAATAGAACATATTTTTTTGAGTCAGTCCGATCCCCTATTGTTGGGGAATGTACACTAAATCGTAAGCACATTTTCACGGAGTTTTAACATACGAGCCCTCACACCACACGCACATTATTGTTTGTGGTTTATTGCTTTGGCCGATGACACGGGCAACCGGCAAATCACGACTTGAACTATGCTTGAACTGTAAAAAATAAAGTGTCGAATTTCAGAGATCTGACATGGCGCTTGAAAGAATGAAAATGGAAATTGACCCCACCAATTCTGATCACATAAATAAATATCCTGCTGCGGATCATAAAATAAAACAGGAACCTACTAATTCCTTTGTTGAATGGGAACGAGAATACAGCAATAATATTATTCAGATAAAACAAGAATTCACTGATGACTTTGTTCAAATCAAACAAGAATTTACTGACGATGTCATTCAGATAAAACAAGAAGTGGATCACTTTGCTCTGTTACAACAGGAACCTAAATATGGTCCTGTAGAAACCAAAGTGGAGTCACTCCACGATATACCAAACCTGCTAGATATCACCATTCCCACTGAATATGGTCATATTCGTAAGTCAAAGTAAGGTATTTTATGTATAATAATATAACCACTACTAATTACCCAAAAAAAAATACTAACAAAACTAACATCACTAGTACCCAATTAGTACCTGTATTTCGCCAAGCGGTGACGGTTACTGTACCAGACTTGTTTATGACCCATGTAATAGGACTAAAATAGGAGATAAAGTTATTCCCTAAAACTGGGCACGGGCACAAATCCAGACCCAAGAACTGCTTCTCAGAAAGTTCATTATGATTTTTCTAAACAAGGGTAAATAAATACCGAGGCTGACTAAATGCCATGCTCACACATGCTCATATTTTCGCCTTCAACAATAAGTAAATATAAAGAACGCTTTTTAGTTGTCGTTTTGTATCCGTTGGTGTCCAATTAACATTTTAGCATGAAAAATAAGGCCACTTTCTGTGTCGGACCGCATTCTATTTTTAGTTATTCGAATTTTCTTAGTTTATGTACCGATACTGACGCTACACATGTGCATTTGGATCGAGGGCCCATTTTTTGATCCCTTGCGAAACGAAATAAGATTTATGGGGAATTTAATTAAAAATAAGTTAAATTGAAAGCAAAGGGCCTTAAATTTCTTAAATGTGAATTAAAACTTTAAATTTTAAACTTATTAACTTGGGCCCTCAATCCAGACGCATGCATAAAGTGGCACAGCCTAAATCTCAGTAAGTACTATCTCTGGGTTCATCATTTTTATTTAAGAAAATAGCTAAGAATTTCTTAAATATTTTAAGAAATTCACAAATCTGTAGAACATGGCATTACAGATTTATGTTGGTATATCAGATGGAAAAAAAAAACAAATAAAACAAAATTGTTTGTACACACGGCTACACATCAAGCTATACAAAACCAGTATAATCGGATCGTTCATTGTGCGAAAAGATCTAGTAAAGTGAGGCCAAGATTAACTGGTTTTGTATAGCTTGATGTGTAGCCGTGTGTACATACATGTAAAGGTAATACGTTTAGCTCTGCAAATATTACGACTTTTCGACTGCGCTTTACAAAATGTACCGGTACTTACTATGATCATTATGGTCACCCTACAAATTTTTCTCTAACAAAAAGTAGAAAATCAAATTTCTCCTAAAGTATGACATTTACAAGAACGGACGATATATTAAAATTTAATTAAGAAATAGTTACAAATCTTATTCTCAGTTGCGTAAGTTTTTTAACAAAAAATAAAACCGACTTTAAAAAAAACACAAAAAAGTCAAAAATAAATCAGTTTCTGAAGTCGGCGACTTTGTTTGTTTGATTTCAGTTTTTTGACACCGACTTCAGAAACTGATTTATTTTTGTGTTTTTTTTTTGAAGTCGGTTTTATTTTTAACCGACTTCTAAAAAAGGAGGTTCTCAATTCGAATGTTTGTTTTTTTTTATTTTTTTTATGTTTGTTCGGCCATGCCGTCACTTGCTAACCGATTTGAAAAATTCGTTTTTTGTTGGAAAGAGTGTACCTACTTTCGAAATGGTCCCATATTTTTTTTATCGAAATCGGACAAGCGGTTTTTGAAAAATCAACAAAACTCAAAAAAAAATACTACATTGTCCACATTATGACTCATGAACATGTGAACTTACATGTGAACCACTAAAAAGTGAAAAATAAAAACTTTTTAACAAAAAATAAAACCGACTTCAAAAAAAAAACACGAAAAAGTGAAAAATAAACTAGAAGAAAAATCAGTTTCTGAAGTCGGTGGCAAAAATATGAAATCAAACAAACAAAAGTCACCGACTTCAGAAACTTATTTTTCTTTTATAGTTTTTTTTTTTGTTAAAAAGTTTATGTGGACAATGTAGTTTTTTTTTGAGTTATGTTGATTTTTCAAAAACCGCTTGTCCGATTTCGATAAAAAAAATGTAGGACCATTTGGGAAGTATATACCCTTTCCAACAATAAAAGAATTTTTCAAATCGGTTAGCAAGTGACGGAGTTATGTCCGAACAAACATAAAAAAAAATGTAATTAAACATCGAATTTAGAACCTCCTTTTTTTAGAAGTCGGTTAAAAACTTAATTAATAATAATAATAATAATATTCCACAACTATCACACAACGCCATCTAGTCCCAAGCTAAGCAGAGCTTGTGTTATGGGTACTAGACAACTGATAAACATACTTATATATTTCTAAATACATACATATTATAGATAAATTACACCCAGACACAGAACAAATGATCGTGCTCATCACACAAACATTTGTCCTGGGTGGGAATCGAACCCACGACCTCCGGCATAGCAGTTAGGGTCACTAACCACTAGACCAACAGGCCAGTCAAATTGTTAAGAAGTAAATGAAAGTTGAATTTTGCTAAAACGTCTGACTTGAGAGCCCAACATTTTCGGCTTTATTGACTAGGCTAAACCGCATAGATTAACGCAACTGAGAATAAGATTTGTAACAATTTCATAATTAAATTTTAAGATATCGTCCGTTCTTGTAAATGTCATACTTTAGGAGAAAATTGATTTTCTACTTTTTGTTAGAGAAAAATTTGTAGGGTGACCATAATGAGCATAGTAAGTACCGGTACATTTTGTAAAGCGCAGTCGAAAAGTCGTAATATTTGCAGCTTAACGTATTTTAGACTAGCTTTTGCCAGCGGCTTCGCCCGCGTGAAAATGACGATTTTCCATACAAACTTTCATCCCCTATTTAAATCCCTTAGGGGTTGAATTTTCCTTATTCCTTGTCTACACTAGAAAGGGAACCTCTGTGCAAAATTTCAGCTTTCTAGGTCCAAGGGTTTGGGCTGGGCTTTGATGAGTCAGTCAGTCAATCAGTCAGTCAGGACTTCTCTTTTTATTTCTAAAGAAGATAGATAGATGTACCTACTGTTAACAATTTTGTTTTCTTTGTTTTTTTTTCCATCTGATATACCGCCATAAATCTGTAATGCCATGTTCTACAGATTTGTGAATTTCTTAAAATATTTAACCCTACAATGCACGATTTTTATTAAGCTGCAAAAAAATATATATGATTTTAAATGCCATTCTTTTAAATGGAAAAATAATAAAAAAAAAAACATTATGCAATATTTATTGAGATATATCGATTTTTGTGTATGTGCCCAATATGTCCCAAAAAGCATTGAAGCTTTAAAAAGTATTATGTAGGGTACTCAGCAGAAATGAAACAAAATAGTATTTAATTAAACTTTAATTAAATTATAAACAAACTTTAATGAAAAAACAAAATAATGAAATTATCAACAAATTGTAGTAGATATTAAGTCAACAAACAAATAGTTTTTTTAAAAAAAGAAAAAAATTAGATCTGCAAGTTATTTACTCTTTGACATTACAATTGTTTTATTTACTGATGAAATGCCAAAAAACAGTTCTTATCTTTATTCAAGCACAGTGCCACTCCACATTTCTGTCACATAATGAATGATTTTCCCTTACAAGCAGGTAATTTACAACGTTGTCTAGTAGTGGACCATAATGGGAAGTGGTCGATGCCATCAGTTCTGGCGTATTTAGGTAGTAGTACAGCTTTTGGCTTTTTCTTCTTCCTTTCCTCAAGCATATCAGCGACAAATGATGACGGTCTTCTTCTTTTGCGTGTAAGTGAGGGTCCAGATAGACAAAGGGCTTTTGCAACTTCCAGCCGAAATTCACGTAGTTTTATTTTTATGTTATTTTGTTTCTGCTGTTCAACTCTCTTGTAAAGAAGCCAACTGTTTATGATCATCACATCGAGCAGATGGTAGAATATCCTCATATACCATTTCCTTGTACGCATTTTTATTTTATTTTTTCCAATGAAAGAGTCCAGCAGGTCTACACCACCCATATGGCGGTTGTAGTGGCGAATAATGTCAGGGCAGTCGACATCAATCGTCATCATCACTGTCCCCATCAGATAATTCCAGTTCATCTTCACTCCCCGATGGCACATTCAAAAAGTGTTCAATTTCTGATTCTGTCACCGATTTGTGAGGCTTCATCTGAAATAGAAACAAAGTATAATAGAAAAACTATGAGCAATATTCCTGTATGGCCCATATGTGGCACAGTATGCACTGTAGGGTTAAGAAATTCTTTGCTATTTTCTTGAGGTGGATGTTCCAGGGTAGCCCGCGAAATTCAAATTATAATCATCATTACAACCCTCCAAGTTCATGTAACTTTCAAGAATGATTATTTCATCAAAAGGTCATTCTTGACAGTTACATGAACTTGGAGGGTTGTAATGATGATTTTGATGATTATAATTCTGTAACTGCATCGTCTTACAGCCGCGAATCATATTTTCACTAACATACAACCTAGCACTGGCCTGCAAATCGCTAAAAACGTAAGAAAATTTGAATTTCGCGGGCTACCCTGGAACATCAACCTTAAATAAAAATGATGAAACCAGAGATAGTACTTACTGAGATGTAGGCTGTGCCACTTTATGCATGCGTCTGGATTGAGGGCCCAAGTTATTTAATCATAACAGTTTTAATTTACGATTAAGAAATTTAAGGCCCTTTGCTTTCAATTTAACTTATTTTTAACTAAATTCCCTATAAATCTTATTTCGTTTCGCAAGGGTTCAAAAAATGGGCCCTCTCGATCCAGAATTGCAATTATGCTACTGACTGTTTTCAAACGTCACCTATGACATAACGATGTCAAACTCAGTCAAACAACTGAAGTGAAATGTCATTATCGATTTGAAATCAAATGTTATGTTTTGTTGTATTTCTGCGAAAACAGAAAAACTCAAAATAGCCAGCTAAATAATAGTAAATTGATGAACTATTATTAGCGAATTGTAATTCTTATCTACTGATACACAATAAAAGTATTGGAAGACCCTGTTTTATATCAAAAATTATATCATTTTCCCAGAAAATCAAAAATTTTGGCAAATAGGATGTCTCGACGTGGAAATTGGAATAGAGCGATATACAGACCTCGTAGACCTCACGGTTTGCGCGGCAAAGATATTGGCCTTTATTATAAAGAAATGCAGATCAAGAAAAACAAAAATAAGGAAAAAGATTTCATGGTAAATATGTTAAGGTTTCTAAATTTTTGCTTATATTTTTGACACAATAGGAAATGATTTTCTTTGTGCAAACTTAGCCCTACCTACTTTCATCACAAATCACTAACAGTGGTTAGCACTAAATAAAAAATAATTTGCCAAACAGTCCATTGTTAAAAAGTGCTGGCTCTATTAGGTACTGTTGTTGTTAAAGGGTAACAAATTATTAAAACAGCTTTGAAATGGAAATATCAAAAGACCTTATCTTGTATTAAAAACACAAATTGACTGAAATCTCATTCAGGAACAACTAATGTCATGAATGTGCATTTAAAGCAATAGTCTGAAACTGGGATCAGAATGAGACTATCATCATTCTTCTGCCCTTTTAACAATTTTTTAAATACAGGATTTGCTCTTCTGGTATTTATTTAGCATGACATAAAGATAGTTCATTGATTTGGATGAATTTTAGCATCCTTCTGAGAATGATGAAGATATGAATAAATAATAATTCTATTCTTTTACACAAGTGACATGTTTTATTGATAGAATGTATTTTTTTTAGTTTAATTTATCAGTGCCACCAAAAATATTGTTTAATGTACAGAAAAATATCCTATCTATTAAAGAGATAGCCAAAGACTGTCACATAGAAATATCACCACCAAAACCTATGAATTTGGTTCCAATAAAACGTGAAAAACATGAATATTTCTTTGATGAGAATGACTTAGAAGATAAACCTATAAATGTCAGAGACTTTGTGAAGTTGCCCCAAGAATCAAGTTCATCAGAAGAACCAAGTACTTCTTCTAACTATAACGCTGATAACGCTATGGAAGTAAAAGATGGATCAGAAAATATTTCGCTCAAAGGAGCCGGAGATTACAAGTATGGATATGAAGACATTATCACAGAAACTTTTGAAGAAAAACTTAAAAAGTGTATCTCTGGAGGTATTACTATATCTATGAAGAACCATTATAATAAAACATTAAGTGATACATTTTATGAAAAATATAAAACTATGATACAGTCAAATGGATACAAAAAAATGAAACCATTCCGTGAAATGTTACCAGCATACAGAAAATCAAAGGAATTATTAGATGTTATAAACAACAACCAAGTAATTGTAATAAGTGGTGAGACTGGATGTGGAAAGTCTACACAGGTAACTTAATATTACCAACACTCTAATCATAAATCTTATAGCTTAGCCTATGTCCAGCAGTGGACGTCTTTTGGCTAAAATGATGAATCATAAATCTTAACAAAACGTACAACTTCATCACCACTTCACTTGGTTGCCTGACTTCGGTTGGTAAACCTTATTGTACAGCATTACTTGTAACTCCATGAGGCTTTGCAGACAATTAGAGAGAGTAACTGTTACTGGGTCAGCAAGTGTTCTGTGCACTAAATGAGTATTCCCTTGTCGCAATGACAAACGCGGACAGCAACCAGCCATACACATTTGTTTTGAAACTAATAAGTTTCAACTGCCAGCAATCTATGACATATTAAGATCATAAATATCACCCTACCAGAAAGCCACTCTTTCTGGTTGGTGGTGCCGAATTTGTAAATGGCCTTTAATTGATTTTAAGGAAAGTCTTAGAACAGTTATAAATAAACAGTTTTTGTATACAAATAAGAACAATTAATTTTGACTATTTACAGATACCACAGATAATTTTAGATGATGCAATTGTCAATAAAAGAGGTGCTAATATACATATCCTAGTAACACAGCCAAGACGTATTGCAGCTTCTTCTTTAGCGATGAGAGTGGCTGAGGAAAGAGCAGAAAGACTTGGATTGTCTGTAGGATATTCTGTTAGATTGGAGAGGTATGTTTTTGTTAATTTATGCATGTGTCAAACTACTGTTTAATCGTATAGCGGGAAACTGCTGTGTATTCATCTAAGGCTTTTGACTTATTTGATCACAACAGGTTTAGCGGTAACTACTTAATAGTGAATTTGTGGACATAGTAAGTACATAGTAAAAATTAAACTTCTTTACACGCAGAAGTAACATCCCAACAAGTTTTCCTTTTTCTTCAAAAGCAAATACTTAAATTAAAATATTGTTAATTTTAGGACCTTCACTGGTTAACATAGGCATGCCCCAAGGATCGTTACTCGGCCCTTTTCTGTATACCTACATAAGTGATCAACATTTAAGTTAACACTGTGTTTTATAAATTATATTGACTGTAAATAAACTCTCACATAAATAATCATACCCTCCAATGGTTTTTCAGTGTGGACCCAAGAGAAAGAGGTAGCATTAAGTTTTGTACGACAGGTATTTTATTAGCTGAGCTGGAAACCAACCAGGGCTTGGCTAACTACAGTCATGTGATACTTGACGAGGCGCATGAAAGAGACTGCCATATTGATATATCTATGTTAATGTTGAAACAGGTAAAAATTTCATAATTAAAACCAAAATATATTGAAAATGGAAATTTGAAATAACATAGTGGGCCATTGAACATGCTGTTGGATATTCTATTTTAAGCAAGTCCTTTACGTTATGTCATACTTACTAGTTTTACCCGCGGCTGGGATCACTTACCTCTTTATAATATTATTAAAACGGGTGCTAATTAAACCGGCTTCTTTTTAATAGCATTATTTGCATCTAAAAATCTAACTTGCCTTCTAAATTACTAAGTCAGCCACAATTAACGAGCATCTAAATAAGACTATCTTAGCCACAAGTTATCTTTTTTAAAGCCACTCTAAATACAACTCAGCATCGTGATTATTTTTTAGCATCTAAATTTGTAACATGAATTCAAACAGTAAACTTCTAAAATATTATTATATGGCATCAAAAAAATATTCAATTAGCTTCTAATTTATTAACTCAGTACGTTTAAATTATAACTCATGCCACATTAACTGAGCATCAAAATTTAATTAAAATTGTCATCAAATATTATATTATAGCCACTAATAGTATGTATAAACTCCTGCCGTGTCATCAAAAGGCTTAATTACAGAAGTTCAGAGTACTTAATGACCTAAATATTGAAGTTCAGAGTATCGAATGTCCTAAAGATCGATTTTATTTACATGTTGTGCTACAAAAATTATCGACAGAATCGCTTCAGAACTTCATTTTTATCGGAAAACTAGACAATAAATTGTGAAAACATTTCTGCAAGCAACTCGGAAGTAGCGCTCGCCGGCCGCTGCCGCGGCACCGCTCGCTTCGCTCGCTCGGCTCGCGCGCGTTTGGTCACAGTTTTAACCTAACCTAACCTATTTCCCTCAGTTTACAATAACGAATCATACAGCCTGCCTGTGACTTGTCAATTAGACAATGTTAAAAACATTTCTGTAACTAATAGGTATTTTTAATGTAAAATATATAAATATAATAATCTAAAGTATATCAAAAGTTGACATTTCATATATAATATACGTTGGCGCTCTCTGATTGGTGCAAATGGCCGGTCGCTGTCGTCTCGCGCGCTCGCGCCAAATCTTTCTGTTGCTATTTTCACGATAAAAGAATGTGATGTATTATTTTACATGCGAAGTTATAATAAATGATGTTGACTACGGTCGCTTCATTTATATTTTTTTGAGGGCCTTGTGTTGAAGCTGTAAAATGTAAAATGGTGGTGAGATATAAATTCCGTGGCTGAGTTAGTAAATTAGGTGCCTATGTATAAATAACAAGGACAAGTTAATATAAATGTTGATCGTCACTTGATGCTTTCTATAGAATATTTAGTGGGCGTTGTAAAGAAGACGAATTAGTATATTAGAGGCTATATAATTTTCCCGTGGCTGAGTTATAAAATTAGAAGTTTGATCCTGTGGCCAATTAAAAAAACTGTGGCTCGATTAATTATTTCTCTATTAAAACTAATTAGACTTTCTAATATATTTTATTGAATACAGATTTCCACAGTCGATATTTGAAATTCAAATATATTTTATTGAAAAATAACAAAATGGTATTTTTGTAGGTGCTCCAGCAGCGCAAAGACCTCAAACTAATTCTAATGAGTGCAACAATAGACGCTGAGAAACTGACGTCTTATTTCGACAACTGTCCAATGATGCATATTGAGGGGCTGGCTTACCCTGTGCAGGATGTTTACTTAGAGGAGGTCCTACGCTTGACTAATCACACTCCACACCTAAAACCTAATGGTGATGGCAAAGCAAAGAAATGGCAAACCCGCAAAAATGAAAAACAGGCAGCTGAAATGCAGAAGGATATACAATATAAAGCCGAAATTGGTGAGTCATTTAAAGCATAACACGACATCACGCCTGTAACCTCCGAAGGGTTAGACAGAGGTGTTCCCATCATTAGTAAACCTACATTTCGTCTTCTTTAAATACAGTAATAATAATTAAATCAATTGTTTCTCCGTTTTAGCTCCATGGCTTGAATCCATAAAGAAAGATTTAAGACCAGAAGTCTACAATGCACTCAAAGATGTGAGAATTGAAGATTTGAATATCAACCTAATTTACGAACTCTTGCTTTACATTTGTAAAGGTGGCCCGGGTGCTATACTCGTATTTTTACCAGGAATTGCGGAAATAACGAAGTTACTGAGAGTAATGACAGATAGTAACTGCTTCCCGAAATCCCGCTATGAAATCTATCCTCTACATTCGAAGTTACCATCTTTGGAACAGCACAAGATATTCCAAAGACCTCACGAAAGTATAAGGAAGATAATATTGGCCACAAATATTGCAGAAACATCTATAACTATAGATGATATTGTGTATGTCATTGACTGTGGTAAAATAAAGTACAGTGGATTGAATATAGAAGAAAATATTTCTACTTTGCAAACTGAATGGGTTTCTCAAGCGAATATGCGACAACGGTAAGTTATATAGATGGCAGAGAGACTTTTTCCAACTTGAATATCTGTACTGGAGTAAAAGACTTTATCCTCAATATTTTAAAGCTATTTTTCATTTGCAGGCGAGGCCGTGCCGGTCGATGCCAGCGAGGTGTTTGTTACCATCTGGTAACGTCATTCCGGGCTAGTAAGCTTGAGGAGCGCCTCTTGCCAGAAATACAAAGAGACTCCCTATTGGAGCCTGTGCTAGCTATAAAGAGACTGCGATTAGGAAAGGCTGCTGACGCTTTGAGTAAGATGCCGTCTCCACCCGCTGAGACCACTGTGAATCGGGCTATCAAGCATTTGTCGCAGTAAGTATGGCGCTTTGTTTGATTTATAGTTTCGACTGTCACTAGTACGTAAGCCTCCCACTTTAGGTGAACCCATGACCTGGTGAAGGTTGCGCTGATCCGCTGTATGCGAGACGCACGGGACCGGTCAATGTGGCGGCAGTTGGGGGAGGCCTATGTCCAGTAGTGGACTTCTTTCGGCTGAAGTGATGATGACGTTGATGCGAGTGCTCTCGGATTTCGAAATACCTTGTGGGTTTGAACCAGCAAGAAACACGCCATATTTGTGCAAACTTGAACGAAAACAGGCTCAGCTCAGTACAAGAATCTGACATTAACTATGCTGCTGTCAAATGTCATGTCATCCTGACAGGTTTCGATTTGTTGTTGTATTCCAACAACATTGGTTTTAAAAACTGTAAATCTTTGAACAGAGTGGGCGCCCTGGACAGTGAAGAGAAGCTGACCCCCCTAGGCTGGCACTTAGCGCGGCTGCCTGTCCACCCAGCGGCTGGCAAACTGTTGCTGTTGGGGACAATGTTCGGCTGCCTCAACCGCGCAGCCAGTGTTGCTGCTGTGTGGGGCTTTAAAGACCCCTTCCAGCTCGTTATCGGTATGTATGTCCGAAGTTTAAAGATTTTTAGCACTTCGCAATGACATAATATTTCATCCTGTATAAATATTATAATAGAACTGCCCCATTGGTCTAGTTATTGGACTACCTAGGCAAGCGCGGCTTTACCTGAAGATTGCTCCGAGTGGCTGTTATTATGTAGCCATGAGCTCATTTATCTATACCTCATAATAACCTCATAAGATTCATTATGATTGTTCTATAAAAAGTCCATTATTTTATTTTAGGTAAAGAACAAGAAGTAGATGAAATGAAACGCACCTTCGCTTTAGGCGAGCCAAGTGACCATGTTGCACTATCAGAAGCTATCATACAATTCGAGCACTGCCATTCTTACCAAGCAAAACGCAACTTTGCCTACGAAAACTTCCTAGCTTTCAACACTTTAGAACTACTGTGCGATATGAAGAAACAGTTTGGTAATAACTTGAAGCAGATGGGATTCTTGCATAATGGTAGAATCAATTCTGAGTGGGAGAATCGGAATGAAAATAATTTGAGCCTGTTCAAAGCTATTGTTGCTGCTTCGCTTTATCCTAATATTGCGACTGTCAAGTAAGTTATTTTTCCTTAAGTCTTTTTTTCAGAGTTTCGATATGCCCCGGTTGATGGCAATAGGCTCATCCTTATTACATAGAATGAGAATGGGAGTCATAACTCATCACATCATAACTCATACAGCATCCCATCGTAATTACCTTAAATAAATTTATTTGAAGAGATGAAGCGCATGTGATGGATATTAATGTTGAAAGATGGAGAGGGAGAGGAAGGTCAAAGAAAAGATGGATGGATAGTGTGAGGAATGATATGGAAGAGAAAGGAGTAAGTGATGCCATGACGACTGACAGGGGAGAATGAAAGGAGAAAACGCGTGGCACCGACCCGAAATAGAATGGGACATGGACAGGAAGATTATGATGAAAGTCGTTATTTTTATTATGTTAAATGAAAAATGATGAATTCTTATTAAAAACCTTTTTCAGATGGAAAAATGAAATTAACGGTCGTGGTGCATTCGCACACCCCAAGTTCAAAGCGAGAACACCAGAAGATGGCGTAATAGCTATACATCCAAGCAGTGTAATGTCTTTCAAGTACTACCCGGGACGAAAGCAATTAGTAGCGGTATCTCCTACGGCCGGTGCTAATTGGCTGGTCTACTGGCTCAAACAGCGGTCTTCGGACCTCTTCCTGATCGATGTCACCCTGGTATACACGCTGCCTTTCCTGTTCTTCGGTGAATTAGTAGTCTCGGAATGTAAGTATTATGCATTTTTTATTCAGCCAAAATTCACTTTCGATGGACATTCGAACACAGAATACAGGCGTATGTCCTAAGCTGCTGCTGGTCTAGTCTTTCACTGGGCAAGCGTGATCTGCAGGGCTATTGCGTATCTTTTAATGGCAGTGGCTAACAGTGTCTATCAAATAACTGTCAGTGGTTAGTTTAAAAAAAAATTACCAAACCATAACCAATTTACAGTAAATTTATGGACACATTATAGACCAGTGCCGAAGCCTTCAAAAATGGTAAAAAAATTAAAAAAATTACAGTAGTATGAAACCCAATGGAAAAAGTAGAGAATATAACAAAAATTAAAGGAAAAATAAATTACGGTCGATCTGAGGTCGGGAAGTGGGGGTGGGGGGGTTTTTAAGGAGGGAAAGCGGTTTATCTCGATTTCCGGCAAAACTACAAGTCCTATGAAAAAAAAATGTAATGGCAAAGTTGTAGAGAATAAAAAGATCTACAACTTTGATTTTAACATTTTTTTCACATAACCTCAAATTTAGGTGAAAAATTCAAAAAACCAAGTTTTTTGTATTTTATTTATATCTTTTTCAAAAAAAAAATTTTTTTCTACGAAATTTGGTGAAAACTTACCTTATTATGTCCCAAATACACTGTAATTTATTTGATTTAAAATATTTATTTTTTCGGCTTATTTTAACTTAATATCAAAAAAGCACCCTAATTTTCAATCGAAAATTCTGACGTCAAAATATCAGCTTTTTTTTAAAAAGTCGGTGGGCGTTGTGTTCCTTATAATCTCTACTTTCTGATGATGTATAAAAAATATACATTGCAATGGTAAATTTTCTCAGAAAATGCAAAATCAGCTGCTGCGAAATAATACCCACACCAAATAATAAGGCCTAGACAAGAAATTATAAGCGTATTTATTGCTGTTTTATGCCTATTTATTGTTATTTTAAGATCTGGAAAATTTTGGCCCACCAAAAGGTATTTCACAGAGAAGTGGGGAAGGGGCTAGGAGGGTTTGGCCCTTACTACCTGTTATTTCGTAGCAGCTGATTTTGCTTTTTCTGAGAAAATTTACCATTGCAATGTATATTTTTTAGATTTAGATAAACCGCTTTCCCCCCCTTAAACCCCCCCACTTCCCGACCTCAGATCGAGCGTAATTTATTTTTCCTTTCATTTTGATCATATTCTCCTCCTTTTCTAATGGGTTTCATCCTACTGTAATTTTTTTTGGTTTCAAAAATTATCGACCCTGGTCTATTATGATAGCCACTGACATTAAAAAGATACGCAATAGCCCTACTGGTCACATATTATGGTGGCGCCAAGATGGCCCGTAAAATCAACAATACAATAATTGATTATTTTAACCTTTTGACCGCCACAGTCAAGTAAGAAGACAAGCCAAAAAGTACCTTAGGTCGACAGACTTAAAAGGTTAATAATGATTTAACTCAGTAAAGCCATGTTTGTTACGGTCGCGAATCATATTTTGACAATGACTGGCAAATTGCAAAAAAAACTTTGAATTTCGCGGGCTACCTGGCGCTTCCACCACTTAATTATTAATAAAAAATAAAACCGATTGTATGGGTTATTTTAGACCTGTGACAACCTTACAAATAATCAATCGTTTTACTGTGCGATTAATATACATTTCTAAAAACAAGTCATGTTTTTTTTGTAGCGAAAGATACAACAAACTACTGCATCCAAATATCAGACGTTAAAGTAACCTGCAGCAGGACGACCATGGACATACTGTGGCAATTACGATCTCTATTAGACCAGGTTCTAGCATCAAAGATCAGCGACTCAAACAAACATGGAAACCAAATGTCACCTTTTGAAAATCAAGTGTTGGAGTGAGTATCAATTTAATTAGTATGGATACATGCGTGATGTTTGCGAATATTTATATCAAGGAGGTCAGTCGTGACGTAAGCAACCTTGGTTGTTGAGGCCGTGGCCTTAGTCGCGAGGCCGGCCGTGCGACCGTGGGCGAAGTCATGGTCAAGGTTAAAAGAAGGCTAATAGTGTGGCACAGTGTCCCATGGAATGATATCACTCCATTTTACGGACAGGCGTGTAACAATTCCATTACAAGATACGATATTTCGATATGACAATACTAACTTAAATGTTGGCAATTTTATTCAACTATTATTTATCTATACATATAATAAATCTGTTGAAAAAATATTGTTGTACATTGAAAATATTTAAAAAAGGAATTTTCAGGGTGTCATAGTATAACCAACAGAACTCATTTCCAGCATTTTTAGAATTTTTGTCTGTTTGTCTGTTTCGATGACTAAGCATCACGTAAAATTTACGAAACTAATGTAAGTAACTTTTATACATAAATATTGTGCGTAACTTGGGGTATTACTTAGTCTTTGTTTCATCGTTATCGGTGCTCTATAACAAAAGATATTTGAATTTATAGTTTTCAAGCAGAACTTTTTCATTATGATCATGAATGAGACATGCAGCGACATCTATTAAACGAATATGGTACCTACTTAGTAATAATGCCTTCAAAAGATAACTTTAATAAAGTTATGATAGCTTAAGGTACTCTGTAGGTAAGTAGTCTAAATGACACTGCTTTCAAAGTCTACTTTAGTCTACATAGCCTAAACCCTATAGTGTGATTGATCGCTTTCCATGCATTCAATTTTAGCAGTTTATTTTCGTCTTCGATAGATGGCGTTGTTTTTATTTCTTGCGAAGCCCATGGTGTGGGGTGTCGTTAGATAGGTCTTTGAAAAAGATTGTGAGTTTGCTTAAACACTTTTTCGATTAAGGGATTCGTTAGTGAAATATTAAGCTATAAAGTGCAAATTTTGTTAGACTCAAGTCAGGCTACCTAAACTTCTTATTTGCTACAGCGTCTGTAAGTTAACGCAGGGCAATGATTTTTAGAGCAGCGGTGGCCCAGTGGTGGCGGCCCCGACTTACGAACGGTTAGGTCTTGGGTCGTGGATTCGAACCCAGGCAGGCACATTACTTTGTGTAATTTATTTCATCACCGCTGCTCTCAAAATGGTGAAGGAAAACATCGTGAGGAAACCGGCATGTCTTAGAACCAATAAATTCGTAGAAATGTGACATCTACCAATCCGCACTGGGCCCACGTGGTAGATTATAGCCCATTCCCTCTCAAAGAGTGGATGCCTGTGTCCCAGCAGTGGGAACATTAATAGGCTGTTGATGATGATGAATGATCTAATGTACTTTTGTCTAAGCAACGCATTTTAGTTTTCGACAACCACGCGAAAGAAGTCGCGGGCACAGCTAGTTTTTAATATAAATGCAGACCTGGCAACCCTCTTTAAAAATGTAATAAATACTTATTTCGAAATGAAGTCGCTGTCGCTTATCTTATCAAAACATTAAGAACGGCTGTTATATAAGCATAATATTTTTAAAACGATTACACGATAGGCACGTTCGGTAATTATCCGAAAGAAACTATAAATAACTAAATTTCTTTTTTTTTTTTTCAGTGCTGTCATGGAGCTGATTACTGCAGAAGATGAACGCGCCGAATACGTCGACGATGATTCTGAATCAGATTCTGAAGAATCTCGTAGGTCTTGGCGCCACTAAATATATTTTACTATCGTTACTCTTTTTTATTTTGCCTTTTATTTTACTCTGCTTCTTTAGATTTGTGTTGTGTGTAAACCCTATTTTGACAGCTCAACCTTGTTTTGTTATCGACTTGTTTTGATGATTTTAGAAAGAAGGCCCTTTATTTTTTTTAAGTTATAACTTTGTGTAGGTATCTTGCTTTATTTTTTGTCTGTCAACCCTATAATGACAGTTCAACATGAAAAGAACTTGTTTTGATAACAAAAGTTAAAATTTATTTGGTTATAAACCTAATTGTTTGGAATTTTAAGTCTCGATTGTACCAAAAAGTCTGAGATCTTGTATTTATACAAACAATCTAGTTAAGAAAAATGTTACTTTCCCTTCAGGTGAGATTGAGACTAAAAGTTTACACATATTTATTACATGTAAGAATTTAGACTGATTGTACCTCACATCATCTAAAATATTTTATTAGTTGTGTGTATTTAATGGAAAACAATTTTATGTAATAATATTATGGTGATTAGAACACAAGACTGTTCGGATAATAATATTAAAAGTAAGATTTTTCTCCAGAATGCACACAGGGTTAAAAACTCGAATTACTCTGATATTGATCCTACTATGAATAATATTATTTTTGCCCCAAGTGGCATTTTAAAAATAATATAAAATAATATTTTAGCTTGTAAGAGAGGTTAAGAGGGAACAGCGCCTGCGAGGAATTTGAAAATTAGTTATTTGAAGAAACTATTGCCGTCACGCTGCGTGAATATTACCCCGTAGAGAGCGATAGGGACATGCAGCTCAGACCGATTATTATCACTAAAAAATGAAAAGATCAAAGTTTTATATACTTACCCTTCTTTTCTCCTTGAAAACTGGGTCAATTTATTTATTTTTGACAAAAAAATTAAGGAAGAGTAGGTCTGTATGTCCATTTTCCTATCAATTTCTTTTATTTAAAAACTTACTAATCACGGTTCTAAAGGTATACCTAATTCAAAATAAAAAAGGGGAATACATTTTTATAGAGAGTCGGAGCCCTTGTTCCCTCTTAACAGCCCCAGGTTTAGAACCATTTATTCTCGGCTTGCCCTTAGTCGGCTGGTCGAAAATACAGATTTGAAAATTTGCCATTGTGATTTTTAAATGCTTTACCAAAGGACAAAATTTAAAGTGCTAACCGCCAGTGCTTTTCTCGAAACTCAATGATAAAATCGAGATTGTTGTTAACCCCTATAATTAGTATAGGTAACCCTTTCTCTGTAGTGTTTAGCGGCTTAAAAATAAGATGGCCTTCTCTTTAAGGATCTTAGGTACCTATACTATTAGGTATGTAGAGCAGCTACTCTGAAACATATTCTCAGATATGTTTCTTGGTTTTGGAAAACCATGTACCTAGGCATTGACAAATATGGGTCAACTTTAATATTTTTCTCTCGATTTCTGCATGTAACTGATGTCTTTTGTTTTTACAGAATATCTGTTTTAGACCATTGTCTGTGTATTGCCGGGCTTTACATAGCCAGTACATAATCACAAATGAGAGTAATGGAACACGTGAAATTACCCTCAATCATGAGAAAACGAAGTTTGTATTCATGATCAATAAATGTTAGTCTATAAGATTATTAATTAAGTATTTCTATTATGTCGTTTTTGTGTAGAAACTCATTGTCATTGGATATGATGAAAAACCTAATAGAAGCGATAAACACGAACAAGGATGACACATCTTTGAGGGCTATAGTTTTGAGTGCCAAAGGAAATGTATTTTCAGCTGGTCATAATTTGAAAGAATTGGTAAGTTCACAGACTTCTGGAAGGCTAATCAAATCAAGTCGCAATTCAATGCAACTAAAAGTCTGAAATGCTCAAGTTCTTAAAATTAAATTATTAGAATTTACGAAACATCTTGAAAAATTAAAAATAAGTATATAAATCAACTGAGTAGTAAATATGGTCGCTTCCTATTTACCTAAATAGCTAAATGTGGGTGTGTTAACTGTGTTATACACATCTGCTTATACTTCCGGGGAATACAGGTATGATGATATATTGACAGTTGAATGGCCTTTCAGAAAATAGTTGGTAATGTAAGTTAATATGATGTGCAAATGACTGCAAAATTAACAGGCGATTCTAATTTATAGCAATCCAGTACTGGCGTAGATCAGAATAAACTGATATTTACTACAGCCACTGAATTAATGAAGGCTATAATTCAAAGTCCTGTGCCTGTTATCGCTAAGGTATATGTTTGTAGTATTAATTATGTACTCAGTAACTAATAAATGTCTGTAACACAATGCTATATCTATCTATTAACCCGCATTCATTCTCCATACGTTATTGTCCTATTGGTACTCTTTTATATGGGCCGGCGTAATTCTGTCAAAGTGGGGGTTCACTGCCAAGTAATTATAGACTCTTTTTACACTGTGGAAATAAAGTTGATTAGAGTTACTTCGACGGCTTAAGCAAATGAAGTCGTTGTTTTTAACTTTATTCTAAGAAATAATAAAAAAGAATAAATAAAAATATTTTATTATCAGGCATCAAGGCCCATAGGGTGTTAGTATTACATTTTACTTAAAAAATGAAATGCAATGTTTTATTTGCTTGATTGTGAAACCCGCACTGCATTGTGCTTTGCCGACCCTTTAGGTTTTGGGTTTAGACAGCTAAACAATGTGCCAGGGTGTTTAGCCGTCACATAAAGTGCCCTATTGACCTAGTTAAATGCGAGCAGTTTTGAAGATTTGTCCAGCCAACCAGAGCCACATCCACCTGGATTGTTTTAAATGTATTCCAAAGTGGAAAAGAGATGGCGCTAGGCACCCTGTATAGCTCTGTCGCTTTTCTACACTGGAATAATTAAAAATAAAACAAGCATGGTAGGGCTCTTGAGCGCATTGGATCCCCTCCTCTCTTTGTGCCCCACCTGTTTATTCGTACCTACCTATTGCTTTGTTTTGACGCTAATTTCTTAAATCTTATCTCGACTGGTTTTAAGTTAAAAGTCTGTCTGCCCTATTAATTGGTATCTTTAGTGGAACATCTGCCATTTATCTCAAATCTACGGCTAAGTAGGCATTTTATCGACATTCACATCTACCTACATTATAACTTTATATGCATGAATATAGGTAATTTACTATAATACTATAGAGTCAGTCATTAACTTAAGTAAGTAGGTACTTACCTATAACTATATTATGTGCCATATAATTTTTATTTTGTACATTTGGTAGGTAAATAGTTTCGCGGCGGCAGCAGGATGCCAGTTGGTCGCTACATGTGACATGATAGTATGCTCAGACACCAGTAAATTTTCAACACCTGGGTAAATAATACAGAAGTCATAGTTACACACTTTTTTGTTCTAAAAATACTGAAATTTTAATTAATACTGGGTGATTTGTTAAACGCGGACAATACTTTCAGTGCCAGTAGCAGTCATGGAAATTAACTATTTTACTATGGGACCGAACCATGGACCGAACTGATCCCTTATCTCGAAAAAATTTAGGCAATAGTAGTTATTTAGTTATCATATTTCAAAGTTCCTAGTAAAAGTTGCTGATATGAGTAGGTACTTCACTCCAAAGTATAGCCCAGGTTTAACTAATCATCCTGTATTTTTTTTTTGTTTTTGTATCATCAACTGAATGATTTCAGCGCCAACTTTGGCATATTTTGTTCAACGCCAGGAATAGCCGTTGGGAGATGTGTTCCGAAATCCAGAGCTACATTTATGCTGTTTACAGGTTTGTTATTTACCCACTATTTACTAATAAAGCGATTGAAGTGGCGATCCGTTATCGCACTATCGGTTTCATTTCACGGCTTTACTATCAATGTGTGCAAGGTAGTTGTAACGACCTAGGTATATTAAAAATCCACCACGTCATACGACTATGGAAATAAATTAATTCTAAAGAATTTGTTTGTTTGGTTGGTTGAACGCGCTAATCTCAGGAACTACTGATTCGAATTAAAACAATATTTTAAGTTTGGATAGCCCATTTATTGAGGGGGGCTATAGGCTACATAACATCACGGTACGACCAAATGGTGTGTTAATGAAATATAATGCAATACTTAACAAATTCCCGTGGGACAGCTATCAAATTCCATACCGGCGAAGCCGCATAAGCTAGCATATTCTTTATAAGTAGTAACCATGTATTTAAGTTCAATTTTACTGTTATGTAGTATATTTTTTTTGTGCAAACCATTGTTTCAGGTGAACCTTTGACTGCTCAAGAGGCTTACGAAAGTGGGCTTGTGACGAAAGTAGTTCCAGCGAGTGAGCTGGACAATGAAGTTAATAAAATCATAGAGAAAATTAAACATAAAAGCAGAAGCGTGATCGCACTTGGCAAAGAATTCTACTATAAACAAATAGACCTCAGCTTGATGGAAGCTTACAAATTAGGAGAAGACATCATGGTCAAAAACATCAACTCAAATGATGGCCAAGAAGGCATCAAGAGTTTTGTTGAAAAACGGAAAGCAGTTTGGAGTCATGAGTAGCTGTTATCATGAATGTTCGAGAACAACATTAATTACTTGCACATAAATGTGTATTTTTATCTATAACAATGTTACCTACTGATAAACACTAGGTTTCAAACCAAACGAACATATTTTAAAACTCATTTACAAGTTTCTGGCAAGGTCATAAAAACTGTAACTAGGTGTGGCCAATTTATATTAGCTTATTGTTAAAATAAAAACGAATCTTTATTTACACCTAACCTTTATTTGCCACTATCATAATATACTTTAACAAAACTGCGAAGCATAAATTATAATGTTAAAGCATACAACATGAGATGACACAGGACATTAAAATATTTTTGGCCGATTCATCTTATATTATTTACAGATATTAATAGTTTACCTTTATAAATCAAGATGGATCACAATAACATGTTTGTTAGTCTCTGTATTATTTTTCAGTGCACACATATTTCACAAATACAAAACTTGTAAATAATAAACTTATTCACTAAATGAAATTGAAATACATCTAAAGTTAATATAAAGTATATATAATAATCATATAATAATTTATGTTACATGCTCTGCTCTATCCTCCAGGGGAATGGTTTATTATTGTCAGCAACACTGCATAGCTGTTGTGCATGCTATATAAATACTTCTTTTGAAAATTAGTGATTGAGATATCTATTCTAACAGAACAAAACAGTTTTTATGGTCTTAGATACTCTTTAGGATAAGACACGAGGAAGTACAATTATTAACTATTATTGCATCATACATTTACAATCCAAATTATGAGAATATGATCAACATAATTCTCTGTAATACTTTCATATTAGACAATAATTATGGGAAACGGATCAAACTATACTTTAATGATTATATATATATAGACCATTATATGATATAACTATATAGAGCCATTTTCACAATATTAATTATATATTTATGGCTAGTTAAATTATAAATATGCAAAACATTGTGAAAAGAGCCTTCAGCTTAGTAGTATTAAAAAGACATTACTTGTATAATTACATAGAAATTTTCATAGTCTTATAGGTTTGTAGATTGAACAACGATCACAAGCCTGAAAGTTGTCATCATAACGGGAATGTTTGTAGTCTGTTCCCAGTGACCGTTAGCCAACTCGAATCTCACTTCTTCGCTAGTTCATTGGAGAGCCAGTCTAGACCCTCGTACAGACCCTGGCCTTGAGTTGCACATGTTGCCTGGATGTACCACTGTCAAAGAAACATTGTTAATTTAGAACAGGATTGCTTGAAGTGATTTTTTTTTTGTAGCTCTTATTTTGTAAAGAACAATACTAGACACTTCTATAGACAAGGCTGTTTTCGGAAGGAAAGTCAATAAACCTGAATAGTAATACTACAGGGGTTCAACTTTGAAAGTTTGGCTGGTCTAAAAATCAGGTTTAAAAATTAGAAAAGACATCAACTTACACGGCGATTCCTCATGTTATTAAGGTTGAGGGCATTTGTTAGTTCCGCTGCAGTCATAGCATTGGGCATGTCTTGTTTGTTGGCGAACACAAGGATCACAGCATCCCTCAATTCATCTTCTTTTAGCTGAAAACAAAAGTCAAGTTGTAATGCAGTAGTAGCAAAATTTCCGAGTGTTTCAATTTACAACATTTCTAACTTATATGAATGTTGTTCTGGTAAAGCACTATAAATAAGACTAGCAATTTAAAAGATACAAGACCTGAAACAGGATAAACCTGTTTTTAAACATTAGCAGCTCTGAAGCGATACCTATGGACAATGACCTACACTCACCATATTAGCCAGCTCATTTTCAGCTTCTGCTATTCTCTTTGTGTCGCTCGAGTCCACGACGAAGATCAAGCCCTGCGTGTTCTGGTAGTAGTGGCGCCACAGCGGTCTGATCTTGTCCTGGCCGCCGACATCCCATACAGTAAAACTAATGTTTTTGTACTCCACGGTCTCCACGTTAAAACCGATCGTCGGTATTGTGGTCACAATCTCACCCAACTTAAGCTTATAAAGTATAGTAGTTTTTCCAGCGGCGTCCAGCCCAACTGCAACAAGAGGGTTTATATTAAAGCATCAAGAAACAATTACCACGTGAAGACAAAGTCGATGTCGTAAAATTGTAGAAATTCTACGCAATCTTCGACCGATGAGCTGTCATGTCACTTACCCATAAGGATACGCATTTGTTTTTTGCCGAAAAGCTTGGTAAAAACACTTGAAATTGTTAAACCCATCTTGGCTTTTGTTGATAGAATACTGTATCAATTGATTTTAAAACTAAAATCTTAAATTTGAAATGAAAAACACAAATTCCAGGGATATAAAATTAATGACCATACGCACGTCAACGTTTCCAATTTTTTTTTCTTCCAAATAGTGACGTTACCCATACCGCTTCTTATTTGTTGCGTTTAGTTTCACTTAACATGCTGCCGATTTCGGAAATACAACATATAATTTTATAAAAGGCTCTAAATGAATCCTTTATAATGTTATTGAATTTGTATTGAACGACATCACGTGAAAGAGTGTGGCCCAAGAATTTTAAATTATTAAATTTAAAAACTCAAACTAAAATTCTAGAATAAATGCAGCTAAACCTATGTTTTCGCTACAATTTGTTTTATCGCTACTGCTGCCCTGCCCTTTGGGACAGCTTGCATGAGTTTATAGACGTTTAGAGACGACCACACACAGCACAGTAAATAGAAGTAAAAAAAGTCTCTATGGTACTATTTTTAGTTTGACAGGCTGTGACAGGCAGTCAGTGTTTGACATTGAAATTTTGACGTCTAATAGGAATCCAAATAGAGTTTTGCTGTCATGCGTCGTCATAGAAACGATTTATTTTAGAAACTTTTCATTTTTTTTGGCCGGAGTCGACATGGAGATTTACGAAGGTGAGTTTTTTACAATGTTATTTCAATTAAACTCGATTTTATTAATACCCCAAGGAGTGTAATATTAGCGCCATAATTTAAAATTATGATAAAACAAGAACAGGTTCTCAGCGAAGGACCTTTTTGTGAACCCTGTGATTTTATGAATACTTGACGCTGCCTGAGCTGCCTACATTCCAAAACGAAATCAATTTCTAAATATATTAAATCATGAGACTATCATCCCTATACAAACAAGCTTTTGAATTAAAGCTTCTAAGGTGCACTTAAAAAAAATACTTTTCCACCACCCATTGCTTTATCGGAATAAATATAATTCATGTTTGGGTTTAATATGGGCATTCGGGTCCTGAATTCATCCTGAATTATATTAATTATGCGTGGTCAATTATTTAGGACGACTGCATTCCCCAGTTAGGGGTAACAACAGTTTACAACTCTACAGTCCGTACCGTACATGATTGATTTATCTGGTACCGCGAACCAGCTTTAAAAGCTCTAACACAGTAGATATTTATTTCTTGATTGACCAAAGCACCTGTCCTACCTATAAACCTATCTAATATTTTTTTTAACACGTCAAGTGGTTTTTAAACCTCGGTCGGCATGTTTTTACAGCACTCAGTCAACAAATCAAGTTCACCTTGATTGCAAATACGAGAAGTTCGCAGTATGATGACGATTTACGGTGTTCAGCGTGTTTTGACGCAATTATACCGAAGTTATCAATGGGAAAAAAATAAAGACGTATTGAACATCCGATACCATAAGTTCAAGGACAGGTCTACATGTTAAGTACAGTTTACCATATTGCTCGGTACATCCAGCTTTCGTGTTATGCTAAGCTTTCAATAAAACTTTCGATTCAAAGTTATGGTAGAGTCAGAAATCATAAACTCGTAAACGTCTAAGAATGCGGCGAAAGTGTAGAGAATTCAGTTCAGTCTGATTCTGTAAGCGGCAATATCTAGACACTCACTCATTGGATTATAGAGTAGGTACCTAGATAGTTACATAAAGTTCATCAGATAACAAAGAAATTGTGTTTTTGAAGTTTCGTCTCTTAATCACCGCCTTTGTTTACATCACCGACCCCATCCGAATTTGTACCGCCATTAATTCAATCAACTCAAAAGTAATTTGTTTTGCAATCAGTAAGATTCCCTCGTTTCAATTGTATTCAATTACGTCAACTTTTAGCACAAACACACCTAACATGATACAAAATCGTGTGGATACAGCACTTGTTCTAAACGCCATTGAATAAACCAACATTGTTCTCTTTCAGTTTATAAAAGGCTAGTCAGTGTTCTATCGCATTTGGTTTCTATGGTCAGTAAATATGCAATGGCGCGTAATAGGCCAGATTACGTCATTGTGTACAATACCGATCGGCTTAGACATCTCTAATTAAAACTGTACAAGCACTTGTTTTGTCGTTTGTCTACAAGTGTTTTTTACATCTCGTAATTAATTTATGGACCTGTTAAATGTTCTCAGGCTTAAAATCGAAGGCTCTAGTTTCTGGTTGTCGTTACGAACAGCCTTGCCTATGTTTGACTTGCGGTTATAGTCAATGTTCTACTGCGAAAAGTGTTAGATTTCAGCCTCTCACACGCTACTTACAACAACTTCAAGATATTTATATAAAAAATATAGGTATATGATTGATTCAATAAATCATATAAGTAGGTACCTATCTATTTTTTCATCTTAAATGTCAAGCGGAATATGTTCTAATTTCCGATATATTAAATTACATGACCGTGCAACTAATGTTACAAGTGTGTTGTAATGGCTACTTATCTTTTTTTGATACCTAAGCATCAAGTTCTCTCCGGGCTCTCAAGAACTCCTTACGGTCCACTGGACATTAGCTAAGTTTCAACCGTCGGCGTCGCGTCCATCTCCCGCTTTCCACGTCTAATTATAATAATAATAATAATATTCCACAACTATCACACAACGCCATCTAGTCCCAAGCTAAGCAGAGCTTGTGTTATGGGTACTAGACAACTGATAAACATACTTATATATTTCTAAATACATACATATTATAGATAAATTACACCCAGACACAGAACAAATGATCGTGCTCATCACACAAACATTTGTCCTGGGTGGGAATCGAACCCACGACCTCCGGCATAGCAGTTAGGGTCACTAACCACTAGACCAACAGGCCAGTCAAACCTTTTTGCCCTCCTCTTGTCTGCAAAGGTTAGGCATATTTAAACCAGGCCTTCGTTCGTGTATCTAGTTTCACAGCAAATTATGTACTATTCTTCCTAGAATATTATATTAATTATACAACAAAGGACTTAAGGTTGAATAAGGTACAGATCTTTTATCAGCAAGGTAATATTGTGTAGGTAATATTATAGTCTTAATGGTGTTCGACCGTAAGTCGTACCTAATTGCAAACCACGGCTGATGATCGCGTGTGCGACTTGTATAAGAATAATGTTTAATAATGGAACATGGTTACGTTCTTTTACATAAGAAACGAATGTTGAAGGTTTTTGAAAGTCCTCGATTCCAACAGAAATTTAATCTGAAACTATTTGGGAAAGAACTCTTGATTCTACAGAATTACATATTTTCTCCAGACCACAGAATGATATAAAAGATTTGGTAATAAGACATAATGAGTATCAGTCGTATAATATTCCATGCTCGAAAATATTACGAGCAATGGCGACAACTTGCATTTTCCGGGTTCAATTTTGGGATCAGTGAAATAAAACTTGAATTCATCATCTTCCTCACAATCCCTTGTCCTATTTTATTTGGGGTCTGCAACACTTTTTCTTCTTCGGTTCTCCCCTGTCAGACGTCACTGCATTATTTAATCGTTTCTCATTCCTCTCCTTTTCCTTTCACCAAGTCCATTAACATTAATATCCATCACTTTTTTCTTTCTTCTCATTACATGGCCAATTGACCATATACCACGATAAACGACTCCCTTACATTTTTTCTGTAACAGGCGCCACTTTCAAAGTACTTCTAATATACTCCTTCCATACTTTATCCATTCTTGACACTCCGCACCTCCATCTCAACACTCTCATCTCTGCTTCATGCAATCTATCTTTTTCACAACCCAGCATTCTGATCGATACAAAACCCTTATTTCTACAAATCATACACTTTAACCAGATATTATCTTGTATCATATCTCCATCGATCCTCATCGCAAAGGTACTAATCATCATTATCTGCCCCTTACTCCCTTATCCTAATTCATTTGAATTCGGCGCAGCATGTCTTCTTCCATACTTCTTTGTTTTTTCGTCATCTCATGAGACACTTCCTTTTTTGCCATTTCATTCTTAACACAGTCCATCCATCGTTTCTTTGGTCTTCTTCTACTCTTATACCCATCCACATTCATATCAGACACTTTTCTCACGACATTTTCCTCATTCCTCCGCATCACATGCCCATACCACGACAACCACACAACTCCTAGGATTTCCGCACAACTTTTCAGTCACCGGCGCCACTTTCAGACTTCCTCTTATCTACTGATTTCTTATTTTGTCCATTCGCGTAACACCACACCTCATCGCAACGGTAGTCGTTCAAAATATTCGACTAAGCACTTCTTACTTTTTTGCCTTCTGTAAATACCGATCAATTTGTATATCACTCCGAAAGTTGTATTTCTAGTCGAAATAACTGAGATCCGCATATATACTACATCTCCATAAGACACTATCATTATCATTGGAATTTCTAATTATTATTATTGACCGAACTTTGACCTTTTCAAAGCCATCGTCCTTTTGCAAAACTACTTTATAATAGTTTGACATCATTTTAATTCCTTGTAATTTCACGGATTATTTAACGTTCTGATAAGCACTTATTATTTCTATTAATCTTGCAATTCTGAATATTAATATTTGTGAAATGAAAGTTTCTTTAATTCAACATCTCCGTGCAAAATTGTCAAAGTTGCCGAAATAATGACACGCAGACTCTATCATTCGTTTGAGGTACCGACCATAATGGGCATAATTCGTGTTAAATGATGCATCAGCCTAGTTTGTCTTCCACTTATCACAATTAACGAGCTTTGTCTTTTCTCGTTTTCTTTTTTAAACAATGAGTGTACATAGGCAATTCAATAGGGGATCGGACTGGGTCAAAATAATATGATTCTGTTTAGTCCGTAAGTTAGATTATCGAAAAATATTGAATACGTGTTTTTTGTTTCATCAAATCAATAAAAAATTATGAAGATAAAACGCGTCAAAGATCTTGGAGTGGGGCTTGAAACGTCACTTGTGTCGTCAAAATGTACTATCATATGACGTCACACGAGTTTTCGAAGCACTGTATCGTCTTCATTTTAAGTATACGTGAAAAAAGAAAAAATACGTGTCCAATAATTTTTGGAAATCTATCTGACGGACTAATTAGTTTTTTTTTGTCCGATCCCCTATTGGCAATAGGTTTTCGTATTGGACTGTGATGTCTTTTTACGTACCTATTGAACTTATACATTAGAATATCATTGCTTTAACCTAACATCTTTTTGACCAATAATTAATTTTCAAGCTCTGCATTTCGCTTTGAGGCCGATTTTGATTTGATTTGAATTCGTTTAGTCATTATAAAGGCGTCAACGGTAACAGTTGCATTTATTAATAATAGTATGGATAATTTGCTTATAATTCTATTTCTGTTAACTGAACAGAACCTCTTCTGAATCTTCATCATGCTGGCCCATGGTTACAAAAACTACATTCAATTTTCGATCAATACATTTATCCTCGATCAATAAAACATTTACCGCCTTTATTTTTCATAATCTCACAGATATCATCTAACTTTGTCTTTGTAGCAGTCGAAGCAACTTTCAATTTACTTTCTTATTTCATGCTTTACACTGTTACATCCAATAACTATTTCCTACTTCTGTCAAATTAAAGAATGTATAGATCTCTATCAAAGTGCTTAGCTAAACTAGCCATGGTTGTAAGGTTGCGTAAATATTAAATGGGTATTCAAGCCACATTTAAGCAAGTCATGCTTTTGTTCAAATGTATCAACAAAGGAAAAGAATCATTAATCACAAGTGAAAGTGTTACAATCAGGCTAATCTCTGAAGACAACACTGTCTGGTTCTTTGTATGAGATCATATTGTCACTTAAAGCCTAATCGGATGTAAAGCCAAAGTTGCAAGACACGCGCGATCAACAAATATGTTTGTACGTAGGCTATTATGGCGCTCGCCCACTCAAAGGCGGAGTCGATCCGGCTTTTTGTATTGTGGTCATCGTTCTTTAATGTATCGAAATCGTTGAAGGTCGTCATACTTCTTTTGAGTGGCTATAAAAATACTTCATTCATTTCATTATCAAAATAAGTGTTTAAAAACACGATTAGTTTATGAATAGGGGATCGGACTGGGTCAAAATAATATGATTCTGTTTAGTCCGTAAGTTAGATTATCGAAAAATATTGAATACGTGTTTTTTGTTTTATCAAATCAATAAAAAATGACGAAGATAAAACGCGTCAAAGATCTTGGAGTGGGGCTTGAAACGTCACTTGTGTCGTCAAAATGTACTATCATATGACGTCACACGAGTTTTCGAAGCACTGTATCGTCTTCATTTTAAGTTTACGTGAAAAAAGAAAAAATACGTGTCCAATAATTTTTGGAAATCTATCTGACGGACTAATTAGTTTTTTTTTGTCCGATCCCCTATTGTGTGTTGACACTTGACTTCAAGCATTACGTGTGTTTCACATGTGTGTTTACTGAAGATTAACTCTCCGCTATTGATATTTATTGTTATGATTCGTGAGCTAATTTCGCCATCTGTGTGCAGATGAGAATCAATCATTTGCATTTAAACTACAGCTATTGAGTCCATACTCCGATGTGAGTGCTGGCAATTGAAAAACTCTCGCATCATTCCGCTAATAAACAGTACAATGACATCGCAATAGCTCTTATCAAGTATTGTTTAATTATAGTGTTTCCTTTCTTTATGTTGAATAAAAAAAAACGTTACAGCATTGCTAGTGTAATTCGGGTAATTCCCTCTCATTTTTACGTAACACTTACAATATAACATTGTCTCGTTTTGGCTTTATATTTTTCACCCGCTACAACTCTAAAATTATCCCACGATAAATTGGGATAAACTATCCTATCCTATGTGTTATACAGGTTATAAACTATCTGTGTACCAAATCCTTTCAGTAGTTTTTGTGTGAAGAAAGAACAAACATACACACATGATACACACTCACAAACTTTCGCCTTTATAATATTTGTGTGATCTAAAAGTGTAAAGCTTATGTATTTCTCTGTATCGCGAAGTTCTGTATGGCCTAGCCAGGGCCTAGATCTTGGGGTTCTATTCGCTCTATTACAGTAAATAAAAATACTCTTTATGTAATTTTGCTAAAATAAGATCGAGCTAAGTGCTTGCGGTCTACTTACGCAAATAAAAGCAGCCCGATGCCGATCAATAGGAAATTAGCATCATCAATCATGCATTCCCTTCTTCTGACCGACATTCCCTTCCGTGAGCCGTCCCTATTCTCATTCTTTATGAGTAACTTTTATAAGTACTTCATGAAATCAAGGTTGCATATTTTCTTAATGTTGCGGTATAAATAGGGGATCGGACAAAAATAAACTAATTAGTCCGTCTGATAGATTTCCAAAAAATATTGAACACGTATTTTTTCTTTTTTCACGTAAACTTAAAATGAAGACGTTACAGTGCTTCGAAAACTCGTGTGACGTCATATGATAGTACATTTTGACGACACAAGTGACGTTTCAAGCCCCACTCCAAGATCTTTGACGCGTTTTATCTTCGTCATTTTTTATTGATTTGATAAAACAAAAAACACGTATTCAATATTTTTCGATTATCTAACTTACGGACTAAACAGAATCTTAATATTTTGACCCAGTCCGATCCCCTATTGACTGCAGGTACCTTCGATCAATAATAGTACTGATCGAAGGCAGGTACTGTCGACAATTCTCTACATGATGAGACATTTCCGACAGTCTATTGTGTGCAATCATCGATTCGGCCAGGCAGATAATCATATCATATCAGATGTATTGATTGGATAATGAACACTGGCCCCAATTTGAAAATATTATTGGTACACTTTTGCACTAAAGTCATCAAGGCTTGACATCGTTTACGTTGTATTGGAATGAGTATCAGATGATTTTCATCGAATTATGTTCGAGTCGAATGATGTTCTCTGAAGAGGACTTTTTCAAGCTTCACTGCATCAGCAGGGTCTTGTCCATACTAAACTTAAAATCCAATTTCAATTTTAAAAATATTTATGTTATTTTGCTATATTGACTTTACATAATCAGATAGTCACACATTGACTAAAAGAATTTCATAAAAAGCAAAATTAAAATTTTTGAAAAAACCCACGACTGTTAAATTTAATTGAAAAAAGGATAAAATAACATAAAACACCCACCTTAAAAAAACCCAAGAATGTCCGTCGGGGGTTGCCATTAAATGAACTAGTTTTGCAATGTTCAGCTCCCGACGGACATTCTTGGGTTTTTTTAAGGTGGGTGTTTTATGTTATTTTATCCTTTTTTCAATTAAATTTAACAGTCGTGGGTTTTTTCAAAATTTTTAATTTTGCTTTTTATTTTAAACTTTTTACTTTTATTTTTATTTTTTTATCTAAGAACATGCACCAATCAAACCTAAACCCATAACTGAACACTGAATCAAAATCGGACTTGTAGTTTTGGAGAAAAATGGCAACTTTGATTTTCACAAAAAATGTTTGCTGCAGCGCCCCCTGGTGAGTTGTCACCTTAACACCTATCTAAGAACATGCACCAATTAAACCCGAACCCTTAACTGAAAAATGAATCAAAATCGGACCTGTAGTTTTGGAGAAAAAAGGCAACTTTGATTTGCACAAAAAATGTTTGCTGCAGCGCCCCCTGGTGAGTTGTCACCGTAACACCTATCTAAGAACATGCACCAATCAAACCCGAACCCATAACTGAAAACTGCATCAAAATAGGACTAGTAGTTTTGGAGAAAAATGGCAACATGTATTTGCACAAACAAACAAACAACCTCTCACCCCAAACGCATATACCGTCTCCGTTCCGTCGTGGGTAAAAAAGTGTGTGGGATTACGATTGCAGACGTCAAAGTCAACACATTGTGTTTGTTAACTTTATTCGTAGACTGGCAGTCTACCTACAGTTATACAGATATCTTCATTCATGCTAGCATTTCGAAGTTAAATGCACTTGACGCTTACTCGCTGCCATGTTTCGATCTCTAATCGAATATTTATTGCAATGGATACAATGCAGCTTGTCACTTCGCAAATAGAAGTCACGTCTAAGCCATTATCGGCA
This sequence comes from Diarsia dahlii, assembly GCA_949775195.1. Taxonomy (NCBI): domain Eukaryota; kingdom Metazoa; phylum Arthropoda; class Insecta; order Lepidoptera; family Noctuidae; genus Diarsia; species Diarsia dahlii. The sequence continues at coordinate 12,065,007 of OX459211.1, read as the reverse complement.
TGGTTGCGAGTCATCTGGACACGAAAGCTTGATTTACTCAACATGTTTCTATTTATCTTTGTCAGGCAATTTTTCCATTTGAGACAATAATTCCCTGTCAGTTTTTAAACTTCTTCTTTGGTAGGTGCCATACTGCTATCTCCAAGTACATGATATTTACGAAATAAATATTGCTTGTTATTTTATTTACCTACTTAAAGAAGCAGTGTCGCCCACACACGTTCCAAATTATTTTGGACACCTGTTGCAGTGACTTCATTTGAGTAAATTAATTCTGTTACCACATCATTCATGTTAACTTTGTCGTGCCCTTCAAAATTTGCTCCAACTTAGCAGTTTTATTGACTTATACTACACTTTATTTGTTTAATTCAATTTACGTATATCTAAACCAATGCTATCCTTCATCGATGGCACGTCGTGTCCAGGTTGTCCTATAATTAACATATTCGATGCAGGCACCAACCTTGAGATATGTAAATAATTGTAAGTCGTTAGCTTGTGTTAGGTGTATATTGTTGTAAATCTTATTCATTGTGTAAACTGCCCTCTCGTTCTCAAACACTGCATATCAATAGAGACAACATTTTATACACATGACCAGTTATGCAATCACTTAACACCTACTTGTAGTTGTAACAAGATGCAAAGATAAAACGTGTCGCCTATTTTCCTTGTCACATGCATTTGAGCTACGGCATTACTACTAGCCTGAATAAACTTAGCGATTTCTAAGAATGAAGTCAACTAAAATAAGGTTTCTATATTTAATCCCGTTGCTACTTTCGCAGTGATCCTTGTCAATCTGGTCGTCGTATTTTTAACATCTCATAAATAACTAGTCGAGTCGATACGAAAGTCTGATCGGCTTCGGGTTCGCTGTGAAACAAGTCTATTGTTTTATACTGGACTTTTAAGCTGGCTATGGTGCGACTGTGCGAGTATGTTACGTCAGTTCCTTGTTGTGAGTGTCAAATGACAATAATGGGTCATAAACTGGTTTAGTGAGGCCTGCTTGAATTACACCGAGTTTTCGTTTCGGGCATGTGAATCAACTGAATAGACCGTTTTAGGCACATATTCGTCGTCTAGCCTCTGTGTTGCTGTAAGAGGTAATACGCTCACTCAGAACTTATTTGTCAAGCTATTCATAATTAATACTCTTGTCTATTTGTACTTCAGTATCTTTATCGTTACCATTAAATCATTCCTTTATTTCTTTTACACCTGAGTTTTTCATTTTATTGCATCATCTGACAGCATAATTATGTTATGAAGCATCGCATTTTGTGTTGGATAAATGATACTTTCTACGTATTCTATTCAAATTCAATGTGACATGTAAGACATGTTACCGTTATGTCCTCAAACTTGATCTGATCTCAGCTTATGTTACATATCAAATTCGTTTGTTTCACTTGGTTGCAGACTGCGATCTAATGTCTACAATCAAATCTGGAAGTGAACTTTTCAATATTGTTGATTTATATGGGGAAAGGATGGCAATTTACACCCGTAAATCACTCAAACATTTGATGCGCCTTTAGCAGTTACGAGATAACGAGACTATTAATTGATGTCTTATGTTAGTTACTTGTATTTTTGTTTCTTGCTTTCTAATCTTTAATTTTTTGCATGTTTGCGAATTTACCTTTTACTTTCTTCTGATTTAAATGGCCGTTCCATCCGAGGCTTCCAAAAAATGTGGATATGTGTCAGGACGCGCATCCAAGTGTGAGACTGCGGTTGGACGCGCACCATTGCGTGCGATTGTTCGAGCATCATGCTCACAGAAATCGGCAATGAATTTATTATACTCTCTCCCTCCTTTTCTCTCGTCAAGCCTAGCGTGGTTGACCTATTCCGTGGTCCACCAAGCATGATACAGTAATAACCTATTATTATTCCTCTTGTAGCTGGCTTGCTTCGTTCATATTAATTAGAGCTGTATGATTCAATGTAGTTAAAGCAATTTCAAACACAATTTAAGTTTCATTCTTCGATCAATAGTTTCATTACTCAATTTTAGTAACAATTTTGTCCATAGTTAACCTTTTATTACGACTTAAATATTTCAATCCCTGTACTTGGAGTTACTTCTATGTTACCACATTAAAAGGAAATTCATAACTGTGTTTATCTAGTATTATACCGTGTCTAAAATTCTATATTGTTCTTATGTAAGGAACATAAATGTAGTCAACTGATTCTTCACGTTCCTTACGCAGTAATACAATTTTATTGTTATCCACTTGAGTATCATGTCGAATGTGTTTTGCAAATTGCTTTAAAGTGTGAACATCATTTCGTAAGTGGCACTCCCCGTCGGTCGGATGAAGTAAACCTAAACAAACTTCTGAAATGCTAACTGTGTCACAACTATGTATGATTCGTTTACGACTTGGCATATTTCACGGCATAAACAACCATGTTTGTTTTGCGAAAGGAGAGTCTGGAGTAGTCTGGACCAACAAGGCGTGTTTAGTGAATGTTCTCTGCCAATGTCCTTAATTTAAAGCTTCCACATGTGCTTACGATATTATATTCTCCGTAGGGTCAATATCCTTATTAGCAGTTACAAAGGGGGATCTAAAATTTTGCAAGGAAATCTATCTGTCTACTGAAGTCCTAAATTCGTTATTCTACCCTGAAATAAGGAAGCAATTTTCAACAGGACTAATTTAGTTGGCGGCTCAAAGAGGATGCATTATGTTTCCGTTAACGACGCCGCATCTAAAGTGGTAGTAATTATGGACCGGACTCCTTAGACGGAAAATTTCTTTACTCTTCCTTAAATCTGTCATTAATTACTCCTGTATGTTTTAAAATAGAAACTGTAAATATCTGTATCGTTAGTAACTAAAATCGATTCCTATAAATTCAACAAATCCATTCTTGTTTAAAAATTAAACAGAATTGCAAAGTTCCCACAAATCATACTAGGATATTCTTTCTTAAGTGAGCTTTAAATTCCTTTATTTTTTGTGACTTTTGTCCCGCTTCCCCTGCTCGATCCTTTCATATGTTTATTCCCTTCGCACCCCTTGGTGATTTATATGTAGTCCGAGCCCATTATCCAGATTTGAATCGTCGCTCTTCCCGAAAGTGCCATTCGTTAAGTTCCATTTTTAAAAAGCAGTCGGCGGATACGTTGCCTCCGGTGTTGTCACCACTGTGCTGCGCCGCCGGTACTTATATCCAAATATTGCTAACGAGTTCCATACATTTCTCCGCTTGATTGAATTCCGACGGAAATGGGATTCTGTAAGCGGAAGGGGACTCAAAGTTTGACAATTTTTGTGTCAGTGTAGCGTATACCGGTCAAGCTCTCTATTATTCTCGTGTGTTGCGCGTGCGCCGCTGCGTGTTTAGTTGCGTTCGTAGCACGACCAAGAATAGGCGTCCCAGTGATGGTTCCTGCCTGAAAGGTTTATCTAGTTCGGTGTCTGAATAGTTACTACTCGTGAGCGGTCAGCGAGTTGTGCAACACTCTGTTGTGTTTTCTTTGAATTTGATACGCCCATCGCTACATAATTATTATCTTGTTCGAGAGGAATCATAATAAAACTTCAGTATTTTACTAGAGCCTCGGCAGTAAACTCGTGCGCGTAATTTATATTTAATTCTTATTTCACACGTTATCATTTGACGTGGGCACCGTATATTGATAGTAAGTGATAAGCATAGTTACGAGATAACCAAAAATGGGCAATGGATGTGTTTGTTTTGGCTAAAATTTGCTGTCTCACATGAGTTTGTGCTAGTGTAATTTCTGTTGTAAGTTTTTATGCTTGACTGAAAATCACATTATGTGAGTTTCGTGTTAAACGTACTATACGTATGAGTGATGCGTCTGCGCCGCGGTGCAAGTGTTGCGTTAGGACTATTTTCGTAGCACGGAAATAAGAGCGGCAAAAGGAGCAAAAAGTAGAGATCGTCTGAAAAACTTTAGGACGTAGTGTCGAATGTATTTCTGTCTGTTGTAAACCGATGTCTACAACATTTGTGCTTGAAATTGGTGTAATACTGTAGGAAGTATTAACTCAAAATGAAGAAGAGGACCATATCAAAACTCAAGTCGATATTCGGCTCCAAGAAAGGTAAATTTTGATATTTCTTTTATAACAACAACTGCAACACTTGTTTTTATTAACACAAAAATATTCAGGATATTTGGCATCATGATGATTGGAAAGTTTTAACAGGATAAGTTTCATCCAGGTTAGCAACTAACAAATTCTGTTTGAAGAAAATTTCGTTCGTGCAATTGCACTCCAAATACCAAGAAGACGAAAAACATGCAACAACCGTAATTATATCTTAAGAACATTAATATTCATTCAATAATAATTGTATCTATTGCTTTTTATAATTCTACTTTAAATTTCTAATGACGTTCTCTCCAAATCTTTAATGATCATTTCGATTCCAATGATTTTGTATTTAACATTTAAGTTAGCTTTGCTTCATTAATTAATCTTCGATGTTCTCATTTTGTTAACTCTTGGCACTTAAAGAGTAGCCCGGAATAGTGTCAGGCAACATTTCTTTTCGCAAGTACGCAGCTGGAGCAACTGTCACATTTTTTATTGCATTCGGTGTGACCCTGTTTGCGATGTACAGCTGCTGCTCTTTGAGTTTTAACAACAAACGAGCCGGCTTTATTATGAAAGAACTCGTAATATCTCGCATCGGTGGGGTAGGGTGAGAGATGGGCGGTGCATTTAATAATTTTGTAACGGTCGCTCTCTGCCTCAATCTCAACTTTGCCCTTTCAAGATAGTTCACATGGGAACTTTAAAAGCTTTTATTAGACTCCTGCTCAAATAGTTTGAAATACCATCTTCATTATCTTTACTTATCTGTTAATTTTGCTCAGAACTACCCACAGTGTTTTCATCGTTTACGTCAGTGTCAGTTTGATCTTTGACCACGAACAAAAACACGCGTAAATTAATTTTGTTCAATCAAGTTCTTGGAATAATTTTCTTAGACCACAATATTATACGAAGATGATAAAAACAAGTTAAATGTACTCATCCGTTCGAAATAACATAAAAACCTTGAACACAACAAGCGAGTGAACACTTGTTGGTACTGTTGGTCTAGGCACAATACAATGCTGATAAGCACGTGGTGCCACCCGTACTGTGAATACTGAAACCTACTGCTTACTGTGTGTTTTAAGTTCAGTGTTTATGATAATGTTCTCAGTGTAACTTGTTTGTGTGAATATTAACGCGGTTTAAATTCTATTCATCATGCTTTGCGGTTTTAGGATTCGCCGCAAAAAAAGTAAGTCTTCCTAAATTATTTGTTACGTCTGCAGTCAATTTGGTCTATTTACTTTGTGATTCAACGGCAAGTGACTACACAATATAGCTTTATAATAGTTCTTCTACGTAATACGTACCTAATCATACTAATCAAAGAACAATTTCGTACGCTGCCTTTTGTTATATTAATTAACTTTCGTCGACACTTCATTAATCACTTCTTTCTGACATCCCGTGTTTATAGTAGGATGTCTTGTTTAGTAAAAACTGTCCCGCCTGCCGCAATTGTTTTAGCTTGGACTACGTTTGTTTCCGTGGGAGTGTCAGTTAGTACCTAAGCACAATTTCCCCGACAAATTGTTTGATATGATCTGGCTCCCATATCTTGAGGATTGTCTCCATTCTCCATGCATGTTTCACACATGCGAGTGTTAGGAAATGAGACTTTCTTGATTATCTTGATAAGTTTTCAATGTAGCTATTAAGATGAAATCCGTTGATTGTCCTATGCTGTAGGAACTACTGTCCAACCATCACTTTGCGGTGACTTTGCCTTGTGGGTTCCATTAACTGGTTTCTGTACTAATGAACATTGTTTTTATCGTCTACCTACAGCATGCGGGTCAAATGTCAGTTGTCGCTACGTCATCCTATTGTTGTTAAAATCAAGAAATGATTATTTTTATACGTCTTGAGAATATATATATTTCAGACATTTTATAATATAAATGTACTTATTTGTAGCAAAGATCAATTGAATATCTGCCTGCTCAAGTGCTCACGCTTAAAACCTAGCTACTCAAGGAATTTAGTAATTTACAATCAATAAAATTCAATTGCTTAAAGTATTATGTCTTCATTAGACTACACTGTGACTACACGGTACGATGATCAAATGAGTCGGCTCCAAGAATTCCTGCACATACGCGATTGTGAAATCTCAATTGGGAATATAATATTTTGCACCGAGACGATATCACCGCATTGGAACAATTCCGACAAGATATTTGAGATCACGATATTAATTTTCATCAGCGTTTGATGCGGAATCGGAGCAACGCAACGGTGCCACTCAGCGTGAAGATAGAACAGATTTCTATTTGTTTATTGATGCAATGACTTTAGAAATATCATTCGTTATAATTACACTTTCACTGATTGTTCTTAATTTGTGACTGTTCTTGAATTGACCAAACGTTAAAATAGACAATGTTCATAGTTTTTGTTGTGGGGTTCCTTACGCGGGTTTGTGATGGTTTCTTTCACAAAAATGTCAGTTTCTTGCGTCACAACATTCTTATTATCATTTTCACCAAGAAAAAAAACATCAAGAAAACGAATTGAGGCTGCATCAATCATATTGGATTTTTGGAATTTGACCTGTACTTTTAAAATTGTCAAAACTTCAAAAAGTGTAGATAACTTGACGAGCTCATTGTTCTACTTTAGGAGATCGTCGCCGTCGTCAAAACGTCATGTACCGAACTTACTTGACCTTTATTTACGTAAGAGGCGTGAACAAACCGAGTAAACTCACACACGTTATCTCGCACAGGTACCTTCGTCCACTTGTTTGCATACGTCCCATTCTCACGACTACAATATAACCTTTCATTATGAAAGTGTCTGATATTCTCTAAAGCTGAGCTCGTAATAATTCTTTCATGTAACACTGCGGTCACTTTCGTTCCCATGTCAAGCAAGTTCGTGAGTCGACGTTGCAAATTGATGAACAATGCGTGGATGGGAACCTATCAAACTGGACTGATATTCATTTGTTTGTTCAGCGGCATAAGCGTTACGAAACTGTAATGGCAGGCAGACGCTTTGATTTCTCCTGAATTTTATAGCATGACTATAAAATCGGCGAAGTCACTAACATATTTGTCGCTTTCATATTGATATTTTCGTGTACACAATTGGATGGTCTTAACTACCGTACCACACCACAAATCATCGATTCTCTTCGCATACCACAACATTTTCCAAAGTATGAAGCAGTAGGTGTAAATGATCATGTCATGACACGATAGTTTCGATCGAAGCTGTAAAAGTCTTTTCCTCCATGTAAGTTATCTTCGACCGCAATGTTTGCTCAGATAGGAAGTAATTTCGTGCTTTATTGCATTCTTCACGCGATTTGTGGCTCGTAATTAAAGTTCATATTATAGACACGCTTTCTTCTCTAATGAGAATGATTGCATTAAGTATCTATTTATTTATTTATTACAAACAGGTACACCAACAGTACATACATTTCACACTGAATAATAAAAATATACCGGTTAGGGTTCTGATGTAAGTACCAATTACAGGTATACACAACATTCTCAGATACAATAAAGCGCATCGTAAATTAAACAAATGAAAAACATAAAATTATAGAAAACAAAACGTTTTTACTTAAACTAATGAGATTTAATCAAAATTAAAATTAACTTACACTAATAACAATAACAGTATAGATAGTATAAAAGTAATATAACAAAATTAAATTTTTAAATGTCGGTTCAAGTGAGACCATAACAGGCTTTTGAACTTCGGTAGGGAACCAAAGAACACATCTAATAATAATTTGTCTCCAACTTCTGTAATTTCACCATTCTTCGCGAACACTTCTTGATTTTTTTTAATTACTCATTATTGCGCGTCTTGCCACGTGTTAAAAGAATCATCTGGAAACATTTACGTTATATTTTGTTATGTTGGGATTTAACGCTATCCGGTTTGTTGGCCCTACTGAATAGTAATGAATTTATTCCGCCTCTACCAAAATGATCACGGAATCCAAATGTAATAAATAAATCGGTACCAGGATTTTATCGAATAACATTTCGTATCCAGATGATATTATTATGGTAGTAAGCTACATACATTCAAGTTATTTTCCAATTTCACGTTCATACTACATGGCCACACACGGACATGCCTTTAGTTCGTTTTGTTCGTGTGGTTGCACTATAAAGTTAATTAGTCGTTATCCAACGTCCTATTTATAGAAGGCGCACAGCAATCCGGATCTATTTCTGGAAATCTTATATCTTACGCACATTGCTTTACACTGAACTTGAAAACATTCAAGTTTTAGTAAGACGATGACCCCCCATAGAAGCACCTCCGGGTTCCGTGCTTGGAATTCTGTGCCAGGCACTGACGAGTACCTGTCACCCTAACCCTCACTCGACACGTTCGCTACCTATGTTTTACCCTCCAATAAAGGAGACTTATAGGCCGTGTTGGGGCTCTAATTGGTGTTTAATATTACAAGTGAATCTCTAAAATCCGAAATTTATTTCTAGGATGGTTCCCTTGCGAATGGGGAAGCGTCGCGTCGTTGAAAGAAATTTATTTTATGATCTCATTAACATGACTAGTGTAGTGTAGTACACAAAAAAGTGATTGGGGTTGTTAGCAACTTAATACAAAACCAAACATATTTTAATGATCTGGTTCCTCCTGAGCTGCGATAGTGGAAGGAATTCAGGTCGGCTCGCGTCGCGCTTGCAATTATATTTGCCGTACAAGATAATTATGGTAGATTAGCGTGACATTTTATACATAAAGCTAAGTCTATTTTAAGTAATGTATGTATAGACTTGTTTTCTAGATAACTGGCATTGTTCACTGACTTATCATAGTTCCTGGTTTTCTATGCAACTGGTACTTCAACGATTTTATTTCCAGCTGCAAAAAGTTCTGCCGCATTCCTAATCGAAGTTCATCAGTTGCTTTCCGCTCATTACTTGCACTGAATTCTTTGATGTAGTACGTGTGTGTACGGTCAGCATCAGAAGTATATTTACACTACTCAAAGTTTCAAAGCTGTTTTTTTTTAATAAAAACTTGTTAGATATTACTCGTTACTTGTTATTGGAGTGTAAGGACTGTTTTAACGAATAATCTTTTGAAACATTAAAAATAATAGCTAGAGTGCTGTACATAAAAGAATTAAAATTCGGAAAATGTTCAGCTACTTCTGATGCTGACCGTACGACGCCGCCGATACCCGATACTCTGGCAGACAGCGCTCCGCTTGTTAACAGCTTCAACGTTAAATAAAACCTGTATCAATTTGTGTTCATGGCACGCGTTAGTGATGGACCACGTATACCGCATATGTAGGATTTACGCTATTTAATATTGGGAACAGCGAACATCTTCTCGGAAAGGTTAAAATTGGTGAGATCCTTTGATGGACTCGGAATTTTAAGTACTTAACGTTTTTTGATTATTTGCGACTTTATTGACCTTGGTATTGTGGGTTGTGAGAATCGTATCGTCTGTGTTATGGTTCTGTATGTTAATAGTAGATAATTGTAGTTTTACGACTGATACTTTATCAATCTGCATTGTTTTTGCTAGATTGCTTGGGACTGCAGTTAATTAGCATTACTTTCTGTATTGCCTATGCGTTTTATGTTCTCTTTATCAGTACGTGTTTATAATTACGATTGGTACCCTATTTACTTTCGCGATCTGGGGCTTCACACACTTTAACTTTATGTTTTACTTCTTTTACTTAATATTATGTAGTATCTGTATCAAATGGTCCCAAACTAAAGATAGTTGAATCGGGCCGCAGTCATCCGGTTTCTTATAAACTATCAAGATGTTCCTATTTTAAACTAGAGAACTGTTTTACCGAGACCGACTTTAAAGTCAATTAGTAGTCGAGTCATGCCTGCTACTTGAGCGCCCTCGAACGGGAAGCGCCTGCTCTGCCGCGCTGGCCGCCTCGCGAGTGGCGAGTTCAGCCACCCGATCGAACAACCCGCCGTCTTATCGGTCCATGGTATTTATGATTTATTGCACATCAAATGCATCTTTTGTTTGTGTTACATCGTTGGATTAAGAGCTGTTTATTGACACGGAATAGAAAAAAAAACATAGAACCACTTTTCTGGTTTGTTATTACTACTAATGTAGGTACCTACACTTATCTGCGTACCTACTTTATTTATACGAGTCCAGTACTCCCAGCAGAACAGATAATATGAAAAGCTTTGCTTTACAGCCATGACTTCAAGTTAAAACATAACTGCAAGCCACCATAGCTGATGTATAAGTAATTTCATAACAAATGTTCTCATGATTACAGGCATTTAATTACTAATCATCACATCGCCAACACTATACGGTAGGAACCGGTTTCCCACGTGAAGTGATCTAACTATTTATTTATTGCTCATCTAAGTGGGAAGTACATATTATGACATTACTGTACTAATGCGTGGAAATCTAGACGTCATCTTGTCCATCGGTCTGTCTTTCTGTTTGTTCCGGCTAGGTAATCGAAACGGCTGGTTTCATTTTGACAGGTGGGATAGCTGATGTTATAAGGAGTAATTTAGGCTTTTAATTTAGAATAAGAATTAGGGTCCCGTGCAAAATTGCTTTCTCTAGAATGGCAACAGCTAGTAAATAAATAAATGTCAATCGGCTGATGATGACTGATGAGTGATATATATACCAACTTCATCTCCTTTTGCGTTATATATTGTATCAGCTAGTAGCGTAGTAGCTGATACAAGAAAGACGCCCATAAAGCCCATATTAATTAACATTCAACAGTTGTATGACAAGACGTTATTTAAACGAACAGGGTCTGGTTCCTCCAGTTCGTAACAGAAATGTCCTCTATGGATTACATAAAACTTCAATACCGGTTGACGTATCAATGAAACCGGAATATTAATCGTTTACAAATATGATTACGAAAGACAGCCGTCGTTTATCATCCACGTAGTAGTATAAATTATACGTTAGTGAACTTGAACATGGTGATTCCTTGAGCCTTGGCTCGATATCTACAAGTGTTATATCCTCATATATTTGCAATGGTTGTTACTGGACGATAAAATAGTCGAATGAAATCGCTTCATCCTATCCTTTATCTCTGTTGTTTGAGGTCAAGTGTCCCCCTCTTCATTATCGCCCGCCTACATGCTTTAAACCGTTGCCTTTGTCAAGTAATTTGCGCTTTTGTTATCCCCAAGTTCAGCTCAAGCCACAAGCTAACTGTGGAAACATTTAGGGAACATTTTTACTTAGCAGGAGGTTGCGTGAGCTAGGTAGCAATTTAACTAATCAATATAGAGGTTGTGGCCGCTGGCTTGCGTCATGTTTACATGGTATTCAACCTTGCATGAGTTTGGCGATGAATGAAGGCATTTTTTGCGTTTGAATTTTCAAATAACCACTCCAAGAGCCTCCGTCTACATAGGCTACGGTTGAGGAATATTCGGAGTAGCCTTGAGATTGTACCCACCGCTTATGTCACGAACCTAGCATACGCTTGTTTTGTGAAGAATCTTTTTGCATTGTGTTTCGTTGCGAGTATAGGATTGGTTCGTGCTAAGGTGGTTCTAAATCTTAAAGTTTACTATCAGAACATTCTTCTCTCTAACTATGAATACCTGGAACTTAATCCTTGTTGTAGAATGTAAGTAAATTCCTTAAAATCTGTAGCTTTTAAGGAAAATTTATCGATCTCATCGTTTGAGTTAATTTCTTCTATTACCATGGAATGGAAACTACCTCAATGGAGATGCTTTGTGGTGATTAAGGTATATTAAAGGTGAAGGTGAAGGGAAATAATATTTACCACCATGCCGGCCACCGCATATGGGGCTGACGATCAATAGGTCTTTAAGTGCAACAAAGTTGTCGTAGTGAAAGCTTTGATACATCACAATAATGATTATAATCGTACTATGTATTAGTGATGCCCTTTGCCGAAGAGACGTCTTATCTTATTATTTATATTGTTAACTGTCACCAGGCGGCCAGGTATCTTTGCTTTGGTAGACGTTCTAAGCACACCTAATAATTTAGGTATAAAACACAGCCATTTTGTCGTGTAAGTGGCACATCGACCCGCTTGCTGACAATACTTCGTTTATTTCTGATTTCGGTGATGTCATGCACTTAAAGTGAATAGGTACTGTTTTGGTCTTCTCAGCCTTTAAAGTGCTGTTAAACTATTAAGGGTTAATCTTCTCTATCGTCATTTAAGCACTAAGTACAAAGACCTTTTGTGTCTTTATCTGCTTAGATAGATCGCTGGAGATCAATGACCTTGCCATGCGATGTAGGTACCCGCATTTCTAACAGTACTTATGTTTTAATTACTAACTCCAAATCCAAACCAAACCAAAACTAAAACCCAAAAAAAAACCAAACTAACTAAATCTAAACTAAGTCCATCCATTTGAGTAATTTTATCGAGTTAGTTGCAATCCACAATCTGAGCAACTTACCGTGGAATGTGGTCTACTGCAGCCTATGACAATACTCAATCTCTTCAACAATGAACATTCGAGACAAAAAATCGAATATCGCGTAACGCAGAAGGAATTATATGCGATGCGTTCTATAACTGAGATTTTCTGCTTGCCCGTAATAAAATGCAATCTTCGTCATTCCAGGCAAACGGCAACACCAACAAGAGCAGTCTTCGAAGCATTCACGTTCGCCAACTCCAGAGCTGCCGGTGCGTGGGCTAACGTCCCCAGTTCCCAATGATGAATCGTTCCAGCCCATCCACAGATCTCCACTGCCAAATCGGCCACCACCGTCACCACCGGTTCCTACGAACCCCGTGGCCCCCGTACCTCCACAACCTGCTGGGCCACTGCCCCTTCTTCCATGTGATGTCTGCGGACGAACCTTCGTGCCAGTGTCACTAGCCAAACACGTGAAGATATGTGAAAAGACGACGGTGAAGAAAAGAAAAACTTTTGACTCTTCCAGACAGAGGCGAGAAGGTGTGTTTCTTTTTCTTTTTAATCTGTGGAATATATGCAAAATGAAGTCCTAGACGTGTCCACGTCGTTTCCTGTTGCGACAATAAATTGCCCTTGGGGCGTCTCTATGTGGGTCAATAGATAAAACTTGAAAACCCAAGATATAATATTTGTGTAACAGCATGCACTGTACTAGATGTAGGTATCTACTTGTTTCCAAGTAAATAGATATCGAAGATTCATTAAGATTACTTATAGGAAATTCTTGACTCGTAAAGAAGGTCTAATTATAAAATCTTATCTGTCTTATCGTTTTGTTCTTATTTGAGTAGCTTGGATGGAGACTGGATTTATTTAGTAGATAGCGTAGCTCATCAATCTCATCATTTTGTTAACAATGAAGGTTGTGGGTTTACTAACTTATTTTTCTTTGGTTTTCTTGTCCATAGTTTTGCATTTTATTTTGACTCTGAATATTACAGATTTTGCATGTCCCCGAACATTCAGTTTTGATTTTGTTTTTTGATTTAGGTAGATAGTTATATTATTTTTATATTATAAAGTAGTTTATATTATTGTTTTGACGGTAGCATGATTTATATTTAGTATGTTTATTGACGTGTCCTTTGTTGTTGTGGGTAATAAGGGCTGACCGCGGCGAACGGTGCTAATTCCGGTGAGTGGGTGAACGGTTTACATATTCCCTGCCATTCATTTAACTGTGACTCCTTTATACCATTGTATGTGAACGTTTTACTAACACAGCCACACACGTCCTACTGCATTATAAATGCTCGTGATACTTTTGCGTACGGTTTCCAACAAAAAAAATGTGTTTTCATTACTTGACTTTATAAAACTAACTTATCTACCTATATTGTTTATCTTGGCCTCGTCTGTCTAGCATTTTGCTGTAAGTTTATTGACCTTTCACGGCATAAAGAGATCCCTCGTCCATGGTTTATCCCAAGATGAGGCAAAAACATGTCCTTATGGAAGGTACATCTCAGATTGTTGTCAGAGTTCAAATCTCTCTCGTTCATCATTGTTCATCGTGTTAGGCATCATTGCAACGTTATTTGACTGACGCTAAGTACCATTATAATTATGCTCATTTAAGTTTTACTCATTTCAAATTCGTGAGTTCAAAAAGTCACGTTCTATCTTAAAAACTAACTTAACTGACTAAAATTACTCGTTTCTGCAGTAACATTTGTTCACAAGATTTGTTCGCGTAACGGATGTTGGCTACTTTTTTTTTAAATACACCAATTAGTTTTGACTGAAAAAATATCCTAGTAGGTTCAAGAACCTTCCTAATAACATGAAATTATTTGTTTTGTTTTACCAAAATAGGACACACGACCGTAAGATTGACCGTCAAAGTACCATAACCCTTCAAAAAGTGTAGCTTACAAATATTTATGTAAATGTCGATTGTATTGCATTGACAATATGACATGCTACGGAGACTAACGAGGTCTGAATTAGCATATTAGTTTGTATACGTCGGCTATACGTTTAGCAACTCCGCCCTCGTAAAGTAACAGTCATCGTCGTTATACTAAGCACCACGGCTCATGTTTCTAATGAAGTCTTTAGAAATGCATGGGATGTCTGCCACAACTTGTCACTGAACATCTGGTGACATTACAAGTGTTTGTTCTGCAAATTAGTGAACTGTGCCCAATGAATTTTGTTAGTTTTATTTATATTCGTTGAGTAATGTGCACCGTGTGTTTGTGTGTGTTGGAGTTAGAGGTAATCGTGTGTTGTTCCAAGTAGTTATACTGAGTGCTGTTTAAATGTTTATCTAGAAGATTTATCTGTGTGACATGAGCACCGTGTTTGTAGAAAGTAACATTGCATAATGTATTTTTTAATTCACTGCTAGAATAGAGTAACAAACTTACAAGGTCTCTGGGTATGACAAGGCTGCAGGAGCATGCTTCTAATAACTAATTATTACGTTTTGGGCATGCTATGCTATGTGTCACCTTTCCTAGATCTGTGGGTAGATACAATGTGCCCAACCACACCTATACGAATGCTTTGTTTGGTCACATTATAGGCACAGATCTGGAGCAATACTTGCCAAAGAACTTCGGTCTTCCTCAAAACAGTCCGTTCCTAGAGAAAAGTCCACCGCCTACTGCAAGACCGGTGCCGAAACCGAAGCCAATCAGAAACGCTATAACGAAGGTAATCTTGAATCTGTATTATGTTGTAGTAGATAAGTTGTTAATTAGAAATAAAAACTGGGCTGTAAATCTATTCTTAACTGTACAAGCATTTCTTCCAAATGATCGCGTGCAGTGCACGGTATGATTGAGGGAAACAGTTTCTGTACTCATGTCGGTAAGTTTATACAAGATGAAATAGGATAGCTTTGAGAAATCCGAGTTTTTACTTACAAAGGAGCTAATTATTGTGGAAAGAATAGTGTAGCTCATTAATAAATGTCACGTAAAGAAAGTCCCGACGAAACGGAATAGAAAATAAGCCAAATGTGGTAAAGTCCTTAGTTATTCAATAGTCTTTTCACTTCTCAGTGCTAATGGCCGCTGCCTTGTTACAACGCCACTCTGTCATGTTAATATTTAACTAAGAACTCATAATGGACCTTCTATTCAGCTAGGTGGTACCATTATGGTTTACAATACAGGAATGGAAATAAGCTATTTGGAGCAATAATAGAAAATGCATGGATTCCGTCGACCCGACACTTGTCTGCAATTTGTAAAGTAACGTAAGAAAATTTGAATTTCGCGGTCTATCCTGGCGCTTTCACCATAAACAACTTTTTCTTTTGGCATCTAATATTAGTAGATGATATGGCAAGAAAGGAGTTAATATCTCATGACAAGACAAGTAACATAGAAGCACCTATGGAAGAAGACCCCAAATAAAATTGGGATAAAGGCAAGAGAATGATGATGCTGCCGAGTCGATGATTTCGCCTGATACAGATACCTACTTATATTATAAACCAATAATGTTGTTTCCAGCCAATGGCTGAACTCCAAAGATGTCCACACTGCCAGCGTGCGTTCGGCGTGCGCGCATTCGAGCGGCACGTGGAGTGGTGCGCCGACAAAGCGAAGATCCTCCCCGCGGCGCCCGCGCAGCCGCCGCAGCACATCGCCGACGCCAAGCAGCGCCTCAATGCGCGCACGCAGTACAGGGCGCCACTCGCGCGCGGACGACGGTTAGTGCCTATAGAAATCAATCCATCTACCCTGCCTTATCACGGAGACACGGTCCCAACTCCAATACCTTTGTTTGTGTATAGTACTTGAAACCGAACAAAGAATAGTTTGAAACATCTGCCCATCTTGTTCCCTAAAGACATATGCCAGCCAACAGCAAATATCTAGCTGCAATTACGAATACAAGTCCCGCTTATAAATGCGACTATTGCAACCAAACCCAATATTTGCCAATTTGAGCGCCACAGTCACGTATAGACGATAAGCCGAACAAGCAAAATGTACCTTAAGTCGACAGACTTCGTTCTGTCAGGATTGTCCAACTTCTCCCAATCGTCGTAAACCAAATCCTCATCGTTGGTAAATAACCGTTCCGTTCCACATTGATTGAATAGCGACAATGTTACCTAACCACGTACCTACAATAAAATTGATTGATGTGCGCGGGAACCGTTTAGCCGAGAGCTCGACTCGGACGTCGGTCATTGTCATTATTTGTAATAACCTATCATTACTTTTTTACTTACACTTGCTATTATGGCGGCTGTGAACTGAGACGTTACTACGTTGAGGTTTTTTGTAGCATGTGCGGGTGCTGTTTCGTTTGTCATTGTCGTAGGCTATTCAGATTTCGCTGCCCCCCCACCCTACTGACCTCTGCAATTCGATACCTTAGTACACCGTCATTTTAATAAAAAAAAAATTGACAGTTAAATTGTATTTTTCTCATTTGTGTACGATCGTCCACATTAAGTCGGCTTTTTCCCGTTATTAGTCTTATTAGTATGAGTCTGCTCAAGGGGATCGTTGTGAAAGTCCCTAAATTATTTTAAAAACCCATGATTTAGTGAAGATTACGCAAGAATAGTACATAATAAGTGGTAGGCGCGGTCTTAGTCTAACAATTTTGGAGAGGCGAGTCACCCAGGAATTCAGTTGGGAAGATAGAGGCACCTAATGGAAAACCTCAGAAGAACAAAGAGATTTCAAGTGCGAGCGAAGCGAGTTCGAATTTTTTTTGCATTCTTCCTGGGCATGATTACTTTTTCTTGTGCAGAAATTGGTTAATAATTTATAAAATTTTCAAAAAACTACTGTATCCAAATAACTATATAACTATAATAACTACTGTAACTTGTATCGATGACGTTTTTAAATACACTTTCATAGAAATATAATAAAATGAAAAGTATTTTTCCGCGCTTTGCTTTGCTTGGTTAGAGGAGAAGCAAAGGTATGAAGACAAGAAATAGCCTAATGAATTATAAAAAAAAAACAAATTAAGAACTGATTGAAAAATGGTTCATAAAAGAAGTAGCGTAGCGTGGGTGTTTGCTGCCGGGTGGCCCAATCTAGTTTGGCCGCCCGCTCTATTTTCACTATTAGTCAAGAAAGCTAGCACAAAGTCAAGTATTATTATTTAAAAATGTTACACTTCGCAAATCGCTTAGATTACATTTCGTCAACATTTCATAAAGATATCGAAGGTTTTTTTTTACGATTTATGCATGACGCTAGAGATAAGAGGGCACTAAAATGCAAGAGCGAGCAAAGCGACCTCGAAAATTTTTGAGCCTCGCCTCGGAAAGATATTTTTTTTTATTGATTTTCTTTTTACTACCAAAACATATATATATTTTACTTACTTTTACTACTAACGTATTGGAGGATTGAATAACCCAGAAAGCCAAAGGTAAGAGCGAGCGAAGCAAGCAAAAAAATTTTTGTGGCATGCGGCAGACCGAAATATTTACGTAAAGCTGGTTCGAAAAACCGCCCTAGGGCAGTGACTTAAATTGAGGAAAATACGCCACTGCTTGCCTACTACAAAATAATTAACACACCTAATGATAAAAAAAATTCAGTAAGCGTTCTCTCGAGACTAGTTTTCTAAGTGTTTTTTTTTTGATATTTTTCAGATAATAAATAATTTTTGGGCCAAATTTGCCGCCCCTCTAAAATCTGCCGCCCTAGGCTCCAGCCTACTCAGCCTGCTGGTAAATCCGGCACTGGTCGTAGTCGTAGGGATGATAAATATTAGTGTCTGCGCAGTTTTGCAAGATTTTGGTCAACATATTTTATAACGAAAGACTTTTTTATCCAATATTGTAGAGTAAACTACCCTCTTATTAACAGTCTTCATTATAAGTCGCAATGAGCAGGACACATTGTTCGCTGAACGAATGCCGATGCCGATGGGGCCGATGGGGCTGAAAAGTTCTGGAGTAGTGTCCGGGAACAGGAAGACGTTGCGTTGAAAGGCCTCCCACTAGGACCTAGTGGGAGGCCTTTCAACGCAACGTTAGTCATCGGTCCACCTAGTGACTAGGTGGACCGATGACTTGGTGGAGGTTGCGGGAATCCGCTGGATGCGAGACACACAGGACCGGTCAATGTAGCGACTGGGGGAGTCATAGGGACAGCAGTGGACGTCTTACGGCTAAAATAACGATGATGATTATCCAATTAACATCATAGCTTTATGAAGAGCAGTACGAATGAAGGAATGAAGATTGCAACAAAACCAATTGCCAGCACAAGTTGATTAGTTCCAGCTCCAAAGGTTTAGCATTCATTGTATTGTAAACATAACGTTTACCTTTTCCAGGTCGTCGCAAACCCGCGACAAGTCCTCAAACAGTCGATCGGCGTCTGTTGAATCTTCGCGCGGAGTTGCCTCCCCACAACCTCGTGAATATGGCGACTACAAACATGGACGGACTAGAGCCTCGGGTAAAATATTTTTTCATTACTCATACTCTGAAAGTAGGTCAGAACATGCCTGCGGAGCGGGTTGAAAGTACTACTTTTCAGCCCTAGGGAGAATCGCTTTCTACTGACAGCTGTCAAATTATTTGTTGTAATTGGGAGCAAACCTATTGCCATCAACCAATGTAATTAGGAGCAAGCCTTTTATTGCCACCAACCGATGTGATTAGGAGCAAACCTATTGCCATCAACCAATGTAATTAGGAGCAAGCCTTTTATTGCCACCAACCGATGTGATTAGGAGCAAGCCTATTGCCATCAACAAATGTAATTAGGAGTAAGCCTATTGCCATCAACTGATGTAATTGGGACCAAGGCTATTGCCATCAAACAATGTAATTAGGAGCAAGCCTAATGCCATCAACTGATGTAATTGGGGGCAAGCCTATTGCCATCAACCGATGTAATTAGGAGCAAGCCTATTGCCATCGACCGATGTAATTAGGAGCTAGCCTATT
Source organism: Diarsia dahlii (assembly GCA_949775195.1). Lineage (NCBI taxonomy): Eukaryota > Metazoa > Arthropoda > Insecta > Lepidoptera > Noctuidae > Diarsia > Diarsia dahlii. The sequence goes on along the minus strand of OX459211.1, from coordinate 12,045,550 downwards.
GCCATCAACTGATGTAGTTGGGGGCAAGCCTATTGCCATCAACTTTCCTTGTATTCGTAATGAAAAGCACAGTGTTTACTTCGGGTTAAAGACTTATTTAGTCCCTCGAACTATTAGCGCCCTCGCTGCGCTCAGGCGCCAAACCCCGACTCGGGACTAAATAAGTTCCTTTCACCCCTAAGGTAACAATGTACTATTTCATTACTCATACTCTGAAAGTAGGTCAGAACATGCCTGCGGAGCGGGTTGAAAGTACTACTTTTCAGCCCTAGGGAGAATCGCTTTCTACTGACAGCTGTCAAATTATTTGTTGTAATTGGGAGCAAACCTATTGCCATCAACCAATGTAATTAGGAGCAAGCCTTTTATTGCCACCAACCGATGTGATTAGGAGCAAACCTATTGCCATCAACCAATGTAATTAGGAGCAAGCCTTTTATTGCCACCAACCGATGTGATTAGGAGCAAGCCTATTGCCATCAACAAATGTAATTAGGAGTAAGCCTATTGCCATCAACTGATGTAATTGGGACCAAGGCTATTGCCATCAAACAATGTAATTAGGAGCAAGCCTAATGCCATCAACTGATGTAATTGGGGGCAAGCCTATTGCCATCAACCGATGTAATTAGGAGCAAGCCTATTGCCATCGACCGATGTAATTAGGAGCTAGCCTATTGCCATCAACTGATGTAGTTGGGGGCAAGCCTATTGCCATCAACTTTCCTTGTATTCGTAATGAAAAGCACAGTGTTTACTTCGGGTTAAAGACTTATTTAGTCCCTCGAACTATTAGCGCCCTCGCTGCGCTCAGGCGCCAAACCCCGACTCGGGACTAAATAAGTTCCTTTCACCCCTAAGGTAACAATGTACTATTACAGCCTGTCTATAAAGTCATGAAAATAAATGAGGGCGCTGCGGTCGTGAAGACTCGTGCACATAGCAACCCTGTATAGTGTGACTAAAATGGTTTTGATACTAGCACATTATTTTGTACTAGAAGCAAACCTGGTTTTAATTAAAATCTGTTATCTTATTTAAAAAAAATACAGAAACCATAAACAAAGATGCGACCTTCATTATAAATGATAATACCAGCCTATTACTGTCCCACTGCTGGGCAAAGGCCTGTTCTCAACAGAGACGGCACGAGCACTGATCACCACGCATGCTCAAGACGGGTTGGCGATTTCAGACTTATAATAATTATAAGTCCAGATTTCCTCACGATGTTTTCCTTCCGACCTTCATTGAAATAAAAATTAGTAAATAAAAGAAAAATGTTCGTACATATTTTTTATTAATGTTATATTTTAACTTTTGTACCACTGTATGCCCATTTTCTCTTGCCCGTTTTGCTGCAATATGTTGTTCGATTAGAGCCTTTCTGTTATTTTGATCTTCTTGTAAGAAAATCCAATCGATTTCAAAATTTTACGCAGGACTTCTAGGCTACATTTAAAATCCAGATCTGTTTTAGCGAAATTTTATGTTGAAGTCATCCATTTCTTTCTTAGGACGGCCTGATCTGTGTTTGCCTTCATCTGCAATACGCCTCACTGTACTCTCAGATTTTCCTGAAAGAAAGATTTAAAAAAAGATGTAATATCTAACAGAAAATACATAGCACTGATTTTATTTCAAACATGTTAAAAGTTATTCATATTTAAAATCACCGGTAAATTTGATTACCCAAAAGTATCAAAAGTTAACGTCGCACTACAATATGAGCTACTTACATTTGCAATCTAACCTATAAATGCGCAATGTAAACAATGCTTATTTTAGTCTTAAAATCGTATATTTAGTAAATTTGTGACTTCTGGTAGATAAAAAACAAACAATAACACGATTACATACCTGTTATAGCTGCTGTTCGAGTATAAATATCATCCAAATTTGATAAAATTTGGTCAGCTTGGTGTTCTAACAAACATCGCTGATATACTTTGAAATAATTTCCCGAGCTCCACTCCTATTTGTTTTCCTCATAATTAACACGTTTTTTCGAAGTTTTGTCGACGTAGATTTGAAAAACATTAAAAAATGCAAAAGATATCAAGATAAATAACAAGTTGATGACAGCCGATGACATTTGATGTACCATGATTTAGTGTTGCCTTACTTTTGAATAATGTTAGTTCCTCAAACATTAATTTCATGACTTTATAGACAAGCTGTACATACATGAAATTCAAAGTTCAAACAAGACACAAAAAACTAAATAAATTCTCTAAAGTTGTAAAAAAACCTTCTGAAACTTTATTTTTCTACTGTCTTACAGAATCGGTCTCTAGTAATGACTGTCACGACGAGTCTTCCCCTCACATGCCAGTGATAAGAAACTGCCGGAATTCACAAAATAGTTCGTCAGGCGACGCCCATGTCAAGGCAAGACAAGCACGACTCGCCAGAGATTTGAGCAGCTCCAGGTACGAACATTATCTCATTCACACAACATTTTTTAAATCAGTTGTACGAACATAACTTTTTTCACAAGATTTCAATATAATTTAAGATATGTAATAAATAAGGGGAAAGGAAGGATCTCCATTTTTTTACAACGCCCTCGAATATTCTATTAGCTAAACGGATTTAGTTCCTGTCTCCTTGTTTGTTACTATCTAGAGAACAAGTTAAGATCTTATCCTTCCTTTCCCCTTCCATAGACAAAAACAAGATCCCCACCTATCCTCTGCCAACCAAAGTAATACTGATCCTAATATCAAGAAAAATCAACCTAATAATATTGAACCTAATGACAAGAAGAGTCAAAAAAATAAAATTGAACCCAATATCAAGAAAAGCCAAAAACAATACTTTGAAGTTAATACAAAAAAAAACCAACAAAATAATATTGAACCCAGTGCCAAGAAAACCCAACAAAACAAAACTGAGTCAAATATCGGGAAAAATCAAAGTACAGCTGAGCTAAACACCAACACAGTTGAACTCGGTGTTATAGATCCTCAAATGAAGAAAAATTTACGAAATAAAACTAATTTAAGTATCAAGAAAAACCAAAATGTTCATACGGATTCAAGTACTAAAAAAAGTCAGCAAGGTAATCTTGATACAAACGCAAAGAAAAATCAACAAGGTAATACCGATACAAATATAAAGAAAAACAAACAAGGAAATACCGATACAAGCAGAAAGAAAACCCAACAAAGTAATACTGACTCAAACGTAAAACACATACAGCAAAATAGTAATAATTCAAATGTCCTAGAAATCCAGCAAAGTAGTATTGAAGTAAATATCAAGAAAACTCTATCGCAAACGAAACTCAGCAAAATAACTGCGAGAAAGCAACACCAACTAAAGAAATTAGAAGAAATTGTTCACAATTATAACGACAAAAGCCAAAAAACTACTGACGACATGAAAAAATCATCAAAGAGTCCCGGTGATAAGAGCCAAATACCCTTACTAAATCAGTCAAATAATAAAAAGAAGAAGAAAGCATTAAATAGTAGCGATATTGATCAGTTAATCAGCGAAGATATTAGAGATATGACTTCTTCTGAAATAAATACTGAAAATATTAAAAGACATTCTGCAAAAACACCATCTGAAGCATCTGAAACAAATAAAAAAAATAAGAAAAAGATGATGGTTGTTAAAGAAATAAGTATGAGTTTAGATAGTCTTGAAGATAGCTCCGCAAGTGCTGCGGGGAGTTTGGCAATGGGAATGAATACTCTCTTATGTGTTCCATGTGTTATACACGGTAACCCAGAGAAAAAAACTAACATGAAAAATAAAGGCAATAAAAATGAAAAGACATGTGCTAAAGAACTTGAAATTGATACGATCTCCGAGCCAAAAGTAGAGTTACTTTATAAAAATCCAACAATATTAGATATTGATGCGCGAATATGCGATAGAGACGTTTCACAAGACTCGATCAACTCAATTTCAAATTTTGATAGCCCAATAGTTACTCCTAGTACTTCTGAAAACTATATCCTAATTGAAGCTACAACAGACTTTAATAACCACGAAGTTACTAATGTTAATATAAACTCACATAAGGAAGAAGATTTAGATAACCAAGTTACAAACCAAAATGTGTATAATAGTGAGTCATACAGGGGCTCGATTAATGAAAAAATCGACGAAGATATTCACAATCTGTTTGAAGAGAACTATGAATGCGAAAGTGTGGATCTATCTTGTGAGTCAATTGAAAACAAGTATGATGATGATATTATCATGGAAGCCAATGAAAGCGAGTCTCGACATGGTAGCGGAGAGACTTACACAAAATGTACAGACAACGCAGCAGACCTTGAAGAATTCATGAATATCACTGACAAGTTATTGAGTAATGAGCAGTCTGAAAGAGAATGTTCCAGTATTGTCAATGAAATCAATAGTTTACATACACCAACAGCAAATTCCATTGAAGCCATAAATCAACAAATTTCTGATGTTATAATCACTGAATCACCTAAACCTCAGTACTCTGATACATTTCAAGAACTAAAGAGTCATCTGAGAGAACTGCTCGAAGGTGCTGGCAATAACGTTAGCGAAGTCTTGAAAAAAACAGAAGAAACAGATAAAGATATCACATCCGACAACAATAAAAAAGTTCGTGACATGGAACACATCACTGTTTACCAACTACGATTTTATGAAAAAACATCAGAAGAAAATGATCAGAAGGAGGAAACCGACGACCCCACTCGCTTTAAATTGCCTTCAATATCAGAATCCAATAAACCAGGAGATAAAGTAGAATGTAACAAGAAAAAAATGAAAAACATATACAAACCAAAAAGAAACATAAAAATGTTTGGCAAACAAACTAGATCTAATAAAGAATATCAAACATTTATCGTAAATCAAAATTCAAGTGAAAATAGCGACGAACTTTCGGAGCCTGCGTTGAAGCTGCCCCGAATTGAAAATAAAAGGTTAGATTACTTTGTTTGCCCACTTCCCATTCTATCCTTTTCCCTTCACCGTATACTTTTTAATCTTGAAATCATTATAACGAAACCGTAAGTACATGATTATCTTTTATAGATCCTCGTAATGAAACATACGGCTTGTGTTTAAATGAGTGATAGCGCTTTCGCGGCGTCATCGCTCATTTTTTTTTCGTAACATACAATGCTCATGTCTCATTTTGAGAACTTACAAAATCGTTAAATCATCAGAATAATAATATCTGTATTTTATTATTACACTTTACAGGCTCGACGACACTTACGACCCATTCGTATCAGCTGCTAGGCAAATGAAAGAACTCATGGCCTCAGACACAAACATTCCTAAAAAAATACAAACTTCAAAAGACCACAGCAGAACCCTTCCCGCCCTCCAACCCGCTAAAGATAAAGGCTCTTCCTCGTATCTGCGATCTGATAACAGCAAAATGATAAAAGACACTCTTAATAAAACTTACCAGAAAACACCAACACTGCAAAGAATGAAATCTTTCGGTAGCTCAAACAATGAAAACAGTAGTAACACGTTCGGAGGGCGATGTAGCTCATTTAGATTGAATAGGAATGATAAAAAACCTAGTCCAAAATTAAATACAACCTTTACAAAGTCCAGTAAAGAAAACATAAGTACGGTAGAAAAGACTTACTTCAACCGAAATAGCAATCTGAATAGATCTTTTTCTAGTTACACAGCTTCCAGTTACAGCACACCTAAACCTAAAGATAAAATCCCTAAAATTGCAACTTCTATGTATCATAGTTTTCAACGTACAACAATTAAGCAGCCTGTCAAATTAGATAAAATAAAAAGAGACGATGGAAAGGAAGATTTCGTCAATCTCGATGCCATACTCGGTGATGACAACTCTTCAATGACTGATAGTAATTATATTGATCCAAGGCTCATCAATGAAAATGACAATCTGCCCATTAATGTTAATACCATATTAAATAACCCTGATATCATTAGTAGCATGGAATCTCTTCTCACTACAGAAAACTTACCAAAAAAATTTGAATCATTTAACTCTGTTAATGATAACAACAACAAAAACTTGAGTTTAACCAATAAAACCCCAAAAAATGAACCGAATAATAATATTACCAAAACCGCTGCACCAACAAACGAAGATCTGAGCATGCAGTATGATAAACTTATGTATTCTTTAGAACAAAGTATAGCTTCAAAGACCTCCACCAGAGATGACGATTCTCTGTGCGAGGACTTTGATCTTGAAGATTTCATGACATCTTTTGATGAAGATATAAATAAACAGAAAATAGAAAACAAACGCACATGTAGCTCCACCACTAGAGTAGTCAAACAGTCCGAGCTTGCTGACAGCAACAGGACATCAGAATTGAATAGTATTAGTTCTTCTCCCAAACTGATCAATGGTATGAACCCAGTTAACAAGTCCATGTCTTTCAATTTTAGCAGTAACAATGTGAGTGAAAGCCTTTTCCCATCCTCTGTGAAACGTTCCACCTCCCTCCTTGATTCCATCCAAAGGAAGCATACACCGAAGATGGACAATGGGAAGAGCCGCCATAAATCCGAACAACTTGAACAAGACCTCATGCAGTCTTTAAAAGATTTTGACAAATTCTACGAAAATGAGAAGAACGAAAATCGGTCGAGTAAAGAGGTGCCTAAAGTTAATGGCACGATAAAAAGAGATATCCGCATGAAGACTGAACGAAAAATAAAGAAAATTGAAAATATTGCCAATGGAAACCACACGCCAAATGGGAAGCAGAGTAATGATTCAGCTTATAGCAGGTTAGTCAGGTAATTGTTCTCATTCCATGCAGGAGCAGGCTCTATTGAATTAATTGTTGGGAAAAATATAATTGTTTGTTTGTTTTGTCAGGTGAGGTACTAAAAGGTTTTCACTTTTCAGTCTAAACAGAATTTCTCCGTCGAAACTATCACTATGTACTTCCAAAGAGCAGAGCAATGGGTTGACGTCTCTAGAACAAATCCCGGCGGGGTCCGACTCGAGCGGTAAGGAGGACGCACGTTCGGTCTCTAGCGACGAGTTCCTCGCGATGGAGCGCTCGGCTGAGCTCGACGAACCTCTGCCGCCTCCGGACCTACTCTATAAGGAACAGGACAATCATGCCAGTGGTAAGTAGCAAAAGTCTTCATGGACGTGCTGGTGATGGTCCACTACAATAAAATTAGCAATAGGGAAAATAACGAATATGCATGTCAGTTTTTCTTCACTTAAATCAATGAAGTACAGTACTATGAGCCCAAGAAAAGTATTGAGAAGTTGAGATGTCATTTACCTCAATCTGCCTTGTTTACATCTAATTGCATAATTTTACTTTGTATTTGTATGTGCTTTATTCAAGTAAATGTAATGAAGTGATACACTGCATTGTTTTTTATAGTCTGTTATAAATGTATCGTGCAGAGAAGCGCGCGAGTTCCCGCGCGTCGTCGTCATGGCGGGCGCACGGGTCGCTGAGCTCGTCCGGCTCGGAGGCGTCCCTGGCGCGCCGCGCCGCCAGCCGCGAGCCCGCGCACGCGCGCCGCCCCTCGCGGTTCTGCCACGAGTGCGGCAACAAGTTCCCGGTCGACAGCGCCAAGTTCTGCATCGAGTGCGGCGTCAAGCGCCTCGTCGTCTAGTGCCGCATGCCGCATGCCGCATGGCGCGGGCACAACAGTGAGCGACTTCTAGTCTTTTAAGTAGTGCCGCATTCAAGGCATACTGGTGATTAATATTAATTAGCGCCCAGGCGACGGACTTGTGGTTTGTCCGCTCGTTTAAGCCGATAGTGCCTCAAGTAGCGCATTCTACCACAACTTTTTATAAACAGCATAAGATGTTGACGAAATACCAGTAAAAGTATTGATATCATGAAATACGTATCACTAATGAGCAGAATGTTCTAATTGTACAGATGTCGGGAGACTTTTGTAGGATACCAAACGAAATGTGTTCTATAATTATTTGCGTGCTGAAAAATTTTATATGAGTTTATTGTTGATGACCAAATGGTACATCGCCATGATAAGAATTGATGTAGCGTCGCAAGAAAATGAAAAATACATTATGTATTTGACATTGCATTATTTAATACAGAATCTGTTTTTAATCTGACGATTATTTATTATACCTTAGATTTACCTCAAACATGAAAAGTATATTTTTATACTTACTGAAATGTGTGGTAAGTATTTGCACAGATCATAATCTTGGACCACTACTTAGATGTTAAACTTTTCTAAAAGTAATGTGTAGCTATGTATGAAGTAATAACGTAATATTATTTACAAAACGTTACCAAATTGCTATAATTTATAAACTAATTTGTGCCTTCACAATTAACTAGATTGTAATGTCCTTTATTCTGTTGGTATAATCTCGTGTTATTTTGTTTGCGAAGTTTTAATTTCTGTTGCAACTTTTATCATATTATTATAAAAACTGGCCAGAGTAGCCTTGGAAATTGTATATCTGTGATACACAAAAACACTTTGGTAGATCAAAATTGTTATCATGGAAGGTTGAATGAATTCAAAATACCTTTTTAGTGCCAATTTGTTTATGTAATTTGGGTTTTGAATGAATTTTGTGTACATTACTTATTAGTTTTCGATTTGCTATTGATAGCGAATATCATTTTATTTTTGTAATAATTTTGATTGCCCTTCCAAGGATTTCCATTAACGTCTCTTGTCCACAACATAGTTGGCCATTTTAACAAGACTGATTTTATTTTCAAAGTTTTCGAACTTGATTAATCCTTAGTTACTGTTGTATATTGTTTTTAATAAAATAACGATTTTATCATGTAATAAATTAACATTTTAATAATGATAACATGTTGTTTGTTTCACAACCCCTATATTGCTCTGAAATTTGAATAATAGTAGGTATGCAAGCCTGCCAATTTATTATATTTAATTTAAATTAAACAGTTTTTTAACAAAAATTGTTTTGAATTTAACATGAAATAATGCTATTATTATCTAAAGTCTAATAATATAATTATGCAAAAGTAAGTTATTTTCTTATTTCAGCTACAATAAAACTAAGTAATATTCTATTTAACAGCAGGTCAGCAATACTTTACGAAGCACTTTTTAGAATACGAATAGAGCATAATATTAAATATTATGGTTTTATTTACATCATTATCAAATCAACATCTAATTCCAATCGTAAAAAAAATAGTTTTTTTTTGTTCTTAATGTTACAGAAGTTTACAATAAGTCTAAATGACTATTTTAAATAACGTAATAAGGTGTCTATAGTCTAAACGCACTCTTATGTCCTTTCCTTGTTGGTATAGCACCTCTTACCCGCAGCCTGCGAAGCGCCTCACGAAGGTGTTTTGGTTGTAGGGGCCCTGCTTCACCTGACTTATCTAATACTTCAAGAGCTGGAAAGAGAAAAATAGTTATGTTCATAACAGTTCCGTAAATCACAATTATCATGTCATGCATGACTGACTGCTACATACTGGTGTGTCTGAATTAAAATCACGTAAAACTTAAAAAATATATACTGGGCTTTGGCTTAATCTGAATAATTGAATAGTTAAGTGGTTTACAAGGGTTAGGCGCGAGCGAAGCACTGCAGTGTATTATTTTGAAATAAAAAAGTCAAAGAAGTTTTCTAATGTGCTTGTATCGCCTCTCGTTGCAATAAAATTAATAAGGCATCACACAATCCAAGAGCTCTTTCCTGTGCCGCCTCAAACCAGCCCTAGATGTAGGTATATAAAAAAAAAATTGCATCACGCAGTTGAAATCTTTGTCTAAAATCTGTCGTCTAGTCTTTTGTTTCTTCTGTTACTATGTTACCCTTTTGAAATCTTTGATCAATAACTATTATTGATTGAAGGAGTAAATGCTTGTTCTTGTTCTTCTTCAGAATCAATAGCTTAATAGGGGATCGGACTGACTCAAAAAAATATGATTCTGTTTAGTCCATCAGTTAGATTATCGAAAAATATTAGATACGTGTTTTTTGTTTTATCAAAATAATAACAAATTACGAAGATAAAATGCGTCATGACGTCACTTGTAGGTAAAAAATGTACTGACATGTGACGTTTTCGAGGAGTTCACGAGTTTTCGAAGCACTGTATCGTCTTAATTTTTTGTTTACGTGAAAAAAGAAAATATATGTGGTCAATATTTTTTGGAAATCTATCTGACGGACTAATTAGTTTTTTTTTGTCCGATCCCTTAAAGAGTCTTTTTTTTTTGGAGGGTGGGAAATCAACAAATGACTCTTCCCACTCTGGGCCTTCCACCCGTGTTCCTTCTTATCTTAACCCTTTGTGTTGAGGCCGGTATCTCTTTTGAACAACCCACAGCCTGAGCTTAATTGAGTCTTGAGATGAACATCACAAAAATTAACTAGTCTGTAGGGCTTCTCTATGAAAACGTCTCTGCAGTGCATCTTCAGGGGGAGGAATGTTGCTCGCGTCCGTAGGATTTACCATCTTTTCCTAGACCCACCCTACATGTCTCCCCCGGGTGGTGCTAAACGAGCAACAACGCCGAGTCTCGGGCGGCGGCTACTAACCCGACTCAGATTGCCTAACAAGCAATTTCTTGCTGGGGGTAGGAAATGACCTTCACAACCCGTAACTCCATAGTATTATGGAACCGGGGGCATTGGCTTCACCGCCCGCGTCACGAGGTAGAAAGCCTCTCTAAAAATTCACCCTAATCCTAAGGTGGGCACCGCGCCGAGAGGATGTATGGCTTACGGGTAGTAAGTTACTAGCGCCAACCTCAACGGACCTGGCAAACGTTGTTGTATGAGCCTTCTTGAAGGAATAGGCGTCACCCTTCAAGTGACTACTTATTTCGACCTTACTCGTGGGAACAATATGAATACAACTAATAAAACTCTAAATAATCCTAACAATATGATACAACAAACGCTGCACAATAGCATATTTACTAGGCAAAGAGCCAACTCGATTGCATCAATACCTTCAACACAATGCGGACCAGAAACCAGTACCGACACACCAGACACAGAGCGACAAAAGGTAGAGGTGGACTCGCAGGATGACTGGCAAAAAGACAGAGCACCTGCTAAGAGAGCTAAACGAAAAGAAATAAGCCCAATAAATAATGAAGTTAACAAAAAGCAAAAGAATAACACAGACATAACAATACCTACACACAACAGATTTGAAATACTAGATGATGAAGCACCCCACAACCCTACAATACAAGAAAAAGTATATGTACCCAAACCAGAACCGATATTTGTCACAGGAGTACTCAACGTAGCACCGCTCAAAGAAGCTATGAACAAGTTCTTGGAAATTACCTCGTATACGATGACCACACTCCGATCAGGCCACATAATCAAAATCATGCCTAAGGATATACAAACATATAAAATCATCAGAGAAAATTTCATTAAAAACAACATATCGCATTACACATATCAACTAAAAAGCGAAAGAGCGTACAGAGTCGTACTACGAGGACTACACTCCACAGAGGATACAACACAAATAGCAAAAGAGCTATCAGATAAGGGACATGAAGTGAGACAAGTAGTCAACATCTTACATCGGGCTACAAAAGACCCATTGCCTATGTTCTACGGTGTCCGTTTCGACCGCGCGGCCACGACGTTTTTTTTAAAAAAAAAATTTACCAAGTTTATGTAAAAGTTTGTAAAAGTTGATTCCCAAAACCATAAATTTGTCAAAGTTATGGTTACAAAGTTTTAAGGGTTTGAACGTGGCCGCGCCATCGAAACGCGGAGAACCGCGCGGCCACGGAGATCTTCAAAACTAAGCGTTGCAGAGACCTGCAATTTAGGTAAATAACAGATTCAATATGTAAAAAATTTGTAAAAATATAGAAAAAAATCCTAGGTTTATATTTTAGGAGCTGTAACACTAAAACCCCATGGCCGCGCCATTGAAACGGTGAAAACCACGTTATCGCCGATATCTCGCTGAAAAAGCATCGTAGAGGTCTGGAGTTTCTTGTAAAACATAGATTTGAATTTGTCAAATCATGTAAAAATACAAAAAAAAACCTTAGGTTTTTACTTTAGGTGCTATAAGACTAAAACGCCATGGCCGCGCCATTGAAACGGTGAAAAATACGTTATCGTCGATATCTCGCTGAAAAAGCGTCGTAGAGGTCTGAAGTTTCTTGTAAAACATAGATTTGAATTTGTCAAATCATGTAAAAATACAAAAAAAAACCCTAGGTTTATATTTTAGGTGCTATAAGACTAAAACGCCATGGCCGCGCCATTGAAACGGTGAAAAATACGTTATCGCCGATATCTCGCTGAAAAAGCATCGTAGAGGTCTGAAGTTTGTAAAACCAAGATTTGAATTTATCAATTTTTTTTTAAATACACAAAATAATCCTAGGTTTATATATCAGGAGCTGTAGTACGATATCGTTTAGAACCTTTGTTGTTTCGATAGGGTGACCATGACTTTGTGTTTACAGCAAAACTTTCCACCTATTGCATTTCCCTAGAAATTATTTCTAAATGCTTCTAAATTAAATTAAAATGAAACGATAAGATACAAAAACATATAATTATGTTTATTTCTTATTAAAAATCATATAAATCACAGATTGTTTACTTAAACTAAGATTTTTTAAATTATATAATTATTTAACATCTTAATCATCTATTAGACCATATATCGATAAGATAAAAAAATATATATGTCGGCTAACGGGATAATTTTTAGCAATATTCGTTGGTTAACAGTGGGCGTCGGTGGGTAGTGTTGGATGAAGAAACTAGACTCGTACACTCAATCAATAGTCCTAAGCACAGTAGATCTAGATAGTTAGACACACAAACTCTGTAGGTAGGTACGTATTTCAGAACACACGATGGTTTCAGCGGTTTCACGCGCCCGCCGCTCGCGCCTGTCTACTCAATAGTGACGTAACGACGCGACCGGCCCACGCGCGCGCTCACCAATGACTCCATCAAGCGCCACCAGATGGCGCTGGCGTACTGAATACGACACGATGCCGACACGGCCATCCTGCTTTCACACGTCCTCGTGTGATCATTACTCTGCGAACAAACGCTTGCACACACACTTCCACAAGTTTGCTTTGTTCCACTCGGTCACTCCTGAACAAACTCAAAATTCATAAAATCGTTGAAAATAAGAAATTCAAACCCCCTTTTTTAAATTTAAATCAAAACCCTTCAATTACATCAAACATAATAACGGAAAATTAAAAATAATCCAAAATACAACACCCTGGGCCACGTACCATCGCTCGATTCTACCTTTTAAACTCTACTGCGACAAAAACTGACAAGCTTACAGAAACCCTCGAGTAAGACCACTAACGCCACGGCTCTCCAGCCGACCAGCAATCACATTGCTCTCACACGGCACTCCAGCCGACCAGCAAACGCATTACTCGCACGGACTCTCCAGCCGATCAGTAATCGCGTTGCCCACACACGGCACCATAGCCGACCAGCAAACGCATTGCTCTCACGGACTCTCCAGCCGATCAGCAAACGCGTTGCCCTCACACGGCACTCCAGCCGTCCAGCAATCGCATTGTTCTCACGGACTCTCAAGCCGATCAACAATCGCGTTGCCTGCGCATCCATCACATGGATCGCCCGTGTGCATCACGCATGACTACACACTATGGTCTCTCCAGACCACGATCTCCACCAGAGTTGAACGCGCACCGCGCACCCACGTTCAACAAACAAAAGACACCGATATCTACCGGGCTACGACTACGTAACAACTACTGGTACGGTCGAACACAATAGGGCCTATAGAAACCCTTACTCGATTTTCCACCATAACTCCAACTTGCTCATCATCATTAAAATTCTTATCAACATCGACTGGTACGTGACCCGCTGGCATCTTCTTAAGCATATCGTGTGCATATTTTTAAACACGCTTAGAATTGAAAGTTTTTCAGTTGAAAATACTTATCTTGTACCTACAAGACAAAGTACAGCTTGTCTATAAAGTCATGAAATTAATGTTTGAGGAACTAACATTATTCAAAAGTAAGGCAACACTAAATCATGGTACATCAAATGTCATCGGCTGTCATCAACTTGTTATTTATCTTGATATCTTTTGCATTTTTTAATGTTTTTCAAATCTACGTCGACAAAACTTCGAAAAAACGTGTTAAATATGAGGAAAACAAGTATGAGTGGAGCTCGGGAAATTATTTCAAAGTATATCAGCGATGTTTGTTAGAACACCAAGCTGACCAAATTTTATCAAATTTGGATGATATTTATACTCGAAAAGCAGCTATAACAGGTATGTAATCGTGTTATTGTTTGTTTTTTATCTACCAGAAGTCACAAATTTACTAAATATACGATTTTAAGACTAAAATAAGCATTGTTTACATTGCGCATTTATAGGTTAGATTGCAAATGTAAGTAGCTCATATTGTAGTGCGACGGTAACTTTTGATACTTTTGGGTAATCAAATTTACCGGTGATTTTAAATATGAATAAGTTTTAACATGTTTGAAATAAAAACAGTGCTATGTATTTTCTGTTAGATATTACATCTTTTTTTAAATCTTTCTTTCAGGAAAATCTGAGAGTACAGTGAGGCGTATTGCAGATGAAGGCAAACACAGATCAGGCCGTCCTAAGAAAGAAATGGATGACTTCAACATAAAATTTCGCTAAAACAGATCTGGATTTTAAATGTAGCCTAGAAGTCCTGCGTAAAATTTTGAAATCGATTGGATTTTCTTACAAGAAGATCAAAATAACAGAAAGGCTCTAATCGAACAACATATTGCAGCAAAACGGGCAAGAGAAAATGGGCATACAGTGGTACAAAAGTTAAAATATAACATTAATAAAAAATATGTACGAACATTTTTCTTTTATTTACTCATTTTTATTTCAATGAAGGTCGGAAGGAAAACATCGTGAGGAAATCTGGACTTATAATTATTATAAGTCTGAAATCGCCAACCCGTCTTGAGCATGCGTGGTGATCAGTGCTCGTGCCGTCTCTGTTGAGAAGAGGCCTTTGCCCAGCAGTGGAACAGTAATAGGCTGGTATTATCATTTATAATGAAGGTCGCATCTTTGTTTATGGTTTCTGTATTTTTTTTAAATAAGATAACAGATTTTAATTAAAACCAGGTTTGCTTCTAGTACACACGGCTACACATCAAGCTATACAAAACCAGTATAATCTGATCGTTCATTGTGCGAAAAGATCTAGTAAAGTGAGGCCAAGATTAACTGGTTTTGTATAGCTTGATGTGTAGCCGTGCGTACAAAATAATGTGCTAGTATCAAAACCATTTTAGTCACACTATACAGGGTTGCTATGTGCACGAGTCTTCACGACCGCAGCGCCCTCATTTATTTTCATGACTTTATAGACAGGCTGTAGTAACGGTGGTAAAGTTCAAAACTAGCCACACTATAATTTTTTTATGTACAATAAGTATATACGTCATGCTCTATCATGGAAAGGAAGAAAGAAAGATAAAAAAATATTTGTTGCAGAAACAAAATAAATTGAAGTTGGAATCCGTGAGTTAATTACAGGGGTTATTTCAGGCATAATTCATTATTTCAAATCCTTTAGACAAATTCAATACAATCACTTTTTTTACTGAATAATCGGTGATTTATTATGTTTTTTTATAATTAAAAAAAAGTAAACTAAAATGAAACGATATGAAGCAAAAATATAATAATGTTTATAAGAAACATTTCAATTAAAGAACGAACCAATGAAAGAACTTATCATTTTAATTTAATTTAGAATGCTTGAGAAATAATTTCCAAACATTATGGATAAAGTTTTCTGTAAACACAAAGTCATGGTCACCCTATCGAAACAACAAAGGTTCTAAGCGATATCGTACTACAGCTCCTGATATATAAACCTAGGGTTTTTTTTGTATTTTTACATGATTTGACAAATTCAAATCTATGTTTTACAAGAAACTTCAGACCTCTACGACGCTTTTTCAGCGAGATATCGGCGATAACGTATTTTTCACCGTTTCAATGGCGCGGCCATGGCGTTTTAGTCTTGTAGCACCTAAAATATAAACCTAGGGTTTTTTTTTGTATTTTTACATGATTTGACAAATTCAAATCTATGTTTTACAAGAAACTTCAGACCTCTACGACGCTTTTTCAGCGAGATATCGGCGATAACGTATTTTTCACCGTTTCAATGGCGCGGCCATGGCGTGTTAGTCTTATAGCACCTAAAATATAAACCTAGGGTTTTTTTTTGTATTTTTACATGATTTGACAAATTCAAATCTATGTTTTACAAGAAACTTCAGACCTCTACGACGCTTTTTCAGCGAGATATCGACGATAACGTATTTTTCACCGTTTCAATGGCGCGGCCATGGCGTTTTAGTCTTATAGCACCTAAAGTAAAAACCTAAGGTTTTTTTTTGTATTTTTACATGATTTGACAAATTCAAATCTATGTTTTACAAGAAACTCCAGACCTCTAC
The DNA here is from genome assembly GCA_949775195.1 of Diarsia dahlii. NCBI lineage: Eukaryota > Metazoa > Arthropoda > Insecta > Lepidoptera > Noctuidae > Diarsia > Diarsia dahlii. The sequence continues at coordinate 12,029,088 of OX459211.1, read as the reverse complement.
GATGCTTTTTCAGCGAGATATCGGCGATAACGTGGTTTTCACCGTTTCAATGGCGCGGCCATGGGGTTTTAGTGTTACAGCTCCTAAAATATAAACCTAGGATTTTTTTCTATATTTTTACAAATTTTTTACATATTGAATCTGTTATTTACCTAAATTGCAGGTCTCTGCAACGCTTAGTTTTAAAGATCTCCGTGGCCGCGCGGTTCTCCGCGTTTCGATGGCGCGGCCACGTTCAAACCCTTATAACTTTGTAACCATAACTTTGACAAATTTATGGTTTTGGGAATCAACTTTTACAAACTTTTACATAAACTTGGTAAATTTTTTTTTTAAAAAAAACGTCGTGGCCGCGCGGTCGAAACGGACACGTTCTACGTGGACCTTGAACCAAAACACAACAACAAAGATGTCTTTGAAGTCAAGAACATAAACAATGTGAAGGTTACAATAGAAGCACCGTACAAGAAAAAGAGCCAAGATATCCTGCAGTGTAAGAGATGTCAAAGATTTGGACATACGAAAAACCAATGCCATAGACCGTTTAGATGCGTTAAGTGTGGTGATGAACACCCTACTAAGACTTGCGTTAAAAGACCAGATACGGATGCCACCTGTGCCAATTGTTTGGAGAAGCATCCTGCCAGTTATAAGGGCTGTAAAACTTACAAGCAATACAAGGAAAAAATTCTCAAAACTACACTAAAGCCTAGAGAAAAACAACAAGCTCCAAACCTTACTTATACAAATGTAAATGGTGTACAGAACCCTGAAATGCCGAACGGACACAAACTAAATAAAACTTATGCAGAAGCTATAAAATCAAAAATGCAAACGCAAACACAGACAACGGGCAGCACTGATTCCACAAATATTAATCAACTTTTGGAAAATATGTTTGAAAAAATGCAACAGGCAATGATGGCGATGATGGAAAATATGATGGAGAAAATGATGAACAGTATTGTTCAATTAGTCACCAGCCTCACAAAAAAATGACTGCACGCAACCTCCGAGTTATAACTTGGAACGCCAACGGCTTGACGGAAAGACGTCAAGAACTCAAGTTCTTGACGTCTTTCCGTCAAGCCGTTGGCCATCCGCCAACGCGCGCGCGCGCGTGCGTTGGTCATGGCGTTTCCGTTGGCGTTGGCCGTTTGGTTGGTTGGTTGGTTGGTATACTTCAAAGTATACCTCGAATCAGAAATGATCGACATTGCTCTTATATCAGAGACAAGGTTCACCGCTAAAACTCATATAGTATTTAAGAACTACACTGTATACACAACTAACCATCCGTCTGGAAATAGTCATGGTGGCACAGCAGTCATCATAAAAAATTGTATCAAGCACTATCCCATGGAAGAGTATTGCACTGAAAAAATCCAGGCAACATCTATAAATGTAATAAGTAACAAGATTGATACAATTATCGCAGCTGTCTACTGTCCACCCAAACACACAACTACCGATAAAGATTTTGAAGCATTTTTCTTAAAAATGGGCACAAGATTCATCTGTGGCGGTGACTGGAACGCGAAACACACACACTGGGGTTCTAGACTGATTAGTCCAAGGGGGCGGCAACTAATTAGAGAAACAGAAAAAATGAGACTAGAACTTGCGACGAGCAGCAAACCAACTTACTGGCCAACAGACAAAAACAAGATCCCAGACTTGTTAGACTTTTTTATTACTAAAAATGTTGACAATAACTTCATTAGCACGGAATCGTCGGATGACTTAAGTTCAGACCATACCCCAGTTATCCTGAGTATCAACACCATGGTCACGCTTCTTGAACCCTCTCCACGAATATATAATATAAAAAGAACAAATTGGGAAATATACCAGAGTGTTGTAGACACTGAAATCAATTTGACAAAGGGGATCAAAAATGTGGAAGACCTTGAGAATGAAGTTGAGCAATTAAACATCGTCATACATAGGGCTGCCAATAGAGCAACTCCAGAGACCAAAGGAATCCCACCTAAGCATAATGTTTATCCTAAACACATAAAAGAAAAAATACTGGAACGACGAAGGCTTCGGAAAATATGGCATTCTACTAGATACCCGAGAGATAAAAAACTCTTCAATAATTGCTCTGAGGAATTAAAAAACGAAGTCAAAACCTTAATCAACAATAACTTACAAACATACTTGGCATCTCTGTCTCCCACTCTGGACGCAAATTACTCCCTATGGAAAGCCACCAAAAACCTCAATAAACCTAAAACTCAAATAATATAATAATAATATAATAATATACCACAACTATCACACAACGCCATCTAGTCCCAAGCTAAGCAGAGCTTGTGTTATGGGTACTAGACAACTGATAAACATACATATATATTTCTAAATACATACATATTATAGATAAATTACACCCAGACACAGAACAAATGATCGTGCTCATCACACAAACATTTGACCTGGGTGGGAATCGAACCCACGACCTCCGGCATAGCAGTTAGGGTCACTAACCACTAGACCAACAGGCCAGTCAAATACCACCTATAAGAAGCCAAAATGGAAATTGGGCAAGATCCGACCTGGAAAAGGCTACAGCCTTCGCCGAACACCTTAGTCGTGTTTTCCAACCTCTACCAGATTCCTGCAAGGAACATACGAAAGCAATCGCAGAGTATTTAGAGTCAGCTACACAAATGTGTTTGCCTTAGAAAAACACAACCCCCAAGGAAATCCTACGGGAAATAAGGCAACTCCAAGATGGCAAAGCACCAGGATATGACCTCATTGATGCAACGCTCTTAAAACACCTACCACACAAGGGAATCATGGCACTGGTACGAATATTTAACGCCTGCCTACGACTATCGCACTTTCCTGCGCAATGGAAGATTGCACAAGTAGTGATGGTACCTAAACCAGGGAAACCACAACAGGAAACATCCTCGTATAGGCCTATAAGTCTACTACCAGTTGCCGGGAAACTCATGGAAAAGATACTGCTCAACAGAATGAAAGAACACCTAAATAAAGTGATCCCAAGCCACCAATTCGGATTCAGGGAAAGACATGGTACAATCGAACAAGTCCATCGCACGGTAGACATTATCGGAAAGTGTCTAGAAAACCGTGAGTACTGCTCTGCCGTCTTTTTAGACATTAGCCAGGCATTTGACAGGGTCTGGCACGATGGCCTCAGGTACAAAGTAAAGAAGTCGCTTCCTCATTCATTCCTGCATATTCTTACATCTTATCTCAACAAAAGATCCTTTCAGGTTAAACTCAGGAACGAGTGCTCGGAACTGTACGAAATTAACTCAGGGGTCCCTCAGGGCAGCCTACTCGGACCGATACTTTACCTCATCTATACTGCAGATCTTCCAACAAATGAAAACACAATGACTGCAACTTACGCCGATGATACTGCCTTGATGGCGACAAGTACTAACCCAGAAACTGCTTCACTTCAACTGCAAGCACATCTGAATAAAATCGAAGAATGGCTTAACCAATGGAGAATAAAAACCAACCAAAGTAAATCCACACATGTCACCTTTACTCTTAGGAAAGGTACTTGCCCACCCGTAAAACTAAATAACCAGGACATCCCTCAGGAGGATCATGCCAAATACCTGGGAATCCACCTTGACAGGAGACTTACTTGGCAAAAACATATTTGGTCCAAACGTAAGCAACTAGACAGCAAATTTCGCAGCCTCTACTGGCTGACCGGACCCCGTTCTCAGTTGAACAACTATAGCAAGATGATGGTGTACAAAGCTATCATTAAACCAATATGGACATACGGTATCCAGTTATGGGGTACAGCCAGTAACAGCAACATAGAAATCCTTGAAAGGTTCCAGAGCAAAGTATTACGGACTATGTTCAACATCCCAAAATGTATAAGTAATAGATACATGTACCTAGACCTCAACATAAGGACAATTAAGCAGGAAATAAGTCTCTACAGCATGCAATACCAAAAAAGACTTTCAAGCCACGTGAATGAACTCGCAGCGGCACTAAGTGGAGATGGCGGCCTGCATCACATGCGTTTGAAGCGAAGTGACATCCCCAGTCTAAGCAGCAGATTCGCATAAAGAGAAAGAGTTTTGGGAAAAAGAAAGGGACTCTTAAAAACATAAAACATTGACAGATGAGAAATCAAACAGAGGAATGGCTTATTGTTTTCTAAACAGATTGCCATAAAGCAGAACGCAAAAGAAAAAAAAAAAAAAAAGTGCATCTTCACGCCTCTAATTTAAAAGTGCCCTTAGAGTAAACAAGTGCTTACCTTCTTCCACTACTTCTCCTACAAATACTTTGGCAATACCAGACATAGCTATCACAACATTCTGGCCCACTGAACAGCCGGTGATGGTCTGCATTAGCCTTTTTATAGCAGCCTTGGGGAAAGCAGCTCGGCGGTACATCTCATATCTATCCAGCTGCTCTTCTGTGAAGTTGGAGACTAGAACTCTGTAAAACAGGATTGTTTATTGTGAATTTCTATTTATATTGTAAAAAAGATTTCATTTTTAGGATTCTGTAGCCGAACGGAAAAAACAGAACCGCTATGTGTTTGTCGTCATGTCTGTCTGGCCATCCATTTGTCACAGCCACTTTATTTGGAATAAAGTTTGTTAGTCTAAGTTTAAATGTTTTCACATGTCACGATTCTCATGCATCTATGGAAAGTGGAGGTCAGTCTCTCATAACGCGCCTACCACACGCTCACACTTCCCCACAGTCTTGCCTGCGCGATTACACGGTGCACACAGTACATCGCGCGTGTGGTTTGTAATGGTAATACAGTTTTACCAACCATACGCGCGATGTACTGTGAAGTGTGAACGAAAAGTGTGGTGAAGCTTGAGCATGTAATAGGCCCATTTGTCTCATAGTACAATTAAATGAAAAAGTTCAACTTACTGCATCTTTTCACGCTCCTCTTCTTCCAATTCTTTTTTACTCTTCTTTTCCCTTTCCCTCTCATTTATGAGCATTTCTTCTGTTATTTGAGATTCATATTCAACTGATTCACCCTGCTGAAACTCATTTATGTTGGGAACGATTGTACTGTCCCTATTATCATCTTCCATTTTGTCATATTTATCATCTGTGATATCTCCTGTTTGTTGCTCCAAGGTTGTGTGGTCAAATGAGTATTCATTGATATATGGTTCATATTGGTCAGCGAGAGTGTCTGGCTGTGAACTAGCAAATGCGTCAGAGTTGTCAGTGTATATGTTACCAAGTTCATCCGCCCTGTGAATAGTCTCCACATTCTGAGAGCTATCAGAATAAGTTTCAATTACTTCACTGTCTAGGTTTACATTTTGTGTACTCTCTCCATAGTTTACTAGAGTTGTGTCTGAAAAATAAAAGAGGCAAGTCAAAATTGGGCAGCAAGCAGACATGAAAAGCTACTAGTCCCTTTAATTTGGCAGCTGTCATTTTCACCAAGTTAGATTGATGAACTATAATCAGGTTACTTTTTAGGATTTGGTGAATAAACTTGGTTCATCGGTTGCAAGGGACTGCCAAGGTTAAGGTACTGGGTCGGACAATTTTTTTCGGGTATTTCCATCACGAATTTTTCAGTAGCAGCCATGGTATTTATATTATGAGGTAATCTCTGAAAATCCAGTCTTGAGTCAGCTGGTCTAGCTTGTAATACCCCACTACAGTCAAAACAGCTAAGCATCAACAATGCCAGGCTATTTTGATATTATTAACTACTCTCTTAGCGGGCTCAAGCTAGTATTTCTTACAGCTGGAGTTCCTGATTACTACCGTCTGTAATTTTGTTTATATTATGTAAGGTCTCTACTCCCTACACTTACCTTTTAAAGAATCATTAAACTATGTAGCCTCTAAATTGACCTGACAGTTATGAGCAATGAACGATCGGTACACTTTAGTAATTTGCACCAAGATCTAAGCATATAGAAGATGAGGATCTAAGGTACTCACATTCTGGTTCATCTTTCAACAACTTTTCTTCGATTTCTAATGATATCTCCTGTGAATCGTCTTCATTGGAATCGCTGTGTTCCAATTCTTGAGCCAATTCATCTTCTGAAAACAAGTATTCCAGTTATAAAAGACGACCGGCCTTTTAAAGAAGAAATTAAGTGAACCTCATAAAACACCCACCTCTTAACCTTTCGGCTTCCGACAGGCCATCACTGCTAGGATTCTCAGCCATTCTGTCTGCCACGATCACCACTAGATAGGACTTATTTCAATTTGTTTGAGAATTTATCGAGAATGTTATTAACAATAAAATATTTACGCATTTTGTGATTTTAAAAAGACAACCTTCACATCGCAGCATAGAGTAAAGTAATACATCGCAGTGAACTTCGATGGAAACATTGGATGTGCATCACAGAACATATAATGTGCATCGTAGCAATGTTCGATTTTTAAGCACACCCATATTGCTTTCTTTGTTTGGTTAGTCTTATTTAGTATTGCTATCTTGTTCCAACTTTCTAATGCAAAATTTGAAAATTGTAAACAATCTGTCAAATCAAATCAATCCAAAGACAATCTTGACTATTTTTAAATGCACATCTCTAGCTGGTAAAGGTAAAAAAAGAAAATTAAATTAAAATTAAGCAATCTAAGTACAATGTACTCGTAATTTAGGTACATAATTATAAGTGATACATTGCAAAAAGAATGTCACTGGTTCACTCGCTGGACGCCTTAGGAAATCCAAGTACACTCGTTGCCAGCCATAAATGTAGCCCTGTGACGAATACGACTGTGGAGTGAAGGCTTTGTTGGATGTCAAGCAAGATTTAACCCAAATACAACGGTAAAGATGAGATAGCTCTACAGAATTATGGAACGTGAAATGACAGGAAGTCTTCTCTGACCCTCGCAGAACAGCAGTGAGAAAGCTCTACTTTAATTAGGGCAGCCCGCAGCAGTAACGAAAAAAGGACGAGGACGACTTGTCCCATCACTAAAGAAAAAAACTTGAAACTCGCGGCTGTCGATCTATACGTCACTAACGTCAACTTTTGTGACTTGTGACAGCTTAGCGAGCAAAGCAGTGTCCGTGAATGTGATATCTGTTTGCCGAAAAACAATAAAATTGTATTCGTGGTGCGGACAGAGAGTTCCATCATGAGTGCATTAATGAAAGTAGCCGTTTCTCGAAGCCCTGCTTCATTGGTGAGTTCGTATAAACATGTTTATACCAATACTCGTGATAACGTTATGTAATCGGTAAAAAAATGTTTTGGACATTCCTGTGGAATTTATTCTCATGATGCTACTCACGTGGAAATTTAGGAAAGCGCAGAAAGTTAAGAAGACATTCACAACATTCTTAATCAGCGTTTTGAATAATGTTATGAAAAATTTGGTATGCAAATAAATAATGAGTAATATTTTGCTAAAGCTACGAATTATTTATACTACTTCCAATAAGTCACCCCAAAATATTCATTCAAGGTCACTTTAGTACTCTCGCTATTACCAAGTTACTGACGCAAAAAATAAACACCAAATTGTATTTCACTTTTTATCTATTACGTAGGTACTCGGCAATCTGGAAGTTATGTACACATCAAGTAGATAAATCATGAGAACCTGCTCCTTTTTGAATTCGGTTAAAAACCATTAACAACAAATAACTTTTGATGTATTCAATTAGTACTTCATTGGGCAAGCTTTTGAAGGCTTACTACTTTAATAATTATGCATGGTATGTAAACAAATACAATCAATTTTAATAACCAACACCCAAAAATGTATGTTTCATTTGTTTCAGGCTTCATATTTATACCGAAACCTGCACCTATCCGTGGGGGGTGCAACTCCCGCCAAGGATGCCTCAACAAACACGAATACCACGAAGGCCTACACAGTTATAGATCACAAGCACGATGCTTTAGTGATTGGAGCTGGTGGGGCTGGCCTCCGTGCCGCCTTCGGTCTGGTGCAGGAGGGCTTCAAGACTGCAGTAGTCACCAAACTGTTCCCTACTCGATCCCACACTGTTGCTGCACAGGGAGGAATCAATGCTGCTTTAGGTAACATTATCATAATTATTACATTCACTTTATCTGTAAGTCTTATCTTTTGGAAAAAGTCATCATTATGATTGTATTAAAATCATGGATTAAAAGATATTGGCATTGACTATCAAGAGGAAGCTATAACAATGATTTTGTTGACCCTTCTCTAAACAAAATATAGAAGCTTATCTACAATACTGTATTGACTAACATTACATAATTTTTCAGGTAACATGGAAGAAGACAGCTGGCTCTGGCACATGTACGACACAGTGAAGGGTTCTGATTGGCTAGGAGACCAGGTAAACAAACCATTTTAATAATTATAAAATATTATTATAACAAGGAAAATGAAAGACCAGAACATGCTTACAAAACTGCTTTTACAAACAACTACTATGTTACATTATGATAAATCTTTGCAATGCATTTTGCTAAAACAATACTAAAACACACACCTTTTTTCAGCAAAATTAGAAAAGTACATTAGTAACAGACAAGCACTATCAATATTATGTTTGCTTACCAATTATCAAAATGGTGTGAGTCAATATTTGACAGTCAAACACAATTTTGCACAGTGTAATGTTCGCATAGCAGACTTAATAACAACAAAACTATTCCAACAAAGAAACCAATATCCGAAGTCTTGATACATTTGAAGAGATATCTCCAGATGTGCAATGCATAAAATAGTTAATTATTTTTCAATACAATTTTCATGTAAATATGGTACTAGTACTAGAAACACTTGTTGTATTGTATCGTGTACTGCTGATGTCTGCAACTTCATGTCCAAAGCGCGAATTTTGCCTACGGAGTCGAAACATTAGTTAGGGTTTAGAATAAAACCACCAAATTGTGGAAATAAGTAGTTGTTGGTTGGCTGGGTCATATCAAAGGCAACCTTTTTTTTAATCATTGAACATACATTTTTATTTTATTCATTCAAGATATATTCTGTAATGTAAACTATGAAATCTGAAAATTGATAAATATGATGTAAGTGGAACTGTAAATAATAAAAGACACACCCAAAAATACTCCGAATTTCATTATAAGAATAATAACAATCTGGATCTTTCTTTTGAATGGTCTATCTAGTAAAGAAACAGAACCTGTACTTATGCTATATTATTTGAATATATTGAATTAACTTACAGATGCTATTATGTATAACATTTACACTGTACCAACATACATAAACTTATTGGATATCCATAAACAATCATAACATGCTACCCGTATTATTTACTAATTTTACTTTTTATCATAATATTAAGTTATACTAAAATATTTATTTAGTTAGTTGACAGACTGCCAAAATATGCATTGAACTTTAGAAAACGTATTCTCCTGAAACTGGTTTTCTAGTAACAGGTTTGGTAGACTGCTCTTAAAAGTATTCATGTTATCAAAAACTATGACGACGTGTAGGTATATTTAATTAACGTTTATCTAGCTTAGCGGCATTTTCCATGTTCTGAAACGTACTGTGGACTATAAACTTCTGTGCGCGCAAATCAATAGTTTGCACTTATTACTTCTTTCTTTTACTTTCAACAACATGAGTTTGCGCAGGTAGCAGGCCCCGCAGGGGGTGAATGACCTTTTGTGTACAAACAAACTACACCTACAATGAAAAAATAAAAAAACTATAAAATGAGGTGTAACTAATTCGGATTGTATTTATAGGCTGCTAGCGCCTAACTAGAACAAGAAAGCTTGTATACGGACTCCGTATCAGGGACTGAAAGCGGTTACGGTTAAAGGTTAAGATACCTCAAAAATATACCGGTACCGGTTTAAAATAAAGGTTGAGCTATACCGGTACCTTTATAAATAAAGGTTGGGTTAAATTGTTATTTAACCCTTACACGATTTCGGTACCGAAATGAAGGCGCAGCGCGCGTGTGTGCGGTGGTAAACGTTAGAAATTGAGTATGTAGTTTATAATATAATCATGTGTAACAATCGGCAAGTGAACGACAGACAGAGTGGCGAGGCGGTGCGTCAAAGGAAACCGCTATTTATTAAGGTGTAGGTACCGCTACCGATACATTTATAACGGTTATGGTACTTCTACCGAAATATACCGGTATGCATTTACAACGTCAAAATTCCACTACCGAAAAAAATTACGATATCGAAATATTTCGGTAACCCTTATTTAACGGTATGACGTCATACCGAAATTTAAAGGTACCGTAATTTTTGGGTAATTCAGTCCCTGCTCCGTATTACGGAGATCATAAGATATTTATTATTTTACGCAATAGGTAGGTATATCATTATCATGGATGGTAATGAATGTAGGTATTGATATGAACCAATTTAAATTATTTACTGCTCTGTAGGTGTTCGGGCGCCTCTGGTCACTCGGCATTTTTAGGCTGCTATCGTAAGACAGCGGAAGGCGGCATCACACACACAGGTGTGTGATGCCGCCTTCCGCTGTCTTAATCGCTGTCAGAATAATATTATGTAAACAGTTACATAATATTATTCTATTAATGGCGTGAGGCTCTGACTACATTGTTTAAAAATAAACTTAAAACTAGTTTCATGACTGAAAAATAAAAAAGATTTAAGGTACAAGTTGGTAGCGGACATGTAGCGGACGACATGAAGTCGCAGCGACACTACTGGTTTCTACGTATTTCTATGAAATTGAATAATAATAATTTAATATTTTCTATGAAGCGACGACATGTCGTCTGCTGCTGCTGCGTGCAGTCGGCTACCAACTAGAACCTTTACCATATTAAAACAAATGAATATTATTTAATAGTCAAACGAACTTACCTGTAAGTGAAGTTCGATGGTAATTATACTTGTTGTTGTATTGTCCGAAGATGATTAGGAAGACTAGTGTAGTCTCGGCTTTTAAGTCACCGACGCCTACATAAGTTTAAAGAAAAAAGTTTCTTTCCGAACGCAAATGCCTCCTGTCATCCGCTTCTGAAAATAGGTTCATTAAGTTCATAGCAATTTATTGGTTTTACAACATAGGGTTCATGCTCATATGACTATATAGCATGAAGATTCTGGGTCGGGTGGGACTAATCATCTTCGGACAATACAACAACAAGTATAATTACCATCGAACTTCACTTACAGGTAAGTTCGTTTGACTATTAAATTATACTTGTTGTTGTATTGTCCTCGATGATTAGGAAGACTAGTGTAGATGTTTAAAGACTAGTTGTAAAATCAACAAACATTTATATAAAATCAATAATCATTTATATAAAAGCATTAAGCATTCATATAAAATCAATAAACATTTATATAAAAACATTAAACATTCATATAAAATAGGTAAACATTTATATAAAACCTATAAACATTTATACAAAATCAATAAACATTTAATTAATAAACATCTGTCTAAAGTCAATAAACATTCAGATGAATATAAAATAACTAATAAGTAATTTTTTACAGTTCAGGTTTAATCATTACCAGTGTTATTAAAAATTGCTTCAGAGAATTTTCTATTGTTTACTATTGGTAAATTTTTAACTAATTCCTTCTATCATATCCACAGCTGTAGCTGGGCTTTCATACTCCATATTCCATTGCTAGAGAAAGGAACAGTTATAAATGGTTGGCATTTGTTTGGCCCAGAAAAGTTAGCATATCAATCCTTAAAGTAATACGATTTTGTGTAATCACTACATAATAAATATATATTAGAGATATTGTTTGCACTTTTCCACTTGTGGTTATTTATTTATTTATTCAATAGTTGTACAATTACATTTATATAATAAGTTGGTGCAAACATAAACTCATTGGAGCAACAGTTATAACAGCAACAGTGGTAACAGTAGCAGTTAGTGGTTCTAACAGTAATATAGTTACCGCTTTCTTGATAACAATTTGTAAATCACTTTGTTGAATGTAATCTAGTAGAGAGAGAATAAAACACTGAAAACATCCCAATTCCCAAGAATTCTCTGGATCTTGGAGGACTTAACTTGAAAAAGTCTCTGAACAGTATTTTGATATTTCATCTGTACCTTTATGTGGTCTTATAGTTAGAGATAGAGCTGAACTAACAGAATATGAAAATAGAGGAAAAAACCTTTATTAATCCTCAAAACGAAAAGACTGAATAACTTCAGTGATGGTTTGCTAATGCATATAATATTTTAATTACTTACAGTATCTTGTCTTGTCTATACAATTGCAGGTAATGAGGCAAGCATTAATATTCTGTATTTTCAATTATTGAATTCCTAATAATATCAACAGCTTCATTACTAGTTCCAGAAAACCTAAAATATATTCCTGATAATACTCCTGCCATCAATCCCAGTTTTTTTTTTTTTTTTTTTTTTGTGAAAAAAGGGATGTAACTATTTGAAATTATGTAAAGTGCAGGTTCCTGTATCACAAAAGTATTAAATTAAATAATGGAAAAGACCATGGTTGAGTAAGGTATCTATTTCCTATAATACCAGTTGTTTGTCTGTAATTATCTTTTCTATAGGTTCCAGAGCCATAGAGAATTTGAACAAAGTATAGAATAAATGATATTGGTCTCAATACCATTCCTTCCATTGCCACCTTGTATTGGCAAGGAGCATCCACCACTTATCACAGCGCAACCCCTGGAGATCCCAGGGTGATGATGCATAAGTGTGATACTTTGTGTTAGTCCATGATACAATTATTAATCAATTGGAGGTTCACCCAATACGGATATAATATTTTGATAATTTAAAAACACCTAAGATTCCCTTCCACATTCAAAATCTGCTATCATAATATTACCTTTGGTATTTATGTAAGTAATATCGAGTAAGTAACCATCTATTTAGATTCGCACCAATGCTTTTCAGAAATGTATGTAATAGCTCATCATAAAAAAGAGTATAATAATGTATCCATTATGTACCTACTATAACTATGTTTAATAAATAAAAATTTTGATTCTGTAGTTATATTTTCAATTTCAAACTAGTAAATGACTGACTGAACACTTAAGCCCAGAAAAAAGGGGCAGCACTCAATTTTGATATGAAAAAACTGAGCTGAATCTACAGTTCATAGTATAATAGCAATCTATGGGCCACACCATGCGGGAGAAGCATCTGTGAATATTTTTATTAACTCAAAAGAACTGGCTATGTTTATAGACCAAGCCAAATGATATGATATATTCATTGCAGTGTTTATATCATAATTATCATAAAAACAAACTGGCAAAAAGGAGGGTGTACTATTAGGTACCTCTCTGCCCAATCCTTCGGGGATTACAGGTGTGATGTTATTTTACCATAACTATCTCTTAGAACAAGGTATTTGTTCCATTCGAGTTTCTTAGTGAATAGAATCCTATAGTAATGGCTGGACAATATTAAAGTTTTAAAACCTTAAAAACAATTTTAATTCGACTTTTTATCAATAAATTCTAAATTATTTCTTTTCTCTTCAGTGATGTTAAGGCTTGTCTTGACTTGTTAAGCTATGTGAATAGTATTAAGAAGTAAACCTAGAAGTTTACAGTGTCGGATAGGTATGAAATGACATTTCTCTTTGGTTCTGATGATTGCATGTTTTCTAAACATTATACATCTCTTAAAAAATTAAAAGGCCTCTCTAAGGGTCCTTTGAAACCTGTAATGGGTTTCAATGTTTTTGTTATTTATGTTTATGGGGCTGAACATAATATTGAAAACATAGCATTTGCCTTGTCTCATGCAATAAGCATCCAATCCAATGTGACAAGAAAAAACCATTATTCTGTAAAAATTGGTATACTGTTGTATACTAGGTCATCTCCAAGTAAACTAAACATATGTAACGCCTTTTACATAAAAAACGGAAAGCTATATTTTTGTGCCTTTGACAAGGAAAAAAATGGTAAGCAAAATTGTTTTTGTAAACATGCCTTTGGGTAACAAAATTCCATTGCTATGAAAGCAATTCACTTCTCTATTTCAGATACTATCTGAATAAATTGAAGTATAGAGATTTTATCATCTAGAGGAGTATCACTCCATCACCACCATCCAATTAAGAATAACTGGGTCGCTTGAGTGACTAGTTTCCAATCATAAATTATATTTTAGTCCACCAACCTGTGAATTTAGGGGGATGATTTCTCCTGGCCACCTGTCTGCTGCACTCGTACTCTTGATGACGCCCCCCCCTTTTTTTTTTTTTGCATATCTGCCAGAGGAGGGCCCCGCTAGTTTTAAAAATTTATTGGTAATTTTAGGAGCATTTGCTCTGGGCACCCATGTGCTCTCTCTAGGAGTGAATTTTATGTTACACTCATCTTTAATCCTCAACCAGATTTATTTATAGATTTTTCTGAGATTAGTTTCTCAGCGTCTTCACCCAAAATATATGTTTCCGTCTATGAATGCAACAAACTCTTGAATGTCTTTGTTGTTTACCAACAATAAGAGTGATCTGTGTCCCCTTGCTTGTATCTTAATGTATACACAAATAACAGAAGCATCATTCAGCTTCTTCATCATCATCATCATCGGTCTATAATGTTCCCACTGTAGGGACTCAGGCCTCCTCTCTAGGAGAGGGATGGGCTATATATAATCCACCACACCAGCCCAGTGCGGGTTGGTAGATTCAGCTTGTATGTAATGTATGTAAATCTTCTCTTCTTTCTCTGGGTGTATATCCACATAAAGTATTTCAAGAAACTTGATTATATAATAATTCTTTCTATGGTACTTACTTCATTTAATTCTTGATCTGCATTTTCAACTTCTATTGTGGTTATCCATATACCAATTCCGGGCAATCATTCTCAACCGATAACGGGAGGATATTTTCTAATCACTGTGGAGGGACAATTTTACTGTCTTCACCCACATAAGGTGACCTCCTATGGTATTTCACCTTCTCGAAGAAAAACATAATGCATGTTGAAGAACAACTACACATAAATAACCTGTAAGTTCCCAAAAAACTTCCCGTGAAGGTTATTATATAACAGTCAACCACGGTACACCCACAGAGCACCCTGTGAAGGTTGCTGAGTTCTCGACATAGCCTTTTAGACCGCGTACGCCCCCACAAGACGTCCCAGGCCAGGCAAGTCGTCCATAATGTATCCATTTTAGACTTCATAGTCCGTTGCAAGTCGTTCACTTTCCTTGCAGGTTATAATAGAACAGTCAACCGCGTGTGTTCCTACCGAACACCCCCCAGGTTGCTTACGGCATTGGCGGTGTAGGCCATAAGGCCAGGCAAGTTGTTCATAATGTATCCATTTTGGGCTTCATAGTCGTTGCAAGTTCCAACGGAGCGGTCTCAGGTCATGTTAATAGCCAACAAGGGCAAACATTTTAAACTCTCTGTACTCCGATGTAGTGCCCACATGGCAATCATGCCGTTAGTTGCAAATAGGTACGTGCAAAGCGCAAGGCATAAAAAACATACAATATTTTAGATGTAGCGATTATTGCCACATAACAGAGCTTTAGGCTTTTGATTCCAATTCTTCAGCAGTAGGCTAAAAACAAATTAAGGTCACACAAGTGAAGCCATTTTGGTTTCTTACTTCTAGCACTCAAAACAGAGCTAATAGCATTTTATGCGCTTTCCGCAATATCTTTAATATCTTCAGTAGCTTCGACTTTGTTAACACCAACTTTATTTTCCCATTTAAACGTTAAAATAAGACTTATCAACCTAAAAAATAAATAAAAATAATTGGAAAGAATGGCGCCGGTATGACATAAAATCCGAATGAACCTATTTTCAGAAGCGGATGACAGGAGGCATTTGCGTTCGGAAAGAAACTTTTTTCTTTAAACTTATGTAGGCGTCGGTGACTTAAAAGCCGAGACTACACTAGTCTTCCTAATCATCGAGGACAATACAACAACAAGTATAATGTCAATTACAATTCGGCACATACCTATTTATCATAGAGGAGATTCCTTAGATATATTTCTGTCCTCTTCAAGTCGAATCTTATTTCTTAATCTTATTTACACCCAATTATTCAAAGGTTTTCATATAATTAATAATAATAATAATATTCCACAACTATCACACAACGCCATCTAGTCCCAAGCTAAGCAGAGCTAGTGTTATGGGTACTAGACAACTAATAAACATACTTATTTATTTCTAAATACATACATATTATAGATAAATTACACCCAGACACAGAACAAATGATCGTGCTCATCACACAAACATTTGTCCTGGGTGGGAATCGAACCCACGACCTCCGGCATAGCAGTTAGGGTCACTAACCACTAGACCAACAGGCAAAATAAACAACCAACCAACAGGCAATTCTTCAAATGCAAAAGACATTTCATTTAACTAATCTATTTTCGTAGGATGCCATTCACTACATGACTCGGGAGGCTCCTCACGCTGTCATCGAGCTGGACAACTACGGCATGCCTTTCTCCCGTACTCCTGAAGGCAGGATATACCAGAGAGCCTTCGGAGGACAGTCCCTCAAGTTCGGCAAGGGTGGTCAGGCGCATAGGTGCTGCGCTGTTGCTGACAGGTATTAATTTTTTTTTTTATGAAATGGGTCTTCTCTAGACCTCAATCTTGTGCTGAGGACAAAGATGAGGTCGACGATGGAACGAGCGAATCTAAAAGATCTCTATTAACTAGCGACTTAAATAGATTGGGATCATATGAGCTTGGGAACATGGATGCAGGCATTTCACTCTTTTGCACTCCAGGGGGTCTAAAACGGCCACTTTAGCAGATCATAATAAGAATTGCGTCAAAAAGCGTAAATGACCTTTCATAATAGTAACAGCGTCTGGGACCATTAAGGAAAATAGATCATAGGTAAGTAATAATAGGAAAACAATATGAATTGCGTTAAATTCGTAAAATGGTCACAGACGCAGTTATTATTTTGAAAGGTCAATTCATATTCTGATCTGCTAAAGTGGCCATTTTAGACCCCCAGTACCAGGGACTGAAAGCGGTTACGGTTAAAGGTTAAGATACCTCAAAAATATACCGGTACCGGGTTAAAATAAAGGTTGAGCTATACCGGTACCTTTATAAATAAAGGTTGGGCCAAACCGTTATTTAACCCTTATACGATTTCGGTACCGAAATACATGCCGCGGCGCGCGTGTGTGCGGTGGAAGACGTTAGAACTTGCGTATGTAGTTTATAATATAATAATGTGCAACAATCGGCTTGTGAACGACAGACAGATTGGCGAGGCGGTGCGTCAAAGCAAACCCCTATTTATTAAGGTTTAGGTACCGCTACCGATATATTTATAACGGTTATGGTACTTCTACCGAAATATACCGGTATGCATTTCCAGCGTCAAAATTCCACTACCGGAAAAAATAACGGTATCGAAATATTTCGGTAACCCGTAATTAACGGTATGACGTCATACCGAAATTTAAAGGTACCGTAATTTTTGGGTAATTCAGTCCCTGCCCAGTACCACATTTTTTTTTTCTAACATTATTATCTACCACATATACTTGTGTAGTACCACCTGCGAGCTGATGAGTTGATAACAGCATTCAGCATATTTTTTAAGGGGGCAAGACTTCAGATTTGTGTAAACTTACTGATATAAAACTGATAAAGTGATAACAGGACTATTTTTAAATTGTATAACAGTTTGTGACTATCAAATCTTTCATTAAACCAGTTCAAACCGATTGCTTCCAAAATATCTATTAAAATAAGTACCAGATTGATAAATATCAAGATAATAAATTAATATGTCAAATCAATCAAAATTACATAAGCTTAGAGATAATTAAACATCATTCTAAATCATACCACTGATATTAGTATTAGAAGATTTAAAGACTCAGTTTCTATCAATATACAATAAAAGTATTAGAGAAAGAATAGCAATACTAATAAAAAATATTGTTATTGTTGGCTTACCTAAATATTTTATGATTATTGTTCATATAATTGTTTTGGTTTACAAAGTCATTATATACATCTTGAATTAATAATACTGACTGCCTTGTTAGTCTATCTAGTCATCTAGTGGGTGGTCAATGGTGCACTGATGAGGTCCTGGGTTAGATTCCCAGTTTGAGCACTGTGCAATTGGGTTTTCCATCAGATATGTCTCAATAGTAGCCATGAAGTCTGAATTTATGCCCGGTTGATGGCAATGGGCTTACAGGGACTTAAACATATCTAGCGAAATGTGAGTGCACTATTAAGTACACCCACACCTCTGCCTAACTCTTCGAGGGTTACAGGCATCATGTTATGTAATAATTAATCGCATTAAACGCCGTACATGAAAGAGTTGTGTAACACAGCTACTATATAAGTCCAGCATTAAAACTTTGACTATATTGTTCTTCTTTCCTCTAGGACCGGTCACTCACTTCTACACACCCTCTACGGCCAGTCTCTGCGTTACGACTGCGAGTACTTCATCGAATACTTCGCGCTAGACTTGCTCATGGAAGATGGAGTGTGCAAGGGATGCATCGCTATCAACCTTGAAGATGGAACGCTACACAGGTATGCCTTTTAAATGTAAAAACGTTCGAGAAACAGCGAGTCGCTACATTGAACGAAAAGCCCCATACGTAAAGAGAGACCTAAGCCCTCCTACACTTACAACTCTGCCAGTCAACTCTACTGCTTTAGTGGCACATGCTAGGAAATAGCTTAACCGTTACCGAAATCGGTATACCTTTTAATACATGCCATATCGTTGATTTGCATGATATTAAGGGAACTTGCTATCTACCAAAAATCACTCAACAAATGTAAGAAAACCATGAGTGCATGGCTAAATACATCCGAATATCACTATCACCACATATTAAAAAACAAAGACAACAAAGATGGTGTCGAGGAAGGTATTATTATATAATTTGTCAAGTTAGATACCAGAAACTTGCTTTATACAAGGAATTAATATTAAATAATTAATCATATTTAATATTGATGATAATCTGTTGCTTCTGTTATCTATGAAAATATGCTTTTGGATTCCTTTTACTCACACCCACGCTAGGCTTATTTGCTTACACACACACGCGCATGCGCACACATAACCAATTTATTCAAATTCTCTTGTGTTTTTTTACCTACTTTGTTTTTACCCGACTACGGCAAAGCCAAAGGAGGGTTATGATTTTGACTGGCTATGTATGTATGTATGTATGTTTGTATGTATGTATGTGTGTATCTTCATCTGTTCCCTCATAGCTTCTAATCTACTTACCGGAACTCGACATATGAGGTATCGTTAGAACCGTCTTAATTTTCCGCTGAACATAGGCTAGGTGACGTGTCACAAAAAGCGATTTGGCGCCCTCTAGCGGACAAAAAGTAAGGCTTAAAAAATAAAAATGGAGATAAATACGCCGTGTTTGGTATCATTTGAAAGGGCGTGACTTGTACATTTCCAAAATATTGCTCACATTTAAAATCACGCCCTCTAGCGGACAAAAAGTCAAAAGTAAAAAAAAAATATTTAACACCAAAATTGAAATAAAAAAGTAAAAAACTAAAACCCGACTACGACAAAAAAATGACGCTGAAAAAGTATGAAACAAGATTTTCAGGATAGAACAAAAAGAAAAGCCGTAGTCACACGTTATAGGTACCTACAAACCTAAACACTTTAATACCGTGTGACTACGGCTTTTCTTTTTGTTCTATCCTGAAAATCTTGTTTCATACTTTTTCAGCGTCATTTTTTTGTCGTAGTCGGGTTTTAGTTTTTTACTTTTTAATTATTAACAGGCTTTGTATAATATTGGAAGAGAGATGTCTTCTGTTACCGGTATTTCCACTCAAAAGAAGGCCTCTACAATGTATCTGTTAAAACCTGTTGATTACGAAATTTACTTATTATTTTTATCAGAGAGGTAGTCATTTCAAATAACTGGTATTTAGCTGTTTCCTATTAAACTAGAAGCCGACCCTAACATATTTGGGAATAGGATAGGCAGATAAGATTATGTTAAACTTGTACCTATTATTAGTAGGATTTAATTCAGGAAAACAGCATAGCAAATCTGAACGCACGTTCAGGTTTAAAACGAACCTAAAGCGAATTAAACCTTAAAAATGTGTATTACAGGTGTATGCCTACTTCTGTTCCCTGATCTCAATTTATTTCAAGTTTGAGTGAATCGGTTTCTTTTACGCAAGCGTGATCCACCCTAGGCCACATCATAGCTTCGGAACAGGCGAGTTGAGGCCAAACACAAACCTATTTATTGTGTAAAGCAAAATGAACTAGCTATGTCTGCAAATCAAAAGTCATTTATTCAAACTAGGCTGAAGATCAGCACTATTTGAACGTCAATATGTTAAGAACGGGAAAGCGCCTGCGATACTTTTCGAATCCTAAATTGCCGAAGTTTATAGGCGGCAATGACCACATTTACTATCAGGCGGTTCGCGTGCTAGTTTGCGTCTAAATATCATGTAGAAAAAAACATTTTACCTTTAGGAGAATGTTCATGCCGTAAAGAAAAGGTTCGTAGTCGCTTTGCTGGAGAAGTGGGTCCATGACCTTAAGGTCATTGCTCTTGCTCTAGTAACCCTACTAAAAGATACACACTGATGAATATAGCGACCTACATATTAGACAATCCCATTGTTTGTTTGTTGAAGCCTCAACTTTAGTCGAACAACAGTAAATTGCACTGCAGTGTAACTGTAGGCTCGATAAATAGAATTGCCTATATGTGTGACTCTGTACAACGCAATACATGTAATGACTATGAAAAGCGTGTACAGTGTAAGTAGCACGCCGCTCAGTAACAAAGGAAGATAACGGTACGGTCAGACTATTGTTGTCTCATAAACGGGCTTTTTAGTTGCATTTGGGATTTAAACAAATCTCTAATTGGTCATTGAACCAGACAACAATCTGGGCCATAATTTTTCCACGATTGTTTGTTGTGTTCAAAATATTTTGGCAGCATTGACAAAGTAAATGATTTCAATGACATTAGAAAACAGAATAAGTTAGCAGTTAGTAAATCAATGGATCAAGCAAAACATACAGTCATTTGAGTTTATCAAAAAACATTACTCTTCTTTTGGCCTACGTTGCAATCCTTACATAGTATAAAACAAAGTCGCTATTTTTGTCTGTTTGTTTGTCTGTATGCTTAAATCTTTAAAACTACGCAACGGATTTTGATGCGGTTTTTTTTTAATAGATAGAGTGATTCAAGAGGAAGGTTTTAGTATATAATTTGAACGACATCCACGCGGGTGAAGCCGCGGGCATCAGCTAGTTGGGTAATAAATACAAAATTCATAAATATCTAATGAAACCAGGCAGAACTAGGCTCACTAACGCGACGTTTGCAACTCAAAACCAAAACCAGACACGCTGTTATTTAATCAATAATACGCTAGCAAATGAAATAATTAAAGTAATTAAAACAAACACAAATCAATTATTCTGCACTAATTTCGTGACGAGTTTCCTTCATTAAAATAATATTGAAAACAATTTAAAGACTTTTCCTTTTAGTTTTCTGGCCCCTTCTTCGTGTCGTTTATTCGGTATATTAAATTGTATTGGCCCAATACTTTGCCACCGCAGCATTCCTTACTTGCTGACTGTATGTTAATGATCCGAAGTAATCGTTTCCAAGGGTCTCATTTATATCGATCCCAATAACAAACGTGACTGCTCCACATTCTTATCGTTCTAATTTTATTATTTTAGGTACAATGAACTTTAAGTCATTGATTGTATGTAAGTACTTAGAATACCGTAAACATAGTCAACGTTACACGTCGGAATAAATACGGAAGCGATACGCCTAATTCATTGAATTTGGAAACTTCGTTCGTAAACAGAAAACAATTTGAACATTGTTCAATAACAAAAGGAAGCTATACAATATTTTATACATACTCATAATATGCAACAATTCTCTTAGAATAATCTCGAATAGTTCTGTTTCTATGATAGTAGATATCGCTGAAATCACGAGAATTGCATACGTCAAACGCAACAACATTTTTATCTCAAACAAAAATACGTGTTTTTGTTTATTTTATTAGCACGAATGTTACTGAAATTATTATCGGATAATGTTAATCTGTTTGCGCAGTTATTTTTGTTATATTTCGCAAATAAACAGATATTTGCATGTTGTGGTTTTTTTTATATGGATGTGGAAATAAGAACTTGTTTTAACTAGATATATTGAACTGGAAGAGGATGTCGATGATTGTGGACGTTTTCCGTGGTTCTATTTTCCGTTATTTACAATAAAATACTATAGTCGCTCCATGTAAAATACTGGTATACAACTGCATCCAGTTAGACTTTAAGCCGAACCCATTAAAGTTGAGAAAAGACTAGGCAGATTATGACTTTAAACACATAATATTATTAAATCAGGGAGGTACTCGACTCGAGCGCACCAAACGAAATATTCTTTTTGTATACGAAATAGGCTTGCGTTTGACCCTAACTCGCCTGATTAGAAGCGATGATGCCGTCTAGGGTAGAACACGTTCTTTACCAAAAAACCCAAAACACACGATCCTTGAAGAAATCCATATCATAATGTTTCGATTCACAAAGATTTGGGCAATTAACAGACTTTCTTTTAGTGCCCCAACGTTACGAGTATTATGACAGATCAAGTTTCAGAATCACACGCATGAAGGGCATAGGCGACGATTTATGATGAAATATGGGTAATAGACAATAGTTGTTATGAAATATCTAAGCTCGCCCATATTTACTTTATGTAACTCCAATAGAATAAGTCGAATGTCAGGGGCCTTTTTCACGAATATCTGTAAATTAAACCCTCATTTCACGATCGTTTACTAATTATAGCATATCTTCATTGTCCATAGGTTCCAAGCTAAGAACACAATCCTGGCCACAGGAGGTACCGGCCGCTCATACTTCAGTTGCACGTCTGCTCACACCTGTACCGGTGACGGCACAGCTATGGCTGCTCGTGCTGGTCTGCAGAACGAGGACATGGAGTTCGTGCAGTTCCACCCTACTGGTGAGTGCGTAGGCTAAGTTATCATGGGCTACGGGACTGTTCGAAAGAGATACTGCGGCCGTGGGACACAAAGAGGTCTGAAGGAACATGAGTGGGTTTTAGTCTGTACAAGTATGACACTGCCTTCCGCTCCGCACAGGGCGGGAGGAGTCATTTGATGATTTCACATACGAAAAAAAAAGGTGCCTTTAAAAGTTGATGTTCTTGTCAACTTCGTTTATAAATTTGTTGTTGTTTTCTTTTTCCTTGATACGGTTTTCGAATCAGGGTCACCTTAGCATCGTCATATCAAATTCTTGGACAAAAGAAAATTTAAATTAACCACTTTTTTAAAACAATGGAGCATGGCAATTTGTATTTGTCATGATAAGACCACCAACAAGGTTGCGGCTTTACGTCATATTGCAATCACAATATAATTTATCATGATGAAAACCGCGTTTCATAAGAATGATGGTATACAGTCCGATCATAAAATAATGGTCTCGTTTTTTGACTTATCCGTTTCCTGTTTATCCCTTAATAAGGTAAAGGGAATATAATAGGTCTTTACCTATGTAATTGGAGATTCTATAACCGGCGTTTTCAGATTTAATTATATGTAGATTGGCGCGTAATTCGAAATTCTAGTAACTTTTATTAGAAAGACATGTTAATTTAATTTAAAATTCAGTCATTTGTTTTTTGATAGTTTTTTGTTTTTGTGACATTGTGGTAGTTTTTGGCGCCATGGATAAACTACAAATTCGTACAATTTTTGAATATGAGTTCATACGTGGAAATACCGCTGCGCAAACAACACGAAACATTAACGACGTGTACGGGCTTAACACTGCTTGCATAAACACGGTCCATTACAAGTTCAATCGTTTTCAATCTGGAAATTTTGAGTCGAAGAACGAGCCTCGCGATTGGGCGGTAAACATTGTCGACAACGACGAATTGAAGGCGATAGTGGAAGCGGATCCAACTCAATCTAAGGCTGAGCTTACTGCAGGCCTTGGAGTTAGTGTCAAAACAACATTGAGGCACTTGCGCCAAATTATAAAGATAAAAAAGCTAGATAAGTGCGTGCCACGCGAACTAAGCTATCAACAGCGAGATTTACGCGTCGAAGCATGCATAGGACTACTGAATCGGCATAGAAACGATGAAATTCTTAATCAAATTGTTACCTGCGATGAAAAGTGGATCCTGTACGACAACCGTAAGCGTTCGTCTCAGTGGGTGGACCCGGGTACATCACCTAATCAGTGCGCTACAAAAAAGATTACTCATAGGGAGATGATGGTGACTGTCTGGTGGACCAGTGCACCACACACCACCGGACTTGTACACCACAGCTTCTTACCGAATGGCACAACAGTGACGGCAGATGTCTATTGCCAAGAATTGCAAACAATGATGGAGAAGCTCGCAATTCAACAACCAAGACTAGTCAATCGTTCTTCCCCATTGCTTCTCCACGACAACGCGCGAGCTCACAGTTCACGAAAGACCATCGCAAAGCTACAAGAGTTACAGCTGGAAGCTCTCCGTCACCCACCGTACTCACCGGACCTTGCCCCAACAGATTTCTATTTTTTTCATTTAGACCTTTTTTTAAGTGGTAAAAAATTCGACACCCGAGAGGCAGTACAAAACGCTTTCGCTGACTTCATCGCCTCCCGTCCGGCAGACTTCTACAGTAAAGGGATAAACAAACTGCCATCAAAATGGCAAAATTGTATAGATCATTTGGGCCAGTACTTTGATTAGCTGAAATAAAAAAATTACCAAAATTTTTATATTTTAAAATTCTCATACAAATCTCCAATTTTTCACCTCAAAAATTAAATAATTTGTTCCTGTTAGGTATTCTATGATTGTACAGAGCTTATTTAAAGACTATTCAAAAAACACAAAAAAAAAGTAAAAAAACTTAAAATTTATTTTCTACCAATTATACCTATGCCAATTTGCCCTTATTTTCCGATTGCCAGATCGTTCCGTCTTATTAAGGGTTATAATAGTACATTCATTTACATGTTGATACAATTTTGCGAATATGTCGTCACAGTCATGTGACAATTTCTTTACGCACGCATACGCCAAGTGTTAACTTGGCCATGTACCAATTAGATAATCTGTACAAAAATATACGACGTATACATAAACAATTGACCTTTCATCATTGTGTTCTCAAAAAACAGATCAAAACAAGACAGATCTTAATACATCAAAAACATGTTGTTTTCGATATATTATGTAGTTGCATTCGTCAACTTCATCTGGCGAAAAATTTCAACGCGTGGGTCGACTAAAATAAAGGGTGTAAAAATACCCTTTACGAAACTGAAAGGCACTTGTTCTCCCTGCCATTGCGACATTATTTTTGTTTTGAACCATACTGGAAACCTTCTAGTTGCGAAAGTTCCAAATCTTTCGTAAGTTTTATTTCTAAATAAGTAGGTACTAATTAATACGTAATAGTTTTAAAACCCGTTTAATTTTTTGAGCGTGCTTTTTCACCTTAATAAAAAGTCGCAATGCTTGACGTCTTCGTGAATTGTCCGTTTACATCCTGTGTACTGAACCCAAAGTTAGTATTTGTTTCAATTCAATATCCCTTCCACCGTTTATATCATACATACATCTCCATAGCGCATGCGCAAATAAAAATACTCATGTTTTTTTTTTTGGCCACCACGGCTCACGCACAATGGTCCACCTTAAGGATCAAGTGCGGAAACCTAAAACCCATAAAGAAGAAGAATAAAGAATACTCATGTTTTCGCCGACTAGAAAGGGAAAGAAAAAAAAACAATCATCTCGCAAAACATTTAATCGCTCATGAGGGCTATAAAATACATAATCAAGCCTTATCGTGCGCAAGAGTCTATTTTAGTGAACGGCTCGTTACGATAAACTGCAGTAATATAAGAAGTGTTGCCATGGAAATTATTTTTACATTAACGTGATAGCGGTGTACCCATAGTACAGAACTACCAAGTTTGTTTGTTACTCGTAAACAATTAAAGAAAATAAACTTATCTATACATCCCCGTCTGAGCTGAGGGTCCCGTTGGGGCTGCGGGTTGTTTGCAAGAGATAACGCGGCCTCGACACAAAGGGCTAGGAAGGAAATTGGGTGGTTTTTAGTCGGTAGAAGTCTGACACTCCCTACCGCTCTGCCCAGAGCGGGAGGAGTCATTTGATGATTTCACACAATCTAAAAAAGGGGTACGGCTGTTCCTAGCCCTTTGGTGATGACTAATGTATGTCGTCTAAATGTTTATGTTACAAATATGACTTAACATAAATATATTTAAACCCGCAGTCCCGCAGGAGTCAGAGTTTCTCTAAAACTTCTTTTTTTGGCAAACGCCTGCATTAGAAGAAATGGTAAAGTAGTTATGAACACTTAAATAATTTGATTTAAGCATACAGACAAACAAACAGACAAAAATAGCGACATTTATACTATGTAAGGATAAGTGTTTTATAACACATGTATTACAATAAGCTACACTAAAACACTTGCATTTATTTATTTTGAAACCTCAATACACACGTATTTGACCTCAAGTAACCTAGAATGAAAACGAGAAGATGATGATTTCATCGCTCTTATCACAATTTATTTGAAGTCGGCGCAGCAAAAGATGAAGACGATTGACATAACCCACTGACATCCCTTATTTCTTTGGACCAGGTATCTACGGTGCCGGTTGTCTGATTACTGAGGGCTGCCGCGGTGAGGGCGGCTTCCTCGTAAACGCGAAGGGTGAGCGCTTCATGGAGCGTTACGCGCCCGTTGCCAAGGACCTGGCCAGTCGTGACGTCGTATCCAGGGCTATGACTGTCGAGATCATGGAAGGTAAGGACCTTGTAACCTTGGAATTTAAACTAACATTATAAACCTGAAGAGTTTGTTTGGTTGAACGCGATAATCTCAGGATAGTCCATTTATCGAAGAAAGTTATAAGCTAGGTTATGTGACGCAGACGAAGTTGCGCGGGTCAACTAGTGTTGTATAAATACATACATAATACATAACCTCATACCTTTTTCCCATGAGGGGGTAGGCAGGAACCACAAAACACCATTTGCTACGATCTTAGGTACTCCTTTTTTCACATCTGGTCATCTGTCCTTTCTGAAGAACCTCACCCTTAAGAGCCTATGCTACCTCAAATTAGCAACTCTATTTGTGGTGGTTCAAACTTCGTTTGAAATACTGTTAGAATAAAGTTCTAATCAGCTTGCACTACAAAGCGGTTGTTACGTCTTTCGCTGCAGGCGAATAGTGCGAAATTAGTGGTATTTTGCGATTTACAAAAAAACGATTCATTGGACTAAAAAAGTAAAACACTATGATTTTAGTATGTTGCTTGTAGAATTATTTGGAAAAAAATCAGAACGATAACATGTATTTTAGTATGGTTTTTACTCGCTAAAAGAAATTTTTAGAGGTATCTTCGTGATTTTTTTCTATCGAGCAAAGTTAGTTGTATTATGTTTTCACAACACTATGTTACTAGCATATATCCTGAAGAATATCACATATTTTTCTGATTTTGTTTACTGCACTGAATCATATACTTTTACGCATTATAAAACTTGCGTTTGACGTCTGTTAGCCGCTTAAGGTCAGTGTATGTACTTCTAAGGCGTCCCTTCTCGGCGTTGCCACTCACATCTGCCTTGTAAATACCCTTTGTTAGTCGCCTTTCACTCAAGTGAGAACCTTCAGTTACGGAGATTTTGGAGGTCAACGTTCCAACTTTTTCAGAAGTTTTAAAATGTTATAATAACTTTACTCTAAATAGTCGACTAAGGGCGAATTTTACCCATTAAACTGAACACGATCAAAACGTCTAAACGGCGTTCAATTGCTGTCAGTTACATAATTGTTAAAGTGTATGGATACTGATAGCTTTTGAACGCCGTTAAGATTTGCTAATCGTGTTCAGTGTCATTGATGACATCCACTATAAGTACATGAAGATGCATTGCTTAATTGTCTTAATTAAATAGTCCACTTAATGCGCTAAACGTTAACTTTATTTTAAAACTATTGAAATAATATCTCACTAACGCAATAACAGGTATAACGTGGAAACAGGAAATTTGATTGGACCTTATTGTTTACCTAAATATCGTATGTTAGTTATGTTACGCATTGAGGAAAATTACCCTGCTAAAGGTAGTACGGGTAAAACCCAGTAAATCAAAGCAATACAATACTACTTCACTTTAATGGGTGTAAACATAAACAGTTTAATGACTAACACTAACCGCGTGTCTATACAACTTTATGTCTTTTAACCGCACTTATGTAACTCACAAGGTTATTTACTTCAAACAATAATTCATTTTAAACTGAAGGTTATTTCTTAACACCTGCTTATTACTGTTACTCACATCATAAAGTCAGAACGGAGTTTCTGGCGTAACTAATTGGATATTAAACAATGTATTATGTAAACAGAGTTATTTTTAAAATATCGTATAAATATGATAGGTTTTCAACAGTGCATAATAAATTTATTTCTAAGTACGCACGACAACCAAGGTATACAAAACCAGTACAAGCTTATATTTATCCCTCATTTAACGAGAAAAATAGACAAAGTGAGGTCAGGTTATACCTGTGGGTTATACTGACAATGTGTACTTGAAATTCTATTCTACGAAACAGTCTTACGCAAAATTGGGAGTTACATTAAGCAGCTACTTCTGTCTGACCCCCACTGTGTGACGATTTCGGCCCTTTTGTTCTGACCCCCGCAGACTTATCGCCACCATCGGCGATGCACGTTTGCAGCGTATTGTGGAAACGTAAAAAGATAGGTGCACGGTTCGGATTGGTTGTTTATTTATTTATTTACTAGCTGATGCCCGCGACTTCGTTCACGTGGAAATTATGATGTCTGTTATCGAGTGGTCCTAAGTTCAACTGAGCATGTGGTCTGGGGTTTGATTACCGAGACAGGCAAAAGGTTTTCTCAGTAAAATTTTGGGAGGTACAGTCACCTGCAAAATTGCATGGATACTTTTCGTCTTTATTACTTGTGAATAGAGTTCAGAACTATCCATGCATTTTGAAGGTGACTGTACCTGCACCGAGTCAAGTTGGAGAAGACGCCCGGATGCTACCATTGCGGAGCCCCGCCGGTATCTTGTAGCGGCGATCGGCGGCGGCGACCTCTCGCTCCTCTCTCCCGACCCTGGTGCAAGCCATGGTCTGGGCGAGAGGGAATGGCACTTCTGGGCTTCTGCGAAGCAGTGATGCTAGCGAAGGAGGTTGCGGAACATGAGAGGGAGAGAACCTCTCGTCCCAGCCGCCGCGGGAGACGGATCGGGCGTCGGGGGCTACGTGATGGCTTCCGGCCACCGTAGGCGCGGGCCTGTGGACGGTGAGTAACGGGCTAGCTCCCGTCCGTCCATCTTATGACGATGACAGGCCTCAAAGAGATGTCAGCATCAGGGGGCGCCAACGCTGCGGGTTGTTCGAAAGAGATACCGGTCTATTTGAAAGTTATCTGAACACATTTATTTATTAGTACCGTTTGATGCAATAGATGTCGTTGCATGTATCAGTTCTTCAAATTCATATAAATATCTATCGATATCAGTATCGGATTACAATGAAACAAAAACTAAAACCCTAATCACATTTGGCTTCATAATTTACAACTTGAGCTTTAGACATTTTGAGATTTGGACTATGAGCGACGTGGTCTATTTGCGATCCAGTCATTCTGATAGTTCTGATACCAACCCATACAAACTAACACAGACAAATAAAAACAATATTTTTTCTAAATAATTTGGTCAATTTAAAGAAACTCCATGTCTGCAGATTTATTATATATGTACCTATTTAGATTTATAATCACCTAACTCTATTTTGAATAGTTAAAAACATCTTTAAGTATAGTATAAAATCACCGATAAATTCAGTGTATGTCTTTCTAGGGCGTCTACTATGCAACGTTGATTCCAAATAAAAGTAAAAAGATTTGAAAATAAATAGTACTCACAAAAAGTGAAAACCGAGTGGGGATCGAACTCGCGAACATGTTGAACATTTTTGGAAATCACAACATTATAAAAAATACAAAAAGAAGACACTGGTTGAGATTTGAACTTACGTACATTTGTTTACGGGGAGGTCGCCAAACCGTTACGCTACTGACATCGGTGATAAATAGTTCGAAATAGCCGTTCTATTGATATAAATAGTATGACAGATATCAGCTGTCAAACCGTTGGGGCATATGGACATAATGCAATATTGCTCACCCAGTCACCCCCCTAAGTAATTATAGCGATATTATATAGCCCATGTGTAATTCCAGACTATAATCTATCTCTGTGCCAAATTTCATTCAGATCCGTTGAGCCGTTCTGGCGTGAAAGTAGGATAGTGTAGCTGGGCTCTTGGAGTTCCACATCAGGTGTTCCAGATCTTCAAATTTATTCTCTGAGCAGAAAATGCTCATCACGTGGAACAATTTTTGCTATGGTACCATTTTTGTATCTCTTATAGTTAAGCTGGTCTGTTGCAGTTCTGCATCAGGTGTTCAAGTTTCCAAGATAAATTATAGCCTATATGTTGCCCAGACTTAATAACTATACAACAAAAAAAAAATCATTCAAATCCGTCGAGTAGTTCCGAAGATTAGCGTGTACAAACAAACAGACAGATTTTTTTTTTTGATTCGTGCTCTATTACTGTTTCTAAACCCTCCTCAATGGGTCTGACAAATGTTTTTTACTTTACACACCAAATAAATCTACAAAAAACTACAAGAAGAACTGTGTTTTTACTTTTTTCATATCTTAAAAAATGACTGAGATATTTACGATCAAAGTGCGTATTTCCGCCCGAAGGTTTTTAAAAACGCGGGCGGGTCCTCACTACCCGATGACGTCACAACTCCCACAACCACGCTCTCGTTTGACGCCCGTGCGCAGTAAAAATCAAAATTATAAAGTTCTCTGTGGTAAAAATGGAAAAAAATACTGTGTTGTGCCTCGGTGCTTCAATCACCTTCAATTCAACAGTTTAAACACCTGATAAACTCTTTTTTTTATGTGCTTGAGGACCCAAAAAATGAAGAAAAAGTGGATGATACCCGTAAAAAGAGTTGATTCAATAGGTCCTAAAACTAAAGCGCACTGCTGTGAAGACCATTTCGATTTTTTTTTTTAATGAAAAGAAAATCTTTTCATTTAAAAATAAAAAATGAAAAATATTTAAAAAAAAATAATAAAAAAATAATATAATAATAATAAAATAATATAATATAATAATAAAATAATATAAAATAATAAAAAAATAAAAAAACAAAAATGTCTGGTTTAGTACCTATAAAACTATAATAATGGTAGGTATTTGCCTACTTACAAAACTGGTAACTACGTAAATACCTACTAAGACTTACTACATTCTATATATGGGTAAATAGTGACTTTTTCTTTTAGTTTAAACCTACTAATAAAACACATAAAATAATCATCGACAACCTCGAGATTCGAGATGTTGATTGCGATTTGCGAGTACCTACCTATAGGTACTAACTAAATGAAAGACACACTTTCAGTTAGGTTTAAGTTTGAACAAATACCTACCCAGGAGTAGGTAATGCTTTCTTAGAACATTCCTATATACCTTTTCATCGTTATTCCACGATTTTCAGCAGCCATAAAATCCTGATTTTTCATGACAATTGTGTCACCAACTCACCAAGTCACCATCAAACTATCCACTCTTGGCAGATTGTTCGACTGACATATTAGAAAACTTTCCATTCTAAACAATACACGTTTCACTTTAGTGTAATCGGATATAAAGGATAATATTATTATTACTTTGAAATACAAGGACACTTTATGTACGACGACAACGACGAGGCAAAAGGAGTACCTATGTATTAAGAATCCAAGCAAGTGGCGATCTGTGGTTTCTGCCTATCCCCATGGGAAAAGGGCGTGAGTTTATGTATGTATGTGTATGTATAAGTACATAATGGGAAAACGAAGACGATCGAAACAAAATAAAACGAGACGTGCCTAATTTATTATGGTCAACGCACCGGACTAAGTGCCGCGCAGTGACGCGGTCGCGGGCTGAACAAGGTTGTGACGTATTAGAACGAGCGCGCGTAATCTCGGAAATTCAAAAAATTACTTAAACTTCTCGGCGTTATAACTTCGGAAATACTGCATGTATCGAAGTAAAACAAAAACTAATGTAATGTACACGTTCTACGCTTCGATTTTAGGTGTATTTGATACGAATATTCTGAACCTTTTGTGTTCCCCATTATTATTTTTTTAATATATTCAATGTACAGACACAGTTTTTTTACTGTTTTATTATATGTATAGATTTAAACTATATGCACAATAATTATAGTGATACATAGGCGGACTTAATGCCACAAGGCATTCTCTACCAGTCAACCTTAGGGTCAAACAAGACAACATTGTGGTAGGGTACAAAAAAACAATATCAACTTTATTAAAAAAATCAAAAAAAAAAAAAAAGTTTCCAATTAAGGTGAATGCGACTAGGTGTAGGTAGCCCGTGAAAAGTTCCTTGAGTGACTATTTGATGAAAAAGGCATTCAAGGAAGTTATATGAAATGCGAGGGTTGGATTGGTGATTTTAATCATTATCACTCAGTAAAGTCACATTTGTTACGGTCGCGAATCTTATTTTATTTAACAAACAACTTGACATATTAAAGAAAAAAACTTTAAAAAAACCCAATTTTGCGGGCTACCTAGTCGCATTCACCTTATCAAAAACCGCCAAGCTGACCAAGACGTCTTTCATCCCTATAAAACCCCGTCTCCCCCACCAGGTCGCGGCTGCGGTCCCGAGAAGGACCATGTCCACTTACAGCTCCACCACCTGCCCCCGGACCAGCTGAAGCAGCGCCTGCCCGGTATCTCGGAGACCGCCATGATCTTCGCAGGAGTCGACGTGACCAAGGAACCTATCCCTGTGCTGCCGACAGTGCACTACAACATGGGAGGAACCCCCACTAACTACCGCGGAGAGGTTAGTTTACATATTTATTAATATTAGACTCTTTTTAGGGTTCCGTAGCCGAATGGCAAAAACGGAACCCGTATAGATTCGTCATGTCTATCTGTCTGTCCTTCCGTATGTCACAGCCACTTTATTCGGAAAGTATTGAGAGTTTAGTAGTATTCTGTGAATCGCTTTACGATTTTTATACGAACAATGTTTTTCTATAGCCGCTATAACAAGAAATAACATAAATTAAAGGGGGCTTCCCTACTGCGATGGTACGGAACCCTTCATGTGCAAGTCGACTTGGCCAGTTTTTTGTTTATAGTGTGTGTCTAACCTGGTGTCCAGAGTTTTTATGCCGCCCATGGACTTCTGACTTGGCTTAACATGCCTTCGAGAATTATGTCTCAGGCTCTGGTTTCCTCACGAAGTTTTTCTTCTCTGAAGCAAGTGATGATTATACAACACGCACATGAATCCGAAAAAGACAGAGGTGTGTGTCTTGGGGATCGAACTCGTGACCCCTAATGACTTGGTACGTAGTTCGATGGAAACACCATCAGACTATCACTGCTATAATAATATCAGATGGCATACTCAGGAGAAACTAAGACAGATCATGGTTAGATTGCCTCGTTATCTAGTGTTCGGAAATACGATCGCATAACATATAGTCCTGGTTTGCGATTCCTAGATTACATATCGCACTGCTAACACAAGACTGTATCAACTCAAAATTAAGTTTTTTTTAGAAATGATGGAAAACTGACCGATTGTAAAAAAGTGACTGACTGAACGATTGTAAAAAAGTGAACACTGTCACAGTCATAAAATTCTTGCACTATTTCAGTGACGGATTTATTGACGCGTAGATAATAATTAAATTTTACAGATGAAGAATGAGTTAACTCGAAAATCTTTTTTTGAGTTAATACAATCTTGTGTTAGCAGTGCGATATGTTCTAGTTCTTTCTAATGACCTCGGTCCGATTCAAGGAGACTTGTAACAATTAAAACATTTATAAGTAAAAATAAATATAGGAATTATTTAAGGACCCTTTATCATCTAGAGGTCAGCTTTATAAGTGTTCCCTTTGAGTTTGTTAAACAGATAATATATTCATTTGTCTCCTTGTCATAATGATGAATTGAACTATCAACCCTTTGGCGCGTTCCACAAAGTTCTTCTTATTATGAAGGGCAAACGGACTCATCGGTTCTATCCCCTTTTTTTATTTAATACAAAAGAGTTGCAATAAGGGTTTTTACAAACATAACTGACTTCCGACTGAGGAGCGTTGACCCAGTGGTGGCGGGCGGTCCCGACTTACTAAAAGTAAGTCGTGGTTTCGAACCCAGGTAGGCGCATTACTTTGTATAATTTAATTTCATCACCGCTGCTCTCAAAACAGTGAAGGAAAACATCGTGAGGAAACATGTCTTAGAACCAAATAATTCGAAGACATGTGACATCTGCAACCCGCACTGGGCCCGCGTGGTGGATTATAGCCCATCCCTCTCCTAGAGAGGAGGCCTGAGTCCCTGCAGTGAGAACATTAAAGGCTTATGATGATGATGAAAAGTACACCCACAGTGCGCCATCGGTTCTTGTGCTTTAATATTCCTGTTTTTCCGGCCAGGTGATCGCCCACTACGATGGAGCAGACCGCTTGGTGCCAGGTCTGCTAGCCGCGGGCGAGGCTTCATGTGCGTCAGTGCACGGCGCCAACCGGCTCGGCGCCAACTCGCTGCTCGACATCGTCGTGTTCGGCCGCGCGTGCGCTCTCACCGTCGCCGAGACCAGCAAGCCTGGTGATGCGCAGGCGCCGCTTAAAGATGTAAGTCTTTTTATTGTTTTTTTTTTTTTCTTTTAAGTAAGAGACAGATACAAATACAATATTAGTGAAAGAAGGCTCATTACAAGTTTTCATTAACAGTATTAGGGAGACAATACGCGGACGAGAAACGGTAAATGTAATCGAAGGGAATTGTGAATTAGAGTGACCAAACAAGTTTCAGTGAATATTCACATTTTTTTTAGGTTATGACACTTTTGTAGATTCTTAATCTTGTCTTTGTTGTCGATAAGAAAGTTTAAATAGATAGAATTATGAATTTATTTTATAAAAATATTTTGTTTAGTCCGTCAGTTAGATTATCGAAAAGTATACGTGTTTTTTTTTTTTTTGTTTTATCAAATCAATAAAAATTGACGAAGATAAAGTACGTCAAAGATCTTGGAGTGGGGCTTGAAACGTCACTTGAAGGTACAAAATGTCGGGCACGCCACGATAGTGGCGGTAAGTCCCCTCTTTGAGGAGTGGCTGGAGAGGCGCCACGGCGCCCTCACCTTCCGTCTGACGCAGGTCCTCACCGGACACGGATGTTTCGGGAGGTACCTGCACCGAATCAGGCGGGAGGAAACGCCCGGATGCTTCCACTGCGAGGATCGACCGGAGGACACGGTGGAGCACACTGTGGAGGTGTGCCCTGCTTGGGCGGAGCCCCGCCGTGTTCTCGTAGCGGCGATCGGCGGCGGCGACCTCTCGCGTCCGGCCCTAGTGCAAGCCATGGTCCGGGGCGAGGAGGAATGGGACGCCGTCGCCTCCTTCTGCGAAGCAGTGATGCTAGCGAAGGAGGTGGCGGAACGAAAGAGGGAGAGAACCTCTCAACGTCCCAGCCGCCGCGGAAGGCGCGGAAGGCGCTCCGGGCGTCGGGGGCCACGTGATGGCTTCCGGCCACCGTAGACGCGGGCCTGTGGACGGTGAGTAATGGGCTAGCTCGCCGTCCGGCCAGCGTCATGACGGCAACAGACCGTGTCGGCGGCGCGTTCGTGTTCCACGCGCGCCTCTAAGAGATGTCAGCAAGGAGGGGCCCGCAAGGGCCGACGCCCGTCGGGGCCGCGGATTTTAGTACTAGATGACGTGGCCTCGGCACAAGGGCAAAGAAGGAACATGGGTTCGGTTTTTAGTCAGTAGAAGTCTGACACTCCCCTTCGCTCTGCCCAAGAGCGGGGGGGGGGGGGGTCATTTGATGATTTTCCACCCACCAAAAAAAAAAAAGGTACAAAATGTACTAGCATAAGACGTCACACGAGTTTTCAAAGCACTGTACTGTATCGTCTTAATTTTTTATTTACGTTGAAAAGAAAAAATATGCGGTCAATATTTTTTGGAAATCTATCTGACGGACTAATTAGGTTTTTTTTGTCCGATCCCTTATTACAACATCAATTGGACAATTGTTTGCAAGTGCTTCCGGGCAATAAGTGGTAATAAAAAGTTATAGATAATTACAAAACGTTGCTCCGCAAATGGTGTGTATGCAACATTATTATACGCCTCTTAAAAACAAGACGAACATTGGCCAATATTTTTTCAGCAGTAAAGGACGTATTTAAAATTAATATTCTCAGTAATTACTTTTTATTACTGTGACTATTGATTATAAATCCGTCCTTTCACGCAAACAAACTGAGCAAGGTTTCAAATTGGCAAGTAAGAGATAATGAATTAAAAAAATGTTGTAAGAAAATATATACCCAAAACACGTTAAATCGATTAAGAACTGATTGTCCTGTTGTTGTTGAATTAGACGAGATGGCGCCAGTCTCCTATCTGATGGATAGTGATATAAATATTCAAGAGGTTGAGGTCGTTTTTAAGTCCAATTACTTCTGTAAAGATTGTAAAAAGGTTCTACCGGTTAGGTCTGCAACAGTAACTTAGAACTCATCATTCTTCTCCTGCCTTTATCCCAATTTATTTGGGGTCGGCGCAGCATGTCTTCTTCTTCCATACTTCTGTATTTCTCGTCATCTCAGCAGTCACCTCCTTTCTAGCCTATCATCCTTCACACAGTCCATCCATATTCAACATTTTCCTCAGTAAATTCTGCTCATTCCTTCGCATGAAATATCTTTACCACGATAACCGATTTCAACACAGCTTTTCAGTCACCGGCGTCACATTCAGACTTCCCCTTAAAAATATTTGTTCCTAGTTTATTTTCATTCGACCATCGGTACCTCTAGTGATGGTCCAGACCATCTACCGATCAAATACACGATAAGCTTGCACTACGCGTCAATGACATCAAAATCTAACCTTATTATAGAACAGATAATTTATTCATAAATTACGCAATTGACCCTCGACACACGGTTGGTAATATCTTAGATCATTATTTATTATAACTCAATATCCAAGTAACATCTTAGGAGCCCCCCGGTTCGGTCTTGGTCCGTGGATGAAATGGAAGGTTAATGGGTGACCTTCCATTTCATCTTTTCATCCACTGAAACCACATACTGAGTTTTCTCTGTGCTTCGGAAAGCACGTTAAACCGTTAGTCCCGGCTGTCATTTGTAGATCTTTCACAGTCTTTATTGGTAGTCAGTGATCCGATAGTCTGACAACCAGACCTTCTACAGACTGTACTTCGGAGAGTGTGCGCAAGAGCTCCACGAGCTCATTCCACCATCTCCCTTCTTCCATCGAGAGACTAGGCGTACTGCAGGCCCACCTTGTCGATGTTCCACACATTCGTACGAAGCGTTTTGCTAAGTCCTTCAGCAGGCAGGGTGTTCCACTCCTTGGCTGTACGAATAATCGTACAGCCAAGGAGTGGAACACCCTGCCTGCGTCGGTCTTCCCGAGTTCATGTAGCCCCGATCTATTTAAGTCGCGAGTAAATAGGCTTCTTCTGGGTAAGCTCGTCACATCGTCGACCTCATTTCTGTCCTTAGGGTAAGATTGAGGTCAAGAGTAGTAAGCCCATATAAAAAAAAAACAGTCGGTGTAAGTTACTCCATGTAAAACAGTGGTATTCAGCTGAATCCGGTAAGACTGGACGGATTAGCAGATGATGATCAAAGTTACATCATCGGTGCTGAAATGATTTGTATTTTTTTTGTATGAATATTTGTAGTCAGCTAGAACTCAAGGTCCCTGTACATCAGATATGAGGTTCTTAAAAAACCGTCGTTTCAAAAAATTATTCATAAAAATAATGATAAATGGTGTGGGAGTTGTCTTTGACACGCTTCCATCTTATTTGTGTGTCATAGGATTTGTCGTTGTTTCCGCGTCATTGCTACGTCACGGAATATTTTGTGACACACCCATCGATGATTTCATCTGATAACATGAAAAACATAAACAATATTGTGAAACTGAAAACAATTTATCAATGTATCGTATATATGTAAATATGTGCCTACATGTTGTAATTGTATGTAGTTACTGCGAGGCATGCAGAAATATAAATCTTATTTTGTTCCTCTCCCGTATCTGAATTTTACAAATCTTATGCGTTGGTCGAGATATAAATCTAATTTTGAGTCCCAATATCTTATGCCAATCATTTCCTGCCGATGGCTGCCATTGATGAAGGCGCAAATAGAAGTACCTAATATCGCTTCGGCCACAAAAAACCACCTTCGACCAAATCTTCGGCTTGATCAAAATTTACCGAAACCGAAGGTTTCTAACAAGCGCCGAAATAAAATAAATTCACATTTCGGAGCGTT
The DNA here is from genome assembly GCA_949775195.1 of Diarsia dahlii. Lineage (NCBI taxonomy): Eukaryota > Metazoa > Arthropoda > Insecta > Lepidoptera > Noctuidae > Diarsia > Diarsia dahlii. The sequence continues at coordinate 11,990,517 of OX459211.1, read as the reverse complement.
AATTCTTATGAAAAGTTGCAACGTATTTTGATCATCGCCTCGTAAAGTTGTTTTTTTTTTATAGAGTTATCTTGAACTTTTCTGTTTAAAATTATTATATTATTTACTTCTTGGACTCAATTTCGATATGATCTGATCGTGTCGTACAAAATAGTGAGGTTTGGGTTTAAAGAGAAAGTCCTTGACGCAAGATAATGTTTCAGGCTATCAAAAACAATCGTCAGTGGAATCATTTGTCTCAAAACAATTACATCATAAGTAGTCTGCAACTCGCTTTACATATTTTAAAATATTCCTGCCAAGACAGTTGGTGTCGCGTCGCAAAATTTTTCCACCTCATGTGGCACCGGCACCGGTTTTTGTTTTTATATAATCCACGTGTAATAATAGAAGCGTATAAAGCCGGTCTTGGATTAGAAGTTTTTTTAGTCTTCACCTTTATTAAATATCGAGATGTTATGCGTAGCTCGATAAAAAACGAGACCAAATGTTTTGACTATAATTACCCTGCTAAATTGTTTAAAATGGAGCGCAAATACAATTGTTATAAAAGCCTTGTAGTGGTAAGCCAGAAGCCGTGTTTTGGTTCCCTATGTTTAATGAACATAGCCAGAATTTGACGCGGAAGACCTCGCAGGAGATAGTGGGACGAGCTGGGCAGAACCAACGACCAGTCAAGTGGTTCACCATTTGCCCTGAATCGAAAGATTTAGGGGTCATGGGGGAGGCCGAAACAACAACCAGCGGTCAATAATTGCCTTGGATCGAAAGATTTGGAGATCATGGGGTAGGGATTTGTCCAGCAGTGGGATGACACAGGCAAACAGTAATAGTATAGAACTATAGACTTGAAAAGAACATGGAATGGACTAGAGGAATAAACGATGTAAGATTCGTCTCAGAACTAAGTTGTTATAGTTTTTTTTCTTGTGTATCTTTCAAAGTTTATATAGTTTATGTATATATCTATGTATGTATTTATTCTTATATGTTAGGTATATAGATAAATATTATTTCTTTTCTAATTTTTGTTTCTGTTTTGCACCTAGGTACTGCATAATGTCTCTGCATCACCCTAAGGTAGACTGGTAGAAAATGCCCAAGACATTAAAGTCCGCCTTTGTACGGTTTTATTACTTGTGCATGAAGTTTTAATAAATAAAATAAATGTTACGTATTTTTTTTAACAAATGAGAACTAAGCAGAAATAAATAAGAACTTCTTAGTTAAAGCGCGCATATCAACACGAGCCAGTAAAACATAAAACAGAAGGAAAAGACAGACATATCATAAAACATATAACCCCAGTATTATCTACTACAATTTGACCTTCTGTACTCTTTCACGGAATTACGCACTTAGATTATAGTCGACAAATTGAACCTGTAACTACGAGTCTTATGTCTATCAGTAGCAAGTTCTATAGTGTCAATTCTTCAAAGTAAATCTCCTATAGCGTATACAGCGTGTTTCTGAAAAGTGTTGTCAATATTAAGGGTAAGTATGGTACAAAACGAACAATTGTCGCCCCCATGGCGACTTATTGTTCGTTAATATTGTTATCTCGAGAAGTCGAGATCATAATCAGTAATCCTTTAAATATGACCAAACTTTTCTAATACACACTGTATAAATTTCACTGAGATTTATTTCTATGATTCAATTAAAACCAGTTCAGAGAATGAATTTAAACGTTGTAAATATAGTTACGATGGCGCCGTGAATATTTTCATAAGCCTATTGAACATTCATACATACAGTGCGATCAAATTATCTTGGCAGCTCCGAACTTCGTGCAGGTCATTTTGTTACAACGAATGTATAAAAGTGTTAGGATATTTATTTTATTTGTATTTCTCACTGTTTAAATTAGATATTTTCTGATCGTTTAAGTATTGGTTTATCTGGCAATAACAGTTTTATTCCCAAGTTTACATGCGTAAAATTTCGCAAAGCCTATGTTCAGAGCTGCCAAGATAATTTGATCGCACTGTACATGCCTTTTTATAAGGGTAGGCAGAAACTACAGTACCCCACCCGCCGTCCATTAATTAGTAAATGTTTTACACAGTCTGCTGGCGAAGCGAGCATTGCGAACCTGGACAGCATAAGGAACGCGAACGGAACCATCTCCACGGCCGAGTTGCGCCTGCGCATGCAGAAGTGCATGCAGACCAACGCCGCGGTGTTCAGACAGAAGAGCACGCTCGAGGAAGGTTTGTACATAATTGAGGAATATAGGATCATGATTATCATCATTCTGCTGCCCCCTATTTGAGGTCGGCGCAGCGTGTCTTCTTTTTTCATGCCATTTTCCTCCCCTTATCCCATGTTATTTTTCATACCAATTTCTAAACTTCATTTTTGTTTAGTCTTTTCCTCTAGGCTGGGTAAAGACCGCCCCATTTTCCACACTTCTCTGTAACTAATTTGATCATAATAAGAATTAATAAAATACTAATGATCTACACACTTTAACTTGACTTGTGTGCAGTGTGTAGTGTAGAATATTAGTTAAAAAAGAACCATTCGCAGATGGGATAACTGTGGATATAAAAACTAATAATTATCATATGATATGTGCAAAAAGCCTTAATCTAAAAACTTCCTCCACTATCTTCATCTACCTCCAGCCTCACCACAAAAATACCCCAAAATATCAAAACCATGCTCTCAACAGGTGCCCGCCTCATCCACGAGATCTACAAACAGATTGAGAACATCAAAGTGTCCGACCGCTCCCTCATCTGGAACAGCGACCTCATCGAGACCCTGGAGCTGCAGAACCTGCTCATCAACTCAGTACAGATCGTGGAGGGTGCACTCGCGCGCGAGGAGTCGCGTGGAGCGCACGCACGTGAGGACTTCAAGACGCGGCGCGATGAATTGGACTATGCCAAACCTTTGGAAGGACAGGTGCGGTATTTGTTTCCAATTATCTGTTGTTTACAGGATAGCATAGCAGCTTTTGATGTTGCTACTGCAGAGGTATAGGGCTCTTCTTTAGGAGCGCGTGGGCCAGAGACCACCATATAGGTCTATTGCGTATCGTCAAGTTTTTAGGTTTAATACGTACAGAAGCCAGCACATCAAGCTACTACAATCTGTCTAATTTCTTTAACAGAATTTCAACTTTATCGCTAAAGTATTAGGTTCAAGGTTGATTAAGAAACAATGGTTTCGGGTAGCTTGATTTGCTGGGCTCTGTACATACCGACTCCCTCACAATATTGTCCTTTACTGTTTTTGTCAGAACTGGTGAAGGAAATTACATAGAGTAAGTTTTAAGTACCTGCTTAGGTTCGAGCCCTCACCACTGCTTCTATTATAGGGTATATTTTATAATAATTAGATTAAAACTGTCGAAATCAAAACAGCGGGTTGCTGACCGTTTAGGAAACTACGATTAGTAGAACACGACACTACATTATCTGCGAGATGAGATAATAACACGCCACAACACGCTCGTCCGACGTGATACCAACACCAACCTACCTATTATAATCAGTTGCTCGTTGTGCAATATAACGCCACCTAATTAGGACACCATATTTTGTTACAAACCTGTATCGCGCGCGTCACCCGCTGTTTGGATATTAATTGTCTAAATCAAAGTCTGCGCATTTCATCGAAACTGGTTTTGTAGACGAAAAAGTCGAAGTATTTTTCCGCATTCATATTTGCGAGGATAACAATGCCGTCATCAGGCTGCAAGTCCACTACTGGCTTTGTCACGAAAATGTGACGAACTTAAATAAAAAATCTATCCTGATATAACAAAGAGATCATCTTCGAAACTTCTGATCTGATTCCGAAAATTATTCTACTAACGACGGGAAGGGATATTATTCCTTCATTTAAAACGTTGCCGTGGTTAAATTTCCGTATATAACGGGAGTCAAGCAACGAGCAAAAGCTAGATTTTGATAAGGAACTATAATAGGGGATCGGACAAAAAAAAACTAATTAGTCCGTCAGATAGATTTCCAAAAATTATTGGACACGTATTTTTTCTTTTTTCACGTAAACTTAAAATGAAGACGATACAGTGCTTCGAAAACTCGTGTGACGTCATATGATAGTACATTTTGAAGACACAAGTGACGTTTCAAGCCCCACTCCAAGATCTTTGACACGTTTTATCTTCGTCATTTTTTATTGATTTGATAAAACAAAAAACACGTATTCAATATTTTTCGATAATCTAACTTACGGACTAAACAGAATCATATTATTTTGACCCAGTCCGATCCCCTATTACTAATACAAAACTAAAAAGTAATTCTACAGTTCACCAGTTATTGTTATCATGTACTTCCATATAAAAGAGCATCTTGCCAAAAAACACGCTCAAACACTAACTACTGGGCGAGAATGCAGATATTTTGCAGATAGAAAAGCATCCTAGTCAGCAGTAGCTTGTAAAAGTCTACGTCAAACAATTTGGTCAACGCAACCACAAGACCAACGAAACAGTTTGATAATTATGGCGAAATCTCAAAGTATTTTTTTTTTTGACTAAACAAAGACTTTAATCCCAAACAGACAAAACTGCCATTCGAGAAGCACTGGAGGAAGCACACCCTGGCCAAGACCAACGTGGAGACCGGCCAGACCGAACTGACATACCGGCCCGTGATCGACGACACGCTAAATGCGCAGGAGTGCAAGACCGTGCCGCCCGTCATCCGAGTTTACTAAATCATACCTTTAGTTCTCAATACGTGAGTATACTTGACCTCATAATTATGAAACCAGAAGTGGTAGGCAATATATCCTTAAATCCTGTGTATTATTTAAAATAGGTAACAAATAATAAACTAAAAAAAAAATATTGGGTTGTACTACCTTGATCTTATTTATGTAAACTTAAATGAACAACACATACCCGATGTATAAGTAGAAAACAACTTTTAATAATTATTAAAAACAATTATAAATACTTGTAAAAACTAGATTGTAATTAAGGATCCAGTACTAAGACTGTGTTTTACTTTCAGGTAATAATTATAATGTTCTCGACATGGGTGCTGACTGAACTTAGCAGTATTGTCAACACGCGACTCTGCCCTGCCTACTTAGTGTTCATCTAACGCCACTATTTATATCATTATTTATTATTAGAGTAGCATGGTATTAAGCGTAACAGTAAGAACAAGTTATAAAAAGTATATATATATAATATTAATAATTAAAATTATATCTCTCAATTATGCAAACGTCAATAAAATATATGATTAACAATCATACTCCCGAACTCATTCTCAGTAAATATAAAATAGTGCCAGATATTATGTTCCTGTTGATATTGTAATGTGCTCCTGTTTTAATCATGGACAAAAATATTGTTATATATTTTGTTAATAATAAATAATATCAGCATTTATTATTATTTTATATTATTTATATTGTCGTCAGCAGCCCCAGGGTACTTAAGAAATTTGTTTTTAGATACAATTACCAACCGTTACGTGCCTCGATGTCAGCGTGTCTTTTTTTTTGGTATGTTACTGTTGCACAACACTTATTTATATTGAAAAAAAAAACACTGAATCTGTCTGCTTGTGTTACTTGTGATATGTCTATACGTGTAAATAACCACGAAAATCATCTCCATTTCTGTAAAAACGTTTCAAAGGGTCTTGAGCTCAACAAGAATACTGAGTTTTTTTCTCAAACTGTTTAAGTTTCTCCTAGTGTTGTAATGGTTAGTGTCTTTGTAACGCATTTGAAAATAAATAAATAATGTAACAATTGTTGTGTAAATTTTATTTCGTGTTCAGTATTACAATGAAATTAAAATACAATTATGAATGTACAACACTGTGTAGATGATAAGACAAAGATGTAAAATATATTAAATATAAATAATAATCATAGAACAGCAGCATTATTTTTGTTTTAATTAAGTTATTATTCTAATTGGGCAAGTAAGAAGTTTTTGAACGAATGGTGGCCAAGTTTGGGCCTAAGAGACCAAGGCCGTACCAAATCGCGTTAGGTTGACGATACTGTCAGGCGTCAGGATCGTGGGAAACTGATGAATAAGGAAAGCTCAGAACAGAGAAGAGAGCCGGAGGAAAATACTATACCCAACAGTAAGTGATTCCGGGTTAAAATGATGGTAAATGCAACACCACACGGAAGAAACACTCACTAGCTTATTGTTTTAGGAACTAATAGAGCATACCACTATGGGTTATCCTTCACACCATTTGCTTCAATACAGGTGCATTACAAATTTCATACCCCAGTGTAGTGTTGTAGTGTGTATCGATACAATCGACTAGATGAGTCTATGATATCATCGATGTAGTAGTTGGCTAATGGCCAATCTCAGTCTATTGTTCTTCAATTATTACAAGACACTGATTGCCATAGGTAGGTCTAATGACTGCGCATAACTATTCAACAGTTTCCACATGAGGAAAATGCAGTAAGTAGGTAGGGATATCTATGGCCTTTCCTCGATACTTGTGGTGATGAAATCGAATTTTAATTATGTAAAGACGCAATCAAACTCATTTCAAATATAATTGAAATAAATTATGGTTACTATTTCTCAATTTTCTTATTTTTTTTGCTGTTTATTACGCAATCGTTTTCACTAAGACGAGTCCTAAGCTACTAACGCCCAAATACTCAAACGTAAGATGATGGTGACTGTCTGGTGGACCAGTACTTGGACGGACTTGTACACCACAGCTTCTTACCGAATGGCACAACAGTGACGGCAGATGTCTATTGCCAAGAATTGCAAACAATGATGGAGAAGCTCGCAATTCAACAACCAAGACTAGTCAATCGTTCTTCCCCATTGCTTCTCCACGACAACGCGCGAGCTCACACTTCACGAAAGACCATCGCAAAGCTACAAGAGTTACAGCTGGAAGCTTCCGTCACCCACCGTACTCACTCGTTTTTGTAAGTGGTAAAAAATTCGACTCCCGAGAGGCAGTACAAAACGCTTTCGCTGACTTCATCACCTCCCGTCCGGCAGACTTCTACAGTAAAGGGATAAACAAACTGCCATCAAAATGGCAAAATTGTATAGATCATTTGGGCCAGTACTTTGATTAGCTGAATATAAAAAAATTACCAAAATTTTTATATTTTAAAATTCTCATACAAATCTCCAATTTCATAGGTAAATAAAGACCTAATACCTATGTATCTGCGCTAATTGGCGATAGAAAGTTGCAAGTCTTAAATGAGCTAGAACTAATAAGTACTCGACGAAAACCAACCGAGAGAACAAGCGGGTTTCCGAAGTAAATTTTCAACCATAGATCACATTCACGTTTTAAGACAAGTTATACAAAAATATACTTAATGAATATAATAAAATTTACTTCTCAGGATTCGTAGACTATAATAAAGCTTTTGACTCCCTGGAACACGGGTACATCTGGGAAGCTCTGCAAGAACAAAATATACAGGACAGATATATAAAAATCTTAAAAAACATATACTCCAAAAGCACAGCACAAGTAAGATTGAAAAATCAGGCGAGGAATAAACTACCTACTAGAACTAAATAAATAGGTACCTAATATCTATGTAAGTAATAGGTACATATCCCACTAAAAACAAAACGTAAAAAAAAGCCAAGTCGTACAACTGTTTTCTTCTACCGTAAAAAGTAGTGAGATCCATGTAATACCAAGTCAATTTATTTATTCAGTCTATTAAAAGATGGACTTGGCCATCGCATCGCATTCGCCATGTTAAATAGGCCATTCTTATGGCTATTCTCCATTGCATTGGCCAATATGATACGATGGCCAAGTCAATATTTTATTAGACTGAATAAATAAATTGTAAAGGCAACACTCACTGGTTATACACCCTCGTCTTAAGACACTGCGGAATTTTGGACGAAAAGATGTCGCGTAGTTTCCCGAACGCTGCCCATCCGAGTTGGATTCTTCGGGCGACCTCTTTGTCGAAGGTCGATCTACCCAGTTTAACAGTTTGTCCCGGGTAAACATAACTATCGACAACTTCGACAGTATCGCTCCCAACAATTACCGGTACGGGTGGAACACGGACATTTGACATAACTTTCGTCTTGTCCATGTTCATTTTAAGATCCACCTGTTAAGAAACGTTACTGAGATCTCTGAGCATTGTGTTCATATCCTCCAGCGATTCAGCCATGATGAGTATATCATCCGCAAAACAAAGGTGAGTGATATATTCGCCGTTGATTTTGATGCCGAATCCGTCCCAGTCCAAGAGTTTGAAAACATCCTCCAATGCGTTCGTGAACAGTTTCGGAGAAATAACGTCTCCCTGTCTCACGCCTCTTTGCAATTGGATTGGTCCACAAACGCTAGACATAATGGCCGATTATACTCCTTAGTCTTCTGTATAATCTGGCGGAGCGTATGGATGTGGTCCATGGTGCTGAAGCCTTTTCGGAAACCGGTTTGTTCGGCAGGCTGGAAGTCATCAAACCTGCGTTCGTAACGACCCTCGAGAACAGCTTGTACACATGGCTCAGGAGTGAGATGGGTCTATAATTCTTCAATAGGGTGTTGCCACCTTTTTTGAAGAAGAGCACCACCACACTCCTGTGCCATGCTTCTGGCGTAATACCTTCGAGTATGACGGAGTTAAACAGCTTCTGAAGGATTAAAAGTACTGGTTTTCCACCCGCTCGCAGAAGTTCTGTCGTGACTCCATCATTGTCGTGTCGTTCTTAAGTTGTTGGAGGGCCATTCTAATCTCATACAGGCTGATGTCTGCAATGGGATATCCTCAGTGTAGTGTCGGGTCAGTTTCGCTCTGGTGTCCTGAGCTGAACTGACAACGGGCTGTCAGGTCGAGGTGTACAACTGTCCATAAAACCTCTCTAGCTCTTTCAGGATCTCTGGCTTCGATCAGATGATACTGCCGTCCTCGATCTTCAGTTTTGTATTTGGCTTTGCCCAATAGACGCATTCTTCGCGAACACTTTGGAGCCCTGGTTTCGCTCAATTGCGGTCTTAATACATTGAGTATTATAGCACTGGAAGTCGTGTCGCATGGACTTTAAGATGCGCCTATTGAGTTTGCCGTATTCCGACATATCTACTGAAGATTGCAGTCTCATCTCAGACTGATCTTCAATCAACTGGATTGTGTTTGCCGAGAGCTTTTGGGGCTTTTTCCGGCGTGGGATATTGAAGAACTTACACTGCATGGACAGTTTCCACCAACCCGTTGTTTAGCTCGTCCACTGTTTCGCATTCAGTTAGGCATTGGAAGCGATTAAGCAGTTCGAGTTGAAAGCTTTCGGGATTTAGGATCTGGGCAGGATTAGGACGGAGCGTGGACTTCACCATACATGACCTCTCAAGCTTAACATCGATATGCATTGTGCCTCTGACAATACGGTGATCATTTCATTTATTTATTCATCAAACAATTTCATTGTGTTAGAATTTTACAAAACAATCACAAATCAAGTAATATAGCAGTAGCAATAAAATCAAATATAAAGAAAACAAAAATAATTCTAATAGTACCTACATTACTGCAGAATCCAGTAAGTAAGCCTTCCTGGCCAAGTATGAGTTAACCGGACCGAACCGCAGGTGAGGTCTGGTTATATACGAGGCCAGGATGGCTTTCTTACTGGTTGAGGTTTGTATAATGCTTTTCTCAAAAATTAAAGAAAGTTTAACAACAAATTCGTTTAATTAATATTGAAGGTTACATTCATATGTGAAAAACACAATAGCACTTTTTGGCCGACCCGGGAATCGAACCCAGGACCTCACGCTCTGCAGTCGAGCTTGCGACCACTAGACCAACGAGGCAGTTTAGGAAACAACTTTAGAAAAAACTTTTTAATAAACTGAAATTACTAAATACAATCATAAAATCCCACACTATACTTCTACAACATTACTAAGTACAAAACGCAACGTATAAAATGGCTGTTTATGGTTCCAAAAATATATGTATCTCATAAAATGTCATACCAAAAAGAGAGATAGATATATATTTGGAACCTCCCTTCTATAACCATGTTATAATGGCTAAACTCTAATCTGTGTCTGGTACTATGTTTTTTTTTCTAAACAGATCTAAAGAGGATGACCTAGTGTCCAGTAAGTAAATTACATACTTACTTACTGGACAGTAGGAGATTCCAAGTTTAAAATCTCGCTTCTTACTGGACAGTTGTGAATAAGTCTCCGGTAAAGTTCACTTTCTGGATACTTTTAGAGATGTTATGGCAACATTACATACCATTTTTGAGAAAAAAATATTACTAAGTATGTCATCAACTCAAAACCAGTTACATGTCAATTAATAAAGCACAAAAACAAAACAACCATATCTTTTCCATTTCACGTAAGTAGGTACATAAATCAACTGATATAATATGTCAATTATATTACTGTTGATATGTCCAACCATAAAAAGCTCAAACACAACCATGTCCATCTCATGTAAGGTAAACTTAATTAAAATAGAATATAAATTAAACGCCAGTCAGATGTAAAATAAATGTCAATAAACGTAAATTAAATGTCAACTAAATTTAATTAAATACCAAATATAAATTAAATGTCAATTAAACAACCATGTCTATTTCATGATGCCCAAATTGAAAAAGATTTAATGTAAATTAAATGTCCGTGAAAATTAATTAAGTTCGAAATAATTTTCAACTAAATGTCAATCAAATTAAATGTCGAATAATCAAATATCAATTAAAATAAACGCTAACTTAATCAAATGTCAAATAAAATAAATGCAAACTTAATCAAATGTCAAATAAATTAAATGTCAATACCATATCAAATAGTTAATTGAATACACAAATTATCTGTAATCATTCACCATTAAATCGGACACAGAATATAAACATTTTTCTAATAAAAAGGCTTTTAGTTTTGCTTTAATAAATAAGTTAGTGTTGTAGACCAAAGTTTTTAAGTCAGTAAGTAACTTATTAAATAACTCCACTGCCTGGTAACGTGAACAATGCTTAGCTATGGTAAATTTAGGCACCATTAGATTTTTAATCACTTTCCTTCGTGTGTTTTCTCTCATTTCCCTATCTTTTTGCGATTCATATTTGTATGTATTTTGCGAACTTGCTTAATAAAACTAGTATATACAAGCTAGGAACTGTTAGAATGCCTAAGTTCTTATAGTGTTCTTTGCATGAATCACGCTGTGGAATTTCGATCGCTACCGGTTTTCGCCCTGCCGATCACGGAGACATCATTGAATATTTGCTTCTTGTTCGTCATGATGAAGTCGATCTCATTTTTGATGGAACCATCAGGGCTTCCAGATCCAATTTTTAGTCGGGCGCTTCTGGAAAAAAGAGTTCATCGAGTAGCCTACTTCTCCATGAAGTCAACCAGCCTCTGGCCCTCTGGTTCCGCTGTCCATAACCATATTTCTTCACTCTCAACTCATCGCCATTTCGTGTGCCCACCTTTGCATTGAAGTCCCCCATCACAACTGTCAAGTATGATTTGGAGGTATGCATGGCTTTCGATATATCCTCATACATAGCCTTCACTTCATCGTCAGGGTATTCAGGTCGACGCATATACCTGTATGACCTTCAGCGAACATCGATCGGTGATTCTGAGTACAAGGTATGCTACCCTGCTCGACACACTATCGACCTTTACTACGTTGTTAACGAGGAGCTTACGGACGAGAAACCCAACACCACCCTGGGATTTTCGGTCTCCTTCCCGGAAGAAGATCATGTTGCTGGAATCCAGGATTATCGTGTCCTGACCCTCTCGTCTTACTTCACTCAATCCCAGTATGTCCCAACGCAACTTGCTCAATTTCTCCTCCAGCTCGTCAATCTTTTCGTTGGTCCGCAATGTGCGGATGTTGTGTGTTGCCAGGGCCAAAGTCCGTTGGTGGTGGTAGCGGGACATCTGCCGGAGATTCTTAGCACCCCCTGCTCCACCGTTACCTGACCCACTACCGAGGTCAGGGATAGTGGAGCCGCCGGCGACTGGGGGCCGTGTGCTTTGTCTGTCTGACATTTTAGGGGGGATTTGCCATAATCCCCACGCTTGGCGTCTTGGGGATCGCAGTGAAGCTGTTAAGTACACAGAAGCCGCTGCTGCACGACTTCCGGATTTTCCCATAGTCGCCTTCTACGACACCCTCGGGATGAAATGGGTGGTTGCTATTTTTGCCCGGACACCCCACGGGAAGGATAAAATTATACTTTCATATAATTTCTAATCACATACAATACAGGGTTACTGGTAACTCGACGTATGCCTTGCAGGACGTCATAAAGTAGAATTAAAATGCAATAAATTAAGCAACCAAATGTTCCCCCGAAATTCAGTAATTTTTGAGTTATTTAATTTTTTTTGTATAGAGAAATCCCAGATTAACTGCTGTACCTATCTGTTACTAAATCAAAAACGATTTTCGTAATGTAGTCCATGATTTTGTATATGGTATTACGTTTTATACTGTTTTAGACAGTTGATAAGACAAGGATATTTTCTATTCCGCAATTTTATTTTCCGCAGCCCATTTTGATACTTGGATTTTTGTTTTCTTAGTCGTACGTCAACATGGAATAGATTCTATTCTCTTTTTTTCTCCCCATTATAAATAGGTACTTAGCTATCACATTCACAACAATAATAGAAATAATGATATATCCGCTGTGAATTTACGAATTGTCCAAACGCAATGAACAGGAGTGAGTGGCGATTGGCGTACCTAGGTCGGGCTCGACGCTTGTGGACGCGCAACTAAGAAGGTAGGTAGGTAAGTCGAAACATGAAACTACCCACACCATTTAAATATTCCAGTCGTATTTGACGTCCTCAGCTCCTCAAACATTCCTTTTTAATATTTTTTGGGGTAATGTGACTACAAATTGTTAGACGTGTCAAAAAAAAATCGAAAGAAAATTATGAATTAAGTACGAAATTAACCGGTTAATTTGGGTATCAAAACCGTTCGTGCTTGTGTAACCGGTAACCTTTATCATTTGGGTTACAAAAAACAGTTCACTTGTTTAACCGGTAAATGAAGGAACGATATTATTAACCGGTATTTAACCGAAATTAACCGCTCTTTTTAAACCGGTTCCGAGCCCTCAACACAACGAGAAAGTCAAGAAGTTGAAATACCTGTTAGGCTGTTACAAATAAAATGCTTATAATCCATCCGTAAAAGGCGTTGCTACCGAGCGAGACACAATTAACAAAAAATCCTCTCAAAGTTATATCTCGACTGACCCCTTCATCTCTATTCACCCCGTTTCACATCTGATCTAATACCTATTTGTTGTAAAGCTACTACAATTCCTCAAAATATTAACTTACAATCGTGCCGTTATCTCGAAAGACTTGGACATTCGGTACATAAAGTGATGCGTTACGTAGCTGACTCGCTAGCTAACTGATAAACTTCCCCAGGGGTCATGTGCTCAAGTCGCAGCCATCTTGCCAGTCACATCTTTGACGTCTAGTGATTCAGTTGAATCCCAGTGCTCAGTGGTTCTCTTCTTCCTCTCCTTCTGAAAACTATACCGAGATTACATGGTGCTGTTTGGCACGCTAAAACTAGCGAACACATACGGTGTGTGCAGGGGGCCTTTAGCTAGCGGCCTCAAGATTGAAACTCTCAATAATCTCACGCTCGAGACCATTTTCTTCAACTTGTGTAAAGGTAACAAACATTTTCTTACTTTATTGTAGTAGGTACCTACCTATTTTTTCTTTGCTGGTGTATTTGTGTATTTTTGGGTTCGTCCATAAAGAAACTAAACGCTAGTTATCTGGGGTCACGACGGGAGTAGATACCTACCTACTACGATTAGTAGGAACTGCCTAAATAGGTACTCGTTATTCTTAACGCAATTTCAAACGAAGAAAAAAAGGCCTCATTATCCTATCGAACCATGGAAGATTCTTCTAGTTGGCCACTTCTTTCTTTTTTAAAAACTTTGCCCCACAATTTCTCCTGTAGCGTGGTTGCGTTTACAAACATTTACACTCACATATACAAAGACAAACCACACACCCAGACCAGAAACAACTACCTATCTGTACGCCATACAAATATTTGTTACGTGCGGGGATCGAACCCGCGACACGCAGCGCAGCAGTCCAATCGCTCAGCCACTGCGCCAACTGTGCCGTCACTATATTAAACCTACCTACTGGCACTCTAATCATTAAAAACAACTGGCTAGGATTCTATAGTGTTTGGCCCATGGCGTAAGAGGACAACAAAAAACAATAGATGCAAGATAACTAGCTGGATCAGACAACAACAACAACAACCGAACCTAGCAAGTTAGACAGCTACAGCATTCATAAGTAAATCCTGTGAAATGTTTCTATTTACTTATACTAAGAAATTCTCTTTTAAGACCATTACAAGTACTTACAATCCATAGTCAAATAGGTAGGTAGTTGACAAGTTGACTATCATTTGGTTTTGTTTTGTTATGAATGACGAATCTACTATAGGTACTTACCTACTAATATTACAAAGAAAGAGGTAAAATTTGTTTGTACATACGTAGTTTGTACGTAGTAGTAATCTTCGGAACTACATCTGTCACAGCTGGAGCTGGAGCAAAGCAGTGCGCAAAAACTAGTGTTTTATAAAGTTATCATTGTTAAGCCTTGCATAAATCAATTGGATAAGCATTTTTTTTTATTAATTTCAGGCTGTCAAATCAGGAGCATGGCGTCTATCCCACCGTCTGCCTTCTCTGCCGGCCGTATCCGCGACACGCAGCGTGATATGAAGATATCGAACAAGACTAAAGGGAACGAGTCACCCAAATTCTTTAACACTGCATGTAAGTCAAAGATCCTATGCCATATTTTCTGCTTTTAACAGCCTTTACCTCACTCAAACACATGGATAATTATTTTTTTTTTTCTTACTAAAGATTTCGATTTATTGATGTAAATATAACTTTATTATCAAGCAACTAACTTAAAAATAACATACTTAAAATAAAAACATAATTAATTATAATAATTAATAATTATTATTATTTTTATTATAATAATTAATTATTATAATTAATAATTATTCATTAATATTCTAAGACAACAACAGCTAGAGTACCTAGAACCTATATTTTATTGTACACCAAAATTTTAAGATAAAAAGAAAGGAAACTGACCCGCAAATTATTTCGGCTTGTATTCGGCTCGTGCCGATCGGCCTACTCCGATCGGAATCTAAAATCACAAATCTCAGCATTGGCTCGGCACTATTCGAGCTTAGCGCAAGTGATGCAGCAACTTTTTCCGAACGTAGATGCACATACTTATCAGATTTTTCCACCCAGGTCTCAGCTGTACCAACTAAAACGTGTGTAACGGTGTGTAGCTCCCCAAACTACAATATCACGCGTCTGAGACACCCCGTTTTACTGGTAACGGAAATACTTCGTTTTTTTTTTTTCAGTTATGGAATTATCTCCACTGAAGTACAACAGCAAGTTAATGAACAGCATCTGGGGCCTGTACAACCGATACTCACCGCATAACGTGAAGAAGATCAACGATGCTTTCACATCCTCTGCGGAGTTGCAGCAGTAAGTATGTACATATTATTATGTAGAAGAACAACTGTAGTACTTAGGCACTATACCACAGATTAACTATACTAGAAGCACTCGCATTCGCATGACGTTACCTAGTTGTTTCTCGATGTAGCTGGCAGAATGTGTATAGAAGTGGTCTTGGATAAGTCCCATGTAGGTAGGTAGTAGGGGGCGAGGCTATTGCCATCAACTGGACACAAATCCAGACTCCGTGGCCGCTACTGAGTATTTACATTTCTTGTAGTTTAGTTTGTAAAGTTGCGACTTGAAAGCATTAGGGCAGATAACAACGTGTACCGTAGCTAACTGTACTTACAATTGTTTTTACTTTCATTTCAGATCGGCTGCAAACTCCAACAAGAACGAACCCATGATCACTTTGCCTTCAACCAAGCTCGATAATGTTTGGGCTGCTATAAACATCTCAAAACACTAATAAAAAAGTTTAATCACTTGAACAAGATGTTTTGACACTAAAATATTTGCTTACCCATATTATGTTTGTTTGGTTATTTTAGAATTCAATTATAATTATGGTTTCCATATAACATTGATAGTTTTATTTCAATCTCTTGCATCGATGCCAAAACTCATCATGTTGTAGTAGTTGTGGGATGGGTGGGGGGGTGCTTACAGTGGTGGTGGCCCCGACTTACGAAGTGAGTCATGGGTTCGAATCCAGTCAGGCGCATTACTTTGTGTAATTTATTCCATCACCACTGTTCTCAAAACGGTGAAGGAAAACATCGTGAGGAAACCGGCATGTCTTATATTATAACCAAAAAATTCGAAGACATGCCAACGCGCACTGGGCCCGCGTGGTGGATAATAGCCCACCCCTCTCCTCCATAGAGGAGGCCTGTGTACCTGCAGTGGGAACATTATAGGCTGATGAAGAATCCTCCAGAATTCTATCTGGACTCTCGTCTCTCGAGCTAGCCCAGCAAGCATTTATGCACCTTTATGGAATTTTACTATGCTACAACCACGTAAGCAACTGAAGCAAAAACTCTCTCTCTCTCTCTCTCTCTTCTGTTTCTAATGAATGCTCTCCCAAATAGTCCCGAATTACGCTCGTTTTAGCTATGACGTTTTCGAATAAACTGGTAAATAAAGGCAAAGGCACAGTCAAACAAGCTGATAAGTATACAGCCAGCTAATTTACTTTTAAGATTATACTGATACAGTCTACGGGCACGAAACGGGCGACGACGGCTGGCGGAGCGGGGCGATCGAGCGATGCACGGGCGGCGCGGCGGCGGTGGAGCGACGGCGCACGGCGACGCGGAAGCGGCGAGAACAAAACTAGGTTTGGTTTAGTCGCTTGCGCGCATCGATCACTTACGCGGTGTCCTGCGTGAGCGACGAATACGACGCGACGCGACGCAACACGACGCGACGCAATGCGACGCGATGCTTCACGCGACAAATGTCCTACGTGATTTTGGCCATAGCTTTTCGAATCATGAAGAAATACAGTACAATTTTGCTTGAAAGCTCATAGTTCGTGGTGTCGCGCCTGGTCGCCCTCAAAACAAGTACGCGTTATGTCGCAGACTGCCACATAGGCCGCATGTAGGGTATGCCGTTGAGTTGATCGCGTTCGTCGCGTTCGCAGCGTCGCGTTCGTCGCTCACGCAGGACACCGCGTCATCGCCTCGCGTCGCGTCGCCCGCTGCCGCCATCGCTCGGCCGTCGCAAGTTTCGTGCGTCGTTCAAGGCGCGGGACAAACACAAGAAGCGTATGGCGGTGGCGCGGCACTGGCGAAGTGGTGGGTGGCGTGGCGCCACTTCTTTGATATTTCATACAAAATGTATAGAAGAGGTGTGGCGCGACACATACTGAGGCGGCGCGGCGTGGTACATGCAGGTGTGACACGCCAAAAATTCATTCAAAAATGTATTTACTGTACACCTCGCCTGCACCGCGCCACCCCGACCCACGCCTAAATGCCCGCGCTCAGTGACGGCATGGCACAGCAGGTTGTGCTGCGGCATCCCGTGGCATGTCGTTGCCACGCTCAGTCAGTATGAGAGACAAAAACCACGCGCGCGCCCGTGCATCTTCTCCCTCCCTTGCCCCCGCAAACCGATCGGACTGGGCCTCATTAACCGAAATGACCGCTGCACAAGTTTCGACCTTATTTCAACCGATTTAGCAATCATAATTCCTCGACATAAAGTGATCCATACGTCTCGCGGGATGCAAATGCAATGGCACGCCGCGGTAACCCGTGGAATGCCATGGGCTACCGCGGCGCGCCATTGCATCCAGCGGCACGTCGTCGCGTCTTTTTGCGGCATTGTGGTATCGAAACAAAGTAACATGAATTCTAAACTCATTGAAATAAAATTCATAATAACTTGATTAGTTATAAAATCTTTTGCCATGACACGCCGTGCAGTGCCGGCAGTGAACGCGCCTTTAGAGACTGATGTCAAACAATACAGCGTTTGACATCAGTCGCCAAAATTGCAATAAAAATTTTCAGTGCAATGCAATAGAATTTTTTCGACTGTACAAAAGGTGACAAATCAAGCTATACATTTCCAGTATAACATGGCCTCGGTTTGTATAGATTTTCCGTACAATGTAAGATCCGCATAGACTGTTTTTTTAAAGCTTGATGGGTCGCCGTGCGTACTACCGAGCTTACTGAGGGCCGTCGACCAGTTTTCAACCTTATTTCTTAGGCTATAAGGGTGAAAAGTGGCAGACCGTCAGTGAACTCCGTAGTAAATATACATATTAATAAAAAATATATATATATTATAAGTGAATTAAAGCAATGTATCATAAAACAAATCAAAGGATTTTTGTAGTAACTTTATTAGATCATTTATATTGTAACAATAATAATGGGTATGTTATTTTAAAACAGTGCCCTTTACTTTTAAATTGTTATTTATTATCACAGACAAAACTAAACTAATACAAAATTGCTTCTATTAGCTCAACAAACATTTTTCTAACTAGATATAGAAGTCCAATAAAAAAAAGAAACAAATCAAATTGAATACCAGACCACACGCTGTACGAGTAGTGGTAGTCCTTTCATACAACGCTAAAATTTTAGCTTGCCATAAGTATGACCTACTACTCTATTCTGCATGATTAACATCATACAGAGTAGGGTTTTGAACAGTCAGCTTGCCCTAAGGGTCTGCCGTTTGGCGCCTAGGCACACCACTGTGTACCAAATGTAACAATTCCCCTCATTTTGATTAGAACCATAACCAACAACCAGTTCAAGTATAAAATAAAGCTAGTGTACAGACGCCAGTACATCAAACCACAGATTACATCAAACTACCCGAAAACTGTCAAACTTTCCCAATCAACTTTGAATCTAATATTAATACTTTAGCGATTGAGTTGTAAATCTATTAAAGAAGACAGTTTGTAGTAGCTTTACGAGCTAACGTCTGTATATGTAGGTAAGTAGTGAGCCAGACTGTCAATGCCAACCATCCAGTTGGGAGTCCAATGGTTGGGATCTGAACCTATTCGACCTTTTGCTCTCTTATCTCATCTTACCAGTTATATATTTTTTTTAAATAAAGAAATAAATTCTACATAATCTACTGTACAAATTGCCACAAATATTAAACTAAAAATGATCAAACACATGGAGACTAGACAACTCTTATTAAAATCATAGCCATTGCAAACAATAGGGGATCGGACAAAAAAAAACTAATTAGTCCGTCAGATAGATTTCCAAAAATTATTGGACACGTATTTTTTCTTTTTTCACGTAAACTTAAAATGAAGACGGTGGAATGGAAGGAATGATACAGTGCTTCGAAAACTCGTGTGACGTCATATGATAGTACATTTTGACGACACAAGTGACGTTTCAAGCCCCACTCCAAGATCTTTGACGCGTTTTATCTTCGTCATTTTTTATTGATTTGATACAACAAAAAACACGTATTCAATATTTTTCGATAATCTAACTTACGGACTAAACAGAATCATATTATTTTGACCCAGTCCGATCCCCTCAGGGCCCTGTTTAATAAAACTTACAAATTGTAAATTGTAATTGTAGGCTACAAGTTACAATTCTATTTCTGTTTAATAAAAACTACAAGTTACAATTTTACCATGGTGGAAAACTGTCAAATTTGTAGACTTGTAGCAACAAATCTACATATTTCTGTTTAATAAACATTTTCTCTCTACAGGTGACAATTTACAAATTTGTAGGGAAAACTGTTTTATTGAACGCATAATTGTAGCTACAAGTTTACATATTTGTAAATTGTAGAAAAATTTCGACAGGTGGACTCACCGTGTGTCAGAAACTTACAATTTTGTACCCCAATTATATAAGTGAAGAAATGTTATTGTTATTCTTTAAAAAATGGTTGAAATAGTGATGATGAAATTATGAGTGAACGGTAAAGGCACAATATAAATTGTGGTAAAGGTAAAGGTGTTCACTTTACTTTTGAATCGTCTTTAATCTTTTGAATCGTTTAATGAAAAAAAAAAATACCGGCGAATATTTGATAACGAAGATAGGACATGATCTTAAATTCGATTTTAAGAGAAATGCAGCTCTTACATCCACTCGGCAATTTTTTTATAAATCAAACAAATATAAAATAAGTTAAACCAAATTCTAAATGTTCTAAATGTATAAGATTTATGAAATTACCCTCGATTTAAGAATCTTCAACAAAACTTACATTTTTATGTAAAATTGTAATTTACAAATATGTACTTAATATTTGTAGCTACAAACTTGTCATAAAAATCTACAGGCGTTTTTTACAATTGTAAACGTTTATTAAACAGCATTTACAATTGTACAATTTGTATAATTTTTACAAATTGTAAGGTTTATTAAACAGCACTTGTAAGATTTTTTTACAAATATGTCAGTTATCTACAAAATTGTAGACTTGTAATGTTTATTAAACAGGGCCCAGGTTAACATTGCAAAAGTAATAAATAAGTTGAACAAGCATATCTCAAGATAAATTAAAAAACAAAATTATCTGTTGATGAAGCTGCATATCCTTGTTAGTTTGCAATTTAAATAAAACTGAATTATCTTACAGAAGGAACAAATTTTTTTATATCCAAAGTACAAAACATGTCAAATGTTAAGACTCCATTTAATAAATAATATTATTATTTGAAACTAATTACTACTATCATATCACTGGGAAGAGCAATGGTTCTTCTTTTCACATCAATAACTCAAATTTATAGCAATGGTGTCTCACTTGAGAAGCCCATATCTAGCATTGGAGCTATAGCGTGACAATGGCGGCATTGTATGTGTTAAACTATCATTTATTTACATATAAAACAAAACAGATTTTAGATGATACTTATATTTTACAGTGCTAATCAATTTTTATTGAAAAGCTGGCACCACAAGAACAGCCTAATTCAGCATTAGGATTTTGCATTATCCTAAATGCAGACCTAATTAGCTCAGTCTGATAGTCCACTGTAGCACCTTTGATGTAATCCAAAGAGGTCTCATCAATAACCACTTTAACGCCATCTCTTTCAAATATTCTGAAAAAAAAAAAGAAAACACATGTTATTATCTCCCAACAGGAATTTCTCAGTAGGTAGCAGTCATGATTACATGGAACAAAGACACCGCTGCCTAACCTGTACTATTGCATGCTACTAATATTATAAATGCGAAAGTTTGTGAGTGTGTATGTTTGTTACTTCTTCACGCAAAAACTACTGAACGGATTTAGATAAAATTTGGTACACAGATAATTTATAACCTGGATTAACACATAGGATAGTTTTTATTCCGATTTTATCTTCCTGTGGGATAATTTTCGAGTTGTAGCGGGCGAAGCCGCTGGCAATAGCTAGTATTCGAATATATTGGCCAATTGGCTAAATATTTTATTTAATACTTTATGTACCTACCATATGGGATGTACCTACCAAATGAATTTAATTGAATGTAATTAACCTTTATGTTATTATTTATATAACCATTATTTTCATTTATTTCACTTCCACGAATCTGGCTCGAAAATAGTTGAGAAAAGGCAAGGCAGATGACAATAATTGAAAATCAAAGGACAAATAGCATTGTCTATCATAATTTTCATTACTGTTCTTTTGGCCCTTAGTACTATTTTTGTGTTTCCAATATTATTTAGGTAAGTATAGTAATGACAACGATTTACAATGCTGTTGAATAGCTGATGAAGTTGGTGACATAGGGTTACACAAAAGTTATTTAGAATACACAAAAAATTGTTTGTGCTGAGAGATTGTCAATGCACAGCTTAAACGAGACAAGCTCAGAGACAAGCTAAAATTTGGAGAACAGATTCTGAAAAATGTAACCTTATGTAGGTGAAATAAGGATTCGAAATTCGTATGAAAATATGTCACACTAAATACATACTTGTCATCATCTGCTATTTTGGTATCCAAATCAAATTTATACTGGAATCCAGAGCACCCACCACTCTCCACGCACACTCTTAGGAAATTGTCAGCATCGCCACATAACTGTTTTAATTTCTGAACACAACTGTCACTTATTGCTATCCCATCAGTTGAAGCAGGTGCTATGGCTTTCTGCGTTCCATATAATTTATTGCCTAGTCGGCAATAATTTTGATATCCTAATCTGAAAACCTGTCTAGGTTTCAAAAACATTTTGCAGATTTTCAATTAGTTCCTGTAGTGTTCTTTTCTATTAACAATAAGGATTAAAAATAAACTTCAGATTTTGCAATCTCCGAACACACTCGCAGTATTTTTTCCCTCTTGAACAGCTGTCACTTGTTTAAATTCGAAGGAAAAAGAAAGGGAGAAAACTATTTCAGAAGAAACTTGGTCGAAATGAGAAAACTAATCAGAAAAATACTTTTTTGGTCGCCAAACAGCTGCAGGCCAAACATTACAGTCATAGTCCGTATAATTATAGAATAGATTTGTCAGATCCTGGGTTGCTAGATCGAGTTACTGATTTTGCCCAGCCTCCATATTGAATCTTGGTTTTCCATAAAATTATACAAGCGATGGGCGATTGTTACTGATTCCAACAATCGAATGGTTTGATACTACTAATATTAACAATCGAATACAAAAACAATCGATCGCTAGTTCTCAAAATCGAATAAAACCACTAGTTCATTCATTTGCTTTACCCGTGCTATACAAAATTGGGCTGTATATACATGCAATAAAGTCTAATTTGAATTGATATTCGTAGTAACAAGTAACTGATTAACGAACCGCTAGTTCATTCATTCAGTTTGCCATACAAAATTGAGTTTTTTCCCCTTATAATAAAGACTACTTACTTTTAGTTGGTATCAAATCTATGAATATTCGAATAAAAGTTAGTAATATTCATTCAATTCGATGGTATAATGATTCAATTTGCCACACGAAATTGAGTATTATTCTCAGTACAAAGAGTTTACTTTTAAATAAAGTTACGAATATTCGAATATGAACTAGTAATAATGAAATTTGAATCGGAAGGAACGAGACAACGCAATACATTCTCAGTTACTTTTCATTCGTTTTCAAATTCGAATGAATGGCAAGGTTATTCGAATAGTTTGAATGACTTGAACAATCGAATTATTCGAATAATGTCATTCACAATCGCCCATCGCTTTGTCTATATAGTCATGAAATTAATGTTTGAGGAACTAACATTATTCAAAAGTAAGGCAACACTAAATCATGGTACATCAAATGTCATCGGCTGTCATCAACTTGTTATTTATCTTGATATCTTTTGCATTTTTTAATGTTTTTCAAATCTACGTCGACAAAACTTCGAAAAAACGTGTTAAATATGAGGAAAACAAATAGGAGTGGAGCTCGGGAAATTATTTCAAAGTATATCAGCGATGTTTGTTAGAACACCAAGCTGACCAAATTTTATCAAATTTGGATGATATTTAGACTCGAACAGCAGCTATAACAGGTATGTAATCGTGTTATTGTTTGTTTTTTATCTACCAGAAGTCACAAATTTACTAAATATACGATTTTAAGACTAAAATAAGCATTGTTTACATTGCGCATTTATAGGTTAGATTGCAAATGTAAGTAGCTCATATTGTAGTGCGACGTTAACTTTTGATACTTTTGGGTAATCAAATTTACCGGTGATTTTAAATATGAATAAGTTTTAACATGTTTGAAATAAAAACAGTGCTATGTATTTTCTGTTAGATATTACATCTTTTTTTAAATCTTTCTTTCAGGAAAATCTGAGAGTACAGTGAGGCGTATTGCAGATTAAGGCAAACACAGATCAGGCCGTCCTAAGAAAGAAATGGATGACTTCAACATAAAATTTCGCTAAAACAGATCTGGATTTTAAATGTAGCCTAGAAGTCCTGCGTAAAATTTTGAAATCGATTGGATTTTCTTACAAGAAGATCAAAATAACAAAAAGGCTCTAATCGAACAACATATTGCAGCAAAACGGGCAAGAGAAAATGGGCATACAGTGGTACAAAAGTTAAAATATAACATTAATAAAAAATATGTACGAACATTTTTCTTTTATTTACTCATTTTTATTTCAATGAACATCGTGAGGAAATCTGGACTTATAATTATTATAAGTCTGAAATCGCCAACCCGTCTTGAGCATGCGTGGTGATCAGTGCTCGTGCCGTCTCTGTTGAGAAGAGGCCTTTGCCCAGCAGTGGGACAGTAATAGGCTGGTATTATCTACATCTACATCTACACTAATATTATAAAGAGGAAAGATTTGTACCTATTTTTGTATGTTTGTAATGAATAATACGCTCAAAAAGTACTGGGCCGATTTCAAAAATTCTTTCACCCTTGGAAAGCTACATTCACCCTGAGTAACATAGGCTACTTTTTATCCCTGTATTCCCACGGGAACAGGATCTACGCGGGTGAAACCGCGGGACGTCCGCTAGTCATTTATAATGAAGGTCGCATCTTTGTTTATGGTTTCTGTATTTTTTTTAAATAAGATAACAGATTTTAATTAAAACCAGGTTTGCTTCTAGTACAAAATAATGTGCTAGTATCAAAACCATTTTAGTCACACTATACAGGGTTGCTATGTGCACGAGTCTTCACGACCGCAGCGCCCTCATTTATTTTCATGACTTTATAGACAGGCTGTACTTCCCTATCTATTCAATTTTCAAGAACAAAAATTAAGAAATAGGGAGATACAAATCTATTTTATTCACTTAATGAACCAGTCAGAACGCACATTCGCAGTGTGTGCACCTTTTATCTGCCTGCGGGCAGGGATCGACTAACACTTTGTATTATTATCTCTTTTAACTAAGTTCCACAGAATGATTTGAGCCGATTTTTTGTAAGGATTTCATTACCCCAAAATTTCTTCAAGACCGACTTTTTTCCCCCCAAAATAGGGAAAAAGAATCCTCAATCGAAAGCAGTGGTCTATGTATTTAATATCTGTCAGTGTCAACTGTCACTACTCCCGCTCAACCTTGGACCTCAACCACAGAGTACATTAAGGGTGCGTTCCGAATTACGCTGTAATCGATTTGAGCGTCCATAAACCCGTACCGAATTACTGTGAGCGCGATATCGATGTCCCTTGAATCGTCATAGATGACGTCATGACATGCGCCATCTTGCGATTACACCGACCATGCCCCAAATAAATATCACCGTGAGCGCTGTCAAAATCAAAGTAAAAAATGACAGATGTCTGATGCGTGTGTGTGTGTGGCTGGGTGTGTGTGTGTGTTCACAGCTGAGGTTCACTGGCTGGAGTCGCACAAATACATTCAATTAGTTCTTTGAAATCTCTTTGGAGTCTCATAACCATGAGTATTCAAGTAAATATACAAGACGAGCCTAACGGGCGACGAATTTCTCTCATGCAGCTTATGTTTTTGTTATCACGTGACGAGTGAGTACTGTAAACGCGTTTACGAGCGTTCCGAATTGATGACAGCTCTTAGCTGTCATAATCGTGATATCTAATTTGGAACGCAAAATATAGACGTGAGCGCTGTGAGCGATTATTTTGTAATACGGAACGCGGCCCAATGCTAAATATGACCTCAACTGACAGTCCACTAAGCTCAGCCGAAGTCAGTGCTGCCAACAGATCCTTCGATTCGATTTCATCAACCGAAAAAAAACGGTTTTTATTGATAAAACGGGTCAAGAAGTTCAATTGGGATTCGCAAACAAAGGGTTCCGTAGCACAAACAATTTAATAAATAAAAGACATTTTTAACGGCTATAAAAGCAAATACACAATAAATAAGCGTCACTAACAATGTGACATTCACTCAACAGACTGCCAAATTTGTCACTTTGTTACACAAATTATATTGCAAAAATTAATAATTTTGGAAGCAAGTCCTTCAGCATAGCTATTCACAAACAATCGAATCGAACTTGACACTTTTTTGAGTATTAGATTTTTGGATCGAATGATTGGCAAATGCTATTCACAGATTCGATCGACATGTACATAAACATTCGTGGTAAAAAAAATTATGTAGCCAATAAATTATCTTCAATATATGAGTATTTCTATAAATTTGATTAGTCGAGTAACTAAACAAATAATTAAAAACAATTTTTTTTAAACTGATTTTTTTTTAGACTTTTTTTTTTCTATTTATGTACACCGAGTACGCTGCGATTTATGATCCGATTTACGTGATTCTTTTTTGATTTGATGCGGAATAGTTGCCATTTGGTCCCATAAAAATTTAGCATGGTTTGGCCTAGTACTTTTCATTTTATGAACATTTTTTTAAAGAAGAAGGGGCAAATTTGTGTAGACCCCTTCCCTTGTAACACTTTCTCCTATGTATCAAAATGAAAGAGCGTAAAAAATAGATCAATAAAGTATTTCAGTAAATGTGTGAATAATGGGGGAAAAAAGTTATTCACCGATAAAGATAGGAAATGTTTTTTTTATTCATCGGACCCTTGAGTCCCCGTCTATTGATAGGTCTTTTAAAATCAAAGTCAATCATTTGAAAGATAGACAGTTTCAAAGTGCTAAAATGTCTCCCACCCCCTCTAACTTTTAAATAGTGTTGCAGCAGAACTCTGTTTCCGCTTCTGCAGAAGTTCCGCAAGATTTTTCACTTCTGTTTCCGTTTCTGGTTCCGCAACTTTACAACAGAACTCTAAACGGAGAATACAGCGAGGATCGCGGGGGTGGGGCGCGAAAACGACTGGACATGACGGAATCGGCGCGTGCGGGGGCCCGTTGATGGGGGTGGTACACAAACGTGTCGCGACTTTACCTCTGTTTAACTTCGAGTACTAAAAGTACAAAATACAAATTCTATTAAACAAATCTGAAAAAAAAAAAAAATGTGTTTTTTCTTCATAGTATTAACACTTCCGCTTCCGCTTCCGCTTCCGCATCCACATCCGCTAAGATTTACTTTTGACATCTGTTTCCGTTTCTGCTTCCGTTAAGGTGGATGTTCAAGGTAGCCCGCGAAATTCAAATTTTCTTACGTTTTTAGCGATTTGCAGGCCAGTGCTAGGTTGTATGTTAGTGAAAATATGATTCGCGGCTGTAAGACGTATGCAGTTACAGAATTATAATCATCAAAATCATCATTACAACCCTCCAAGTTCATGTAACTGTCAAAATGTCATTCTTGAGAGTTACATGAACTTGGAGGTCTTACAGCCGCGAATTATATTTTTACTAACATACAACCTAGCACTGGCCTGCAAATCGCTAAAAACGTAAGAAAATTTGAATTTCGCGGGCTACCCTGGAACATCAGCCATAGGACACTTCCGTTGCATCACTAAACTTTTAAACTAAGAAAGTGAAAACAAGTCGGTGGCAAAAAAACCAAATGAAACAAACAAACGTCACAGACTTCAGAAGATGATTTTTCTTCTGAAGTTTATTTTTCACTTTTTGGTGTTTTTTTGATAGAACTGTTACGACGGTCATCTATAATCTTCGGGAAACCTCGCTAATAACTGTGAAGTAGGTACTTAGGAGTCGCGTATATTCTAGTAGTTACCTACTTACATTCCGTAGGTGGTTAGTCGGCGCGAGGCCCGTAGGTATAGTTCCATTGTATGTCATTGTAATTTCGACCGTATGCCGAGGGCGTAAAGTAACTTCTTCCTTGTCGGTTCTTTTATCTTTAATTTTATTTTTTGTTAATGTCTTTTTGTGGATGCTTTCTTGAATATCTTTTGTTTGCTAGGGTATAAAAGGATCGATTGAGGACGAACGAAGTGGCTGGAGGCCTTAATTTCAAGGCA
This sequence comes from Diarsia dahlii, assembly GCA_949775195.1. NCBI lineage: Eukaryota > Metazoa > Arthropoda > Insecta > Lepidoptera > Noctuidae > Diarsia > Diarsia dahlii. Next base: position 11,962,672 of record OX459211.1, on the reverse strand, counting down.
TCCACAGGAAAGTCCGGTTAAGCAGTAGCCACCCTCTCTAGGGTGAACTGCGAGATGCCATTTCTAAAAAAAAAAACGAACGAAGTGAGTTAGTTCACTTCTAAGCGAGACAACGAAAGGTTCTAAGAGAAATCTAGTGCGATAAAGTGTTCAGTAGTGATTTGCGATTGTGAATAAGTGTTTTGTGAGTAATAAAGTTAATTCGTGTGTTTATTTGGTAGTGTTTTTATTTATCCCATACCCAGCTCGTAACAGTACGATTACTACGATTGATCGATTAGATGTGACGGACAATCGAGCAGTGCTGCCAACTGCTAGCTTTACCCAGTTGCTAGACAATTTTAAAAACGTAGCTAGATTGCCAATTTTTTTTACCCCAAAAAGTTGCTAGAAGTACAATTAAATGTGTAAAAACAGCTAAGGATGCAGAACAGTTAGTTACAATAAAATGTGAATTTCTGCAAATTATTTTTATTTTCATTTATTCCAACAAGATTTGATAGATAGTCTTGTGTATGTCATTGAATAAAAAAAAAAAAATCAAAGGGGAAGATGATCGATGGCTGGGGTTCAGTATGTTTCTTTGATTTTAAATATTTTTCAGCTGTGTCCATTTTATGCATGTACATCTTTCTTCATCATACACACTCGTATTAGGTACCCACCGCATCACTTATAGCTCTGAGTTAACTAGGCTGATTTAAATCAGTGCCATACTTAGAAACTAACTGCAGTGCTCAGAGATGTTTAATGATTACTTAAGCCGTCACTTAGTAAAGATGTAGGTACAGTGCGATCAAATTATCTTGGCAGCTCCGAACTTCGTGCAGGTCATTTTGTTACAACGAATGTATAAAAGTGTTATGATATTTATTTTATTTGTATTTCTCACTGTTTAAATTAGATATTTTCTGATCGTTTAAGTCTTGGTTTATCTGGCAATAACAGTTTTATTCCCAAGTTTACATGCGTAAAATTTCGCAAAGCCTATGTTCAGAGCTGCCAAGATAATTTGATCGCACTGTACTTTGTATGACAAAACCATGACAAAACTGTCAAAACTTTACTAAATGATGGCCTAAGTTAGTAAGTAGTCATTAAAGCTCTCTGAGTGCGGCAGTTAGAGTCGGTTTAAAGATGATTACACGTGGCTGCTGAAGGGCCCCATAATCAGCATAATTCTGCTTTTAAATTCTTAAGCTTTTAGCAATGTAGAGTTTAATATCAGTTTGTACCGTTATTGATAAATAGATCAAAACATAATTTACGATTAAATGTCACAGCCACTTTATTCAGAAACTATTAAGACTACACAGTTAAAACTTGGTAGGTAGACGTATTCTATAAACTGCTAACGATTTTATACAAAAAAATAAAACCGACTTCGACAAAAAAAACACTCAAAAGTGAAAAATAAACTTGAGAAGAAAAATCAGTTTCTGAAGTCGGTGACTTTTGTTTCTTTGATTTCATTTTTTTGTCACCGACTTCAGAAACTGATTTTTCTTCTCAAGTTTATTTTTCACTTTTGAGTGTTTTTTTTGTCGAAGTCGGTTTTATTTTTTGTAAAAAAGTTTTTATTTTTCACTTTTTAGTGTTTCACATGTGCTTACCCCTTCACAACGTACCGGCGTGATGTTATGTTAGGACTGGTGTAAACAATAGACAGACAATATGAGATTTCAGCAATCCCAGTCCATTTGCTATCATTTATTGAGGAGTTCCGTTGAATATCTCCGAAGTTCTTCATCAGATTTTCACAAAATAGTTTTTATAACCTTTGTAGTGAGTACAGGCGTGATATTATATTGTTGTGTGGTGGTGTAAACAATGCTTAGATATGCTATAGCAACAATCGCGGTTAATCTGCTGTTATTTATTGAAGAGTTCCCCCGATTTCTACAAGATCCCATCATCAGATATTGAAATGGTGACAATAGGACCACACGGGAAGCACCAGCTTTCAAATGAAAAAAGAATCATGAAAATCAGTTCACCCAGTCGCAAGTTATGAGCGAACAAACATAAAAAAAAAAAAAAAAAAAAAAAAAAACAGTCGAATTGATAACCTCCTCCTTTTTTTGGAAGTCGGTTAAAAATTAAAAGGTTGGAAATGAAAGTAAAAAAAAACATCAAACGGTGGGGTGTGTGTGGGGTGTCTATGGATAGTTCTTTAAAATTAAAACCGGCCAAGAGCGTGTCGGGCCACGCTCAGTGTAGGGTTCCGTAGTTTCCCGTATGTGGCTCTGGTTGGCTGGACAAAACTTCAAAACTGCTCGCATTTAACTAGGTCAATAGGGCACTTTATGTGACGGCTAAACACCCTTATTTCAGAATAGGTGACGCTACAGAATCTTAGATAATCGATCGAAAACGTGTCCAGCCAGCTTGAAAAACCACTTTTCGCTGGTCTCTCAATCTCGGTAACGGAAGTGATTTTGACGACTTTTTGCATATCAACGGGCGTCACATAAATATGTGACAGGCATCAAGCTAAAAGTTTTGTGATACGTACAGTGGTTTAGTAGAAAAATGCAAAAAACTGTGTCCAGCCATCTTGAATGTACGTAGAAAACTTTTGGCTGGCACTTCCGAATCCCACATAACGGGAGCGTTTTCTTTTTTACAAAAAATAAAACCGACTTCGACAAAAAAAACACTCAAAAGTGAAAAATAAACTTGAGAAGAAAAATCAGTTTCTGAAGTCGGTGACTTTTGTTTCTTTGATTTCATTTTTTTGTCACCGACTTCAGAAACTGATTTTTCTTCTCAAGTTTATTTTTCACTTTTGAGTGTTTTTTTTGTCGAAGTCGGTTTTATTTTTTGTAAAAAAGTTTTTATTTTTCACTTTTTAGTGTTTCACATGTGCTTACCCCTTCACAACGTACCGGCGTGATGTTATGTTAGGACTGGTGTAAACAATAGACAGACAATATGAGATTTCAGCAATCCCAGTCCATTTGCTATCATTTATTGAGGAGTTCCGTTGAATATCTCCGAAGTTCTTCATCAGATTTTCACAAAATAGTTTTTATAACCTTTGTAGTGAGTACAGGCGTGATATTATATTGTTGTGTGGTGGTGTAAACAATGCTTAGATATGCTATAGCAACAATCGCGGTTAATCTGCTGTTATTTATTGAAGAGTTCCCCCGATTTCTACAAGATCCCATCATCAGATATTGAAATGGTGACAATAGGACCACACGGGAAGCACCAGCTTTCAAATGAAAAAAGAATCATGAAAATCAGTTCACCCAGTCGCAAGTTATGAGCGAACAAACATTAAAAAAAAAAAAAAAAAAAAAAAAAATACAGTCGAATTGATAACCTCCTCCTTTTTTTGGAAGTCGGTTAAAAATTAAAAGGTTGGAAATGAAAGTAAAAAAAAAACATCAAACGGTGGGGTGTGTGTGGGGTGTCTATGGATAGTTCTTTAAAATTAAAACCGGCCAAGAGCGTGTCGGGCCACGCTCAGTGTAGGGTTCCGTAGTTTCCCGTATGTGGCTCTGGTTGGCTGGACAAAACTTCAAAACTGCTCGCATTTAACTAGGTCAATAGGGCACTTTATGTGACGGCTAAACACCCTTATTTCAGAATAGGTGACGCTACAGAATCTTAGATAATCGATCGAAAACGTGTCCAGCCAGCTTGAAAAACCACTTTTCGCTGGTCTCTCAATCTCGGTAACGGAAGTGATTTTGACGACTTTTTGCATATCAACGGGCGTCACATAAATATGTGACAGGCATCAAGCTAAAAGTTTTGTGATACGTACAGTGGTTTAGTAGAAAAATGCAAAAAACTGTGTCCAGCCATCTTGAATGTACGTAGAAAACTTTTGGCTGGCACTTCCGAATCCCACATAACGGGAGCGTTTTCGAATATGGTTCCTTTACTAATACTTGGTGACGCAATGTGTGACAGTAATAACGTTTGATTTATGCCGTCACATGCAAGGGTTTACGAGATATCAATGAAAACTTAATGTATACTTGTGTCCAGCCAGCTTGAACTCAGGCTGGCTGGACACGTGTATCTCCGCTGCCTGATGATCTACGACCTTCAAAATGGTATCAATATGTTGTGACGGGGACGATAATGATAACCTGAATTTGTGACGGAGAAACTTTGCGTAGTTTCAAAGATATTGATCATTTAAATTTTCCCATACAAACATCCATTCCGCGTATTGGTGATACTAATACGAACAACTATAGATATTTTAATCATTAGAAGACAAAAGTGTAGAAGAAGAAAAATTATTTTATATGCTAAAAACTATGCTATATGCTAAACAACTAATAAGTTTGCTAAACAACATGAAAAATGCTAAATTGGCATCACTGAGTGCAATGCACTTTGTTTTTTTTTGTTAATATTTTTAATTATTATTTTGAATTAACACATACTTACGCTTTTTACTGCAGGAAAACCTTTTATTCCCACGGAGAAATCAAATACAAAGCAGGCGTGGCTGCTACCGGCCGATTAGTCGATTAAAAAGAAATCCTTTATTTATGTAAAAAATATGGTCACCTCACAATATTAATGGATGTTTGTATGGGAAAATTTAAATGATCAATATCTTTGAAACTATGCAAAGTATCTCCGTCACAAATTCAGGTTATCATTATCGTCCCCGTCACAACATTTTGATACCATTTTGAAGGTCGTAGATCATCAGGCAGCGAAGATACACGTGTCCAGCCAGCCTGAGTTCAAGCTGGCTGGACACAAGTATACATTAAGTTTTCATTGATATCTCGTAAACCCTTGCATGTGACGGCATAAATCAAACGTTATTAAGTTATTACTGTCACACATTGCGTCACCAAGTATTAGTAAAGGAACCATATTCGAAAACGCTCCCGTTATGTGGGATTCGGAAGTGCCAGCCAGCTTTTCTACGTAAATTCAAGCTGGCTGGACACAGTGTTTTGCATTTTTCTGCTAAACCACTGTACGTATCACAAAACTTTTAGCTTGATGCCTGTCACTGTGACAGGCATCAAGCTAAAAGTTTTCGGCGTCGGGCGTCACATAAATATGTGACAGTGTCACATATTTATGTGACGCCCGTTGATATGCAAAAAGTCGTCAAAATCACTTCCGTTACCGAGATTGAGAGACCAGCGAAAAGTGGTTTTTCAAGCTGGCTGGACACGCTTTCGATCGATTATCTAAGATTCTGTAGCGTCACCTATTCTGAAATAAGGGTGTTTAGCCGTCACATAAAGTACCCTAATGACCTAGTTAAATGCGAGCAGTTTTGAAGTTTTGTCCAGCCAACCTGAGCCACATTTTCTCGTCCGTCACAATAAGTGTTCCCACTTATGCAGTGCCGGTTTTAGTACTACCAGCGCCCTGGGCGATATTTTTACGGCGCCCCCTAACTACAATTTAAACCTAGGTAAACGAAAAAAAACTGACTTTAAAAACACACACATCAAGAAAAATCTGCTTTAGAAGTCGGTGGCAAAAAAAAACAATCAAACAAAAATCAACTTTTTTTTTGTAAAATTATGTTTTTTTCCCAGTTTTCAGAGACGTCTCTAGACCATGTAGCGCCCGTGTGCAAACATTATCCTAGCGCCCCCTCTATTTTCATCATTAGCCAAGAAAAGTAGCAAAAAGACTATACATTTTTTTTTATTATTTGAAAATGTAACACTTTGTGTTTATTTTTCAAAGTCAAATCTTTTTTTTTAATTCAATTTCATCGGTTCTCAGTAGCTTCTATATACCTACGTCATATTCGATAGCCATTATAGCTAATAGTGTATTAAGGTTTGCCATTCCGAAAATTTACAAAATCAGTGGGCGAGCTCAAACAATTTTGGCTCATCGAATAAATGAGAAATTCATATATATAGATAGAAATGGCCTCTGTATGAAAAAAGCAAGAGCGAGCGAAGCGAGCTCGAAAATTTTAGCCCCCGCCTCGGAAAGGTTATTTTCATCATTCAATAAAATTATATTTAACTTACTTTTACTACTAACGCATTGAAGAATGGGGCAATAACAAAAACTCGGCGGCAAGAGCGAGCGAAGCGAGCTAAAAAATTTGAGCATTCCAATTATGAGATGGGTTAGATTTAAATACCTTTCCAACAATATATCACAAGTTAGGTTTGAAATTAAAAAAAAAAAGGTAGCACTCCGGGAGTGCCGGCAGAAGCGAAAACTTCAATATTAACTTTCAAACTCGCGTCAGGGTCACGTGATGCTGATCGAAAAATCTTACGATTTTTCGATCAGCATCACGTGACCCTGACGCGAGTTTGAAAGTTTTTACCCATACAAAAAAAAGTGCTCAGCGCCGCTAAAGAAGTTTTCACTTCAAAAATCACTTCCCACTTTACATACAGGGGGGCTACCCTAATAAAACATTTTTTTCTAATTTTTATTTTACCACTTTGTCGGCGTGATTGATACACATATTGGTACCAAATTTCAGCTTTCTAGTGCTAACGGTCACAGAGATTAAGCGAGGACGGACAGACGGACGGACGGACAGACAGACATGGCGAAACTATAAGGGTTCCTAGTTGACTACGGAACCCTAAAAATGACATGGAGATTCTTAAATGTATTTTTGGTCAAAGTCAATCGTTTCTAAGATAGACACCCCCAAAGTGGGAAAATGTGTGTACATACATTTTACCACTTTGGAAGTGTTATCTTTTAAACTAAGAAAGTGAAAAATCAAAAACATATATTTATGATGTAAATCGCAATAAAAACTTTCAACCAAAATCGGTTTGAACGAGAATAAATAGTTGGTAGGTAAGCAGTTTTTGAGATAAAGAACATTTGAAAAACCGCAAATATAACTTTGTTATTCATACAAACACTATGTAATGCAAACTTATTACAAAATGTGTGTTTCTGTTGCCGCTACAACCACAAATAATACAAATAAATAGTACATTGTTACCTTAGGGGTGAAAGGAACTTATTTAGTCCCGAGTCGGGGTTTGGCGCCTGAGCGCAGCGAGGGCGCTAATTGTTCGAGGGACTAAATAAGTCTTTAACCCGAGGTAAACACTGTGCTTTTCATTACGAATACAAGGAAAGTTGATAGGAATAGGCTTGCCCCCAATTACCTAAATCGGTGAATAGGCTTTGCTCCTAATTACATCAGTTGATGGCAATAGGCTTGCTCGTAATTAGATTAGTTGATGGCAATAGGCTTGATCCTAATTAGATTAGTTGATGGCAATAGGCTAGATCCTAATAACATCGGTTGGGGGCTATAGGGTTGCCACCAATAACATCCGTTGATGGCAATAGGCTTGCTCCTAACTAGCTTGGCTGATGGCAATAGGCTTGCACCTAATTACATCGGTTGATGGCAATAGGCTTGCTCCTAATTAGATTGGGTGATGGCAATAGTCTTGCTCCTAATTACATTGGTTGATGGCAATAGGCTTGCTCTCAATAGGGGATCGGACTGGGTCAAAATAATATGATTCTGTTTAGTCCGTAAGTTAGATTAACGAAAAATATTGAATACGTGTTTTTTGTTTTATCAAATCAATAAAAAATGACGAAGATAAAACGCGTCAAAGATCTTGGAGTGGGGCTTGAAACGTCACTTGTGTCGTCAAAATGTACTATCATTATGACGTCACACGAGTTTTCGAAGCACTGTATCGTCTTCATTTTAAGTTTACGTGAAAAAAGAAAAAATACGTGTCCAATAATTTTTGGAAATCTATCTGACGGGCTAATTAGTTTTTTTTTGTTCGATTCCCTATTACCTAAATCGGTGGATGGCAATAGGCTTGCTCCTAATTACATCAGTTGACGGCAATAGGGTTGCTCCTAATTACATCGGTTAATGGCAATAGGCTTGCCCCCAATTACATCAGTAAATGGCAATAGGCTTGCTCCTAATTACATTGTTTGATGGCAATAGGCTTGGTCCCAATTACATCAGTTGATGGCAATAGGCTTGCTCCTAATTACATTGGTTGATGGTAATAGGCTTGCTCCTAATCACATCGGTTGGTGGCAATAGGCTTGCTCTTAATTACATTGGTTGATGGCAATAGGTTTGCTCCCTATTACAACAAATAATTTGACAGCTTTCAGTAGAAAGCGATTCTCCCTAGGGCTGAAAAGTAGTACTTTCAATCCGCTCAGCAGGCATGTTCTAACCTTCAGAGTATGAGTAATGAAAAGGAAGTTTAAATACTAGGTATGGGAGCTTCCCTATAACTGCGATGGAACGAAACCCTACATTGTGCGAATTCGACTCGCACTTGGCCAGTTTTTGATACTGATTCCTCAATAGTTGCCACAACGTTTCCAGCCAAACTCCTCTCAAATCAAAAATTTTGTAGTCTAGGCCAATCCTATTGCACCGTGAGCTATTTGCTGCCACACGCGATCGAGGTAAAAATCCTTTATTTCCTCGGTTGTTTTCATAGTGATTGTACAAACGGTGACACAGAGCTAAATCTTTCCAGTATAACATTGCCTCGCTTTGTATAGATTACCCGTGAAATGAGAGATCCGCAGAAACTGGATTTGTATGGCTTCAATTGTCGTCGTGCGTACTCAATCTTGCTAGAAAGGTCATGAATGATGGACGAGGGGGTAGCCGCAGGAACGCTTGACCTTGACGCGTGCATAGTTTGGAGAATCATTATTTACTATAGGCGGCAAAATGCTCACAGCGTGAGCACGCTAAGTTGCCTTTACAGTAATTTGGTATTTTTAGTAAAATTATTAAACTCATGCTTTACCCATGGGCACAGAATAGACAGAAACTACTAAACGCCACCTGCTGCGATTCTTACAATCCTATTGCTTCGTCCGCCTTCATACACCTGCGCGGCGGTTGCGACCATTATGCACCTGACCTTTCCAAAGAACATCACCAATAAGGTCAGTGTATTTTCTATAAAAGCGTTTAAGTTACTTTTTAACCGACTTCATAGTAGTTATAGTTACCCGTCGGTTAGTTAGCTGACTGTACTTTTTTGTGTCATAGTGTACATAACAATAGTGTATGTGTTTGTGTATGGTGTGACAAATAAACACACATACCTATCACCAGAATTTGCGAAAACGTATGAAATTTTTAGTTCCGCGAGGAACAATAGTTACTATTGAAATGTGAGGAGCTCGTGGCTTAATTCAAACCTGTGCTTGCCTAGGTCGATCTGTGGATGGGTGACCGCCCGACATACCGAGTTTCCTCCGTGCCTCGGAAGCTATATATAGATCTTTGGCAGTCGTTACAGGTAGTCAGTGACCTGAAATTCTGACATCCAGTCTTACCAAAGGGTATTGTATTACCTAGTATTAACTGGGTTATGGAAGTCAAGGCAGTCGCTCCATGTAAAATACTGGTATTCACCTGCATCCGGTTAGACTGGAAGCCGACCCCAATATAGTTGGGAAAAGGCTAGGCAGATGATGAGTTACTATTGAAATGTTTTACTATTTTTCATGAAAAAAAAAGACGGAGCAATGGAAAGGTCACAAAAAGTGTGTACACTAAAACACCTCGTAAAACGGGACTTTTCCATAAGTTGCAACACAGATGTTTTTAATCCATTAGTTAGAGCGAGAGCGATATATCGAGAACTGAAAGAGAGAGGTAACCGACTCGGGGAAAGCTGGCCAGCGGACCGCTGCATCAACACGTTTGTTTATTTTTATTTTCTATATTGTTCTGAAAATGGTATTTAGAAATCATAATCATAGATAGTTCGACATAATTAAAAACCTTGGATAAATAATAAAGGATAAAATAATCAAAACAACAGCTTTTTACAATTTTGACTGGAGTATTTTTATGAGATTGTATGCTTTGAGTCAATCATATAAATCACGTTATTCTTAATAAATTTTAATTATTGTTTCTGTACAAGTAAATACCACAATAAAGCTTAGAATTGTGCATTATTTTATTAAACTCACTAGGCACCCTACTCCACTTTGCGCGGCAGCGGTCAGAAGGCGGAGCTTATCGGCAAACTCGCGTCGAAGCTGGCTTCACTGTCAATTCGAGAGCCGCGAAGAGTACGCTCGCGTCTATTACGTGGTGTGTTTACAGTGAAGTGGATTTTGTGATGAGATTATCGAATGTCGTGAAGTGAAAGATAGTGTTGTTTTATCAAAAAGTGCAACTTGTGGGCTGTACAATGTTTATGGTTCACATATAGTGAATAATCAAAATGTGTGAATCACGATTGTGTGCAAAATTGATTTATGCCACGTAGTGACGCGAACGGGTAATGATTCCTAATGTGGAGTTCGAAGCAAGATGGTTAGAGAGACTCGGCACCTGTGGGTTGGAAATTTACCCGATAACATTCGTGAAGACCGAATAAGGGAGCACTTCAAACGGTAATATTACTTTTACTTACTTAACTTTTAGAGACCACAAGCCTGCTGGCCGGTTAAATCAACAAATTTGATCATCCCAAGTCTGTAGGGTGATATGAAAGAAAAGTTTCAAAATGTAAAGTTGTAGGTCTCCACTCTCACTCCCCACTGCTGTAAGACGTGTGGAAGTAGTGAATAATAAACACTGAAATTTATTTTGATGAATCTACTCTGAATCTATAAGTCGTGCAGTTTAATTATTGCAAATAATTGACTGCACTTAAGTTAAGTATAGACCAAAAGACGTACCTTCACCATTTGTTGTGATGTGTACTTCTAAATATGGCTATTATTTTCCTATTGAATCATTAACCCAAACGGGCTCGATGTACTTGGATACGTAGTTTGCCATCCAAAATAGGTAACTGATAAAAAAGTTTAGCATAATCTTTCAATTAATATAATTTGTCACCAAGTTTCGACTCGTCGCAGAGTCGTTAGCCTTCCAATGGACGGACTTGCTTTCATGCTTTGTGCTATGGTATTACGTATTAGCCTTGTAGACTGAATTATTTACGTTCACTGTAGTGTTTCATTTCTTTATTGGTAGGTATAGGTACTAAATATACTAATATTTCTAATCACAACATACTAATTTCGTAGATGTTTGCGGATGAATGGTTTTTAAAGTTATTAGGTAGGTAGGTACTGAACTACCAAAATAACTCGTTTTCTTCGACGATTTCTCTTTCAGACGACCAAACACGTTTACGGGTCCTTCCAAGAATCACTAACCATGGGTTAGGTACCTTACCTAATCATTTTCATACCTACTTAATAAAACGGATTAGAACAGCTGTAAATACCTACCTAACACTTTTAGGTCTTTCGAGTTTCCAATTAATTAAACTTTTCTCATGGTGACCTTGTAAAGGCCACAGTGAGCGATTTTAATGTTCGATGTAGGAGTTTTACAGGAAATAATTTCAAACCAAAAAGTAAACATTAACACGTTTTTAATAAAGCCCTAAGTCTATTTGAGCTAGAACAGGTTTTTGTTTTATTAAAAATACCTAATTACGAATTATACAGACGAAAATACCTATTAGTAAAATAATTATCTTTAGAGTCATTGCGTAAGCATTCAATCTGAACAGTGCTGAACACTTTTTGGATCAGACAATAGGTTAGCATAGAATTGGAGAACTTTGAGTATGATTTCATACAAGATATATCCAGTAAAACCCGAGTTTAAACTGGATCTAACAATACTTGGTCCCAACAAAATGGTTTACGTTTAACTAGAGCACTGGCGTATTTGACCATCGGACACATGTCTATAATTTTCTAAGGATAGGTTAGGATCGTTATTATCAGCAATTCTCACAAATTATACACAAACGCGAGCTCACGCCTTTTCTGATGGTGGTAGGACTGGTAGGTAGAATGCCACCCGCTCCGATCCTTGCATACTCATTTTGCTTCGTCCACGTTCACACACCTGGTCATAAACGCACGCTAGTTATTATAATCTATTTTGTAAACTGACTTTAATACCTACTTATTTATAAAACATGTGGCTCTCCACAATAACAACTGACACAACATTGTGGGCAAAAAGGTTTATCGAGCCTTAGTACGCGTATCGTTACTTATTTGATGTTTTTCCACCCCCCAAAAAATTAAAAAATGGGCCATTCATTGTGATAATACACAAAGTAGAGCTCTGACTGGCTTAAATTTATTTGAGGTCACCACAGGAAAGTCCTGTTGAGCAGTCTTGCAACTATATCGAGTTGAACAGAGAGTGGCTCAACTTAAGGTGAAGGCGACAAGGTAGCCAGCAAAATTCGAATTTTCTTACGTTTTTGGCAATTCCCGGTCAGTGTCAAGCCGTATCTTAAATAAAATGGGATTCGCGGTAGTAACAAATGTCTATTTACTGAATAATAATGATTAAAATCATCGATACAACCGTATCAGTTCATATAAGCCTCAAGAGTGACTATTTTATGAAAAAGGCATGCCGCAAATCCCATTTTATTTTACACTAGATTTTGTCCGCGGCTTAGCCCGCGTGAAAAAATTCGACTTTCTATACAAACTTTCATCCGGGGTATTTTACTCTCTTAACGCCTTATTAATAAAAATAGTTAAACCTGGTTTAACTTACGCTTGGTTTATCTCGCATGTCTCACTTCAAAAATATTCAAAAGAAAGTGACGACCATGCGAGATAAACCAAGCGTAAGTTAAACCAGGTTTAACTATTTTTATTAATAAGGCGGAGGTAGAATTTCGAAAAATCCTTCCTTATTCCTTGTCTCCATTATAAAGGGAACCTCTGTGCAAAATTTCAGCTTTCTAGTATAAGGGTTTGGGCTGGGCGTTGATGAGTCAGTCAGTCAGGACTTCTTTTTAGGGTTCCGTAGTCAACTAGGAACCCTTACCGCCTTATTACAAAACGTAGTTAAACCTGGTTTAACTTAGACTTGGTTTATCTCGCATGACGTCTCACTTCAATAATATTCAAAAGAAAGTGACAGCATGCGAGATAAACCAAGTCTAAGTTAAACCAGGTTTAACTACCTTTTGTAATAAGGCGGTTATAGTTTCGCCATGTCTGTCTGTCCGTCTGTCCGTCCTCGCTTAATCTCTGTGACCGTTAGCACTAGAAAGCTGAAATTTGGTACCAATATGTGTATCAATCACGCCGACAAAGTGGTAAAATAAAAATTGGAAAAAAAATGTTTTATTAGGGTAGCCCCCCTATATGTAAAGTGGGAAGTGATTTTTTTTTTTAATTTCAACCCAAACGTGTGATATATTGTTGGAAAGGTATTTAAAAATAAATAGGGGTTTACTAAAATCATTTTTTGATAATGTCAATAATTTCGGAAATAATCGCTCCAGAAGTAAAAAACCTAACTTTTGAACCATAAGTTTAGAAAATATGAAAAAAAATCTGAAAAGTAGAACTTTTTAAGGACTTTCTAGGAAAATCATTTTGAACTTGGATGGAAACCTACGGAACCCTACACTGAGCGTGGCCCGACACGCTCTTGGCCGGTTTTTTTTTATTTAACATACTGCTTCACACTGACCGGGAAATTGCAAAAAACGTAAGAAAATTCGAATTTCGCGGGCTACCTTGTCGCATCAACTGAGGAAACTCATTACATGCACTCAGTAAAGAATCTACAGATTCAGTACAGAAACGACAATGCGCCGATCCGGTGAGGAAGGCTGAAGGCTCCTAGGTAGGCACACTAGGCACTCTCTTAGAATAGAAGACGTTGATCGTACGCAGAGATGTTTCATTACATCGAAGTGTCTCCAGAAAGCTTTTGCTTGTATAAACCTACATTGAAATTATGCACCTGTCGATATACTCGTTTTTCGAAAATCCATACGCGTCTGCAAAGGGCGGGATGGATATTTATTTGTAATCAGTGATTTTTTTAAATAACATTATTTATATTTGATTACTTCTCTAGTAACAAAGAATCTCAAAAATTCCGAATATTAAAATAATAGGCACAGCTTCGAAGATTACAAACGCTTCAGTAGATGTCGACTTTGAAACCGTGTTCGTTCATAGAGTTACGTGGAAACCAGTGCCGCTTCTAAATGGAATTGCCTTCGGCATTGATAACTAAAACACACTCGCCGTGTGTAAAATAAGTTACAATACTGCTACTGCAATAATAATATGAAAATCCCTGCTACAAGCTTAGCTGGTAAGAAACTTGCATCGGCAGTTCACACCACACACAAGCTGTTCAGTCTGTTTCTGATAAACTGCCGCTACTGTTAGGGTGAGGCCAGACTGCAAACGCGGGCGCGGCGCGACGATCTCAAACGTATGAACTTCTTTTGAGTGTCCATAGTGGGCGAGGACGCGGGCGCGGGAAGCGGCGCGGGCTACTTTCCGCGGGGAGCGCGCGGGCAACTCGTGCCATAGCTCGTTCATACAAGTGGCCGCAGTGAGTGCGCGGGCGGCAAGCGATAAACCGCGCGGGAGCGGGTATCTCAAACTATTCGAGCTAATCGCGCGCGTTGTTGTGATGGCGTCTTCACAATTAAATACTGAATAATTGTTACGTGCTATTCAAGCACGACCTGTACTGTGGATGTCGAACATCGTCAATACAAAAAAAAAAAAAATTCTCTCGCAATCTTTCAGTGTGTAAAATTCTCCTGCATTTTCTCTGGTTAAATTAATTATATTTTTTCACTTTTATCATTTGCCATTTAAATTAAGAATTTTCCAGTAAAAATAAGTCTTATTCATCCATATTATAGTTTGACAAACACTGGACAATACAACATTCGGAACGAAGCCGCAGTGGACTGCGGACAGCTCAAACGCGCGCGTTTCCGCACCCGCGCCGCTCCCCGCACCGCGCTGCCAGTGTGGCCCAGCACTTATGATCGCTGATTGGCTAGCTGGTTCACTCAGTTATATTTGAGCTATGTTCTGATGAGAATTTTCATAATAACATAACCTCACGCCGTTTTCCCATGGGGATAATAACTTCTTTTTACCTGACTAGGACTAAGCCAAAAAAATATGATTTTAGCAGTCTATATACTGGATGTATGTATTTTTAACTGACTTCCCCAAAAGGAGGAGGTTCTCAATTCATTTTTTGTTTTTTCTAAATTTGAAAATTTGTAATTATTTTTATGTTTCACCGTAGCGCCTACACTACTGAGCCAATTTTACTTTTTTGAGGGGGACATAAGCATGGGATGTCAAATGAAAGTGGATTTATCCTCTTATGCGCCTACCACACGCTCACACTTCCCCACAGTCTTGCCTGCGCGATTACACGGTGCACACATTACATCGCGCGTGTGGGTTGTAATGGTAATACAGTTTTACCAACCATATGCGCGATGTACTGTGAAGTGTGAACGAAAAGTGTGGTGAAGCTTGAGCGTGTAGTAGGCCCATTACGCTAGCTTTCTTTTATTAATACAGGACAATTAAGATTTTTTTTTTGTGAAAACTAAAACTTAAAGGTACAAGCACAGATTACAAGTTGGTAGCCGACTGCACGCAGCAGCAGCAGACGACATGTCGTCACGACACGTCGTTGCGTCATGTCGTTTCACTAAAGGGCATATCTCCTGTTGTTTCTTTTATCTATGGGCAATTGGGCACTACTGATCTGCGGTCGGACGACATCACACTACCGTCTACCGCTCGACGACGCGTCGCTAGCTTAATGTCGCTAACTACGGAGGGAATTTCTTAAAAATACGTAGAAACCAGTAGTGTCGCTGCGACATGTCGTCTGCTGCTGCTGCGTGCAGTCGGCTACCAACATGTACCTTAACTATGACAAAAGAAGTCGAAGATCTGTGTCATGTCTGACATTATTATTAAGTAATGACGCGTGACTGTGAAGTGTGTTTGTGAAATGTGAACTTGGTCGATATGTTTTTAAGTTGTAATAATTATGTAAGAAAAAAAATGCTATCTGAAAACAAATGACGTATACATGGTCAGGGAACGTATTGCCGGGAGAATATAACCTATGTCCTTGTATATTATGTGCTAGGTTATGCTGATGGTTTAATAACCAAATGCCATCTAATTCTATTTAGTCGTTACGGCGTGAAAAGTTAACAGACACAACTTTTGTATATAATATAGAATAACTAAGCGTCGCACAGAACTTTCACTAATGAAATAAAAACACCTTAATTGATCCAGGGATCAAGGAAAAGTGAGGCTCATAAAACTTGTCGTTGACGTAACATCCCCCTTTGTAATTATTAGGCTTTATTGTCCCACAAATTCGTAAAAAGTAGTACCCAAGCAACGGTCTAACAAATATGCTGACTTCGTCTGAACCTAGAAAGAAACGAGCTATTGCATTAATAGCAGTCTATCGCCCCACCACAGTTTTGCAATGTCGCGCTCCAAAAGCAGCTTAGGTGCGCGGGCGGGGACCGCTGGGTCGTTGAACCCGCCACGGGCAAGAATAACCAACAGCTATCATTTCATTTTGAATCTTTACTTCATGTCGACCTTACTTTACGTTACTACGCGTTGGGAAAGAATGGTGTCAACTGGTTTCGAAATAACGCAAAACATCGTTTCTTTCACAGAGCACAGCTTTTTAGATATATCGAGAAACATTGTGTGTTGAGCCCTTTTTAAATGTGACCAACTCTAAAAGCTGGCAAGTTTGGTTTCACTCATTTTTTTTTGTTTCTTTTTAGTTGTTCTTAAAAAAATTCATCATTACAAATCATAATCAAGTGTTAATTTTACGTTAGTAAAAGTTATAGCAGATCATCCTCATAGATGAAGGATGAGACGTATTTTTGAAAATCCTTACATAGTATAAAACAAAGTCGCTATTTTTGTCTGTTTCTTTGTCTGTATGCTTAAATCTTTAAAACTACGCAACGGATTTTGATGCGGTTTTTTTTAATAGATAGAGTGATTCAAGAGGAAGGTTTTAGTATATAATTTGAACGACATCCACGCGGGTGAAGCCGCGGGCATCAGCTATTAAATCATAATAAGCTACCTACGCAAATTTGATCAAATTTTAATGTAATTTATGGGACTACCACGCGGGCTTAGTTGACCGAGCTTGTAAATCGGCCCAGGAATCACGGAGAACTGTGGGTGGGTACTACATTTCATTAAAAAAACGTTGACGACCTAATACATTTTTGGGACGGTCGGTAGCATTACAATAATTATTGTATTAAGCGTCAAAAACCTTCCGCTAGCTAGCTCCTAGGTCCTAGCTAGATTATAATGCAAAAAAATAATGCAATTATTTTATTATGACTCGACTTATTTATTTATGAGTTTTACAATGATCTAAATAAACAAATAAATTCAGCAATCATAACGGTTCCATAAATCTCCTTATTTAACCTATCAATTCAATAACTAAATAAAAAAAATAACGCGCCGCTTTGCTCTCGTGTAGGGTTGCCACCCGTACTTTATAATAAAGTATTGTACGTTTTTTCAGGTAATTGTACTTTATACTATATGAGAACAATAAAGTACACGAAAATACTTTATTTTGCATAATTTGATTTCTTTGGGATTTTGAAAAGTTGAGTCGTTTTTATTTTTTTGTGGGGTGTGGAATCAAAGATCATAGTACCGATAGTCGTTACAGCCAATGGCTTAATTGCCAAGAGCCTCGACCAACACCTGAGGAGGCTCTCGTTAGGCAGCTGGATCAAGGGCTTGATGCAAAAAGCGGTAATCCTAGACACGGCTCGTATTGTTAGGTTACGAGGTTCGGAGGACACGAAGGAGCACACTGTGGAGGTGTGCGGGCGGAGCCCCGCCGCGCCGTGTTCTCGTAGCGGCGATCGGCGGCGGCGACCTCTCGCGTCCGGCCCTAGTGCAAGCCATGGTCCGGGGCGGGGACGAATGGGACGCCGTCGCCTCCTTCTGCGAAGCAGTGATGCTAGCGAAGGAGGTGGCGGAAAGAAGAGGGAGAGAACCTCTCGTCCCAGCCGCCGCGGGAGGCGCTCCGGGAGTCGAGCTAGAGATGTGGCCTCGGCACAAGGGCGAATAAGGAACACGGGTTGGTTTTTAGTCAGTAGAAGTCTGACACTCCAATCATCAAATAACCCTTCCGCTCTGCCCAAGAGCGTTATTTGATGATTTTCCAGACACCAAACAAAAAAAAAAGGTTACGAGGTTCCTTTCTATGGAGCCCTGACCGGTAGCTTGGACCCTGTTCCCGTTACCGGTGGGCTACAATTTTTTATATTTATAAATGATTTTTTTATTGTTTTTTTAAAGAATATTGACTTGTACTTTATTTTGATACTATGTACTTCGTTTTTCTTACGTAGGTATACTAACCAATGTACTTTATCTTCAAAAAAAAAAAAAAAGGTAGCACTCCGGGAGTGCCGGCAGAAGTGAAAACTTCAATATTAACTTTCAAACTCGCGTCAGGGTCACGTGATGCTGATCGAAAAATCGTAAGATTTTTCGATCAGCATCACGTGACCCTGACGCGAGTTTGAAAGTTTTTACCCATACAAAAAAAAGTGCCCAGCGCCGCTAAAGAAGTTTTCACTTCAAAAAAATAGCACTCCGGGAGTGCCGGCAGAAGTGAAAACTTCAATATTAACTTTCAAACTCGCGTCAGGGTTACGTGATGCTGATCGAAAAATCTTACGCTTTTTCGATCAGCATCACGTGACCCTGACGCGAGTTTGAAAGTTTTTACCCATACAAAAAAGTGCTCAGCGCCGCTAAAGAAGTTTTCACTTCAAAAAAGGTGGCAACCCTACAGTCTCGTGGTACCGGTACCAGTACCGGTACGCGGTAGGCTAAAAGTAGCCTCTATCCATCCGGAATAATGTACTTTTCGAATAGATTTCGTGGTACACCAGCCCCCGTAGCATGACGATTCTATTTCTATTCTACCAAGAATAGACAAAGGTTTTTCCATACAATTTGACATGAAACCTTGCTACAATCTGTCATTTTGTCGATTCTTCCGTCGACAAAACCCGTTTCTTCGGTGGTCATGCTAAGAAGACGGCGTATCTAACAAATCATATTGAAGTGATTTTTAACCAACAGATCATAGAGAAAAGAGACTGTAATACTTCGATCAATAATGTACTAGATTCCCGATAAGCGCTTCAAAAACGGCCCGAAATATAAGACCACAAACGTATTTGTGGTCTTATTTCAAATCAGTATGGTCCAATCATAGCCAACATTAAGACGTTAAAATACCGCAGTATGCGTTCAAAAACTGCGTAAATAACCACCGTAACACCAAGGTTTTGGAAGGAATATCTTTTTTTCGGTAATTTAATATCATTATGTGCTTTTTCATAATATTTAAACATAATTAAACTGTAAATATAATTAAATCAGCGAATATTATAATTGTTTGGCCAATGTTTGCTACAACGCACCAACTATTGTATCATGTTCTTGAACAGGGAACGCTAGTTCCGCAATAGAATAAGCACGACATTGTACCCAAAATGCTTTTAACCGTATTGCTTAGAGTTTAAGTTTCATTTTAGAATGAATATTTTTGTACTGATGACTTTTTACTTTGGAGCGACATTTAAAATGTTTTGCTTCTAATCTTTCTTCGATGAAAGGGCTTAAATAAATATACTTTACAATGATAATTAAACGTTATGTTTACGTGTTAAGGTTTATAATCATCTGAAGTTGTTAATAACATTGAACTTTTTTCTAAGATGCTATGTAGAAGTTTACGTGTGTGCAAACGTGGCCACTTGAGCGACTTAGTTTTGTTCCTGATGCTTAATCTAGTACTATTATTGATCGAAGCTGTAATACTAATAATATTATGATTCAGGAAAAACGAAGATTTTATGAGCCTAGACTCTTTGAGTAATTTATGAACAGTCTCATTATTGTTACAGAACCGAGTCAAGCGAGCTCGAAAAAGTTTGACCATCTCGCCTCAAAGATGTTAATCCTATCGAAGGTTACCATATAACTATAGATTGCTATTTTTCGAATTTAAGCCGGTCCGATTCTCGAATGTGGAAAGAGAAAATAACCGTGCGTCTCGTCATCCAGCGAATCCCCGCAACCTTAATAAAGGCTTTTAGCCTTTTAGTAATAATAATTAAAGGTTCCCCCAAAATCAAGGTCATGGTTTCTTTGGCCACTCTGCTCTACTACCCATTATTTCTGATTTAGCGCTAAACAGATACGAAAAAATCATCATGTCATTGTATACTATACGATGCGATATTCAGTCTATAATTTGGAGAAGAGGTCGGTCCTTGGATCGGGTGACCATCATTATCATCATGATACCGAGTTTTACCACGCCTCGGAAAGCACGGTAAGCCGTTGGTCCCGTTTGTCGTTTTTGTAATCCATGGTAATCGTAACGAGTAGTCACTAGTCAGACGTCGGAAATTCTGTCAAGCAATCTTATCAAGGGGTATCATAGTATCCAGTAACTGGGAATACGGAGGACAGATGGACAGTCGCACATTTTAAATACTAGTATTCAGCTGCATCCGGTTTAGTATAGTTAGTGAAAAACCTAAGCAGATGATCATTTCCACTGTATAAATTTACGTTAGTGGCCCCATGAAAATAAACAGTCGCCTATTTTGATATTTCGCGTATAAAGAGATAGAATAGAATGCCGATTTCTTGAGTACCTTCCTAATCTATGCACACAAGTTTGTTGAGCAAACTTCCGGCATACGGCATTTCCGCTGACTTTTGCTGCTGGACTTCCTGAGTGAACGGTCGATCCGAATGTTCATTGATGGCTGCTCCTCTGACCTTATGGCTATCGATGCCGGAGTTCCTCAGGGGTCTGTTCTCTCCGCGACACTTTTCCTGCTGCACATCAATGACCTTCTTGTTCCTGGTATTGTTGGGTACGCAGATGACAGCATTGTCATGGAGAGTTATACATCCAGCGCAAAAGCCGGTGGTGATGAAGTACGTTCATTAAGAGAGGCCATGGTAGAGCGAACGAATTCAGCCTTAAGACTTGTCTCCGAGTGGGGTGACGAGAATCTGGTTGATTTCAACGCCACCAAAATCTACATAGCATCTTAGAAAAAAGTTCAATATTATTAACAACTTCAGCTGATTATAAACCCTAACACTTAAACATAACGTTTAATTATCATTGTAAAGTATATTTATTTAAGCCCTTTCATCGGAGAAAGATTAGAAGCAAAACATTTTAAATGTCGCTCCAAAGTAAAAAGTCATCAGTACAAAAATATTCATTCTAAAATGAAACTTAAACTCTAAGCAATACGGTTAAAAGCATTTTGTGTACAATGTCGTGCTTATTCTATTGCGGAACTAGCGTTCCCTGTTCAAGAACATGATACAATAGTTGGTGCGTTGTAGCAAACATTGGCCAAACAATTATAATATTCGCTGATTTAATTATATTTACTTTTTAATGTTTAAATATTATGAAAAAGCACATATTGATATTAAATTACCGAAAAAAAGATATTCATTCCAAAACCTTGGTGTTACGGTGGTTATTTACGCAGTTTTTGAACGCATACTGCGGTATTTTGACGTCTTAATGTTGGCTATGATTGGACCATACTGATTTGAAATAAGACCACAAATACGTTTGTGGTCTTATATTTCGGGCCGTTTTTGAAGCGCTTATCGGGAATCTAGTACATTATTGATCGAAGGTGTCTGTTCACCGCCAAAAGGAGTCCGTTTAAACTGGCCCCTACTTTCCGGAGTGCGTCTGTACAAGTTACTGACAGTCTCGAGCTGGGCATCCTAAACAAGGTTAAGCGGTACTTCAAGACTGGACAGCTTTCAGTATTATATAAAGCTCAAGTCCGGTCCGGCATGGAGTATTGCTGTCACCTTTGGGATGGCTCAGCCAAAGACCAACTTGCCACACTTGACTCTGTAGAGCGCAGAGCCAGGAGGCTAATTGGTGACGATAAGCTGGTTGTCAAGCTACATAGCCTGGCCCACCGTCGCAAAGTCGCATGTCTATCGGTCTTCTACAGACTGTACTTCGGAGAGTGCGCAGGAGCTCCACGAACTGATTCCACCATCTCCCTTCTTCCATCGAGAGACTAGACGTACTGCAGGTTATCACCGATACCTAGTCGACGTTCCACACATTCGAACGAAGCGCTTTGCTAAGTCCTTTATTATGCGCACAGCCAAGGTGTGGAATTCCCTGCCTGCGTCGGTTTCTCCGAGTTCATATAACCCTAATCTATTTAAGTCGCGAGTAAACAGGCTTCTTCTTTCTGGGTAAGCTCGTTCCATCGTCGACATCATCTCTGCCCTTAGGGCAAGATTGAAGTCGTTGAGCGACGACTGTGTATGTTTATATTAGGCCTAATGAATCTCGAAAAAGAAAATTGTGCCACGTTGTACGAATTTTTGGACGTCACGTCAACCTAAACACTTGATAATGATAAATCTGGTGGTATAATAATCCCATTGTTAAAAAAAATATGGCTTCTTTGATAATAATTAATTAACCGAGTCGAAGTTGCAGGGTCCTGTACACACGGCTACACATCAAGCTATACAAAACCAGTTAATCTTGGCCTCACTTTACTAGATCTTTTCGCACAATGAACGATCAGATTATACTGGTTTTGGGTGCGCCAAAATTCACCTAAAATTTCAACTCCGATAATTGGAAATCCGAAAATGTTCTTCCTAACATTTTTCATCCTAACAATCGCAATTCCTAACTTCTCTGTCTCTAATGTTTTAATTCCGAAGCATTCAACTTCATAATGTCTGTAGCAATAAACATCTATTACACTATTATTTGTTTTCCTATATTTTCTCAACTTAACCATCTTTTACACTATTATTCAAAGTCATATCTTTTTTTTGTTTATATTACTTTTTATTCATAATAATCAGTATTATAAAAGGTCCCATTAAAATAGGTGGACAAAATTTTAGAAATCATTCAGACCGCTAAAATAAGGACAATAGCAAAAAAAAATATAAGAATAAAAAATAAAATACCTACTTTTATAGGATGAGTTTGTTCTAGAGTGCCGGCAATTTATTATTTTAAGTCAAATAAAATCACTTTATATATAGTGTTTTTTTTTTGTTTAGATGTCTTTAGTTAGGCTTACTAAACGCTGTGTTAAAATTTGTCCACCTATTTTAATGGGACCTTATATACTATGCAAAGATATCCATAGGTTAGGTTAGGTTAGAACTGTGACCAACTACGCGCGAGCCGAGCGAGCGAAGCGAGCGGTGCCGCTGCAGCGGCCGGCGAGCGCTACCTCGAAATTGGTCGCGAAATTTTTCTAAGTATTTTTTTCATAGTGCCCCCAAGACGACACTTTGACCTGAATTTCATTCATTTATTTTATTTCAAGACAAAAATCAGTGAAACGACCTTTAATCATTCTAAACAGTTGAGTGAAAATATTATGGTAATTATGTTTAGGAATAAAAGCGTTAGGATAAAAAACAGTAGGAGTTTAAATATATTTACACTAATGATATTATGAATTCCAATTTTCGGAAACATGAGTGTTATGAACATCGTCGGTAGGACTACAAATAGTATGAATGAAAACTTTAGGATGAAAAATTTTAGGAAGAGTGATCATTCGGATTACAAATCGTTAGGAAGAACAATTTCGGATAAAGAACTTTAGGTGAGCCAATATGGACCCACTGGTTTTGTATAGCTTGATGTGTAGCCGTGTGTACCACCGGAATTAAGAAGAGAGAAAGGTCGAAAAAAACGTATGTAGTTTCTTTTATCCGGGCCCCTCATACAACCCTGAAACAGACAGACGGACAGGCCGAACCGCCGAACCTTTATAAAAGGGTCACGCTTGCCCCCTCTGGCTATGGAACCCCTAAAACATCGAATGACAAAGTGCCTTACGTGTATTGTATACATGTAAAAATTAAAAGTACTTTTCGTTTATAATCTAAGTTTTAAATAGGTAGTCTTCTCGATTAAATTCACAAACACCCGTCCATGGTTGGTGTAGATACAAAACAGTGATTGCACAATGAAAACGTTTTTTCACGTCACCCAATCAAGTGAGAAAACGATGATGTAACAAAATACCTATCGAAAACTTTATTATTCCAGCAGCTATATAGGTAATCGAAATGGTATCTGTTTAAAATCATTGAATTTGTTGAAAAATCTTATTTTTGTATCAAAATAACTATTTTTACCCACGACGGAACGGAGCAGGTATTTATGCGTTTTACTTTAAAACACTACCAGCATAAAAATTCTTACTGAAAAGAATTAAGTATTTAAAACTTTCATTTTTTTTTTTTTTTAACGTTGCGATTGCGACACTAGGAATTTCTCCTGTATCGTGGGTGCGTTTACAAACATTTAAACTCACACACAAATACCCAGACCCAGAACAACTATCTGTAGGTCATACAAATACTTGTTCCGTGCGGGAAACGAACCCGCGGCACGCGGCGCAGCAGTCCGATCGCTCAGCCACTGCGCCAACCGTGCAGTCAAAATTGGATGTTTTTATAACATAGTATAAATAGATTATTATTTTATTAACAACGTGTTGTGTATATTTAGTTACTAAATAAGTGTTAAACACTGTACTGAATGCCAAGCAAAAATATTGTTGAAACATCTGTAATTCTGTATTACATCGTTGGAATAATTCAGTAAAATTTATCAGTCAACAACGAATCACGCACGCCTCAAACAACCAGATACGAATGTGCTGTGTTCGCACTGCGCGCCTCGCCTTGGGTAGATGTAGCGAGGTAGTGACGATGGCGCCCGGCGAGAAGTCTGGCAACGTCGCGCGTTCGTGTTTTGTACTTGTGCGCGGACAGACAACGTTTATACGTAACTACGCAGGTATCTAAAATATCCAACTCGCCTCATTGCCTGTGTGTTGTGATGATAATGATTTTAACTTCTGTATTTATATGATAACGTTTAATGTTTGTGCCGTGGTTCAGCATATGGGGTATTACATAATATGTCGAAGGGTAAAAATGTATTTTAGTGGTAATTGCTACCAATTACGTCGCTTGCTTGACCACAAAAAAATGTTTTTACCGAATAGTTTTCTTCAAACTTGAGTCATAAACTCATAAATGAAGAATTTCATTAAAACATTGGTTGGTCGTATTAGGGGCGGACATATTGTTTAATGTATAGGTACTTACTTTATTAATTATTATAAACAACACCTATACATATTGCTAAGAATACGACATAACATTATTTTGTAATAAAAAGTAGGTAGGTACCTACTAATTAATATCTTCACAAACTGGTATACATACATGGCATTGGCAAGCACCTACCTACCTACCTACACTTTTTAGGTTTCGAGCGGAAACGGGAAAACGGTTTGCTTAGGTTTCGTGAAGTAATCTTGGTCGCAGGACGCAGTCTGCTGCGATCGATGCCAGCCAGCCGGTCCAACGCCATGAAAAGGGGGTGAGGTGAAGTGAGGAGTAGTGCGCACAACTTCATTGCGCCGACTAACGTGAAAGCGGGTGCGGCGCAGGTTATTTCTACATAATTCATATTATTATCTATCTATAAATGATTTCGGATAGTAGGTAGGTATTGTTCCAAGTGTTCCAACGTTGTTCAAAACTTAAAATTATAATGAAGTGTTTGTTCTTTGGAAAAATAATGTATGTTTGCAAATAACCATGTAGGTATTTGACCTTTCTGGATTTTTACTTCATTAGAAACATTTAATTTTAGGCGCTCGTACTTAATTAATTCACCGAAGTTATATGGAATTGGGTGTTGAATAGTGTTGAATGACCAAAAAGGAAACGCAGAAGTAAGGGACATGCAAAGGAATATTCATTTTTGAACGGTTTTGGTGACTATTCAAATCATCGTGATTTATTGATTATGTGCATATTTAATATAATAAATGTATTGAACACTTAAACCTTCTGAAATACACATCGAGAAAAAAAAGTAGTTAAAAAACTAAAAAACCCGACTGAAAAAAAATTAAAGTTAAAAAAGGAACATTTTAAATTAGGTAAACAAAATATAAAAGCAGGTGTGTCTTTTAAATCAGAAATTATTCAATAGAATGGACCCCGCCTGTTTCTAAGTTTTGTTTAATTTAAAATGTGCTTGTTTTTTTTTCTTTTTAGTTTTTGTCAGTCGGGTTTTTTAGTTTTCTAACTACTTTTTTATTTCCATCTTTTTAGTTCGTCACGTAAAATACTTCACAGACGATTTGACTTTTTTATACGATTCGTCACTTCGTCTTCAAGGACCCACCAAACAAAACAGAGACCCACTGGTGGGTCTCCGAATACTGATGTGTCTCCCACCCAACACCTACTAGTGGGTCGTCTGAGATTGTATTGTCTTTGAAGACCCACTGATAACAATATCGTTACTTAAATTCGCTTTTAGTACTGGCTGGTTGATACTCAAATCTCGTTTTTTAATTTTTTAGAAAAATATTTTAAGTTAATTTTTTAAGCAGTAAAGTTTATTGCAGTTTGTACCGTTCAAAAAATAAAACGTTCTTATTAAAAGGGTAGATTTATGCTGTTTTGTAATTGTTTTCTTTCGTACATTTAAGTTTCGTACATTTAAGTGAGAGCATCGGTGGCCCAGTGGTGGCGGCCCCGACTTACGAACAGTAGGTCGTGGGTTCGAACCCAGGCAGGCACATTACTTTGTGTAATTTATTTCATCACCGCTGTTCTCAAAACGGTGAAGGAAAACATCGTGAGGAAACCGGCATGTCTTAGAACCAAAAATTCGAAGACATGTGACATCTACCAATCCGCACTGGGCCCGCGTGGTAGATTATAGCCCATTCCCTCTCAAAGAAAGGAGGCCTGTGTCCCAGCAGTGGGAACATTAATAGGATGATGATGATGTACATTTAATTCCTGGTGACCCCTCAGGGGATATAAAACTAAATAATCACATAGGTCCTACCAGTCAGTAGGTCTTGGGAGACACATCAGTATTCGGAGACCCACCGGTGGGTCTGCTTGGTGGGTCCTTGAAGACAAAGCGCGATTCGTCACTATGGATTTCTTTTAAACATATAAGTTATATTATATTATTGTTATCTCCTTTTAAAACCCTTCATTTTGATACCCTACTCGATGGTAATAGAAAAAAAAGTGAACTCCGCGATATGGCCCTCAAAATCCCAAATTTCCAAAACCATTTTTTCTCGTCAAAAGTCAAAGTGGTAAAATGTGTGTGGGTCCCCCCCCTCCCCTCTAACTTTTAAACTAAGAGAGTGAAAGAAAAATCAAAAAAAAAATATTATTATGCTGTAGATCGCAATGAAAACTTTCAAACAAAATTAGTTTTAACGAGATGTAGAGCAGTTTTTGAGATTCTTCACATACAACTTTGTCATTCATACAAATACTATGAAAAACAAACTTATCACAAAATGTGTATTTCTGTTGTCGCTATACCAACAAATAATACAAATTAAAGGGCGCTTTTCTACTACAATGGTACAGTGCGATCTTGGCAGGTCCGAACTTCGTGCAGGTCATTTTGTTACAACTAATGTATTAAAATGTTAGGATATTTATTTTATTTGTATTTCTCACTGTTTAAATTAGATATTTTCTGATCGTTTAAGTATTGGTTTAACTGGCAATAACAGTTTTCTTCACAAGTTTACATGCGTAAAAGTTCGCAGAGCCTATGTTCAGACCTGCCAAGATAATTTGATCGCTCTGTACGGGAAACCCTTCATCTGCGAGTCCCGACTCGCACTTAGCCAGCTTTTTTGTCATTCAAAGAGCTTGATAAATAGTTATTAATATTATCGCTGCATTTAGGTTTTGCACAATAAAAATTATATAACTGAAAAAAAAATATCGTAAATTCCATTTTATCACACAAAACTGCTGCAAATCTATTGATTTTCTGTATAACTACACTCCTTTGCAAAAAAAACGGGCACCTTAGGAAATTTACGTTCTAAGGTCGATTTGAGTTAATTCAATGTTTAATTGTTTGACGTAGTCTGTATACTTATAATCGTGTAAATGAATACACGTGAAGTGAACTGTGGCAATTTAAAAAAAAAATCTATGAATTCTTTAAAACCAATGTACACGGCCAAACAATAAGAAGTGGTCGACAATAAAAACAAGAAGATTTTTTTACTTTGTTTAATTAAATAAAGTTACAAATGTAATAACCTAATAACGAGTGTGACCTCCTCTTGCCAAAATCACAGCTGGAATCCTTCTGGGCATGCTTTCCACGATGTTTTTAATGACGTTTTGAGGAATACGTTCCCACTCTTCTGCAATGACTCTTTTTAGCTCCCTGATGTTTTGTGGAGCATGTTGCACTGATCTTACCCGTCTCTTTAGAACATCCCAGACATGCTCAATTGGATTGAGGTCAGGACTTCGAGCTGGCCAATCTAAACGACGGATCCCAACTTCTTGCATGTACGCTTCCACGTCACCAGAACGGTGCGGGCGAGCATTGTCGTCCATAAAAATGGAATCTTCCCCAAGTGCAGTCAATGCGGGTTGTGCATATGGAATTAGGACTTCCATTATGTACCGGTGTGCATTTAATGTTCCATTTTCTATGAGAACTAACTCCGTACGCCCCGTCGAATTAATTGCTGCCCAAAACATAACGGAGCCTCCGCCATAAGGAGTGATTTCTTCGAAACACACTTCCGTATAGCGTTCCCGTGGTCTTCGTAGCACTCGCCGGCGTCGGTCCTCTCCACACAAAGAGATTCTAGCTTCATCAGAAAACAATACTTTATTCCAGTCCTCCAGAGTCCATGAAGCACAGTTTCGAGCAAACTGAAGTCGAGCAACACGGTGCTCACGGAGTAATTTAGGTCCCCGAGCCGGGCGGTAACTCCTGATATTGGCAGCCAAAAGCCTCCTCCTAACGATCCACAAGCTAACTTCTACTCCTCTTACTTCTTCAAGGCTCTTCTTCAGGTCCACACTTGACGCCTTACGATTCCGCAAGGCCTGACTCACCAAAAAGCGGTCATCTCTTGGTTCTGTGCGTCGTTTTCTTCCCGAACCGGGTCTTCTTTTGACCGAACCGGTCTCTTGATACCGTTGCCAAGTCCTCTGGACAGTTGAACGACTCACATTTAGCAGCTGAGACACGTAAGTTTGCGAACAACCTTCTTCAAGTAGGGCTATAATTTTACCGGCCCTTATCGCTTTATCACTCATGTCAAAAAGTGGTATTTAATGTAAAAAGAAAGATAAAATTGTTTAATTTGCAGAAAATATCCAAAAAGTTTTAAAATTTTAGTAATCAGTAATAAAATCGTTTCAGCAATTCGCGCCATTAGTAAAGCAATTTTACAATAATCTACAATAATCATTATTTTCCTTTTGTTAATTTCAAAATTTAAATTTGGAACGTACAGAATCATGCCAGGATTCTTCAAATAACATGCCAATACATCGTCAAATTAATAAAACCTCTTACTTGTCCTTCTTCATTGAAGTAGAGAAAAAAATATGAAGTGCCCGTTTTTTTTGCAAAAGAGTTTAGTTGCTTTGGTCCAATAGACTTATAAAACTAACAAAATTTAACAAAGATTCTAGTTATTTGTTCCTTCTAGCTGCTATCGAGTAATACTGTAAAATAACACGATAGAGGTTGAATGCTTGTTGGTTCTATTCCCAGATAAGACAAGGCAGTTATCAAAATAGTTGCATGTTGAATGAAAAAATATGGAAGAACTATTCTTTATCCCAAACCCTAGCATTGATTAACTCCCTATCTTGTACTATTGTAAAATTTAACTTCACCCTTCTCTAATTTATTACATCAAAATGTAATCGCAAATTGCCAAAGAAAGGTAGGTTGATTCAATTTCAAGTATTAACACTAAACGCATTACCAGTTTGAATAATATATTGTATGCTCAATAAAAATAGATACGCAATTAAATTTTACGTTAATAAACTTTTTTTGAAATCGGTTTTTATGCGATGGGACACCAGCGGGTGATTTAAGTGTGGGTGGTAGTAAGCAGGGGGAACCGATGGTGGTGGTGTAGACTAGGTGTTGTAACATTATTATGCAATGCGAAAGTTGCTGCCTGGTGACGGGTCCACAGGGTGAGGGCGAAGGCACCACCCCACACAGAGTATAGCTCTGCTCCACCCACGCCCCCCGCTCTATCGACCTGCGCAAGCATCCGGCCCGTTACTGCTAGGGGCTCGTCGACCGACCCAACCGAATTGTACTTTTCTATCCCCTCACTTCTAGCGCACATCGAATCATTTCATTCAATAAAAAAGCGCCTTCGTACTGTCGCATTAACGCATTTTGATTTTTATTAAATAAAGGAGAATAATACGTGGTCATTTAAAGCTAGTTAATTGGTTTGACGACTAATTACCTTGTTTATTTAATTGTATTACGATTAATATAGGTACGAATCTGAATAAAAAAAAGCCAAAGTTTGATTGGTTGTTGACACATGGTAAAGAAAGGTTTTAGATGATAGCCGATAGCGTAACTGAAGCTACGGACAAAAGCTAGTAACATACAAATACCCAGTCTTTTTATTGCTAGGTTTGTAATTAATTTCTATGCACCGATGCGCAGTGCATACCACACCACAGTATGTTGCTGCAAACATAAATTACATGACCCATTGGTAAATTTGCGAAATAACATTGCAAAAGTTACATGGTGAAAGTCTGTATACTCCAATTACTTTCTGGACCAGTGTGTAAGGAACTTGTTTGGCAAAATGACTAATGCACTTTTAAAATGTTTTTCTTATTACGACTGCACGCAGCAGCAGCAGACGACATGTTGCAGCGACACTACTGGTTTCTACGTATTTCTATGAAATTCCCTCCGTAGTTAGCGACATGAAGCTAGCGACGCGTCGTCGAGCGGCAGACGGTAGTGTCACAATATAAATATGGACAGTACGGAAACTGCCTACAAACGCTCGAAACCGCACACTCACACAAACATGCGCATCGACAGGGCCAGCTAGCGAACATCGCAGTGCTCTCAGTTGTGCGTGCCGCGCCGAGACGAGTGATTAGTTTACGTAAAAGTTTTTTTTTGAAATTAATATCCTCCAATCTTTTTTAAATGCCGGGAACGTATACGGGTGTTTGAACTCGGCGAAAAAACCGGAGATATTGTATTTTAAACTTCCTACTAATTTTGAAAGGTAAGAATGATTTTTGTTATCGAATTATGGGCGTTCAGTTTCTGTAAAAAAAAAATGAAATTAAAATATCTCGAAAACGGAGCGTCCTAGACAAAAAAGGACCAAAATTTTGACCCCCCTCTGCCACCCCGTGATATTTAAGTGAGAATCACATAACACCAAAAAAATTTTTTTTTTTACACTGGTCCAACTTTACTAAATAATAACATTAAATAACATTTTATTAGTCTAAAACTGTGCAGTATGAAAAAAATTGAAATTGAAATATCTCGAAAACGGAGCTTCCTAGACAAAAAAGGACCAAAATTTTGACCCCCCTCTGCCACCCACGTGATAATTAAGTGAGAATCAATTAACACCAAAAAAATTTTTTTTTTACACTGGTCCAACTTTACTTAATAATAACATTAAATAACATTTTATTAGTCTAAAACTGTGTGATATGAAGGAAAGTTCATTGATAATAATAATTTATAATAATATATTCGTTCTTAATATTAATAATATGTTAATTATTTATAGCAGAATTGCACATCACTAGTTGTAGTAAGCTAGGTAGTTCAATTCGATTCATTGCTCACAACAGAATAAAAATATTTAAGAAAAAAAAAACAATATCATCAACATTAAAAGGGACAACCCTATGGCTTCAATGGAGCGTAGGTAGTTATCGCATCAACTAGGCTTAGTTTCGGTACTGTCCATATTTATACTGTGGTAGTGTCGTCCGACCGCAGATCAGTAGTGCCCATAGATAACAGAAACAACAGGAGATATGCCCTTTAGTGAAACGACATGACTCAACGACGTGTCGTGCGTGACGACATGAAGCGACGACATGTCGTCTGCTGCTGCTGCGTGCACTGCCCACCAGAGACTAAAGAGCAGTAACAGCCCTTTTGTGATTTTTCGTTTTATTAGTGATTCTGAAAGCGGGTTTCTTAAGCTTTCTATTGAATTAACTTACTTATTTCTAAGACTATTAGAATGGTTTTTATTTAACAGTTTTCACTTACTGCAAACGAAAAAAATTAACAATTTGGCGTGATTTCCCAACTAAAATACAGTATAAATTATACTGCAGATTAAATTTTAAGGTTTCATAACTAAAATGCAGTAAGCAATATAATTTTACAGTTCTTTAGATAGTTTTATATTTCTGGAAAAAAATTAAAAAAAAAATTAATACGCAGTAAAATTTACCGCCATACAAGCTATTTTTACTGCAAATTAAGAAAATACAATTTATTGTCACGAACTCCCAACTAAAATGCAGTAAAATCAAAGCTTGTCGCATTTTAGTTGTGAATACTTAACATTCTTTTATCATTATAAACTGACTAACACGCAGTAAAATACAGCATTACTGCAGATTAGTTTGGATAGCATAATGACACAGATATGATTATTCCTAGCTAAAGTGCAGTTAATGTTAATATTAAGAGAAAACTGTCAAAGGAGGTTGTGCATTCTGCGCAGGGTCCTTTATTAATTAGATGTTTTTTTTTATTTTTGATATGTAAATTTTACATAAGTGAGTTGAATTATTGTGATTAAATAATAAGAAATAAACGGTCTTTAAAATGTGAACTAGCTATTTTTCTTACTGCACTAGTAAATTGAACACTTTTTTCTTAAAAAACTAACTAAAATGCAGTATTTTTTTGACCTTACTGCATGTTAGTTGGGTTTCTTGACAAAATAACTGATCCAAACGCAGTAATAGGGCTTTTTGCTGCATTTTACTAAGTTTAAAATGGTATTTTTTACAAAAAAGGCTATGCAGTAATAGTCACCAAAAAGAATAAATGGCCATAATAAATTCAGTTATTAAGATATATTTTTTTTTATTGCTTTAACGTGTGAACCTATGCCTTTACAACCTTTCTGCATTCAAATTTTTTTGCTTATACATTCTGTTGATTTTTTAAAATCAATTCTTAACTTTAAATGCGTTTTACTCGAAATCGTGATTTTGCTGTTACTGCACTTTAGTGTATGGTGGGCAGTGCAGTCGGCTACCAACTTGTACAGTGCGATCAAATTATCTTGGCAGCTCCGAACTTCGTGCAGGTCATTTTGTTACAACGAATGTATAAAAGTGTTATGATATTTATTTTATTTGTATTTCTCACTGTTTAAATTAGATATTTTCTGATCGTTTAAGTATTGGTTTATCTGGCAATAACAGTTTTATTCCCAAGTTTACATGAGTAAAATTTCGCAAAGCCTATGTTCAGAGCTGCCAAGATAATTTGATCGCACTGTATCTTTAGGGAAAATAAATTAATATTCCTAGACTCTTCGATCAATAATAGTACTAGATTAAGCATCAGGAACAAAACTAAGTCGCTCAAGTGGCCACGTTTGCACACACGTAAACATCTACATAACATCTTAGAAAAAAGTTCAATACTATTAACAACTTCAGATAATTATAAACCTTAACACTTAAACATAACGTTTAATTATCATTGTAAAGTATATTTATTTAAGCCCTTTCATCGGAGAAAGATTAGAAGCAAAACATTTTAAATGTCGCTCCAAAATAAAAAGTCATCAGTACAAAAATATTCATTCTAAAATGAAACTTAAACTCTAAGCAATACGGTTAAAAGCATTTTGTGTACAATGTCGTGCTTATTCTATTGCGGAACTAGCGTTCCCTGCTCAAGAACATGATACAATAGTTGGTGCGTTGTAGCAAACATTGGCCAAACAATTATAATATTCGCTGATTTAATTATATTTATAGTTTATTTATGTTTAAATATTATGAAAAAGCACATGATGATATTAAATTACCGAAAAAAAGATATTCCTTCCAAAACCTTGGTGTTACGGTGGTTATTTACGCAGTTTTTGAACGCATACTGCGGTATTTTGACGTCTTAATGTTGGCTATGATTGGACCATACTAATTTGAAATAAGACCACAAATACGTTTGTGGTCTTATATTTCGGGCCGTTTTTGAAGCGCTTATCGGGAATCTAGTACATTATTGATCTAAGCCTAGACTTGACAAGTTTTACGTTTTGAACGAATAATAAATACTGCATCTTCAAAGAACGGACGGCACGGTTGGCGCAGTGGCTCAAGCAATGGACTGCTGCGCTGCGTGTCGCGGGTTCGATCCCCGCACGGAACAAATATTTGTACGGCCTACGGATAGTTGTTTCGGGTCTGGGTATTTGTGTATGTGAGTTTAAATGTTTGTGAACGCACCCACGATACAGGAGAAATTCCTAGTGTGGGGCAACGTTTTTTTTTAAAAATTAAAACAAAAGAATACGTCGAAAAATAATCTCACTAATCTATTGGCTTCAAACGAAAAGTACTAAATTACTAATACGTGTGGAGATTGCAAAATAAAATAATGCCATAGGTTAAAAATATCAGACACGGCCAAAAAGCCTCGTACCAGGCAAAAACTAAAAATTAAGGATAGCATCATAAAATTTTTCCTAAATTTGAAAATGAGCAGGCAGTTAACTACTTCATTTCACCTATCCAAATCAATTTCGGCATGGGTATGTGAGCCTGCCAACCTTTTTTGTACACCCATTCAATAAAGATTTATTTACCTGAAGAAATCGCTAATTTTGGATATGAGAGGATGGAGATGTAAGAGGTCTGAATTATTATTTTTATATTGTGAATGTGAGGACCGTGTGGGTTTTTATGTAATTTTAGCGATTGTCTGACAGTTTGAGTACTATAACCCGTCGATGGACCGTTGTCGATACAGCGACCATCGATGTAGTGACTCGCGATGTTATGAACCAGACCCGAGCGTGTGTGGTAGGCGCATAACACAAAATTTCATCACAAGCTTTGCGATTTTGACTCCACCAATATTAATCGGGTCCAATCTTTATATGCATAGCTAGTTGATGTGTATGTTCATTTGAATTGCCCGATTAAACAAACTTATAATTTTATAGTCCAAGACTGTGGTAGCATTTCAGAACCAAGTTTAATTGAATTAATAAATCCATTCAGCAGTCTTCACTTGCTAAAGTAACAAGCAGTCAACTGGTTAGCTTTATCTCAGTCGCTTTCCCATGTTTGACGAACGTGACGGCCATGTGCGCTTTTCAGACTGCTTTTTCCTGAGCCAAATATGTCTCCTTTGTGCAATATGTTAAGGTTCATATCCATCCCATGGATGAGGTCACCTAGCTGCGGACATTGCAGACTAAGTCATCCTACCCAGTACCCATCGTTACGTCACAAGAAACGATTGAGATGTTCCCTAAATTTTGTTGAGTCGCTGACGGGTCCATATTGGCTCACCTAAAGTTCTTTATCCGAAATTGTTCTTCCTAACGATTTGTAATCCGAATGATCACTCTTCCTAAAATTTTTCATCCTAAAGTTTTCATTCATACTATTTGTAGTCCTACCGACGATGTTCATAACACTCATGTTTCCGAAAATTGGAATTCATAATATCATTAGTGTAAATATATTTAAACTCCTACTGTTTTTTATCCTAACGCTTTTATTCCTAAACATAATTACCATAATATTTTCACTCTTAAAACTGTTTAGAATGATTAAAGGTCGTTTCACTGATTTTTGTCTTGAAATAAAATAAATGAATGAAATTCAGGTCAGAGTGTCGTCTTGGGGGCACTATGAAAAAAATACTTAGAAAAATTTCGCGACCAATTTCGAGGTAGCGCTCGCCGGCCGCTGCCGCGGCACCGCTCGCTTCGCTCGCTCGGCTCGCGCGTAGTTGGTCACGGTTCTAACCTAACCTAACCTAACCTATGGATATCTTTGCATAGTATATAAGGTCCCATTAAAATAGGTGGACAAATTTTAACACAGCGTTTAGTAAGCCTAACTAAAGACATCTAAACAAAAAAAAAACACTATATAAAGTAATTTTATTTTGACTTAAAATAATAAATTGCCGGCACTCTAGAACAAACTCATCCTATAAAAGTAGGTATTTTATTTCTTATTCTTATATTTTTTTTTGCTATTGTCCTTATTTTAGCGGTCTGAATGATTTCTAAAATTTTGTCCACCTATTTTAATGGGACCTTTTATAATACTGATTATTATGAATAAAAAGTAATATAAACAAAAAAAAGATATGTTTTTGAATAATAGTGTAAAAGATGGTTATGTTGAGAAAATATAGGAAAACAAATAATAGTGTAATAGATGTTTATTGCTGCAGACATTATGAAGTCGAATGCTTCGGAATTAAAACATTAGAGACAGAGAAGTTAGGAATTGCGATTGTTAGGATGAAAAATGTTAGGAAGAACATTTTCGGATTTCCAATTATCGGAGTTGAAATTTTAGGTGAACTTTGGCGCACCCGTCGCTGACATTATATTGTCACTTCTAAGCTTCTAACTCGACCTGAAATATCTATACCTACTAAACAATAAAAACTGGCCAAGTGCTAGTCGGACTTGCACATGCAGGGTTCTGTACCATCGTAGTAGGGAAAACCCCTCTTTAATTTGTATTATTTTTTATTATATCAGCCACAGAAGCTTGTTTTTCATTTTATGTGCTCTTGTTTCTTGTATGTGCTATATGTCCTAAAATGTTCAACCATTTTTTTTTTATGTTTCCTTTATTTATGCTGTAAGACCTTGTTTTTTTGGCAAATTTCGTGATTCTAGGTGAACGGGAACTACCATAATTATAGGTTTTCAACCCAAAACCTATAGGGTACTTCCGGTTGCCCTAGAATGGCAATCAATTTTGGTTAAAAGGTCTTGCTGCACAAGTAAAGGGAAAGGCCGAAAAATAAAAAAGTTGAAAATTAAGGGAAATTTTGGTACTTCTAAGTTTTCGCGAAAATCTAAATTTGCGCATTTATATCTTTTTATCGTGATGACTCAGGACATTTATAATGAATACATCTAATAGGGACTATAGACCTCAATATCTGGTATAAATTTCAACTTGATAGGTCCACCCGTTTTTGAGGAAATCGGTGGTCACAGACGAACAATAGAGTGATCTTAAAAGGATTCCTTTTATTACCTTTTGAGATACGGAACCTTAAAATGGCGCGTAGAAGTACACTTAACACTAGAAAGACCACAGGTTACCTTTGATACAAGACTTGAGGGTACTTAGAAAAAGGGCACGCCTCGATAGTGGCGGTAAGTCCCCTCTTTGAGGAGTGGCTAGAGAGGAGCCATGACGGCGCCCTCACCTTCCGTCTGACGCAGGTCCTCACCGGACATGGATGTTTCAGGAGGTACCTGTACCGAATCAGGCGGGAGGAAACGCCCGGATGCTTCCACTGCGAGGATCGACCGGAGGACACGGTGGACCACACTGTGGAGGTGTGCCCTGCTTGGGCGGAGCCCCGCCGTGTTCTCGTAGCGGCGATCGGCGGCGGCGACCTCTCGCGTCCGGCCCTGGTGCAAGCCATGGTCCGGGGCGAAGAGGAATGGGACGCCGTCGCCTCCTTCTGCGAAGCAGTGATGCTAGCGAAGGAGGCGGCGGAACGAGAGAGGGAGAGAACCTCTCGTCCCAGCCGCCGCGGAAGGCGCTCCGGGTGTCGGGGGTCACGTGATGGCTTCCGGCCACCGTAGACGCGGGCCTGTGGACGGTGAGTAATGGGCTAGCTCGCCGTCCGGCCGTCGTCATGACGGCAACAGACCGTGTCGACGGCAACGGCGCGTTCGTGTTCCACGCGCGCCTCAAAGAGATGTCAGCAAGGAGGGGCCCGCAAGGGCCGACGCCCGTCGGGGCTGCGGATTATCGAAAGAGATGACGTGGCCTCGGCACAAGGGCGAAGAAGGAACATCGGTTGGTTTTTAGTCTGACACTCCCCTTCGCTCTGCACAAGAGCGGGGGGGGGGGGGTTATTTGATGATTTTCCAGTTTCCACCCACCAAAAAAAAAATATTATAAAAAGGGTAGGTACTTAGAAATATCTTGTTTACATCATCGCTCAATATAATTATATTGTTGTGCCTAGTGTGTGTGAGAGCTGGTACTCGTAGATGGCCCATGCACATATTTTATATAGAATAGGTATTATAAAATATCCTTTAATACACCTAACAATAATTTGACATCATGGTCAATGGATATCCCGCAGGGATATCCTAACGTCAATATGATGATCTTGGTATTTCTAGGTAGGGCACGAATACCGGTCTTTCTAGTGTTAAAGTGTTACCGAAGTTAATGAAAAAAAAAACACTCAAAAACTTGTCATAAATTCACAATATGTAGATAAATTATATTCATATGCAACTTAAATATATGTCTTACTTCGATTGTTAAAAGTTTACCTAACCTCGGAACAAAATAAATAAAATATACAAAAGGCACAACAACGATTGATTGAAGTAGCAGCTATTCAGAAAGTAGATGACGTCACCGACCCGGTATCTCCCTTCCCCTCCCTCTCCGCGCCACAACGCTCATTTTTCCT
The DNA here is from genome assembly GCA_949775195.1 of Diarsia dahlii. NCBI lineage: Eukaryota > Metazoa > Arthropoda > Insecta > Lepidoptera > Noctuidae > Diarsia > Diarsia dahlii. Next base: position 11,924,193 of record OX459211.1, on the reverse strand, counting down.
TGCCTGACTCGCCAGTATTACTTCGCCCCGGACCCCGCGCCTCCCCTCGTTGCCCCTCTTGCCTGCGTGTGCTATCACAAACACACGCGCAGTGTGTTGAGTCGAGTTTCACACGGAAACCGGCTACGGCATCGACTGCGGCCATGTTGTAAGAACCATAAAACTGGCAACGTCGCACCAGACATCGACCGATTTAATCTTGTTTGAATACATTTCTCAAAAGATACGTGCCTAGTTAAGTAGTAATTTAATTTCGGAATAAAGGATTTATGTGATGATTAAGAATTATCGAAGATTTTTCAGTAATAAATGTTTATGAAAACGTAGATGAAAACTCCCTAACTCTACGAATTACCTATCTATACTAAAGAATAACAGGATAGAAATACCTACCTACCATAAAATTGATCAACGGGTTTTTGTTAATAATTATAATAAAATATACATCGATATAAAACCTAAAAGTAATACCAGCTAACCTACTTTAGCGTTGGTATATTTTATTTAGAATAGTATAAATGTGCCCATACTTAATACATTTTGAGCTGCGTGATAATAATAACAGTAAGTTGTTATCCATATTATTTATATTAGGTACGTAATGAATCGTGTTCGCGACCATAGTACGATAGAGAGAATGGGGAGGCAAACGGCGGTATGGCAACAACGCTTATCTTTTATACGTGTATTGTGTGAACCGTGATCAGAACGGCAACAGCGCGTTTTATAGCTGCTGGCCTGCTCACTCTCGTGTCATGCTGACGCGCACCGCTGCTCGTCCGGTTAGTTGTTTATTTTTTGAATATAGTTGCCTCTTCATTATACTGCCATTTTAAATTTTAATGTATTGCTGCCAAATACCAGTAATTACTTGTTTTGCTTTTATTGCATGATGTTGATAGTAGTAGTAGATTCATTTCAACGTCTTCGTTGTTTTCCCATAACAAAAATCATACCGTTCAAACATCACCTGGAGCCAAAATTTACTTTGAAACTAACATAATTTTAATTACATTGAACTCTCATTAAAACTAAAATAGAACGTTAGGGTTTTTGGTGTGAGATATGTAGTTTATAATGTATTCCTTAATAGTTATAATTCATTTCTTACATTATTATGTTACATTGTTACATCGTCATGTTGAACAGAAGGGGGAGTATCATAGGTTTTCCATAACTAATCAACATAATTAACATAGAAATAATCGCAATAATTATTTAAGAATCTTTATCTAACTTCGATCGGCTGTATCTGTATCTCCGTTTATATGAGGCTTGAAAATCTGATTCACTAACGATTTCTTAGGAAATTTACTGTTTTTCAAGTTTGTCATCTACTATGGTTCACAAAGGTGCTTAGTTTAACATGTATAATTACTGCATAACAAGCTAGAAAGAGGGAAGGGAGGCCTTTACCCTGCAGTGGGACACAAATGGCTAGTAATAAAATCTATACTAATATTATAAAGCTGAAGAGTTTGTTTGTTTGTTTGAACGCGGTAAACTCAGAAACTGCTGGTTGGAATTGAAAAATTCTTTTTGTGTTGGATAGTCCATTTATCGAGGAAGGCTTTAGGCTATATAATATCACGCTACGGCTAATAGGAGCGGAGCATAAATGAAAAATGTTACAAAAACGGGAAAAGGTATTTCCTTTTTGAGAGCTTCAGCTGCGTGCGCTGCGAAAACGGTTTAAGTTACGCTAATATCATGTACTAGTTGACCCACGCAACTTCGTCTGCGTCACATAAATATAGCTATAACCTTTCTCGATATATCGACTATCCGACATAAAAAGCTAAATCGTAACAAACAAAAAATCTTATCTTTCCTCTTTATTAAAATACATAGTTAAAAAATAAAAATAAATTTTTGCAAAGCTTGTTTAACCCATATGGTATTAATCTATATCTAAATAAAAGTGTTTGTTAGAACGGAAATTTAATATAGAATATTTAATAATAATAATAATAAGCCCCCTAAAACAACCACACGTCCTGATTGAACATCTAATCACGTGGGGGGCGGACACACGATTGAAAAATTACTGGCGTGGCTAACGTGGCTCTGGAAACCCATTCAACATGGAGACTAGGTCAAAGAAAGTACGTATAGGACCGCTTCCCGAGGGTAATCGTCGGGGCACACCTGGGGCCGATGCTGGGTGTCTCAGCATACGATCCATCGGTGGTGGGGGACTGAACAGGCGGGTTCTCCCCGATAAAAATACTACAGCCGAACCGTCAGATAGACTTGACAATAACAGTAGAGCAGTTACACCCGACTTGGCTGTTTCGCAGGCGGCGTCAGCTACTCAGCCTGCGACCACTTTGGCGGGAAAACCCAGAGTGCGCATGAAATGGACTGAAAATATGAACATATTCATCATGCGCACTTACTATCACATTACCAAACTTGAAGAGGACAGAACTATGTACTGCACACAATTACACGAAAAATTTAAAATACAATACAATTAGACTTAGACAATAATTTCGCTGCAGTACAGAATAATTTACCTTTACAAACAAATAACTAGAATCTCACCTTGGTTTACACCCGTGAGATTCTTAAAATACCAGGTATTAACCTGAGAAAACGAAAGTTTAAAACCACAATAATAATAATATTCCACAACTATCACACAACGCCATCTAGTCCCAAGCTAAGCAGAGCTTGTGTTATGGGTACTAGACAACTGATAAACATACTTATATATTTCTAAATACATACATATTATAGATATGATATTTGTGCCCTTTACTCTATACAGTTTAAACAAATATCTTAGAAGATATCGCAATGTAAAAATATCCGCGCGGCAAAATATTTCGCGTTCGCTGGCCTCCGGGAAATTCAAAATATTTACTGCATCATAATGTTTACAAGTATAGAGTGTTATAGTATATTTAATTTAACAGTAAGAGATACCTATAGTAATTCACACTTTAATATAATCTAAGCTAATCTGAACTATTTTATTAAAGAGGAAAGATAAGATTTTTTGTTTGTTACGATTTAGCTTAATTTATGTCGGATAGTCGATATCGAGAAAGGTTATAAGCTATATTTATGTGACGCAGACGAAGTTGCGTGGGTCAGCTAGTAAATAATAAAGCTAGAAAGAATAATATAAAAAAATTAAAATGAAAACAAACCGACTAGCCGTGTTTGGCTATGAAATCCCAGAAAACAAAACCGTTATGACAGGTCAGATTTACAGATGCTGATTTATTCATATAAAATATTGGCGTTTGGTATAATTATTTATCACTCATCTAATTACATCACGTGCGCGAGCGAGAAAGAAATACATTCCGCCATCTATGCGAGATGGCATCAAAGTTGTCACACGATATTTTCGTCAATATTTTAAACATGGTTCACTTGCAATTGCATTACAGACTTGCAGTAAATATGCTGAACTTTTAGACCTTGTTACCTCGGGTTTCAGTTGTCTGCAAATCAACGGGTTGGAAGCACGTTCAATAACGCACCGCTTTGGCCGCCCTTGCTCTTTCTCATCTCATACCATGTACCGCACACGCCGTCATTGACTACCAAGCAAACCTATCAGTGATACATTCTAATCGCAGTTAACCCACTAACTTTGTAGCAATAATTGAATTCGCCAAGGTAACCTTTTCTATTTGCAGGACAGTAAGAGTTTGTGTATCAAAGTCATAAGTGCAATTTTATGAAATAATGTGATTTGAGACTAAATTCTTTAAACATAGATACCTATTTGTTACGGTCGCGAATCATATTTTGTTTGAGATGCTACCTGACACTGACCCGCAAATTGTAAAAGGTGTTAGAAAAACGATATTGTTAGGAATCAGAAGTGAAATACGTGATCAAAATAAACAATGTTTAATATCGTTTAGATTACACTTTTACAAAAATATCACGACAAACATTTTAAACAATAATCAAATAGAAATAGCACTAGCAAAATGGAATAATCAGTACACGAGCAAAAACATAAACCAAAAATAGCGAAGCACACGATAATAGTCGGGTAGCAAGTCCTTTCCGAGCGCCGTCCAAGCAAAAAGTGACCGTTGCAACGCCGCTCGCCTCGTTTTATGAACTTCAGTCGGTTGCCACACGACGACCGTACGCTAACCGGACGGCTACTGGCCGATGGCGTGACTTTGAGCCAACACGGCCTCTCCTGACGCTCTGACGTCCTCGTCAGCTTCCAACAAGGCGGCTGAGTCTTCGCTGTCTCCTTGATAGCGTGTCTCACACAACGCCAGGGGGGCGTGCTGGCACCGTGGAGTGCCGCACACAACTGCGCCAGTACGGCGCGCTGGCACCGTGGAGTGCCGCACACAACTGCGCCTGTGGGGCGCGCTGGCACCGTGGAGTGCCGCACACAACTGCGCCAGTACGGTGCGCTGGCACCGTGGAGTGCCGCACACAACTGCGCCTGTGGGGCGCGCTGGCACCGTGGAGTGCCGCACACAACTGCGCCAGTACGGTGCGCTGGCACCGTGGAGTGCCGCACACAACTGCGCCTGTGGGGCGCGCTGGCAGCCTGGAGCGACGCGCTTAACACGTCAGTAGCGCGCTTGCAGCCTGGAGCGACGCGCTTAACACGTCAGTAGGGCGCGCAGTCGGCCTGCAGCGACGCGCTTAACACGTCAGTAGCGCGCTGGCAGCCTGGAGCGACGCGCTGTACATGCCAGTAGGGCGCGCAGTCGGCCTGCAGCGACGCGCTCGGCAACGCCAGTAGGGCGCGCAGTCGCCTTGCAGCGACGCGCTCAGCAACGCCAGTAGGGCGCGCAGTCGCCTTGCAGCGACGCGCTCAGCAACGCCAGAAGGGCGCGCAGTCGCCTTGCAGCGACGCGCTCAGCAACGCCAGTAGGGCGCGCAGTCGGCTTGCAGCGCGTGCGACGCGCTCGGCCTGCAGCGAGGCGCTGGGCTTCAGCGAGGCGCTCGGCCTGCAGCGAGGCGCTCGGCCTGCAGCGAGGCGCTCGGCCTGCAGCAGCGAGGCGCTCGGCCTGCAGCGAGGCGCTCAGCAACGCCAGTAGGGCGCGCAGTCGCCTTGCAGCGCCGTGCACGTTCATGGCATCACTGTGGCAAAGCCCTGGTAACCACTGCTAAGGCCAAGCAGCGTTGCGTTGCGTCCAAACACACGCCACACATCCTTGTGTAATGGTTAGGTACTCTGCAAACAAACAAATTTACAATTACAACAGAATTTTGTTCCGCTCGATCACTCCTGACCAAACTTTAGTTCCATTGGGTGGCACCAAATTCGACTCTCATTAATTAAATCAAATGTACTGGAAATTATCGAAAATACAACACTCAACTACCTTGAGTCATCATTATACCATAGTCGTTCACACCAACCTTAAAAATTCTATTGCAACAAAAACTGCTGAAATCATCGAGTAAAACCTTTAACACCAAGGTTCTCTAACCGAGTAGTACAACAAGAGAGTAATCTCATTCATTAAGGAACATTCAAGTCGAGAATCAAATTCAAAGAAACATTCACCAAATAAAACTTGTCACAAGAATACCAATAGGCACATAGGGATGTATAAGCACATTGTTAGCATATCACACAGACTTCTTCCAAAACACTGTAGGCATAGGCTCCAAGTTTGCATACCCCTCAGATGTCGACTTCCACACACACTGTAGGCATAGGCTCCAAGTTTGCATACCCCTCAGATGTCGACTTCCACACACACTGTAGGCATAGGCTCCAAGTTTGCATACCCCTCAGATGTCGACTTCCACACACACTGTAGGCATAGGCTCCAAGTTTGCATACCCCTCAGATGTCGACTTCCACACACACTGTAGGCATAGGCTCCAAGTTTGCATACCCCTCAGTGGCTGTTGACATAGACACATTGTTAGCGTAAGACTTTCACACACGCAGCTGAGGCCACCAAACCACACGTTCTTATGTTATGGTTACTCTGCAAAGAGACAAATCTACGACAGAATTTTGTTCCACTCGGTCACTCCTGACCAAACATTCATTAGGTCCCACTATCGTTGATAAAATCAAACGTGGCTAAACTGGAAACTATCGAAAATACAACAATCAACCACCCTGGGTCATGTACCATTGTCGTTTAAATCAATCTTAAAAACATTATTGCGTCAAAAAAATGCCAGGTTCACAAAAATCATCGAGTAAAACTACAGATCTCTAACTGACTAGTAAACAAGTCGATCTCCCGTGTGTATCACCATTTGACTTCACACTACGGTCTTTCCGGACCCTGACCTCAACCAGAGCTAAACGCACAAAATACAACAAACACACCCACTGTCTACTCGAGTTTCCTCAAAAACCTTCAATTTTAATCGGACTACGACTACACAATAATTACTGGTACTGTCTAACACAATACAGCCGATAGAATCTCTTGGCTTGCAACCACAACTTTACTTCATCAAAATTCTTATAAGCATCAACTGATACGTAACTCATTGGCATCCTTCTTAGCCTATCATGTGTATTAGGCAACTTACTTCTTTAATAAAGCAAAACTTATCAGACTTTACAGTGCACCTGTATACGGCCTACGTCTTCACACGAAAACAAGTCAACTGATCATATTGCGTAGGGGTTTGCATTTACGCAGACCATGATTATTTAAGTTTGATTTGCCAACAACTGCACTTTTGGGTTTCAAATATACGGAAAACAAGACTTTTGACTGTATTTTGTTTAGCATCAGATATACCACAAATCACAACGTTGCCCCACAACAGGAATTTCTCCTGTATCGTGGGTACCTTCACAAATATTTTAAACTCACTTACACAAGTACCCGACTTTAAAAAAAAACTAACTAGGTCATACAGATACTTGTACTCATAACGTCATTATAGCACAGTGACCATATCGACTTCACGCGGACACAATGACCGAAATTCGTGTTTAAAATGAGTCCACGTGCTGTTATTGGTCAACCAATCGTTAAGCGACGTATTAGCACCACCATGTAAATAACCACCAATGCGTCCGAGGCATTGCCAATCACCCCAGTGACCTTATAAACATACACATAACATCACGCCTGCAATCCCCGAAGGGTTAGGCAGAGGTACCCAGTATACCCACATTTCGCCAGCTATGTTAAGACATAAGCTTAACCATGTAAATAACCACCAATGCGTCCGAGGCATTGCCAATCACCCCAGTGACCTTATAAACACACACATAACATCACGCCTGCAATCCCCGAAGGGTTAGGCACAGGTACCCAGTATACCCACATTTCGCCAATTATGTTAAGACATAAGCTTAACCATGTAATAGGGGTGAGCCCATTGTCACCAACAGGGCACAAATCCAGAAAATAACACTTTGCCCGACCCGGGAATCGAACCCAGAACCTTCATGCTCATTAGTCGCGCTTGCGACTAATAAATCAACGAAATATTAAAATTAAATGGTTCGATCTTACTTGTATCAGGAACGAAAGTAAACCAACAATCCTGTCCGGAGCGTCGCCTCAACCGCGAGAGCGGTTACACAGGACTTCGCGTCCTCACGCGGCTCCTACGACAATCTCGTTCGCGCTTGGAACGGCGATCGGATCCCGAAACTTGCTACGTACGTGACCTTCCACTCCGCTTATGGTGGCTACAAGATCGCTTAGAACGAGAGGCAATAGTTTTTGAACGCGAACAACTCGATCTATCCATTGCCAACTACTACCGGCTTTTATCTAAAATTAAAAGCCTGAAAACTAGTTTTTAACTTGTGGGCGCAAACGATCTTTATCCCACTTCTGATGTTAGGAATCAGAAGTGAAATACGTGATCAAAATAAACAATGTTTAATATCGTTTAGATTACACTTTTACAAAAATATCACGACAAACATTTTAAACAATAATCAAATAGAAATAGCACTAGCAAAATGGAATAATCAGTACACGAGCAAAAACATAAACCAAAAATAGCGAAGCACACGATAATAGTCGGGTAGCAAGTCCTTTCCGAGCGCCGTCCAAGCAAAAAGTGACCGTTGCAACGCCGCTCGCCTCGTTTTATGAACTTCAGTCGGTTGCCACACGACGACCGTACGCTAACCGGACGGCTACTGGCCGATGGCGTGACTTTGAGCCAACAATATTTTATCAGGAGTGCTGGGCTCATTGGTGCTGGGTGTCTAAAATGGCCACTTTAGCAGATCATAATATGAATTGAATTAAAAAGTGTAAAATTGACCTTTCATAACAGTAACTGCGTCTGTGACCATTTACGACAAAAACTTTTTAACAAAAAATAAAATCGACTTTGACTGGCCTGTTGGTCTAGTGGTTAGTGACCCTAACTGCTATGCCGGAGGTCGTGGGTTCGATTCCCACCCAGGACAAATGTTTGTGTGATGAGCACGATCATTTGTTCTGTGTCTGGGTGTAATTTATCTATAATATGTATGTATTTAGAAATATATAAGTATGTTTATCAGTTGTCTAGTACCCATAACACAAGCTCTGCTTAGCTTGGGACTAGATGGCGTTGTGTGATAGTTGTGGAATATTATTATTATTATTATTATATTACTTTAAAAAAACAAACACAAAAAAGTGAAAAATAAACTTTAGAAGAAAAATCAGTTTCTGAAGTCGGTGACTTTTGTTTGTTTGATTTCATTTTTTTGCCACCGACTTCAGAACTAAACTGATTTTTCTTCTAAAGTTTATTTTTCACTTTTTTGTGTTTGTTGTTTTGTAGTCGGTTTTATTTTTTGTTAATAAGTTTTTATTTTTCACTTTTTTGTGGTTCACATGTTATTGGGTCATAATGTGGACAATGTAGTTTTTTTTTTAGTTTTGTTGATTTTTTCAAAAACCGCTTGTCCGATTTCGATAAAAGTTATGGGACTATTTGAGAAGTATACCCTTTCCAACAAAAAAAGATTTTTTCAAATCGGTTAGCAAGTGACGAAGTTATGCCCGAACAAACATAAAAAAAAAACTTTCGATTTGAGAACCTCCTTCTTTTTTTAGAAGTCGGTTAAAAAAGATCATAAGTTTTTAAACTGACATGGTCACTGACACTACTATTAATATCATAAACGGGATCAAAATCAAACATGGTAAATATCCCGTTTATGATATTAATAGTAGTAATAGATCATAATAGGAAATACTATGAATTACGTTAATGGGGTTTTTAATGCAATTCATATGATCTGCTAAAGTGGTCATTAAAGACTCCCTAGCTCTTTTGCTATAGGTAATGTGATCACGCATTATACCGTGCTAATTTATTATGCAAAGCATGATTTATCAGGCCAAGGAAGCTCCTTTCTTTTTGAATTCTTTTTTTAAAAAAACGTTGCCCCCACACTAGGAATTTCTCCTGTATCGTGGGTGCGTTCACAAACATTTAAACTCACATACACAAATACCCAGACCCGGAACAACTATCTGTAGGTCTTACAAATATTTGTTCCGTGCGGGGATCGAACCCGCGACACGCAGCGCAGCAGTCCATTGCTTGAGCCACTGCGCCAAACGTGCCGTCATTGCTTGCTTCAATCAAAATCCGATCTGTAGAGGAACGGTGCGTTTTTGGGTCGTAGAAGACTGAAACCACCTCGCGCTTGAGAAGACATACGATGTATAGTCGGCCTCGTAAGTGCGTTCACTTTGACAAAACTTATGAATGTAAGTTCCTGATCTTTCTGTGTGGGCTGTCGAAACTAAGGTTTTACTTGTGTCCTGTGACGTTTCTCCTAAATAGTTGAGAAAATAATGGATCCCGAGGGAACAGAGGCTACGAATTCTCCATACAAATGTATTCCCCTTTTTTCTTTCTGAATAACTGTGTTGTAGACACGTCCTTGTCATTTCCTTTTTTCAGCTACTAATGAGTAAAGAAAATATGACCTTACGAAAATGCTCCATTTTTACGGCCGTTACTAGGTTCTACCAGTCAAATTCTAAATGTTTTCATTTAAGAAAAAGATAGAAACCTAGACACACTCAGGTATTTGTGTATGTGAGTTTAAATGTTTGTAAACGCACCCACGATACAGGAGAAATTCCTAGTGTGGGGCAACGTTTCATTATAAAAAAAAAAAAAAAACATTCTTTAAAAAATGTCAAAAATATATGAACCTGCTCAAGTTTCAAGGAGAAAAAGGGGGAAAACGAAGCGTCGATCTCGTAATTTTTTTTGAGTATGTCGAACTGAGCTGCAGTTGTCGCTATCGCACTCTACGGAGGCAGGCTTGACGCAGCGCGACGGCAATAGTTTCTTCAAAAACCTATTTTCTACCCTGTTCCCTGTTAACAGCCTGCGTTCCTCAATACCTGTTCTGTTGCAGTATTTAAAGGTGCTTTAAACTGTTAATATTTCCAGCCATCTCAAAAACATTTTGATGCTGATTAATATTAGGAATGATTGATGATAATTGGCAATAAGTTCGCCGTTATGGGACATAACATAACTGGCAAATGTGGGTGTATTAATGGGTGGGTACATCTCTGTTAAGTTAATTCCTTCGGGGATTACAGAGGTGATCTTATGTTATGTAACATAAAAATCTATATTCCGGCCACCTGATAAATAAAAAAAAAACGATATATTTAAATATATCTGAACTAGCATGGCTCATAACTTGGTCTTACACATCATCTGCCTAGCCTTTTCCCAACTATGTTGGGGTGGGTCGGCTTCCAGACTAACCGGATGTAAAATACTGGTATTCAACCAGTATTTTACATGGAGCGACTGCCTATCTGACCTTCACAAGCCAGTTAATACGATAGCCTTTTGGTAAGACTGGTTGTCAGACATGTCATCCGGGACCATCAGTTTAACGTGCTTTTAGAGGCATGGAGGAAACGTGAGAGTCAAAATGGCGGGTGTACCATAGCGAATCAAATTATACTACTTACCATAAAAATCTACCTAAAATGTACTATTCTGTACCTAGCTCTGAAAAATCTGTACCTCCTTCAGAACGGAGTTATTTCAGAATTAATATACACCCGCCATATTGACATCAAGATGGCGGGTGTTCTGTAATATTTTATTATTTAACAATTACTCATAAAATATAATTACACCAAGTTCTACATATAGTGGGAACATTATAGGCTGATGATGATGTTAATAAATCGCGTTTACATAAACACAAGATACGGTTGTAATATTTCTCAGGAACCATCCAGATGATCAAGTGGATTTTTGTTTTTACTTGAGGTACTTTATAGGTACAGATTTTTCAGAGCTAGGTACAGAATAGTACATTTTAGGTAGATTTTTATGGCAAGTAGTATAATTTGATTCGCTATGGTACACCCGCCATTTTGACTCTCACGAGGAAACTTGGTATGTAATGGGTGGTCCGGTGGTCCCATTGCACAGTAAGATAAATGCCTCGAAAATCTGACATCGCTTTTAAATTCTTCTAATCGATAGTATACACTGTTTTGAATGCTAGAGTATAACTCCCGTAATCGAATTCAACTTAGAACCAGAGCTATATTTTATTTTATTATTTTTATATTGTGAATTTGAGGACCATGTGGGTCTTTCTCTAATTTTAACTATTGTCTGGCAGTTTGAGTACTATAAGCGACCCACCCAAATGTCCTTTCTTTGGTATTGTTCGTCGTGACGTTGAGCTCCTTGAGTTATAAGTCGAGCTCCACGATAACTGACAAATGCTTGCACTGACTGGACGGGTCCACTCAAATCTGTGTGGTGCTTTATTCAAAAGACCATCTCAGACACTAATCTGCATGATCTTCATGTATTTTATTATTTTCATATTGTGAACGTGAGGACCGTGTGAGTTTTTATTTATTTTTAACGATTGTTTGGCAGTTTGAGTACTTTAAGCGACCCACCCAAATGTCCTTTCTTTGGTATTGTTCGTCGTGACGTTGATCTCCTTGAGTTATAAGTCGAGCTCCACGATAACTGACTGGACGGGTCCACTCAAATCTGTGTGGTGCTTTCTTCAAAAGACCATCTCAAACACTAATCTGCATAGTCTTCATGTGTGTATTATACCAAGATTATGTTTGTACCTTGAACATATTGTAAACCCAAACGATTTTAAAAGAGTGTCCATGAAGTTTCTTGCCATTCTTCTCATGAGACCAACGCTTTGGAATTGGCAACTACAGTACACTCACGAGTTATTATGCCTTGTGACTGGGACTGTAGCTTAGTTTATTTAGCTTCAGTAGTTCAGTAGTTTGCTGCCGCACTCGGAGAGCTTCAGTGGTTGTTTGGGCCGTCGCTTGGTAAGGGTTTTTGGCAGTTTTGTCATACAAAACTATGTCAGGCCTTTGCTGGGTGGCGGCTTGAGTAATCGTTGGATATCTCTGAGTGCCGCAGTTAGTTTAATTCGACTATTCAAAAGTGCCTGTTACTGGCCTACTTGAAATAAATATTTTTGACTTTGACTTTGACTTTAATGTTTAATTCTGGTTTTCCATAGAATTCAAAAGAATTGTTATAACTTATTATGTGTGTAACATTTTTGTGTTTTAATTACAGTATGCGATAAAGCCATTAAGATGTAATTTATAGCAAGTTACGTAATTTTTTCTGTAATTTTGAAATTATTTTTTTGCGCAAGTTCTAGAGGGTAGTATAATTTTATTTTTGCACACATTATTGTTTAGTGTTAGGTCAACCTGTCGGTAAAATATCAAATGTATAACACGAAGGAATTCGGATTTTTCGAGTTCAGTATTTTTTTTGTTGGGTCATCACACTAATCAAAAATCTATAGTCAAAATTTTTTAAGTCTTATTTTTAAGATTTAATTTAACGTTACGTAATTTTTTCTGTTATTTTGAAATTATTTTTTTCTCAGAATTATCAGAGAAAATTTTTAAACCCATAGAATCTACATAATTATCTTCGATTTCATGATAGATTTGCATCTGTTTTTTTTTATAGTTAATGGTACAGTTCTGAAGACAATTTTAAGATAAATATAAGGTGCTACTTGCAAAAGATGTCCGAGGGAAAAAATAAAAAGCAAAAAAAAAAAATAGTCATATTTCAGCTATAATAGTTCAGCTTATAGAATACCTTGTATCTAATGTCAATAAACTTGAAAAACAAATGTTCAAATATATTTATCACATCGTTGATTTTTGAGTTTTTATGAAAATCCAGAAAAATCGAATAAAAATTATAACTCTATTTAGAAGCATATATTTTGAGATCTGGGAGTTCTTCTCTCGCATTCAAAACAAAGCTTACTATCGATAGAAGCATAAAAAAGTGATGTCCGATTTTCGTGGCTTTTATCATACTGTATATTGTACTCAAATGTCGATCTTTACCTTCAAATATCTCGATAACGTGACACTTTGGGGTACCATGTAACAATTACAACACATTTTTCGTTCGCCTAGGTGCTTTTTACCCATACATGTAATATACCAATTTCATCGTGGGCCGTAATTACTAAAAAAAAAAGTGTTGGTGGGTCGATATGCCAGCTTCCATACAAATAAGTTCAAACCTTTTCATCGGCAACAACAACCAATCCATCTTTGTTTACATTTCTAGCTTTGTGTATTCCAGTTTCCACGTTTCACAACTCAGATTGCTGATTTTGGGTCTGTCTCCACCGATCCCGGGATCCGATTTGACGTTACACGGATCCCGGCGATTTGTCTCCACGGATCCCGGGATCCGTTTCTACAAAAAAAATAATTAAATTTTTTGTCCACGGATCCCGGGATCCGTGGCTACAAGAAATAAAAAATAAAAATGTAGAAACGGATCCCGCGTAGGTACAGAGTTAAGAAGTTAAGCATAATATTTTTCGAAACTGGTTTTCTATTTTCTACTTTCAAACGAAAATAAGTTATAATTTAAAATTATAAGGATTGGTCTAGTAAAGTCTCACAAACTACCAGGAATCCAGAAACATGAAGGAGGTATTGTCAATATTCTTAATATGAATCTCATAATCAAATCTATAAATCTATATACCTTTCTAATACCATGCAGCTTTTTTTTTTACCTGGATAGTAAAGTCTTCGAAACTACCAGGACAACAGAATGGTGTCAGTCATGAAAAAAAAAGTATAAGATAAAATAAAAGGACCTTTTATAAAAAAAAAACTACCAGGAGGCCATAAATGAAGGAGGTATTGTATATTGTTAATAGGAATCTTTCTAATACAATGTTTTTTTTTCCATTAGTCTTCGAAACTACCAGCAGGTACACCAGAACGCTGAAGTATAGCTCCCGACACGTAACTTGGCAAGGTTTCGAAATTCGAATTTAAAGTTCGCGCATCGTCAAACGAAAAAAGATCACTTCTTTTCGTTTGAAAATCTGATTTAAATCAGTTAGGAAAACCAGTTTCGAAAAATATTATGATTAACTTCTTAAATCTGTACCTACGCGGGATCCGTTTCTACATTTTTATTTTTTATTTCTTGTAGCCACGGATCCCGGGATCCGTGGACAAAAAATTTAATTATTTTTTTTGTAGAAACGGATCCCGGGATCCGTGGAGACAAATCGCCGGGATCCGTGTAACGTCAAATCGGATCCCGGGATCGGTGGAGACAGACCCCTGATTTTCCTTCATTATCATACATTAGACTTGATTGGACCATAATATCTTTAATTCATAAACGCAGCTAACTTTCGAGCCGCCATTAAGTTTGAACCGAACTATACAGAGCTAGCTAATAAATATTGCTTTAATTTCGATTCTCATTCAATCTGCCGGCAATACATAAAAATGCGCTGACTACTAAAAAAATATGGCTAAAAGGCCGGGCTATATAAAAATACTGTCGTAAATTGTTTAGTCTAGCTGTAATTGCTGGCAATGTTGCCGGCAATTGTATTGCAATGGAAAATATTTTTTTTTTCCGGATGGCGGTGGCAAAAAAATAACTTTGTGTTTTTTTTAGTCGGAATTTTTTTGTTTGTTCAGGACGGTCGCGGTCGAACATGAATCGAAAATACGGTAATACGGTACGTATACCGTACCGTATTACCGTATTTTCGATAGGCATATGAGCCATACAAGTTTGGACATTTATTATTCTTAGATATTTTTCAGTTATAATCGGCATCATGATGTTTTCGTGTTGCTCACTATAATTGTCAATATTGTAACTGCATATTGCATTAATTAAAGCGACTACAACACCGAAACTACCACAGCTCCACCCACATCTTATTTATGTTACTCTAAAGTTACATCAAATTTGAAAAATCCTAAACAGTATCATGCTAGTAAATAACCTGTAGTATTTTTTAAATCACTTTACATGATTCTAGACTTAATAAATTAAGAGAATTACTGAAGAAAGATAAAAGTGGCCACTGTTGGTGGTAATAATCATAAGTGATGATTAACATGATAAAAATACTTTAAACAATATACCTACATACATATTATGCAAGTTATTCGTTTGTGCTTGGTGTCACTTCGATAGATTACAATTGACCGAAAAATTATCCGTTAAATTGTAAGCAGTATGTTACGGTTCACAATCTTTCGACAGTTTATAGAAAATGATCTTTTAATATATTTTGACCTTGTTCCTTGACCATGTGCATTGACCTTTTTCAAGAGAACATTAAAACACAATATATAAAAATAAATATTAACTCTATGTCAAAAGTTCGTTTTGAGTCGGGATGTATTGACAAATGCAGAGGCATACTATTATGATTGCACAATTTTAAGAATCTCCGCGAATAAAATGTCATGTATGAATTCTATTTATCATTGCTTAATGTTTGCTGTCCCTTTTTCATTCAGTTTGTTGTCGTAGTTCAGTTCAACTTCTAGAAGTTTGTTATATTATGGACGTTTTTGTGGGTAGACTTGGGATAAACTTCGTCAAAACGGGTGGTGGAAGTTTTCAAAGTAAGATTATTGATATGTCAAAGTATTTTTCTTTTCACAGCTATGGCCGAGTCCAGAATGTCAAATTGTTGGGTCGGACAGACAACATTGCCACTGGTGTCAGTACTGGAGGTGCAAGTGGCGTTTGTGCCACAGTTGCCTTTATGGACATTAAGTCTGCATCAAAGGCACACAATGCAGAGCACGTGCTGGACGAACGCACGCTTACCACCGAGTATTATGAACCGGCTGCGATACCCTCGGCAGCGGGTGCGCCCTCGGCCGGGTCATCTCCTGCCGGTTCTGGCTACTCAGGTTCTTCGTCCTCCGTGAATTCTACCCCTGCTCCCGCTTCCGTGTCACGCTACCACCTGTCGTGAGTACCAGATTACTGGGCTTTATTCTTTTTCCACTATCAGTGATCTATTTTTTGTATAATTTGTTTTTACACTGAAAAAGGTCAAGACAAAATATATAGTTATAACTTATATAATAAGCTCAGACCAGTGACCAGTCATAATTAACGGTGACCGCTTTTTTTAAATACATACTATCTGTACTTAAAATGATCACTGTGTTTGTACATGGCTTGAACCCACTAATTCACAAAGACTTATTTACAAAAGCAACTTAATATTTTTTACTATTCCCTAAATCGACTGATAAATGTGCTTACAGCTTAGGAGTTTCACACTAATAAACGTTAAATAATTGTACGGTTATTGTAGCCGAGTTTGTATGATATAGTGGATTTACGCCTGTAAACAAGTATGCTTGGCCTTGACATAGATATTGTTTAATTTTTCTTAATAGTTAAAAATCAATAAACATTTTTATGTTAAGGCGCTTTTTTATATGGAGCAATTGTAGATTAATTATTGTGCTTTTAATCGATAAGTAGCATGTAAAACTACGTTCATGCACGATTACGGTGTCGCCGCCGCCGCCGTTGACAGTGACAGCCTTCGTTGATAAGTAAGGATTGCAGTGAATCATTTGGATTGCAGTGCGGAATTTCTCGGAGAAGTGAGATGTGCAGTGTTTATAATTGTGTCAGTGAGTGTTTAAGTGATGGAGTGCAGTGAAACTTATTCGTTAGCGGCACTTGAAAGAAAAGAAAGTTCACTGTGGCTGGCGGCGGCCCCTTAATTTATACCTGCACCTTGTAATTAACTCTGTGTGTTTTTAGTAATCTTTTAAATTACTACTTAAATGTGCCTAACCTGCCAAATTGTGCATTTGTTTGTATGTATTTTTTAGTTGTGCGATGCCTCTTATTCTAAATCGAATAGAGTAGTGAAATGAAAACCCAGAAACTTGTAGGTATATGAAAACTGGGTCAAATGTGTTATAAAAGTCTCCTCACGCGATATCGCATTTAAACTGCCATATCATAGGGACTAAGACCTCCAATAACCTTTTGTGACACCGAAGTTATAACAGTAACTAAATTAAAATATCGCTAGAAAATGAGAATTTCGTAATTAGTTAATAATATAATTGAGCTATTCTGTTGTTGCGTTAAATAAATGAGGGAATTGATACTGATACGCCTATTATGAATGTATTTTTTCAGTATCGTACATTCGTTCCCCTAAATCAGTCAAAAGAAGGTAGGTAAGTCAAGTAATCAAGCTGATTTAACTATGGCATAATATATGTCAGACAGACTGATGCAAATTAAAAAAAAAACCCTATTACCTTCTAGACTTAAATAGGTACTTATTTTATTAAATATTTTATTTATTTAATGTTTTATTGAAAGGAAACTTTAAGAACTTACAACTAGTTAAACAAAATAGAAGTAACCCCCAACACTGTGGCGCGGAAATCGACTTCATTCTTAGGGTTTTGCATTGCGATTAGCGGCGTCGCCGTCGCAACTCTCATATTATCTACTGCAACACGCTCACACTTCCCCACAGTCTTGCCTGCGCGATTACACGGTGCACACAGTACATCGCGCGTGTGGTTTGTAATGGTAATACAGTTTTACCAACCATACGCGCGATGTACTGTGAAGTGTGAACGAAAAGTGTGGTGAAGCTTGAGCGTGTAGTAGGCCCATTACACGACACACTAACGGTTTCATAAATAATGCAATTTAAAGATGAAGCCTACTATTATTGAATATTATTATTGAAAACCGGGCTACTCTGGGAGGTATTCCACGAAGCACACCCAGACGAAGCACACCTTAAGTATTCAACTAAGCACACCCGTAGGTGGGCTTCAAATAAGAAATTTAAAATAATTAATTTCCTATTCCACGAAGCACACCTACGAATATCACTCGCATAGTGCGGGCACTAAGAAATAAAAATGTCGATAGGAGAAAATATTTATTAAGAAGGTCTAGTGGCAGTAGTTCGGTTGAAATATAGCACGGCACCGAACTACTGCCACTCTTTAGTTGCAACAGTTCGGTTATTTTTTTTTTTGATTGAGAAAATAAGGATAGGCCTAAAGTCCCACAAATTACCAGGAGAACAGAAGTAGGCAGGAGGTCTTGGAAATTGGAATCTTTAAATCAAATCTTTATGCCCTTCTAATACCAGGCAGTTTTTTTTTTGTTGACAATGAGAAACAAGGGCAGTAAAGTCCCACAAACTACCAGGAGGCCAGAATGGTAAATTATATAGTGGGGAAATGAAACTGGTAATTTGTGGGACTTTACTACCTATCCTTATTTTCTCAATCAAAAAATAATTTAACCGAACTGTTGCAACTAAAGAGTGGCAGTAGTTCGGTGCCGTGCTATATTTCAAGTTTTCAACCGAACTACTGCCACTAGACCTTAATAAATATTTTCTCCTATCGACATTTTTATTTCTTAGTCCCCGCACTATGCGAGTGATATTTGTAGCAGCGCTACGTGGAATAGAAAATTAATTATTTTAAATTTCTTATTTGAAGCCCACCTACGGGTGTGATAAGTGGATTACTTTAGGTGTGCTTCGTCTGGGTGTGTTTCGTTTGGGTGTGCTTCGTGGAATACCTCTACTCTGGGTCGCAGCTCCTTCTCTGTGGTACTGGTAGGACACGAATGCGTTGCGTCGCCGCACGTTGTTTAAATTCAACGCACTTTGTGGCATAAGGAGCGTTCAGATGACGGCATAACGTACTGACAATCGCTTTTCTACTGCACTGGTATTTATCTACTTACCATCCTGACCACAGTTGTACAACATACTTTTTAATCACAATCCGGTCGATTTTGAAAGAATTTCAACGTTCTCGACAGTTATTAACTAGCTACTTTTGGGTACGGTCGTTTCATCTCAACCTCACCTTTAGCTTTCTATCAGGCGAAATTGAATCATAAAAGAGTAATAAAAAATACCGCCGCAGGGCGAATAGATTGCAACAACACAGTTAAGGTTCTAATACTCAAACCAATTTTATTCAACCAGGTTGTTTTGAAAATAACACTTAGCGATAAGACAACCCGTTACGACATGAAATTGTACATACGGTCAGTGGTGACACTACCGTACGTCCCTAACCGATGTGGCATATTATCAACCTGCCCCGCCATTTTGATTTTTTTTTCGAAATCGCGACTCACGATGAAAGTGGTATTTCAAATTATGGATAGTCGACATATATACGAACAAAAATGTCCAGTAACACGGTACCCCAAAGTGTCACGTTACCGAGATATTTGAAGGTAAAGATGGACAAATGAGTACAACGACAATCATTAAAAATAGACTTATTACTTAAATAGGCGTAAAATCGCATGAAAATAATCTTTCCCAGGTTAATCAACCTGGGAACGATTATTTGTCTACAGTTCGAATTTTATTCTGTACACGAGATAATCGCTTTAATAATAATATTGTTTTTTTTTTTGTTTTGCATCGCAAAGAAACGCTAGGCTATGTCAAAGAATAGTTTTGTCGTCCTTCTAGGAGTATGTAATGTACTACTCTCTTTCAATAAACAGTAACAATAATAATCAACGCCCATAGACCGTAAACGGTCTATTTTCATGTGGTCATTGTACTCATTTGTCGATCTTTACCTTCAAATATCTCGATAACGTGACACCTTGGGGTACCATGTTACTAGCATTTTTTGTTCGCCGAGGTGTCCTCTACCCGTACATACCAATTTCACCGTGGGACGCGATTTCTAAAAAAAAACAAAATGGCGGTGGGCCGATATGCCAGCTCCCATACAAAAAAGTTCAAACCCCTTTGGATGATGTACAAAAAAAAAAAACTTTATTCTGTAAATTATTATAAAGAGTATTTTGTCTATACTGAGCATTCGCTGCAACTGTCGCTGCCCTGGGGGTCTAAAATGGTTGCTTCAGCAGAATCATAACGGGATGATTATATGAATTGACGGCACGGTTGGCGCAGTGGCTAAGCGATTGGACTGCTGCACTGCGTGTCGCGGGTTCGATCCAAGCACGGAACAAATATTTGTATGGCCTGCAGATAGTTGTTTCGGGTCTGGGTATTTGTGTATGTGACTTTCTATGTTTGTAAACGCACCCACGATACAGGAGAAATTCCTAGTGTGGGGCAACGTTTATTAAAAAAAAATTAATGAAATGAATTACGTTACAATTCGTTAATTGCCATTATACCAATTTTAATAATAATATCGAAATAAGTAGAGTGCAGAGGAATATAATAACTATGCACCATTCGAATCAGGTAAAGGTACATGTTAAGATTAATATTACATAGATTAAGGCCTTAGCAAAAAGCACCACATGTTTTTGGTAGTATCAGCAATTTGAATAGAGACGCAAACCGACATATTTTTTCTGTAAAATATTTATCAATAATATCTAACTTTTTATTTACTAATATTAAGAATCCTAGGAGTCTTTTCAGCGGTAGTTTTTATTTATCAACTACCAACTACTATCGATACCCCATTCTATTTGGGATCGGCGCAACACGTTTTATTCTTCCATTCTATCCTTTTAGACGCCACGGTGGCATTTACTTATTTCTCTTTCATAATTATAAGTAGTCAACACAACCTTTGAATTAAAAGTTCATATTATTTACTTTTAACCTTGAACCTTGGATTTATAAACTACTAGCTTTTGCCAGCGGCTTCGCCCGCGTGAAAATGACGATTTTCCTTACAAACTTTAATCCCCTATTCAACTCCCTTAGGGGTTGAATTTCGAAAAATCCTTCCTTATTCCTTGTTTACATTATAAAAGGAACCTCTGTGCAAAATTTCAGCTTTCTAGGTTTAAGAGTTTGGGTTGGGCGTTGATGAGTCAGTCAGTCAGGACTTCTCTTTTTATTTATATAGACTATTGACTTCGGCCGAAGGTAGTGGCGAAATATAAATAAATATGTGTATAGGACATTAAAGTTGAAATCTATTCACAAATGGCACCATCAGTAAAACTTGGATTACCGACCTAAATACGCACTAAATAAAAAATACTGCAAATAGTGAAACAAATGATGTCCTCCGTGTCCACATATCTTCACAAAAACCCGTCATGTCGGTAAGCTGTCATGTGGATTGATTAGATATTATCGACGTTTGACATGCATAATTCTGTCGAGTATAAAATTAGGTTTTCTAATAACATTTTCAAAGAGAATCACTACGTTAATCATTTATGATCATTTTACCGACACAATACCAGCATTCAATCATCGAAATATTAACTCGAGTGACTCAGACATAAATAATGTAGCGATCTTTTGATTCAACTTTCCAATAGTTCGAGCCATGCACAGTCAATCTTGTGCTATGGTCGGTCAACTGTTGGCAACTCCGACGAGGTCAGTGTGGCTGTAGACTTGTATCAAGGGTCGGCTTTGAGTAAGAGTCCTTAATCGTCGGAAATACAGAAAACGGCACCCTGGTGCATGCCGACCACATTGTTTTTAAGATGAAGATCCAGAGAAGATTAGAGAAATTACAACAGAAGCTGACTGTTGACTTGAAAATAATCAGATCTAAAACCGAATACATGTTTTGCGGTCTCTCCAGTGCTGGAGACATCGCGCTAGCTAGATCGTGCGTTTCTTCCTATCTGCTTCGATTTTTGGTATCTCGTTTCACTCGTGCAAAACGATGGCAAAATAGATCGTAGTGTTAAGCACAGAATTCACACATGATGGACACACGAAGTGGCGGGGGCAGGTCACGGGAACAGTCTTCGACCCCCGCATTTCCCTTAGACTAATAAAATAATAATGGACGGGATGTACACACTAGGGATAAATGAAACGCATTTGAATGTGGTGAGTACATATTATGGGAAAGTCTGAAAATGGCGCCGGTGACAGAAAATTTGTGTGGTAATCGACTGGCTAGTAGTCCAGTCAAATTAGTAGTCTCACCTCGGAATTTGAGATCCCAGCTACAAGTCGATTTCATTTTTCTAGAACAACGCCTAGCCCAAACCCTTGGAGGGTTTGGGCTAGGCGTTGATGAGTCATTTAGTCAGTCAGTAAGCTAGGACGTTTCTGTTTTTTTTTAAATTTATATTTTGCCATGGCAGTTGAATAGGCCTTTGAACAAAAGTTGTATGGAATTTAATTCTCTACAATATTAATCTTAAATACAAATAGCGAGAAACCCATAGGAAACTAGATATTTGCAAAAAAAAAAACTGTTTTTGTGACCTTAGATTTTTAATAGACGCGGACACCCTACTTTATGTGAATTTTGAGACAGCTTTTAGGATGTCAAAATACAAGTTCATACGAGTTGTAGCTAGGTATCTCAAATTCCGAGATATCCACCTAATTTTGGCTAATTTGACTTGACTGGAAAACGTCGTGAAGAAGGTTTTGAGTACTTTTGAGTATGAATGTTCATGGGTATACAAGTATACAAATAGAGGAATAATGGATGAAAGAAACGATGGATGGACTGTGTACAAAATTGTAAAAACATAACACTCTTTTTTTGGGGCAGTCGTGTAAGAAAGGAGGTGTCTAATGACATGAAGAGTAATAGAGAAGTATGGAAGAAGGCATGATGCGTCGACCCCAAATAAATTGGGTTAAGGGCAGGAGCATAAAATAGATTATTATTTGCTTAGATTAATATTCTTGCCAAGTATGATAATATGATATCACAATGATGTAAATGATTAGTTGCACGTAGAGAAACTCTATAAAGAAACCGTTAGTTACTTGTTTCTGCTTGCAGTTATAGAATATTTCATTTGAACGACCATATTGAGTTATTGTCTGGCATCATCAGTCAAACACGTGCGGGTAAATAACTGTGATTAATTTTGTTTCATTTGACGCACCATCTCAGACAGTGATGGGTTTTTCACCGTTTCACGCGCTTACCGCTCGCGCTCCTTATTTAAAAATAATTTAAAGTTACAAGTTACTAAATGTATTTAATCACGTATTTGAGTAGTTTTTTCGTTTATTCCAATAGTTATTCGTAACAAATCTACTGATTTAGAATGAAATAAGAAGTTGTAGACTTGAACATTATAATAGGGAGGAGTAAAAAATACAAAACAAGTTACCCCACGGCCCTAAAGTTTCTACCCCAAACGGCTCGAAAATATAGTTTCCACAAAGGTTACTGTATTTACGCCGCTTGAGGTTCTCCGCAGCCGCAGCGGCAGCGTCAGCACAACACGAAGAGCTTGGAAGATGCGATGGCGCAAGAGTATCGACGCAAGTTGCGTCCCATACTAAAGGCCTACCCATCTTCCTTCCTTTCTTTTAAAAATAAAAACCAGCATTCATGGACACTGCGAACGAACGAAACTTTTTTTTCCCGATCGTCAACAGTGTTGACGACAGGAACGAAAGGTGTTACCGAACGGGAATTACCCGAAATAATAAGTAGCGTTCGTCAACACTGTGAACGAACGAAACTTTTTTTTCCCGATCGTCAACAGTGTTGACGAAAGGGTGTTACCGAGCGGGAATAACCCACGAATAGCGTTCGGGATGTGGGCTATTACATACTCGAGCTTTTTCTTTACCTTTTCCGAACTCGTGCGTTCTCTTTACCAACTGCCAAAATAATGTCCATTAAAAAAAAACCAACCACGAAGTTTTTACTAAAAAAAAATCATAGAAGTTTTTATGATTCATGCAAATATTTCTAAAAAGAAGCTACTAATTTGTTTCAATATCAGATTTAATTATTTGATTCAATGAGATAAGTTAGGTTTCATTTAATCTCATATCATTACCCGACTGCGGCGAAGCCAAAAGGAATGGTAATGATTTGGCAGTCTATGTATGTATGTATGTATGTTCCACCGTAGCGCCTAAACTACCGAACGGATTTTAATAAATGAGGTGTCAATAGATTCGTAACAAAAGCGCCGGGTGACATAGGCTATATAAATTTTATCAAATATTTTTATGACGGAAGTTAAATGTCAGATTATAACATAGAAAAAAAATTAATTGAGATAATCACAACATGTTTGGTATCAAATGAAAGGTCTTGACAAGCACAATACAAATATGTATTATATTATAGTTAGTACACACAAAAATTAAATTCAAATAAAAAAATAAAGTTCAAAAATCTAAAACCCGACTACTAACAAAATCGCGGTTTAAAAAGTAGAAAACAAGAAAATAATTCTTGTCTGATATTCTTCGTAGTCGCATGCCACCTTGCTAATGGCAATTAACAGCTGACTTCTGTATCAATGAGAACGCCATGAAGGAGCATCAGATATCAGTGGCATGCGACTACGAAGAATATCAGACAAGTATTATTTTCTTGTTTTCTACTTTTTAAACCGCGATTTTGTTAGTAGTCGGGTTTTAGATTTTTGAACTTAATTTTTTTTTAAATTTCATTTTCATTTCATATCAATAAAAAAAATCTACTGAAGACTTGGCTGTATAGTTCCCTTTGCTTACCCAGAATGGGTGAAGAAAACGAAAAAATCTCTGCTTATATTCTTTTACGGTTGGCGCCATTTTCCAAAAATGTTCTTTATTAAATTGATTAATTTTTTCGCAACTGTATTTAAAATTGTTGTTCAGTAAAATCAAAATCATTTATTCAAACTAGACTGATAATCAGCACTTTTCGAAGGTCAAAATTTACTTTACTTTACTACAGTGAAACATGGTTAACTGGGACTTGGATAAGTGAGAAACCTCTATAACTGGAACTCATACTGGGGACGTACGTAGTACACGTGCGGAACCGTCATTGCAACTTATTCCGACTGTCAACCCTCGGCTCGGGTAGACATTTGTCGGAACTCTTTGCAATGACAGGCTTTCCGCACTAATAATGAAATATACTATTCCGTGGGATGAGCAAATAACTCAAATATGGTTTTAATTCAATTACGCTCAAACGATTTAAGTTACAGATTTATGTACCAGGTTATCATACCAGGAAGCGAGACAAGGTTTTCGGCTCGACGACGTAAAGGGACTCGTCATAAAGGGAATCAATCACCGAAACACAACCAGGATACGCTCGCTAAGACGTCTACATTGTAGGGTCCGAGAAAAATGTCCGTGTAGTTTTTTTTTTTTTGGATTTCGGGTAATCATTAAATTACTCCTCCCGTTCTAGGCAGAGCGGCAAGGAGTGTCAGACTTCTACTGACTAAAACCACCTTCGACCAATAATAGTACTAGATTAAGCATCAGGAACAAAACTTAGTCGCTCAAGTTGCCACGTTTGCACACACGTAAACAATATCTACATAACATCTTAGAAAAAAGTTCAATATTATTAACAACTTCAGATGATTTTAAACATAACGTTTAATTATCATTGCAAAGTATATTTATTTAAGCCCTTTCATCGGAGAAAGATTAGAAGCAAAACATTTTAAATGTCGCTCCAAAATAAAAAGTCATCAGTACAAAAATATTCATTCTAAAATGAAACTTAAACTCTACTAAGCAATACGGTTAAAAGCATTTTGTGTACTATGTCGTGCTTATTCTATTGCGGAACTAGCGTTCCCTGTTTCAAGAACATGATACAATAGTTGGTGCGTTGTAGGCATTGTAGCAAACATTGGCCAAACAATTATAATATTCGCTGATTTAATTATATTTACAGTTTAATTATGTTTAAATATTATGAAAAAGCACATAATGATATTAAATTACCGAAAAAAAGATATTCCTTCCGAAACCTTGGTGTTACGGTGGTTATTTAAATATTTACACAGTTTTTGAACGCATACTGCGGCATTTTGACGTCTTAATGTTGGCTATGATTGGACCATACTAATTTGCCACAAATACTTTTGTGGTCTTAAGTTTCGGGCCGTTTTTGAAGCGCTTATCGGGAATCTAGTACATTATTGATCGAAGAAAACCACCCATGTTCCTTCTTAGCCCTTTGTGTCGAAGCCGCGGTATCTCTTTCGAACGACCCGCAGCCCCGACTCCATGTAGCTCCTTGCTCTGTCATACCTCCTTGCGGTCATTAAACACAATTATTATTTCTGCAATACTGTCGGTTGCTGTTAGAACAGGGGTCTTTGTAAAACACAATACCTGATTCGGTTCCTTACTTCGGCAAAAGCTTGTTCAAATAACGAATTCTGTTGTTTTATTCTCCTCCAAACACAAATTCATGGATTCTTGGTCCATATTGCTCTAATATTCGTAGCAACTTGTAGAAACTGATTTAACCCGATTCGGACTAAGTTCCGAGCTTTACCAATTACCACCATGCATATATTTGTTAAGTGATGTCCTCCTTTTAAATATGTAAATAATTTCGTTAGTTACTTCGAAATCATTAACAGGCACCAATTTTGAGACTACCGTAGTCGCAGCAGTTTGCGGAAAATGATTGTGTCTCTGGATAGCAATTCTTTTTTATCATGGTGACGTTAGGCGATACCTTCCATAGAACTGTACCAAGCCTTTTTTTTAATGGGTGGGAAATCATCAAATGACTCGGGGTCACTCCGTTGCCGCGACAAATTGCTGCGCAGCGGACAGACCTCCGGTGCGATCTCATGGCGACTTAGGCCTAAGTGCTCGTTTACGTACGCGCGACGCGACGTGCGGCGCGACCGGCGACGCGACGAGCGACGCGACGTGCGATTTTTGTGTTCACGGACACGCGATGCGTGCAGCGGCAGATATCATCGCACGCGCAAACACAAACGTATGCCAATGTACTACGCTGTTCATACAGACGCGGGGCGGTGCCCGCGGCGGCGCCCGCGGCGACGGCCGCCGCGATTATCGCGGCGACTTTTCAAGCGGGTAGCAAAGCACGCGTCGGCGCATGCGGCTTTCTCAATCAAACCGTCTAGTTTTAGGATAGCGAGAGTTGCGAGCGGACGTGTAGTAAAACGAATGACGAAAACCTCGAAAAATTTATTTCTGCGATGCAGGAGCGACCCCAGCTGTAGATGGCTGGTCATTCACAACACAAAAATCGCGTAATTACAAAACGAAAGTGGACGGAAGTATCCGAAATTGTGGATATGGACGGTAAGTAGATGTGGTGCTTAGTAGGTATTTAGAATAGAATAAATTTATTTTTAGGTAACAAAGACCCATTGACAAATGACAATCTGTATAATACAGTAGAATCCGTTTATCCGAATCAATTAAAACCGTGGTAGGTAAGTAAGGGTAGTCCGGCGGATAATCGATTTCAAAGTAAAATCAAACAATATAATAAGTACTTATTAAATACCTACGTAACTTTTTATTATAGATAGGTCGAGTTTCACATACGTCAATTAGACAATGCGGTAATATAGCTTAATTATTGAAAATAACGTAAGTAATTAGAGCCGTGAAGAATCTCCAAATTCTCCAAATAATCGGACAAGTAAGTACGAGTGTTCGAATAATCTGGATTCTACTGTTACATATTGATTTTGTAGTGCAGGTAGGTACCTATGTCTATTATTATTATTTGTTGTGTTAAGCGTGTTATGGTGTGCGAATTCCAAATTAGACTGCAAGAAAGTTCCGTCGTGGGCATCGCTACATCGAGAATTGCCGCTGCGTGAGTCGCCGCGGGAATCGCCGCGATTATCGCCGCGGGCATCGCCGCGGGCGCCGCCGCGGGCACCGCCTCAAATTCAAACAATCGCGTATAAAATCGCTTCTCCGTGAACGCACTCATACACCGCCATATGTTTGAATTTAGTGCGGGCCGCGCCGCGAATCGCGTCGCGCGTCGCGTCGCGCGTACGTGAACACGCACTAAAACCTACACAAGCGACGCAAGGCAGCAGGCGCGGAACAGACGCGGCGCAGGCGTGCGCCGCTTCAAAACGATTTCATACAAAATGTATGCAGGCGACGTTTTTGAATTATACTGAAGAGACGCGGCGCAGACACGCCGTTTCGTTGCCTGCGCTGCGTCGCTTGCAGTCGGGCACCGGCACGTCGGCGTCGCTTGTGATACGGTATGCTCAGTATTTACCAATCTGTAATCGCATCTGAACGTTTCTTGCCTGTTCCACGCGTCTTCTGATATAATTCAAATCGCGTTTGCGCCGTATCTGTCCCACGCCTGCGCCGCGCCTTCGCCTTTCGTCGCTTGTGTGTGTTTTAGGCTTTAGAGAGAGCGTTTGTCGCAACCCCGTGCAGGGCACGCCCCGATAGTGGCGGTAAGTTCCCTCTTTGAGGAGTGGCTTGAGAGGCACCACGGCGCCCTCACCTTCAGTCTGACGCAGGTCCTCACCGAACACGGTTGTTTCGGGAGATACCTGCACCGAATCAGGCGGCAGAAAACGCCTGGATGTGTCACCATTGTGAGGATCGGCCAGAGGACACGATGGAGCACACCGTGGAGGTCTGCCCCGCTTGGGCGGAGCCCCGCAGTGTTGTCAGAGGGGCGATCGCCGGCGGCGACCTTTTGCGTTCGTCCCTGGTGCAAGCCATTGTCCGGGGCGAGGAGGAATGGGACGCTGTCGCCTCCTTCTGCTATGCAGTGATGCTAGCGAAGGAGGTGGCGGAACGTGAGAGGGAGAGAACCTCTCGTCCCAGCCGCCGCGGGAGACGCTCCGGGCGTCGGGGGCCTTGTGATGGCTTCCGGCCACCGTAGACGCGGGCCTGTGGACGGTGAGTAATGGGCTAGCTCGCCGTACGATGCACCGTTTCCGAGTAATGGGCTATCAAAATTTGTGTTAAAAAAAATGAACTTGAAATATCTCGAAAACGGAGCGTACTAAGCAATATTTAACCTCCGTTGTGATATCCTCGTGATATTTGAGTGACATTCACATGACACCAAAAAAAATGAAAAATAAAATAACAATGACCCAACGTTACTTAGAACATTTATCAAGTCCCTAAACCTAAACCTGGAAAGAACGAAGGAAAGTTCATTGATCATTAAAAACGATTAATATAAATATATGTTCTTATTATATCCGTTCGTATACCGTCCACTACAAGATAACATTCGCTGCGCATTATTATGCGCACGTTTAGCGTGTTGCCGTATGAAATGATAACGTCTCCGCGTTGCTGCTGCGTTTTTTTACAAGTACAACGTATCAAAAAACACGTTATAAAAATATATTCAATAGTCTTTATCATGTTAATTATTTTTAGCAGAATTGCACATCATTAACCTATAGCATGCCTTAGATGTATAATCTACAGATTATAGAACAGAACTACGCTTGGTGTCGTGCTAACAGCGTGCGCAATTTCACGTTCATTTCATGGCACCCTAGTTTGCAACATACTCACTTCCATAAATATTCATCTCCGCCCGCATTAAATTAACAAACATAACGCACAGTAAGAAAAGAAAGAAACATTAAGATAATAACAAAAAAAAGTGAGTCAAAAATCTAAAAAAAATGTAGATCGCAACGGAAACTTTCAACCTATATTGGTTTGAACGAGATATAGTTAGCAGTTTTTGAGAATTGTAGCACATTTAAAAAAACCGCAATCTTTACCCAAATATAACTTTGTCATTAATACTAACATTATGAAAAACAAACTTATCGGAAAATGTGTATTTCTGTTGCCGCTTGCGTGGGCTTCCTTCCATACTACTGAACCCGTCATGTGCGAGTCCGTCTTGCACTTGGCAAGTTTTTTACCCGACTACGGCGAAGCCAAAAGGAAGGGTAATGATTTTGGCAGTCTATGTATGTATGTATGTTCCACCGTAGTGCCTAAACTACTTAACGGATTTTAATAAATTAGGTGTCAATAGATTCGTAAGAATAGCCCGGGTGTCATAGGCTATATAAATTTTATAAATTCTTTTTTTATATAATCTTATTGCACGTATATGTTCGTACACACGGCTACACATCAAGCTATACATTTCCAGTTTACGCTGATCTCACACTGTACGGAAATCTTATACAATGCGAGACCAGCTTATACTGGAAATGTATAGCTTGATGTGTAGCCGTGTGAACACAACACACTGTCGTAACCACCAGACGATTTTAATAAAATTCTGGTAATTTGTTGGTTGGTTCCAGCTTTGAGAGGTTCGATTTTGGTCCCGATAGGTGGCACCGTGTTAAGCTGGGCCAACTCGCAATTTTTTTTATAAATAGTTGCTTGTTCCGTAGTCTTGTTAAGTAGTGTATTTTATTTTTTCCACTGGTGCATATAATATTCGATTTTCTGACTTAAAAGTAATCCAGGCAAATAGACACTACAACAAGTTTAAAAATCTAAAACCCGACTACGAATAAAACATTGGTTTGTTATTTACATAATACGAGTAAATAACACAGACTAGACCGCGAGGACTGTTTGACCGCAATGTCCGCAATCTAAACGTGTATATTGACTAAAACTATAATATGATATACATATTTGCAATGTGCTCGCCAAGACCTTTCATTTGATACCAAACTTGCTATGATTATCTCAATTTAATATTTTAACCACCTAATTTATTAAAATCCGTTCAGTAATTTAGCCGCTACGGTGGAACATACATACATAGACTGCCAAAATCGTTACCCTTCCTTTGGTTTCGCCGTAGTCGGGTAAAAAATAAATCGCCTTTGTTCGATGTCTTTATTATCTAAAAGGATATACCTTGCTATCTAGTTTTGATATAGAACGTTATCTAATCTGTGCCGAAGAGACCGATTCGATGACAATGACGAAGACGTACCTCATACGTTTTTAGTAATTCTTTAAAATATAATATCAATATATTATATATCTTCAATGTATGACGGCAATAGCATCATTTATTTATTCGTGAACTCAATAGGGTATTTCACCAAAAAAATCTAATTAGTCCGTCTGTTAGATTATCGAAAAATATTGGATACGTGTTTTTTGTTTTATCTAATAAATAACAATTGACGGAAATAAAACGTGTCAAAGATCATGAGTGGGGGCTTTTCACGTCACTTCGTGAGTAAAAAAGTACTAACCTTGTGACGTCACACGACTTGACACGACTTTTCGAAGCGCTGTATCGTCTTCATCTTTTGTTTACGTGAAAAAAGAAAAAATATGTGTCCTTTATTTTTTGAAAATCTATCTGACGGACTAATTAGATTTTTTAGGTGAAATACCCTATTAGACTCACATTTACATTAACCTGTTTTAAGTGAATGTGATAATAATTTAGAATAGGGGATCGGACAAAAAAAAACTAATTTGTCCGTCAGATAGATTTCCAAAAAATATTGACCACATATTTTTTCTTTTTTCACGTAAACAAAAAATGAAGACGATACAGTGCTTCGAAAACTCGTGTGACGTCATATGATAGTACATTTTGTACCTTCAAGTGACGTTTCAAGCCCCTCTCCATGATCTTTGACGTGCTTTATCTTCGTCAATTTTTATTGATTTGATAAAACAAAAAACACGTATCCAATATTTTTCGATAATCTAACTGACGGACTAAACAGAATTCTATTTTTTTGAGTCAGTCCGATCCCCTATTGATAATGTTATTAATTCCAGTCAAATTAGCTCTTCAAGTTCAAATATGATTTCTAATACGAAGAACGTAAAATCTTATCCAATTCTTATCGGTGACGTCGGTCAGGAGCTTCTCAGTTTCAGAAAAAGGATAATATAACGGACGTACAAAGGGAAGTAATTTATTTTGAAAAATATTTATATTTAATACTTCATTGACAGTTCAAAGAAAAATAATGTTTTTCTTTCATCAACCGTCCAACGATTGATGTGTAAACCGCTTGAACCGCGGGACAGTTGACGTTTGTCGGGCATACCACCGTCCGTGTGAACCCATCAAAAATATTATTTCTGATTGTTCTCGTCTGGCTAACGGCAAGTACTTGCACTGGCACAACCAAGTAACCAGGATTATTCAGCCAGCAGTTCTCGAGAAAGACTGTGTCACACTGTACAATCATTTATTACTGACAGGACTAATGTCGCCAATAAGCCTGGCATTGTAGTGATAGACCGATCAGCGCGTGTAACTATTACATGCACTGATCGGTCGATGTTACCATCCCGCACGACGATAATGTCGTAAAACCTGAGAAAGAGGAACAAATAAAATATCTTGACTTGACACACGAGGTTGTCGACGTGTGGAATATGGACTCTCATAATAGGGGATCGGACTGGGTCAAAATAATATGATTCTGTTTAGTCCGTAAGTTAGATTATCGAAAAATAACGAATACGTGTTTTTTGTTTTATCAAATCAATAAAAAATGACGAAGATAAAACGCGTCAAAGATCTTGGAGTGGGGCTTGAAACGTCACTTGTGTCGTCAAAATGTACTATCATATGACGTCACACGAGTTTTCGAAGCACTGTATCGTCTTCATTTTAAGTTTACGTGAAAAAAGAAAAAATACGTGTCCAATAATTTTTGGAAATCTATCTGACGGACTAATTAGTTTTTTTTTGTCCGATCCCCTATTATCATGTACCGATTGTCGAAACAGTCAAGCCAAGCGCAACGTTCTTGTCCTTTCGTTAACCGACTTCCCAAAAAGGAGGAGGTTCTCAATTCGATTGGTTTTTTTTTACATTGCAAAATTGAAATCGGTCTGTTTTCAAAACACATGACACACTCAAATATCTAATTTTCTATATTATATCATGAATTTCCGCATAGGCCTAAAATGGGTGTTTTAATCATTGCAATGAGATCACGGTATCATATTTTTGAAGGAATACATTGATATAAAATTATCTTTTATTTGTTGGGAACTCTTGTGTAATAATAATACATGACGTGTACCTATACATGTAATATACTGTACTGTATATTTCTTATTATTAGTTTCAGCAGTAGCTTCCAGCCAATATTCTGTTAGCGAGCTCCCAAGTGAATAATTAATGTACAGTTCGATCAAATTATCTTGGCAGCTCTGAACATAGGCTTTGCGAAATTTTACGCATGTAAACTTGGGAATAAAACTGTTATTGCCAGATAAACCAATACTTAAACGATCAGAAAATATCTAATTTAAACAGTGAGAAATACAAATAAAATAAATATCCTAACACTTTTATACATTCGTTGTAACAAAATGACCTGCACGAAGTTCGGAGCTGCCAAGATAATTTGATCGCACTGTAAGTGCTGGGCCACACTGGCAGCGCGGTGCGGGGAGCGGCGCGGGTGCGGAAACGCGCGCGTTTGTGCTGTCCGCAGTTGACTGCGGCTTCGTTCCGTCGTTCCGAATGTTGTATTGTCCAGTGTTTGTCAAACTATAATATGGATGAAGAAGACTAGTTTTTACTGGAAAATTCTTACTTTAAATGGCAAATGATAAAAGTGAAAAAATAAAATTAATTTAACCAGAGAAAATGAAGGAGAATTTTACACACTTTAGGAAAGATTGCTTTTTTTTGTATTGACTATGTTCGACATCCACATTGCAGGTCGTGCTTGAATAGCACGTAATAATTCTTCAGCATTTAATTGTGAAGACGCCATCACAACAACGCACGCGATAGCTCGAATAGTTTGAGATACCCGCTCCCGCGCGGTTTATCGCTTGCCGCCCGCGCACTCACTGCGGCCACTTGTAATGTATGAACGAGCTATGGCACGAGTAGCCCGCGCGCTCCGCGCGGAAAGTAGCCCGCGCCGCTTCTCGCGCCCTCGCAAAAAATTGCTCTCGCAATCTTTCATAGAGTGTGTAAAATTCTCCTTTCTCTGGTTAAATTAATTTTATTTTTTCACTTTTATCATTTGCCATTTAAAGTTAGAATTTTCCAGTAAAAACAAGTCTTCTTCATCCATATTATAGTTTGACAAACACTGGACAATACTACATTCGGAACGAAGCCGCAGTCGACTGCGGACAGCACAAACGCAAAATTATGACGTACTTACATGTAAAAGAACGTCGTGTTTCTCAAAATATTACGCGACTAAGGCATAGTATAAAGAAGGGTGCTTTATACTATGACTAAGGGTGAGCTTAATTTTTTGAGTTGTGAGTCTGCTCCGCAGAAATTCCGTAATTTATTCAGTTGCTTTTAAACGCTTGTATTGGGTGTTTGTGTAG
The DNA here is from genome assembly GCA_949775195.1 of Diarsia dahlii. Classification (NCBI taxonomy): domain Eukaryota; kingdom Metazoa; phylum Arthropoda; class Insecta; order Lepidoptera; family Noctuidae; genus Diarsia; species Diarsia dahlii. Next base: position 11,889,920 of record OX459211.1, on the reverse strand, counting down.
TGCAATGGACATAATTAATCAATTATATATTTGCGTTTTTTTTAATGTGCTAATCTCAAAAACTGCTGACTTTATCTCATTCAAACCAATTTTGGTTGAAAATTTTCATTGCGATCTACAGCATATTTTTTTGTTTTTGTGTTTTCACTCTCTTAGTTTAAAAGTTAGAGGGGACGGGGCACATTTTACTTCTTTGGAAGTGTCTATCTTTCAAACGATTGATTTTGAGAATAAACCTCCTCTGTATAGCCACAGATTACTATAACCACACTACACAAATAAAACGGATCATTGGCAACAACAGACCATATCTCAATTGGAAGATCATTTTTTATTAGACTGTGCCAAAGCAAAGAATGGATAATATTTTTTACCCGACTGCGGCGAAGCCCAAAAGGAGGGTTATTGCGCATATATGAGTGCCTTTCTATGTGGTATTTTTTGTATCCTCGAAGCATTTAAACAATTAGATGGTATTACATGACTTGGTAGTCAGTGGCCTAAAAGTCTAAAAACCAGCCTTACCAAGGGGTATAGTATTACCCAGTACAGTAACTGAGTTGTGGAGGACAGATAGGCAGTCGCTCCATGCAAAAAAAATAATGGTATTCAGCTGCATCCGGTTAGACGGGAAACCGACCCAAACATAGTTGGAAAAAGGCTAGGCAAATGATGATGAATGATGAGGAGAAAATTTAAGATTTTTACGATTTACCTTTGTATTGCAGCATGGTATGTCGAACGAATTAGGTAGAACTAGGTTGTTTAACCGGTAAAGATCTTTAGTAGGTACTAGAAACTTGTTTTTAACTTCCGAACTTTTATATTGTTTAATATATTAGGCAAAGAGGGTTATTCTAAAAGGGCTTTCATTAAGGTTTTTTGAAAAATCCACACTTTGCTCATGTAATGATCGCATGGTGCAAGTGTCAAACATCAAAATACTCGGTTTCTCTTTTACCACTGATAATAAGTATTCAACACAGTTTAAATTATCATGGTCAAAAGCAAATTATTTATATTCCAAATTTTTGGTAAATTTTCAACAGACTAACTTCGAGAGAAATGGTCGTACAAAAAAATAAAAAAATAAATCGTAGTTCCAAGTGTATAGTTTTTGGATTAGACCTTTATTTTTTTTAGCGTCAGCGGTTTTTGAGTAATCTGAGAAAAAACAGCAACAAAAAAAAACATTGTTTAATTTTTTTTTTTGGTCTACTGTCGTGGATTTTTTTTTATGATTAGCCACTATAAGGATCGGATACTTTGTTCATTTAGCTTTAATATCTTTTTTTATAGACCTTGATACGTTCACTTCTCGCCGAGATATCGGTCTTCAAATGGATAGGATCTTTTTGTCTTTGATATCGATATCTCAGAAACTTAAGGGTGGTTTTAAGAACTTGAATGGATCTTGAATTGTACGACTAGCCATTGCTTTCTCGGATTTTTTTCTTTTTCTTTTTGTCACCTGAATTTGAAAATGCAAAAAAAAGGGCTTTTGGTGGTTTTTTGGAAAAACTAGCGCTGGATCAAAAATATTAAGAAAACCAATAATGTTAAGTGTGCCTTTTACAGTTTCATATGTCCACAAAAACCTTACAAAGAGCCAAATTAATCCAGCCAGCGGTTTTTTGTATCAATCGATCGATTTTTGAAAAAAATAAAGGATCCTGATCATTGGTTGCTGAGATATCGATATCAAAGACAAAAGGATCCTGTTTGAAATTTGCCCAAGAATTTGGATTTTTTTTTTATCACATTTGGTATGATAAAAATGTTAAATACATATATATCAATCATCTAGTAATTTTCTGTCGAATTGTCTTCGCTACTATCATCTCCTAATTCTCCTATCTATATTAATTATGTGAATTTATGTGTAAAACGTGATACGCATTAATCATTGAACGGTTCTGTTCACTCTTCTTCGTTTCTGTTCGGCTTTTTCCCAGTTAGTCTAAAAACGTTCTTCAAATAGGTTTAATTATGTTGACGGCGGTAAATGAGTACCTACGTCTTGTGACATATCTTTTGATTTGAGATCACACCAATTCAGTTCTGTTTTTATGATGATAAGGTAATCTATCTATCTATATAAATAAAAAGAGAAGTCCTGACTGACTGACTGACTCATCAACGCCCAGCCCAAACTCTTGGACCTAGAAAGCTGAAATTTTGCACAGAGGTTCCCTTTATAGTGTAGACAAGGAATAAGGAAGGATTTTTCGAAATTCAACCCCTAAGGGAGCTTAATATTGGATGAAAGTTTGTATGGAAAATCGTCATTTTCACGCGGGCGAAGCTGCTGGCAAAAGCTAGTTGTAGAATAAAACAAAACTTACATTTGCAATTTTGAGACCTACGCTCCCATAAGTTACGTGAAAAATATTTCATACAAGTACATTTTATAAGTTGGTCGTTATTACTCGTAAACTTGTAAAGCTGTTATTACTCGTAAACTTGTAAAGCCTACTTAGCTGTGATAGTTTTCCTTCTATGTTTTTGTTATTATGGTACTATCATGAATTTTTTCACACGCTCAAACACAACCCGTATACCTGGTGGTTTAGGTTGGCACACTTGAGTCTAACAAATGTACACTTTAAAGCTTAATATTTCACAAACGAATCCCCTAATCGAAAAACTGATTAAGCAAACTCGCAATATTTTTTAAAGACCTATTCAACGACATCCGATACAATTGACTTCGCGAGAAAAAAAATCATCCCCATTTTAAAGTTAAGAGGTAAGATTCCCCTAAAAAAATATTTTAACATGTTATTTTACCACCTTGCTTTAGAATACTAAGAGTCTTTGAGATATAGCGCGTACGGACGACTTACAGACAGACGGACATGGCGAAACTATAAGGGTTCCATGTTGACTACGGATCCCTAATATTTACGGCGACACAAAGGGTATAGAAACGATGGGGCATATTAACCTGTCCGCCATTTTGATTACTTTTCGAAATCGCGACCCACGCGATGAAAGTGGTATGTATGGATAGAGGACATTATAGACGAACAAAAAGTGTGCAGTAACACGGTACCCCAAAGTGTTACGTTACCGAGATATTTGAAGATAAAGATCGACAAATGAGTACAACGACAATCATTCAAAATAGACTAACTAACCGATAACTTGCGTAATAGGCGTTAACTTGCGTTGTATCCAACCAAAAAATCGCTTCGAATCGCAATGAAACGCTATGTTATGTCAAAGAATAGTTTTCTCGTGCTCCTAGTAGTATCTAATGTACCTGCTCTCTTTCAGTAAACAGTAATAATAATAATCAACGCCTTTATCTAATAGCTATTTATTCACCAAGGGGAGTAAGGCACTGATCACTAATCGAGTGTGCATTTGAGGCCCGACGCGAAGCGGAGGGCTGTAAACCACACGAGTTTAGTAATCTGTACTTACCCTCCGTAGATATTTTATAAGAAAACGAATCGTTTTCTAAGACCGATTCGCAGAATAGTAATGCAAAAACCAATAAAACGTATGATAGATGCGTAATAATAATAAAATGAATGTATATAGAGTACTCGAGGAGTACTCACTCATTATCTTTCACTATTTTTTCGTGACTTTCTTCATTAATAAATGCACTTTGTTTATTCATATTTAAAACACTTTGTACACAAATTATACGAGTAAGAATATTTTAGAAGGAGAAAGCAGAGAGACAAAACAGAAAAACTTTACACCTTTGTACACGTGAGGTTATAAATTATTTTATACTACACTTGCTTGGTAAGTGTACCAATACTACCCCACTACACGGCTTGAAAGCTGTTCATTAAACCTTCTCAAAAATCTAGACAGTTATATTGTATGGAATTTCATTACTGCCCTGGAAATCAGGGTAGTAATGGGTTCATTACTAACGCGTTTTGTTTTTTTTTAAACGGTTTTATTTAGCTCACCCCGTTTGTTTTTTTTATTCTTGGACGAAATTTAGTAATTCAAATTTCACCCTCTTCCTGTCAACCGATTAATCTGAATTTTTGTATACACTTTGGATTTTGGTGACAATACAATTATGTTTATTCATTATCATTATAAATTCAAGATGGCCGCCGCTACAAAATGGCGGATAATTTATGTTTTATTAATCCCATCAATATGGGTATCAAATGAAAGGGCTCAACAAGCAGAATACAATATACTATAAAAAATTGAAATCCAAGATGGCGGCCGCTACAAAATTGCGGATAACGTAGGTTTTATCAATCCCATCAATATGGGTATTAAATGAAAGGGCTCAACAAGCAGAATACAATATACTATAAAAAATTGAAATCCAAGATGGCGGCCGCTACAAAATGGCGGATAACGTAGGTTTTATCAATCCCATCAATATGGGTATCAAATGAAAGGGCTCAACAAGCAGAATACAATATACTATAAAAAATTGAAATACAAGATGGCGGCCGCTACAAAATGGCGGATAACTTAGGTTTTATCAATCCCATCAACATGGGTATCAAATGAAAGGTCTCAACAAGTAGAATACAATTTACTATGCAAAAATTAAACAGAATGCGAAATAAAAACTAAAAACTAGAAAATAAAAATAGGTAAAAAAACTTTTTAAGTTAAACGGTTTTATGTTAAACATACATTGCAATGTTTTAGATAAATGTACTAAAAACCAAAAAATAATAAAATAGATACAGTCGTGGGAATTCTAAACATATGCATAGACTAGACTAAAATAAAACCGTGGGGCACGTCAAATGTTTGTTTTGTAACATTACAAAACAAACATTTTAATCAACGATTGTAGACAATTGACGTGCCCCACGGTTTTATTTTAGTCTAGTCTATGCATATGTTTATAATTCCCACGACTGTATCTATTTTATTATTTTTTGGTTTTTTAAAGTCTTGATGACGTTGGTAATCAAACGATTTAATTTTACCATAAAAAGTACTGGCCACTAGAACTTTTAAAGCAGGTAGCATCATACATTCTACATTCCGATAAGGCCGGAAAACTTCAAACCTCTATGCGATAGAGCGAGAGATTTACAACACTCTCTCGCTTTAACACGCGCGTAAGTTGGAACCTGCGAAACGGGGCGTTTTTTACCTTCTCTAAAGCCGCGTCCCCACACAGACGCACGGCTCGGCTTCGCGTGCCGCGCGGCTTTCGTGGGGACGCGGCTTAACGTCTTTTGGCGTGAAAATAGTTTGACGCGAGAAAATTTAAAGAAAAAAAAAAGACTTATTGTTGGTTGACGTATTTTGTAGAAACCATTTTCTTGGTAAATTTTAAAGTTTGGCGGTGTAAATCACAAGTTAAAATGAGTGATTCAAGTGACAATGATAGCAATTTATTAACAACAACTCCACCTGACATAATAGCAGATGCTAAAGACATTGTTAGTAATCTCTTGCTTGGAAAATCCAAGATGAAATATATGAAGGAATATGAAATATTTATGCAGTGGAAAAGTGAAAAACAAGCTAAGTGTAGTATAAAGCAGTATATTTCACTCGAGGGTAAGTACAGATTACTAAACTCGTGTGGTTCACGGCCCTCCGCTTCGCGTCGGGCCTCAAATGCACACTCGATTAGTGATCTGTGCCTTACTCCCCTTGGTGAATAAATAGCTATAATTTGACAACCTCAGTTGACAACCTTGTTATTTTCCGTAACCATAGCAACCTGGTTGAATACTGAATCATGAATATTTTCGTTACGGAATTTCTGGATTCGCTCTCCACGCTCAAGGCCCGCGATAGAAGCTATGCAATAGCTTAAAAACAAAACGCGTTAGTAATGAACGCATTACTACCCTGATTTTCAAGGCAGTAATGAAATTCCATACCATATAACTGCCTAGATTTTTGAGAAGATTTAATGAACAGCTTTCAAGCCTTATAGTGGGGTAGTATTGGTGGGTCCCCTACGTTTCTTCGAAACACTATTCTTCGAAAATTGTTTCACCTAACACTATTCACCGAAGCCTTCATACTGCGACGATTTGTTTGGTCTACGCCTTTTTTGTTCGATGTTACTTTACACCGACCACCTTACATCAACTTTTGTTTCACCAACGTTTGTTTGTTCTATGTAACGTTACTTCGAAAATATTTAGCCAACACAATAATCCCCTTTTTTTTTGGGTGGGTGGAAAATCATCAAATAACCCCTCCCACTCTTGGGCAGAGCGAAAGGGAGTGTCAGCCTTCTACTGACTAAAAACCACCCATGATCGTTCATAGCCCTTTATGTCGAGGCCGCGGTATCTTTATGACCAGCCCGCAGCCCCTACGGGCGTCGGCCCTTGCGGGCCCCTCCCATGTTGCTGAGATCTCTTTGAGGCGCGTGTGGAACACGAACGCGCCGTCGACATCGACGTCTTAATGACGACAACATGGCCTGTTGTCGTCATAAGACGAACGGACAGCGAGCTAGCCCATCACGCACCGTCCACAGGCCCGTGTCTACGGTGGCCGGAAGCCATCACGTGGCCCCCGACGCCCGGAGCGTCTCCCGCGGCGGCTGGGACGAGAGGTTCTCTCCCTCTCACGTTCCGTCACCTTTTTCGCTAGCATCACTGCTTCGCAGAAGGAAGCGACGGCGTCCCATTCCTCCTCGCCCCGGACCATGGCTTGCACTAGGGCCGGACGCGAGAGGTCGCCGCCGCTGATCGCCGCTACGAGAACACGGTGGGGCTCTGCCCAAGCAGGGCAGACCTCTACGGTGTGCTCCACCGTGTCCTCCGCCCGATCCTCACATTGGTGACATCCGGGCGTTTCCTCCCGCCTGATTCGATGCAGGTATCTCTCGAAACAACCGTGTCCGGTGAGGACCTCGTCAGACGGAAGGTGCAGGCGCTATAGCGCCTCTCTAGCCACTCCTCAAAGAGGGGACTAACCGCCACTATCGTAGCGTGCCCTACACAATAATACCTTCCTTTTGGTTATTATCGATCGTTATCGTTATCTATCGATCTTTGACAGCCGGGACCAACAGCTTAATGTGCTTTCCGAGGCACGGAGGAAACTCGGTATGTGGTGTTCACCCATTCACAGACCAACCTTGGCAAGCGCGGCTTAACCTAAAGATCGACCCGAGTGGCAGTTATTATTACCAATGCTTCAAAAAAAAAACACCGAGCCGAAAGGAAGGTATTATTGTGTTGGCTAAATATTTTCGAAGTAACGTTACATAGAACAAACAAACGTTGGTGAAACAAAAGTTGATGTAAGGTGGTCGGTGTAAAGTAACATCGAACAAAAAAGGCGTAGACCAAACAAATCGTCGCAGTATGAAGGCTTCGGTGAATAGTGTTAGGTGAAACAATTTTCGAAGAATAGTGTTTCGAAGAAACGTAGGGGACCCGTATTGGTACACTTACCAAGCAAGTGTAGTATAAAAGGCTTTTTTTTTGTGGTCATTGTACGCATATAATATATATACTGTCTATTTTTATCTTCAAATATCTCAATAACATGACACTTTGGGGTACCATGTTACATGACATTATTTGTTCGTCTAGGTGTCCTCCATCCATAAATACCAATTTCATCTTAGGCCTGATTTAAAAAAAAAAACGAAATGGCGGTGGGTCGATAATAGTCGATATGCTAGCTCCCATACAAAAAAGTTCAAACCCCTTAGCATTGTTACTGGCGCTTTAAAGTTAACCTTAAAATTCCGAATATATATTTAAACTTGCGAGACGCCTCAGGTTCGCACGGATGCTAAAAATACATATAAACCTTACTCTTGAATCTCTCTATGCCATCACTAAAAACTGCATACACAACAGTAAAAATCTAAGCATACAAACAGCGAGAGCGACTTTGATTTATATTATAACTAGCTGATGCCCGCGGCTTCACCCGCGTGGATGTCGTTCAAATTATATACTAAAACCTTCCTCTTGACTCACTCTATCTATTAAAAAAAACCGCATCAAAATCCGTTGCGTAGTTTTAAAGATTTAAGCATACAGACAAACAAACAGACAAAAATAGCGACTTTGTTTTATACTATGTAAGGATTATAGTGATAATAATAAAATGCCCGACACAGAACGCTCCATGGCTGTGCAACTTACAGACTGTACACAACCTCCTGCGTGAAACCCATGCTGAAACAGCACCGTACCACGGTAATGTGACCTTACCGTCACTCGTCAAAAACGTCTATATGTGATTCATATGCATACGGCAGGTCAAACAAGAGAAACGCGGGATTATTTTATTCAAGCGGATTTTTTATATGTGTGTTCGTTATTATTGTTATGTTCGTTGGTTTGTATTAAATATATGTACCTATTATTATAGTAAATTACATAAAACTTTTATTTGAATATTTGCGTCACATGGTAGGTTTATAATACCGTTTTATTTTTTATTTTTTTCAACTCACAGCTAATATTACAGGGGTCTTAATTTATAGAATACTAGCTTTTGCCCGCGACTTCGTTCGCGTGGAATAGTGACTTCCGGCAGATTTTTGGTTAATCTCGCGAAAAAAAAAAAAAAAAAACTATCCTATGTCCTTTCTCAAGTTCCAAACTATGTCTGTACCAAATTTCACACAAATCGGTTCAGTAGTTTAGGCGTGAAGCAAAGACAGACAGACAGAGTTACTTTCGCATTTATAATATTAGTTAGGATAGTTAGGATTAGGATTAGATATATGTTTGTTGCTAGCTTGAATCTTGGAACCGTAACGTTTAAGAAGATTTTGTCACATACAATACTTGTTTCTAAAGTAGATGAAAATACTATCAGTGAATGGACTTGAACTTTGATAGCTATAATGAGTTATCAAACGAAACGAAGAACATTTTTGTGTTGATACCAGCTATCGATTAATATTTAGGATTTATGCGTGACCGCAACTTTAAAAAACCGTAAAATTTTTTGCCCCTTTTTTGCTCGATATCAATAATGGCAACAGGAGGCATTTGAAATATTCACAAAATACTCATTTGTATTTTTACTTTAATTATAAGTAATAAAACTAAAATAATATAAATATATTTATGGGAGACGGGCTCCCATACAATATGCATGATTTTTTTTACAGTTTTTTTTATAGATAATGGTACGGAACCCTTCATGAGCGAGTCCGAGTTGGCTGGTTTTTTAGTTTTCGCCGTCATTTAAGAGACCAAAGTATAACAAACAGAAGTTTGCATGGAGGTAAAACTCAGTCCGTACCGGACGTTTTCAACACCGTTATCGCTACCGATATCGGTGTAATAAGCAATGCCGTGGTTCCATAATTACGTTATTGAATACGTGCTTAATCTGAATGTTATAAAATCGTTATAATGCGTTTTCTTATTTAAATAATCAGTCACAAAGGGGATAGAACCGATGTGGCATATCAACCTGTCCGCCATTTTGTTTTTTTTTCGAAATCGCGGCCCACGATGTAAGTGGTATGTATGGATAGAGGACATATAGACGAACAAAAAATGTCAAGTAACACGGTACCTAAAGTGTCACGTTACCGAGATATTTGAAGTTAAAGATCGACAAATAAGTACAACAACAATCATTTTTTTTTTTTTAAATAGCCTTTTTACGTGTATATGCGTTAAATTGTATCCAAATAATAGTTCCCAGGTTGATTATTATTATACGCACAATAAAATAGCTTCGCATCGCAATGAAACGCTATGTTATGTCAAAAATAGTTTTCTCGTGCTCCTAGTAGTATGTTATGTACCTACTCTCTTTCAGTAACCAGTAATAATAATAATAAACGCCTATAGACACGTAAAAGGTCTAATTTTTATGTGGTCATTGTACTCATATGACCATCTTTACCTTCAAATATCTCGGTATCGTGACACTTTGGGTACCGTGTTACTAGACATTTTTTGTTCGTCTATATGTCATCTATCCATACATACCACTTTCATTGTGGGCCGCGATTTCGAAAAAAAATCAAAATGGCGGTGGGTCGATATGCCAGCTCCCATACAAAAAAGTTCAAACCCCTTTGGGTGATTCTACTATAAGAGGTTCCAAGACCATACAAGATGTGGCCATGGAGAAAATCACTTATATTACGATTTTTGTCCCGTTTATGCAAGTCAATTTATACATATTTTGTTATTTTTAGAAGGCCAGGGTAAATATATCAGGCAGGGTAGATACATCAAGAACAGGGTAGACCAGGGGAGAGATTTTAACGTAATTAAACAATGAAAGAAGTTAATTAAATCAACTTTTACTAAACATTGTACTTAATAGATATAACGGTATGACCAGGGAACAGATTTTAACGTAATAAAACAATTAAAAAGTTAATGAAAATCAACTTTTATGAAAAACTACCTGATGCCCGCGGCTTCGCCCGCGTGGATACTGTAAAAACAATCCTTGATGCGGATTACGCATTCTGAAATTTCAGCTCGATCGGGGCAGAACTTTTTAAGTTTTGTGTTTGTTGAAGCGTACACAAACCATCATAACATTTTTATAATTATATAGATAGCTGATGCCCGCGGCTTCGCCCGCGTGGATACTGTAAAAACAATCCTTGATGCGGATTATATATCATTCTAAAATTTCAGTGCAGAGCTTTTTGAGTTTTTGAAGCGTACACAAACCAACATAACATTTTTATATATATAGAAGATTAACGTAAAATCACATGCCACCGTTTCTTCAACAAATAATAAAATAATCATTCCAACCTTACACCCTCTCGGCACGCACTGACTACAAATCGGATGCATCACCCATGGGCGTCGCCGCGTCGATAATGAGACTGTATATTCACGGAAATGTGGCGGTCGCGGCTTCTTAAAGACGAGACCCTGCACAACCGTAGGTAAGCAGTCTGTGGTAATACTTCCTAAAAGCTCACCAGGGCCATGCACCAAGACGTGGTCTCGGTGAACAAGTTTTACCCCGCTCTCCCTGGCTTACGAGAACTGGCGCAAGCGTAAAGAACAAGGAGCTACACGGACGCTTTTACCGGGTCATGGACCCGATGTAGAATTCTTAGCGTCAGTATCCTGACTGCGTTTCGGTGACCTCTTCAGGGAAACCGATGGTTTTGTCTGTGCAATAATGGACGAAGTTATGATGACGAATAACTACCGGAAATACATTGTGAAGAATGGCACGGTTGACTTATGTCGAGCATGCCACCGTCCGGAAGAATCGATCCGACACATTATTTCTGGATGATCTTGTCTGCCTATTGAAGGTTACTTGCATAGACACAACCTCCTTGCCAGGATGATCCACCAGCGTCTTGCCTTAAAATACAACCTTGTGGAATAAAAGTACCATACTACGGTATTCGCCTCACGCAGTTCAGGTATTGGGAACTTGCCACCTTTTGGTGTAATGATTTGTTTAATGATAGGTGAGTTTCTTCCTCGTTCTCCGAATTATCTTTATTTTCCGTTAGATAGAAAATTCCTTCACCTTGCTTTTTGATTTTGCAATGGTACTTTTCTTTATCATTTTTAATTTATGGTATATAAGTTTCTGGTTCACGTTTCTTCTCTGATTTCACGTGATAACTTTTTTACAATATTAATAAATAATATAATAACTCACTAATATTAATAGACTCTAAACTTTTTAAACTCTTTTTATTTATTTTTATCATAATATTTTCATTTGCCATATTTATTTAAGTTGTCTAAAACTAACTTGATAGAAATTAGTTACATCTGAGTTAGTTTGCACTAACATCAATGATGAATATTATCTACCCTGGTCAGTAAGTCTCTCCCGTGGCCGTTATTTTGACAGGGGAAATATGGCAGGGGAGAGACGTCTTCATGGTAAATTAAAATTTTAGTGTGATATTTTTAGCTTAATTATATATTCAATTTAACTTCACTTTAACTATCACAGTATTTTTGAACTAGGGTAGTAAATGCAGATAAATGCAATGAATATTGCAACATTTTTAACTTACCAGGGGAGTGACATAATATTGACATTGCGAAAGCACCACTACACTGTCGGGTCGGAAAAATTAAAAAATAGCAGTACTCTAACGAATCGCGTGTTTAGTATTGCTAATTTCACTTTGATAGACGTCCTTTAGCACAATTCGAAATATGGCCGCCTTTTATTTACGTTTGTAGAACCGTAACGAAATTTGTCAGGGTAGATACACAAAAAAACGAAGGACAAAAGTTTAAGTTAAAAATAATCGAAAATAAACATTGTTGAATTATCCTTAATAATACTTTAGAATATTTATTTTAATTACGTGATAAACAACCTTAGGTTTGGCATCTGATACAAAAAAGGTATGTACTGTCTGAAAGTTTAACCTTTAACTGGTGACGTGCGGTCTCACAGGCCGGGCGGCGTCGGCGAAACATCATTTCACCCTGTTTCACCCCTTCCCAGCACTTCCTATGTTTTATAGCCTGAGTACCTTCGCTTTTAGTTACATCCACGGAGTAGAGAAGGAAAATTCCGTTGTATAGTCCCAAATCGGTAAGCTACATCGATGTAAAGTTCAGCAGCGGTCTCTCAGACCCTATGTCACCACTTACGTAACTCTTTTAAACGTAACTTAGTTTTTTATTATTTGTTTTTTTTTTTGAAAGTTGTAATTCTGAACCTCCAAATAAGAAGCGTAGGGACTTGGGACTCAGGAATGTAGTGCCAACACGCTGTATCACTGGTGTGCTTACACTTTGCGAAACAATTATGCCCAAACTGCTACTAAAAATAAGCCAAGTTTGACCATTGCCAGTTTTGTAAAATGATACCTGTGATTAAGCCATTTTTTTAAATTTTGATGCATCGTATGTTAATTTCATAGAAAAATAGTTTTTTTTTGTCATAATATCATGTTGATTTAATATTTTTTGTTTGTAATTGTTGATCGCATGTCTATAGAGTTTATTGGTAAGTTTTATTATATTATTTTACTAGCTGATGCCCGCGGCTTCACCCGCGTGGATGTCGTTCAAATTATATACTAAAACCTTCCTCTTGAATCACTCTATCTATTAAAAAAACCACCGCATCAAAATCCGTTGCGTAGTTTTAAAGATTTAAGCATACAAACAAACAAACAGACAAAAATAGCGACTTTGTTTTATACTATGTAAGGATATGTTAATAAAGTATTTTTAAAGACTGTGGTAAGCTACCTTTCCTTATTTCTGTGCTATAGACCAGATACGGCAGCGGCCTCTCAGACCGTACGTCACTAGTTACGTTACACAAAAACCATGTCACCAGTGGCGTGCCAGCAATTATTTGGAGGTAAAGCACAAGTTCCAAAAAAAAAAAAAACACTTTTTGTTCCGAATTCTGACACTGCTTTTTAATGACACCGGTTTTGTTTTCTATTATTTAATTATGGCTAACACTTTTCGTATTTTATATCCTATCAGAAAATTTACAACTACTTATTTCAATATAAATATCAAGTCGTCAGTTTCACGTAAAATAATTTATTAACAAGAGCCATCTATTGACATAAACGTAACAACAACTATTTGAGTCAATACGTATTTCGCTCCTAAACAGTCGCTTTGGGCAAAATATTACAGTCACCGCTAGATGGCGCACAAAATAATAAATTAGTTTCTAACTACTATTTGAAAAAAAAAGTTATTAAGTACTCACAATTTATACAGCCATAACTCTTCATTCTTCGCTTCTTTACCATGGACAGATGACAAACAACAAAACACACTGAAGGCATAATATTACTAGATAGATTTACAGATACGTATCAGCAATGACATACCTCCAGTGGCTTTGATAAAAGCCGTTTGTGTTCAATTTGTTTGAGTAAATGATTATGGAGCATGTTTTAATTGTAACGATTGTATTGTATAATAAAAAAGGCTTAAATTTAATTACTTTCTGTATTCTAAATCAAAAACTCTATCTTTCTGTAAAAATGATTTTATTACATCAGTATAATTATTTATTACATCAATATTTATTACATCAGTATTTTCAGATACGTTAACATAACGCATAAAACGATCATGAATGTCGTTGCCGTAATGATACCTAATAATTACGCAAAGTTGCTCTCTGTTGCTTATATCTGGAGTTTCGTCAACAATCACAGAAACAAATTTTGTTGTATTAATCTCGTGTTTAATGCGAGATTTAATTACTTCTGATATGGAATGAATAATATCATTTTGAATTTTATTTGATAAGTAACTAGGCCCCGGCTTATTGCCTTCGGGTTGCTGTGTATGTTTTTCTAAGACAAGGTCGTATTTAGAAAGTAAAAAAACAGTCTCTAAGAAATTGCCTCTGTTTAATGAGGTTTTAGACTCATCATGCCCTCGAAAAGGAAGTTCCTGTTGTGCTAAAAAACATACAACATCAACCAACCTTTGAAAAATAGCGCGATTATGATCGACACGCATATTGTGTTTAGAAATATCGTCACATAACTGCCGAGATAAAGCTGTTTCAATTCGTGTTTTACCAAAACTACAAAATGAAATAACAGCATTCAAATGTTTATGAGAATTTTGATGTCTTTTCATGGCACCAGAGAAGTTATTTAAATCATCGTAACCTGATAAACTCCAAGCATTCTTTTCATTCGAAAAAAATATACAAGGCCAACAGAAAAATTTGTTTATATGAGAGCAGCCGACAACCCATTGTACACTGTATGCTGATCGATTAAAATACCTAGTATTTCTTTTACCTTTCTGAGAAATATTCAAATCAGGAGTGGGTTTAGGTGAAGTAACGAGATTATATTTATCTGTAAAATTTAAAGTATTTACCTTGCCCAGTAACGCTTTCACACACTTTAATCCATCACAAGGAACTGTTGTTTGCGTTTTCGAATTCATTTTCGTATTAATTAACTAACTTCAATCAAAAACTAAGTAATCACTAAACTTATTTAAATTCTAACAAGAAACGGAAAAATCTAATCACAATAAAAAATGCACCGACAACCATCAACGCTCAAGACAAATTTGAACTAAATCGAAATTCCCTTCAAACAAGTTCAATCGCGTCGCGAACTTGCATTCACTCACTCGCAATCTTTACACTGACACACATTCAAACGTTCAAAGCATGCTTGGAAAATATTGGAAATCCTATACATTTTGTCGTAAACCCGGCAATAAGTATGTAAACAAACAACTCTAAATTATGTTCGTAGGATAGAGAGGTCAGAGAAGCTGTTCGAAATCGGATGGTGTGACAGAGAAAGGGCTAGCCGAGCCCGATCATGCCCGATCGATCTGTTTGATCAATCGGCTGAGGTCGGGAGACATATTAGAAGAAGTTTGGCAACGTCGCAGTGCGAGTTGCGCGCGAATGTATTTTCTGCCTAAAGTTATTGAGTACGTAAACCTGACAACGTCGCATCAATACGTTCCGTTTTTCGCGTGGCATGCAGTTTGATGATAATGATTATAATATTAATTTTGTTTTTGTATTGACCGTTTTTTTTTTAATTCGTTGTTTTATTAAGGCAAGCTGTGCTTTTCTGCTTCTATGGGAGTACCGCCACTGCATGTCACCAGTCAAAGGTTAAACAAAATCGGGTGAAGGGACTGGCCAGGGTAGATACGTTTTTAAGCTTCTGCTTCAAATTTCAGAAAAACGTTTTTTAATTGGACATTAAATTGTGAGGTTCCTTAAAAAGTACATTAAGATAATTATTACAAAAAACAACAACATACAGAATAAAAAATCTATTTTAAAGTGATTGCCGCAAAACTAACCTCTTATCGTAGAATCACAATAGCACACAAAAATAAAATTCAAATAAAAATATAAGTTTAAAAACTAAAACCTGACTACGAAAAAAATCGCACACTACTAAAACCGCGGTCTTAAAAGTAGAAACAAGAAATTAATTTAAGTAAATAACTTAAGATATTAGCACAAGAAAAGAGAGGCCTATATCCAGCAGTGGGTGAGTTCGGGCTGTGGATGATGATGATGATGAAATAACTTAATAAAAAGTATAATTATTATAGAGACAGTCGTAGTCGCATGCCACCTTGCTGATGGCAACTAGCAGCTGACTTCTGTATCAGTGAGAACGCCATGAAGGAGCATCAGGTATCAGGTCAGGGTTTTAGTTTTTAAACTTATTTGTTGGTGTAATATGAATGCCAGAAGAAGTCTGACACTCCCTACCGCTCCGCCCATAGCGGGAGGAGTCATTTGATAATTTCCCAAAAGGGTTTGGGCTGTGCATTAATGAGTCAGTCAGGACTTTTCTTTTTAACAGTCATTTCATTTATTCATTCACATAACAATTCACATTGTGTTTGAAATATTTAGTACACTAATTAATTTTACAGTTAAATCCAATAAAATATAAAAATCAAACAGAAAACATTAATAATAAAATCAGGAGTTTATGTCAATACAAAGTTAATAACATGTCAATAGAATTTAAACAGTTAATTATAAAAATATTGTAAATATTATCATGTCAAATTATGTATTATTCTATAAAATTAAAAAAAAAAACTTAAATATTAATGTCGTCACTATCGGTAGGTATAAGAAGGTAAATTACTAAAATATAAAATCTATTCATCATCATTTGTCATCAATTCGAAAATGAAGTATAGACATCCCGTCGGGGCTGTGGCTTGTCGAAAGGATAACGCGGCTCCGACACAAGGGCGAAGAAGGAACATGGGTTTGGTTTTTAGTCAGTAGAAGTCTGACACTCCCCTTCGCTCTGCCCAAGAGCGGGGGGGGTTATTCGATGATTTTCCACCCACCAAAAAAAAAAAAAAAAAAGTATAGACATTTATTTAACAGCAATGTTTTATGTTTAGCTTTGAATAGAGTAGTACCTTTGTAAATTAATTATCTTAATTCAATGGGCAACCCACTAAATAATTCTACTGCTTGGTATTTAGAGCAATGTTTAACCAAGCTTAGGTGCAATTTTATTTTTTATAACTTTTCTTCGAGTTTTCTCTCTCAGTTCACGTTCTTCTTGTGATTCATATTCGTGTATGTATTTCGCGAAGTGGCTGAGTAATACCAAAACATACAAACTTGGAACAGTTAAAATATCTAATATTTTAAAATCTGCCCTCGCCAAGTCGAGCGCGAAGCAAACACTGCCGTACCATCCTTTACTGGAACCATTTCGCTGCATTTTCAGGCCCCTGTTTGAGAACCTCTGGATAAGACCAGAACGCAGAAATTTTCGTCATCCAGTAAGCTATAAAATCACACTTAAAATAAAAAAAAATCAAGTCTGTAGGTCATTTAGTTCCGAAGATAATCGAAAACAAAGTTTCGCATTGATGACACTCACTCTCTCACTCATGATCATCAGAATAGAACTAGTACTTCCCATAAACTCAGAGAGCTGAAATTTGGTACAGAGTTAGGGTTTAATGGCCACATAAAGGGAAAACTATAAAAACTAGGATAATCGAAGATCTGGAGTACCTGGTGACCCTAAGGCATCGTTCACACCAACGTAAGGCCTAAAACATACACAAGCGACGCAAGGCAGCAGGCGCGGAACAGACGCGGCGCAGGCGTGCGCCGCTTCAAAACGATTTCATACAAAATGTATGCAGGCGACGTTTTGAATTATACTGAAGCGACGCCTGGCCTAAAACACACACAAGCGACGAAAGGCGAAGGCGCGGCGCAGGCGTGGGACAGATACGGCGCAGACGCGATTTGAATTATATCAGAAGAGGCGTGGAACAGGCAAGAAACGTTCAGATGTGATTACAGATTGGTAAATACTGAGCATACCGTATCACAAGCGACGTGCCCGACTGCAAGCGACGCGGCGCAGGCAACGAAACGGCGTGTCTGCGCCGCGTCGCTTCAGTATAATTCAAAAACGTCGCCTGCATACATTTTGTATGAAATCGTTTTGAAGCGGCGCACGCCTGCGCGGTGCGCCGCGTCTCTTCCGCGCCTGCGCCGCGTCTCTTCCGCGCCTGCTGCCTTGCGTCGCTTGTGTATGTTTTAGGCCTAAGGCGAAGGCACGGGGCAGGCGTGGCACAGGCGTGCGCCGCTTCGTTGTGTTGTAACGAAACGGCGTGTGAAACGGTGTGAGGTTTGCACCGGAACGAGATTTCAACAACCGATTGAATTCACCGGTCATTCGGCATCTGAACGTTTCTTGCCTGTTCCACGCCTCTTCTGATATAATTCAAATCGCGTCTGCGCCGTATCTGTCCCACGCCTGCTTTGCGCCTGCCCCGTGCCTTCGCCTTACGTCGCTTGTGTGTGTTTTAGGCCTAAAACACGCGTAAGAAACGTTCAGATGCGGCTTTTTATAGGCTGACTTTGGTGCGATAAGATGTTTTCGTCTTCAGAAGACGAAGATGCGCTTGCTTTGCTGCAGAGAACCGACGCGGCGCAGGCAACGAAACGGCGTGTCTGCGCCGCGTCGCTTCACTATAATTCAAAAATCGTTTTGAAGCGGCGCACGCCTGCGCCACGCCTGTTCCACGCCTGCTGCCTTACGTCGCTTGTGTATGTTTTAGGCCTAACGTAAACGTATTGTCCGCCGCCGACTGTGAATATGCTAACTGTCTCTATGGATCTACGTAATAGCGTATAGTCGGTTCGGTGTGAACAAGAAGTCAAATATGAAAGTGAGATAAAGACTGCTGTGGAACTATCGACTCATAGTTTTGTCGCTGTCGTTGGTGAGGATGTGGATCTTGCTGTCCTTTTGATAGCTTTAACTCCTCCCACCCAAGACATTATTCTGTTGAAACCCGGCCGAGAAAAAACCAAAACAGTTGCACTGTCCACCCAAGAGATGCAGCAACATGGATTTGAGCACATCCTTTTCTTTCATTCATTTACAGGTTGTGACACAACATCTGAGAGCATCGGTGGCCCAGTAGTGGCGGCCCCGACTTACGAACAGTAGGTCGTGGGTTCGAACCCAGGCAGGCACATTACTTTGTGTAATTTATTTCATCACCGCTGCTCTCAAAACGGTGAAGGAAAACATCGTGAGGAAACCGGCATGTCTTAGAACCAAAAATTCGAAGACATGTGACATCTACCAATCCGCACTGGGCCCGCGTGGTGGATTATAGCCCATTCCCTCTCAAAAAGAAAGGAGGCCTGTGTCCCAGCAGTGGGAACATTAATAGGCTGTTGATGATGATGATGACACAACATCTGCAACTTTCAGAAGAAGCAAAGTGGGTTTCTTAAAACTGTACTTGAAGTCAGATATTATCAAGGAAGCGGCTGCGATCTTTTACAAGCACACCTCCACGCACAGTGAGGTTGAAGAGGCTGGGAAGATGTGCTTCCTCAAATGGTATGGCTCACCAGCAAGACTGACCTCCCTCAATGAGTTCCGATACCAGTGATTACCCTAAGTACACTGGTGAAAATTTGGAAAAAGTGTATAAGACAAGTGTAGATAAAAGTTTTGATATCCCAACGGCTGTACAGATTTGGATGAAATTTAGTAAATTGATATAGTAGGAGTTGATTTAAGATATAAGATACTTTTTATCCCCAAATAACGTGAAGGAAGTAGTATACAAAAGGTAGTGTTCAATTCAAGTAGTTTTTTTTCAATTTTCACTTTTCCGGAATGTGTAGTTCGAAAATAGGTAGGAATGTGAAAAAGTGTTTAAGATAAAAGTTGTACATAATTTTATAAGCTTTCATTGCGTAGAAGACTTCTTCTCTCCATGACGCACCGTTTAAAAGATATTAGCGAAAAACTGAAAAATGGGAACTTTAACCCTCCCCTCACCCTGACTCACCCCCTAGATGTCATTAGTATGTTAACTCTCTAAGCACCCTGAACAATTTTCTGAAGTAATTGCTTAGGGCCTTGCTCACGCACTCTACAATATCTTTGTTGGATGGACTAAATGGGATGTATAATTCAAACATAAAAAAAAAACAAATCGGTCCAACCATCTTTGAGTGATTGGGGAACATCAAAAAAAAAAATGATCCGACGAATTGAGAACCTCCTCCTTTTTAAGTCGGTTAAAATAATCTTTATAGAAGCTAGTGTACAACAAATCGAAAGGTATGCAACTGTTCTATGCACCGAGCCGACGAATAGGTGGACCAACGCCAGCGCATTTTACGGGGTTGGGGGATATCGAACGGTGCCAATCAACGCATTTAATTTCGTAAACTTAAACTGTCTAGTTTTTCAATATTGTTAATCTTTATAATTATTAAATCATCCACTCTTAACTGGTCAATAATTCAGACAGTCTAGGATTATTTTGATGGTGCTCATCTTAAAATAGATTCAGTATTATTTTCTTTTGGGTATCATTTAAGCTATCGCCAATTTAATTAGTATTGTGATACTTAAATAATAGGGTTTGTCCCCAAAATAGTAGATTTGTCACCAAAATGTAGTCACCAAACAATATAAAATCAATTCCACAATAAATCACCTAAATCATCGAGATATAGGTCTAGTAGGTACCAAATAAATGTTTTTGTATGTATGTATAACACTATGCAACAAAAAAAATATTTTTTTTTCCGGAATTCATTTCACGTGATTCGGGTTCTGTGTTGTAAATAACGTTGAAAGTAAAATAAAACTTTCCTATCACGTCACAATTTTATGATATTCAATATTTCTGTTTACATATTTTTCAAGAAAAAAAATAGTTAATTTATTTTGCTATGAAAACAACGGGTTTCTTTTTTTTTTTTTTGCAGGTCGATAGTTTCTGTTATTTGGGGTTTTCCTAATTAGCATCCAGCAGTGGTCTACCAGCATCGCAGGGTTCCATTTTCCATGATATTGTTTTACAATTCTCCAGGTTTTAAACATGAGTTACACGAGTCAATACAGAATCGCCAATCACTTGGTATATATATTGCTCATTAGCCATCTGAACCATCAGCCCGTCGACATCAGAACATCAGACCAAGTCTCCCTTGGTTAAATAAAATTCTATGAAGGGAGTATGACGCTTGCTGTAAGCAGTAACATTAACGTCCGACTGAAGGAGATTCTATTGCTTCAATCTTGAAGTTAATAGTTCAGATTTCTATTTAGGTAAATCTACATCTCTGATTAGATCGCTGAGCTCTGATTGACTGATCAAATGTGGCAGTTTTGAGGTACTCCGAACTGGAAATTCCTCCTCATTATCTTCCTCTTCACAGTTTTTTTCAAAGCCATTTCAAATCGGTTCAGTATAAGGTGGCTTAGGTATTGGAAGATCATCTCAGTGTAGCAATGGATATTTTATTCTTGTATTTTCATGGTAATCCTTTTATAAAAGGAGGGTAAAAGTAGCAATCGCTGATATGGTCCTTAGGTTCGCGCTATATTGCAAGTTGACTAAAAGGCATTCCTTTAGATATTCCTCTAATCCAACACGTCAGTTATGCATGTCAGGTGAAACAACAGATATGTGGCACCCAGTATTTATCTTGATATTGAACATCCAAGATGAAATCTGCACAATAGCACTGCTTAATCAATGGAGTACTTGCCTTTTTTTGACTGTTTGGTGTGTTTAAACCACAAATATAGCAAAACTGTCAGGAACATTTGTACAAACGCGATACTATATGGTGCTAGGTATGTGATCAACTAATTTTGTAACACTATTAGTGCAAGAATAAATGCTGAAAATTTACATCTACCCGCAATATTAGTTCAAAAATATGTCTTTTTTTTAATATTATGGCAGTTTTAGACGTGATACAACAAAATTAATATTTTTCCGGTAATGAGAGTGGTTATACCTATGATATGTACTGCATCACTTTTGCGGGCATTTTTTAGTGATGACTAGTGTAATAGTTTTGTCCTTATACACAACAAACATTTAAACTCACATACACAAACACACCCAGACCCGAAACAACTATCTGTAGGCCACTATAAGAACGAAGCATATTATAAGAACGAAGTTAATATTCACATAATGCACTACCATTTTGATGGTAATCCATCTACCTCCTTATTTGAGGTATTCCACATTAGGCACCCGCTTTAACGGTCGGCACCTGAGGTAATAAATAATAAACTATTCCACTAATGGCACCTGCGAAAAATATTGACAGGTGCCGTATGTGGAATACCTCAGGTGCCGTTAAAGCGGGTGCCCAATGTGGAATACCTCTCTTATTTTACAATATATTAACATTAATTTGATTAGTCATATCTGGGAACACTTTTTGTTAATCTGAGAATGAAAATATTTCGTGGTGATAGATCTACTATTTATTAGGTGATTCGTGACTTGGTGACAAATATAAATTTTGGTGACAAGAAATATAGTCCCCTTTTCTTTTTTAACCCGCAAAAACAACGGGGTGTTATAAGTTCGACGTGTCTGTATGTGTGTGTATGTGTGTCTGTATGTGGCATCGTAGCTCCCGAACGCATGAACCGATTTTGATTTAATTTTTTTTTTGTTTGAAAGGTGAATTAGTCGAGAGTGTTCTTAAGCTATGTTTGATGAAAATCGGTCCAAGATGGCCGCCGCCACAAAATAGCGGATAACATATTTTTTCACAACTCCATCAATATGGGTATCAAATGAAAGGGCTTGATAAGTAGAATACTATACACTATAACAAATTTCAAATCCAATATGGCCGCCACCACAAAATGACGAATTACGTTTGTTTTTACAACTCCCACAATATGGGTAGCAAAAAAATGAAAAGGTTTGAATTGTAGAATAATGTACACTATATTGAAAGGGAATGACGAATGTAAACTAACGAAGTTGAAACAAAAAAGCTTGAAAATAGTTTTATTGACTTTTACTCCCTTTATATATGTTACGGCTAAAGGTGGGTGTGATCATAAACTTAAGATTAGCCGGCTAAACTTAGGTCTAACTTCGAGGAGGTGTTAATGTTAGTTTCTTCTATCTTTAGCCGAGGGCCTGCCCTAGGCTAAAAATGTAGAAGGAAATGAAAAAGGAAACAATGTACTAATGTTTACTATTTCGACACGAAAACTTTTATTGAAAAATAATCACCCTCATTACACATACTTTTATGTATCTGTTACCGGCCAAACCCGATTTCAGGACAAACTAATTTTGCCTAGGCTAAACTAGTTCTTCGTTTCCGTCAGAAGGTCGACGGAGCCCCGCAGCGGGGCTCCTATTTCTGTCTGCAGGCTTTAAAGGGACCTAACTAACCGAACTTCGGGGTGCCCCTGACGTCGACCGTCTAGGGTTAGCGTTTCCGTCAGCAGGCCCACACTATCGCGTATAGTAAGAACTAGTTGAGCCTAGGCAAAACTAGTTTGTCCTAAAATCGGGTTTGGCCGGTAACATAATTATGTCGGTATTCAAGGTAAGATGACGCAATACTTAACAAAAACAATTTCCACGTGTGCACGCATTGTCTCCCCACCGCCACATGCATACATGTTATCGAACTTTAGCTGCTTCTCGAAGATAAACCTAAGTTTAGCCGGCTAATCTTAAGTTTATGTTCACACCCACCTTTAGCCGTAATATATATATATATAAAGGAAGTAAAAGTCAAACTTGGTCAAAGTTTGATTTAAAGGGAGTTAAAGTGGAGGACTAATGTTTTATCTTTATTGGGTCAGGCAGGGGTTTTTTTTTTTAATTTTTAATTTAATTACTTGTTACTAAGTCATTTTAAAGAGCTCGTGGCTTAATAATAACTGCCACTCGGGTCGATCTTTAGGTTAAGACACGCTTGCCTAGATTGGTCTGTGGATGGGTGACCACCCGTTATAATACACACCAAGTTTTCTCCGTGCCTCGGAAAGCACGTTAAGCTGTTGGTCCCGTTTGCCATTTATATATCCTTGGCAGTCGTTACAGGTAGTCAGTGACCTGAAAGTCTGACAACCAGTCTTACCAAAGGGTATCGTATTAGCCAGTATTAACTGGGTTGTGGAGGTCAAATAGGCAGTCGCTCCATATAAAATACTGGTATTCAGCTGCATCCGGTTAGACTGGAAGCCGACCCCAACATAGTTGGGAAAAGGCTAGGCAGATGATGATTAAGTAATTTACACTTAGTGACTGGGGATCATAATTTCCCACAATCATTTAACTAACTTATAAATTTAACTAACAGAAAATAAGATAATTGATGTTATTCTCTTAAAATTCAGTATTCATTTGTTGGGCAGGGCTAGGAATGTGGAACGTGATTTTTAAAATAAACTGAACTTAAAGTTTAGTAGGACTAAAATTATTTTAATCCTTTAAATGATGAAAGTGACGACGACGAACAAACACTGACTTTGTCAAGGTGACATTTACCAAGAATTCTAATTAACGGCTTATTATTCAGTATTTTATTTGTTTGAAAAAAAAAACATTAAAATTTCGTCTCCCTCCCACGAATGAGACGTTCTAGTTGGTCGGCGACGTCGATCGGCTGAATTGTATCGTATCGCTACATTACGAATTTACGACCGCGACGACGTACCTACGTGTGATTTGTCGAGCTAGCAATCGATTCGAAAGCGCTAGGGCCTAAAAGTAGTGGTCAGAGTTAGTACATTGATTGATCCGAGATGGTACGTAAACACAGAGTCAGTAACTCAGTAGGCATGCCCAGCCAGCACAAACCTTCTGGGTACCTAAGTTTTGTTTAACAGCAGTCATAGAAACTAATTTCTGAATAAGACAATCATAATTAGCTGATATGACGCTTACTCAGACGTTATTCAAGCAATTTGGGCACAAAATTATACTGCTAATAGCTGTGTGATAGCAACGTAACAGATGAATAAGTTCTGAATAATTATACGACAAGCTGAATGTCTTCTCCATAAAAGCATTCTGTCCTTTAATGCAAGTATAACAGCTCTGTTAGCCAGACGATGAATGAATGAATGATGAATGAACTATAGTGAAGTCCTTCAAAAGCACAGATATTCAGATGATGCACAGCGTTTAGCTTATTTCAGAATATTTTATCAAGAAGTTAATCAAATTAAATTGAAATTAACAAATCCGAACAGCGTGATTGCGACGTTTAAATAAATTATATCACCTATCGTAAATAAATACCCTTAATTATGCGTAAAGAAAGAAATTGTAGGTGCAACTTTACCGTGGATTTTTAATTACAAATATACATTTTGTGTAAAATTTTCACGCGCCACCTGATAAGCCGGGTTTTGGAAAAATAAACAACATTTCGTATAATGGTATTTTTAACGTGTGATTTTTTAAAATGTTTTATGCAGTTTAAGGGTTCAAAAATAATATTATACCTAAATAGTTATTAAATTTGAGTATTTGAATATATAATTCCACATAATTGTAATAGGTTATGTTTTGGATAATGGCGACGCTCATTCTGAGTAAAATCTGATTGCACATCAGCTTATCGTCTGCTTTCATAACAGATCTTATGTGTCCACTTATTAAGTTGTGCTCTGGTTAAAAGTGGTCTGCACTCAACAATTTTCGATAACTGTTCTATAATCACACACATTCGTATTGTAAATCAAACAATTAGGATTCAGTCATATAGTAATGAAAACCCACAGTATATGTATAATATTTGTTCTTTTAGCTCTTATCAAATTCAGATAATTATTTAATATTCAATATAAAAAAGTTTTTTACCATAAATATGCGTGCCAACTTCAACACTACAACGTTAAAAACATAAATTATAAAAAGCCAGCAAACTTAAGCATAAGAATAAGTTACTATTGCTTTAACCACAGTTAGCTGCACATAACGGTAATTTCCTACTTAAAGCAGCATAAAGTAGTTATAACAGCTATCATAATTTCGGTTAAGTTACTATATGCTTCATAACAGAAACTACGCCTATTTTATACAGCAGCTGAATAACTATAAAGATGTGGTGTGTAATACAACTCAAAGAGAACAGAATTTAACTTATCCAGCATCATGCTTGTTAATGGAGTTTTATATCAACGTTATACAAAAGGTTACACAAACTCTTGAGTAACAAGTCTTTTTATGATGATAATTCAGTTTTAAGAAATAAAATCCGCAAATTACGAAACTAACTCAGCATTATTACCTATAGCAAAAATAAACTTTAATACAGAACTTCGTAATACACACAGCTCCTATACATATATAATAAAGCTTAACCCTGCATAAGGTTAAATTGTTGCCCAGTTATCTGACTTGTGTGCTGCCTGGGTGTGCTAACTCAACTCTAAAGAGTACTTACTTTAGATACTAAAGAGTTCATTGCTTCCATTTGGATTCAAAATTTCAAATCATCGAACGTCGTCATACCCATACGAGTTTGACGAACTTGCCAGCGAGCCCTTGTGGTGAAATTGTTATAATATCGTCCGAATCACTTTATCTTTAGGTCTATGTCTATATCGTCTAGGTCTATGTCTTATAGCTTGATGTGTAGCCGTGTGTACCTAGTCAGTGGGCAAAAAGTCTGACAACCAGTCTTACCAAAGGTTATCGTATTACCTACCCAGCACTAACTGGGTTGAGGTCAGATAGGCAGTCGCTCCATGTAAAATTCTGGTATTCAGCTGCATCCAGTTACAAGGAAACCGTTTCCAACATAGTTGTGAAAAAGGCTAGGCAGATGATTGGGATAGCCAAGGATGATGACGATGCTACCTAATTTCTTCAATTATGTGTGTTCTCATGCTTTCATTCATACCTCTTTTTGAAATTTACGAATGCCCATACAAACTTTAACCCCCATTAAACCCACTTAGGATGAGGAAGAAATATCCCAAAATAAGATTCTAAATCCTTTCCTAGTACCTCCTCATATTAACTTAATTGCCGGAATTCAAGTTTCTATGTTTAAGAACGCTTTAACATTTTTCTACAAATAACAGTGGTTTTCAGGTACCATTTTAACGTATAAGCAATCACAAATGTGAAGATATCATGGTCTTAATTTAAAGATAATTTATTCGTCTCCAGATTGGCATCAGAAAAATTGTATGACGTCATACAAAAATTCGCACAAATACGTTTTTCCCATCTCAATAATCGCAGAAAATGTAAAAAAACCGGCCAAGAGCGTGTCGGGCCACACTCAGTGTAGGCCTAAAACACACACAAGCGACGTAAGGCGAAGGCACGGGGCAGGCGTGGCGCAGGCATGCGCCGCTTCAAAACGATTTCATACAAAATGTATGCAGGCGACGTTTTTGAATTATACTGAAGCGACGCGGCGCAGACACGCCGTTTCGTTGCCTGCTCCGCGTCGCTTGCAGTCGGGCATACCGTATCACGTCGCTTGTGATACGGTATGCTCAGTATTTACCAATCTGTAATCGCATCTGAACGTTTCTTGCCTGTTCCACGCCTCTTCTGATATAATTCAAATCGCGTCTGCGCCGTATCTGTCCCACGCCTGCGCCGCGCCTTCGCCTTACGTCGCTTGTGTGTGTTTTAGGCCTAAGGGTTCCTAGTTGACTACGGAACCCTAAAAAGTAGGGTCCGAATAGGTACATTATAGGTAAATTTACAGCATATTATAACTCCAAAACTATAATAAATTACGGTACATATTATTATAGTCCTTTAGATGTTAAGATATTTTTTTTGTATCTAAATCAATGTATTTTTCAATTATTAGCTACAATAAAAACACTTGCCAATTTCTTCATACATTTTGCGCTCGGGGTTCATCATTCCGCGCTCAGAAGCGCTCGTGAAAGGACGGCTATATCGCTCTCTCGCAAAAAATAAATACGATAAAAGTGATAGAAAAAGATTCTAGTGTACCTACCGTCGTCGGTTACCACTAGGGTTGCCAACATTTTTTCAGCGAAATACAGTATTTTTGAAAATAAGCTATAAAATAATATAGTACACTTCTAAAAAAATATATATTATTTTATGGAAAAAATTAAAAGATATATTTGTGTTTTATTTTATAAAAACTACTAGCTGATGCCCGCGGCTTCACCCGCGTGGATGTCGTTCAAATTATATACTAAAACCTTCCTCTTGAATCACTCTATCTATTAAAAAAAACCGCATCAAAATCCGTTGCGTAGTTTTAAAGATTTAAGCATACAGACAAACAGACAGACAAAAATAGCGACTTTGTTTTATACTATGTAAGGATATATATTTGCATTTTTTGCTTCTTTATTGGTGTTACCCGCATTTCAACTTGACTTTCCATAACTATTATTTGTTATTGTATTTTGAGGACCATAAGTTCTCAAATCAAAGAATAATATCTTATTGAAAATACCAAATCCCCAACAAAAATAAAAAGCGACCACAAAATTCTTTAGATGTTCTTCTTAGCGTGTTGATGGCAATCTGAATTGTGTCGGCCCAGAATTGGGCTACTAGTTTAGCGCTTTCGGTAGCGTCCATTAGTTCCTGCAGTGAACAACCAGCAGGACACGTAGGGCACGATATTAAGTGCCCCATCGTTTGAGGAACAGCACCACATTTACACTCCAGAGCAGAGTCATTTATATATCTCCACCTCAGTAGGTTTTCTTTGCTACGACCAACCTGGGTCCGGAGTCTGTTTAAAGACTTCCAGGTCAGCCACGGCAACTCTTGTCCAGGTGGGAGATGTTCAGCAGGTGGAACAAATGGGTAAGGTAAGGATGCACTACCTCGCCACAGCCCTAATCTTTCCGTAGACATCTCGCCAGTGAGTGGGGCGACACACTTCAGAAAGCTGTTTCGGCTTTTCAGCCTTTGCGATACAAGGCTGTTTAGGTGCAATGGGTGTCGTGTGTCTGAAGCCATTTTGGCTCTTTCTCTAGAGCTTGCCACTCTTCTGCGAACTTCAGGCGGCGCTATCCCTGCCAGTGGGTACAGCATCTGTACCGGGGTCGGTTTAAGACAAGATGTTGTCAATTTGATATTGTTCCAGTTAATATAGAGATCAGTGGGAGGGACACAAAAAAGATTTTTGATTTGTTCGGAGTCCGGAATTCGGTTAAACATGAACTCGCCTCACACAAAATTTAATATTAAGGCGATTTTTTTTAATTTTAAAGATACATATCTATTTCTTTGTTAGATTTTGTTCGGTGTTGAAAATATAGAATTTTGCGTACTATATACACTCCTTTGCAAAAAAAACGGGCACCTTAGGAAATTTACGTTCTAAGGTCGATTTGAGTTAATTCAATGAAATTTAATTGTTTGACGTAGTCTGTATACTTATAATCGTGTAAATTAATACGCGTGAAGTGAACTGTGGCAATTTAAAAAAAAAATCTATGAATTCTTTAAAACCGATGTACACGGCCAAACAATAAGAAGTGGTCGGCAATAAAGACAAGAAGATTTTTTTACTTTGTTTAATTGAATCCTTCTGGGCATGCTTTCCACGATGTTTTTAATGACGTTTTGAGGAATACGTTCCCACTCTTCTGCAATGACTCTTTTTAGCTCCCTGATGTTTTGTGGAGCATGTTGCACTGATCTTACCCGTCTCTTTAGAACATCCCAGACATGCTCAATTGGATTGAGGTCAGGACTTCGAGCTGGCCAATATATACGACGGATCCCAACTTCTTGCATGTACGCTTCCACGTCGCCAGAACGGTGCGGGCGAGCATTGTCGTCCATAAAAATGGAATCTTCCCCAAGTGCAGTCAATGCGGGTTGTGCATATGGAATTAGGACTTCCATTATGTACCGGTGTGCATTTAATGTTCCATTTTCTATGAGAACTAACTCCGTACGCCCCGTCGAATTAATTGCTGCCCAAAACATAACGGAGCCTCCGCCATAAGGAGTGATTTCTTCGAAACACACTTCCGCATAGCGTTCCCGTGGTCTTCGTAGCACTCGCCGGCGTCGGTCCTCTCCACACAAAGAGATTCTAGCTTCATCAGAAAACAATACTTTATTCCAGTCCTCCAGAGTCCATGAAGCACAGTTTCGAGCAAACTGAAGTCGAGCAACACGGTGCTCACGGAGTAATTTAGGTCCCCGAGCCGGGCGGTAACTCCTGATATTGGCAGCCAAAAGCCTCCTCCTGACGGTCCACAAGCTAACTTCTACTCCTCTTACTTCTTCAAGGCTCTTCTTCAGGTCCACACTTGACGCCTTACGATTCCGCAAGGCCTGACTCACCAAAAAGAGGTCATCTCTTGGTTCTGTGCGTCGTTTTCTTCCCGAACCGGGTCTTCTTTTGACCGAACCGGTCTCTTGATACCGTTGCCAAGTCCTCTGGACAGTTGAACGACTCACATTTAGCCGCTGAGACACGTAAGTTTGCGAACAACCTTCTTCAAGTAGGGCTATAATTTTACCGGCCCTTATCGCTTTATCACTCATGTCAAAAAGTGGTATTTAATGTTAAAAGAAAGATAAAATTGTTTAATTTGCAGAAAATATCCAAAAAGTTTTAAAATTTTATTAATCAGTAATAAAATCGTTTCAGCAATTCGCGCCATTAGTAAAGCAATTTTACAATAATCTACAATAATCATTATTTTCCTTTTGTTAATTTCAAAATTTAAATTTGGAACGTACAGAATCATGCCAGGATTCTTCAAATAACATGCCAATACATCGTCAAATTAATAAAACCTCTTACTTGTCCTTCTTCATTGAAGTAGAGAAAAAAATATGAAGTGCCCGTTTTTTTTGCAAAAGAGTTTATTTCTTCAACAGTATATAGTACGCTGACCCGAAATATAGTACAATCTATATATCTATATAAATAAAGAGAGAAGTCCTGACTGACTGACTGACTCATCAACGCCCAGCCCAAAGCATTGGACCTAGAAAGCTGAAATTTTGCACAGAGGTTCCCTTTATAATGTAGACAAGGAATAAGGAAGGATTTTTCGAAATTCAACCGCTAAGGGAGTTAAATAGGGGATGAAAGTTTGTATGGAAAATCGTCATTTTCACGCGGGCGATGCCGCTGGCAAAAGCTAGTACTATAATATTATAGTACGGTTGGCAACCCTACGCCCGAGACAGTGTGGCCCCGGGGTGAGCGGGACAGGGTGTAGCGTCAGTTCAATTGTCGTTACTCGCGTCCGTGATGATTTGATGAGTCTGGCGCTGGTTTTTTGTGAATATTATAAATTAAAAAAAAAAAACAATTTTGCTAAGAGAAACTCATCGAAAAAAATTTTTGAATGTTTTGGGTAACAAACTTGATTACTTATGAACCCTAGTGACAAAACTATTAAGATGCCGTTTCAAAATCAAAATATGACAGCAGCAACAGATTGCAGATCAATTAAATGAAAATAGTAAGTGTTTTATTTTTGATTGAATATTTTTTTTAAATTATGTTTGAAATATTAAATTGTTTTTTTTTCTTATTTGAAATGGTTGAATTCGCCTAAAACCTATTTGTTGTATTTAGTCGTTTTGTAGTAACCGCCTATGTGTCTTGGGAAACATCTATTTTCCGTCTAATAATGGTGTAGGTAGTGCAAGCAAGTTGCGGCTTGGGCCTGGATAGAAAGGGTGTCATTTATTTTTTGTACTGAGCCCGGTGTCGCTAGTCGCAGACATTTAAATGACTAGTCAAATAGTGTGGCAAGTAAGTAAAACTTTCAGTGTACACAAATTACTCTTAGGTCAAAATTTAAACTAACCTAAAATAATGATTTGCTGGACCGGACGGAAACATAAACTTTGTTTGCTCAAGGTTTACCCAGATACTCTATATGAGGTATCAGGAAATACATAGGTACCCTCCTACAAACACACGCACACAAACTACCAATGTTTTTATCATGACATGATGATTATCCGGAAATTCTGTAATCACTTTTAACAAAAATTTTGTCTAACTTAATTTTTGCGCAATAGCGCAAATAATTGGCTGTGAACTACTAAGAACATGTCACGTGCGCGTACCATAGTCAGGTGCGCATGCAGGCAACATTGTGCTGTGCTTGGACTACAGCTATTGCAGTTTCATCAGTTCAGTTCATTCCATTGGCCTTCTAAATATCCAGCATTTGTGTGTTAATATCCTAAAACCGTTCTCGACAAAACCTTGAGGAGCTCGTGGCTAGATGATAACATCCGCTCAGATCAATCTTCGGGTCAAACCGCGATTACCTAGGTTGGTCCGTGCCTGCGAAAGCATGTTAAGCCGTTGGTTCCGACTATCATTTGTACATCTTTGACAGTCGTAACAGGTCAGTGTCTCGAAAGTCTGACGACAAGTCTTACCAAGGTATCGTATTACCCATACCCAGTGCTTTCTGGGTTGTGGAGGTCAGATAGGCAGTCGTTTTATGTAAAATACTGGTATTCAGCTGCATCCGGTTAGACTAGAAGCCAACCCCAACATAGTTAAGAAAAGGCTAGACAGATACCGCCTTATTACAAAACGTAGTTAAACCTGGTTTAACTTAGACCTGGTTTATCTCGCATGCTGTCATTTTCTTTTGAATATTATTGAAGTGAGGCGTCATGCGAGATAAACCAAGTCTAAGTTAAACCAGGTTTAACTACGTTTTGTAATAAGGCGGATTATGTTCTGGACAAAACCTTCTAATAAAATTGTTTTTTGTGCATCATACTGCGCACTGCATGGCGGTATTTGGATAGGGTCGCGTTAAATAGCTTTTCAGACTAAAACCGTGGTCGCCTATTACATGAAGAACGAAATCTAAATCACCTGGTATCGGTTTTAAAGGCAATAAACACGTTATCGTTAATCAGGTGTTAGAGAGCAGCGGTGGTCAAGTGGTAGCGGCCCTGACTTACGTAACAGTAAGGCTGGGTTGCACTTGCACCATCTTACTTTAACAATAACAAACATCGAAACTTCAGTTATAGTATCGGTTAGGCCAACAATGAGTTGCGCCATTTGACAAATAGTTAAATGACGTCATAACTTTAACCGTAACTGTAAGCGCTCACTTTCCGCTGGTTAGTGTTATAGTTTGTGTTAAATTGTCTGTCAATTGTCAAACGCGTTGAATATAACCTTTAGACATCATGTCCCTGCTCCAAGAAATACTCGCAGAAACCAGTTCTGATGACGAAAGCGATGAACTTGTCAGTGTAAATAGAAAAAGAAAAGTGTGATTACCTAGAGCCGATCGTTTTTCCACATGGAACGACGAATGTTTCTTGCCAAGATTTCGAGTCTCTAAAAACGTAGCTTGGTGGCTGACCTTACGATTGCATTGCTTAAGGCCTAAAACACACACAAGCGACGTAAGGCCTAAAACATACACAAGCGACGTAAGGCAGCAGGCGTGGAACAGGCGTGGCGCAGGCGTGCGCCGCTTCAAAACGATTTCATACAAAATGTATGCAGGCGACGTTTTTGAATTATACTGAAGCGACGCGGCGCAGACACGCCGTTTCGTTGCCTGCGCCGCGTCGCTAGCAGTCGGTTCTCGTGAGTCTTCGTCTTCTGAAGACGAAGACATCTTATCGCACCAAAGTCAGCCTATAATATGCCGCATATGAACGTTTCTTGCCTGTTCCACGCCTCTTCTGATATAATTCAGAATACTGATATAGATAGAACAGGCAAGAAACGTTCAGATGCGATTACAGATTGGTAAATTAAATACTGAGCATACCGTATCACAAGCGACGTGCCCGACTGCAAGCGACGCGGCGCAGGCAACGAAACGGCGTGTCTGCGCCGCGTCGCTTCAGTATAATTCAAAAACGTCGCCTGCATACATTTTGTATGAAATCGTTTTGAAGCGGCGCACGCCTGCGCCACGCCTGTTCCACGCCTGCTGCCTTACGTTGCTTGTGTATGTTTTAGGCCTGGCGTAACAGGATATTCATCGTAGGTAATTGTTCAACCAAAAAATTGCTATAGACAAAGCAATAAATATAATAGGTACTTACTTTGTTTGAATGTTTGCAAAAAAAATTTTGTCCATGATTTTATGTTCTCATAAATATAGCTCACCGGAATCCGAAAAAGTATTGTTAATTAGAAATTAAAAAGCTTTCTTGAAAAATTTCGTTTTACCGACGCCGAACTGACATAAATTAAATGAAGTGTCACTATTGACACCACTAGAAACGAGTTTTTACGGTTTTGTTTATTATTGCCATATTTGAACATGTTATCCGCATCGAATTGGGGTAAATCACGCCTCAAATTTGACTAAAACCCCTTTAACTTTAACAAAGCTAATGAATTCGCTGGTGCAACACATTTCGCTATACCCGTTAAAGTCAGCGTTACTGTTACTGTTAAATTTGACACAAACCTAAACTTTAACTACTTCTTTGGTACAACTCAGCCTTATGGGATCGAACCCAGGCAGGCGCATTACTTTGTGTACTTTATATCATCACCGCTGCTCTCAAAACGGTGAAGGAAAACATTATGAGGAAACCGGCATTACTTAAAACCAAAAAGTCGAAGACATGTGACCAACCCGCATTGTGGATTATAGCCCATCCCTCTCGTAGAGATGAGGCATGAGTCCCTGCAGTGGGAACAATGTAGGCTGATGATGATGAAACAGGTTATCGCAAATATGTTTCTAGTAAAATATTAAATTCTTAAAAAATGCGCTTTCTATATCAGCATGATAAACTATGTGTATAATGAATTTACTGGCGAAATGTGGGTGGTCTAAACCTTCGAGGATTGCGTTATGCTATGGATCGATTATAAAGCTATTAAAAAAAATACTTTTGTATCAAAAAATATTAAACCACGGTTGCTGTAGTCATTCAGGGCACCATCGGCCTAAGCAAAGTTATTGAGAAGCAAGTTAAGCAGCAGAAGCAGCGAGTCGACGCGCGACGGCCAGTCGAGACCATTCTGTTAAAATAAACTTTTCGGAAAACAGCTTCAGTATACTAATCGGCTGTCGCAGCCTGGGGTACGCGTACAAATGGGCCTACTACACGCACGCACTTCCCCACAGTTTTGCCTGCGGGATTACACGGTGCACACAGTACATCGCGCGTGTGGTTTGTAATGGTAATACAGTTTTACTAACCATACGCGCGATGTACTGTGAAGTGTGAACGAAAACTGTGGGGAAGTGCGTGCGTGTAGTAGGCCCATAAAACCGATTTTGTCGGCCGATGGCGGACAGAACTACTCGGACGAGTAACTCGGACGTTCAACTGAATACACTGCAGACGATAACGGCTGTTGTCGGTGGAACTTATGAAGTCTGAACTGTGCAACTACAGAGTACAGACGTGTTTTTTAAAATGGAGGATTTCGAAGAAATGTATTTTTTAGAAAATATCTGCCACCGGTACTTTCATTTCTGAAGCAACTTCATCCCATAGACGTTTCCCAATATCTCGATTATTGTAACTTTTTGAATGTTTGTCCCACAGTGACGGTCTTTTATAAATGCAAGTAATTAATTTTTCAATATCCATTCTTGATCCAAATAACGACTCGATCGCAGAAAGAAGCCGGTAAAACTGACAAAAAATCCAAACACGTTCGGACTCGTCAGTTGATCGTCCGTTTTCGGGCGTCATCGGACGACGTCGGTAGTAGCAGTGTATGCGCTCTCTTCCATTTACTTACGTTTGATTTGATCGGCCGAGTTCGGCCGATGACGCCCGAGCATACTTCGGCCGATGACGGATTTGGTGTACGCGTACCGTAACAAAGCCGAGCTGCTTAGCACATGGTCAAAATTCCAAATATGTGTCTTTTTAAGTCTTTTAACAAACTGAAATTGAAATACTTCGAAGTCGATAAATAAAAGAAATTAAAAAGTTAACATTATTGATACATACCCAATTAATTAGTGGTCTACAAAGTAAAAAATTTCTTTAGGTAAAATTTAAGAACCAGTTCTTCAGAACTTCAGTACGAGTCGGCCTCGCGCATGAAGAGTCCCGTACCAGCGTAGCGTAGTAGAGCTAGAGAAGCCCCATTTTTTAGGGTTCCGTAGTCAACTAGGAACCCTTATAGTTTCGCCATGTCTGTCTGTCCGTCTGTCCGTCCTCGCTTAATCTCTGTGACCGTTAGCACTAGAAAGCTGAAATTTGGTACCAATATGTGTATCAATCACGCCGACAAAGTGGTAAAATAAAAATGGGAAAAAATGTTTTATTAGGGTGCTATATGTAAAGTGGGAAGTGATTTTTTTTTATTTCAACCCTAACGTGTGATATATTGTTGGAAAGGTATTTAAAAATGAATAGGGGTTTACTAAAATAATTTTTTGATTTCGGAAATAATCGCTCCAAAAGTAAAAAACAATGGGGGACACATTGTTTTTTCCCCCCTCTAACTTTTGAACCATAAGTTTAGAAAATATGAAAAAAATCTGAAAAGTAGAACTTTATAAGGACTTTCTAGGAAAATCATTTTGAACTTGGATGGAAAAAGTTTTTGTACAAAAAAGACAAAAAGTTGTACAAAATAATTTCTGGACTAAGTTTGTAGTATAATCGTATATGCAAGCATTTTTTTTAACTTCGTTTACATATTTTATTATCCTGAACGTATCTTTTTTCAAACAAAAAAATAATTATAACCCTACACTGAGCGTGGCCCGACAAGCTCTTGGCCGGTTTTTTTTCATTTGCTGTTATAGCTTCATTCAGCGGCAACAGAAATACACATTCCGTGATTAGTTTGTTTTTCATAATGTTTGTATGAATGACAAAGTTATATTTGCGGTTTTTTAAAATGACTGTCTTTAAGAGAAAATAATTTTTTCATCCCTTCAATTCGAAAAGTGTCGTTTTGTTCCTCTATAAGTGCGAGCAAAGTTGCTCTTTTCTCCATTAGACTTTTTAGCGGGCAGTAATGAGATTTGAATTTAGAACATGAATCGTTCCTTGAAATCGAACACAAATTGTATTGTGTTGGCTGTACGGTGTGAGGAGACGCGGTAACTAAATTTAAAAAAAAAATAAAGCGCGCGATTTACTTCCCTGTTCTAATATTCGGTACGGACTATATTGTATTTTGTGCAAAAAAATGATCTCTACGTCGAGTTCTGAAAGTGATAGTGCATTAACTCCTGAAACAATAAAAATAGAAGCTAATAACGTCATACAAAACTTAATCCCTACGAAATCCCGGGAGAAATATTTAAAGGTACGACAATTTCTTAATATGGAGTAGAAGGTTGTTTAGTAACGTGTTGTCTTATTATGGACTTAAAACTGGACACATATTCGTAATTAATATGTCTGATGGATTTAAACGTGTCGTCACTCTATTTTTATTAAATAATAATATTACAATAAAATATGAGGCGCCTTTTATTTTCTCATAGAGGGTGATGAAAAGTCGAGTGTATCACTTGGGTGCAAAATATATTTTGGGCTCGGGCGACGTACTTTGAATCCCTCGCTACGTTCAGGATTCTACTAAAGAATCCCTCACTACGTTCGGGATTCTACTCTAGAATCCCTCACTTCGCTCTGGATTCAAAAAAGCGCCCTCGCCGTAAAAATATTATTTTGCTCCCTTATGATACAATCTACTATAGGAACCGCTATGTAATTTTTAAAGATCTATCTATAAACCTGCACGTATAGGTTTCATTTTTTTTGTTTCAGTTTGTATGTGGTACTCCCCAATCTTTTATATTTTTGTGTAAAAATCTTATAGCGGGTCGCAGAAAACATCTACCTACCATGTTTCAATTGTAGAGTCCTAATAGTTTCGGAATAAAATGGCTGTGACATATGGACGGATAGACAGACAGACAGATATGACGAATCTATAAGGGTTCCATTTTCTACCATTCGGCTACGGAACCCTAAAAATAGAAGGGGCTCTTAATTTAGTTTTAATATTGTAAGACTTTATCTAATAACGAATATTATGATTCGTAAGATGATGATGATGTCTGTATTTTTATTACTTGCAGGTGAAACAGAAAAGAAAAAGTGGAAAAGTATAATGAAAAATAAGAAATAGATCAAAGGAATTACAGGGAGCGGAAGAAAAACGATAAACCTTATGTAGTCCCCTCGACTTTCATTTCTGGACAGTGATACATTAGTCAAAGAGCAACGGAATCCTAATTCAGGCAATTTTCAGCGAAAACATCGTTTAGAAAGAGTTATGTACACACGGCTACACATCAAGCTATACATTTCCAGTTTATGCTGATCTCGCACTGTACGGAAATCCTATACAATGCGAGACCAGCTTATACTGGAAATGTATAGCTTGATGTGTAGCCGTGTGTACCAGGCAAATCTTCAAATCCAGTATAGGATTCCTGTGCCATTGTCTACACCACACAATGTATCGAACTATAAGAACCGAACCAGGCCCTGTACAAAAAAAGAATGGCGAATCAGATGAGTCTAATGTTCGACGAAATGATTAAAAACATTGGAATACTATAAGAAATAAAAAACCTAATCAAAACTTAGACGGGGCGTAGAGTAACTAAGAAATTATATAATATATTTTCACAAAATTAGGAACGGTAACGAGCTATGCTTAGGTATAATTAGTTCTGATTAATTTGTTTTCTGAGGCAGATCTAACGAATATGCTGTCAACTGAAATATGTAAAGTAATTTATTCTGTGAAATCCTCAGTTCCAATAAAATATGGAATTTACCTTACCTATTCTTTCTCACGCCAATAATCGTTGATTATTTGTAACAATAATTATTAGTAATGTTGACTTTTTGTTAATTTGTAATAAAAGTTTACGTACCTTAAGCAAACTATGAGTTTTTCTTTGGTATACCTAGACCCCAATTTGTATTGAGTTCGAATATTTTGGGCTCACTTTATCATGTGTAAGCCTCGCAGGGACCTCTCAGTCGTAGTCGTGGCCTCCTACACATAATGCGCGAGGTCCCTGAAGGTTATAGCTATTTTATTTAAAATATCTATTTAATTAAGTTTATTTTTCCTAACTTCATATCACTTTGGTGTAACGGTTCATAAACGACACCTGTTCTCCAAGATTTAGTTGTGTGGTGCCAACGTCTTGAATTAAAAAGGCTGTGACATGCCGATGGACCGACAAACGAACAGGTCCAATCTTTCAGGGTCCCGTTTTTGCCACTTTGCATCGGAACTCTAAAAAAGGGCGCCGTTATCAAGTTGAATACATAATTACTTATCTATACTAGTATTGTAATCTCCGAAACTAATAATAATATCACTGGCAGAAAGCTAGATGATTCGTGGGTGATGAGCACGCCTTCCTGCACTAAAACAAAAACGATTTTCATAATGTTTTTGACTTTGTATAAGTTTCATACCTTTTATGATAAGATATTTTCTTGGTTAAGTCAGGCGTAGTATTTTTTTTTGCTATAGATATCATTTTAACACGCTTTTATTAGGTTGACCTGTATGTATGTAACTATGTAATCAAATCTAAGAAAACTAATTTAACCATCTTCTAAAGATCGTAGCGTTATGAAAATTGGCAGTTGTATGTGATTTTGATGACAATACAATAACATGGTACTGTCGAGCTGATCTGATGATGGAGCCGGAAGATATGAACTGGAACTTCATGATGGATGATCGTATCATAGCCGTGTTTGGACTTGTTAGAAAGGTCTTGTAATGAACGTTGACCATGATTAGGTTTCAAGGTCTGATGATGAAGCCGGAAGATGGCACTGGCATTCCATGATGAAATATCGTATCATAGCCGTGTTTGGACTTGTTAAAAAGGTCTTGTAATGAACTTTGACCACGATTAGGTTTCAAGGTCTGATGATGAAGCCGGAAGATAGGCACTAGCATTCCGTGATGAAATATCGTATCATAGCCGTGTTTGGACTTGTTAGAAAGGTCTTGTAATGAACTTTGACCACGATTAGGTTTCAAGGTCTGAATACAATAATATGGTACTGTCGAGCTGATCTGATGATGGAGCCGGAAGATATGAACTGGAACTTCATGATGGATGATCGTATTATAGCCGTGTTTGGACTTGTTAGATAGGTCTTGTAATGAACTTTGACCACGAAATGAACTTTGACCAAAGACTAAAAAGTATAAAATAAATTAATAGTTTAAAAAACACTAAAAAACACGCTTTTACGTGCACCAATAGGTGCACGTAAAAGTCAAAAATAAATTACGGATCGTTCAAGTTGTCTCTATTTCTGAGCTGAAGTGTAAACTATGTGCTTTTAATTATAATATTTGATGGTAAAAGCGTGGGGCGCTGGAACAGGAAAGATTTTTTGTATACCTTGCTGAGAAATCAAGTTAAGCGATGTTTCGGGAAGCAGGTTACAGAGATCGGCGCTCTAACTAGAGTCGCAACACGACTAGTAGGAGGCTCTACATTAAACAGTCTGTTCAAAGTACCAGTCAACAGTGGCAAAATGTAGAGTTCTTGTTCGTGTATTTGTTTACAAGAAAGTCTTTCCTGCTCGAGCGCCCCACGCTTTTACAATCAAATATTATAATTAAAAGCACATAGTTTACACTTCAGCTCAGAAATAGAGACAACTTGAACGATCCGTAATTTATTTTTGACTTTTACGTGCACCTATTGGTGCACGTAAAATCGTGTTTTATACTATTCATTTTTGTCATCGTCAACATTACAAAAAAAATGTCCCATTAGTGATCTTTGCCTATGTTGTAGGCATTTTCTAACTTTTAATGATTAACAAAGGTCTGCTATAGGATCAACTTAAATTATAACTAAAATTTCAGTACCGTCGCGCCGTAAATCATTTTAAAATTGCTTCAAACGACATCTGAAAAACTAAAAACATAACTTACTTCTGAATTCCGGTTGAACATTGGCTTAATTTGTTGCATTTTAACCCTATTATGACGTCCTGCAAGAAATACGTCGAGTTACCATTAACCCTGTA
This sequence comes from Diarsia dahlii, assembly GCA_949775195.1. Lineage (NCBI taxonomy): Eukaryota > Metazoa > Arthropoda > Insecta > Lepidoptera > Noctuidae > Diarsia > Diarsia dahlii. The sequence continues at coordinate 11,849,265 of OX459211.1, read as the reverse complement.
TTTAAAATACCTGGTGATGACGAAATTCGCATTCAAAATCTGCCGAGAAGAAAGAACAACACGATGATGATGTTGTCTTCCGGAGTCTGGATTTGTGCCTAGTTTATGATAATAGGCTCGTTCCATATCCTATACGACTTTAAACACAACAGGAGATAAGTGGGTGCACTATGCACGTACACGTCTGCCCACCCCTTCAGTGAATACAGACGTGATTTAATGTTATTGTTATAATAATATCTGTTTAATAAATTATTCTGTGTTTACCAGCAGATTAATAATAAAGTGTTAGCTTAAGTTATATATGTCGCAGGTTTTTCATAAAATTAGGTTTTTGATCAAAAACCGGAAGATGACACATTTTAAACTCAATTTCATCAAAAACCTGTAACAATCCAGACTAGTTCAGATTTTTGATCAAAAACCTGAACTAGTTTGGGTTTATGATAAAGGCGGCATGGGCACCGGCATGACCGTAGGCCGACGAAGGAGGCCGGCGGAGGCCCGGCACTTTGGGGACAGAAGATATTAGTGTTATATAATATGCGAGCGAAGCGAGCGCGCGTCACGGAGTACTACTGGGATTTGTTCAATTCACTAGATTTGTTTAGGGAAATGATAAAACCGTGTTGTTTTTTTATCTTCCTCCGTGGTTTGATCAAATCCCTTAGGGATTTAGAAAAATCTTACACCATCACACAACATATAATATCACGCCTGTACTCACTACAAAGGTTGGTGAACATATTCTGATGTTTTTATCATATCCCTGCGACATATATACTGTAATAATTAAATCGTATTCAAAATCATGGTTGGGAATGTTGGGATGACGAACATCAGACTCAAGGTTACCTGGATCTTATGTTGCAATTCGAACATGTTTTACTAACTTGAAAACATTTCTTTACAGTGGCGGGGAAGACAGCTCAAGCAATACATGTCCTATAGCTGCCTCAGCGGCTGCACCCGCTACGTGGCGTGGTACAAATGACAGTGCTACCGAGTATTGTCGCCGTGGTAACACGCCCGCTGCGTACGGCAGATACCAGCGCAACAACTCAACCGCTCCTTATTCTACACCACCGTCTAATGTTGAAAGGTATTTATTTAAAGCAGCAAAATCACCCCTACCCATTGTTTAAACTTTGTTCGTTGTCTTATTCGCTGAATAAGTTGAAACATTGTGGCATAAAATAATCAAGTTTGAAATAAAAAATGCCCTCACTTTAGTTTAATTACGAGTTCCCGGTTCGTCACTGTTCCGATTGGCCCCTACTATTTTATTATACAGGTTGCCGCGATTAGTCATTTTAAGAATTCAATATAAGGCTGTAATTTTTCTGCCAAATTGAATTTTCATGGCAGTAATTCAAACAAAATAAACAAATCGACAAGTTAGCTGTAAAAGTAAGTTATTCAAGGTAAGCGAATTTATAACTTGAGAAGAGCGGTACCAATTTGATCAGAATAAGGTTTTAGGAATAAATCGAAGATTTTCCCGACAAATAGGAAAATTCAAACTGAGAATCTTCAAAATCATTAATTATATTGGTAATTTCTTCATCTATTGTACGTTTTTTCCAGAATTATTAAAATACCATCTTGCATTTATGCAAGCCGAGTACTTTTTACAGTTTTGGAAAAGTACCATTGGGCATTGGGTGTAGGGCCTCTGAATTAGTAACAAATATACACTACAATTAATATATTATTATATAATAATAATATACAATCTATATATATATATATAAATGTTGTGTTGGTTTGTGTACGCTTCAAAAACTCAAAAAGTTTTGCATCGATCGAGCTGAAATTTTAGAATGATATTATAATCCGCATCAAGGATTGTTTTTACAGTATCCACGCGGGCGAAGCCGCGGGCATCAGCTAGTACATTATATTTTCCAATGAGTTTCATTTTACTATATTTTTTTTATTTAAAAAATTATCGACCCTGGTACAGTGACGAGTCGAGCATGATACTGTTATTGGTCAAAGTAAACGCACACTAATTCGCGCCTAACTAAACTTTCTGTCATACGTAGCAACTATCAATATTAATGTTGTTGCAGTCTTTTGTTTTCTATAAATGTACTTATTATTTATTCGTCTGATACGGCGCGGGTAAGTGTGCGAAATTTCATACACGTAATTCTAAAATGCTTCTTTTTCGGCTTCGATTAGCTTTTATTTGTTGTTTACCTTAAATTAGCCACTAGCCACGTAAAATATTGATGATTACTAAGTTTAGAGGCTACGTTACAACCGCACGGGTCGATCTTCAAGGTTAAGCCGCGCTTGCCTATACCAGTCTGTGGATGACTACCATAACATACCTGGCCCCTGATTTACAATGCTTCGATTCGATTTCGACAAGTCATATGTCTGATCTCGCTCACTTTCTTAATGCCAAAAAAAAGATAGACATGCGACATAATATTCGAGTCGGTTTCGATTTGATTGTTTGTGAATTAGCTATGCTGGTTGACTCCGTTAAGCCGTTGGTCCCGGCTGCCATTTGTAGGTCTTTGTCGGTTGTTGGTCAGTTCTAGTCAATGGCCCGATCACCAGTCCTTCCAAGGGGTACGTATTACAACTGCAACCCAGTACTAAATAAATGGTAAAGCCTAAAGGTTAGATAGGCAGTCGCTGTATGTATCGATGTACCCCGTTACACTGAAAGAAGCCGACCTCAACATAGTTGGGAAAAGACTAGGCAATTAATAATTACTTAAAGGAATATTTAAAAATGTTAATACAGAAAATTAAAATCATAAACTTTTTTCTTTGACTTTTTTTGGGGTGAAAAATCACATTTTACGGTAAAACTCAATGTAGTGTACTCCTAAAACATTGTATTAGTGGATGCTTTGAATAGTAAACGAGGTTTTACTGTTGGCCTATCTCGGGTTATAGCGTTCGCACTGTAATCGACCTAATGTGAACACCCTCGTTGTTATCCACTGCCCTGCTCGCGAAAAAGCAGTTGTCAAGCAGTGGTTTTAACCACTAAAAATGTCTAAAACAACTTGACTTGCGGAAGTTGGTGACGTTTATTTCATTGACGTTTTTCCCACCACAGTACTGTTATTTTAGACTTTTTAGGATTCTGTACCCAAAGGGTAAAAACGGAATCCTTATACTAAGACTCCACTATCGGTCTGTCTGTCACCATGCTGCATCTAATGACCCGTGATAGCTAGGCGGATGATGTATAGTATATCTGTTGCCGGTTTAAGTGGGGTTTGTTGTATGGGAATACAACAAACGTGATTTTATAGCGGTTTTTTTTCTCGATATTAATTGATTATAACTTATAAGTGTGATAACGGCAAAAGGTAGTCGCTTGAAATATTCCCAAAATATGAAGTTGTACATATTATATTCACTTGAAAAATAATTAATTAAAATAAAATAGAAGAAGTCTTTCAGACGTTGGCAGTCAAATGGGAGGTGAAGGGCATTGTCATTGGCAGGGCAAGGTTGAATAATCTGCGTTTTGCCGATGACATTGTCCTTTTCTCCCCCACAGCCACAGAACTAGAGCAAATGCTACAAGAACTTAGCGATGCAAGCCTTGAGGTTGGACTGAAGATGACCATGTCGAAGACCAAAGTCATGACCAACAGCTCCAAGAGGAGCATACTCGTAGGCGGGGAGAATATACAATATGTCCAAGAATACATCTATTTGGGCCAAGTAGTCTCTTTCCAGGCACGGCAAGATAAGGAAATCGCAAGACGAACCGAAAATGCCTGGAAGAGTTACTGGTCCATGAAAGAGTATTTTAAGGGCACCCTGCCCATGTCTCTGAAGCGAAAGCTTATGGACATGTGTATTCTCCCCATCTTGACCTACGGTGCACAAACTTGGTCTTTGACTAACATCCAAAAGTCCAAACTCAAGGTTTGCCAACATGCTATGGAGCGCAGTATCTTAGGTGTAAAATTAACCGATCGGGTTCGAAACACTACACTGCGCTCCAAAACGCAAATTGTTGACGTGGCTCAAAAGGCTGCCATACTAAAATGGGACTGGGCAGGACATGTCTGTCGCATGCCGAACGAGCTGTGGGCCCGTAAAGCTCAGGATTGGTGCCCTGAAACAGTTACACGAGGTCGTGGCAGACCACGTAGGAGATGGCGGGACGAACTGGATGTCTTCCTTGAGAATTGGAGAGACGTTGCACAGAATCGCGACCGTTGGAAGGAATGGAGGGAGGCCTTTGCTCAGCAGTGGGACAACATAGGCTAGCTATAATAATAATATAATAAAAAATAAAATAAATATTTATATTTTATTGCTATCCATCATAGCTTCTTTTTTTTTTTTGGGGGTGGGAATTCATCAAATGACTCATCCCGCTCGCTCGGTAGGGAATGTCAGACTTCTACTGACTAAAAACCACCCATGTTCCCTTTTTGTCGAGGCAGCGGTATCTCTTTCGAACTTTTGATGCTTTTGATGGCGAGCTGCCTTTCCCCCGCTAATCTAATGAAATAAGCTAATCGTATTACCCAGTATTAACTGGGTTGTGGAGGTCAGATAGCCAGTCCAGTCGTTCCATGTAAAATACTGGTATTCAGCTGCATCCGGTTAGACTGGAAGCCGACCCCAACGTAGTTGGGAAAAGGCTAGGCAGATGATGAGAAGATGATGATTGTTATTTAAGATTAAATGTGCTTTCTCGCTACTTGCCACGCTGCACGCAGGGGGAAGTCACGCTAAATACCTACTGCGCTCGAATATCCTAGCCTTATATTGTATTCAAGTAACACACGTTATTTCACGTTTCCTATTTAATTCCCCAAAGTAATGTCAAGAACTCAAGACATAACATAAATTGCGTTCACCACGGTTTAAAAACTTTTATTTTAATATATAATTAACTAGTGACCCGCCCCGGCTTCGCACGGGTGCAAAAAAGTATTAAAACCTTCGTCTTGAATCACTCTATCTGTTAAAAAACCCGCATCAAAATCCGTTGCGTAGTTTTAAAGATTTAAGCATACATAGGGACAGACAGCAGGAAGTGACTTTGTTTTTAAATACTATGTAGTAATATAATATCAATCACTGAAACTCAACGAATACAACAATAAGGACTGGGTCAGACCAGATGCGTGAGGTGACGTGCTCACGCCGGCAAAAGCGGTGCAGGACGCACGCAGTTACTTCTGCACGCACCTACGAAGCACCATGTCAGCAGCCATATTCAGTAGAAAGCATTTGGTGAAAAGATGTTAGACAACAGCAGTACTTCTGATGAAAAAGTTACGTTACATTTACTACTTTACCAAGAATTTTCAAGTCTCTAGTCTCTGAATCGGAATGCAGTGAATATCATCGAGACCTTGAATCTTATGAAGAAGAATGGTCTGGTATCTAACAAGGAGCACCATTTACATAAACAACTTCATCACTGCACGCGCGTGTGACGTTACCGTTCCGCTACAAACGCGCACGGACTCTGTTTCTCAGTTTGCGGATCTGTGTGCGCGGCTCACGCAAGTGCTTACGTCACGCATCTGGTCTTCCATCTTTCTTAAAGTTTCATACATTGCAACTTGTGCGTACGCAAGTCACGCTACGCATCTGGTTTATCCCGACCTTGAGTCCTCTAGTTTTGGAGGCTTGTTGTTACAAATAGTCATGTAATTCATAAGCCGATTCTAGTCCTCAGTAACATTACTTACAAAATCATGAAGGGGGTCACCAAATCTTAATAATACTGATTTATAATGTACTTCCTAACACTTTATTTTTTTTTCTGGTATTAATCTTGATATAAGTAATCATAAATCTTAATATTATTCTGATGAACATGATTAAAGACAAAACAAATCTTTTCCAGAACAACTCCTCACCATCGATGGTATGCAAGTAGCGACAGAGTGGCCGGCGCGACCGGCGGTGAAAGTACACCAAGTACACCTGGCGGTGGTACTGAAGGAGGGCGACGGCGACGAAACTCAGGTTCTGGCTCTTCGCGATCCGACTCGAGTTCGCCTGAGCCAAGCGATACTTCACGTGCTTCGACGCCAGCCACACAACCACCGCTATCCCACCATAACAACCATCGTACGCCGCCGTCCTTACATAACCAAGTATGTTCTCTTTGAATTTCTTGCATACTCGTCTAAGTCTTAGCTAAAACCTTCGTTATACCAATACACTAAGTGGGTTTATATTAAATCTGTTTCGTATTCATATAAGATTATAGATTGATATTACGATATTAGATAAATAGCGTAGAAGATACGCGTCAGTGATTTTTATGCTACTCAATGAATCAAATTACGTAGGTTCTTTCTCATCGTTTAGCTAAGGCAAACTAACAACTTTGTGTGCCCTGTGTACATACCAGGTTGTTATATACCAAAACAACTTAATTAACCCTTTACGGTGTTACTGTAAACACTGCTAAGATAATTATTCATGCTCACGTGTATGCACTCCATGCGAAATAGTATTCCTCAAATCCTAGTACCCCGTAGGCATACATTTAAACGTATACAAAATAAATCTTCACTATTTGGGAATAAATCACTGCAGTAGTTTTGCAGCTGCAAGTAAAAGCAAATAATTGCGAAGGCATAAGAAATTATTATGCGGCGATTTGTCACGTGATATCTAAAGAAAGCTTCTTACCCATTTACAATGAATTCATATCTAAACTTATCCGCCCTAATTAATGTTTCTTACGACTTTCTCATGGTCCTATGGTGTACACTTGTACCCAAGGAAAAAAGTAAGAATTTCCTTCTTTAGGTTGTGTTACCCGCGGATTTTAAAATAAATAATATAGGTACCCGTAATGAAGAGAAGTAGTGGCAAAATTGTGCGTGATGTCGGATTAATATCGGGACTACTACCGGCCACCGGGAATAAAAAAGTTCAATAGTAGTTACCAGATCTGTCATCTAAATCCGTTCAGAGGTAACTGGCAAACAATCGGGTTAGTTTCTCATTTATTTATAGTATTATGAATGTTGTTAAAAAAGAAACGGAAGACAGAAAAATAGTTTTGCGGCAGCAGGAGGAAATGTATGATAGGTCGGCTACAGGCATGCATGCTATAACTCAAGGAACACTATCACCAAACTGAGTTGAAACAATATCTTTTAGACAGTCCAATGCTTTCAGGTAATGTTCAAAACCAAGCCATCAAGTAAATAATAACAATATTTTTCTATGTAGGTATCAGTAACCCCGTCTCTGGAGGAAATCTAAGATCATTGCAATCCCTAAGCCAGGTAAAGCAGCAGACGATCCTAAAAACTTTCGCCCTATCTCTCTACTATGTCACACATATAAACTATTCGAGAGACTGCTGCTGAACCGTCTTACGGGTGTCATTGATCCAAAACTGATTCCCGAGCAAGCTGGTTTCAGACCCGTCAAGTCGTGCAGTAACCAGACTCTTAAAATGGTACAACAGATTGAAGATGGCTTCGAGAGAGGAATGGTCACTGGTGCTGTATTCGTAGACCTATCAGCTGCTTACGATACAGTTAACCTCAAGAGGCTGTTGTGGAAGGTGGAAACTTTGATCAACGATCAAAGTTTCATCCGCATACTCCGAGAACTTCTCCACAACCGCCGATTTCAGGTCCACCTTCTCTCGGAAAAAAGTCGTTGGAGAGCACAGAAAAATGGCCTACCTCAAGGTAGTGTCTTGGCACCTCTTTTATTCAACATCTATACCAACGACCAACCATCCAGCCCGCATACCTCCCCCTTCCTCTATGCAGACGACCTTGCCCTTACCTCTCAAGCCACCACCTTTGAAGAGGTTGAGGTGTCCTTGTCAAACGCTCTTGGTGACTTAGCCACTTACTACCACGCTAACTCACTCAAGCCCAATCCGAGCAAAACGCAATCGTGCATATTCCATCTTCGCAACAGAGAGGCGAGCCGCAAACTTAACATCGTTTGGGGTGGGGTATCCATCGAGCACAGCAACTTCCCAAAATATCTGGGTGTTACTCTGGACAGGGCTCTAACATTCGGCAAGAACTGCAATAACATCAAGCAGAAGGTACACTCTCGCAATAGTCTTTTACGACGACTAGTCTCGTCAAAGTGGGGTGCTTCGCCTGACGTCATGCGGACTACTGGGTTGGCGCTATCTTTCTCTGCGGGTGAATTCGCGTGCCCCGTGTGGGATCGTTCTGCCCATGCAAAGTTAGTGGATACAGCACTGAATGAAACGTGCCGGTTAATAACTGGCTGCCTCAAGCCGACCCCGGTACAGATGCTGTATCCATTGGCAGGCATAGCGCCACCAGTAGTTCGCAGAGCGGTGGCGAGTTCTAGTGAAAGAGCCAAAATGGTCTCCGACGCTAGACACCCTCTACACAGTAACATCTTAGTACCGCAAAGGCTGAAAAGCCGCAACAGTTTCCTGAAGTGTGTACCCCCGCTCACTGGCGAACTCTCTAAGGAAAGACTTAAGCTGTGGCGCGATCGTGTTTCCTTACCCAACCCATATGTGCCACTTGCCGAAAATCTTCCGCCTGGACACGAGTTGCCATGGCTAACCTGGAAGTCTCTAAATAGACTCCGGACACAGGTAGGCCGAAGCAAGGAAAACCTGTTCAGGTGGAGATTCATAGATGACTCTGCCCTGGAGTGTAAATGTGGTCTTGCCCTACAAACTATGGGGCACCTGATATCGTGTCCAGCCTGTCCCGTTACTTGCACTCCACAGGAGCTGATGGAGGCTACTGAAAGTGCCAAACTCGTCGCCAAATTTTGGGCCGACTCAATTTAAATTGTCATCGACACGCTAAGAAGAAGTAATTACGTGATGCATTTCTGGATTAATATGAACTCTTACTTACCTAATTTAGTTTTTTTGTTATTGTTGTGTGTTCATAATTAATTATGGTCGTCGCCAGTCGTTGCCAACCGTGTTTTGGTCACTTATCGCTGATAAATTGGTGTATCTTCAGATGGAAGAAGAAGCACGAAATACTCGGAACTCTGTTCAACATATTGGGACGAGTTCACCGAGAAAAAATAAATGGAATAGTATTCCAATAGCCACATTGGTCATTTGTTCAATGAAAGGGCCAGAAACCGAAAAAATAAAAATATTTGCATCGTGATAATCCGAAGGGTTAGGGTAGAAATATCCAGATCCAGTATAGCACACCCACATTCGCTAATCAAACCAAGGAAATGGAGGGCGAACTTATTGATTGCCATGAATCCGTCAGGGTATAAAATCATAAATCAAATGATTAAATGATTTATGATTTATGATTGATAAAAAAACGAACAATTGTTTTCTCCTAAGCGTTTTTTTTACCAAATGAAAAACCAATTACTTATTACTTATTTATTTATTTAAACACACACTATCATTACAGGCTAACCTAATACAACAGTGTAGTTATAGTAAAAGTTTACACAAGAGACTTACAATTAACAACCAAAGCAATCTAGACTAATTAACAGACTAAACATCAATAATAACCATAGTAAACAATAATTCAATAATAATTCATTAATTAACTCAATTATTCATTAAATCTAAACAAATTTTACAAAATGCGGCCCGTGTGAATTCACTCAGAGTACAATTGAAGCAGTCAATTTGTTGTGACACCATATTGAGTGCACGCTGCGCGCGCGTCAGCGGCGCGTGCTGCAGCAGGTTGGTGCGAGCAGGCGGCACCCACAGCAGCGGCGGCCGCCTCCGCCGCCCCACGTACCCATCAGGTACACACAAACCAACCGTGTTTAGAACGCCTGGGTTGTGTATTTTACCACGCAAAATCTTAAATAGGTAAGTGGCGAGAGCTACTTCCCTTCTTACTTCCAGTTTGTAATATCCCACCATGCCCAGCACAAATAGAGTAGGATACAACAGAGGATACCCCGGATACACCCCATAAAGCCGTAAGTACAGGAATCTTACAAATTTGTTCTGAATACGTTCTAGCATTAGTTTGTACTTGGCTTCATGTGGCGACCAGATGACAGCATTGCACTCTAAATGACTTTTTACCAGCGCTTCGTACAACGATCTCAGAGCACTGATGTTCGTGAACTGGTTTCCTAGCCGTAAGACCAACCCTAAATTGCGGTATGCTTTTTTACAAACATCCGTGGTATGCTTACGGAAATTCAGATCATTTGTAAAGCGCACTCCTAAGTCTTTAACCTCTGAGACACGTTGCATTCTGATTCCGTCCAAGCAATATTGATAATGCCTTGGGTCGCGGGCACGGGAAAATGACAACACCGAACATTTGGCCACATTAAAATACAATTTGTTGCTACGGCTCCACTCTACTACGCTATCTATATCCTGCTGCAGTATGTCATGATCAGCTTCCTGCCCCACCCCACAAACCAATTTTAAGTCATCCGCGAATAACAGAGGTTTAGATTTATTGACTACTTTCGGCAGGTCGTTAGTTGTTAAGATGAAGAGAAAGGGTCCCAAGTCACTGCCCTGACTGACTCCCGATCTCGTGAAATAGGGCTCAGAAAGCTGTCCACTGCAGTCGACATACTGACAACGGTCACGTAAATAGCAGGCGAAAAAAGAAAGAGTGTGAGGTGTAAAGCCTACATCAGCCAATTTGGCTAAAAGGACGTCATTATCGACTGTGTCGAAAGCCTTTCTAAAATCGAAGTAGGCAACATCCACCTGTTGCCCCGCATCTACCGTCGGTACTATTTGTGACATAAGATCCAGTAAGTTGCCCGTTGTACCCCGTCCAGGACGGAAACCATGCTGTGCGTCGGACAACAGAGCGCTAACCTGTGGATACAGGCTACCGTGAATGGTCGACTCAAACACTTTAGCTGGAGTGCATAATACCGCTACAGGTCTATAATCGCAGGGTGCTGAACCTTTACTAACTTTGGGTACTGGTACGACCCGGGTAAGTTTCCAGCGCTCAGGAAAAGTTGCGGTCTTGATGCAGACGTTGAACAAGTGTAGCAACGGCTTGACCAACACCGCACGGCAATCCCTAAAAATGTACGCTGGTATACCATCTGGCCCGGCTGAGCGCTTAGGCAGCAAGCGCGTGAGCGCGCGCTGCACGTCAGCGGGGCCCACACTCGCTAGGTGCACCCGTGCACCCGGCGACGCGCCCGCGTCTTCTCCCGCGCTCGCTGCCGCCACACTCAGTACGGGAGGTTCCGGATTGTACACCGACTGAAAAAACTGAGCGAACTCATTGGCACATTCGGAATCTGATAATACCCGACCATCCTTAATTAACTTCCGCTGATTCGAATCTCCTTTCTTAGACCTAATATACTCCCAAAACGCTCGCGGTTCTTTCGCCAGGTGCCCTTGTACGCGGTTGCGGTACTGATCATGTGCTTGAGCCGTCTCAGTTTTCACCCTCGCCCTGTACCGTGCGAATTCCACATAATCACTACGTGATTTACTTAATTTATATTTTTTATGCAATAAATATTTAACTTTTATATCCCTAATAATATCAGCTGTATACCAAACTGGATAAACGTATCTCTTATTTAAGGAATTATGTTTATTTTTTGGAGGAACACACTTGTCAAAAACGTCATATAACTTTTTATAAAATAAATCTAAAACTATATCTGGGTCACATGAACCGTAAATCTCACTCCAATCTATATTAGCTACCAAACTATACATTTGATTGAAGTCCGCTTTATTAAAATTCCAACATACACGATTTAACAACAATGATTGTGATTGCGAGTCTCGCGTACGCGGCGATGCGGGAGGGGTATGTGGCGCGGGGGACGGCGGGGGCGAACGCGCGCGCTGGATGCGCACGGCCAGCGGTGGATGGTAGGCGTCCACAGGCTGCAAGCCCTCGTCCGCCGCGCTCACCGACACGCCACTCCGTGCACTCAACACGAGGTCCAATTGCCTATTGTTACAGTTGGGTACAGAGTTGCACTGAGTAAATTCACAGTAGGCCATGAAATATTCGTAATAAGTAGAAATATTGTTGTTACACGAGTACATATTAAAGTCCCCTAATATAATTGAATTACTGTTATATTTGACACATATATTTTCTAATATGGAAAACATCGATAAATATTCGTTATCACCAGCCCCTGGTGGAATATACACGACACAACAAGTAAATAAAAAACAGTTTTGCTTATAAACACCCGCACACAACAGTTCAAAGTTTTGTTTATCAATATCTATGTCACCTGGTACCGATACTCGTCGCAACTCAAATCTCGGTGTGGCCACTAAAAGTACGCCTCCTTGCTTGCGACCATCCGCCCGATCGCACCGCAGTATTTGATAACCAGGGAGCCCAAATTCCGCGTTCTGAATCGCTTCATTAAGGCCCGATTCGGTAATGGCAAATAAATCAGCTGATGATGATTCTAATAGTGATAAAAATTGCGTTGTTTTAGTTCTAAGTCCTCTGACGTTCTGATATAAAATGTGTAAATTACTACTTGGTTTCCGGTTGACTTGGGGAAGTATTGGGACGAAACCAAATCCATTCGCTGTATTCTACATTCACTGGCCATAGCTCAGGGTCACAAAGTTTCTCAAAATTACTTAATGTAACACCAATCCTGAATGAAGCATAGTCTCGCTCGGTTTTAGGTTTTAGCTTTTCGACAACAACTTCCGGGTCCCCTCCTAGTGTCTGTTTGATATGCTCCTTTAGATGCTCCTCTGTAGTGCTTTTATTCAACCTCCATACATGTAAAAATTTCTTGCGTTCAACTGCTTTTAAAGAACTAATTGAGTTATTACCACCTTTCCTTATTCCGTTACTTCGTCTGTTATTTTTCTTAACCTCTATCCAATCATTATTACTGGTATCGTCAACTTTCATATCCGCTGTTTTCCTGGCCACCGCTGCGTAACTAGTCCCCACGGGGCTCTGTGGCGACGGCAGCGGCGAAGGCGTAGTTGCTTGAGACGATGCAGTCAGGACGGTAGTGCACTTCGGTATTGTAGGTACTGGTATCCGGATTGGTCGTTGGTTCTGGTAATTGGTATCAATGACACAATCTTTATTTTTCCCTCTAGTTAGGGATTTCTCAGTTTCTAAGCTTTTAATTTGTCGCTCATAAGAACTACATTTCATATTAGCTTCCTTTAATTCCTGTCTTAGTTTAGTATTTTCTAGCGCTAGTACAGCCACACTGGCTTTAATCTCCTGCATAATATTTGCTTCGAAAACAATGATTTTAGCCAGGATAACACTATTAATTTGATTGACAATCTCGTCCGATGTCAACAACTGCGCTTTTTCCTGGGTAACATTTCCCTCAAAAGACTGATCTACTAGATCTATTAAATCAGCGGCCTTACCACCACGTACCGGTGTGTCATCTGTTACTCGTATACGCTGAGTTACGTTAGAACAGGAGGAACACTTAAAAGTTGACTTCAATTGAACCGCCGTCGCCGGGGTTATATTTACACATCTATAATGGTATCCTTTCTTGCATGCAATACATTCAATAGTCTCGCCTATATTCATTTCTCTGGTACAAACCCCACAATCCATCTTGATTCCGTAACAATAACACCGAGAGTGCGACAGAGACCGAGATAGCTAGATCGCGCAAGAGTGAGGGAGCGCGATGCGCCACTCTGTATTTCGCGCCACCCGCGAATTGTTTTTGTCACTGCACTCAATAGCACATCAAATATTGTTTAAAAACGTTAGAAATCCACAAATTTATCACTGTTCTCCATATTGTCCCGGTAATTTATCGTATAATGTTCAGTTTAACACATAATCCATAACTGTACAGTCCGAATTAACAATTTTACTAAACATAAATCTCGAGAGCGAAAAGTACGCGGCTCAGTAATGTGGGTAACATTAAATTACCTTTCTAATGAAATAATACCAAAATATTTTTATTTTTTTATTTAGTCCAGTCAAAATAAGCATAATAACCCCCCTTTCGGGCTTCGTCGCAGTCAGGTAAAAGGGTGGTTAAATAAAAATAATTCGAATAAAGCTGAAAAATGGTGGAAGTATCGAATACACGGTTAACTGGACAAATGTTCGAGGTCATAAAATAAATATCAGTTTTCTCATATTCGTTAATGGTGAATGCAATCGCAAAATTAGCTCGGAGCGTGTTATAAGTATAACCGTCCGATGTACCTTAGATGGTTATAACACGCTCCATATTATATTAAGCGTATCATTAAAATACTATTCGAAAATGTTCAGTTATGGCAGAAGCGATCTCTGAAATGACGACTTTGTAGGCACTCTTTTGCTATGGGCTAATAATTATGCGATAACACTCACAGTTAACGAGAAAATCTGATATAATTTTTTATTTTCGGCCTTGTAACAATTTAAAATAACTTTTTTTGTACACGGATTGGTTTCTTGACATTTTATTAATAATGGTGTATTCAAGACCTCCACCACTTTTGAGCATTATTTGAATTAATGTTATTTCAAATGTGTATTTTGACTGCTCTATAGTATAAGCCCAGGTATGATTACGTCTGCGAAAAAAGTTATTTTTTTAACAACATAATTCTTTATCATTTTTTTTTAATTTTCGTAGCTACAAATCATTCAAACATAACATTTGTAAATTTTATTTTTTAAAGGTACTAGTGAAATAAAAACGTGATGGGCAGGCAATCAATCCGACAGTTATTTTAAAATGATTATATTATTGACACTTTCTTTTAGATAATTGAAAATGACGTACTTAACTTTGCTCGTTGAATTATAGCAACATTTCATTTGTTTTATTCACTTAATCTTATCACACTACGATTTAGCATACAAAACATCTTTTATAATTCTACTGCACGTGTGTATGTCACTGAACTCTTCCTAAAAGGCTGGACCGATTTGGAAACTTTCTGGGGATATTTCAATGGGTTCTTGGATGGTTTGAAAACACAATTGGACCCGGTAGGTTGAGCTGCTGTCCAGGCAGGACAACGTTGCCAAGTCCGCTAGTATTATTATATTTTAGGTTTTTATCTTGAATCACTTTTTATAGTAACTGGCATAGTCGCTTCACCATTTTGTTTTTTTTTTTAAACTGGTTCATTTGGGAGATTGAAATGTAAACAAAAATGTTTCTCAAATCTGTTTCGACCTTTACTTCTGTTTTTGTTTTGCTTAAGTTCCAAATATCTTGTTTTATAGTAAGACACATAGTGAAACTGTGTTTCAGGATCTAGGTATCTCACGTCACATTGCCGTGATATTTGAAGAAGTACTCATATTCTTCCGAATGTCTCGGCAACGCAATATTTTGAGTCAAAACATCCTCGATTGTTTTGTTTTTTTGAATCTGCTCGCCATTTTCGCTGCATCTTAGGCTGCATAATTGAAATAAAATCAAATGGCGATGGCGTGACTATGCGACTTCGGTTATTATACATCGAGAATCACTTTAGAATTTATACTTTATACCATTATAGGGGAATTTGAGAAATTCTCAATCTCATATTCTCAATTCTTAAACTGAGTCTAAAAGATAATCACGGTGAGAAATTGTCACGGGGTTTTTCGCAGACATAGTCAAATTATTCTGCGCGGCTAAGTAGTATTTTTTACCCGACTGCGGCGAAGCCCAAAAGGAGGGTTATTTAAATTTGCGCTCAACTCCTAACCCAAACTGGTTGTAAATAATAACTCATAAATGATTTGTCTTAAATCTGCTTTTTTTAAAGCGTTTCAAATAACATTGCATATTTTTGTCTTGATAGTGGGCGTCAACGGCGAGTGGTAGACCATTGGCAATCTGTGTGCGAAATCTACCGACACGATCTACTGATAGTTCTTTAAAGGACGGACTTTACCATGAATACAAGAAACATGGAAAAGTTGTATGGGTTAAAGTAGTTGGTCAAAACGCCGATCGCTATGCGGTGGTGCGTTTTAAAAAGCCATCCGATGTGGAGAAGGCGTTGGAAGTATCACAAGATAAGCTTTTTTTTGGCTGTAAGATCACTGTGGCGCCTCATCAAAGCTGCGATGAAGATGCAGATTCGGCTAAACCTTACGAGACTGATATCGATGAGTACCACCCGAAGGTAAGATATTTACATATAGTGCTTTTCGTTACAAAACAAAAAAATAAGTAATTGAATGATAGTATAAGACTAGAGTAACATTAGAAGCGGAATAATCACTGAAGGATAAATTTATGGTTCTCAATTATTTGTATAAATTTTCACCTCAAAATCACTTATTCTCAAAATACGTTCTGTTTAGTGGTAGTACTTTGGGACACAAACGTGAGGGAATTAATTATATAGTCCCCGACACGTAACTTGGCAAGAGTCGTTAGTTGCGCAGAAGTAATTTTTTAGGTCTCTTTTGCGGTCTATCGGGGCGCGGGGTATGAGGTAGCGTCATCCGCGCGTGCGATTGGTGCATTCAAATGCATACGTTCCGTTCGCTCCCGATTACACTTGATTACAGTTGTCGTTGTGTTTTAAATTTAGTTTTTGTTAGTTGTTTTAAATTTAGTTTTTGTTCGAGTGTTGTTGTTTTAAATTTAGTTTTTGTTATTGTTTTAAATTAAGTTTTTGTTGTTTTAAATTTTGTTTTACTTTTAAATGCATATTTTTATTTATAACACCTAATAAATGTCACAGTCTTCACCTTTCTTTAACTTCATTATTAAAAATAAACTATGTCAATAACATAGAATAATGAAAAGCAATAAAAGTGACCACTTTTTGTGGCACAACGTGTACGATGCGCGAACTTTGAATTCGAATTTCGAAACCTTGCCAAGTTACGTGTCGGGAGCTATATCCCTTTACTCACTGCTAGCCAATTGACCTTTCGAAAACCGGGTCTCATTGTGTTTTGTCATGTTTAGTTGAGGCATAATTTTGTCTTAAATTGGTTTTAAATCAATGCAGTATAACTGCATTAAACGTACCTTCACTTTTATTTAAAGATACCAGAACTAAAAAAAATACTGAAAACATCCTGAACTATCGATACTACATAGTGTGTTGTTAACAATATGAAGAAAAGCAATAAGCCAAAAGACACGTTTCAAAGTTTAATATGATGAACCTTCTTATTCAAGTCAAGTTTTATCATAATAAAGCCAATAGTGCACGCAATCGTTCTTACTACTATTATAATTAATCATCGAGACTACGCGATACATCCAAAAGTATTGTCGAGCTTCACGCGTTAAACCTGTTTGTCAAGCGCCGCAAATGAAAATTCCTTACGTAGGTACAAAAATCATTTTATAAACAAGTAAACAAAAGTAGTTTTGGTTGGGTGGTATTGTTATTGTCTAGACCAGAAAACATCACGCCTGCTGAATCCCATAATACCTACCTTTATCACAGTTATATTCCTCAAATCTCTGTAAAGTCCAGCGATTTTCAATGCAGTGCATATAAACCAGGAAGAATAAAGAAATGGTCTTCTCCAATTATAATTATCATAATTATTTTATGGGCTTTTTCTTAATGACAGCTTTTCAAAAATATTGCGTTACAATGTTAAATTGGGATCCAAAATAGTACCTAATGATTGAATATTTTAAAAACTTGAAAAAATGAATGCCTACTTTACTAACTATCAAAAGTATTCAAGAGGTAAGACCAGGCCTTTAGTGCATTGCGTATGTCTTTTTATAGTTTTTATTTACATCGAATGGTTTCCAAACAAATACACGTTTTTTTCTTTTAAAAATATTGGAATCCAAGTCAGCTAAGGGTATCAAAGTTATTGATTTGTCGAAACTCATTTGTTAAATTATGTGTTATGGTGATGTACAAGGATTGGTCCAGTTGTCAAGCGTCGCAAAGGATACACCGAACGACGCTGAAAGAAGAAGATAGACTTAATTACTTGATTAGAGCATTCGGCAAAATCGAGTAGAAAGATATTATTTCAAAGAGTTTTGGTCGAATTTGGATTTTCACTTGCACTAATAGTGTCCTTGAAATTGTGCTACAAACTCATCGGAACATGCAACTTTTATTTACTTTCCTATACCCTATGTATTCTTATCATTTATCTCTAGTCGTCAATCAAGCTTTTACCGGATACAATTCCCAGTCATGGGCGTTTAAAATAACATATGTATTGATTCATTTATTGAGATTTGAGGAATATTACTTTTCATGGAGGGTAAATCTATCCCTGATAAACTGGTATACTTGCATATTATTATAACCTTTTCCGTGTCACGTGACACAAAATAATATAATGTCATGAGTTCAGTTTTGGTATGGTGTCTCTGTAGCGGACAGTATGAATACCTGAATATACAAAAAATAAGGGCCTGTGTAAATTTCCGTAATTGTGTTTTATGATTTAAGTTCTATCTAATATGATCTTTTTCGTTATTTCTATTTTGTTAATACATTTTGTTTTTTTAAGTGACTATATTTTATTTACATTGCATCTTTTTCTAGGGTTGAAAACTTAACTTGTTTTTAAATTAGTTTTTTCGTCTCTTGAAGACACCTATGTCTATTAAACATTCTTGATACCTCGAAGGTCCCTACAATAACACAAAACATTTTAATAATAAAACATCGTGTAATGTGTACTAGAACATACTACTACAACAGGCCCTTATTTGTTTTGACAAATATACTCTAAATAAAAAACTATTTATGAGATCGAGTTTAGTACTTGTCCGAGTGACGTTAAACGGTTTTCATTTTAGAGGCCATTCTTGAAATGTGAACCTTTTAAAGATCCTTTTAATACAATGCCATTAATTTTTGCACTTACTATTAAGTAAGAAACGTTGACGGATGTTTAGAAATAGGTATTGAAACATAATTCAAGAACTCTGTCTTTTATGATATGAGACTTATTTGGAGGTTTTCTGTTTATTTATAACGAGTGAAGGATTACAATCGTGCGATACGTTAATAACTTGTTTTTGTTATACTCAGAAGTGAATTGATTACCGGATCGACAATAATCTACCATTTAATCTTACAGGCTACGAGGACACTATTTATCGGTAATTTAGAGAAAGATGTGACGCAACAACAACTTCGAGACAAGTTCAAACTATTTGGACGAATAATCGAGATCGATATAAAAAAGGGAAGCGGCGGAGGTGCGGGATATGCATTCTGTCAGTACGCATCAATATCAAGCGTTGTGGAAGCTATTCGCGCCATGGATGGCGAAAATGTAGGTGGATCGCGTGTGAAACTTGGCTTTGGAAAACCTGTTGCCACCACTTGTGTATGGGTCGACGGCCTTACGGAGCACACGGAGAAACAGGTAATTAAAATACTGTCCACCCCTCCTACCTAAATATAATAGATAGCATTTTTAGTTGTAAGCTAATCAATTCGTAAAAAAAATTCCAATATAAGTCTATTGAGATAAAAAGTCACACTAAACTCTTAGCTAGACGTAGGATATAAAAATACTGATACCACTCAGTTACGGAAGTGGAATTCATAATCCTAGATTTACAAGATTTTCCCCAGAAAAATATGAACTGTTTGATTAATATTAGGGCCGAATTGTTGCAAAAATAAAGAAATACTTTTTACACAAATATCTGGGTAAGCATTGAAATCGCTGGCTTGGTAATGTTAATTATTGCTGCTGCGTTATGATGAGCATTAGATGCGAATCGAGCATATTGTGCGATAGCTGCCGGCGAGCGCTAGGATTTAAGTCGGTCTTATTTATTAGATAAAAGCTGCCCAAAGGTGTGTCCATGAATCGATGTGGCTTGAATTCGAAAACATTTTGGAGTAGGGTACTTCAAGCCGAGTAATACATTGCACACTTTTGTAACGATTCAACTTTCGACTCACATTGCTATATTACGTTAGATGAGCATGGTGTGCACTACTTGTATTATTAACACGCCGAGTCCCGTCAATCGTATATTAATTTTCGCCGACCTATCAAGTGTTTATAATACGAGGGTGAACCAAAAACTTCATGGAAGCGAGACTGTAACGATGACCCGCATTCTGGCCGCCCTTCAACGTCACGAAGAACACATTGTTGTGAATCTGATTTTGGAAGACAGATGAATTACCATAAAACATATAGATAACTGAAATCCTAAAGATGTGATAGATAGAATCTTTGGTAGCATGCAATCCATTTTAATTGATTCATTGGGATCGAGAAAATATTCGGCCACATGGGTGGATGTTAACCGACATTGCCAAAAAGCGAAATCTCTTAATGTTCCAGCGTGATTGGGAAAAATAAATGTATTTCGATCCTTAAAGTCAGAGCCAATCAGCCAAAGCATATCTTGTAAACGATTATCCTCTCCATCCATAAAAGAATTTCAAGTAGGTCCTACTACCGCTGTCAAAGTTATGACCTCAATATTCTGGGATAGTGTAGGAATCCTTTGTATTGACCCTATTATTTAAGGCAAATTAAATTCCGAAAGTGTGTGAACTAATTGAGGAAAAAAATCGTGAAACGTGGAACGATAGTTTCGTTATCGGAAGTTGCGCTCAACGCAATCTGCTGTGCAGGCTTCACCACCTATTTTCTCCGTAGTTAGCCCCTTATAACTTATTTCCAAAATTAAAAGAGCATAAATTCGAACTCGCGGTTTCAAATTCGCGGTTATGGCTGCGTAGAGGAGTGTTTTTTAGGCAATAAAAAGGCATACATTTTTGCAAAGAATAAGGAAGTTCGAAAGGATTTTTTTTTTTCTAAATACTTTGCATTAGAAAGAGATTATGTAGAAAAATAAATAAAATGTTTTATTTTTGCGTTTTGTTATATTGATTCCATGAATTATTTGATCCATTCTCGTATGTGCATGTAACGTAGTGCTCGAAGCTGATTTGTTACCAAAGTGGTTGTCGTCCGGTCCGATAGTGTAATACACAAAATCAAATTCCAAATTGTTACACACACCTTTACCAAACTACCTTTATAAATTTAACATTATCAAGCCAGCGTTTTGGTACGGCCATGGCCACCAAGACGTAGCTTTATGGTAAACATTGCTATTACTAATTTATTTGAACTCTACCCAAAAAAAATATAGTAAGCACTGGGCCCGCTAACTTTCAATCCTTAATTACTAACGAATAAATTCGGTTGCAATAATGATGCTTGCAAGTAAAGCAAGTCTCTACATCCAAGATGCGTTTCTCGCAAGCATCATTATTGCAACCGAATTTATTCGTTGGTAATTAGCAATCGAAAGTTAGCGATTTTGTCGTTATCTCTGTAGAGACTGCAGGCCCTGGGTACTAAATTCATTTTTTTCCGTTTTCCTTCGTTTAAACATAATATTTTAGGGCAAAGTACAAACTAAAATTTTATTATCGTATTGTGAACCATCATGCATAGGTAATCGAAAGTAGGATCAATTAGCCCTCGTAAAAAAGAAATGTAAAAGCAAGCAATTAGAAGAGCGCGCGTGTGTAGGTGCTGAGCGCGGTGTCGCGGTGCGGCGGTGCCACGTCGGTGTGCGTGGACCGCGCGGCGGGCGCGGCGCTGGTGCACTTCGAGCAGGCGGCGGCGGCGGGCGCGGCGGTGCGCGAGCTGCGCCGCGTGGCCGCCGCCGTGTCGGCCGCCGAGCCCGACCACCCGCGCCTCTGTGTCGACTATGCCTCGCGCGAGTGTCAGGTGATACTACTTCCCTAACCCGCATGCGTCCCATTACTCATCTCAAATTATTGTCGTCCCAGTGTCTTATGCCGGAGGGATTTTTTTTCTTTCATCTTCGCCGAAGTTCAAATTAGAGATTGATGATAGTAACGTTACATCTGAAAACAACATTATTCTTAAGGGCTTGCCATCGGGTATAAGGAATAGATTCGGCACGTCTATCGCGCCACAGCGCCCACAGCGTGCCGCGCTCGCCCGTAGCACCAGATCGCACAGAGTTTTTGCAAGTACAGGGGACATTTGGCCGCATTCCCTCATTAAAAAATTTAGGAACAATTTTTTTTCGTTTAGCTAGTTGTTACCTTTAAGGCGCTCCTTCATCGGGTACGTTTCCCTGTAATGTAACAGTTCACATTCTAGAATTCGTTAGTGAAACAAAACGAGACGCATTGCTGAGCGCAGCCTGTGTGTACCGATACAATTTGTAACAATCACTTGGTTCAATACAAAATCTAATCTTGGGTTATTACATTACAGGCGAATGTTTCGTTGAGAGAGAGCATTAACTAATCATGTCAAATCATTGAACAAAAAGGTAGCCTACAAGCAGAAACTTCTTGGAGAGAGGCTTCTTAAAATAATTTTGGAACATAAGTAGCCAGCTATTTTATTGTTGTTAAAATTTGAATTGTATGTATTAGGAGGCGTTTTACGAACAATTGGAAAAACATGGCGGTTCGGCGGCTTTGACGGGTTCTGAAAGACTGAGTGGGGATCTTGCGTCGCGATACCTTCCATCTACTCGTCATGAGCCCATTCGGTTCGTATAGATAACAAATCGTTGTAAATTTAATGTTTAAGTCCTAATAACTAATGTTTTACTAACTTGTCTGACAGGTTTGACGGGAGTGGGTCACGATCGAGAGCTTCTAGTTATGGTCGGGGATCCTCAAGAACCCCTCGCTACTCAGCACTAGAACCCTACGACCCGACTGATTATGCAGCAGACCGACGGTACAGGTAACATATCTTTGTGTTCCGTTTGTATATCTTGTAATCAACAGATACAATATGTTGCGTGCATATTACTTAACATTTTTTCATACCTTAACTGTCTTATAGGGTATACGATGAAGTAGGATCAAGCCCACAACCTGAAGAAACGCCTTACGAGGAAAGGCTACAGTCAGTCGTGGTGTCGCCGCATAGAGCACGTCGCCATCGTCTCGACTCCAGCCCAGACGACCGGAAACACTCGAAGGTAACCACAAATTTCAAATTAAATAAAAATAGTATCTTCCGTCTATGAGTGCCTTGTTGGTCAGTTGGTCGCAAGCGTTACTGCTGAGCATCGACTTCTAGGTCGGCCAAAGTGTTTTTGGATTTTTTCTTCATACGTTTCTCAGTAACAGTCACAGAGTCTCTGAACTTCTAGTGCCGTTTGATGGCAATAAACTTGTCCCAATAAAATAAAATTGGTTTTAAACTTCTGGCAAGAGTGTGTGTACTATTAAGTACTTAATAGTACACACACTCTTGCCAGAAGTTTAAAACCAATTTTATTTTAGGCGCTTCTTCTTAAGGGTTGGGCACAGGTGTACACCTGTGCCCAACCCTTCGGGGGTTACAGGCTGTTCATGGCCACATAAAATGTCCAATAGGCACATCGAATACAGATTTGCGTTTTTCTGCGACTCAACATCCGCAGCCCGAACTCACCCACTACTGGGTATAGGCCTCTCTTTTCTTGTGCCAATCTCCACGGTTCTGTGTCAGCCTCTTCCAGGTTTTGCCCCCCATGGCAACTATGTCGTCTGCCCATCTCGCTGCCGGACGAACCACACTTCTTTTGCCAGTTCTTGGACGCCATTCGGTGACAGCCTTAGGGCTCCCACACATAAACACGATACGACGTCGCGTCGTACAACGATGCGGCGTCGTTTCGTATGAAACAGACATCTGGGTACAGGATACACCAGAATGTACCAGAATATACAAGTCTGTGTTGTGTAACATCGCCGTACGACGCGACGTCGTATCGTGTTTATGTGTGGGAGCCCTTAAGTCCACCTTTCATCACTGAGCCTTGCTAGGTGTCCTGCCCAATTCCATTTGAGTTCCGTAACGCGTTCTGCGACTTACAATGAATATAATGTATATTGTCTAAATCTTATTGCATAAAATCTGTGTAAAACTACTGGGAGAAGACACTGATTCCTGTAACACAGTCACACACTTTTATGTCAATAAAGATTATTATTATTACTCACCATACCGTATTTTGAATGCAGGAGCGACATCGCAGCGTCGGTACGCGACGCTCTCGCTCCGGATCGCGCGGCGGTGAGAGGCACGGGGCCCGGCGCCGCCACCGTCGCCGCCGCGACGGCTCCGGCTCGCACTCGCGCGCCGGCACCCCGCTGCGCGACGAGCCCGACGCCACGCCGCCCGCCGAGCCGCGCCGAGCGCCCCGCGAGCGGCCGCCGCTGCCCATGAGCCTGCCGCTGCCCAAGTTCGCGGCGCAGATGCTGCGTGCGGCGCCCGCCACCCCGCGGCCCTGCCCCGCGCCCGCGCCCGACTCGCCGCCGCGTCCGCCCTCCGTTTCTTCTTCTAGCGGTGGCTCTGCGCCGCATTCGCCGTCATTGGAAGAACGCATCCGCAGCCTCGACGAAAAACTTAACGGATCGCGAGCGATGGCCGACCCCGACCGCGCTCGTCTTCGCCACCGGCTGCTCGACGTCGACATCAACGAAGTGAAACCGTCGGAAGTCGTGCGATCATTACTCGCAAAGCGCTCCGTTTTCGACGAGGACTCCGAGCGACTCGAGGGAGCCGGGCGCGCACCTAGCCCGGGCAGCAGCCCGCGTGGCCGTATGTCCGCGCCCACGCCACGTGCGTTGCGCTACCCGTTCCCGGCGCACCCGCAGGCGCCGGCCACGCCGGAAGCCGACGAGCTGGTGGAGCACGGCGTGTCGCGCCTACTGGCCAGCCTGTGCCAAGAGGTACGCGGCCGCCCGCGCACGCCGCCGCCGCCACCTCCGCCCGAGCCTGAACCTGAACCTGAGCCTGAGCCAGAGCGTGACCCCGAGCCTCAACCCGACCAGAACGACAATTCTGCCCAGTTTGACAGCGAGGTGAAGCCTACTGAGAGGCAAGTAGATGGTTATTTTACTAGCGACGGTGGAGGCGAATCATTAGTCGTGACTATTGCTACGGAGGACAACGTTAACACCGAGGATAGTGACCTAACTAGTCGCGATCAAAATAGTGATTTGTCGATCGCTTCCACCAGTATTAACAGCCAAACAAATAGTAGCGCTGATAGTCAACCAACAGTGGTTGATAACACCCTTGACAAAGGCGAAATCTTCACTCAGGACGAAAGAACGAATAGCTCTCTTACCTTTCATTTGGAAGATAATAGTGCTCGAGAAGTAATGGAAATGCTTCTGAAGCGAGTGGAGAGATTTGATGAGAGTCAAAAATATGAATCACAATTCGACAAGATATGTAAATATAACAAAGAAAGTCTAATGAAAACAGAGCTTCACAAACATGAAGAAAGACTAAACTTAGATAGCGAAAACAAATTAGATCCTTTTTGTCAAACAGATAATCACAAAAGCAGAGACATGCAAGAAAACCATATTACCAAAGAATTAATTGAATTTGAAATGCAGCAGAATCATTTAAATATTGTTAATTCAATTAAATCTAATAATGCAGAATTTAATCAAGATTTTATGAAAAGTACAGAAAAAATTCTCAAGGATAGACATAATCACAATTACCATAATGCTAAACTCGAAAAGGAGAATATTCAATTCGATAAAACACTTGAAAAGGAAAGAAATAGTATCACTGTGGCTTTACCTGATACAAAAGTTATGGATAGTGAAAAAAATCCCGAAGATCGCGTCAGAGTAGATCGTGACAAAATAAGACACTGCAAAGAAAAAGTAGCAGAAAAAGAGAAAAGTGAATTGGAAAAGGATAAGTCGAAAAGTAGTAAATCTGAAAGAAATAACGATAAAGATAAAAAACCGAAAGAAGAGCAACATTGTGAAAAAAATCATAATGATAAAAGTAAAGCCGACAAAGATGGAGAAAGAAACCAGAAAGATAGGAACGATAAAGAATTCGACAAATTGAAACACAGCGACGAGAAATCTTATAGGCATGATCATCATAAAAAAGAGCGAAGTGATAGAGAAAAGAGAAAGGAATCTATAGATTCTGATTACTTATCCATTAAAGTAAAAAAAGATGATAAACATAAACATGACAGGTCAAAGAAAGATTATGAGTCAAAACGAGAGAGCAAAAAAGAATCCGACTCCTTGAAAAATCGTAAGTCTTCCAGAGACGAGACTTCTAGGGATCTTTGTCGCAAAGATTCTACCGATTCCTCAACTTCCAGAGCTTCGCACGAATCATCGAAGGTAAAAGATTTGGAAAACAGTGAATCAAAGGACGAGTCGAAACCAAAATTAAAACACAACGAGCTATTTCTAAAACATGACAGTGATAAAGAATTACTTTTAAAATCTGAAATCAAAGAAGAAAAAGAAACTCATATCAAAATAAAAAACGAAATTATGCCAGAGCAAAACATCAAATCAAAAGCAGATATGACTGAAAAGCAAAGACACTATTCTCTAGATTCACCCAGTGTTGATACAAAGCGAAAGGAACGATTAAATTCGTGTTCTAGTTTACCATCGAACATCGGGCATAAGCGACGAATGTCATCTCAAGATAGTATAGATATTTTCAATGAAGAAGTAAAAAAGGGTAGAAGCGACACAAAGATCCCTGAAAGAAGGGAGTCTAAAGAATCTCGCTCTGAAAATCGTCACAAAACTGCTAAATTCAGTAAAGGTCATTTCGCTAAGATTATAGAGAGTAAAACAAAAGATGATAAGAAAAATCAGGTTAAACCTCCAGATGAAACCTTTGTTGAAAATAAAGGTAGTGAGTCCAAAGATGTGAAACCCGTGGACAGAATCAAATGTTTTAAAAAGAGTTCTGGAGACGAAAACGATGAAAAACCTAATATGGAAACAACACCAGAAGGACTCCATAATGATTTAGATTTTCTTGCTACGTTAGAGTTACGTTCAAGTGAAGAAGATGAGCGTCAAAGAGCTCTCCGAAAAGAGATGAAGGAAAAGAAACGTATACAACAGTTACAACAAATACAAGAGTTACAATTGCAAAGAGACTCATTGCAACCAACTGAATTTCAGAATAAGAATAAAGATGATAAAAAACAAAAGTGTGACGAGAAAAAGAAAGAAATCGCTCATGAAAAACGAATGTCAACGGATCGAAAGAGTAGAGACGAAAAAATTGATAATAACAAACGGAAAAGTCGTAAACCCGTGCACAGCAGTGACAGTTCTGATTCCGATGAACCTAAAAAGCATTCAATTTTTGATATTATAGACGATGGCCCTACGTACATTTCTATGTATGACAAAGTTAAAGCCCGTTCATGTAAAAATATGCAAAAACAAGAAGAAGAAAAGCGTCAAGAAAAAATAAAGGCCAAATTTAGTCAGCTGAAACAAAGTAGAGCAAAACGAGAGGAAAAAAAGAGATCAAGTTGGGATGAAGATAGCGATTCCGATCAGGACAGAAAGAAATATCAATCAATGGACAACTCATCCGACGATGATATTGGGATTCACACTAAAAATCGTGAAAAGTTATATGATTATGACCCTGATAAAACTGATGAATATTTTGATGGGAGTACTAATGAAGAAGATCTGCGTAACAAATTGTCTCGTAAAAATTCTAGAACTCGCATAATATCTGACTCATCTGATGACGAGGGTTCCAAAAGAAGTATTAGCAAGAGTCCTTCTTTTCGTGATAGCATTAAAAAAGAACTGCTTTCTGATTCTGAATCTATACAAAGAATAAAAAATGATGATATTAAAGATTCAGACGAAATGATTACGAAGAAGAATTCGTTGTTAAACTTGTTTGGTAAGAGCGACAGTGATGATAGTAAATTGAAATTGAATCTTGATCATGACAATGGATACAAATCTAGTTATATTAAATCAATGTGTAATGACTTCTCATCTGAAAGTGAATCTGCATGTCCTAAAAATTCTATGGAAAATCGTAGGAAACATAAGAAAAAACAGAAAAAGCATAAGCCAACATATTCCGATGACGAAAAAGTAGAAAACAGTGACACTAGTTTACTAGAAGGATATAAACACAAGAACATTGAAAAACAACGTCGACACAGTACTAAAAAAGATAAAAGAAAAGAAAAATTACGTGATAGTATTGACACAGATGAGAACCGTGATGAAAAAAATAAATTGAAACGAGAAAAGAAATTAGCGAATAACAATTTTGACACTGTTACCGATACAATTTGTAATGCAATGAGGAAAGATGGAAAAATGGAAGACATCTTTGGGCCATTATCAGATGAATCAGACAGAGACACACGAGTTCACGCAGCTCATAAATTAGACTTTTCCTCACATGAGGCCGATTCTTCTTTTTGCTCGAACAACATTGATTATAAAATGAAAGAAAAGGATGAACGACGTAAAAAAGAGAAAAAACGTAAAGAAAACCGGTTTTTCAAAGAAGATGATAATAGTTTAGATGTTGATGCTGTAAGTAAAGCGATAGAGGCTCGTCTTTTTGCTGACACCTTGATAGACGATGATAGCCGACTAAGAGCAGAAACATTATCTGAGAGTCTTAACAAATTTGAAAACAGTGACATGAAATATGCTGAGGGGAATATAATCAGCGAAATGGTTAAGCAAGAAAAAATCAAAAGAGAATGTAAAGAGAGGAAGAGGAAGAAAAAGAAAAGCAGAGAAGATAGACAAAGTCGCAAAGATCACCATAATTTCTACCACCAAGATAAACACGAGAAAACAGATCAAGTTGTGATTGAGAATGTGGAAGTCTCACCAAAAACAATGCTATTAGACATACCTTTGCCAAACGACGAACAGACTGTGACTCTTGATGATAAAATTGAAAATCTTCTTTCACCTCTAGGATCCCAAAGTTTACCTCGATTGACAGACAGCCCTCCAATTATTATACAGTCCGATGAAAATACAGATTCCAAAAGTATAGATTCTAATAACGTCGTAATCGATGACAGTAAAATGGAATATGTAGAAAGTAAAGAAATTGAAATTGAAGAAATTCCAATGCCTCCACCATTTGAAACAATTGTAACAGATATCAGTGAAGTTCCATTACCTAAAGAGCCCTTACCTACCAAAGTAAACAATAACACTGAAGATAGTTTCCTATCTAGTTTTAGCAGTGACGGTGACTCATGTGAAGATGCAGTGCGAAATATAACAATTCCCGAAACAGAAATTGACAAGACTGAGATAACTGAGAAGACTACAGATGTTGTTGAAATATCAGCCAGTAAAGCAGAGAAGAAAACAGATGAAAAACCTAGGGCTATTATTTCACAAGAAGAGACCGAAGATGCAGTTGCTGCATTGCTAGGTGAAAGTTTCGGAGGTAAAATAAACACTTTTTCTAGCTGTTACGAAGAATCTGAAAATATCTCAACACATCCTAATGAAATTGAAATTACCACAATAGAAAATGAAAATATACCGGAAGAAGATGCAGAAGAAATGCGACAAGCGGTACAAAATTTAAATGCGAGTGAGATGGAAATGAAGCCAGACACTCCTGTTTCTGATAATGATCTATTATTAATTGATACTGATACTGAGGAAACTGATGAACCACCTCAAGATGCTCTAGAAAAATTGCCAGTAAATATCATAGCAACAAATCAGTCATTGAATACTGCCTCTGACCAAAAGAAAAGTGTGGATGTATCAAATAATGTAGTTCCTGATACGAAAACAAACCCGGTACAGACTGTATCTACTACTCCAAACGAACCTAATATTAAAGTTAAAGAAACAGATGTTAAGATACAGTTAGCGAAGAGAGAGAATATCCAAGTGATTACCTCAACGGCGACTCCAGTGATTACGTCGTGGACATTGACGAATAACAAATTATTGGAACCACATGTTTTAAACATTCAAGCTAATTCTATTCCTAGCAGAGATAAAAACGATTTGAAACCAACCCATATAACTGCAAATATTGTACAGATTAAAGGCCCCACAAATCAAAATGTACAAATAAATAATTCTTCAAGACCAATTATGGCCCAGACACGAGTCACTGCTCCATATCAAGTCATTAACCAAATGATTCGTAATCAGACACCGAACATGCAACCACCTACTATTAAAATTCCAGAGCCTCATATTTTATATCAGAAACCACAAGGGATCGTAATTTCACCCCGTATCTCCAACGATCCTAGATTGCAAAGTCCTAAAGCTAGTACACAGAGTGAAAGTATGACTTCGCCAAGATTAACGAATATGGCCATTTTAAGTACATCGCCACAAAATTTAAACTCTGCAGGAATGGCGTCACCTAATGCGATTCAGCAAAGATCTCCAGGTCAAGTGACTGTGGTACGAATGCAGCAGCCTCCACTAAGCCCTATTCAAACAATGCATATACCGCATGGTGCTAGAACTATGCTGTCACCTAATAGACCCAATTCAGTTCTAGTACAAACCCAAGGTACACCGATCCATTTTAATCGTTTGCCGATTACTCCAGTCTTGACCCCAATTTCTAAACAAATGAATGTCAATAACTTGATTCAGCAAAATAAAGGCATCAATGTCACCACATCGCCTTTGATACATCAGCAGAAAATAATATCGGGGGACTGTAGAAAGAGTGACCAAAGAAATATTTCAGAAAACACCAATGAAAATACTAAAATAATTTTGTCGCCAACGAATCTTCAGCATAGCACTAATCCGACAGTCATGGCTCAAAATCGTTTGATATCTATGCAAAATGCCATACACGTTAGCAACATGAATACTGTTCATCTTAACAACAAACTGGTTATTAATACTGTCACTCCTCTAAACGATAAGAGAGACAACCAGTC
Source organism: Diarsia dahlii (assembly GCA_949775195.1). Lineage (NCBI taxonomy): Eukaryota > Metazoa > Arthropoda > Insecta > Lepidoptera > Noctuidae > Diarsia > Diarsia dahlii. The sequence continues at coordinate 11,818,683 of OX459211.1, read as the reverse complement.
GCAGAAATCAGATAAAATAAGTCATAGCCCGTTTGGATCAACTCCTATAATACATGTTGCTGCAGTAAATAATGCCACGACATCAATCAAACAAGGCTGTAACAAAACTGCTCCGAGCAACGTTCAGGAACCAGCAAGTACGATCAACAGAAGCCAAGGTTCTAATGTTATTCATTCCTTAAGTTCGCAAAGGCTACTATCACAAGCGCCTCTCAGCAACATTATTAAAATAGATACTAAAAAAGGACCAACGTCTGTATTATCAATGGCAACAATAAGACCACCATCAGTTCTAGCTAAACTGGGATTGTGTACTTCTTCTACCACTACAACTACCAGTATCACTAATGTGTCGCCGTTATTGTTAAAAACCACTTGCTCGACAGTGCCTGTTAAATTGGCTACCAGGTTCGATAAAGATAACAAAGAACCAATCAAGACCTTGGTTTTACAAAACCATACTCGGGAAAATGAAACAAAAGTCAATGAAAAACCTGAAATAATTAACTCGACCGTTCCTGTTGATGAAACTGTAAAAGACAAAAAAGATATAATATCGAAACCGATTATTTCTCCCGATGAGATGGTTAAAGGCGAGACAGACTTCGAGGAATTATTGAAAGACAACACAAATGAAATAAAAATAACCAACGATTCTGAAAAGACATTAGAAGTAAATGTAGGTAAAACGGTAACCTTAATCACAGCTCGTAAAGAAAATCGCGACAAAGTTGTATCAAATAACCTGGACTCCCTGAAGGCGGAGCATATGATAAATACCCAATTTCCGTCAGTATCATCGCTTACTAATGAAAAAAGAAACACCAATGAAAACAAAGAAGAGATTACGACTAGTCAACCAAAGGAAATAGTAAAAATTTTGTCTCGTCTGGAAAATAATTCTGTACAAGCAACAACATCACCACCTTCTGAACCTGTTGTCAAAGAAAAACCAGATGTTTTCAGTACTGATGTTAAAAATGCTACTAGTGGGAATGAAGGATTGTTGAATGTAGATCACGTCATTCAATCTGACGAACCCAATTTTGAGCTCCTGTTACCCCAAGATTCTCAAGAAAGTGGTAGTCCAATAAAAACTGATGAAAATGACTCTTGGAGTGGAAAAGATGTAAACTTAGAATCTGTTATAAAAAAAGTGGATTCTCTATGTAACGAAAGTGTTGAAATTATTCAGAAAACGGAAGAAATAAGTGAATGTGTTAATCCAATAAAAGTTAGCCCCAACATGTCAGACAAAATAATCAATCATACGCCTCATATAAAATCGACTATAAGCCCTTCTGTCGAAAACGTTATTGAGAACAAAATTATAGAAGAGACTGTAACTGATAAAGTCATGCCAGCTGCTAAACGAGGTGGTCGTACTGTAAGAGGCAGAAAAATAGATAAAAATCAAGATAGAGTACAGACTCGACAAATCACTAAACCGAGAGGAGGCACTTCCGCAAAACGGGGTCGAGGTAGAGCCAAGGTAGACAAGAAAATAAAAACTTTCGTTAATAGTAGCGGGAGTACAATGCCAGGGGACGTCTATGATTTCCATGAAGATTCCGGGGATGAGAGTGCTACATCGCCCAATAAAAGTGAAACACGACCCAGGTTGATCTTAACAATTAAGAGTCCACTCTCTGGGCATTCTTCTGTAACAGCAACTTCCACACTCAGTATAGCTCAAAAAGAACAAATGAAGTTTATTGAGAAAAGCAAAGAGGAAAAAAACGAAGAATTCATTTCACCGTCAACAAACACACGCAAATCCAGGAGGCTTCAAGAGAAAGACGTCCAGCGGAGCACAGTAGACGATGTAATAGAGGACGTAATCAAGGGCCCGGTTGTGCAAATAAGAACAGGAAAAGAATCAAATAAAAAGAGGCCTACGAGACAAGCCGTAGTAAAAGCAACCCCGGAGAAGTCTTTGGGATCCGATACACGGAAATCGCCTCGTGGTGCCAAACGTACAAGGGATAGAAGTTTATCGGACGCGTCCATCGATAGCGGCGACGATAGAAACATCAGGGACTGCACCCGCGACCCGAAGGCTCCACGTCTGGAGGAGCCCGAACCCGAGCCCGCCACCGCTCCGCGCAGCGCCGCACCTCTCGTCCAAGTAGCGCCCGCCGCGCCCGCGCCGCAGCCGCAGCCTGCTGTATCCGCCGCGTCGCTCGCGCCCCTCGGCGTGCCCACGATCCGATCGCCACCTACAATCATCGTGCCGCCCTCGACCCACGCGCTGACCGCAACTCACACTCCGCCCGTAACTCATGCGTCGCTCTCTACTTACGTACCTCCTGTAATTCACATGCCGCCTGCAAATCACATGCCGTCCGGAACCTACGGGCCGCCCACGACCCACACGTCTCCCACGGCCCACGCTCCTCCCGCGACTCATCTTGCGCCCATTCCGCACGGACCCCATCCTCCGCACGTGCCCGTCGTAGCCCACGCGCCGCCTGTGACCGTGGTAGCCCACGCGCCGCCTGTGACTGTCGTAACCCACGCGCCGCCGGTGGCACTCGCAGGACACGCGCCCGCATCCGCGCCAATCATCACGTCGACGCCCATCACTAAACCGCCTAAAAAGATGATATCCGAAATCAGCGCCAAGCTAGCGGGCGCTTTCGACGCAGTGGTGGGCTGTAGCACCACGAACCGCGCGGCCGGAACAGCTGGCGAGGCTCCGTCGTCGCCCCTCGCGGCCGGCGGTGGAGAGGCGGCGCGCGGCCGGCGCATGGCGGACGGCGTGCCGGGCGCGCTGGTGCCCGTGGGCGCCACGGAGGCCAGCGACGCGCGCGTGCAGTCGCCCGCGCTGCCGCACCGGCCGCCGTCCGCGCCCGCCGCGCCCGCGCCGCGCCCCACGCCGCTGCTGCTGCGCCGGCGCGCGCCCGAGCGCCCGGAGCCGTTCGACGACGCGTTCCGCTACGCCGCCACGGCCAGCCTGCCGCGCGGCGCGCACCACCCGCCGCACCCGACGCCGGAGCTGCTGAAGGTGGCCGTGGTGGGGCCGCAGCCGCACCACCATCACCCCGGTCAGTATGATACACCCGAGTTACATTATTCAGATATAGTCCGTAAAAATTGTGATATGTTGGTTAATATGCAGTGTCAGTTTGAAATTGACAATAAGTTTCACGATACTAAAAAAATATTAGCAACAGAGTGTATTATAAAAAATCTATTTATTTTTTGTTTTATCGTTCTTTGATATCTATATTCATAACGTCTACTGAGTTTCGCTAGCCTAATAATTTTGGATATTGTGTTCTGACTACCACGCGTTCGGAACGATAGGCAAGAACTAATTTGTTTTTATAATTGAACTAATTTGAGTCTAATTTGTATTTAATTCAGGTGCCGCTGCTAGAGTTACTATTGCGAGCGTGCCGTCTATCAGTCCTCAAGGCCAGATAGGAATGGTAATTATCTTTTCTCAAGTATACTTAGTAATTTGTCTGCAAAGTGTACATATTTCAATTTTGTTCATGCCGTCCGGAAGTCTGCTGATTTAGTTGGAAGTCCTCCGCCTGCACATCAACAAACTTCTCCGGTTACTCCGGTATACCACAACGTAATGAAATATTAAGACTTAAGAAAAGGTTTTGAAAAGCACTGGATTGTAGTTTTAAATGAAAATAATTAATGCATATTTGTGTTTACAGGGCGATGGAATATATCCTCACTTCTCACATCAGCACTATCAGATGTACCAGCAACACTTCCGCGCAACTCAGCACGACAGTCGAGCGACGCCTTCACCATATACTCGGTAATATTATTATACTCAGAATGAAATATTAAGATTTACGAAACTGTTACTTACGCTATATTTTAGTCAAAATATTGTCATCTGTGTAGGTGATACTCATAAACAATCGGCTATATTCGATGGTTTTCTAGTGTGTTCTAAATGGTTCTCTTGCGGATGCAGGTCTTTAGAGGCAGAGGGCTCCGAGGCTCCCACCCCGCCGCTGGAGCTGCGCCGTCCGCCCGGCGCGCGCGTGCCGCCCGCAGACCTCGCCTACCGCGCACCGTCGCCGCGCCGCGCCCCGCCCGTGCCCGCACCGTCGCTCGCGCCCGTGCCCGCCTACGGCGCCGGCTGCCGCGAGCCGCCGCCGGCGCACGGCGGGCGCCAGCCGGGCCCCGCGCCCGGACCGCCGCACGCCTCGCAGGTGCCGCGCGAGGCCGACTCGCTGCAGATGTTACTCCGGGTGAGCACCGCGCCCGAGCCCGTCCCCTCCCCCGACCGCTGGCCCGCGCTCACCTCTCACGAGCGTGTTCTGTTGCAGCGCTACCCGGTCATGTGGCAGGGCCTGCTGGCGCTGAAGAACGACTCGGCCGCCGTGCAGATGCACTTCGTGGGCGGCAACCCGGGCGTGGCGGGCGACACGCTGTCGCGCCACGCGGACGGCTCCACGCCGCTGCTGCGCATCGCCCAGCGCATGCGGCTGGAGCAGCCGCAGCTGGAGCAGGTGCACCGCAAGATGAAGGTGAGCGCTCGCTCCGCCGCACCGCCGCGCCGCCACTCGCGACCGTCGCACAGTATTACAAGTGTTCCCTCGTATTGCAGTTGGAGAACGAGCACTGTATGCTCCTAGCGCTGCCGTGCGGCCGCGACCACATGGATGTGCTGCAGCAGTCGACCAACCTTACTGCTGGTTTTATTACATACTTACAGCGGAAACAAGCTGCCGGAATTGTTAACATTGCACCTCCCGGACATCACCAGGTATGTCAGCCAATATAGTGGGAGGAAGAGTTCATTACTTTTGATTTATTTAACTATTTATGTAGACACAGTAGAGAACACAGGAAAATAACATAACTTAACATTTGAGTACGAAGGTACTGCTTATTTCTTAAGAAATTTAGCTCTGTGTCCGGAATACGCGAGTAATCGTAAAACAAGCGGATTTTGCACAAATGCAAAAAGTAACATAGTCGATAGAAACATTTTTTGTTTTAAAAAAATTATATTAAATTTTGTTCAATATCATTATTTTGATTCAAAGGAATGAAAAGTCTAAAAGTATTTTCTGTATAATCCGTTTTTTTTATTCAATCACAGGATTAGTTCCATTAAAAAAAACACGGATCTGGGAACCCTACTGAAATGAAAACTGCTCTCTAAGTTGCTCATTTTCGCCTTACAAACTTTTAACTTATCGGTTTTTTTCTTATATATTTTTTTTAAATTACTTGCATTGTTATGTGGCTACCAAACCGAGGTGTTCTTTTATTTTCCAGGCCATGTTTACCGTTCACATCTTCCCATCGTGTGAATTCGCTAACGAGAACTTAAACCGCATCGCTCCAGACCTGATGCATCGTGTTGCAGACATCGCACACTTACTTATTGTTATAGCGACCGTCTGAGGTACGCTCTATACCCTTTTATATGATATTCCACAAGCTAATTGTCATGTTTAAGACACTAATGTGGAAAGTCCTGATCACATGTTCATGGACTCTTTCTGGACCGAACGCAGTTATCCTAAATCAGTTTCGAAGTAAACTGATTTAGGATAAATGCGTCCATACTGTATGGACAAAAACGCCATCGATGTAGTCGATTCGATTTTAAGAAAGCATTGTAAATACGGCCAGGTTGTGAAATTTTTATCTTCATTTTTATCGTAGCAATAGATCGACCTGGTAGAAGTAAATTGTAATGAAACTAATAGATTTTTCGTCATCTTCAGGATGTCAAAAATTCTTAGGAATTGAGTTGTAATAATACCTCTGAGAAAGTGAACTCTCGTTTTGGTAATGTTACGTCAGTTTATTTATTGTTATCGCGTATCGCGTCGTCGTCGACGGCTCGGGGTCTCCACACGCGCCTGTATAAAGTCTCACATAGTTAGGTAAGCAGCCGTCACTTATTTAAGTGCTAGATATAAGTCATAGCTTATTTGTAAAATACTTTTGTTATGGTCGACTGGGTTCGACGATGTTCGGAGTTTAAATTTTTTAAAAATAATGATAGATGGCAAAGTCAGTTGATAAAAATATATTTAATTTTGGGTTCAGATTAGATGAGTGGCAATCTATCGAGCATTTTTATTGTTAGTGTAAATTGTTATTTTGTTTTAAGCGAATTAGGTCTAAAATAATTTAAATTCTGTAAATATCGAATCTATCCGTACTAAAGTTCGATTTCGCTTAGGTCATTACGGTAGGTAATGGAAAACTCATGAATACTGGGTCGAATGATTACTGTTTACATGTAAAAAAAATAATTAAGTAATTAAGTTATATAAGATAGTAAGGGGAAAAATACATGTGGAAAATAAACTGTGATTCTGACTTTTTAATGTAGACTGTAGGTAGCCCTATTTTATGGAGCATAGAGTGCAGTGTGCTACTAAGCGAAAGCACATCAGTGGCGCGTATGGCCTCGCCTTTAGCGATATCGGAAATTTTATTCAGTACTGTTTAGAAAGTCAATCTTTCTTATAACGTGTGCAACAATGCGGAATCGTTATTGTTTGGCGTTAAACTAAGCTGCATTGTTGTGGTCAGGAGTAGGCGACTTGATTATTGACCAAAATAAAATGAATCGCAATAAGCTAAGATCAGAGATGTTAAGAATGTTTTATTTCAATATCCAAAAACGTGTATCAGTATGACTGTATCTTATGTCCAAACAAATGTCAAACTACGTTATCGATATCATCGTTCTCTACAAACACATTCACTAAAAGACTTTGCATACTTACTTAGTATATAAAATTTCATTGAATTGCAGATGTAAACATAGCTTAATAAATATAGTAGGCGATATAAATCCAAATGTCGCCTTTTAATAAACAAAGGCTATCCCAGCGATTATTGTTTGTGTATCGGCTTTGCTTCGCTTCGCTCTTTGTAACGGTACAGGGATCATATATAATCAAAGGAACTGCACTGTTGCGTGGTGAGAAGCGATGCTTGGGGCGTGGCGGGATTCTCAAACAAACGAATGCGTGGTGGTTATATTAACACTTTAATAATATAAAAATTAATCGTATTTACGTAAAATTTGTCACATAACATTCCCAAGGTCTTAAAAGAATTCTAACCTTCACAATGAAAGTATAACAAAATTCCGAACGTCACACAGTTATACAGAGTGGTATTTTGAATAGCATAGAAGCAAAATATAATATGAATCAGGTAAAAGTTGTATTTGTAAAGTATGACGGTCGCGCATTCTTTCGGTTTGGATGAAGCCGTCGTGCTCGCGGTGTGCGTACGCTGCCGCACGGTGTCGACGTATTCGGATCTCATTGCTGCTTTAATTGCGGGCCGCCGCTCAGGTTATTCTCTACTTGTACTTGCCATCCTCATTTACCGCTGTTCATTCGCTTTTTTCAATGAACAGTTTTTTATGAATATTTACAACGCATTATGGTAAATAGCTGTACTTTGAAAGCTTTACATGATAACCTTCAATCAATTCAAACTAACAATATTGTACTTCTCATAATTTAAGTTTTAGTGGTAGCGCCACTTTCTGATTCGATTAGCAGAGGCATCTTTCATAACTTGCATTATTATTATAGTTAGATAATGGTGCGACTGTGCTGTCGTACGTAAAATAAAGTACAAAATATTTTATGTATTGTAATTTTATAAAGTACGATATAAACTTATAGCACAGGTAATATTATTACGTATATTCTTTTTAAGGTCTATAACTAGAATGTATAAATATAATAATTGTATTGTTTGTCATATTTCCGTCGCAAACAGTTCTTAACTTGGCTAGGAGGAACACTAACGAACTCATCACTTCGTCCATTAATTTTAAAATATCTATAATTTTACTAGCAAACAGATGCCCAATGATGTACACTCTTAAAAATCTTATTTGAACTCCTTATGAAGGAGGTTAATGTAAATAAGTCTTCGTGAAATATAGTGATATGACGTATTTAGACACGCTATTGAAAAAAATATGATATAAGAAACATTATGAGAATTATAAATGACTAATTTATTGCGGTGAAAGTATTTACTTTTTTTTTTGTAACTGGGGTGTAGTTATTTCCTAAGCTGTTGTTAATACATTTCACGTGATTTGTTGTTCGTAAATTTTGTTATTTTGCTTGTCCGTTCAGTCGTAATATTATCGTCTATATTAATTTAATGTATGTGTCAGAATCTAAAAATATCGTACGATTCTGCCTAGTTAATAATTACATCCTTGAGAGAGCGGTATGCTAAAAATGTCAATTATTAATAATAATATGTCTCGGAATATTCGTTTATTCCGTAAATATTGTTTTTTTTTATTCCACAAAATTTTACACAGTTGCACACTTAACTGCATGTGAGAAGTATAATATAGTTTTGTTTATTTGTTATTGAAGCCAGCCTCAAAGCGGTCCCACTTCGCAGTGCCCTCAAGCTGGTTCATTGAGGACACATCGACGTCGGTCTCTTTATGTTTACCCAGAAATGTAAAATTCTGTTCTCAAGCATGAAGTGGTTATATGAGGATGGAACGTCTAGAAACTTCGGGTCTTCTTCGCTAGCGACTGTTGTTGGTGTGCGAGATGATAGTTTAAATATTTGTAAAAATAACATTTGATCTCAAGTGTGCAGCAAAAGTGAACGTGAGTTAGGTTGTTGTAGAGCAACAGTCGCGTGCGGACACAGCCCGATGCCAGTGTGCTCGATGTTGGTTTGGATTCTAACAGAGCGTACGTATAGAAAAAAATATTGTGATCATAATTATATTATAGTTTTAAAGCTAGTTTGTAGAGATAACTGTATATTTTGTACATATTGAAAATAGTATTGTATCTTTACTTCCCTTATCCAAACAACCCAGAATCCTGTGTGTTATGTACCTCCTACCTACCAATACTATTAAAAAAATATTACATAAACGTTTTTTGTTTTTATTTATTGCGACCACGGACCTAGAACATCTATTTAGGAAAAGTAAAATTATTAATGTTGACCATACCGACACACTTATTTACTAATAGCGCTCAAACTATGACACTTCTAAAGAAAACCATATAGCATTAGCATACGCATAAAACTTTGTGACTCGAGACAGAGTCTAGATCAGCCAAGCTTTTTCCTCCATAGTTCCTACAGAATCGACCCAAAGACGATTAGGGGCATCGGGCGGGAATGGTGGGAGGCAGCGCGCAATAGGGGATCGGACTGGGTCAATAGTAGATTGTATCATAAGGGAGCAAAATAATATTTTTACGGCGAGGGCGCTTTTTTGAATCCAGAGCGAAGTGAGGGATTCTAGAGTAGAATCCCGAACGTAGTGAGGGATTCTTTAGTAGAATCCTGAACGTAGCGAGGTATTCAAAGTACGTCGCCCGAGCTAAAAATATATTTTACGCCCAAGTGATACACTCGACTTTTCATCACTCTCTATGAGAAAATAAAAGGTGCCTCATCTCATATTATATTATTGTAATATTATTTTTTAATAAAACATAGTAACGACACGTTTAAATCCATCAGACATCCTCTTCGTCTTCAGATACGCTATTAATTACGAATATGTGTCCAGTTTTACGTCGTTATTAAGGAAACACGTTACTAAACAACTTTGTACTCTAAAGAGTAGAAGGTTGTTTAGTTTTGGCTATTAATGGAAGTAGGCCAGAAACGCAGATTCTGAAAAATTCTTGGCGCCTCTTGCATTTCTCCATTCAATAAAATTACCATAGGCTTTCGTAAACACTTCTCATCAAAAAAATCGAAACACTTTCGTTTTTATTGTTTTTGTCCTAATTTTTTACCAAAGAGAATTAATTCCATGAAAAAAAAAACATTATTGTGTAGCTGGCAGTTTGGTCATTACAGTAAGAAGAAAAAAATCAAAATTCGAAATTAGAATTTCATTTGTTTATCCTATAAATGAAATTAATCACTGTTTTGAGACAAATGTGTATTTAGGGTTGGAGTACGTTTCTCGTTTAAAAACTAAAAATTAGCGCTTGTCTTTAAACTTTTTGTTTCTTATTTCATTTACTGTGACTTTGGGACGTCTGAAAAAACTTTTTTTTCTAAAACATATGGATACTTCGCCCGCAGAAGCCGCCCAAGTGGTGGCATTGCTGGATTCTGGACTTAGTCAGCGTGTTGTGGCTGCAAGATTGCATCTAAGCTTATCATCTGTTCATAGAGTCTACAAACGCTATCGGGAGACTGGTTCGTTCACGCGCCGTTCAGGATCTGGCAGGAATCGGGTCACTTCTGAGCGAGATGATCGATTTATTGTAACAACTTCTTTACGAAATCGACGCCTTAACGCTTTTCAACTGCAGCAGCAGCTTCGCGTTGTACGAAGAGTAGCTGTAAGTGACTCTACAATAAGAAGAAGGTTGAAGGAACGCGGATTGGCACCGCATAAGCCAGCGAATGGGCCGAAATTAACTGCAGACCATCGAAGAGCGCGCCTTAACTTTGCACGCGAGCACCTAACTTGGTCATACCTTCAGTGGAGCAAAGTACTGTTTTCTGATGAGTGTAAAATTATGCTGTATGGTAACGACGGAAGGAACAAGGTCTACAGAAGAGATGGAGAACGCTTTGCACAATGCTGCATTGAAGAAAAGGTCAGCTATGGTGGCGGTTCGTGGACGGTTTGGGGAGGAATCAGCGCCGACGACGGTAATACAGAACTTGCCTTTGTGTCTGGGCCACGGCTGCCTGCACTAAACTCTCATCGGTACATCGAACAGTGTCTTGAACCTCATGTGATGCCCTATGCACATTTTATTGGCAACGACTTCATATTCATGCACGACAATCCTAGAGCTCACACCGCGGGCGTCGTACGAGATTATCTTACCGAAGTCGGTATCTCCATTATGGTATGGCCAGCAAGAAGCCCGGACATGAATCCCATTGAACATCTATGGGATGAATTAAAGAGACGAATTCGAGCAAGAGATCCAGCCCCAGAAACACTTAGCCAGCTGCAAAATGCAATCCAAGAGGAATGGGATAATATACCACAACATGTGATCGTGACTCTCATCCGATCGATGAAGAACCGTATGGAAGCAGTAATAAGAGCTCGCGGAGGGAATACAAGTTATTAAATAAACGTTTCTTACATTTTTTTATCATTTACGCGTGTTGTTTTACCCATTTCCTTCATATTCCATACAGGATAAAAATTACTCAAACAAAATACGAAACCTATGAAGACTTAATTTGAATTTAGAACATTAACATTAGGATTTAAAAACCTCATACTACTCACTATTAAATGACATTTTACATTTATTCCTAAATATACACATTTTTCTGATAATCCTTAACAAATCATAAACTGCGAGGTGTTTCGATTTTTTTGATGAGAAGTGTATTTCTCCCGCGATTTTGCAGGTCAGTTCACATACTTTCAGGAGTTAATTCTATACTTTCACTGTCACTTGAAGAATTCATTTTTCAAAACAAAACCATGAATTTGTAGAAATTCGTGAGAATTGAGAATTTAAGCGCTGTAAATCAATATAAACTGAACTATGCGCATTTAGAGTAGAAAGCTTTTTCATGAAAGCAAAGTCGGCCAGGCATCACAATTTTTTTTTATAAGTTACCGCGCTTCCTCGCACCGTACAGCCAACACTTACAGCCAGTAAAATACAATTTTCTCAAAAATGGTATGTAATGTTGCCATAACATCTCTAAAAAGTATCCAGAAAGTGAACTTTACCGGAGACTTATTCACAACTGTCCAGTAAGAAGCGAGATTTTAAACTTGGAATCTCCAACTGTCCAGTAAGTAAGTATGTAATTTACTTACTGGACACTAGGTCATCCTCTTTAGATCTGTTTAGAAAAAAAAACATAGTACCAGACACAGATTAGAGTTTAGCCATTATAACATGGTTATAGAAGCGAGGTTCCAAATATATATCTATCTCTCTTTTTGGTATGACATTTTATGAGATACATATATTTTTGGAACCTTAAACAGCCATTTTATACGTTGCGTTTTGTACTTAGTAATGTTGTAGAAGTATAGTGTGGGATTTTATGATTGTATTTAGTAATTTCAGTTTATTAAAAAGTTTTTTCTAAAGTTGTTTCCTAAACTGCCTCGTTGGTCTAGTGGTCGCAAGCTCGACTGCAGAGCGTGAGGTCCTGGGTTCGATTCCCGGGTCGGCCAAAAAGTGCTATTGTGTTTTTCACATATGAATGTAACCTTCAATAGGTATTAATTAAACGAATTTGTTGTTAAACTTTCTTTAATTTTTGAGAAAAGCATTATACAAACCTCAACCAGTAAGAAAGCCATCCTGGCCTCGTATATAACCAGACCTCACCTGCGGTTCGGTCCGGTTAACTCATACTTGGCCAGGAAGGCTTACTTACTGGATTCTGCAGTAATGTACTATTGCGTTCGATTTCAATGAACGATTCATGTTCTAAATTCAAATCTCATTACTGCCCGCTAAAAAGTCTAATGGAGAAAAGAGCTACTTTGCTCGCACTTATAGAGGAACAAAACGACACTTTTCGAATTGAAGGGATGAAATAGTAGATTGTATCATAAGGGAGCAAAATAATATTTTTACGGCGAGGGCGCTTTTTTGAATCCAGAGCGAAGTGAGGGATTCTAGAGTAGAATCCCGAACGTAGTGAGGGATTCTTTAGTAGAATCCTGAACGTAGCGAGGGATTCAAAGTACGTCGCCCGAGCCCAAAATATATTTTGCACCCGAGTGATACACTCGACTTTTCATCACCCTCTATGAGAAAATAAAAGGCGCCTCATATTTTATTGTAATATTATTATTTAATAAAAATAGAGTGACGACACGTTTAAATCCATCAGACATATTAATTACGAATATGTGTCCAGTTTTACGTCCTTATTAAGACAACACGTTACTAAACAACCTTCTACTCCATATTAAGAAATTGTCGTATGCCTTTAAATATTTCTCCCTGGATTTCGTAGGGATTAAGTTTTGTATGACGTTATTAGCTTCTATTTTTATTGTTTCAGGAGTTAATGCACTATCACTTTCAGAACTCGACGTAGAACTCATCTTTTTTGCGCAAAATACAATAAAGTCCGTACCGATTATTATAACAGGGAAGTAAATCACGCGCTTTTGTTTTTTTTTTTAATTTAGTTACCGCGTCTCCTCGCACCGTACAGCCAACACTTACAGCCAGTAAAATACAATTTGCGTTCGATTTCAATGAACGATTCATGTTCTAAATTCAAATCTCATTACTGCCCGCTAAAAAGTCTAATGGAGAAAAGAGCTACTTTGCTCGCACTTATAGAGGAACAAAACGACACTTTTCGAATTGAAGGGATGAAAAATAATATGATTCTGTTTAGTCCGTAAGTTAGATTATCGAAAAATATTGAATACGTGTTTTTTGTTTTATCAAATCAATAAAAAATGACGAAGATAAAACGCGTCAAAGATCTTGGAGTGGGGCTTGAAACGTCACTTGTGTCGTCAAAATGTACTATCATATGACGTCACACGAGTTTTCGAAGCACTGAATCGTCTTCATTTTAAGTTTACGTGAAAAAAGAAAAAATACGTGTCCAATATTTTTTGGAAATCTATCTGACGGACTAATTAGTTTTTTTTTGTCCGATCCCCTATTGTAGGTATACTGATTGAAACTCATTTCTAGTGTTAGCTTAATCCCGACTGCAAAATTATAAAATCTATGCCATGACAAAACATTTAAACTAGAGCGATGGCTTTGTCTCCTACATTAAGTCAAGCCTCATAACCACTTGCGTAGAACCTGATTTTAACGGATCTGCTTCGGGACTTATTGTTATGGTGAATTCTGAAATCGCGATACTTTGTATATACCGTTCTCCTTCCAATGATAACATTCACACATTTCTGACAGCACTTAACTGTATCTTACCTACACTCACCAAATTTAAGTCAGTTACACGTGCACAAGACTATCTTAATGCATTAGCGTTCCATGGATTCCTACCTGCACACACCCTTCGTAGCAGAGAAAAGAACTGCCTGGACCATATCATGCTCCGCTGTAAACCTCAAACCGTAACATTTGTTTATGATTCCACGGTGACTGACCATTGCTCCTCATTACTATGTATTAGTAATAATAAGCCTACACAATCCCCCCAGAACACCACTGCTAAGGTAGATTACGTTAAACTTGACACGGCTATGAAAAGTCTTGATCTTTCTTCCATTTTTTTTATCTCTAACCCTAATATAGCTGTTGAAAACCTTGTCAAAATATTAACCACAATTATAAATCAACATACAACAATAACAAAAGTCACTTCCAGTAAAAAAAAAGGTAGCACTCCGGGAGTGCCGGCAGAAGTGAAAACTTCAATATTAACTTTCAAACTCGCGTCAGGGTCACGTGATGCTGATCGAAAAATCTTACGCTTTTTCGATCAGCATCACGTGACCCTGACGCGAGTTTGAAAGTTTTTACCCATACAAAAAAAAAGTGCTCAGCGCCGCTAAAGAAGTTTTCACTTCAAAAATACTTAAACCCTGGATCTCTCCGGGCTTACTGCGTTGCATACGTAATCGTGATTATATGCATAGGAAACTAAAACTCACACCTGATAACGAAACCCTATCCACCACCTACAAGCGATACAGAAACTTTTGTGCAATACTCCTAAAGAAAATTAAAAGACAATATTACTCACAAGAACTGAACAAGGCAACAAACAATACTAAAAAATTATGGGATACTATAAAAAACATAACTAATATAACAAAAACTGCAAATACTTCCAGTGACTTAATTACAAATTCACTCTCACCTACTCAGTCCTGCACTAATGTTAATCAATATTTCGTTAGTGTTGGAAAGACCCTTGCAGATAAAATTCCTGGAAACCGAAAACTATTAGGCATGGCACCCCCTGTGACAAGTCATTTGTACTTGAACAAACTGACGAGGATGAAGTCGTATCCACTATAAACTCACTGAGGGTCACTGCTGCCAGTGGATGGGACGGAATATCTTCCTCTTTTTTTAAAAGATATGTGCGGACTCTTGCCCCTGTGCTTAGTTATTTGTATAACCTTTGCTTCCAGTCAGCGATCTTCCCTAATTCTTTTAAAACTGCAATAATTCATCCAATCTTTAAGGGCGGCGATGGTGCCGCACCTAGTAACTACCGACCCATTGCTGTATTAAGTGCGCTGTCCAAGGTACTTGAATGTTTAATAAAAAAGAGACTCGTACGTTATCTTGAGCATTTTAAATTATTATCACCACAGCAGTTCGGCTTTCGTTCAAATAAATCTACTTGTGACGCAGTGAATGACTTAGTCAACCATTTAGTTGGTAGCCTAAACAATAGGAAAAAGGTCCTTACAATTTTCCTCGATCTTAGGAAAGCCTTTGATACGGTTCCCATCCCTACCCTTCTAAATAAATTGGAAAACTTTGGTATCAGAGGGCTTCCACTTGAACTCTTCAAAAGTTACCTCACTGATCGCAAACAATACGTTGTTATAGGTAATCACAAGAGCGAGGAACTACCTATTGAGAATGGCATTCCACAGGGCAGCGTCTTGGGCCCATCATTTTTCCTAGTTTTTATCAACGATCTCTGCAACCTCAATATTCCAAATTCTAAAATAGTATGTTTTGCAGATGACACTGCAATAACATTCACTGCGGACTCGTGGTCCGACCTACAAACAGTAACACAACATGGTTTTAATTGTGCCCTAAACTGGCTGGATTCACACTCCCTAACTCTCAATACGACCAAATGATGCTTTATCCACTTCTCCGTAAGCACTGCTTCTCAACCGACAAGTGCCTTCACCATAAAAGCTCACTTTTGGCCCACACAAGACCATAATAATATGAACTGTCAATGTCCTACTCTCACAACAGTGGATCAGATAAAATATCTTGGAGTTGTGTTGGATAAAAATCTCAACTTCAAATCACATATTAACGGTCTTTCGGGACGTGTCCGGAAATTGATTGATATTTTTAAAAACTTACGTGATGTAGCTAACCCTTCAATCATCCGCAATGTATATTTCGCTCTATGCCAGTCAATTCTCACCTACTGTATCACCTGCTGGGGAGGCGCTGCTAAAACTATCTTGAAGCCCCTTGAGATTGCTCACAGAGCTATATTGAAGGTTTCTACCTTTCGGCCGATTCTTTTCCCAACCATTGAGTTATACAAAGCGTGCAGTGTACTTAATGTACGGCAACAATTTATTCTTCACACTGTGTTACTTCAACATCGTAAAACTCCATACGTAAAAATTACTAAACGTCGCAAAGACTTAATCTGTAATACCTACTCCAGCCGCACACATCGCTTTTCTAAAGAAATTCAACATCTACCTTGGCCCATCTTTGTATAAAAAAAATTAACTCACATTTGCCAGTCCACGGTTCGTCCTATTTTAACTGCAAAAAGTCTGTCCGTTCTTTCATATCAAACCTAAACTGTGACGAAACTGAAATAGTAGATTGTACACCAAGTGCATAAAACACACCATTTTGCGCGAGACGTTTATCCATCCGATGCGAGCTTGCGAGCGAGGATGGATATAAAGTAGAGAGTAAAATGGGTTTTATGGACGAGTTTTACACTCTACTTTTCACTTCGATTGCGAGGAAATGAAACAGCAACTTGTAAATATTGTAATAATAATTATGTTTCCCTCCAATTAACTTTTTTTTTCATCAGTAGGAAACTTGACATAACACCTGACTTACTCATACTTACTGCTCAGTTATAAAAACATTTTGAGCAAGCCTATTGCCATCAACCAATGTAATTAGGAGCAAGCCTATTGCCATCAACCAATGTAATTAGGAGCAAGCCTATTGCCATCAAATGATGTAATTAGGGACAAGCCTATTGCCATTAACCGATGTAATTAGGAGCAAGCCTATTGCCATCAATCAATGTAATTAAGAGTAAGCCTATTCCCATCAAATTATGTAATTAGGAGCAATCCTATTGCCATCAACCAACCTAATTGAGAGCAAGCCTATTGCCATCAAGCGATTACGGTAATTGAGGGAAGCCTATTCCCATCAACTTTCCTTGTATACGTAATAAAAAGCAGTAGGTAATCCCTTGTTCTTAGAATACTAACGAAACGAATTAAATTAAGGAGGTTATTCTATGAAGTTGAAGTTGTTCGTGTGGCTGTTGGGCCGGTTACCAGTGCCGATTACCTTGGGCTTCGACGAAGATTTTACTTTATGCTCTAGAGCATAAAACGCGACTTTATGTCGCCTACGCACGGCATAAAGACGCATTTTAGAGCGAGAGAAGTGAAAACTATATTACGAATCATAACGAAGATCATAACATACCTACACTAATGAATACCGGGGGTATTCCATCTGGTCCAGCCCCTTTTTTTGGATCTAGGCTTTTTAGTTTTTTGTGGAGAGACTCACAAGAAATTACGGGGGTAGTAAGACCCAAACTGTTATTTTCTAAAATTGCATAAATTCGGAATTGTAATTAACTCCACTACTATCATCTGGTCTATTAACGGACGAAAAATAATCTGCAAATAGGTCACATACTTTTGACCCGTCAGAAGTAATGGTAGTTCCATCGGTCATGGTCAACGGGTAAGCACTTGAGCCTCCTCGTTTAGCTTTTAGATAAGTCCAGAATAACTTAGGGTTAGACGTCAATTCGTCTTCTAGATATTTTATGTAATCCTTGTAACAAGAAGACGCCAGATTTTCACAACGTTTACTTAGCAGTTTGAACTCTATTGCATCCAATGGATTCCTATACTTCTTAAAACGCATTCGAATCTTGTTCTTTTCATTTAATATTTTAATCAATTTACGACTAAACCATGACGGGTATTTTCGGCTTTTAGGTTTACGTAATGGCAAATGTTTTTGTATTGCAGCACCAATAGTATCGTAGAATACCTCCAGCATCTCATTAACACCCATTTGCTCACCGAATAGTGAATTCCAGTCTATTTCTTTTAAGAAATTACGAACTGTAAGATAATCCGCCCTATGAAAGTCAGGAGTTGCCTTTCCTATGTTGTAGGACTTGTAGGGGAGACTTGCCACCCTGTCAAATGAAATAACAATGTCTAGAGGGGGGTGCTGTTGATCCACATTACTTAAAGGACACATGCTTTCATCTACAGAACACAGTGATATTGTTGAAAGCACAAGATCCAATACACGACCAGCGGCATTCGTAACAAAGTTAGTTTGTTTCAACATGTTAACACAAGTAAAATCTATTAAAAGTTCATTGATGCTGTTTTGTCCAACGCTATACCCGGTGTCACCCACGCATTTCCAATCGATGCCATTTAAGTTAAAATCACCCACCAGACAAACGTCACAGCCAGTTATTTGTTCAAAGACCGCACTACAAGAATCCACAAAATGCTCCAAAGTACTACGACGCACTGGCGGAGGTAAATATACTGCACAGAGAGCTATTCGACTAACTGTTCGTGTCCATGGCAGTTCCACAGAAACCCAGAGATCTTCGCAATTACTTTCCCAGTCTTTTACGCGATCTAAAGTACTTTCCCGGTCCCTCCTATAGACTACGTACCTGTCGTCGAACAGCTCGCTGCTCAGAACCTATTAAGCCAAGTCTCTGACAATATAATCACATCATAGTCGTTACAACATAAATTCCGATAGAAAACATGGGTCTTTGTATGTAGACCACGACTATTTTGATAATATATTTTTAAGCCTTTGAATTTTGTTTTAAGTTATTATATATTGCATGCTTATGCTTAGATCGATATGGAAAAAGTTCAACAACAACCACAAGTCACAACATTACACAATCTTATTTACAGTATCCATATTCCTAATCAGAATATGTCCCTCGCCATCATCCTTTCTCACAAAAATACTACCGTTTCTCACCCAGACATGTATACTTATACCCCTTTTCTTTTGCCTTCAACCTTGCCGCAGCATGAAGAGATTTATTAGCGGATGATAAATGTTCCACAACATAAACCGGCGACTTGTTACCCCCAAGACCTAAGTCTGTACTATTAAGCTTGCTGTTTTTATTGGTTTTATTGTAATCTATGACGGCAGCAAGTAGTTGATCACGTATTCTTGGCGAGGCGAGCTGAACCACAACAGACCGAGGACGAGAACTATCGGTTTGGAGTTTAGCTGTACGGGTGCAGTGTAGAACATCGCTATCCTTCAATTCACATTTGACTACAGATCCCAGCTGCTTCACAACAGTGTATAGGTTTTCTTGTTTGTTTTAAGGAAAGCACTGTATCTCGAGATTGTTGGACCGCGCCTGTTGCTCCAAGTAACTAAGACGCTGGCACAATTCTGAGTTAGACCCTTTCAGTTGGGTATTTTCTTCCTTCAACTCCTTCACATTATTTTTTAAGGCAACATGTTCAGATTGAAAGTCCTCAAATTGCTTAGTATGGAAATTTAGTGATACGCTTAATTCTCTCACCTCTCTCCCTATCGGCTCCAACTCCTTGTTGATAATGCTAACAATTGAGTTATTTAGCTGTTGTAACATAGCAGCGAGCTCTCTTTTTATAACGTCTTGCACTATTTCCCGCACATCGTCGCTGGTCACTGAATTATTCTCGGGGGAAGTCATAGCAGGTCTTTTATTACCCCTAGTGGAGGACACATTGCGAGCAGGCGTGCCATCATTATTTGAAGGGTTAGAAACCAGATTAGTGCAACTCGAGCACCTCCATTTTATAAAGATATTCAACCACAGTGATAATTCAAGTTACATCTAATGCAAGTAATAGACTGGTCGTCTTTTTTTGTTGACATTGGTGCAGCATCCACATGACGCAGACGAAGCCATGACGATAAATTAGAATAAGAATAAGAATAAATTTATTAAGAATAAGAATAATTTTATTAATTATTTTCATTGTTACAATAGTTTCTTAATATAACTAGCACTAATAATAAACGTAACAGGTTAAATTTTACTATTGTTACAAAACAGAGGTCCCCAAACTAGGCTGAGCCTGTATCTTGGGGGCCGGAGTTGCGTTAACTTAAAATTAATATTAATAAGTAGTTATCTTTAAACAAAAACAAAAATAAAATTAGGTATATTATTATTACATAAATGAAAAAGTATTATAATGTGGTGTGTTAGTGCGTGTGTATGTGTGTGTGTATGTGTGTGTGTGTGTGAGTGTATATGTTTGGTGTAATTTAGTTAACTTAAAATTTGTTCCGTCTCTTCGTACGTTAGTTTGGCAAACCATTTTATTAAAGTTTTCTTGCATGAAAAGTTGTTCAAGTTTTTAATGTCGCAGTCGTCTGTATAAATTCACCACCCGAAGAGTAGCAATTTGAAGTACGGAGTTTGTTTACTTTTTGTACGTCGAAGTATTAAAATATGTCAATCCAACCTTTTGTCGCCGCTACGCGCTGGAGCGAGCGAGCATAGGTAAGCTCGCGAGAAGAAGGTCGTAAGTCCGCCGTATACGGCGTCGCTTACCTACGCGTTTTTTCAAACACTCTCGGTAAACAGTTAATGACGGTAATTTGTTGTTGAAAATTACCAATTATTTATCAATTATTCAACGATCACTCGATGTATCAACTAGATCACTGCACTGTTACTATACTAGGAACTCATTGGATCGATATTGTCCGTAATTCTGTTTCCGGTAAACACACTTTATGAATAATTTTACGAAGAGCAGTTCTAGGGATACCTACTTCAGTGCGACAAACGTATCATCGAATATCGTTTCTTCGAAAACCTTTCATCGATATCACTATACTGCGATGCTTTGTTAAATCGAAGTCTTGTTACTGCGATGTTTCATTACATCGAAAAACTGTACTGCGAACGATTTTACTTCGTGAGTATATCATACTGCGAAGCCTTGTTTAATCGAGGTCTTGTTACTGAGAAGTTCTGTTACTTAGGAAAACTTACATTGATTGATACAAGTACATTGATTTTCTTTTTTTCAAAACAATACCTACATGTTTAACATTTCTTTAAAAGCGTCTGTATAAATTTTGTCAGCAATTGCGAGTTTTGTACATACACATGTACATGTATGTATGGGTGTGTTTTATTGTGTGTCTGTTTTCGTTTTTGAGTACAAAGTACTCCCCGCAGCAACCTCAAACGCCTGATATATCAGGTATAGCAAATAAAAAAAATGCAATCAATCAATGTAAGTTTTCCTAAGTAACAGAACATCTCAGTAACAAGACCTCGATTAAACAAGGCTTCGCAGTATGATACTCACGAAGTAA
Source organism: Diarsia dahlii (assembly GCA_949775195.1). Classification (NCBI taxonomy): domain Eukaryota; kingdom Metazoa; phylum Arthropoda; class Insecta; order Lepidoptera; family Noctuidae; genus Diarsia; species Diarsia dahlii. The sequence continues at coordinate 11,797,420 of OX459211.1, read as the reverse complement.
AATCGTTCGCAGTACAGTTTTTCGATGTAATGAAACATCGCAGTAACAAGACTTCGATTTAACAAAGCATCGCAGTCTATTGATATCGATGAAAGGTTTTCGAAGAAACGATATTCGATGATACGTTTGTCGCACTGAAGTAGGTATCCCCTTTTACTTAGTTGTTTACTGTACGGGTAGCTTGAAATCACAGTTTTGACATGTACCGAGGGACAGAAACTGTGTCTCCTTAACACAGGCTATTCAGTCAGCCTAGCTAGGAGAACAGAGCTTCAACCACTTTATTGTAGACTACAACTTCTGTGTTACCTGTTGTTACTATTTAAGCTAAAAGTTGTAAATCTACAATTTGTTTATGCGAAATAAATTATTATTATTATTAATTAAGAGCAAGCCTATTGCCATCAAGCGATTTAGGTACTTGGGGGCAAGCCTATTCCCATCAACTTTCCTTGTATTCGTAATGAAAAGCACAGTGTTTACCTCGGGTTAAGACTTATTTAGTCCCTCGAACTATATAATATTAGCGTCATCATAATATCGTAGCGTAATCCCTTGTTCTTTGATTGAATACTAACGAAACGAATTAAATTAAAGAGGTTATTTTATGAAGTTGAAGTTGTTCCTGTGGCTGTTGGACCGATTACCTGTGCCGATAATCTTGGTCTGCGACGAAGATTTTACTTTATGCTCTAGAGCATAAAACGCGACTTTATGTCGCAGCACGACTTATAGACGAATTTTAGAGCGATATAAGTGAAAAAACTATTTTCAAACAATCGCAATGAGTTAAAACAGTGTTTAATTGTTTTTCAATCTTAATCTATAACTAAAATTATAAGTTGCATATTATAGGTATTCTGCCCCTGACTGAAAGTTTAGAGAAATTTTTAAATGTGCTAGCCAGTAAGAATGATCACCGGAAGTATATAATTTTTTTATACATAATTTTTAGCAATTTTTTGAGATACTTATCTTTGCAGTCGGAAGTGGGGCATTTTTGTAACTTCTCCTTTTTTAGACGGTAATATGCACAATATTCATCTAATTACCTAACGAGTTCTAAGTGGCTCCTCAATACGGACGTTTAGATTGAGGAGCCACTTTTGCTTTAAATATAACTAGTGATGTATGTTGCTGCTAAATCTAGAATTCGTGCGGCAAAATCAGCTATATAACATTACTGCTAAATAATGGTGAGATCAGATTTGAAAAATCTGATGTGGCTCCTTAATCCTTACGGACATATCTGAGGATCCGACAGAGATCCACAGTTGTTTACATAGCTCACAGAATAAGTAGGTAAGCATAAGTGGCAATGGTCAGGTCATATTAGCCATAGAACTAATAACTGCTTGAGCATACGCGAATTGGCAAGCGAAATGTAGGACTCGGGCTCAGTGGAACATAATTCTTGGTAGGGTCGCTGGTAGTAACTTTGAGCGCGCGATTGAGGACATTAAAATAATTTGTACTACTGTAGGTAGGTACTTTCATAGACTTTGTGCAGGCCTGTTACACTGTGTCGAGGAAACAGCTGTGGTCGACTCTATATCTCTATCCACATGTGCGAACAGGAAAGGGGTTTGAACTTTTTTTTATGGGAGCTGGCATATCGACCCACCGCCATTTTGATTTTTTTTCGAAATCGCGGCCCACGATGAAAGTGGTATGTATGGATAGAGGACATATAGACGAACAAAAAATGTCATGAAATATGGTACCCCAAAGTGTCACGTTACTGAGATATTTGAAGGTAAAGATCGAGAAATTAGTACAATGATCACAAAAAAATAGACCTTTTACGTGGCTATAGGCGTTGATTATTATTATTACTGGTTATTGAAAGAGAGTAGGTACATTACATACCACTAGGGGAACACGAGAAAACAATATTTTAACATAACATAGCGTTTCATTGCGATGCGAAGCGATTTTCTCGTGCTTAAAATAATAATCGGCCTGGGAACTATTATTTGGTTACAATTTAAGGCATAAACATGAAATAAGGCTATTTAAAAAATATTTAGTGATTGTCGTTGTACTCATTTGTCGATCTTTACCTTCAAATATCTCGGTAACGTGACACTTTGGGTACCGTGTTACTGGACATTTTTTGTCCGTCTATAATAATATGTCCTCTATCCATATACCACTTTCATCGTGGGCCGCGATTTCGAAAAAAAAATCAAAATGGCGGACATGTTGATATGCCACATCGGTTCTATCCCCTTTGGGACGAGCACTGAAATAATATGTATATTATACATATTATTTATTATACATTTATTTATGAGTAAAATAACGAGGGAGGACTTGGTATGAAGAAAAGCCATCCTAAATTTTATTGTTCATTCAATTCTACAACAAATCTATACACAAAATTAAAACTATGTGTCTCTTTGTAAGTTCAAAATAATGAATGCATATAAAAGTATTTACGGTGGTACATATATAACAAAAACATTTTTTTTTAACTATCTGTTTGTTCCGGCTCCGTAATAATTATAAAGTTGTTAACAAAATCCGATTCAAATATTTATATTTTTGTAATAATTTCACCCGGATGAAGGTCGCCGGCACAGGTAGTATAACATAATTTTAATTTATTAGTTAAGCACTAGCTATTTATCAGTAGCAAAGCAACCACGGAGTTGGGATTTGTGCTTGAAACATATCTGGTCAAATGTGGGTGTACCTACTGTTAGGTAGGACGTACCTCTGCCTAACCCTTCGTGACTACAGGCGTAATGTTTTGTGATAATGATTGTTTGTAGAATTGAATGCCAGCAAGCAAGACAAGTCTATTCGTTTATTACTCCATAGATTTATTAAATCATGTTTAACAATAACTAATAATAATTTAATTTAATTGTACTGATAACAAGTAACATTTTACTGATGAACTACATGCCTATTCTTAAAGTATCTAACAAATTAATTATTGCTAGCTGATTGACTGTGTGAATTCTACTCGTACAAGGATTCAGCAGCCTTGTTTCATCATCATATCTGCTAGTTTAAAGACTCGAAGCCAGCTGAACATCTCTGACTGTGGTTGAGCGGTCGTTGTTGACCCGGAGGCAGTGGCCTTAGTGGTTCCAACGTGGGCTGGCACTTTCTCTGGAGTGCGCGCCGAATTTGTTGGCGATTTCTTCTCGGCCTTCTGGTTTTCGGGCGATTTTGTAATAGCTGGTGACGTCATGATCTGTAACAAAGAGACGTTTTGGTCATCTTTCGATTCTAAAAAAATATCTTAATGCAAGGTCTCAGAGAAAGTCTCCGATTACAATATTTTTCTTCTTTTTAGCGTTATGTAATTATAATGTTTATTGGCAAACACAGGCAATATCTATGGCAATCCTTGGTGATTGAATGGTTTTGGATGAACAGGAATGACGAGTGCTTGTGTAAAAGTTAGTCTCTCCCAGATGACCCCATCCGCCCTAAACCTTTGATTTTACGACGACGTGTAAATACACTCCTTAACAGTAGTTATTTCTATCTCTATCCCATCAAGTTTATTTATTTATTTAAACTTCATGCACAAGAGTGGTACATAGGCGGACTCAATGCCATAAGGCATTCTCTACAAGTCAACCTTAGGGTCAAATAAGACAGCACTGTGGTAGAGTACAAAAAATAATAATAAGGAGAAAACCATTATGTAATATAAATTGAATATACATAAATAGGACATACTAATACATATTATTATAGATAGAATATAATAAACTAATATATATTATAATACATACAAAACAGTCTAAAACACGAGAAACCTTATAATAAACACTGTGACCAGAGATTTGATTATGAGCAATTTAGTTCGATTTTAAATAGTACTTCCGAACTGCTCTTTTGAAAGCCATTTTACTTTCGGCTTTTTTTAATCCCAAGGGGTAGCGCGTTCCAGAGCTTTATGGTTGAGACTGCGTAAGAGGACATAAAGCCAGTACGGTGTGAGGGAATTTCAAGCAATAGGTTCTTGGACGCTCGAAGGTTACGACTGTGTGAACTGCCCAACACATTGAAATATTTTAAGTTGTTGTTTTGTAAGAGCAGCGGCCCCCGGCGAACAGTAAGTCGTGTGGTTTTGAACCTAGGCAGGCCCATTACTTTGTGTAGTTTATTTCATCACCATTACCTGTGCCATCCTGTGCTCTCAAAACGGTAAAAGAAAACATCGTGAGGAAACCGGCATGTCCTAAAACTAAAAACTCGAAAATATGTGACATCTACCAACCCGCACTGCGCCTGCTTCCACGTGGTGGATAATAGCCCATTCCTTCTCATAGAGAGGTGGGCTATGTCCTAACAGTGGGAATATTAAAGGTTTATTACATATGCACCAAGTTTTCCCCTCATTGGGATAGGTACAGACGAAAACCATAATAATTAATTATACCTGAAGCTGAGCCGCCAGAACAGGCCTTGTTGCGGAAAGGTTTGTATTACATCGGCACTAGCGTGACGGGAACACACGGGAACAATACTTTGTTCCAGGGCCATGGTACTGGTTAAAATAACAATGACAATCATCGACACGAAGAAGAAGAAGTACGGGTTCACTTCACAAACAATTAATGCCTTTTTATTTTCCTGCGGTGAATGGATATACCATAGATAGATGTTTTTTTTTTATATTTCTATGGTTAGTACAGTTTTTGGGCAACATATGTAATATATGAAAATGCAACACACAACACAGGATGTAGGTAATGTAACGAGCGTGCGAAGGTACTTATATCTGGGAATAAAATAAATCAGATCGAGCTTGACGGCACGGTTGGCGCAGTAGCTGAGAGATTGGACTGCTGCGCTGCGTGTTGCGGGTTCGATCCCCGCAAGGAACAAATATTTGTGTAGCCTACAGATAGTTGTTTCGGGTCTGGGTGTGTTTGTGTATGTAATAATGTTTGTAAACGCACCCACGATACAGGAGAAATTCCTAGTGTGGGGCAACGTTTAAAAAAAAAAGCTTTTGAGCCCATGCTTCGTTTTTACACCTACAGAACCAACACACTGAAAGCAAGATATTATCAACTATGTTATCGTTTTGGATAGGTGTGTTGACTTTTGTGCAATCTAGCTAGAGGAGCAGGAGGTACCTACATTGCACAAATTCAAACAATACTAGATACACCTTTCAACTCTATGCAGTCAACTTATTTTTTTACCTAAGGGAAAAAATAAAATATCTGATCCTCCTACCTAAGTACCTATAAAACTATATACCTACTTACCATAATAATAATGTTAATGAGCATAATAATTTGTAAGTTTCTACGTCGATGGTAATCTTCGGATTTCTGATCAAATTTCAAACTTTTACCGAGTGTCAGGTACCTGCCTACATTCATATTTGAATGTTTTTGTTTAAAATTTTCCCGTGGGTTAATTTCAGTACATAACGGGAATGAAGCAGTAGGTACCTAATTAATAAGTTCGTTCTAGTAGCAATTTAATGGTTAACACAACTGTATGCGTCGTAGGCACTGGTCGACCGTGACACGATTAGAGCAATCATTTGATAAAGTAACACATGAGGTCGCGTTGTTGATTGTGATGGATAGGGTTGACGTCGGACTCAGACAGGGCCACTTCGAAAACCCTACATTAGAATAAGCCCAGTAGGTATTAAGAAAAACTTCGCTGTAAAATTCAGTCTGTATGAAACTGTAACATATTACACGTTATCAACAGAACTAGGTTGACAACTTCATTGCGACCTAGCGCGGGTGGTGGATTATATTTAGTGACCTATATACGTCTTTCCTTATATTATTATATACTTTAGATAACCGGATAGGCAAACATAACACATGTACTTATTTATGTGTGTACTTATGGTGTTATATGACGTTTGCATGTAAGTACCTAGGAAGCCCTAAAAGTTACAGCAATTTAATTGATATTAATTGCTTTTATGTAGTCCTATGTAGGTACGTCAAAAGCATAATATTATTATACATAATAATATGTACCTAGGTATACAATATCAACATAGGTACTCACTTTTTTTTTCGTTCGATTAATTAAATTTAACTTTTTATTTTTATTAAATTTTTTCGGAGTTTTAATGCCGCCTAATGGGTCCTCTAATTTTGATTGATTTGTCATATTTTTAAAATTACATTGTTTACTATAGGTTTTGAATCATTTATCGACTTACTTTTTATACTGAGTTATCCTGAATATTCACAAAGAAAACACTCACTTTTTATAAATTATTTGGTGCATTAAGGTTTAATTATATTTTAGAATTACACTAAATAGAGCACATTTAATCCAATTTGGATTCGTGCCACAATTCCACAACACATTGACCAAATAGTATTTCAGTGAATTCGCGTTGTGCGTGCGCGCGTCTGTAGTCTTCTGCGACTGAGCTCAGTTTGCTACCGGCTTCATTGTTGACACACTCCTATGGCACACCTAGCTTTGCCACTGTTGTCACTACGCTACATTGTACCAAATTGATGTCGAACGGGTAGGCGAGAGTTATGATTACGTAAAACCCATAGATGCTCACATTTATGACGTAATTTAACGTAAGGTGAGTGCTTGGGAAATCAGTTGCTTCATTAGCTCGAAAGTGTTCTTGCTTATCTGGTTTGATTTGGATTTAATCTTGATAGACTCTTTCTTACTCTTTAGATCACTTAATATAGAGTTTCTTTACTCTTTAGATCACGCATAGAGTTTTAGTTTCCAACTGATTGCTAGTTTACCCACCATAAAAAGGATTTGTATTTTGACTCCCTGCGTGGATCAATTTAAAATCACTGCTGTAGGCCTGTACAATTCTTTGTTAACCATTTATAATGTGAATTTATTTGTTTTCCTTAATAAACAAAATAAAAATTAAGTTTTAACATTAGGCATTTCTCAATAGCAGCTTGGAATTAGGGTTTATGTCCCTTTGCAAAACTATCGCGAATATTAAATTCATGGGACTTAAACATACTGAAGAAATGTGGGTGTACTAACTAGGCAGCTTTACGTGACACCACTATCTACCTACTCAACCCTTCACGGAATGTTATGTCAGCAAAAAGTACAAGAATAGCTACGGTTTATTTGTCTCTGACCTGGAATCACCTTCAATGGCTGTTAACTGATCGCAACTGCGTAGTCGTGTAACGTTCATACGCGATGCACCGCTAATTACGTCAGCGACGCAGATATAAAGCTGTATTCATGTCGAACGCGAACTGGCGCGAATGTCGCCTTGAATACTGATAACGTACAGTACTGTTAGAAACTTTGTAAGCCGTGGGAACCTCTGCCGTGGGTGTAGGACCTACGTAACGTATAGATACTACTTACTAACAATAAGAAAACATGGTAAATATTCCGTTTATACTTAGTATTCATACGTATAGAAACTACCTATATGAACTGTGACCGTTGGATCGTTACGTCACCTACCAGGGGCACCAGGGCCACTACAAAAAAAAACTATTTTACTTACCTACATAACATCACAGCTGTAATCCCCGGAAGGGTTAGGCAGAGTAGTAGGTACACCCACATTTGGCCAGTTATATTTAAGTTCCATTTAATTTAAAATACAACTAAATTATTCGTAATCGTTTCAAAAATGTAAAATCAGCCGAAAGATGTTCACATCAAACGGTCCTGTGTTCTCTCATTCAACGGATTGTCATGACCTTTACCAGGTTTGAATGAAAGCTACTGTAGAGTTGAATGGCGCGCCAATATACTTCAATGGCCAGCCATGAGCCATCAGTCGCTTCAGTTGGTCAAGTCTCCTTGCCTGTAAGCTGGCTTAGTCGTACATACTTACTAGTTCTACTGGTTATACGTTTATGTTTATAAATTTAATAAACAAATGGTATATTCTTTCCGAAAATGTCTGCATTCGATGTCAAATTAAAAAATCGCTGCCCGAAAACAATGTTTTTGAAAATTCTTTTACACATGTAATAAAGCAACCCTTCATAAAGACGGTTTAAAATTAAGCGCGTGCCCTCATCGACCTAGCGTTCGAGGTTCGCTGACCTAAATCCTTTGCGATCCTTCGAAGCCTCCAATTTAGCCCGCCCCCAGCAGTAGGTATTACACAACAAACAACAAAGATTTTATAGGTACACATAAATACAAAAAGGCTCGATAAATAGGTATAAGAATTGCTTGAAGCTCAATAAAACTTTTTTTAAGAAACGTATTCGGAATGATCGGTTATTGTTTAGATATTTGGACCAATTATATCATGACATTGTCACACTACTATATAATATATGCTTCTGTCTAACCTTTCACTGACAAGTCGGACTTGGAATTAATTAGTCGAATCACCTGCCTAGCCTTTTCCCAACTATATTGGGTTCGGCTTCCAGTCTAACCGGATGCAGCTGAATATCAGTATTTTACATGGAGCGACTGCATATCTGACCTCCACAACCCAGTTAATACTAGGTAATACAATACCCTTTGGTAAGACTGGATGTCAGAATTTCAGGTCACCGACTACCTGTAACGACTGCCAAAGATCTATATAAATGGCAGCCGGGACCAACAGCTTAACGTGCTTTCCGAGGCACGGAGGAAACTCGGTATGTCGGGCGGTCACCCATCCACAGACCGACCTAGGGAAGCACAGCTTTACCTAAAGAACGACCCGAGTGGCAGTTCTTATTAAGCCACGAGCTCCTCCACTTGGAATTAGTCGAATATACAAAAGGAATGCCAAAAATATAAACAAATGGCCACCCACAATCAACTAAGTTTGTTATAATGCTATCACCATGACATCTCGTTACAAACATCTAAGATAACCTACTGATGAATTATAAATGTCGTAGTAATAGTATGATAGTAAATAAGTAGCACGAATGTAAATATAAACAGACGCAGTAGTAGGTCTTCATCCGCGATAATTCGACCTACTGACATGGTACCACAAAGGGAGCACAAAGAGTTAAAAAATTTAAAAGTAAATCATACAAAAAAAGAAACAAATATTATTAAAATGGTTACCTTGGTTACTGGTGAAGGTTTGTGGAAGTAAAGTGATGCTGTTTGAGGCAGCTCGTAGATGCTGGTTTGGAGATAGATGCGGGGCAGCGGGCGAGCGAGCAGGGCGGGCGGTAGAGCGCCAGTGGCCCAGCGCCGCCCGCCCTGCGTCCCTGCGCGGATCGCGGCACGTATCCGGACTGCGCACTACGTACCGATTCTACGTGCGACACTTCTCAGATAATTCTTATATAACTGGGAAAGTGAAAACGATTTTCACTTGACATTAATTCGTTTTTAGATGTGAAATTTTCGTAAATGCTGATTAAAGATTGGATATTAGACTTTTTAGACATACATTTTTTGAAGCTTGGACGTCTCTTAACTTTAACCGTTATGAATATACACTTCATCTGAAATTTAAGATACTACAATCAGGGCTCGGAACCGGCTTAATAAGAGCGGTTAGTTTCGGTTAAATACCGGTAAATATATCGTTCCTTTATTTACCGGTTAAACAAGTGAACTGTTTTTTGTAACCCAAATGATAAAGGTTACCGGTTACATAACCAGAAACGATTTTAAACCGGTTAATTCAGTATTTTGTTATTTTTAGGTCTAAATTTTTAACACTTCTAACAAGTTACAGTGACATTATCAGTAAAATATAACCAAAGAACATAATTGGTGCTAGTAGATTCATGTTTCGACTTGGCGGGGGCCGGGGACCCTATCAAAACTTGGTTTTAACCGGTTAATTTTCACTACCAAAACCAAATTCATGAAAAACCGGGTTTCCCAATAAACCGGTAAAAACCGGTAAAGAACAACCTTTAACCAAAATCCATTTCGGTATGGGGTTAAGAATTTTAACCGGTTTCCGAGCCTTGACTACAATTATTATTGGCGATAATGATTGGATAACGATATTTATCATTGGCGTTAAGGTAAACTAGCCTTGCTATTATTTTATATAACATCACGCATGTAATCCCCGAAGGGTTAGGAAGAGGTGTATCTAATAGTACCCTATGTAATGGGGGCGAGTCCATTGCCATCAATCGGGCTAAATTTCTATTATTTATGTTTTTTTTCAAGTTTTGGAGTAGGTATAATATAGCCATACTTTCAATAAAATAGTCGGGTAAATAGGACCCTGAATCATGATCCAATCACTTCGCACGTTAGGAATGCCACTACGCGCCACGTAACGTAGCGTTTTGCGTGGTACCTCACAATTTGTTATAATTATGTGTGAACCATAAATTAACTATGTTTATTTGTTATGTTAGTTTTAAGATAGAACATAAGTGTTTTCAACATCGGGACAAACCTATTGAGGTTTTTGTGATGTTTCTGTGTTTACATTTTGTTTTTATCTTTAGTTAATAAACAATAAAAAAAAAAAAAAAGATAGGTCTGTATATCTACCTATTTGCTGTACATACCTAAGTACCCCAAATTTTGCCGCAGTGTACATTTATTTGACGGCACGGTTGGCGCAGTGGCTGAGCGATTGGATTGCTGAGCCGCGTGTCGCGGGTTGATCCCCGCACGGAACAAATATTTGTATGGCCTACAGATAGTTGTTTCGGGTCTGGGTATTTGTGTATGTGAATTTAAATGTTTGTGAACGCACCCACGCTAAAGGAGAAATTCCTAGTGTGGGGCAACGTTTTTTTTAAAAAAAAGGAAAGGAAAGATTTTGTAATACAAACCTACTAGCTACCTACTAGCTCGAAACAGAGGCGGTTACAAAACATTACAAAAGTACACATTAAGATTACTAAAGTTTAGCGTATATTTACTTACTACTTGTAATAAATAATCTCAGATACCATCTGAGTGCTTTGCCTCTCAGAGGATGAGAGGAATACTCAAAGCGAACCGTTATAACCTCTCACCTCACTCTAAATGAGATCCTTTGATACTCATACTACAGAAATGTACGCTATTAGAAGGTTAGTTAAAATTCGTAAAATGGTCACAGACACAGTTACTAATAATATTTTTTTTTCGAATTTGAACGAAATTCATAATATGATCCTATTATGATCTGCTAAAGTGGCCATTTTAGGGTTTACTCTTGTTTGGTATAACAACGTTTCGTCGAAAATCACTCCGACTAATTTTAGTTACAATAAAGTCATTTCGTATAATTATTCATTTTATTTGACCGAATAATTCATTGGTAGATTTTTATTTAGCATATTTATTTATTTGAAATAATGTCATTTGACCGAATTTTCAAATGCACTAATTTTATTTAAACTAATGTTTCACTAGACTTATAATTATAATTAATGATTTAGTCGAAAGGTCCGTCAGCAGGTCGACGGGGCTCCGTCGACAAAAAACGATAAACGTTGTTCGAACAAGTAACATTATATCAAAAGTTGATCGGCGAAACAAGGGTGAACCCCATTTTAGACCCCCAGATATTTTGAACTTTTTGACGGCACGGTTGGCGCAGTGGCTGAGCGATTGGACTGCTGCGCTGCGTGTCGCGGGTTCGATCGCCGCACGGAACAAATATTTGTATGGCCTACAGGTAGTTGTTCCGGGTCTGGGTGTGTTTGTGTAAGTGAGTTTAAATGTTTGTAAACGCACCCACGATACAGGAGAAATTCCTAGTGTGGGGCAACAAAAATTTGGTAACAGTGCTAGTTCGTTTCGTGTCTTCATGTATTTTGGATTAAATTTTTAAGACATTTGTGGAATTTCATTACGATAAGTTAGTTCAGGCGTGAAAATGAAAAATATTTAAATAGATCGACAGCGTTAACTACTAGTACCTACTTCCTTACAGTAACCAACAAATACCAAAAAATCTATATCTTTTAGTTTTGAGAGTTCGTAGTTTCGAAGCAGCATATGACATTAATTTATTGGCCTATCCCATGGACAGTGAGGAACTAAATTTAAACTTAATGGCAACTAACGGTGGGACGGATCAGCCTTAATTGAACTAAATAGCTATTTAGTTAGATTCGTATTTATGCCGTACTGATGCAACCAGTGGCAGGCTAAGGTTCAAATGAAAGCTGCTTGTTCTCATCGCATCTAATGAATATTTACGAGCTTAATCAGAATAATAACTCTTCACCTTCACTTGAGCAGAAAACTGTCCTATTAATAAAGAATCAGTGTTGCCACTCTTCCCATACAACGTTATTCATCTTGTTCCAACATTAAAATAATATGATGGAGTCCTATATCAAATAATTAAAATTCCGAAATGTTCAGCTACTTACTTCGGCTGCTGACCGTGCCTGTGCCTTGCCTGCATAGGTATCACACTATGACAGACGTTTTGCTACCTGTTAGGGTAAAGGGATAATATGATTTTGAGCATTATTATTTTAACTATGTGTCATCCTTATGTGTACCGATATTCAAGCAAATTAAATACATTATTTTATTTGAGAGCCACCTAAATCTTACAGGTGTGTGATCTCGCGAGCAACAAGGAAGTGGCTAAATATATATAGCATCGGTTGGTTTTTAACGACTTTTAGATCGGCGGGATGTCAGTCTGTGGATCGTCACCAAACTTGGGCTATTTAAAGAATCCGGTGATTTACGAGCTTTGATATGATGTAACTCAGGATTTGGGCCACATTAATCTATCACACATGACTTTCACGTTTGGCTTTTTGAACATAACGCCTATTAAATGTTTCACTGGCTGCATTAATTTATTATTTTCATAAAAATTATGTGAATTCTGAGCCACGGGATAACATACGCCGTTGAAAAACGCATTTGAAACACTATCAATTTGCATTTGTTTGTTGTCTCTCTTGGTTTTTTTTTGTTTTATTGGTGATTCAAAGTGTCCGCAGTCTCCTAGATCTGGAGTGATCCATCTATCTAGGCCTAGGCTTTAGTCATGACTCTTACGGGCCAACTTGTAGAAACCTTCATATTATGATTATATGACAAGATTTCATCATTCATTTCAGCCGAAAGACGTCCACTGCTGGACATAGGCCTCCCCTAAGTGTAATTTTTGCTTAGGGGGGGTTTGCCATAATCGCCACGCTTGGCAGGCGGGTTGGCGATCGCAGTACGGTCGATACAAAAAGCACAGAGAACGCTGCTGCCCATTCTCTGGTACATCCCTTAGTCGCCTCTTACGACACCCACGGGAAGATAGGAGATGGTGCTATTCTTTGCGTCCGACACCATACGGAACAAGATTTAGTTTAATTGTATTATTGAGGTTCCTACATTTCTTGCATATTATGGTTGTTTACTCATATTTATGTCTAAGCGTGACGTGCAGTATACGTAGTCCCACTAATATTATAAATGCGAAAGTTTGTGAGGATAAATGAATATTTCTTACTCTTTCACGAAAAACTACCGATCGGATTTAGATAAAAATTGGCACACAGATAGTTTATAACCTGGATTAACAGATAGGATACTTTTTATCCCGTAAGAACGATGGGACATTTACCGAACAATATGCGGGTGAAGCCGCGGGCCTAAGCTAGTTTTCTAACGAATCCGGACAGGTGGGTTTACCTGCCTTGTCAATGAAGCGCAAGCATTGACACTGACACTGCATTCGACGAAGATGATGTCAAGGGAATCGCATTTGAAATAATCTAGATTAATTACTTTTCGATTATTAAGTAGGTACCTATCTATTGAATATTCCAAAACGTGGAACCAACAACGTGACGCATGGATGCTCCAAAGGGAAAAATATAAAAGTCCGTGATTAGACCAGCAGACCAGCTGTCGTAGGTACTTTATGAGTCGGAATGCTGGGCTGTGAAAAAGATGGATGAAAAAAAGATTGCATGTAGCTGAGATGAGAATGTTGATGTGTGGTGAGACAAGAATGGATAAGGTAAGGAACAAGTAGTATATTAGAAGAAGTTAAGGTCATGATACTGAAGTTACTTATCTCACTTTAGTCTTGGAAAACGGTCTCTAACGCCCATATTGGGTACTATTCCCCTGTTCGTTCATTTAAATCATGTGAAGCGCAGAATGGTTGAACTCTTACGTTTCACTTGCTAAGTGCTCTCGTCCAAAGTTCTGACTTTATTCACTAGATGGCGTAGTTTTACTTCAGAGTGCTGAAAATGATGAAATTCAGTCCCAGATGCTTGTACATGTACATGGTTTTCAGGTGTTTTTACCGAGAGGGCGCTATGATGTCTATGTTCTTGGTAGTTCCTTTTTATCCGATAATTGTGGTTATTTGTGATGAATAAAGACAAAACATGCGTTTCATTAGTTAACATAAAATTAAGTCTCAGATAGTTTAACTTACCAGAAAACTATTTAAATGTCCCATGTAAATATGTGTGTTAATTTGCTATATTTAAATGTATTTCAAAAGTCTCTACTTTTTTTTTAATTTACTTAAGCTTTTGGGAAAAACGATTACGTATTTCCTAACTGGCGAAAGGTTGGTTTACTATAATTGGATATGCTGCGCCGACCCCAACTGAATAGGGTAGTTGACAAAATAAAATCTAATTAGTATTAGATAGATTTCCAAAACATATTGGACACGTATTTTTTTTTATTCACATAAACAATAAATGAAGACGATACAGTGCTTCGAAAAGTCGCGCGACGGCACAATTTGGTACATTTTTTTACCAGAAACTGACGTCACTAGCCCCCCACTGACGATCTTTGACACGTTTTATCTTCGTCAATTTTTATTAATATAATAAAACAAAAAACACGTATCCAAAATTTTTCGATAAATTAACAGATGGACTAAACAGAATCATATTTTTTTTAGTCAGTCTACTGCCCCAAGATAATGATGATATTAGGTGCACCTCAAATTCAAATCGTTTATTATCTCTTCATAGCCCTTGTTATGCTATTTTTATTTATTTTACCTCATACTAATAGAAATGCTGAATTTTACGATTCGAATCCCGCATCTTTATGTGGTAGCCCAGACTGGTACATTAACATATCACCTGACGTTTATACAGGTGCCGAGTTGAGGGTCATTTACATTTTAAAATGTTCCAGAAAGCTATCTCGGAGAGCTTAGGGCGACTTTACACTTGATTTATAGGCTCAGGTAACTGCTAAAAAATTCAAATTTCTAACCGCGTGCTGTAGTTCTCATTTATAAAGTTCGCTGTAACTTTGGGAAGCCCCCATATGTAGCGGCTGTTGCAACCGCGGTATTATGATGTAGGACAATTGCTATAAACGCCTAGGAACTGTTGTAAACGTCATTGCAGGGTTCCGTATTTTATCTTGCTCGAAATGGAAGAAAATGAGAAGAAGCGTTTATCTCTCCCGCTCTCCTTTTCTGATCAATTTGTCGGCTTTATTTTTTGTTTAAAGGAGGAAACCAATGCTAAATAATAACAGCTGCTTGGGTCAATCTTTAGATTGCTTGAACTTGCCTACGTTGGTCCGTGGCTGGGTGACCACCTACTTCATACCGAGTTTCTTCCGTGCCTCGGAAAGCACGTTACGCCGTTGGCCCGGTTGCCATAGTACTCTTTTGGGAATTTTTACAGGTAGTCAGTGGCTTGAAAGTCTTACAAACAGTCTTACCTTGTATTACCTAGTACTATCTGGGTTGTGAATAGGCAGCCGCTCGATGAAAAATACTGGTACCTACTCTGCTGCATCTGGTTTGACTGGAAGCCGATCCCTACATTTTTGGGAAAAGGCTTAGGCAGATGATGATGACATTTATTTCTAGCTTCTTCATTTGGCTTACTTGGAGACAATAAAACAAGGGGTAATTATTATAAAAGATTCTGCTCCTTGTCCCAAATAATTTGGGCTCGACGCTACCATACTATTTATAAACCGTGTATACAGGAGTACACTTTCTACTTAATTCCATTTAATTATGATTTTATCGAAGATAAACATTCCACTCTACTTATCACGCGGTTGGTACTTACTTATTAAGTAAATTAATTAGTGTAGGAGGTAAAACAGGCGCGGATTGTGGCCGTGTTAGTAATTTATATGCGGTGTTGCTAACATCTGCCGTCTGCATATTCAAGCTTGTAATACAAACTTAGTTCAAGACACGCTGAACAACACTGACTTCATTATTGTACTAGAAGCGACAAACACTAATGTGTTGAATTATTCCTTGTAGATACCTACACTTTCCTCGTAGAGACACTTTTGAAAAAAAATTGCTTCATTTCCTAATAGATTCACTTTCGTTTAGTACAGCAAAACAGAATATATTTAATGTAAATTTTGTCAGGTAAAATAAAGAAAAAAGGTAACTAACTGCTCATGTTTAATAAAAAAAAAACGTTACCTACCAGTAGACCACATGTTATACAAAAGTATAATAGCTACTTCTTTTATCATGAAATTATTATTATTTTTTTTTATTTATTTATAACATGACCCGACCCATGTGGCTGTTATAAATTAGGAATTATTCCTCGTAGATACAGCTACGAGCCTCTCAATTCATCATTCATCATCAACATACATAATTATTTAGTGCACAACTGTACTTAAAAGTGTATCTAAGAAGAAAAACTGTACGGGATTATAAAAAGTGTATCTTACAGGAACATAAGTGAATAATTTCCAAAAGTGTCTCTACAAGGAAAGTGTATCTACGAGGAATAATGCAATGTGTTTACTTATAAAAAATCAACTTATACTAATAAAGAAAGAAGCCTGTACGGTTATTTGTGGTTTAGTACATCTTTCTCTTGGCCTTCTCCCAATTCATTTGTAGTCGGCGTAGCATGTCTTTTTCTTCCATACTTACTTCTCTATCACTCGTCATCTCATCAAACACCTCCTTTCTTGTCATAATTTACTTTACTTTTTCTTGATTTACTTTACTCAAAACTTTCCTGTGGTTGAGTACAAAAGTTTTTAAAATAACTTCTTTCTTGCTTACTTATGTGTAGATACTCTTATTATCTACACCGCAAGAACTTTTAGGATGACAGTTAAAAGACATGTAAAAATTAATAAAGCAAGTTACATAATTTTTTCCTAATATATCCCCCATTTATTTGTTGCAGATGCAATAAAAGTATAAAAAACCCCGCTGAAATCAATCGAAATTAGGCACTTTGCGAAAACAATAAAACGAATCCATCCTTATGAATATTATATTTTCAGAAGCTTCTGAAGATCCACATGTTGTATGATCTGTGGTGGTGTTCTGGTAGACTGGTAGCAAGTTACGCGGGGTGCAGCGGTGACTTATTAACTTACAGATATTACGTAACAACAACAGGTGCTCAGCAAAAACATTGGACGAGGTGCATTTCATTAACTTGTACGTACCGCACACTTTGATACTCAATATTGTTCCAACTTGGTACTTGTAGGGATACTTAATTAATTTGTATTTACTAAAACTGTACTAAAGACTGAAATTACTTTGCAGGGGTAAAACTCTTTACATATACAAGGTGGCGACGCGGATAATACGACAATGAATTGAAAACACTTGTAATACTTGTCCATAGGAGTATTTTTAAACTATCAAATAAATTCGAACATCGAATATTTTTGCAAACTAAAAGGCATGAAACGAAATAGAACACAATTTATAAACAATGGTTTACTATCCTTACAATTTGCATTAGTTCGCACCTGTAAATAAAACTTGAGGAATGAATTTGGCTCTCCGCGCCACCCTGTATGTACCACCTAGCTAGGTAGAGTACCTACACACATAAACGCCTTTCTTTACATTCTTTTTCATACCTACAAATTTAGACGTGACGATCTCTACATCCTCACAAACTAAAAGGTACTTACCGTAAAAATACTTACTGAGTGAAATTGTGGAACGTCATATTTCCGTATATATGTATAAATATAACACGTAATCTGACATTTATTTTGATTTCAAAAACTCCGAAAAAAAACCCCTGGGTCTTAATCTTGTCACGTAGCAAGTTAATCTGTACAGAGACTTTTCCTCACAAATTCATAAAATAAGATATAACTCCGACTAGATACAAGTTGGGCCTGCTATTGATTAGAATGCGTGGCTAGATGGATATGTTCTGTCCCTAATTGAGGTTGGTCCAATCCGGCCCGAGGCCTATCCCATCCGCCTTTCAGTTCGACGTGCTAATAAAATAAGCAGTTTCTCCGATTCCACGTTTTATCTGTCTCTTCGTATTCTCCAACATTCGTTTCGAGAAAATCGAGTTCGATGCTCTCAGGCGATTTGTGCATTGGAATTAGCTTACGTTTTACATGTATTGACAGAAACTTTCGAAGAAAACATGGTGATTTGGTTTACAATAGATTGTTTATAACAGGCAAATAAAGGGAAAGGATTTTAGCGAATGAATTCTCATTCTCCTTCACGTTTATCAAAAATGATTCATTTCATCATTCAGTATCTGCCATCATCATTCTCTTGCTCATTACCCAATTTATTTGGGCCCGGCGCAGTAGGTCTTCTTCTTCCATACTTTTTTATTACTCACCATCTCTGCAGCCACCTCCCTTCTACCCATTATCATCCTTCACACAGTCCATCCATCGTTTGGCTATCCTCTTTTCTTATTCAATATCTACAATTTTGTTAAAGCAAGTACCCTATCCTTTGTCATTGTATACCGCGCACAATTTTCGTAAATAACACTTCTTTAATACCATAATACATGTACCGAATGAGCACGTAAGCCAAGTTTGCACATAAATCAACGAAGACTTTAGAACATTTCCGTCGTAAGGCTCACTTACCGTGGGGGGCTAAAGGTGAAATTACGCTTTCATTATTAAGAAGTTAATTTGTATTTCATAAAATTGTGTGTCACGTAGATAGGAGAACGATGTCACTTGTACTACATAATATAAACAAACTCGGTGTGATTCAGTTACGGAGTTGTACATAAAGATTTGGTTGATTGACTGTGTCTTGTTTATTTGTGTTGTCATCCTCTAGAGACGAGTCGTCCTCGTTCTTTGTATCTCGGAGTTGGTTTTATTTCGCCAATGATGAAATATTTCTCGAGGAAATCCGTAGGTAAGCTTTTCTTTTGGCGTAGCAACACGGCACGACGTTGAGGTCTTAGCTTCTTAAATGGTATGATTTTAGATTTATTTATTTTGTTATGTAGCTACACATATCAATGGTTCATTTGCTATAGCAACAAGTTATAACCTATTGTCCAACCTAACTAGATCATAACAGGTGGCGTTCTATGGTTTCTGCTTACCCTATGTGACGCGCGAGTTTATGAAAGTAGATAGATGGTTTTCATAGTGATAGTCGCATGAACCAGTATTGATCACGTCTGCGGTGATCTATGAACGACACGATATACCTAAGGTGCACGTTACCTGTATCGTGAATTCGTGAGGTAAAAGAACGGCTCGTCGCTCGCGAGCAAGGGGTTGATATCTCTGAGGAGCGATACATTGCTTATTTGGTACTTGTATGAATTATTTATACGCATAAATCAGCTTTATACGATACATAATCACCTTGTCTTACAAAAGCTACGCCAGAAATTTATATAAGTTTAAAGAGATTTTCTTATGGTTTAAAAAAAACTCGTCAAAATCAAGTTACAGCAATAAGTTTATAAGTAGCATAATATGAATTATCAAAAGTTGAAAGAGTCTATTATGTATTCGCTTCATACTCCGATACACGAAGGTATTTATTCAAAGGGTAGTATTAAATCATCGTGAAATTATAAGACCTAAAAGGGTTCACTTTCGAAGTGAAATAAAATTCGTTCTACCTGAGCAATTCGAAGGGAAATTGAGTTTTCAATTGGAATTACATTTACTGTTTTGCCCTAAAAACACAGGGACCCTCATCTAATCCTAATTTGTTGGAGGATTTGGTCCGAGCGCGAAATCGTTTAAAGGTCGAGAGAGTCCGAGGTCTGTCTGTCCGGCGCGGACGGACAGACTCTCCAAACTTTGCACCGAGTACGTACTCACATGCAAATTATGTACATATTTTGTATTTGTCGTCCCACTATTTACTTATAACTTCTAATAAAATGGGTCCCTTTTACTTTCATTTACATATTTAAACTAAATAAGACAATAGGAGCCACATTAAAATAAGTTACTTCAAAATACTTTTCTGATATAAATTCGTTAGGTCCCAAACCGAATACCAAATATTTACTTTTAAATCTACTAACTTCTTGAGGGAAATGGTCGGTTATGAATGGTAAGTACTTTTCCGTCAAGTTTTTCTTTAAATACATTTAGGTAATTCCTGCTCACTTTTACAGAACAAACACCGCCCTCTGAATTACTCCATCAAAGTACCTTGGAGCAGTTGGAGCCTATTGTCTCAACTTTGTGCCATTTTCGCTGGGCTTAAAACTTTTCTTGCAGAGGTTTTCTTTCCGTTTGTTATTGTTGTGTATAATTCGCTCGACATTTTGCTGGCAATGATGTTTGGAGGTGAAGATTGGGCTGTGCGCGGTGCGTCGTAAACACGCCTCAGGGAAATACCGGCGCCGGGCGTACCTGGCGATACGCGCCGTTCAGCCGCCTCCGAGCCGCACCGAGCCGTTTCGCCGGAGACCACTTACCTCACGTCCTGACTAAGCGAACGCTCAGCGACGTACTTTTACCGAACATAAACTCCACTTTTTTTTCTTCTTCCGCAATTGTTTAAGGTGTTATCGCTACCTCCAGGAGGAAGGGCCTTTACAAATAACCTCTTTATCTCAACCGACGTCGTTTAGGGGCGTGTAGTGATTTGGCGAATTGTAGTGTTATCTAAGGAAAGAGAATCCAAATATTTCACTGTTATCGTTCTAAAAGAAGCCTGAATAAGGTTTTTTTTTTATATAAATGTTTAAATAAATTACATTACATTTGAAACAAATCTAGTAGGAATAAAGGCCAGATTATGTTATGGTAATCTTATGTTAAGTTACGACAACATAAAACGTACCGATTACTTTACTTCGTATCCCTATTTCGATAATTTCGCATGAAATACTTGAGTATTGCATGAAACTGTTATATTCGCTGTACCGAAAGCTGTAAATCAATTCGGTTTCATAAAAATATCTGTAGGAGATTTACTAGATATCGGGGCCCGGCCCACCGTGGGAAATATGAAAATTGGAAATACATGCATGGCCCGATACGGCGCGGAATAAATTTCGACCCTATTTGTAAGCGAACCTCAATATCGCAAAGTACAGTACTTGTTCGTATTCTCGAGGACGACGACTTCGCTGCACGTTGGACAGAACTGACTGCGGTGGAAGGATTCAATGTGTGTCTAGAGAGAATCTTGATAGCTTTGTAATACCATTGACAAAGATGAAAATAGGTACTTAGAACTCGTACAATTTTCCAAGTATATACATTATATAACGGGTGTAGGTTTAGGGACATTAGCTACTTATTGTCGGTCCGGTACACAATTAAGTAGACAGGCTTGAATCTTTTATTTCAATTAATCAATCGAATGAAGATACCTCTAGTGGGGTTCATGTAACTTTCGGATAAGCTCTATTTGTGCTTAGGGATTTCTCCTGTAAAAGAGGGTTCGCATAAAATAGTTGGACTGATTAAAATTTATACGATATAGGATTACCTATATAACTTACAAAAACCTAAACTTACGCAATTCATTAGAATTGCGTAAGTTTCTGTAACTTAAATACCCACGTCTGGCAGGTATACATTAGATTTGTTCCCTAGTAGTTTGTTCCCTAATTTGTCTGTAACATTGCTGGCTAAGCAAAGCAATAGACAACCTTTTTCCACATTCAGTTATTTCGACATGCGTGGGAGTGCGAGCAGCTGATGCATTAACATTACCTATGATGAGTAGGTACGGTTTCCATCCTCCCGAGACGCATCTAGTTAGGAAGGAAAATGAATTCGATATGTTCAT
Organism: Diarsia dahlii; assembly: GCA_949775195.1. Lineage (NCBI taxonomy): Eukaryota > Metazoa > Arthropoda > Insecta > Lepidoptera > Noctuidae > Diarsia > Diarsia dahlii. Next base: position 11,775,582 of record OX459211.1, on the reverse strand, counting down.
GTTTGTTTGACGTAAAAACTAATATGACGAAGCCACTTCAAAAGTTGGACGGGAATCAAAATGCTCGAAAACAGGTTAAGTTTTAAGCATCTTGAGGTGAAATAAAACAGTATAGTGGTTACATCGCTTAACCACGTACTGGTGCTTACATAACATAACATCACGCCTGTAATCCCCGAAGGGTTAGGCGGTGAGGTGTAGGTACTCATTAGTACAACATTTATGTTTAAATCGCATGGGCGTGGGAGCGAGCCTATACTGTTACTAGGGTATATTATAATTTGATTGGTAAATTGAAGTGAATTTTTCGGTGAAAATTTTCAGTGGTTCTTGTGATATTTGTTGCCGAAGCCGTAAAATTGTACCCTACTTTAGAAATTGGAGTGAGCACTTTATTCCGAAAAGGTGTGAGTTTGTAAAATTGATGTTTAGTTTTTGAAATAATGTCAATAATTTTTTATTTTTATTTATAGATATTTTGGTGCTACGGTTACAACTTTGGCAACTCTTTGTGTGCGAGCCAAGTCACATTTGGCCAGTTAATGTCGAACTGAGATCTACCTATACAGTAACATTGAATCAATGACTCAGTACATTGTTGAAAAGGCTTCTACTAACAAAATAAAAAGGTTTGTCCTTGCGGCGTGTGACCCACTTCGGTCAGAGAGGGATTACAGGCAGGCGCAGTGTTTTACCCATCAGAGTTTAATGTGTTCCTGGCATCCCGACTCGTCCCATCGCCCGGCAACTAATTAGAATCTATTTTCTGTTTCCTTATTTGGAATTTCACCTGTTTCATGGGATGGTTTTAAATGGAAGCCATACTGTGACCTTCGTTCATTTATTGCCTGCATTGGTATGATCCTACCATCTTGCAATGCATGCCTTGACACCTGCGCACTTGACGATCTTATGACTGCATAAGCGAGTGGAGTTCTCGCATGGCTGAATTTTGGCCTAAATATATTTCATGAAAAATGCCATCGACACGCTCAGAAGAAGATAGGTATGAAAAGCATACAACTGAACCCAGGGGCCCTACTATGACGTCTTAAAACAGTCTTAACTTATTCATAATCCAGTGTGGAAAAGAGATGACGCTAGACACCCTGTACAGTTCTGTCACGCTTCCACACTGGATTAAGAATAAGTTAGGACTGTTTTAAGACGTCATAGTAGGGCACAGGACCCAATATTCCATCCTTAATATTCAACACACACACAATACTTAGGTTAGGTTTTGGCCACTTGACCCGGACGGACTAAACTAACCATACAATGTTTGTTACGGGCAGATACTGAAATATTTGGAACATTATGAGGAGAAGGCAGTCGGCGGCAAACTGTGTCGCTTAGTATTCAGCAGACGACTGCCGCACCGGGCCGCTAACTCAGCCCAGATTGTCGTGTGGACTACATTTTTGGACACGTCGACTTCCCGCGCTCTGTATGTTTACCCTTTCAGTTTTTTTTCTATATTTAAACAAGCTGTGGAACTGGTGTTAGTATTCTGTAAAGCGATTTCGATTTTCGTTTTGTCACATTGTTTTTCCAATTTTAACAATGATTTTCTAGAATAAAAATGGTTTTGGTACAAGATCTGGATCAAAACCAAGATCGAAGCGACGTCTTACTTTGGTGCACAAATTCTATGAAAGTAATAGTTTTGCAGACTAAACTATTCTTTGACTGTGACATTTTTCTTTTGCTCAGAAGCAAAAGAAAAAATAAAAGTCACAGTTTAAAACAAAAGTGTCTGGTTCAGTACGTTGTTCAGCACAGGCATTAAAATTGCAGTGTATCCCAGTGTAGTCAGGCAATGTTATTGTGTGTGATCGTCACGACACGAGACATTGTGCGCCTTCGACTCAGGATGGAATGAACCGAATGGAAATTGGCGTGGCATGGCGCCTGGATACGACTCGATAGTTTTATAACTAACGAGTTTCAACGTCCTTTCTACTTCGCTGGGTAGCTAAGCAATATGTGTTCAGGCGTCTACGAGATACAGAGTAACACTTGCTTTTAGGATTTTAATTAGAAAATAAGTGGACTATTTGAGATAACAGCGCATCGGTGCCTCTGCAGCGTCACCTATTTGGTTCTGAACAATGCTATCTTTTGAAATCAAACATCACAAAATATATAGGTAGGGTGGTTCTGAACAGTATAGTAGACGAGGTCCGTATGGGCCGGTGCCTGCAAATGTTACGGGATTTGTCCAAAAGAGTCAGCGCGGCCCTGGATCGCAAAGAGCATTAGAAGGAACACGGGCTTTAGTCAGTAAAAGTCTGACACTTCCTTCTACTCCACCCAGAGTGGGAGCAGTCACTTGATGAATTCCCATCCTTAAAAATCCATCCTCGGTTCGGTTCTCAGTTTCGAGGAGGTTATATATTCCACCAGCATCTTTTTTATTTAATGTATTATATGTACATACACCCACCATACACATTTCTTAGTGATTTTTTCATATGGTACAAGAAGCTAGCGCGGTGGTTTCCTATAAGTTCTATTAACTTTTCTTCTATAATACGTATCTTTTCTTCTTCGCCTGAGTAATGATTCGAGACATGATTGATTATATCATAATAACTTATGTTAAACATACATAATCTCAACTTAAAAAGGGTGAAAAAAGAAACATTCTTCTTTCTTGACTTTCAAAAATCACTAATAGGTTTTAAAAAAAAAATTTAATCGTTTGATGTCCATTTGTCTAGACTCTAGAAAATGTGTATATTTGACTGAGACAAACTATACACATTTTGAGCTTATGTTACTCGTATCGAGTACGTACGTAGATATATTTAAGAAGCTCTTGGACTTATTCACTAAGTAAATCTAGAGGAGTAAGTGCTGATACTGAGGTACTACATTTTTTTTTATAATTACACCTATCATAAATGTGTGTGCCATTTCTTTCTAGTCCGCTATTTTCCAATCGTGACATGTAAAGAGGATTCACAAACATTCTACACGCCACGCTCGTCCACACCTCTGTTTAAAGAAATCAAATAAAGCAGACACAATCGTCAGCCGGGTTACTTGCGGAATACGAATAGAAGCTCCTAATCTAAATACAATAAATTCTAAATGTAATTTAATTTTTTATTGGGTATTCAATAAGTAAATCTTTAAACGTATAATAATTAAGTGCAATGGTCTTATCACCTCAAAAGACACTGCTGTCCATGTTTATCCGATGAACGTTCATGAAATCACTATTGGTGTTATTATGTAAAATATCTGAGTACATGCGGCGAACGCCGATGGAGTACGGTTTTGCTGATGGAGTAACTAGTCAAATGTGAACCCTGAGCCATCCATAAGCGCGTTACTCTGTGCCTGCGACATAGTGAAGTGGCGGTAAACACCGGATGAAGGACGCTCGCAACCGAGTAGAAGAAAAGACGAAAGGAAGCCAGCAGTTTGGTTAATTAAACTGAGTTGAAAGTGACACCTGAAAAATAATAAATAAAAATATATTTTTTTAGTAACAATCTTTCACAAAAGATAAGATGTGAACGTATACGAAGCAAAAGGCATTAAGGATCAAAGCAGGTTCTGTGGTTTTTGCGCTCCCCCAGAGAAAAAAAGGAGTTTATGTGTAGCCTATATCTTTCATTATCTCCCAGCAACTATAAAGTGAATTCACTGTAACACTGTGGTCGGTATGATAGAGGCATAAGTTGATAAGACCACGGATGTTAGTGAGCACGGTCGCTCTGCACGCTCACGCTTCAATTCGCACACTGATGGTACACAAACAGGTTAGGAGCCCCAGCGAGCTACCCGCTGCCTGAGCACACGTCCCACGTTATGAAATGGGAATTAAATTGTCTGTGAAGAATACAACGGGATTACCATTTATTCCCAAGTAGTCCAACTTTGTATGGTACAGTTTACCACATATACACTGCATCTTTGAATCCCCTTTGCCGTAACGGAAAAGCGAACCCGAGGAGCGTTGGATACCATGTTGTATTATTCGGCTCGTTGTGATGAGTCTGTTGTGTTCTCATGGTGCAGAGGAATTCACTGCGCTGCAGCGGGATAGAGCTTGGCACACCCCACGCCGCACGTCGCGTCGGTGCCCGCTCAGGATTGTATATCGTACACAAAGGATTACCAAATGCAAAATCAGTTTTAAAAGATTGATTCGTTTAATATTACATAAATAACAAATAATTGGATCAATTATGAATCAATTGAAAAATTCAGATTCTTGTAATTGGTTGTCAAAATATGAAGGCTTACTGGGAAGAAGTTGTTGCTGCGGAAGCGGATAAGAAACTGTATCGAACATATAGTGTTGGTTACCAGAGAAATAGTTTAAGGTTTCATACTTTGAGACTTTTGTCTCGAGCTTTTTCGGAATGGTCAGTTTTGTAGGTGGCCTACTCTTCAAGAAATGTAAATATTCTGTACGAGATTTATTAGTTTCCGTATGTTTCGGCCGCACAACAGCTACAAAGGGCTGTCTCATACGATTGATGTTGTATACTTGATTATCATTCATTATTGGCTTACTTTTTTGGTCAAACACAGGTCTTGGACTTGTTTCTTGTGGAACTTGTTCTGGGTTATATATCCAATAGTCCCTGTAAGGTACGTTATACCTAGTTTCGGGCTCGTGGAAGACGCTTGCATTTGTTTCAACTGCTGGGTGCAACTCCACGTATACTATCGATGGTACAGGAGCGTCCGGAGGTTCGGTTATGTATTCTACCTTGTCTGGAGCTCCAAATAATCTATTGTGTCTACGTACCGGTCTTATGTGCTTTGGTAATAAGTTAACATTCATGCTAACATTAGACTGTTTCATGGTCATCATAGGTTGTCCCAATTGAGTGTCCGATTTTCGTATTGTATTTAAAATATTCTCAAGATCTTGTAAACTCAAGGGATGAGGAGTACTAGCATAAGTTTTAACTTCATTTTCGAGGTTGATAAGGCTTTTTTCATTACTATGCTTCAGAGTACGTGACTCGTCCAGGTACTCAGAGAATGGTTCTTTCTGAAGGACTGGTGATCGAACTTGTCTCTCCCAAAATGATCGAGGCAGAAAACTGTTTTCGTTTAGAAAAGAATGAAATTGGTTTTTACTGTTTGCATTGTCTGAGGTTTTAGTAAATTCAAGCTGAACTTCTGAATCTGCGTTACGTATCATAGAAGCTATTTGTCTTCCTAAGTTAGAATAGTAGGTATCATCAGGACCTTGCCTATATACTTTTCGTGTTGGGTTGTAAGAACCAATATTTCTGGGTGTTTGCAGCGTTGATTGCAGTTTTTGTAGTTCTTTTAAATCTTCATTTAGATCAAAAGGTAAGGGGGCATTGCTTTTACTTTGATTCACTCTATGGATAAGTTCAGATAAGTACTTAAAATCAACATCCTTTAATGTAGGAATCTGAATTTCTTCTTGACCCTGTTGTTGTAATCGTGTGTGAGGTGTGTCATCTTCAGGTATATTGTGAATGTCATCTGAATTCAAATGTTCATCTAGAATTTCTTCCGGTGATTTTTCACGAGTTAGCGATGAGTCCTGTTTTCTTATTTCTTTCAGTTTTTGTCGATACATTTTCATCTGCAGTAAAGTAAAGGTGGTTATAAAATTCATATTTAGATAATCTATCACCGTGAGTGTAGAGATGTCAAAAATGTTAGATCACTTTCAAAGACCTTTCACATTTCTACACTCACGCACTTTCAACGGCTTTCATCTATCTCTCAACAACGGCCAGTATCACTAGTACACTAGTACTCATACATCTTTATACCTTATAATAACTTTCACTTACCAGCTTAGAATGTTCATGATTAGCTTTTCTTGACCTCCTGAAATACATTTAATATTATTGTTTACATGATTGTAGTTAGATTATTTTCTCCTTATGTAATAATACCAATTTTATGCTGTTAGGCGGCGTCCTAAATGGCATCGATCGTACGATCGAATGATGCGTTTTCGTCGCACGTCGAAATTAAACACACTAATTTCCCATTTAAAATATTATCTATTTTCGCTCAAAAACGATAGTTTTTAAACATTTCACTGTTTTTGTGCGATTACTTGTAAGATCGCGCTAAAGAAATTGTGTGTATAATCTCTTCGTGCGACGAGAACGCATCGTTCGGTCGTACGATCGTTGCCAATGTGGCAAAAGATAAACAGAACCTTTTCCGTTTAAACTATGTAGATGTTATACGATAACTGACTAGACCTGCGAATCCTGCGATACTATATTAGATACGTAATACAAAAAGTGCCAGTCAAGTCATAATTGAAACACTAGTTAGTATTGCCATTCAACGTGCCAATGCTGCCAGTCTTCCGAGCACGTTTCCAGATGACAGTGATATGGAAGAGTTCTATGACTTTTATTCTGTTAATTATTTTTTATATCAATTAGAGTTTTTTGTATATCTATCTATATCTATATCTATATATAAAAATGATATGTTTGTGTACGCTTCAAAAACTCAAAAAGTTCTGCACCGATCGAGCTGAAATTTTAGAATGATATATAATCCGCATCAAGGATTGTTTTTACAGTATCCACGCGGGCGAAGCCGCGGGCATCAGCTAGTATATTATATATTTAGAGCTATCACATAACTTTAATAAAAAAAACCGACTTCCGTAGCCCAATTACTTTAAAAAATAAATATTTGTAAATACCCAGGTACCTATATTTAAGGTCCAACTTACTGTTTTTTTAGGTTTGGTATTCTGAGGTGCTTTCCAGGTCTATTGCGTTTGACCTCTGACTTTGGGGTAGTTACAGGTTTCTTGGCTGGTTCATCAGTAATTGGTGTACTCGACTTAGGTGTAGTTTTGTCTGTGGCTGGCGCCTCTGTAACTGTAGTCTCGGTAACTTTAGTTGTAGATGGGCTACTTTCGTCGTCACATTTTGTAGGCCCTATAAATATTTCAAGCGTTAAAACAATTTGTCTTTAATTTCAAACAATAATATCGCTAAGGGTTAATAGTCATCATCATAATCATCATTCTCGTGCTCTTATCTTAATTTATTTGGGTTCGGCGCAACATGATTGTCTTCTTCTTCCATAGTCCTCTATTTCTCGTCATCTCAGCAGTTTCTAGCCATATCATCCTTCCATCGTTTCTTTGGTAAACAAACAGACAAATAAAAAAAAAAATTTAGCAAACCTGGGAAAGGAGGAAACATTGTTGGTGCCATCGGGGGTACTGGTACCATAGGATACATGGGTACGAGTGGCGGTGGCGGTAAACCGAACGGCGGGTAGTACGGTGTATCCATATTCGGCAAAAAAATAAACGAGGGTAAAGGTGGTTTCGGTCTTCTATTAAACATTATAACTTTTTTATGTCCATGGTCATCCCCGCTATCTGTTTCATGGCTTCTGCTGCTGCTGCTGCTGCTGGAGCTAGAGGAACTGCTACCGGAACTGGAACTACTACTTGAATCAGAATCAATTGTGTCATCAAATAAACTATCATCTTCTGTAATGCGTAGTAGTTTCTTCGACAGGCCACGCTTTTTCGTGTGTTTCTTTTTCTTGCGACCTCTACTAGACTTCCGAGTTTTTCTCTTAGATTTATTGGTAGCCAGCCCACCTCCACTTCTTCGTGTCGGTGGTTTGTTTATGATCATATCATTACTATTTGATTTTGTTTTATTAGAATTGTTAATAATTTGACTCTCTATGGTTTTAAAGAATTGGTTGTAGAGCCAATCACCGAGTTCATCTGTGTCTTTGATGGCATTATGATCGTTGTTGACTAGGCGCTCATTGGTAGTGGACGTCGAGTGGGTTGGATAAGTCTGGTAGCTTGGATGTGCTGTTGCTGTTAGAGTGGGCTCAGGCAAGTATTGTCGTCGGTAGTGTTGCGTTAATCTTATACTGAAAAATAAATGCATTTCTGTACTAAAATGTTGAGTTACGTTTATTTTATTTTACATGTTACATATAATAGTGCCAATATTAATTAATAATAAAACTCTAGTTTTTTCCCTCGATGACTTTCGAAAATGAATTTTTTTTTTTAAACGTTGCCCCACACTACGAATTTCTCCTGTATCGTGGGTGCGTTCACAGAAATTTAAACTCACATACACAAATAACCAGACCCGGAACAACTATCTGTGGTCTTACAAATATTTGTTCCGTGCGAAATTGCGAAAGCGCTGTGAGAATAAGTGCTAAAAATTGTAATTGACATAATATGCCATACTTAGGTTCACATATTTTGGTGTCGGTATCGAAGTAGTAACCCGGGTGGCAGTGACAACCGATCACGCAGCCGGACAACGACTCGTCGAGGCAGTACTCGAACCTTCCGTGCGGGCCACATTCTGAAACCAAATGTAACGTTATACTCGTACGTGTGACCGGTAACGATCCTTCAAAAAGACTTAATAGTCGTATTAGACGGGTACCTGAAACTGTGCCACTGGAGTTCACTGGAACCCTCGAATATGCTTAAATTTTCAAGTCAAGTCATCATCATCATCTTCTTGCCCTTATCCTATGTTATTTGGGGTCGGCGCAACATGTCTTTTTCTTCCATTCTGCCCTATTATCAGTCGTCACGCTATCATCTATTCATTTTTCCTTAATTTCATTCCTCACACACTCCATCCATCTTTTCTTTCAAGTCAAGTCATTTTAAATAAAGTTTAACAACTTATTTAACCTGACTAACTTCTGACAGTAGGCAGAATGATTGCGTACGATGTGTAATGGAGTTGTTAATTAAAGCCTATAATTAAATTTATGACTTACCATAGGAAGCGTCTTTGGAAACATTTGCGCTGCAGTATGGTGTCAGGACAGTCACTAAATAACACAATAATACTGAAAAAACCATTGGAGGTTCTACGAAAACTGTACACATTGGAAATGTTATTGATAAACATAATATAACATTCCTTGATATAAATATTTAAAACACGTTTTTATCACTTTTTATAGAGGTAGTATAAAATATACGTGTCATGGTTGAAGCCACTTTTATCTTTATTTAAATATAGTAAAGGTTGGATTTACTTTACACAGCACGCTCGTATATTTCAGAACTAGAATGTAATTAAAAAATGTGGAATCAAACAATGGCAACACACTTTGGTGACTTATTGCTGAGAACTAAACAATGGCGTATTGAAAAGATAAAGTGTGCTTGCGAAGGCTAATCTATATCTATAAAAGCGAAAGGTCACTCACTCACTCACTCACTGATTCATCACGAAATCTCGAAAACCGCTGGACGTACAAAGATGATTTTTGGCAGGGAGGTAGTTTATGGTTAGTAGACGTCCGCTAAGAACGGATTTTGCGAAAGGGCCGGATTAGGGTGGTCTAAGGGCCCTCGCAAGTTTGTATGAAACTCCATCATTTTTTGTGCTACAATCTAGATTTTTGGCAGAGACGTAGTTTATAGTCAGTGGGCGTCTGCTATGAATTAATTTTGCGACAGGGTCGGATTAGGGTGGTCTAAGGGCCCTCACAAGTTTGTATGAAAGTCCTTAATTTTTCGTGCTACAATCTTGATTTTTGGCAGAGACGTAGTTTATAGTCAGTGGGCGTCTGCTATGAAATAATTTTGCGACAGGGCCGGATAAGGGTGGTCTAAGGGCCCTCACAAGTTTGTATGAAAGTCCTTCATTTTTTGTGCCACAATCTTCATTTTTGGCAGGGACGTAGTTTATAGTTAGTAGACGCCGGGTAAGAACAGATTTTGTGGCAGGGCCGGATTAGGGAGGTCTAAGGGCTCTCGCCAGTTTGTATGAAAGTTCTGATTTTTTTGTGCTACAATCTAGATTTTTGACAGAGACGTAGTTTATAGTCAGTAGACATCCGCTATAAATTAGTTTTGCGACAGGGCCGGATTAGGGTGGTCTATGAGCCCTCACAAGTTTGTATGAACGTCCTTCATTTTTTGGGCTACAATCTTGATTTTTGGCAGGGACGTAGTATGTAGTTAGTAGACGTCTGCTATGAACGGATTTTGCGACAGGGCCGGATTAGGGTGGTCTAAGGGCCCTCGCAAGTTTGTATGAAAGTCCTTCATTTTTCGTGCTACAATCTTGATTATTGGCAGAGACGTAGTTTATAGGCTGTAGACGTCTGCTATGAAATATATTTGCGACAGGGCTGGATTAGGGTGGTCTAAGGGCCCTCACAAGTTTGTATGAAAGTCCTTCATTTTTCGTGCTACAATCTTAATTTTTGGCAGAGACGTAGTTTATTGTCAGTAAGCGTCTGTTATGAATTAATTTTGCGACAGGGCCGGATTGGGGTGGTCTATGAGCCCTCGCAAGTTTATATGAAAGTCCTTCATTTTTTGTGCTACAATCTTGATTTTTGGCAGAGACGTAGTTTATAGTCAGTAGACATCTTCTATGAATTAGTTTTGCGACAGGGCCTGATTAGGGTGGTTTATGAGCCCTCGCAAGTTTGTATGAAAGTCCATCAGTTTTTGTGCTACAATTTTGATTTTTGTCAGGTAGGTATGTAGTTTGTAGTTAGTAGACGTCTGCTATGAACGGATTTTGCGACAGGGTCGGATAAGGGACGTCTAAAGGATATCACAAGTTTGTCTGAAAGTCTTTCATTTTTTGTGCAACAATCTTGATTTTTTTCAGGGACGGAGTTCATGGTGAGTAGAGGTTTGCTAAGAACAGATTTTGCATTAGGGTCGGATTAGGGGGCTCTAAAGGCTCTCGCGAGTTTGTATTTAAGTTTGATTTTTGTACTATCGGCCTGAAATTTAGCAAGTGTATTATCTAACAATTTTTTTTGTGACGATCTGGACTAAGGGCTCCCGCAAGTATATAAATGAAATCCTTGGCGTTTTGGAGCTGAAAATTGGTAGAGAGATAGAATATAGTTAAGACATATGTATTTGTATGTGTGGGAACAGATTTTATAATAGGGCCAGTTTAAGGGAATATAATCGCCTCGATTGGCATTAATTGTCATTCGCTTTGGCTTAATACATCCAGAGGCAGTCCCACACATACATACACGTCAAAATTTCCTCGCGAACGAAGTCGCGGGCAACTGCTAGTTTCAAATAAAACGACGTTTTGTTTTATCTGCAGATGACGATGGCATTACCCCTAAGATTGTCCTATGTAGTACCTAATTTAAATATTTAATTCATATTTAACTATATGCTATATTTTATTTAATATCGTTTTTGAACCACATCATTCAGTATCTTACAAGTCCAGGGACCTGCAGAATAGTTCGTGGTCATAATACCTAGTATTAATGAAGGAATATTTGAAGGGACCTACGATCTCTACATATGTGACGTATGCTTGAGTGTAAAATAATCGACAGAATCAACTTTAACCTTCGTAAGTTTGTTTTTTCAAGAGATACAACCGAATCAAACCATACTTAAAGTTGGAATTACATAATTCGAAAAAATTAAAAAATGAAATTCATTATAGAAGTATTTGTTATACCATGGGGAAACCAAAACGAAGAATAAAGTTGACCAAACGTAAAAAAGAGTTAATTTATTAAAATAAATAAGTATATTTAATTACAATTTTTGTAAGTTAACTTATGTGTCGTCGCCAAGATCAGGAACTCCTTTGAGGCCTCTGTAAGAAAAGTAATTTATTATGGAGATTAAATACTGATTCTTTTTTACTTACCTACTTTATGTTCAGGTTTAAAAAATAATCTCTACCGTCAACTTGAACACTTCTGTCGTCACAAAGTAGTTTTGAGAAGAGCTATTTTTTTAACTTTAGATGGAACTAATAAGTATAGGTTTGCCAAATTGATTATTAAATGCGGTTTTTGTAAACGAAATTTTCGTGGAGCTTCACATAATATGTCAGATGAATTGGATGCAGTTGTAAGCAAAAGTGTCGTACTTAGTGCATTCCTCAGGTAGGACACATTTATGGGTCCTATCGTCTCTCACGTAGGGCTGCACGCAGATGCAGCCGGGCTCGCAGAAGGGGTAGCAGGGGCGCAGGCGATCCCGCGGGTTGTCACACGTTACGGACGCACAACCGGCGAAGCATGCCTCGAATCTGCACGTATTACAGTGGAATATACATCTTGATAATCAGACGGACAAACAGACAAGAGAGTGATCTTTTATGGAATCCTTTATTTACCTTTTGAGGTACGGAACCCTAAAAACGTGATTTTTACAGAGAACATGTGTGATTGATCTTTGTCGATATTATTGAGTATTATTAGAGACTATTACACCAACAAAGGCTGATTTTCAAAACCATATGTGAAGTTTAATTCTGTGGAAATGATGAATAACATTTTGTGTTTGACCCTTTAAAAAGACTAACAGGACTAACAGGGCGTGATAGATAATACCTAATAATAATTGTAAATAAGCCTGACATTCTGGTGATACTCGTAGATCGATGGGAGCGTCGCAATCGCGTAACGATTGTTGATATAACGGTCCCGCATGACGGGAACCTTGTGAAAGCAGAGAAAGAGAAGCAATTTAAGTTTCTAAATCTGGCTAACGAGGTTGTCGACATGTGGGACATGAGTAAAGCAGTCATTGTGCCGATAGTCGAGTCGGCTTAATAGCCAAAAGCCTTGACCAACATCTAAGAAGGCTCTCCCTTTGGTAGCTGAATCTTGGAGACGGTGCGTATACTGCGTATTGTTGAAAGGTTCCTCTCTCAAGAGCCCTGACCACCGGACCCACTTTCCAATGCGAATGACATAAAATCTCAAATTTAGAAAAAAATCACAACAAAAAATTGACATTATCTCTTAAATTATAAAACTTTAGCTAAGGACAGTAAGGTCTAATAATGAGCAAATGAGCTCCTTTGTATGCGAATTTGCTATGGTGGGTCCAGCAGATCCATGTGCAGTCTGTATAGTTGAATAATAGTAGATTGTACACCAAGTGCATAAAACGCACCATTTTGCGCGAGACGTTTATCCATCCGATGCGAGCTTGCGAGCGAGGATGGATATAAAGTAGAGAGCAAAATGGGTTTTATGGACGAGTTTTACACTCTACTTTTCACTTCGATTGCGAGGAAATGAAACAGCAACTTGTAAATATTGTAAAAATAATTAAGGTTCCCGCCAATTAACTTTTTTTTTTCGGTAGGAAACTTGACATAACACCTGACTTATGTCGTTACTCATACTGCTCAGTTATAAAAACATTTTGAGCAAACCTATTGCCATCAACCAATGTAATTAGGAGCAAGCCTATTGCCATCAATTGATGTAATTTGGACCAAGCCTATTGCCATCAACCAATGTAATTAGGAGCAAGCCTATTGCCATCAACTGATGTAATTAGGGACAAGCCTATTGCCATCAACCGATGTCATTAGGAAAAGCCTATTGCCATCAATCAATCTTATTAGGAGCAAGCATATTGCTATCAACCGATGTAATTAGGAGCAAGCCTATTGCCATCCACTGATTAAGGTAATTGAGAGCAAGCCTATTGCCATCAATCAATGTAATTAAGAGTAAGCCTATTCCCATCAAATGATGTAATTAGGAGCAAACCTATTGCCATCAATCAACCTAATTAAGAGCAAGCCTATTGCCATCAATCAACCTAATTAAGAGCAAGCCTATTGCCATCAAGCGATTTAGGTAATTGGGGGAAGCCTATTCCCATCAACTTTCCTTGTATTCGTAATGAAAAGCAGTAATCCCTTGTTCTTAGAATACTAACGAAACGAACTAAAGAGGTTATTCTATGAAGTTGAAGTTGTTCGTGTGGCTGTTGGGCCGATTACCTGTGCCGATTACCTTGGTCTTTGACGAAGATTTTACTTTATGCTCTAGAGCATAAAACGCGACTTTATGTCGCCTACGCACGACATAAAGACGCATTTTAGAGCGAGAGAAGTGAAAAGGAATAATTGTAATAGAAAACTCTAGAAATCGGTTTGCATCTGTAACAATGTGTATTTTTGTATAGGTCTAATAGTACGATTAGTAGTTCTTTTGTGGATCATTATATTTTTAGCTCTTAGGGACCACTGGTTGAGAATATTTTTTTTTAAGGGATAGTGAAAAAAAATAACACAAAACAAAAAATTAAAATAACACAACGCATTTCGACTATTCAAGTACCTCTCATGTGGTCTTTCGCAGTTCATTGCCATGGCTGATTTCTTTTCTCTACCTGGCTCTTTTTCCCTGTAAATAAATGGTAACGTAGATTGAGACATCACTAATTAGGGTATAATTATACAGGAATTTGTATCATAAAAGGGGCTCACATGTATGACGACGCGTGTGCTAATGATGCTTCTTGATTCAATGATTGTTGTAAATTCAAATCTTCTTCGTAATTTTGTCTTGGCAGTTGTCTGTACGGAGATTGAACGTCGATAAGATTATTGTTATTATCTCTCTGTCGGTCTATTCCACCGAAAATCTTCGGATCGGGTTCATCTATGTATCTAGGATCTCTGTTATCATAGTCATTTCTCCTTCTATCCCAGTCCCTGTCCCTGTGGTCCTCCAATGGGATCAATAATGCTTTCTTCCTCCATTTTCTTCTGTCATCTAGAAGGGAGTGTCTCTTATTTCCATCCACATCATCATAATCGTAACTGTTCCCCCTCGCCGTCATTGCAATGATGTTATCTGTAAAATCAAATTGTCTATTGGCGATATTGTTTCTTTTTTTAAACTGTAGATTCCTTTTAGTTATTCAAAACACTCACATAACAACAATGCAAGTAAAAGTAATTTCCGCATATTGTTACACTTTTTGTGAACAAGTCAATCAGTAGTTTTCAAAATGGCTGTAAAGCATCGCTCCGTTTCACTTTACGTTGAATTCGTAACTAATCAACAAAATTAATCATACTCCCACAAAATCGAATCAAATCAAACGGATGTGATTGCTTTCATGACTTTATCGATCATGAAGAAAAAATGGACAACCTAATAAGTATACCTAAACAAAAACTCTTCTTTTATCGTATCGTTTTTTTTTTATTTCATCAGTTTCTGGCTTAATTACCACTTTATAGGTATGTAGATAAGTTCGTAGGCTTCGTATGAAACTGCTTGCATTTATTGTCGTATGACGTAGAGGCAAAAAAACCATTTTGATTTCTGACGAAGTCAAAGAGTTGAACGTTTTGAAGGACTTGTAAAATGTAGGTAAATATGATCGAGATTTTTCTGCTGTTTTGATTGAGTCTGGGTATTATTTCCAGTATTTACAACAAGGGATCGGTGCTAACATAAACAAATCAGTAAAAAATATACATCTAATCTTTATTTTAGGCAAGACACTCGTAGAAGTTCATTTAATTCAGTTCATTCGTTTGGCGGCATTTCTGTAGGCTTCATTTTGGATTAGCTTCCTAGGCTGCAGGGCTTTGATGGGTGGTGGCGCTATGACGATATTGAAGTAGTTGCCCATCCGGGAGACCTCGCCACCACGTTGCTTCATCTCTTCCTTAGGGTTGACACTAGGGATGGGACCGTTGTTGACGAGAGAATTTGGAGCTTCATTATTGTCAAAGTCATCGAGTTCTGCGCGCTTCATATATCCTCGAGGTAAACTTCTGTACTTCGGTGCTGGCTTGTCCTGTGCTCTTTTGGCTGCTACTGGTATCCCCATTTGTGTTCTGTAATGTTAAAGTAAAATTAGCTCTAGATCATTCGAAATTAATACGTATTTGCAATACTATCAGAGCTACCGATACGAGGTCTTTCTACAAGATCTGCGTGGAAACATTTGTTTGGAAAAGAAACAATGGTGTTTGTGATTTTCGTTAATTAGTAACCTGCTTTACTAATGATCTATAAATACTTGACAGTCAACGTTATATAGACTAATGATTAAAGACTACTGACTTTACTTGACGATGAGTTGCTTTGTTGCATGTAACTGGCATAATTATGGCGTTCTAATCGTTAGCGTGGCGTTCTAATAGTTAGTCCTGCAAGGAATAGGCATAGGCTGTAGGCATGTATTATTTTAGGAGCTGATCGCAACAAATTATATACTTAAAATTTCCTCAAGAACCACTCTACCTATTTGTGAAAACAGCATGGAAATCGGTGTAGCAGTTTTTGAGTTTATCGCGAACAGATAGACAGACAAACAGACGCAGGGGAGGATTTTGTTTTATAATATGTAGTGATGATAAGAGGCACCCACGGTGAGCAGTCCTGCGGCAGCACGCACTGGTGGGTGCGGTCGTCGCGCACGTAGGGCTCCTGGCAGACGCAGCCCGGTTCGCAATACGGGTAGCAGGGCCGCAGGTGGTTGCGCGGGTTGTCGCACGACACCTCGGCGCAGCCACCGAAGCACGGCTCGTACGCTTCGTTGGGCCAATAGCAAGCTGGGAACACGAATATTTAAAGTTATATTTTACGACAAAAGACAATTCCAGCAATGCGTTCCTGCAGAGTAAAACTAAAACTTGATAGTCAGAAATGCAAATAATACGAAATTGCTTTTCACTTGATCACTTCCGTGATTCCTAGTTCGTTTATCGAGTTTGTGTTAAACCCTTGTTAATTTACGAGAGTCAAAAATGTTCATTTTTTATTTGACACTTTTTGTACCAATAAAGTAAGTTTAAAAGCTTTTAAGAGCTTCCGAACTAACAACTGGCGGTCCCCATGGATTCTTCAAAATACATTTTCCTCTTAAATAGTGCGCAATTTCTCACATCGGCACATTATTGGGTATCTAACGGCACTAAATCTAGTTGCGGGCTAGACTTTTCCTTTTGCAGTCGTTTCCACAGGTCCATTACGGCTCCCAGGGGCGCTACTTGATATCCTTCGACTTACACTAGTAGTTCTAAACTTAGACAGTGTACTTACACGAGATAAAATCGAGAGAAACTCGTGTCTTCTTTTATACGGCATGTAACGGTAAGGATACCTACCTACATTATATGCATGTCTGGTATGGCTGTTGCACAAGAAAACATTAAAGAATGCAATGATTTAGAATTTTTCAAGAACGAAACTGTGGTTCAACATTACCTTTCATAATTTTATCTTCATCTCTGCACATTCCGCATTGTACCCAGACCAAAAACGTGAAACAAACCAATTTGTGCATATTGAAACTGAAAACTCTATCAACACAACTGCCCCTTGCGATTAGCACTATTTGACTGTCGGCGATTGTTTTGAAACGTTTTTTTCTGTTTGTGCTGGTTCTGAAAATGATTGCTTTACTCATAATAAAATGAATATATCGGAGGGACACCTAGGTGGCAGGTTATGGCGGATAAGGACGTCATGCGACATGATAAGGGTAGGTAGGTGGTGTGTTCGGTAAACACGGAGAGGCCGGTTAAGCCGCGTCTGATTGAATTATTGCTTGCGTTGTAATTTCTAGGCCTAGCCGGTCACGTAGGTACTGTCGATACTATAAATATTATATTATTTTTGTTGTGAAATGTGTTTGAAAGGGGTTTGAACTTTTTTGTATAGGAGCTGGCATATCGACCCACCGCCATTTTGATTTTTTTTCGAAATCGCGGCCCACGATGAAAGTGGTATGTATGGATAGAGGACATATAGACGAACAAAAAATGTCAAGCAACACGGTACCCAAAGTGTCACGTTACCGAGATATTTGAAGGTAAAGATGGACAAATCAGTACAATGACCACATAAAAATTAGACCTTTTACGTGTCTATAGGCGTTGATTATTATTATTACTGGTTATTGAAAGAGAGTAGGTACATTACATACTACTAGGAGCACGAGAAAACTATTTTTTGACATTACATAGCGTTTCAATGAGATGCGAAGCGATTTCAATGTGCGTATAACAATAATCAACCTGGGAACTATTATTTGGATATAATTTAACGCCCAAACACGTAAAAAGGCTATCTAAAAAAATATTTAATGAATGTCGTTGTACTCGTTTGTCGATCTTTAACTTCAAATATCTCGGTAACGTGACACTTTGGGTACCATGTTACTGGACATTTTTTGTTCGTCTATATGTCCTCTATCCATACATACCACTTTCACCGTGGGCCGCGATTTCGAAAAAAAATCAAAATGGCGGACAGGTTGATATGCCACATTGGTTCTATCCCCTTTACTTTATTTACTGTTTTGGGATTATTTTAGTTGAAACGTGATTTAGTTTTACAGTTTGTTACCGAAATTAGGACCAAATATAGTAGATATTTCGATTATTTAGATTGAATTTCTGTTTAATTAGACAATACTACGCAAAACAAACACCAATATATTCCCAATCATTCAAATGTATAATTCTGTGGCATATTTAATCAAGTTACAAACACATTTCCCGTGAACCCGCAGCCGCCACCTAAATAATATTCATTTATACCGAAATGTTCGGAAAATCACGTGTAATTGCTTATAGATTTGTGATCAAAACTATATTTGATTGATATACGAACGTTTCTACCTGAAACCAACCATAGGCACCCATAGGTGTTATTATATGTTTGAACCCTTGTTTAGTTCATGTAGCAAGTGTGTCGTATCGTCAATAAATTTGTCACCGTAAGTACTGAAGGGTCAAGCGGAAAAATAAACGTGTTGTTTTACTGTTTTTATCGTAACTTTCGATCGATAAGGGGGGGGGGGGGGGCTGAATTTCCGCACATATTATTCTTTCTACCTTATACAGAAAATATGTGATAATAGTGATAGATGTCTTCCGACGAATATTCTGACAAAGGAGAAAGCTATGGCCAGCAGCAGGACAATAAATACTACCGTTTGGACGGACAATAAATTGGGATTCCAATCTTTTCGGCGCTTTGGGCCCAGCGACCTATCGATAACTAACTAGATTTCTAGCCCAATACCTTCTTACATGTTCATAACTCCAAGTTGTCAGGTTCCAGGATATAAGAGATACCTTCCTAAAATATGTTGATAAGTTGTGTTAAGACACGACTTACCAACATTTTCCTCATTTTGTGCGTTTAGTATGCATATCTAGTCGTCGCCAGTTCTGAACTAATTATAATTAAGAAGAGAACATGCGCTAACTAGTTTGATAAGCCAAGTCAAGATTTTAATTCTTATTATTAGGTACAGACGCCAGCACATTAAGCTACTACAATCTGTCAGATTTCTTTGATAGATTTTCGACTTTATTGCTAGAGCATTAGGTTCAAGGTTCATTGGGAAAATTTGACAGTTTCGGGTAGCTTGACCTGCTGTCGTCTGTACTTGGGGATATTATAAGTTTAATAGTATTTTGATTTATATTAATAATAGCATTTTGTATATACATACATAATAGTATTCAATTATTTTTCAGATGTGACGTTGTACACCGATTATTGTTTGTCGCATCACCCGAAGGTTGACTAGTAGAAAATGCCTTTGGAATTAAGTCCGCCTCTGTACTTTGTGCTCGAAGTGTTAAATAAATAATTCTTTAATGAATATTCGATGATAACGATTTAATACAATCAATTAAAAGTACACTTTGTTTGCCATGAAATGAAAGTAATTTCATTAATAATTTTAATAGATTTAGTTTAATAATAATAATAATATTCCACAACTATCACACAACGCCATCTAGTCCCAAGCTAAGCAGAGCTTGTGTTATGGGTACTAGACAACTGATAAACATACTTATATATTTCTAAATACATACATATTATAGATAAATTACACCCAGACACAGAACAAATGATCGTGCTCATCACACTAACATTTGTCCTGGGTGGGAATCGAACCCACGACCTCCGGCATAGCAGTTAGGGTCACTAACCACTAGACCAACAGGCCAGTCAGTCAGTTTAGGTACTTTAAATAAATATAACTATTTATATTCTACGTAGAGTTTCATTAATAGTTTATTGTTGCTCATAGGTATTTTCATCTTATTGTCATCTTCTCATCATCAGGTTCCTAATGCGTTTAACTGTGCACCTTCCATTTAAGTATATTCTTTCCGCATACAACCATTAATTACCCATTATGTCACAATGTAAACTATACAGAAGCTCATTAATAAATTCTGTTTTTGGACGGGACGTCATGTAGTTAGGGCATGCAATATCGCAAGGTTCTCAATTCCGGAACTGAGTTCCGATACTGGAGGTCTGATTCCGGAATTCCGGAACTGGTTCCGGAACTGATAAATTTTTAAAGTTTGTTTCAAATCAAACAAGATTTATAATTATATCAGCCTTTTAATGATTTTCAGTAACAAATTAAACATATTTGGTCAACTTTCTCAATTATTACTCTATATTAAACATTTTAAAACCGTAAAATCAACAAGGTTTATAAATCACGCAACAGAATTAAACATTACTAATGTTAATAAAAAACATACGATATTTTATAAACAACATATTGAGATATTGTACCGTATGGTGTCGGATGTAAAGAATAGCACCATCCCATATCGTCGTAAGAGGCGACCAAGGGACTGGGACCAGAGGTTGGGCAGCGGCGTTCTCTGTGCCTTTGTAGCAACCATACTGCGATCGCCAACCCGCCTGCCAAGTGTGGCGATTATGGCAAACCCCCTCTAATAAATTAGAGCGCATGACAAAAATGGCCCCTAGTACCCGGCAGCCCGTCTACCCTCGACTACGGTAGCGGACGAGGCAACGGCGTGGCAAGGGGTGCTAAGAATTCCCGGAAGAGATCCGGCTACCCCAAAACATACCGACGACTTGTCCTGGTGACATATATTCCGAAAAGGCTTTAGTACCGTAGACCGAAGAGTATAACCTTCCTCTCTGTTTAGCGTTTGTAGACTACGAGAAAGCCTTCGAGCCTCGCGTCTCGATCGACTACCGGTACATCGCGGTGTTTGTAAAAAACGCTCCCATGTGACATGTCAGTCCGAAATCAGGACCAGACCTCGGAACCTATCCTTCTGCAGCGCGGTGTGAGACAGGGAAACGTCATATCTCCGAAACTGTTCACCGCAGCACTGTAGGATGTCTTCAAGGTTCTAGATTGGAGAGGTCACCTTCGGTTTGCCGACGATACAGTGGTCATAGCTGAGACCATGGAAGACCTCAGTACAATGCTCGATGACCTCAGTAAAGCTTCCGAAAGAGTGGGTCTTAAAATGAACATGGACAAAACCAAGGTTATGTTGAATGTTCATGTAACACCCACTCGGCACTCCTATCAAGATCGAAGACTCTACACTCGAAGTTGTGGACGATTATGTCTACCTGGGACAGGACAGACCTACCCAACTGGACCGTCCAGTTGGGTAGGTCTAACTTCGAGAAAGAGGTCAATTCGGGATTTTCGGGGTTCGGGAAGTTTTGCGGTATCTTCTCGTCCAACTTACCACAGTGTCTCAACTCGAGACGAAAGTCTTTGACCAGTGTGTGTTGCCAGTGATTACATACGGGACCGAAACGTGGTCGCTCACCATGGGCCTCATCAGAAAGCTCAAAGTCACTTAAAGGGGAATAAGGAGGGCTATGCTCGGAGTTTCCTTGCGTGATCGAATCAGAAATGAGGACATCCGCATGAGAACCAAGGTTACCGACGTAGCCCGAAGAATCGCCAGACTGAAGTGGCAATGGGCAGGGCACATTGCTCGCAGAATGGATGGCCGATGGGGCCGAAAAGTTCTGGAGTGGCGACCACAAACGGGAAAACGTTGGGAATTGACTTTGGGAAAGGTATCGTCCTCTGCTTGTGCAAAGAAGACTTGCGGATTGTGTAATTTGTGGATCACACCTGCTAATCTTCTTTGTTTAATACGACTTCGCAAGTTCATCGCAAGTTTAGAACTCACAAAGAAGTTTCTTGAGCATAAACTGTAACGTGATATCAGCTGTATGCTGTAAAGTATAGTGTAAAGCGTCGCGCAAAAAATAATAATCAAAATATCAAAAAATTATGAATATCGGAATTCCGGTATTACTCCTCTCAATTCCGGAATTGAAATATCAGGAAAATTGTTACGGAATTCCGGAATTGCGAGATTCCGGAATTCCGGAATGCATGCCCTACATGTAGTATGTCAATTTAGGTATTTACTGAGGGCCCACAGTTGAATATGTCTTTTAATTTTCACTCGGCCATTTATATTTGGGTTCACGGTTCGACTGCTTTGAATAAAAACAACGAATGAGTGGTTTTTTGTTCCAACTCGTTTGCGTTTTTATTTGCGAATTAGGTTCGTATAAAATTGGGGATATATTTATATAACCGTCGTCGCCGTCGGTTTAAGCTCACGTGCCTGTTTGTGTTAGATTTTATTTTGAAATGCCATTATTACTTATCTAGTGTGTACTCTGGTGGCTGGTGTTAATTGCCTATGTAGCGCTGACGAAATAAGGTAAATAAGTTTAAATAAATAAAAATAAATAAAATTCATTTAATTCAGGCAAGACAGATAAAATACAAAATTTCCGAAAAAACAAACAACAAATTACATAAAAAATTAATTAAAATTGAACTAGTTAAATGAAATTGAAATAATGTTACATTACTATACTCATTACAAATATTGCAATTAAAATAAAATAAAATAAATTAAAGCGCTACACTATTTATTTAAAAACTACAGTGTCTTCTTAAAAATATTTAGGTAGTTTATCTGTGTGAAAATATAAAAGTGGCGGCATCAAAGTCCATGTCTAGTATTTTAATCATATACTTACTGAGACAGTTGACACGCGGTTCCAAGAGACTAGATTTACCTTCCTCTTAAAATAGGTACCTAAGTTTATTTCAGGTGTACTTGAGAAATTTATGGTAAGATCGCTATACAGCTGTAGTATAAGTCCTCAGTAAGTGTTGGTTATAACGCATCGCGGGAAGTGTCGTGTATTTTTACATGACTGCCCCAAGTTATGTTTTTTTGTGCTAACTTTTGCCCTGCGGCTTTGTTCGTGTTGAAATCATCCCTCAGAAACGCGATTCAGGATTAAACTAAAATGATAGAAGTAGAATACTAAAAGTCATAATACAGATCATGACCTATATGTCAGCATCGAGTCGTATTCAGTACGCCAGCGCCATCTGGCGCTCGATGGAGTCATTGGTTTGCGCACGCGTCGGTTGGCTGGCACTTCACTTCTCGGTAGACAAACGAGGCGCGCGGGCGCGGCGCATGAGACCGCTGAACCATCGTGTGTTCTGAAATACGTACCTACCTACAGAGTTTGTGTGTCTAACTATCTAGATCTACTGTGCTTAGGACTATTGATTGAGTGTATCGGTGTACGAGTCTAGTTTCTACATCCAACACTACCCACCGACGCCCACTGTTAACCAAAGAATATTGCTAAAAATTATCCCGTTAGCCGACACATATATATTCGCAAGCCAAATTTTTATCGAAATCTATTTAGTCATATAGCGCTTCGTCTTGACAAACAAACATACTCACTTTCACATTACAATAATTAACAGTAAAGATGCCAATTTCAAATCGACTATACTTGTTGTAGATACATACAATGAGTTCCTATCGAGAATCAAACTGTTAGTATGAAATTAGGCTTGAGCATGTATAAATATCTAATATGTATAAGGTTCAGCCACCATTGTTAACAAGTCGTTCCGTGTAGGAGAGGAATTGAGGCGTTTCACATAAACGGGGGTCGGTGCGGGATCCGCCCGGGAAAAATAGCTTACCCGATAACTTATGATTGCGTGCGATCTTTTTTATTGCTCGGGCTCTCAACTTCTCACCTACGAGCTACGACTTGCAAGGTTGGCTATGTTTGTAAATAAACAGAGGCGGGGTGAACGCGTCTCTCATTTGTTTTGTGGCATTGTGTGAATTTGTGTGGCCGAATGTGTTTTTTTCCTCTCTAACAACGAAACATTTTATATGCTGTCAATAATGAAAAAGTGTCCTGAAATACAAGTCACGGCTTAGTTGCACCAATCTCCTAGAAATAAATAAAAAATACTTGAAAATAATGTTCATACTGAATAGTTCATTCAATGGACTATTTTCTTTTTTAGTTAATTGCCACTTTTTGGTCTTCGTTGTTGGTAGGTTCCTGTTGCATCTGAATAAAAATAACCCAACCCTGCAGGCAACTTTACAAATTAGAAACTATACGCCGTTGTTCTAATATTTACTTAGAGCGCGCGCCCAAAAGTATCGAAAGAAACTGTGAAATTCCCTCGACGTACGTACTTACGTAGGTCTAGCTAGGTATGGCTCTAATTAACTTTCTGCATACATATGCATAACATTTTCCCTGTAGGTCTCTGTAACTTCCACATTCCCAACACGCGCAATACAAATTACAAGTAAAACGATCTTCTGTCCCTTTAAATAGACGTCTCTCGATTGCACATCCCTTTCCTATCAAAACAAATATTAGCTTGTTATAGGACGAATTGAGACTGTATCCGGTAACAAATAAGAGTGAGAATCGTACGTTGTTTGTGTCAAAACAAGAAATGATCACCTAACCCGCACTGGCCGGTCTCTGGGGGGAACTCCTAGTTCCAATATATTTGTGCGGGTTCGGGCTGGCAACTCCTCAAGATTACTGTCAGCAAATACGACAGGGCGACGTGCCTTGAAAAGTAGATGTCCGGTAATGCGGCCTAGTGCAACTTCAGATCATTTGCTCGCCTCTCGGGATACACTGACACTTGGCTTGGGTGGGAATTTGTTTTTGATATTGCGCTGCGGCTTAACTGTATAGCGTGGAGCAGTGCCGTAAATAGCCTTTTCTGCGCCCTGTGCGAGCTTCTCTAACTGCGCCCTTGTGACCCACAAAAAAAACACACAAAAAAGTAAAAAAAAAAACAAAAAAGAAAAAGTGAAAAATAACCCTCTGTTGGAATCGAGCACTATGGGGCGCAGCGGGAACTTATGAGGAGCAAACGGCACTGGCGTGGAGTCGTTGGCCGTCGGAGTGTATTTTCGTTAATTTGATTCAGTTCAACAACAGTCATCAAATTTCTAATTGCAGAACCTGGAAAACACATAGCAAAGCCGATTTTAAAATCAGTCCCTTTTTTCCTTTCCGCAGAACAGGGACAAACAACTTTTGTCGTAATAAATGCACTAAAGTTCCGTCAGCTAATAAATCAAATACAACTCACGAAACAAAACACAATCAACACGATACAATCTACTTACACTACAGTTCACAAAGTTACCTGCCACCAAGACAATCTAGTGCACAAATGCATCGAACTCCAAACACGACGCAAGAGTTTATAATAATATGATGTCTCTGATAAAGGGACATAAACTGCCGAATGTCCTGACTTCTCCTGACTAATGCAATCGACGTGGGCTTGTTAACTCGCAGCACATTTATGACTTATCCCATTCTAATGGCATCGCTAGTGTGTTTATTTGTCGTACGTGACTCGTGCAAGCTCCTAAGTGCATTGTCTAAGCAAATTGCAGGTGCAATACACGTTTGTAGAGACTGTATACTGTATATGCACTAAAAGTTTATGTTGGCCCGCCCACGTAGCCTGAATAAGGTGTAATTCATAGATAAGTAGTAAATTGTTGCAGGCGAAGACGAAAAAATGGAATCATGGAAGAGTAATCTTGCTCATCATTGGTAGTGCCGGCGCGCGACGCAGCGATTACTTATATGATCGGTGAAAATCATTTGCAAAAATATTACACTTCGGAGGCACTTTATCAGACTTGTAGCTAAAGTAAGTAAGGTGCACACAAACGCACATAAACACCACACAATATTTACATCAAACACCTAGAGCAATCAATAACCACGCGATAATGAACGCGGAAAGAAAGACAATTACATTAACACTCGTTGACAAAGTTAGGATCGCGGGGACGAGAGCGGAGCGCACTAATATCTGTGTGAGTGCGGCGTGTAATTGAAAGCCGCGGTTTGGCCCAATAACAATGGAACCCCGTACAGTAACGTTCGCCGCGTATAAATTAGGGAATTATATTAATCGCGTATAACGCGGCCCGGCCCCGCGCCCCCCGCACACCGCACCCCGCGCCTAACGAGGTTACTCTTGTTGCGGATTACGTACTTGTAGCTGGAAATTACACTTTATTACGGTTTCAGTCTAGGAATCCGAGAACTTTAATTAGAAGATCCTCTATGTGGATATTAACGTTTAAATATTCCACTCCTAACATTTTTACTCTGTGTATAAAATTAAGCTAGACTATCTTTTTGCAGCACTGAAGAAAATACCTGACGAGATTTTCTTGCTTGTAGCAAGATTTTTGTACTAGATTAATACCGAGATAAAAAGCAAGGTAATTTTTGAAAGCATTAACGTTGCCGACGATATTATTTATAATTTAATTTTCAGTGGCGCTGCAGGGAGCACAATCAATTTGCGAGAAGATTATGCGCGGGAAATTAACGCAAGATAACACGGTATTAGCGAGCCACCTGGGGAAGGATTACGTATCCCAGATAAGTAAATATATTGCCCTCCATTACCAAAAAGAACAGATATTTAAGGGAAAACACTGTAATGTAATTGTCGCTGCAATCTAAACGAGCCGCAATGAAACTCGAGGGAACATCTAACAAGGTTTATCAGTAGTATGTCCCGTAGGCCTTTTGTTTATTATGAGGCTTGATACACCGCGTTACATATTTTAATATTCCTCAGCCTTTGTTCTCGCGAATATCACGGAGACATTTAAGTTTTCAACAAACTTATCGCAGTTAAATATGTTTGTAAGCACGGAAAATTTTGGGGTTTTCTTGACAACGAAATACAAATTGAAACACAGAGAATAATATAACTTTGTGTATATTAAGATGTAGGTATGTAAGCATTCATCAATCACAAATTGCCGGGATCGCCCAGCATGAGTCCACAGTCGATGACGTAGCAACTTCCAGTAATACAACTTGCTCTGTCACTGGCTAGGAACATCACTAGTTCTGCTACATCTTCGCCTTTTGTTATTTTCTTCAAGGGGGAATAATTCATTTCTATGCCAATGAACATTCTGTCACAATCTGTATGACCCATGCCGCCTCGTCTAAACATTTCTGTCTTCACAGGTCCTGGGTTGACAGCATTAACTCTTACTCCTTTTGGGCCCAGTTGTAGAGCAGTACACTTGGTGAACATGTCTATAGCTGCTTTTGACATGCAATACGGTGTTATCATAGGCAGTGGTTTGTTTGACAGGATACTCGATATATTTACGATGTTCCCTTTCGTTTTCAGCAAGCAAGGTATCACTTTAGTAGTGAGTAGATACGTTCCGCGTAGATTGGTAGCCATAACTCGATCGTAAGTTTCTGCTGACGTGGCTCCTGATACGGCGTTTATACCGGCATTGTTGATCAGGACGTCTATTTTGTTGTGTTTGCTTAAAGTTTCTTCGACGATTTTGTCTAGATCACTTTCCAATGTTATGTCTGCGGTGATGAGGAGCGGTTTTATATGGTTTAGTTTTTCGCACTGTTTTCCGATTTTGGTTAGGTTGTCTAGATTTCTGCCTACTAGTGTTAGAGTGGCGGAGGATTTTGCGAATGTTAGTGCACAAGCTGCTCCTATTCCAGAGCTGGCGCCGGTGATGAGCACTACTTTGTCGGTGAACATGGTACTAGGCTCGGCCGGCACTGGCGGGCTACTGAGCGGTGACACGAGTGTGCGTGTGTTATACGCGGCCGAGCCGATAGTGAAACCCTTCCGCGTGTCATTGTGACCGCAAGTGAAACTGCGAGGATCTAATATCAGCTTAAACTTCCTGATGTATTTAATTTCGTCTGGTTATGTAACACATACCTACCTGTACTTAATCAGGTTTATGTTCAGGTGTGTGTGTGTGACCAGAAATGTTTTTTACAGTTACTACTGTATTTTTTATCATTGTCTTAGGATCTGTCAAGTATACTTATAATCATTCGGGCAGCACAGCAAATCTTTGGATCATTAACTTTAAGGAATGTAAATGCGGGAAGAAAATAAAAGATGCAACAGTTTGATTTTCCATACAATTTATTGGAGTCATCCCGATATACGAAAGACAACATTTAAAATTTGAAGCGAATTTTTATTTACACCATCACTTATAATAATCGAAACTTATCATAAAAGCTCCCTAAATTGTCTTTGGCACTTGCTTTACACTAATACTTTAATACATTTAAATGTAATTACAAATAGTTTAAGAGAAGTCATGAATGAGCAAGAGAAAGCAGCTAATTGTTACCCTATCTTGGTTTCCGCGTTGTGGAAACACACACATATAATGTTCACAACCAAATTATACATTTCAAGCATTTGGATATTTGAGCAAATGTTTTCTAATATAAAACACCAAACGTGAAATCTTGTCCTTGGCGGCTATTTATTTGAGCTGCGTGGACATTTGTCCAGATGTCCAAATGCTTCGAAAAGAGGAATTGGACGTCTGCAAGAACTTCGTGTTCACCGCAGGTGGACACTCAGCCTTAGGGCAATAAGGATCGTGAGACCAATACTTGAGGAGGGAAACGGTTTACTCTCCCAACAGGGATTTGTAGCGGGTGTACGATTTGCATATTTATGTAGAGCCAACAATATTATCATTGCAGATTAGTTTTCTATGAGGCAAATATTAATAAATAAATTGCTTCGCTCCAAGACTAGTAAATCAACGAAGGCGTATGAATAATGTTTCTGGCTATATTTTGGATTAGAGCGATTACTTTCTCGCGTGATCTCAATATTTAGTACTTTGGGGATCACACTGAGACCTTAATGTATGTATCTATGTGGAAATCTCATCGTCTGAATCTTTCAGCTGAAAATTCGGGTGGGAATCTTATGTATATTAAAGGTACACCACATCAATTGAGTTTGAATAAGTTAGCGAATGAAACGAACTAGGTACTTGAATCTTTTCTAATGACAATAGAACTACTCGTTTAATAAAAATGGTTGAATGAAAGCTGAATATTAACAGACTTTACTCGCTATTAGAAATCCAGGTATCGTAAAGGGACAAATTCTCTTTGAGAACTACCGAAGAAGAATTGAAGATTTTTCTTTAGTGAAATATTTAAAAGTTCGAGAAAATCGGTAAAATAGAATTCATAAATAGAGGTAGACTGCTAACAATGTCGCATGCATTAAATTCGCCTTTGTACACTTTGTGCATAAAGTGTTAATAAATAAATATCTGTAAAATAGACCAAACAATATCAATATGGGTTCGGAAACATATTTCCCAGTTGGGGTTATATAAAATTCATGATGATTTGGCGAGTAAAATCTGTTAAATGCACTCTACCGTACACTAGTAAATTTAGCTGAAAAGTAGCCATAAAACACTCGTAACTTTGTACAAAAATGATGTGTGTAAACACTGGAGGGAGTGCGATACTGGACGTTTGTGTTATACCACCCTTTTACACTTAACACCTTATCGTTAACACGTACTTATAGTTACAGTTATCTAATTAAAACTTAAGTAAGTACTAGTGAAGAGGAACTTAGCGGTAGGGTTGAGTGGGCCGAACTTGGACATAGTTCTCAGCTATTGATCATGAAGGTGGGATGAAGGTGTTACGCGCTCACGTAGATTAGTAACGTGGCGCTCATCGTAAACAAAATGTGCTCATATTTGCGGTATGTAGGGCAGGCTGGGCACTGGGCAGTGGGTAGTCCGCTCCCGATCGATGTACGACCAAACAATATATTATTATTTTGTTCGCCGAACCATGGGGAAGCAACACAATATCACGCACACACCCTTTTTTAAATGATTTTCGTTTTATATGAAAAATATTTTCGATGAACTGGAAACTTTTTTAAAAATAAATGCGTTATCCTTACAATATTGCAAAATATTTTGCTTACTATTTAATTTATATCATGTTTTCAAGCAGGTACATGTGACTCCTGTCTTACATTTTACAATGTATTTAAACAAAGAAGCTTACGTTCAAACCACGAAGTTTGCGCCCTACTTAGTCTAAGTTACTCTTACAAACTTTGACATTGAAACCGACTACACAATAGAAAACATACAATTAAGTTCTAAGTAATGACTAGAATTTAAAGACTAGTTTTTTATATAAAAATAATCAATGTTTCTACTACTATCCCTAGAAGCGGCTGTACATGTTAAAAAGTAAATTATTTACATCTACAACTGTATTTCGTGCCTATTACTTTACACTTATTAGAAAAATCTACGAGTACTAGGATCTAGACACAGAATTTGAAAATGTCACTACTTAATCGAACATCTAAAA
Source organism: Diarsia dahlii (assembly GCA_949775195.1). Classification (NCBI taxonomy): domain Eukaryota; kingdom Metazoa; phylum Arthropoda; class Insecta; order Lepidoptera; family Noctuidae; genus Diarsia; species Diarsia dahlii. The sequence continues at coordinate 11,745,432 of OX459211.1, read as the reverse complement.
TTCGAGATCACAATATCGCTTGGCAATATAAACCTTATAATAAAGACTAGCAATCTATTTGAGATCAACATCTAGAATGACTTTTGATGTAAAATATGAATCGTTGATTAATTTTAATAATAAGCTCACCGGATTTAATTGCATACAATTACGCAAATAAATAATCATAGTTTTTGGACCAACAGCCAATGATTGAGTCTTATGACAAAATTAACGGCACAAATAATCGTTTTCTCAGGGTGTGAAGTAAAACATTACTTACAATACAGTACATTGAACATGAAAATGTAATAAGCATTTTCCTAATTTTCACAAAAACTTGAAATAGTAGCAAACTTATTAAAAAAAAAACAGGAAGGAATCGTTGTCCTATACAGAAAAGGATCCTCCGACCAGACAGATGGTGTATCTGGTGAGCACTGCGTTCACCCCTCTTGAAAACAAACAAAAGGTACAAAGGCTGTTGGTACTAGTGTCATTAAAGACCTACACGAGAGCCTCTCCATCATTGATCTAAGCGATCTTGAGATGATGAGCATCGTGGTCGCAGCGACGCAGGACCGCGAAGTGCGTCATCTGGAAGGTGTTGGAAGACCTGCAGCCGCGCTCGAGCGTGCCTGTCATCGTGTAGCCCATGTTGAAGTCAGCCTGCGTCACGTTCGTCGTCAGATACAACTGCAGGAGATAAAGAGATTATTGGAAGGAGTCTAAGATCATTAGAATATAATGAATATAATGCTCTTTTTTGCTTTATAAAACGCAACGGTGTGTTGCTGGAGCCAATATCTATTACGAAAACGGATATTTTAGAAATTTGTTGCCGTTATGCAGATAACGTTGGAGTGAGAATAGTAGAAGGGTTTAAGGTCTACTTGTACAACAGGTTCCGCGAAAAAAATTAAGTTGAAATTCTTGAACTTCTTCAAATACTTCAACATCTTCAAGTTGGTCCTCTTACCTTAAAGTCGGCGTCAGTGCCCATGTGCTTAAATGTGCCGACGATGTAGACCGCATTGGCACCGCTGATTACCATACGAGCATGAGTGCTGTGCCTGCAACAAATACTACATTTAAACATATATTCAGAGAGCTAAACCAGTAAAAAAATTAGGCGTAATACAGTTCAAAGCTAAACTTCAATTTTTAGAAGTAGAAACTTGCAGTCCACACTGGTCACCACATCATCATCAGCCTAGCGTTTTCCCAACTATGTTGGGGTTGGCTTCCAGTCTAACCGGATGCAGCTGAATACAAGTACTTTACATGGAGCGTCTGCCTATCTGACCTCCACAGCCCAGTTAGTACTGCGTAATATGATAGGTACTGCGTGCTCACCACCTTGTCATCATTATAATTAAGGTTCGTCTAAAACAGCAGTTTCTGGGCAAGGTAGATAATTGATTGAATAAATACACCCACTGCATAGCTATATATTTAATAAATTCGTGATATAACTGATACTATTAGACTGAATCATCCATCCCACAGCTGGAAAAAGGTCTGTCCCCATGACTTCTAGTTGTTTCGATCCAAGGCCAATGTGGACCACTGGTCACAGTCTTGTCCAGAATGTCCGTAATCTTGATATAAACCTTCAGAAAAAAAAAACAAAGGAAGAAATGAAGAAACAAGAAAAGGTTGTACTCCTTCGATAGAGATGTAACAAATAAAAATAAAAGCAAGGTAAGAAAGCTTAAGCTTAAAGCCTAAACTTTGTTTAGGTGTGGGACAGATAATGTGTGACATCGGCGGCTCGGCGCCGTTTGTCACGCGGCGAGAATTAACCCTTGGCCACAAGCTTCACGCTCAAGCGGCAGTGCTGACAAAACAAATGAAAAAAAGTTGTTGGCATCGCACAAGTCATTCGTGGCGCGACTAGCGATGAAAACAGTCTGAATGAAAAGATAAGATATTTTTTTAAAGCATTTATATTTTCAAACGTCATATCGTAGAGTCTTTCGCACCAAATATGTCAAATACGAAAAATTGGTACGTGTTTTAAAATACGTATTTTTTAATCAAATAAAACACTGCCCCATTGGTTGGTATTCTTTTTCGTTCCTAGAATGACCAACAACAATAAGTTTTATTAAAATTTAATAAAAAAATAAAAAAAAAATATTAAAAATCTTTGAATTTATTTTCGAGAAAATAATCCATTATTTTAAATATATAATAATTACAGCCCAATGTGCCTTAATGAATTCCTAAAATCCATCATTGTGAAATAAACGATTCTGATTACTTAATTAATTACTATTTTGCAACCTTTGTTCTTTTCATCTGACCTAAATTTGTATTTCGCGAATTAGGTATAAGTACTTGTATTTTTCATACAAAGAATTTATGATTAAAAAAACAAATCAATGTATCTTTCTCAATTTTCACGCAACTTTCTGATAGAGCGACTGTACGTACGACTCACACGACAAAGGAAACAAGTGAAGCACGCGTGTTTATTGATGCTATATAACGGTGATTCGTGGCACATTCAAATAACTCATTTCATTTATTAACTCCATCGCATCTCCTGAGGTTGTGAACGGGGCCTTAGAGTCGCTCACCTCAGGCTGAAGGCGCCACCTTGTAAAACGCCACAGACAAGCGGTGATTTATCTTCGCTGGACTGCTCATAACTACTACCCCTACGGATTATTTGCTCTACGACATCGGAAACGTTGTACCAGTGATAAATTGCTATCTACACCTGAGATTTTACTCGAATCTTTCAGAAGAATCAATGTTTTATGCCTCTGAAAATGTAAATGTTGGATTAAGGAAAAACAAATCAAATTATCTTGCACACCCTCTGCGATGGTGACGTATCATTGAAGTGTGAACGAGCAAACTGTCAAAGTCCCTTCGAGTTACGCAAACTAATTTGAAGAGAAAAAGTCACGTGGAAACTTGGGAAGTTGAGCCTTGAATCTTGCTGATGCATTCGAGAAGGCCGAGGTGAATGCCGGTCACGTATCCCAGTTAGTAGGGCGCGAATCCAACACGTACCTACTGAGGCTCTAACGGCCCTGTAATGGCCACCCTGTAATAGCCCTGAACACTCTCGCCTCTGACTACCCACCAGCAAATTAAAATCTCTTTATGCGTGTTCCTTTCTCGAAGTAAACGAAATTAAATCGACGTTTTCCTAAATTACAGCCTACGAGCTATGGTAGCAAAGCACTTTTCCGAATACGTCGATGTGATTGTAATCGAACCCCTCGAATACTATGGAAACAAAGCTGAAACCGCTATTCGTAACATTCTTGTCCGCCATTGAAAGGTAATCTAGTCGTTGTTTAGTTTTGATGGGAAATAGAGATAGTAATAGTGTTTTGTTTAGTAAAAGTAAAACGAATATGTGAGACACAACGATGTCATACAATAACTTTTTTTAATCCGAAAACAATATACGTTACTTTGAATTGTGAACTTTATCTGCATAGAAAATAGGTTGAAGCATAAAGCTATCTGTGAGGTGTATCGTGAGATACAACTCATTTAGGCAAAATAGTGGGACGGCTGGCAATAATCGTTAACGCTAACTGCTCTCGTTTAACTGTCGCGTCCCAACTTCGACATTTTTCTCCGAGCGGATTTGTTTTCCACAATTTCCCTGTTTTACGACTTCGAGCAAGTTACGCGGTTAGCTAAAAGCGTGCACTTAGCTAATGCTACTAATAATGCGGTTAAAGAGCCATTAATTTAATCAAAGTTATCGATACTTCCGATATGTATCGGGTCACACACACACACTTTGAACGGGTGTCATTGGTAAAACCGCCTAATTTACAACATAAAGCTGTTCAATGGCCGTTAAATAAATACTTTATGTTGTAGCGGTGTGATAATAAATAGCACCTCATTCGCGCTAAGCCCTTTAGCATCCGCCATCTTTATTTACGGCACGTTCGCGCTACTTCTCAGCAACATGGCGGCGAGGCACAGCGATCGTGATAGTGGCGCCCACCACTTCCCGCCGTTTGTCAAACAACGGCTTAGCGCGCTCACCTGAACCACGCCGGTTAATTGCGAAAAGCACGTTAACGTGCTACAAACATGATATAATGTTTCCTCTCCGCGCTGAAAGCGTTAATTATATTTTTCACTCCAAATCCCCGTTCTGTTAAAAATGTTTGAGATTTTTGTAAACAACGCTTGTAACACAAATTATGTTGTCTTAATTTTCCTGGTTGGGGCTGCGCTGTGTATTAGTAGGTTTACTCTCAGCGAATGAAATTCGGGGAACATCTCGTGCCCACTTAGATACTGCACTGCTGATGTTGTTTCCCGGAACTCAACGAACAGTATACCTGCAAGTTGTTGCGGTGAGGTAAGTAGCTCCACAACTTTTCCGAGGGGTTTACGACCGCACATCAATCGCCCAAGATGTCCGCTTGCTTAATTAAAAATTATGTCTTTGTCATTCCTATTTTCTTTCATAAATGTAAAAGACTTTTGTTAGTCGTTCTTTCTGTTTCAAACTGAGGGAAACCATTTATCTAGTAATACGTTTAATTTATAAATAAATCGTCACTTATACTTTAATACCTGGAATTTTGCCATAATATACACGTTCGTGATATTATAAATCTCTCACCGTCTGGTTCCAGCGACCTCGACGACCTTACAGCGGGACCGGCGCCACCAGTTCGGCTGCAGTGTCCAGTAGCTGGAGGAGGCGCTGCGGGCCCACCCCTCCTCCGGGAACATCAGCACCTGCACACAGACACAACCCTTCACTCAATATCTTCCCATTTATCCAGCTACGAAACTTTCTAATGAGAACAGCCCGTTTTATTTACATTTCCAAGTCCGCATAAATTAATTTAATAACTCCACCAGCCCCCGTCATACCGCGCGAATACTCGATTGATGTTGTTTTAACAATCATCGCAGTGTTCCCTAGCCAATATTTTACGAGAGTATCTTCAATCTAAGAACCTGAACGAGGGCTTCACGAAACGTTGAGTACGAATTAACTAAATTACAAAACTTTACAAGCCTTTCGACGGCGGGTTGAAAAATAGCTTTTTGACTAAAACTAATATTGCAGGCCAGAAACAAAACAGAGCGGAGTTGTAACGAAGTTGTTTCAGACTGTCGAGTTTACAACCGCGGGCGGTATAGTGTAGGAGTGTGTAACCCGCTCGGTGCTCGTTCACGTTCCCGGCTCGAGCAGTTCCGCCGCCGCGCCGGCAGCGTCATCGATAACGCAAACGCGGAAGCATATTGCCACCGAGACTCGTTCGCTCGATTGGCTCCTGGCATTCCGTCCTCATTTTCTTCGCCGCGTCTCGGGCAATATTTTTTTTCTCGTAAAATGTTTTCCTGCTTTCTACAATATTGCGCCAGTTTCAAAGGGGAGGAGTCGTCGAGGATAAAATCGCTTTCACATTGAGTGAGCACACTAATGATTGAGTTCCGTGCGGTGCGGCCGACCGGCGTGGCGGTGGCGTGGCTGCGACGTGGCGGCGGCGTCTCGCACGGGGACAGTGCACGTCCGTTCACCCCACCGGCCCTTTGATCAATGTCCTCCACTGTTTAATGGATTTAAAAGCATTTCATTGTTACGGATTTTGAAATGCAGGGACATGATTTAAGTTGGCTAAATTCAAATACATATAACTACAGTAAGCGTATTTTCGAGTTAGTGGAATTGGTAGTGTCGTTACCCGCAGGATATCAAATATGGAATAACTTTGGACCGTTGAAAACTTATAAACCTACAACTAAACTGGTACGTCAATAAAGCTGCGGCTAAATTAATACAGCTGTTTAATGTTCAAAGTACGGCGGTGGCTGTGACTGGTCGTAATATAAAGCTCTACGGGTTAGTTGGAATTTGGGAAGTCACGTCTATTCCCTGTGGTGTGTGCCAACTCGCCGATGGCCATTACGAGTTTTGGATAGATAATTCCGGTGAACATTTGACATAAGCATTTTGGACCTCTCAAACGGAAAGTCCACAAAGCTCTAACAACGTTAAGAGGAATTATTCATCAAAGAACATTAACGTTCGTTTAGCATAAAATATTAATAAGCAGAAATGCTCCTTTTGGAATTCCGGATAATTTATTTTGTAGGTAGTCGAAAATTTAAATGATTTAGAAGGATTTTAATAATTAATATTATTAACAACAATCAAAGGTACCTACTGTAACCTCGTTCACGTTGGTACCTCTAAGTGGTGCACAAGATTTAATAAATACTCTAAATATAGTGCACAATGTTATGCATGATGTTTTCAAATGCTCAGACAATTGAAAGTTAGTAGATAGATAATAATGATCCCTCTATAATCGACACAGAACGTATCAGTTATGCATTGTAATATCCAGTATAAAGCTCCATCGATTCATTCCAATTTTCTATTAAGAACGAGCGTTTTATATGCGGCCAGACAAAACCTCTTCAATGACACCCATTAATATTCAAAAGCTCTCGTGGCGCCATCTATCAACACCTTTTTATATGAAGCAATCAATTCGCATATCGAGAGTCGTCCAATTACCAAGCAATCTCGAAACGATCTATTAATTACTTGGTGAACTGCGCGCGATTCATTTGTAGGCACTTGTAAGTTGTATGTTCTACAAAATGAATAACTTCACATAGTTCATTGTTCCAATAAACTTATAATTACGTAAGTTTGTCATTATATAAGGAATTGTTCCATCTTTCATCAATCACTCAGCAATTCATTGGCAGAGTGCCTCATCTCCCTGTTCAAATATTTGGGGATTGAATCGAGAACAAAAATGCGATGGAATACATAATTTTGCTGATTACTAACCCACTGCTAGTGCTTCAGACTGCTGAAACGGCTGCAAAAATTGGCAAGCTACAAAGTCGTGTCTTATCGTTGCCGTTGCCGTAATACTGGCTGCAAATACAGGAGATAGGAGAATATGTAATGAATGCATATAATTTGCAATGTATTTTATACTTTTTTTAACAGATGCTATTGCAAAAAATGTGATTCCACAATACTTTTTGTCATCCTCTTCAGCCAGAACTGGTTTAAAAAACAAACGAACTCAATTCCCGTAATTCGAATTTTAAAATGTCGATGCAGATTGCACGAAGCAACTTGATAGTCACGCGCAAGCTCTCGAGTGGAGAGGTCGCGCCGACTCACGCCTCTGCCTCGGAGCTGGCGTTTAGAGGCTCGCCACCGACGTGAGCAGCAATTTACTGGAAGAGCTGCCAAACTGCAGACTGCACTCCAAATTTCATTTTAATAACATGGAAATATTTGTGAGTTGACACAGTCCTCGACAAATTGGCATTTGCTACGTGTTTACTATGTTACAGTAAAGTTCATTTAATCAAATTGAGCCTTTTTAAGTTGTGTCAAGCGGTTTCAGCATAGCCTGGACACTAAAGAAAGTTCCTTAGTATCTTAGAAGTAAGTATACAGTCCTTAGAATAATCAGGATCTAACTAACATTTAACAAGCTGAAAACCTCTGCTGAAAAAGCTTCGTAGAAGTTTCCGACTCTAGTCCCTTCATCACAACATCAATGGTTGAGTTGATATCACGTATACTTAACATATAAAGCTGTAAAAACTCTACCACTATTCCAATAGACTGTCCACACAGTCCTATCCAAATATCACAAAACCTCCACTATATAACACGGGAGTTACTACTTGTTTCCTCTTTTGTTTCGCCGTAGTAAACCCGAAAATAATATGACTATGTGTGGAAAAATAACTAGTGGTTTTATATTATGGCAAAGTTATGTAATTCCTTGTTCTGTAGTGGGTAGCGGCGACGCGCGGTAATTGGATTTAGTCTGGACTACGGAGTGAGGATTACGAGTTTAAGGGCCATACTAATGATACAATTTTCAACTAGCTAGCGAAACTTATTAAGTGAATAGTCGCTTTATTTGATCGTACGTGCAATCAAGGAGGTTTGTTGAACTTCGTTTGAATCTACAAGGTTAAATGTTATGTTTCTGAAAAAAATGTTTTTTCAGTAAGTATATACAGAAACAAAGGGTAAACTGTTTTTAAAAGGTAGTCTGAAAACTTGTGAATCTTAATAAAGGTTCCATTATTCATTCAACGAACGTAGAAGAAAATAACTTGATTCTTTTTCATTTTTTATAATTCTATTCAATAGGTCTATTATTATAATTTTTAAATGAGTACAGAGATGAGGGCGACGATGAAACGAGCTGACCCATAAGAAGCCTATCAAGTCTTATATAGAGCGACTTATATAGATTGGGGTCGTATGAACTTGAGAACGCACAGGCAAGGAATTGCATTCCTTGGCTGTACGCATAATAAAAAAAATAGCAGCAAAGCCCTTCGTACGATGCAAAGAAGATTCAAAGAAGTAAAACAGTTACAAGCCAGGTAGAACGAGGACCTGGTTTCAGGATAGAATGAGAGATAGACAACCAAGCATGAGTAAAAGAAATATTACTACAGTTTGTAAAAATATTCAACAAAAAGGATTCATGTTGCATCTGGTTGACAGCGCAAAAATGATGGATTTTACGAGTGAATTTTTTGACCTCACTTTCCGAAATACAAACATAGGAACATACCGCGACCGCGGCCTTTAATCTTCCTTGCATGTTGTTGTGGTAGGGAAGAAAGTTTGTTCGGACATTATCATTCTTTTATATTGCGTATCTGTTTGCCCCGTTATACGAGTTTGTTTAGGTCCAGCGATTGATTTATGACAATATTTGGTGGATGTCTTGAAACATGATATTATATAGACTATGGACAGTGTAAAAAATGTTGCTATACAGTTAGTCCATTTTTTGGTACAACCTATAGCTCTCTCTGTGATCTCGCTGTGATAGAGTATTTTTGGTTTTCCAATATTTAATAGGACTAAGAAACAAAATCGATGACTCTGGATTCCATAGTACCATTTACATGCCTCTTTGAGTAAAGCATGCTGCTTGATACATCGTTGTGGAAATAGTAACTTACGAGAATGTAATCTAGGTAACTAAGAGACGCATCTAATTAAAACTTTCAGTATTTTTTCTTTCAGTGTGCTATGAGAGCTTGAACTTGAGAAGGAAGTCGCGAGAACTTATGTGAGGACTTGAGGAGTGATGCGGGTCGACGGGCCGGAGGGGGGAGGGGCTGTTATCTCTGAAGTTCCCTCATTAACTTATACGTCAACATGACTGCGTAAATACTCCTCATAAGCCAACGACCCTCGCAGTCGTGCCAGATTATTAAGAAATAAACATACATAGTTCTAGAATTGTAAATTCGTACAAAGTTTAAAAGATATTTTTATTTCACTCAAAGAATCCACAGCTGTATTTTCGTAGAACTTACAAAACACATGGAAATAAAGTTTAGATTTTAGAGCTAAAACAAAATCGACGTCCAATCTTGGATATCGGTAGCGAACTGAAGTTTTCCAACAAAAACTTATGTTCGAGCTAAACTCAGCTCACAGTTGAAAAAGTCTCGACAGTAAAAGAGCAAAGCTATAAACAAATATGACTGGCGGTATAACACCGGGCTCTGAAGTCGAACTCGGGCTTAACTTGTCTCTGGGAGGTTTTAGTAGTTCTCTGCTCCGATTTCCTCTAACTCGGTTAGACGTTAAACCTCTCATGTTAAATGTCTCGATAAGTATGTTGACGTTCTTTTATAACTGTATTTATGTGTCAAAGAAAAAACGGAGGTTTCTGGAATTATCTCTACCAAATATTCTGATGGACTGTTTTTCAGAACAGATACATCATCAAATAGTAGAAAATGAAATAATTAGCAATGTTTGATGAAATTGGCTTATGCGTAATACAACATAACGTATAACATTCGTACAGCTGACAACAGCTAGCAACATTCGTGCAGCCTAATCTCAGGGAGTGTCGTAAATGCCGTAATCCACCACGCTAGACCCGATGCGGGTTGGTAGATGTCACACGTCTGATAATTTTTGGTTTTACGATATGGTGGAGGAAACCCTTACGATGTTATCCTTCACCGTTTTGAGAGCAACAAGCCTAGTTGGACACAAACCCATGAACGCAGGTATTGGTTACCACTGGGCCGCCATTGCTCTGCTGAAATTGGCTTTAAACTTGCAATTTAGTTGGAAATCATGTATATTGACAGATTGTGTGTGTACACCCGCGGACGCCGGTTCCGTGTCGAAATTTAATTAACCTGCCCGTCGCTACAAACACGGGCAACACGGCAGATGATGGCGACCGCAACTCACTCCATAGCCTTTCATTAGTGACTCGCGTTTCTACGTGTTTCACTAATAAACCTAGTGAAACTAGTGCGGATTACTGCAGTCATTTAAGTGTCAAACTTAATTAATTTTGTTGAGGATGTTTGCTGCAGAACTCAGTTCCTGGTACAAAACATTTAACGTATGTCAAATGATAGCATTGCCTCTGCCTAGCCTTTTCCCAAATATGTTTTAAAGTTGCGATGCGATTATATATATATATATATAGACAAGGATGCGATTGAATACCAGTGTTTTACATGGAGCGACTACGTATCTGACCTCTACAAACGTGATGTGGTGTCACGTTAGTCCTGGCCCCTTGATAAAACTGATTGTCAGACGTTCTGGAAACTGATTGCCTGTAACGACTGTCAAACATCAAGAAATGACAGCTAACAGCTGGGACCGGGACTTAACGTGTTTCCCGAGACGCCTGAATCCAACTTTGTCTAGGTTGGATTCAGAGGATGGATATGACATGAGCACAACTTAACTCAAAGATCGACAATGAAGCTAGTTTCAGAGGCCGAGACTACGACCCATACGGTTGTTATTATTTAGTTACGAGCTCCGCACATTCATCACAGCACATTTCCAACGTAAGTTAAAGATAAGTAAAATAAGAGTTATCTGAAAATTGGCATCATGTTTTGCTTGTTCATGAACCTGTACTCTTATTACCTACTAGCAACCCGTATTCCACAATTCGTTGTTATTATTAGTCCACAGGAGTGAACCTGATCGACGAAACCAGAGATAAAATACAAGATTTTATAACTCTCTGGTTTCAGAATCAGTAAAAACTTTCCTATTTTCCGCACCTACAGTATGACAAGACACATGGCAACAATCTCCTATACAATAGTAACAGATTGCTAGGCGAGCACTTAGCTACAAGTGACATTAACCGGCCGGCTTCCCTCCATTAACTCTAACAATCTACATTGCATGTTAAACAGTGCCACGTAGATACGTACCTAACCTATTTACACAGTAAACAACGTTCAGGTAATGCAGGTAAGGAACAGAATGGCATAATTAATGAATAGAGAAAGAGACAAATTGAAATTAAGGTTATTGAAAATGGGTCAACATAACATAAAATTACGTATGTAATCCCAAGGAATAGGGGTAGGCAAAGGTGGACGCATTAATACATCCATATTTCGCCACGAATGAACAAGTTACATGTAATAAGGGGTGAGTCTATTGCTATCAACTGGGTACAAATCCAGACTCTGCCTGCCACTGAGAAATTCCTGATGGAAAATCCCAATAACACTTTGCCCGACCCGGGAATCGAAAACCAGGACCTCATGGTCAGCAGTTGCGCTTGGAATCACTACACCAACGATGCGGTCAAATATGAATAACGTTTCCAAAAATGTCGGCTAACAGCTGTGGCTTCCAACAACACAAACCAATGTCTATAACGCATGTTTTATTTGGCAAACGCCGATATTTGCGCGGAGGCCCGCAGCCATCCACGGGTAGCGGTAGAAACTGCCAATTTGCAGTTTGATGACACGACAAAGGGTCGGAACGCGCGTGTGGTCCCTAACTCCGAACTGGATGCGATACGTATACCGGTGTAACTCAATTCCATGGCCGAGTCCAATTTGCCAACAAAGATCTTTGGACACTATTGCTTTTTAGACTTAAGCATCGGATTTTTAGCTTTGAGTTGAGTTGAGTGCTTACACCGCGTACCGATTGTTCTTTCTATTCTTTTTCGGCGATACATTCCTCAAAATGCTGATACTGGAGGTCAAACATGCTCGAAGCACTGCAAATTAATCGTTTGTTGTACTGAAATTTAAATGAGTTGTAAATCTTTATTGTCTTGGTTGTTGCAGTATTATATCATATACAGCAGAGTAACATGCCTGTTTTACTCTGTAAGGTATTTATGTGTGAGCCAGAATTGCCTAAAAATAGATAAATGTTAAGTATGTTATTGTTAAGTTACACCATAGTTGGCAGTTCTACATTGATAGACAATAAGCTCACAAGAGACAATTACCAAAATGTGTCAAATGGTGCCTTTTCGCGGCCATTATTATCGAAAGCAAAGCAAAAGATTGAAAAGAAGAAGAGGCAAAGCTGCAAAGATTGATTGGGTAATTATTATGTTGGCTCCATCTGAACTCTAAGTAGCAGAACAAGGTGGTGAAAGAAAACATGACCTTGATTGTACTGAAGAATAAAACAATAGTATCCGTTTATTATAAAGCTTTTGCAGGAACCAGGAATCGAACCTGTTTTTTTACCAAAAATAACAACCTGTATTGCACTAACCAACGTGATTATTACTGTTAACAACTTAACTGTTCGTTTTTAATTATTTAATTTTATCCACATACAACAATTTCCATCGATTTTGTGATTTAGAAGGAATTATAGTGAATAATGTTATTTAGAGAGAACAGTTTCCACGATCCGTGCCCAATGCATAAATTATGCAATTGCTTTGTGCATAATTAGTGAACACATCAATGGTATTAGTGTTTACGGGTAACCGGTTCATAAACAACACACAATTTACGGAACAAATACTAACTCTAATAAGCTTTATTGCAGCTGAACAGTTTAATACGACTTTTGAACATACATAAAACATGTAATTCTGTGCTGTTCTCCCGCTGCTAACAATTTCCGCTAGTTCTTTGCCGCCAACATATGAGGAAATTAAAGCTCGCCAGACGTTCGCCGGCCAGACAATTGTGTTACAGAACGTTGATTCGACCAACAAATCAATTTTATACAACCGAGACTTTTAATTGGACGATAAAGCGAATAAATTGGAAGAAATAATTTCGTTTGCGGTTGATCGGGTGAATTTCTTGTTGCTAGGCAACGGGGGCGACAACACGGAGCGCTGGAGGCACGTCGCGGCGTAGGGTGATGTGGCTTATCAGATAATTGACTGCAACTAGTGGTGACGCGAGAGGACTGCACGGAAATACTCCCCCGTGGAGGAGCGATCTTATTTGTGTCACGTACCGAATTGATGATCACTCGATATGTAAATTGACTTAGTTCCGGAATAACAAGGTTATGTATGTTAAGTACTACAGGATAACACATCAAAGTAACTTTACCTACCATAGTTTACTGCTATATCAATAGAGTCAATAAATATTACTTTGAGAGGCACCAATATATTTCCAAGACTAGATACAGAATACAAAGATTTGATTATGTTTCGTTGATAATAAAAGCTACAAGAAATCCACATGTTCCTTTCAGATACGCAAGATAATCTCGTGAAATATGACACGATATAATACAAGGGTTAATAAATCACGAGGATCTTGGCATTCATATGTACCTAAGTAAAAAAACTTGGCGAAGTTCACATAAAGGAGATTCCGTACTGATCTGTTTGTATGTATATAGTGCGCAGTTGTCGAGCCTACCCTGCCATCACCATATATTCTGACTTGTAGCCTTTATAGTCTATATTTTTTCCGCAGTTTGCTAGGCGGTGTTATTGTGGTAAATCAGAATATTTACTTTCATGATATTTTTATGAGAAACTATTTAGGTTTTGGGTGGAAGCCTAACCTTTATTTATTGCACACATTATCGTGTCTAATGTAAGCTTAAATAAAAAATTGCTACGAAGCCGTCAAAGTAGGTGGCTACATATTTTTTCATGTAACACTTATTTCCAAAAAAAATTGTTTGTATATTTGTAAAAGGTCTCTAGATACACTTTACACAAAAATACAAACTTTTTCTAAAAGCTTCACTCTTTTTGAATAGCGACCTACGTTTTATGCAAATCAAAACAGGTTTGCTGTGTGAACCTCAATGTGAGTAATTCCGCGGGGAACAGCTAGTTACGAAAAACCCATATGAATGCGTACAACACGAAAATTCCGCAGTGTATCGTGGATAACTGCAAATTGGGAAGCACGTAGCTGTATTACCTACCCAATCAAACACCAGGGGTGTAAGCTCGTAACAAAATCAGCATATCAGAGATATTATAATGACAGCACAAAGCTATGTAAAGCAAGCGAGTTCCCAACTAATATCGGTTCATCATGCATGCGCGAACTTCAGTCATTGCAATGTGTATGGATGGGGAACTAGCAGATCTCACGTTAACTATATAATGTGTCTTCAGATGAGTTGTTTGAGCTCTATAATTCTGTGATCTGGATTATTCTAGATAATATAGGGCTGAGAAAATTGGAAAATGTAGTGAAATAACAATAAAAGCTCATCCTTCATTGCCTTGTTCATTGCCTTGGCTTGTGGCGTTATGTGGTTATGTTAAAAAACCCGACTACGACAAAAAAAACGACGCTGAAAAAGTATGTTCAGGATAGAACAAAAAGAAAAGCCGTGGTCACACAGTATTAAAGTGTTTAGGTTGTTACCTATAACGTGTGACTACGGCTTTTCTTTTTGTTCCATCCTGAAAATCTTGTTTCATACGTTTTCAGCGTCATTTTTTTTTGTCGTAGTCGGGTTTTAGTTTTTTACTTTTTTTTATTTCAACAATTTTGGTGTTAAATATTTTTTTTTTACTCTTGACTTTTTGTACGCTAGAGGGCGTGATTTTTAATTTGAGCAATATTTCGGAAATGTACAAGCGAGGCCCTTTCAAATGATACCAAACACGGCGTATTTATCTCTATTTTTATTTTTTAAGCCTTACTTTTTGTCCGCTAGAGGGCGCCAAATCGCTTTTTGTGACACGTCACGTAGTCTATGTTCAGCGGAAAATTAAGACGGTTCTAACGATACCTCATATGTCGAGTTCCGATAATTAGATTAGAAGCTATGAGGGAACAGATGAAGATACTCACATCCATACATACATAGCCAGTCAAAATCATAACCCTCCTTTGGCTTTGCCGTAGTCGGGTAAAAATGATTCATATTATAATTTATTATCAGACTGGTATCGCGCGTCAAGTAATCACCATAATTATCCGAATACTCCTCTCTTTGAATTCTAATAAAAGATAAAAAAATGCTATATTTAAGGTTGAACAGATTTGGCGCCATTGTGAAAATGTAACCTTATAAAAGCTTTGAATATTTTACGAATGTATAAAATGGTACTGTTTCGTTGTTTAGAGAAACGTTTTATATGAATAAAAAAAAAAGGAATTGAAATAAATGTCAGGTGTTTGCGAGCTTAAATCGCGCCAAGTGGCGACAGGTGCCGATACGTACGTGTCCATGTAACTTCGCCGTTATTGTCACAGAAAAAACTATTTTTCACAACAATCATTGTAAAAAACTTTTTTACAAAAAATAAAACCGACTTCGACAAAAATAAAACACAAAAAAAGTGAAAAATAAAAATCAGCTTCTGAAGTCGGTGACTTTTGTTTGTTTGATTTCATGTTTTTGCCACCGACTTCAGAAGCTGATTTTTATTTTTCACTTTTTTTGTGTTTTATTTTTGTCGAAGTCGGTTTTATTTTTTGTAAAAAAGTTTTTATTTTTCACTTTTTAGTGATTCACATGTGCTTACCCCTTCACAACGTACCGGCGTGATGTTATGTTATGAACTGGTGTAAACAATAGACAGACATGAGATTTCAGCAATCCCAGTCCATTTGCTATCATATAATGAGGAGTTCCGTTGTCTATCTCCGAAGTTCTTCATCAGATGTTCACCAAATAGTTTTTATAACCTTTGTAGTGAGTACAGGCGTGATATTATGTTGTGTGATGGCGTAAACAATGCTTAGATATGCTATAGCAACAATCGCGGTTAATCTGCTGTTATTTATTGAAGAGTTCCCCCGATTTCTACAAGATCCCATCATCAGATATTGAAATGGTGACAATGGGACCACACGGGAAGCACCAGCTTTCAAATGAAAAAAGAATCATGAAAATCAGTTCACCCAGTCGAAAGTTATGAGTGAACAAACATAAAAAAAAAAAAAAAAAAAAAAAAAAAATACAGTCGAATTGATAACCTCCTCCTTTTTTTGAAGTCGGTTAAAAATAAATGCACCATCGCCTGCATGCATACATATTTATAATATTGAATTCGTTTCAAATTTTATTCAGTTTTTCACGCACATTGAAGAAAAGAAATAGGTACAATCCATTTCAGTTTTGGAAGCGTAAAATAAGCTATAGAAAATAGAACCAAAATCAGGCCACAGACCTTTTCTCCTAGTCACAACAGGACGATAAATAGGGAAACGCCTATTCCAGATAGATTTTATGAAAGTTCCATAACATCCCGAGAAAAAGGCGAAAATATATCGTAGAGGCACAAAAACCAGCTATAACTCATCGTACATCAGTTCGTTCCTGCAGGGCCGGAGTGGCGGAGCTCCGGTAGCCCCGGGCACACGACGTAATGCACAAAGGGCGCTAAGTGGTAGCGCGGTTCATCGATGAAACAAAGAGAAATATTACCCGGGAAAAATTGAGATATTCTCGCACAAAGCGGAGTGGCTCGTAAGCTGTAAATGATTTTGTTTACGATTGTACTGCTCATGTTGGAAGCTACTCCCGTTCGTTAGAAGATGGCGGAAGATTTTTCTTTTCTTTTTTATCGTAGCGTGTTAATGTTACTTTCTTCAACTGATGAACGTAAGTAAGCATTGCCTATACTTAGCGAAAATGCCGACTTTCGTTGCTTTGTTTTTTTTGGCAATGAATTTTACCCCGTTCGCTTTTAGTTTGGTTCCATGACCTATACATGGGCCATGAGATTGTATTGTATTATTATTTATTAGCCGTTGTACTGAGAGAATTTAATATGTTTAGCGTAGTTGACAATAACTGTGAGTTCTGAGGCCGATCGATGTTTTAATCGGCTTTAGTCAATCTTTAAAATAAATTATGCAAATTATTGTCTGTGAAACGGGTATATTTTGTTTAAAAATCGACGAATTTACGTTACGTTTACACCATTACGTTCGTGTTTGGGTGTCCAGTTCTCTCTGAATTTATTTTAATATATGATTTTATAGCTTGCTCCGTGCAACAATACCCAATTAACCTACATATTCTGCGCATCACAACCACAACAACAGTGACAATCCAATCCCAGCAGCCAAACAGTCAACCACTAATTGTAAGAGCAGGCAATCAACCAATCAATATATACAACATAAATGATTGTACGCCGAACTAACAGCCGACGATTACCGAAGGCATAAAGTGAATGCTTCGGGACGGGCTGGATTTAATAGCTGAGTATAATTCAATTATTCCGGCCTGCCGGCCTGTGAAACTATATTCCTTTTGCGTCGGGAACTGCACGCGGAAATGACAACCCTATTAACTGCGATACAGGCGATACAGGTTGATGAAACAACTAGTTATGGGTTCTTTGAGTACCTTGTGTGTCATTGGATACATGTGCGTATTGTATGGAATTATCACGATGTTTTCTTCGGTAAAAGAGAAAACATCGTGAGGAAACCAGTATGTCTGAGAGTTCTTTTCGATGGCATGTAAAGCCAAGTCAGAGGCCCTGGGGCGGCTGAAAACCCTGATACCAGTTTGGGCGTTAACCACACGATAAAGAAAAAATAAGTACAAGAAACAAGATATTTAAGACACATTGAAGTAATTATATAATTAGTTTACTATCTATAAGATATCATGTTGACGTTTATTTAGTAACTTTTATCATTTACATATATTTCAGTCAATTTGTTCGAGCTAGTTATATCTATTGTAGATTTTATGTATTGTGATCAGTAGAACCACATTGTCAAAAATAACGTAAAACACCCGCCTTAAAAAAAACCCAAGAATGTCCGTCGGGAGCTGAACATTGCAAAACTAGTTCATTTAATGGCAGCCCCCGACGGACATTCTTGGGTTTTTTTAAGGCGGGTGTTTTACGTTATTTTATCCTTTTTTCAATTAATTTTTAACCGTCTTGGGTTTTTTCAAAATTTTTAATTTTGCTTTTTATTTTAAACATTTTACTTTTATTTTTATTTTTTTATCTAAGAACATGTACCAGTCAAATCCAAACCCATCACAGAAAACTGCATCAAAATCGAACTAGTACTTTTGGAGAAAAATGGCAACTTTGATTTGCACAAGTTCACTGCAGAGCCCCCTAGTGAGTTGTCCCCGTAACACCTATCTAAGAACATGCACCAATCAAACCCAAACCCATAACTGAAAACTGCATTAGTAATTTTGGAGAAAAATGGCAACATGTATTTGCACAAACACACAAACAACCTCTCACCCCAAACGCGTATATAGTGTCTCCGTTCCGTCGTGGGTAAAGAAAACCACCCAATATTTATTTTCTTGCTGAAAAAAGCAAAAATGCTCACACAAAACCCCCATTGTCAAACGAGATATTTAAACACTACGTTCGAAAACCACGCACGTATAACAATATCATAATAGCGGTCATCAAAATAAAATTGGGAACAAATGAGTGTCACGCAGGGCGATACGTGTGCGCCTCCTATGAGCGGGCGTCGCCGGGGTGCGAGACAAATAGCGCTCATTCCAAGATATTGTCCGTAATGTATCGCAAAACGACCAAAACATGTTTATTGAGATTCCACGCAGAAATCGGGGAGATGACGCAGCGTTTACGAAATCGCTTTCTATATTTTATTTACTATTCACTTATACTCTCTCTACATGTCTAT
This sequence comes from Diarsia dahlii, assembly GCA_949775195.1. NCBI lineage: Eukaryota > Metazoa > Arthropoda > Insecta > Lepidoptera > Noctuidae > Diarsia > Diarsia dahlii. Next base: position 11,726,571 of record OX459211.1, on the reverse strand, counting down.
TGTTGATATATATTTTTGTATTTCCACTTTATTTCGTGTCCTTGATTCAGCTAAAATATTGTGTTACGTAAGTCAGTCGTGTGTTAACGGGACGCGACGGGTTGTCGGCTGTTTCCTCAAAAGAGAATAAAACACTTCATTGGATAATGTAGATGAATCTGACTGAATCTTGATTCGGATCTCTTTAGAATGTTTCTTACATTTCTTACAAGAGATTTCAGAGAACTGGGTAACTGTACTGAAACAACAAAACTTATGTAAAACAAAGTACTTATTTTAACTATTAATTTCTTGGTTCTTATTAATATTACTACAAAATTACTTGTAGACGTAATAAAACTTTCCTTGTTAACAGTAATGATATTGATACCGGATACGTTAATTAGAGAAGGAAGACATACCAACAAACATCTAAATTTTGAACCGGAGCAGTAATTGCACCCTCCGTATATTTTCGCGCCATCATAACCGCTTAAAAAGATAAACACGAGTGGAGGGTGGCTCGTGGCGGTATTCGCTACATCAGCGAACAATCAGTCTCGTTAGGTCCCAGTCGGGCGCCAATTACAGATCGGTATTGGTCTGATTGCACGGAAAATAACAGCTCGGGAAACAAGATTTATAAAGCGAATGTATCCATCAACTGTGCCTCCAATATTGGGGTTATTTCAAACAATGTAGCCCATAAAAATTTGAATTATGTACTTTGCGGATTTTGGGGCAAAATAAAAAAAAGTTTTGCAATCCCCATGTGAAGTTTGTAAAGTGAACATAATGGTACTTTTTTGATGCTTTGTATGCAGGGGAGGAGTTTTTAACTTTATTTAAATGTTCCGTAAATACTCCGTATATGACAGTCTTCCTCTTGAATCCTCAGAAAACTTTTCTTTTTGTTGGATTTGTAGAAATGATTTGGATGGTATTTTCAGCCCTTTACAGCGCTCAGTCACGACCAGACTACAATGGCTATTCAATTTACTGTCTTGAACAGTGAAGCACTCGTAATGCAGGGAATAACATAGAACTGAAATAGAAAACTGAGACAAAAATACATATAACTACGTACCTAAAATATATTTTTAAATAGAACGACCCAAGCCAATTACATTATTTAAACATATGCTTCATTTAACACAGTTATATACTGTATACTTATTACGCTGATTATGCTTATATGCACTCCTCGTGGTCAAATAATATTTTTTTACGCTGTGAATAATATAAATAATCAACGGCTTCATTGGATAATCGCAAACGAAATTAATTCACAACAAATGAACAAATGATATGGAAATGAGACGCAATCATTTTTCAGCTTCATACAGCCCCATGTGAATTCATGTGCTCTGTGCATCTCGTAGAGGGGAAAATATTATTTAAATACTTGATAATAAAACTCAAGCTTTCAGACAAAATTAAAATTAAGTTATTATAAAAAATTACTGCTTCGTTGATATAGTGATCGCAATCTACTGATCTTGAGGTCCTGACCGATTCCGCGGTCGGCTATTTGTTATTGAGTTTGGAATTTCAGAGTAGCAGCCAAGGAGCCTGGATTTGTAAATAGGCTCTCCCCTTATTACATGGTAGGTACCTACTTATACATAATAAGCAAACTGTGGGTGTAGGTACTATTACGGGGATTGCCGGACGTTATCTTATATTATTCATTCAAATTAGGGGGGCATTGTAGCTCTTGAACATCAAAATAATATAGACAGTCTCCTAAAATGTCCGTTCTTTCTACACTTCCTAGTATTTTAGCTGGAGAAAAGAAAGTGACATAATATACTTCCCAGCAACAGCCTGCCATCAAACATAATATCATAACAACATAACGCCTGTAATCATCGAAGGGTTAGTCAGAGATGCACCCACATTCCTCCAGTTCAAAATAAGAACAATAGCTAACAGTCCCCATTTTTGTGTTATTCCTCATAATCCGATCGTCCAGTCGCACAAACGATATGGAAATGAAACGCAACCATTTTTCGGCTTCATCCGTCAACCGGAGCGTTTACAGAGTTCGCTGTACCCCACGGAGGTGTAACGACTAATGTCCAATTTACAATTCATGCGTGTCCGTAATGTGATTTATCCGACCCTTTGTGACTGGACCCGACACCCGACAGCCGACACCCGACACAACCCGCATGGATACGTTGCCCTCAACAAAGTATGCTAAATTCATCCGGTATCATCCACTTCGGTGAAGAAACCGGACATTTTTGGCTGTTCAGAACTTTGGTAATTGAAGATACCGTGAATTCGTCTGACAGTTTTAAGGTTACTTAATTAAGTATTATTTCAATACTTAATTAAGTAACCTTCGATCTGTTTTGAGGTAATTTTGAATGAAGGTATACAAACGTTGCTTGTTGAAAGCGTAAGCGACTGCTGAGCATGAGGTCCTGGGTTCGATTCCCGAGTTGGGCAAAGTGTTATTGTGTGTTTTTATTCCATCAGGAATTTCATAGTAGCAGCCATGGAGTCTGGATTTATGTCCGGTTGATGGCAATAGGGTCGCCCCCTATCAGTTATCACATAGGACTTAAACATAACTGGTGGAATGTGGGTGCACAATTAGGTACAGCTCTGCCTATCCCTTCGGGGATTACAAGCGTGATGTCATGTTATAATATGAAAGCGTAAGCTCACCAATTAGTGTGGTCACTAAAAACTATTTAGTTTTACCCTCGGAAAATAATTTCAGCACAGTTTTAAACCTTTTCGCCCGTTCGCTTAAAAACATTTAAAAAAACTCACCAGTTTAAATTCGTTTTACTTTTATTTTCCTCTTAAAAATGGTGTAGTCAATAGTGAATTCCGGTGAGCGGTGTGAACATGGTAGTCGTTGTACAGTCAGGACCACCAATATGTCTACGTACTCTTTTTATGTCTAATAGTATAGAAGAACCTATTTCGTAATAATCATCATCATTATTTTCCATTATAAAAATTAATTTTGGGTCGGCGGCGTTTCTTCTATACTTCTCTGTTTCTCGTCATCTCATGGGACACCTTTTTTTTTTTTGTGGATGGAAAATCATCAAATGACCCCCCCCCCCCGCTCTTGGGCAGAGCGAAGGGGAGTGTCAGACTTCTACTGACTAAAATCCGAACCCATGTTCCTTCTTAGCCCTTGCGCCGAGGCCACGTCATCTAGTACAAAAATCCGCGGCCCCGACGATGGGACACCTCATTTCTAGACATATCATTCTTAACACAGTCCATCCATCGTTTCTTTGGTCTTCCTCTACTCTTAGGGCGCCTTCAAATTAGCCGCAAAGAGCCGCGCGGTGGCAGCGCGGCTGCAGCGCTGCCGCCGCGCTGCTTTGTTAATCCATATAAAAATCGCGGATTTTAAACCGCACACCCGCAGCGCGGATGTAGCGCTGCAGTCGCGCGTGTTTTATTTATATGGATTAACAAAACAGCGCGGCTGCAGCGCTGCATCCGCGCTGCGATACTCAAAACGTGGTCCACACACCTTTTCAGTCACTGGATATTTCGGAATAATATGGGTTCTACATAAAAATGCTTTTTCTTAACATGACAAGACGGAATTGCCAATATCATCAATATACAGTAGCAGAAAGTTACTTTTAAATATTCCTAAATGCATATCGCTTGGTCGGCCTGGCCAAACAAGATATCAGGCCAAACTAGGCACACCTGTTATCGTCCACTTGTGCCTAGTTTGGCCTAATATCTGCTCATAGGGCTACCCGACTAAATGGTTAAAATAGAACTGTGACCAACTTACCCAAGTCGGTCGCAGTGTGATTGCTTTGTTGGGGTTAATGTTTCCTAATCCCCGACACGATAACTGCAGGTTTATCGTAAAACATGGAATCGAATATCGGAACAACTTGGACAGACTAGTTTGGCCTAAGACAAACGGGTTTGGTTTAGGCCGGTAATAATACAAACTGGTTTTTATAAATAATATTTTTTTTTTTATAACGCACTTTCAGAATGAGACGGTTTCATGGTAAAATAAAGCCATAGGTACCATAAAAACGTCGCCGCTTCTTTAATATTCACCTTAAAGTGCGTACTTTTTAGTGAGCCTCTATGACCGTAACTCAATTTCTTAGATTTTTGAGTTAAGTCCACATCATTCTGAAGGTGCGATAATCTGGCAACTCAGCGTACATATTGATGCTCATGAGTGTACCTACCTACTAGCTACGTGGCACTGGCTACCGGTAGTTCCTGTTTAACGTGACAGCTGGCGGCCGCCATCGCCGCTCTCACGACTAAACACATCCCACTATTTTATTATGTACGTCGTACGTGCTTCCCCGCCGGTTTTATTTCTTTTACTAGTTTTGAGATTGTGTACCTTGACAAAATCGATCGACCGTTTGAAAGATAAAAAGAAAGAAAAAATTGTGTTTCTTTGGCACCGTAAATATTTCACGATTTTTTTATGTTATTTCAAAGAATTAAGAGAAATAATACGATTAAAAAAAAAGTAATAAAATCGATCAAAAAATGGTATATAAAACTTAGGAAGTTTTTAGTGGGGATTTACTATCCTTGTCGTGCGAAACGGCCATTTGTTTGTACTACCTATGGTTGGGTAGTACAAATTAATGGCCGTTTGTACGACCTAACTATTGGTGGTATGAGTTATGACGTCACATCTTCATAGCGATGTCTTTGTCTAGCAAGTCATTTTAATTCGGTTAAAACTAAGCCATTTTTAAAGATATTACACATTTTTTTTTACTTTTGCCTATCTTTTTATTTACTGTTTCCAGATCACTAGTAATAAAAAAATAGTCAAGTACCCAATTGTACCCGGCCTGCGTGGCAATCCACGCATTGCCCCTACTAACCATGCATTGTTTTAGTGGTCTCAAACCATCTTCGCATTATTGCCTTTCAAATGAATTTTTGTGTTATAAACAGATATTCTACTATAAGCATGTGTCCTCCCAGATCGATAAAAAATGCAGACGACACTGTTAACCTTGCTGTTATACAAGAAAACATTGTGTAGGTGTGCCCTTTCTTTTCCAGGTATGTACACTAGTAATAATACCCATCTAAGATCTTCACTAGAATTTTCCTCCCACGAAGGACCATAACTATGATCCTTAAATAGAATTCTACAAAAGCTTATTTTCATGCGATACTCGTACAGACAGCGATATAGTGAATATAATGTTTTCATTACATTCTTCAGACGTTCAACGTTCCTAAATCGAGTTGAGTAAATGTTGTTACGCCTCGTTTCTCTAACTAAATAAGCATTCAGCTCTCGAAACGAAAACAGAACTTCGTAAAGAAATTTTTAGGTAAATATGACTTGGAGGAAATTGTAATACATATCAAAAGATAAAATCCAGATGGCTCAAGAATGCTTAGCAAAAATGAACAAAGTGCTCAAACTCGTCTGCAAAATATTGAATTCGTATTGAAATGATCTTTATGAATACTCAATTGCTTCAAATAATCAGAGAATTTATTATGCAGAATATATATGGAATGTCTATTGGCAGATTGTTTGAATCTATGCAGATATTGGCAATAACATTAAAATTCATGGTTGTGAAAACAGACATCGTCAATTCAAATGTTTGTTGGGGAACGTCAAAGTTGGATCGGTATTTTTGTGTGCTATTAATTTTATGAATGTTGGTATCGTACATCCATGGAGTATATAGCGGGAACATATACATTACATTGATTACTAATGCCATTACCGTAATGTTGGTAGCTCAGTGAGCGGAAACACATTGCTGCTGGGTGACTCTTGGAATTAAATGTCGAGCGTTGTGAGCGTACAGATACTCGTAGTGTAGTGAATACTGACAGTTTGTTTATGGCATTAGTTTGAACTAAGGTCCTAATAAAATGGGCTTAAAGTTGCAATTTTTAACATAAATGGTATAAATGATGTGTGTCTAGTAAACTTTCGAAGAACATTACGTACTATTTGAATGAGTCTCGTTGGACATAATTGACACGTACGATCTTCAATATTTTATTCTTAGTTATTGTACTTACATCCTTTCTTAATTGACATTTAGTTTCTTATTTTAACATTTTGTAATAAACAAAACATCGCAATATACTCCTAATTTTCAGAAAGAAAAACAAAGTAAAGAGGAAACCAATAATAAATGAATAAGCCATGTTTCAACAAGGTTATGGTAGTGGGGAAGAACAGTGTGGGCCAGTCCTGTGACCCGGCTTCCTTGTACGAAACGATAGGAATTCGATTTCGACCCTCGGGCCCACCGTCCTTCCTGAATGTAAAGCGAGGGTTCGTGTCCCACTAAGTCTATTTTTAAATTATAGTAAAATTGACAATGTTTTGCCTCCCATATCCGTTTGTTGGGGAAAAATGAAGGTACGATGTTCGATAGAAAATTATTCGAAAATTGAGTTTCAGTGACTACGTGGCTTTCGTGTGCTAGCCGTTATTTGAGTGTTGCCTATATTAAAGCCTTATAAGTGTATGCATTGGGAAAGGGGACCCTCATTACCTGTGTCTAACAACTTCTAACTCGTTGGGTCGCGCGGCCGGAAAATATAATATGAATGGATTATACGGTATTGTAAACCATTTTGGAAATGCTTCAATTTTGAACAAGAAAATTATCGTGACCATATTTTTTCCAGCTTTCAAACACAGAAGATAAACGAAAAATGGGATTTAGTGGGGATCTTTACGTATCTGTTACATTTCTACTAATTCTACTGTTGCCCTATATTTGTCCTGCTCAACCTTTAATATCAGTTACACGTGCCCGAACCACCCAGCCATCAACATGAATAAGAAATGAATTACTCATAGAAACAGTATCATCAAACCATCTATTAATTAACCAAACAAACATAATTATACGCCGTGAATACACGACAAACAAGCAACCAAACAGTCCCTGTAATTATAACGGGTTGATGAAGGCTACTTATAATTGTAACCAATAGCTCGCTAATATGACGTGAATTCATGCAAATGTGACGTAGACCACACATACTAATTGCGCGACGGTCGTCGATGATTGGCCCACACATGTAATTTACTCAAGCCGTTATACCGCTATACGTTACCCACTAATTCCCGGGTCTTGTACGGAGTAAATCTTATTTAATATCTTAGTTTAGCAATATGTACCTACTAGCTGTTGCCCGCGACTTCGTTCGCGAGGAATTTTGACGTGTATGTATGTGTGGGACTGCCTCTGGGATGTACTATGCCAAATCGAATGACAAATGCCAATCGAAGCGAATATATTCCCTTAAACTGGCCCTGTCATAAAATATGTTCCCACACATACATAATAATAAATATGTCTTAACTATATTTTACCTCTCTACCAATCTTTGGCTCCAAAAAGCCAAGGATTTCATTGACATACTTGCAAGAGCCCGTACTGCAGGTCGTCACAAAAAAAATTGTTCGCTAATAGTTATATCTTGCTAAATTTCAGGCCGGAAGTACAAAAATCAACTTACATAGAAACTCGCGAGAGCCTTTAGAACTCTCTAATCCGACCCTGGACCAAAATCTGTTCTTAGCAAACTTCTACTCACCATAAACTACGTCCCCGCCAAAATTCATGACTGTTGCGCAAAAAATGAAGGACTTTCAGACAAACTTGTGAGAGCCTTTAGACCTCCCTTAACTGGCCCTGTCGCAAAATCCGTTCATAGAAGACGTCTACTAACTAATACAAACTACGTCCCTGCCCAAAATCAAGACTGTTGCGCAAAAAATGAAGGACGTTCATACAAACTTGCGAGGGCTCATGACCACCCTAATCCGGCCCTGTCGCAAAACTATTTTATAACGGATGTCTACTGACTATAAACTACGTCTCTGCCAAAAATCAAGATTATAGCACAAAAAATGAAGGACATTCATACAAACTTGCGAGGGCTCATAGACCACCCTAATCCGGCCCTGTCGCAAAATTAATTCATAGCAGACGCCTACTGACTATAAACTACGTCTCTGCCAAAAATCTGGGTTATAGCACAAAACATGAAGGAGTTTCATACAAACTTGCGAGGGCCCTTAGACCACCCTAATCCGGCCCTGTCGCAAAATCCGTTCTTAGCGGACGTCTACTAACTATAAACTACCTCTCTGCCGAACATCAAGATTGTAGCACGAAAAATTAAGGACTTTCATACAAACTTGTGAGGGCCCTTAGACCACCCTAATCCGGCCCTGTCGCAAAATTAATTCATAGCCGACGCCCACTGACTATAAACTACGTCTCTGCCAAAAATCTAGATTGTAGCATAAAAAATGAAGGAGTTTCATACAAACTTGCGAGGGCCCTTAGACCACCCTAATCCGGCCCTGTCGCAAAATCCGTTCTTAGCGGACGTCTACTAACCATAAACTACCTCCCTGCCAAAAATCATCTTTGTACGTCCAGCGGTTTTTGAGATTTCGTGATGAGTCAGTGAGTGACCTTTCGCTTTTATAGATATAGACTAGTATTTGCGTGGCTGCGCGAGCTGCGCGCAGCTCGCGGGTCGTAAAGTGGGGGAAAGGGGGAGGTTTGAAAAATGATTTCGACTAACGCATTCAAACCGCAAAACGCAAAATCTGGGAAAATACCCTAAAAATGGGGAAAATTTTTGCGTAAGGTAACACTCGATAACAAAGTACACAATCGCTTCATACAACACCATCCGGTCGGGGGATGCCGGCTGTCCCATTTATCGTGTCGAAAATTAGGATTTTTTATCAGTTTCACAAGATGGCCGCCACACCGTCCGCCATCTTTTTTTTTCTGAAAAGTCATAATTTTCCTGAAATCTTAGGGATATAGGCCACCAACTGGTGTACTTGGTGTTGCCAACTTTTGAGTTTAGTATAACAAACTAATTCGCCAAATTCGGGTCTGACCCAAAAATTCAATCGCCAATGGCTCTCGGGGTTGCCAGCTGAAAGTGATGAAAATGGTCACATGTCATTCGAGGGGCCTCATTCTTGGTGTTTATGTAAAATTTCCATTCAAAATGTCGTTATTTCTACTTTTCATGTTTTCGGGGAAAATCTGGGAAATTTCCCTTAAAATGGGGAATTTTTTTGCACCAGGCCACACTCCTTGACGAATCACATAACCGGTCTATACAACACAATCCGGTCGGGGGATGCCAGCTGTCCCAATTATCGTGTCGAAAATTGGGATTTTTCGGCCTTTTTACAAGATGGCCGCCATGGAATCCGCCATCTTGTTTTTCTGAAAAGTCATAATTTTCCTGAAATCTCAGGGATATAGGCCACCAACTGGTGTACTTGGTGTTGCCAACTTTTGAGTTTGGTAGAACAAACTAATTCGCCAAAGTCGGGTCTGACCAAAAAATTCAAACGCCAATGGCTCTCGGGGTTGCCAGCTGAAAGTGATGAAAATGGTCAAATGTCATTTGGGGGACCCCAATGTTGTCAGCTGGTCAAAGTTTTCTTTCGAATTGTTGTTATTTCTACTTTTCATGTTTTCGGGGAAAATCTGGGAAATTTCCCTAAAAATGGGGAAAATTTTTGCACCAGGCCACACTCCTTGACGAATTACATAACCGGTCCATACAACACAATCCGGTCGGGGGATGCCAGCTGTCCCAATTATCGTGTCGAAAATTGGGATTTTTCAGCCTTTTTACAAGATGGCCGCCATGGAATCCGCCATCTTGTTTTTCTGAAAAGTCATAATTTTCCTGAAATGTCAAGAATATAGGCCACCGATTGGTGTACTTGGTGTTGCCAACTTTTGAGTTTGGTAGAACAAACTAATTCGCCAAAGTCAAAAAGTCCCAAAAATTAAAAAGTTCAATATTTTTTGGGGTTGCCAATAAAAACGAACCAAAATGGTCAAATGTCATTTGGGGGACCCCAATGTTGCCGGCTAGTCAAAGTCTCTATTTAAAATGTCATTATTTCTACTTTTCATGTTTTTGGGGAAAATCTGGGAAAACACCCTAAAAATGGGGAAAATTTTTGCACCAGGCAACACTCGTCAACAAAACAGACAACCGCTTGGTACAACTTGAATCAGTCTGATGTTGCCAACTACCCAAAAAATGGATTTGAAAAAAATCGAAATTTCCAACTTTTTACAAAATGGCCGCCGCAGCGTCCTCCATCTTGAATTTTCACAATGTCATAATTTTTCCCAATTGCCATTGAAATTACCAACAAATTGGCAGACTTTTCGTTGGCGGTTTTAGAATTTGGTAGAAGAAAACAATTTGTCAAAGTCGAGTGAAAAAAGTCGACAATTTCAAAACGTCATAGCGCGGCCGCCATCTTGTTTTTTTTTTTTTTTTACTTTTTTTTAAATGCTTTTAGATTTCGTATAGGACCTCTGAGTCGAAATCCATCCAAGTCTTTCCCCCACCGAAACCGGAAATGGACTCGCCCACCATCTTGGATTTGAACTTTCCCTATAATTTTCCTCTACTCGATTGGTCAGATTACACATTTTTGCAAAACATACCCCTAACCCATCTCTCACCCATTCCGAGAAACGACATGTCAATGAGTCAGTCAGTCAGTGAGTGAGTGGTCTTGTAGTTTTATATAACTTTAAAATAGAGGCTTGTTAGGGGCTTGTCCGGGGAAATATGGAACAGTATATCATGGATTTTCGTTAGTATGCCAGAACTTCAAAGGAATAGAAGACTTCACGACGTCTTCGGGTTTTAAATGTGTATTGGTCGCAAGCTATCTTTAATAGAGAAGTTGACTAAAAAAAAATTAATTAGTCCGTCAGATAGATTTCCAAAAAATAATGGACACATACTTTTTCGTAAAAAAATAAGCTTTGAAAAGTCGTGAGACTTCAGAGTTTAGTACATTTTTTACCAGAAAGTGATGTCAAAACTCCCCACTCATGATCTTTGACACGTTTTATCTTCGTCAATTTTTATTAATTTGATGAAACAAAAGAGACGTATCCAATATTTTTCGATAATCTAAGTGACGGACTAAATAGAATCATATTTTTTTTAGTCAGTCAACTACCCTATTATGCAAATTGATCGTAGATCGCTTTGATTTGAAAAAAAAACGTTAAGTACCTGGTGGACAAAATTTCAGAAATCATTCAGACTACCAAAATAAGGACGATGGTAAAAAAAATAATAAAAAAAACGCATTTAAGTACGTACTTATAGAGGATGAGTTTGTTCTACAGTGCCGGCAATTTATTATTTTAAGTCAAAAAAAAATCAGTTTATTTAATGTATTTTTTTTGTTTAGACATGTTTGGTTAGAGTGTTAGACCTACTGAACACTGTGTTAAAATTTGTCCACCTATTTTAATGGGACCTTATATATCATAGTTTAGGCAGAGATGTAACTAATTGTGCACCTTTTCGCAAGCTATATTTAAGTCCCCCCTATACAACCATCCTATTTCCATCATCCAGGCACAAATCCAGACTCTGTGGCTGCTACTGAGAATTTCTTGATAGAAAAAAACACTTTGCACGACCCGGGAATCCAACCCAACACCTCATGCATAGCGACTGCTCGTTGGCTGTATATTACACCGAATTACTGAGAATCGCGTGTTTGCAGAAATAGATAAAATATTATTATACTACGATGTTATAAACGAGTTTCCTTGTAGCTTGTTATCAGATAAAAGGGAACTGGTTCCTATTTCTGTTCACCCTCTGTGTGGGCGGAGTGGTGGAAGATCTCGACCTTTATTGAGATTCCAGTATTTCTTATACCAATGTTTATTGTTTCAAGAGCTATAAATATGTATATCTGAGAGCTTGTTGGGTTAAACAGTTTTTTTTATCTATGATCATTGATCATAAACGAGAAACTCGCGGCTCAATAATAGTAGCCCGTCGGGTCGATCTTTAGGTTAAGCCGTGCTTGCCTACGTTGGTCTCTGGGTGGGTGACCACCAGTTACATACCGAGGTTCCTCCGTGTCTCGGAAAGCACGTTACGCCGTTGGTCACGTCTGTCATTTATTGATCTATGACAATTGTAACAGCTTAGTTAGTGGCCTGAAAGTCTGCCAACCAGTCTAACCAAAGGGAATCGTAATTCCCCAGTACTAAGTGGGTTGTGGAGGTCAGATAGGTAGTCGCTCCATGCAAAATTCTGTTACTCAGCTGCATCCGGTTAGACTGGAAGCCGGTCCCAAAATACATAGTTGGGAAAAGGTTAGTCAGTTAATGATCACAAATACGATACAATATTTTCAATTAAATCGGCGAGCTGATTAAAATGCAATAAAACTACGTCCATAATTCACGAACGGATAATCCAGCTGTGTTTGAGAGCAACATAAATAACACTGAAATCCAAGCGGATGAAACCATGAAAATATATATTGTGCGCCGACAGACAAACATGTTTACAAGATGTTTGTTTTGCTGACAAAAGGCAAGTGAAATCAAATTGAAATTATGGTGACTCCGCATTGTTATTCTCGTTCTGTGAATGCAGCAAATTTTCTCTTCAGCGTTTATTTTGCGGCTGACGAGCAACTTGTGTTTTCAGGCAATTTAAGTTGTTCGGCTGACTCGCGGCCCGCTACGCCGTAGCAGTGCTACGTATCTCGTAGCACTGCTACGGCGCATCGCTACGGGCTACGTTACCCTAGTTGTGCCATTATATTCGCAAAAGTTTTAAGTCAGAGTTGTTCTTTATTTAAGGCACTTGGAGATAGGAATCTATGCTGTGAATGAGATGCTCTTTTAGTGAAGCATACTTTTGTCTTTGTCTTTTTTGTTGGCTATTCAGATATTCATATCCAACTTGATGACTTATGAGCAAAATAATAAAGCTGTTTTCTTTTTATTCAGTTTTCGAAACGGTTTTAGAAAGGATACCGAATGGAACAAAATGTATGAAACGGCAGAAAAAAACATTAACGATGAACAGTTTCTATACCTAGGCGGTGTTCGTTATCATATTTATTTTATTTGTATTTGTGATTCCAAAAGATTTTTTTGATACTTTGGGGGGGGGGGGGTTTGAGGAACAGGGTGTAAAGCTCCTCATCCCCCATAGAAAAGGGAGGATCCTCCGACCGGACGGGTGTTGTGTCCGGTGGGCTAACTGCCCGACATATGTAAGTCGGGAACTCCTATATAGGCTTATGTCGCGGATAATGTTGATAGCGCGATGTAGGAATTTCTGTCGATCGTTGTTAGTACGCAGGTGTTGCGATAGATGTCGCTAGTTGCCACAATACAATTTAATAACGTAATGGATCAGGAAGCTCGTGGCTTAATAAGAACTGCCACTCAGGTCGATCTTTAGGTAAAGCTGTGCTTGCCTAGGTCGGTCTGTGGATGGGTGACCGCCCGACATACCGGGTTTCCTCCGTGCCTCGGAAAGCACGTTAAGCTGTTGGTCCCGGCTGCCATATATATAGATCTTTGGCAGTCGTTACAGGTAGTCAGTGACCTGAAATTCTGACATCCAGTCTTACCAAAGGGTATTGTATTACCTAGTATTAACTGGGTTGTGGAGGTCAGATAGGCAGTCGCTCCATGTAAAATACTGGTATTCAGCTGCATCCGGTTAGACTGGAAGCCGACCCCAACATAGTTGGGAAAAGGCTAGGCAGATGATGATGATCAGGAAGAATTACTTTTTTTATATTAATTAGTATACTTTTTTTATATTCATCAGTAGTTGCTGACAATTTCAATATAAATTCCGTTGCATTTAAGTAAAAACAGAAAACTAAAATTTTTACGTTGCCACAATATAAGATATTTGTTCCGAAAACAATTTGTAGTAAAATGTATTCCGGTACATTTTGTAGTTCAATGTGACTGAAAATATTTTCATTTGTTGCTCGGCCGTGGCCACGTAATAGCGTTCTTTGTCGCGGAATTAGCAATCAGCCGGCGGCACTCCGCAGCCGCTGAAAAAAACAAGCCTCCGAGCTTTTTCTTAATTGCTGCGCAGATAAGCTTTACGCCACAGCCCGCGCTCACAAATTACTAATATTTATCTAACGACTCCACTAAATGAAAACATGAAAAATCAGCCCTTCCGCTCTCTCCACTTGCCATACGCTCAACTAAAATTAACTTCTATTACCGACTCAAAGTGTTTAAAAAACATTAAAGCGACCGCCGGAATCCTTTTAACCACCGTATCTCGTTATAAAGAAGTAAAACTTTACGTTTCTCCTTCTTGAAAAAAAATGAAGACGGTCGAAGTTTTCCACTTTACCGGCGTTAAAATGAACTTCGTTTAAGACTGAATTGTATTTGGAACTTGTTAATTCCCGTCTCCCGCGCAGTTACTTAAGTAAGTCTTTCATTAGCGCTCGTCACGTGAGTGGAATTATAAGCCAAGGAGTTTTAAAGGTTGGCAAAAAATTCAAAAGACAATGATAGCGTCGCCGTCCATCCGCAATTCGGAAACCCTTCCTCAGCGAACCGCCGCTGAATACAAATCGACTCGGCTACCTAACAACTTTTTATTAACCGTAACCGATCACATTTTTGGCCGAACTTACTTCTATTGCGGTCTACTTCGACCTCTCTGTTGTTTTAGAATCGAATACCAATTCCATTTTATATTCCATTTGAACTTGTAATTTTATTATTTCAATATTTTCTGTAGCGGCAGCAAAATAAATGGAAATACATTTTTCCCGACATTTAAATTACATCAAAAATATTTGAAACGATTGGACATCGTTACAAGTTTATGTACCGACTGAAATTATCTGCATCTGTTACAGTCGACTGTAAACGTTATAGCTTGAAATTATTCTCAATTGGCTGTCTCGTCTCGCCAATACTGTAAACAAAATATCTTTAGCCTACATTTTCAAATAAATGTAGTCAAAGTATCTTCAAAACACACAAGAGAAATGTTACACCACATTCCACAATTAAGTGAAATAGTTTTCCCTCAAAAGGGCAAATCTATAGGTGTTCAGTGAATACGTATGTGGAGGGAGGGTGTTACAGCGGTTACAAAAAGAACCTCCGTCTGTCAGGCGCGACGGGTAGCTCTGTAGGACAATGAAAAACACTTTCACCCCGCCGCGTGTGAATGCAAAATAGGGTAAAACTTTGCTTTACTGCCTACATACGCACTGAGCTACCAATATAAAGCTGTTTTATACGAAGCCCGCACTCGTTTATTAAATAAAGAAAGTTACGTAAACCACTTTATTAGCGACAAAGAAGAAATAAATATGAAAACATATGAAAGAGGGACGAAACAAACGAAAAACTCCAAACTTTATATCAGTTCGGCTTGTTGATTTCCCTTTTATATTATATTGATGACGTATATAACCACGGAGTCTTCGAGTTCACTTCTTAAACAAATGGTTGGATACATTTCCCAGCGAACGAGCGAGGGAACTAACAATCTCTAAAGCGAGGGTAGCCTGGAGAATTGTAGTGCCATCTGCAATTATTCAGATTGAACTGCGGGTTTCAATACTATTAATCCTTCCAAGAATCCATTAATATTAATGGGAGTGAAGCTCCAATGAAAAATGTAGACGTTTGTAGCCATTTTATTGAAATGGAAACAAAGGGTTACGTTATAGAACATCAAGGAAAGATCTTTACGTTTGCTTGATCATTTTCTTTGTGTAACGATCGAGAGAACAAAGGAAAGTTCAATAGCAGTAACTCGTTATAACAAGTAGTGCAATGAGTCGACTATGTTCCGGCTGACACATTTGCTCGTTTAAATTCATGGTATCCTGCACCCGCAAATAGTTAGCGAAGTTTGAATGACAGTATAACGGGTGAGGTGAGGTATGAAATCACTGTTCATTTGAAGCGGGGGCTGTCTGAGCCACCCTCGTCTCCGCGATGCGCGGTGGAGGCATTTCCGATGGCTATTATGGGCACAGAGTCGAGTGGTTGCCGTATACATAATTACATATTGTATAACTAGAGTCAGTGTTTAAATTTAGGTATTAAAAGTAATCCGACCTACAAGTCCAAGATGTCGTAATAAGTTTATGTGAAGATGTCATAAAGAATTTTTTTCACTCAAAGACATTTCAACAGACGTTGCACTGTTTCCATTTTTGGACGTTAAAACTAATTATTATTAGAATATTTACTTCTAAACCCCTTTACGGCATATAAAAGGCAATGGTATATTTAACAAAGGTTTGCATGTGGATTAAACCAAACGTACGAAAATAAAAATGGCGTTGATATCGGTTAACCTGTGTCAGATCTGATACGGCCTTAGCCCGAAAATGAGCCGAAATAAACTGGCTCGATGGGGCACGATCCTAATTAATTATTTTGGCAGCAGCACACAGGCGCTAATACTTCACATTAGGACCAATGAACTAATCTCATGAGAAGGCGATTCGAAATCGGCTCACTTGCCAAGGGACCGTATCTGGACGATCTAAACCGTTTTTGTCTATCTATCATTGCAAGCCAACTACGATGCAATGGAAAAAGAAGCTAAATTGTCCAAAATTCAAAACATTTCATCGTTTAATCGCGTTATACCGTGGTCTACATAAACTATTTCAGGTTGTGGAAAAGAATTCGCAAAGTAGAGAAATAAAGTTGTAGAATTTATTTTGAAATCAAAACAAATATCTTTGCTTCGGTAGTAAAAATAATATTTGATTTTATATTGTCTTTTAGGCGTACTAAAACAGGAAGAAATTAAACTGAAAAACGAGTACCTAGAGTGACCACCGGCGTTTGGGCAGTTAGGTGTTTACCCACTGAACGATATGAGTTTTCTCAAAGACCTAAATAGCTTTCCAGCACCCAAAGCAAAAATTTACTTCATCGTATCAACATTATTATTTCTGCTTTGTGATAAATTGAATGAAATAGTAAAACACCGAGGTCACTTATATCATCATCAGCCTATAATGTTCCCACTGCAGGGACTCAGGCCTCCTCTCTAGGAGAGGGATGGGCTATAATCCACCACGATTTGATATGAAGAATCAAAATCCAAAATGTTTACCAACCATTCGATAGAAAACAATGAACGCCAAAGTTTTTAATATTTTAGGCCGAGCCGCAATCCCCTTGCTATCAGAGAGCGTCCCGTAATACCCTGTCTCGTGCTATGGCAGGTCTAATACTCGCAGACAAGTGGGGGTGACAGAGCCGAGTGTTTGCCGAGCACCCATCCACGTCCACGGATGGGATAATAGCCCACTCCGTGCGACACAGAGCCACATCAGATTTCTCTCGGTTTAATGAATTCCGAACGTATAAATATGTTATCGGTTCATTCTATTTCAGTTTGTACGTTCGTGAAATGAAAGCGAGTGGACGTTTGGCCTCTTGGTTAATAGGATTGTGAATGCGTGTTCTGTTTGTTCATTGTAAAATTTACATTTTCATATCAGTGAACATGAACAGTTCTCATAGTTATCAAATTTGTGAACTAGGTTTACGTAATTGGAAAAGTAAAGCAAGTATTTATGGCAAATCATAACCATTGAATAGGTATACATTTTTTCAAGTTAGTTCATATAAATGGTAATGATAACTGATGCATGAAATAACTTAATATCATTCCTGTAATCCCCGAAGGGTTAGGCAGAGGTGTACCCATTGTATTCAAATATTATACCAGTTATGTAATAGGGGGCGAGCCTATTGCCATCAACCAGGCATATCCAGACTCCGTGGCTGCTAGTGAGAAAAATCTTGATAACTGATGCTTATACACGTCAAAATTCTCCTTATGCAATTTATCAATTTATAATCACCTACGGCATTATTTATTAATAACAAATTTTGTTTATAGCTACTCAAGTTTGCAATAAACAGAACTGTTTGTGTGTATCAATGTCTCTAGAAAGACATTTCCAACAAAGCAACGAAATGATATTCATGGTATATAAAGGATCCAACGTCGCCTGGCGGAGAAACCTATCTTAGCAATACAACAAAGCGCACGGGAATAAATACCAATTTTCACCTCAAAGGGAATCTATCCGTGGCGAGAGAAGCAGCCAATCGGAAAGCAAACGCAAGGTAAATATTATTTGGAGATTTCCTCGAACACTAGTGGGGGTTTGAAGTCACGTAGCCGACAGTGATTTCAATTTCGCGCAAAGAATTCGTGCAACCGCACCGAGGAGTCTCGACGAGCCAGTGAAAGTACTGAGGACATGACGGGAATCGCAGATGTTGAAAACTGGAAATACAAGTGCCGATCTGTAGCTGGCGTGAAAATAGAACACCCTGTAGCTCCGGGTTAGGCGTGACACGTGGTACTGCCATAGGAGATGTCCTAATGTGTTGCTGGATTACCAATTAAGAAAAATAACATAAACGTAGTCGCTAAATTGCCTCATGAAACAAGTGGAGCCTCTGGAGGGATAACTCAGGGTTCCAATGTATATTTCAAAACCTACCCTAATAAGATATTTTTAACTAGTTGACCTTGAAGTACACCATTTTTCACTGATGGGTATTTAAGACCCTAAGTGAGACGTGACTAAAAGATCAAATAACGGTTACTTTTAGCAGATACTTTGAAAAAATGACTTAAATATTACCGAATATTGTCATCTTTAAAAACATAGCTGCTGTGTTTTTCTTACTCACACCGTGAACTATCAATCCTGCACAAAAACATCTTCCAAAATAAGGTAAAAATGACACCTTACTCCGTTGAGTAATGAACTTTCTACCAACGTAGCTGTATATACTACTAATATATAATATAATAGTGTTGGAATCGTCGCGAGACTCTTGTCTCCGGGGAATGTAGCGGCAGGCCATATTAAATCGCACGTCGGTGTCGCATCGCCGAGTCGGACGTCGAGTCGCACTCTGACGTCGCTCCTTATTGCGCGCTCTTTAAACTCTTCGTACTTCACCTCAACGATATTGAACAAGTTTCTAACTTAGAATGTTCGTAGTTAATTCTGAAATTGAGCTCATTTACGTGGAAATCTTTAGAAGACATATTGCAGCTTTGTTGGTACTTGGTACTGTCCACACCTAAAAACATATTAGGAAATCCTAATATGTTTTTAGGTGTGGACAGTACAGTTTAATTTCAAGTTTTATTATATTTTCAGCAACGTTGGTGAATTTATTCCTACTTATCTAAAACCTATTTGCGGTTTTTTTATATGATTTGCTAAGGAACCCTGGTGATAAGATGAAAGAAATAAATTCATTGCATATAAACGTTCAAACTTTTCCATTCTACTGGTGAGTGCTTGTAAATTCTAGGAAATTGAATTAAACATTCTTCACCACAGTACAAAGACACGTACCTCCTTACCTACCCACCTGCTGGCCACTTTCTGCACTGAGAAGTAGTGAAGAAAATTCCAATTAATTCTTCGCCGGTATTTCCAGTTCAAGTTTAAATTTAAACCCGTAAGACCTTCTCGTAATAAATTTTCTTATTCAATATCTGAGCTAAAGTGATGTTAGACGTAAAAAGTGAGCAGCTGCCGGCAGGATCGGTTTAGAAAGTACTGAAGTAGTTAGTGACGGATAAGTTGCATGTTTGAACTTGCATTAGTTCCACAAGAGATGCATTTTAAAACGTCCAGCAAGTCCGAAGTTTGCACGAACAAAAGTAGTTTGCGAACCAGCCTGATGCTAAGATGCGGGATAAATGTTGATTTAATTTAAGCCAAACTTACAAATTTTGAGCTAAGTAAGATAAGTACCCAGAGACGAGAGAAACCACGCAGTATACAAAGCTTTGTGTAGGTAGTGCCTGGTTTACATCCATCATTTATAATACCCCTAAACGGATAGGGCGTGTATCGTAACGCTACGTCAAACAAGATTCATCCATCAATTTAGGTACCTCCTCTATTCCGAATAACGAGAACAAAGTCAGTAAAAATACTGCACACAATCCAATACAGAAAATAAACGTCGGATTCTTTCTCTTACTTTATATCGGTACGTCAAATAAAAACAGTATCGAACGTCGAGTGGCTGTAGTCGGCTGTACTGTTTTTACTGTATCTGAAGCCCTGGCGTAAAATCTTTTATATCCGTTGGTAAGAAGCCAGAGAATTAACACTCGTTCAGCCGATGGATAAACTCTGAAAGGATCTTTAAATGGCGCTCAGAGGCGTAAATTATTGCTCTCTACGCCCCTGTTTCAGCCACAATTTATCGCCGCTGAGTCACCTGTGGGACACTAGTAACTAGCCTCTCTGTAGATATTCATACTAGTTCGAATATTACGAAGAAATTCGATCTAATAAACGATATTAGGAATATATTCGATCTGACAAAGAAAGTTCTTTTGTTTTTTGCTAGTAAAACGAAACGTCTATCACATTGAATATTTATGACTTATAGCTTCATAATTCTTCATATTTGCTATGAATTGAGCAGGGATATACAACGCATCATTCATAACAATGGGTGCTGGACATTGGAATGCCATTTATCCACTTTGTGCCATGTTGAGCCTGTAGGTCATTCCCAGCGTGACGCCTCTAATTGCCGAACACGAGAAATTACACACGATCGAGTTTAGTGCTGTGTTTCCCCATTTTGCTTGATAACGTTTAACCAATACCATAACTAGATATCAATTCAGAAACTACATCGACACTGAATGATGGTCCCTTTAAATTTATTTATAAAAGTATTTTTCTTCAGTTGTTTTAAAATATGTTCGCACATTCTATTTTTCTAGCTACAAAAACTTTGACAAGGAAATAAATTAGTTCTGAATAGCAGCTAACTTACTACCTACTTAAGTTGTAACAAAAACTTCGACACTGCGCCTTTCAATAGCGGGGGGTATCTATACTAATCTTTAGATTATGTTAATGCGATGCTACTTATACAGAAATCGGATCTTTTTCAAAAGATACTCTTTTATTTATATTCAAATCTTCGCGGAGTAAAAAGTATGTAAATCACGGAAGGGTATAGTTTCTTTGTGTAGTTTATCACAGAATTACATAATGTTTACGACTTCCTTGTACATAACTGGGGGTATATAGTGCTGTCAGTCGTGGTTGTGATACCAATATTCTTTTGCTAATATTGTACGAGCCACACGCTGCTTTCAGAAGGGCCAAACGAGTATTTTTGTGGAATTTACAACTGTGTATGTTAAGGTTAGTTAGTTTGTTATTTTATTAAAGTTAGTTTGTATTTTTCCTCCCAAAAATTTAAAAGGGTCCAAAAATAAAAAGTATTTTAAAACAATACCAATTTAAAAAACTCGTATGCTAACTAGCTCTATCCTGAACTAAGCTAAGAGCGTCCGTTCAGTTCGCTTCCTCGTTCACTCACTCACTCACTCAGCTCGACTCGATTCACCGACACTCCACTTTTATGATTTATGAAAGAGCCGTTATATAAAAAGTCCTCCAAAAATTCCTACCATCTAATACCAATTTACGGAACTTTTGCTTTGAAGTATTTTTCTCGTTTCATCAGCATTTAACGTCAACAAAGGATTTCGAACACTTTTAATTACAAATTAGTAAATTCAGCATTTTTTCAAAGGGAAATCAGTTTTTCTGAACAATTATTATGCAAAGCTTAATTAACTGAGTGCAAATTAATTTACTTTTGAGAAAATTAGGGTGACAGTTACGTTGAGTCGTCTTATGAGATATTTCGTCATTATGAAAATTGCTAATTTTCCCTTTTTCACGTCCTGATGAGGTCCTTCCGCTTCCTCATTAAGAATATTTTATGACAACGTTACTACGTCATATTTCCTTTTATTACATTAGTGTTGATATATTTAAGTGTTGTTTTGTATGCGGTGAATAGTCCCTCTCGATTGAAACATCGATATAAGAGCCAGGAGCTTTTCTCGTCTAGGTAGGTAGGTGGGTATACGTAGACACATTAGTCAGATTGAAACCTCTTTGCCAAACTTAGAATTGCAAAATAGTGACTGCACCGTTCCCGGATGCTGTTTGATTCAAAGAAACACATTTTATTTTGAGGTTTTTGGATAGAATATTCAATGGCAGTATATTTATTGTGAATGGGAGATAATAAATAAAGAAGAAAAGCCTTATTGTTTCAGAGCGAAATTGAACATAGCTGAGTTAAACAAACAAACTGAATGCTAAACTTTCCAGAATAAGTTGCAATAGTGTGCAGTGGAAATAAGTTGTGTTCATACAATACATCAGTGCAGCGGTGGCGGTAGATCACAATTACACTCGAGCTCTATTAGAACTTCGCACGTACTTTAATGAGTGTTATATTATATCTGTGCAACATGCATAAATTGTTGTGCATTTGTTTCCCCCGAGGTGGTTAATCAAAGTCTAGGAGCGCCCGTCGTCAGCTAAAACTAATTCGGTCCAAAGTTAACACTTTCGCGGACAACTTATTTGCTATACTAGTTGTGATCTTAACACAATGTACATATTATCAACTCCGGTCTCGAACTTGTATAATAAGTCTGGCTACACCTTTGCATAACTACGTATAGAGGTAATCAAAGATGTATTTCGTAAGTGCGGGGCGAGTCAACCGCCATGGCTAAAAGTTAGTTCAAACTTCGATTATATTGAGCTTAAAGGCGCTCTACCTTGAAATATGGCGGATACCTCTGGGTCGGGTGTTTCATTTAAATAACAAGATTGGAACCTCCTTATAAGTCGAGGGAACTAATTATGTATATCGAAGTCGATTCTGTATTCTCTTCAGTTAACGTGTAACAGTAATACTTATGTAATTTCTGCGATACGAGAGAAATAACATTAAAGTGCTGCTGGGAACTGTTCCTTGGCACATACACGAGATATTGAATCATTACGGCGGCGTACTTATACAAACTCGTAACATTACGTTTGTAATGTTGATCCATAAAGTTTGACTTTATCACGTACCGTAAAAGTGTCGCTTTCGTGAGTGTACTGGTGGCTGATGTACGCGAGATATATAGTTTATCCGGTCAACTGCATCCAAACGGCATTTAACATTCAGGGTAAAAACATGGGGGCAAAGGCAAACAAGGAATTTAGTTAATAAGAATGTGTTATTGTAACGTCTACATGTCATGATGACCCAGTGGTAAAGGCCTCGCCTCTAAATTCAATTATTTATTGCATATCACATGTGATTTACATCCACTCATGCACGAGGATATGGTTTCAAATCTGGGCACATATCAATGTGACTTTTTCAATTCATATGTACTTTCTAAGCTATGTGTAATTGAAGAAAATTATAGTGAGGAAATCTGGCTTTATAATTAATCTGAACTCGTGCGCTTGAGCAAGCGTGGTGATCAACGCTCGTACCTTCTCTGTATGAGAAAAGGCTTAGCAGTGGGACATATAGGCTGGTATTATTTTTATCTACATAAGTTAAATTGCTTTTCTTTATCACTAGAAGTATAGTTGAAGGCACACGTACACGTTTTATAAAATAAAATCTTTAACCGACATAAAATAGGTACTGATGTCTGTGGCAATATCGTTTGTGCTCGAAGCGACTTTGCTAGCAGTGCATTTTATATGGCGCCACGATACTCTAACATGTTATCAAGGGAAAAATCACGATGAGGCGTCACAACAACGTGCAGTTTGACACAAGCAAAGACTGGCCTATAGATGTGACTGGCCTGTGTATTATATCATCATCAAGATGGAGTGTGGACTCACCTTCTTGGGCTTCCCGTTTTTTCGCAGCAGCTTGGCGCAGCACAGGCCGCGCGTGTCGGGCAGCGGCGGCGGGGGGCGCGACCAGCAAAGCCTCCGCGGACTGTCCGCGCCCGCCGCGCTGCGCACCTCCTCCTTATCTTCGCACATCACACTACCCCCCGCTACCCCCCACTACCCCGCACTACCACCCTACCATTACACAACCCACGAAAAATCACAACCTCCAAGATATCGATGCTTTATGAGAACCTCTGGCATTGTTTCCCCTATAAAACTACGGAGCTGGCGATAGAGCTATCTACACCGCTGTACGTTATAGAAAATAGCGACGATTTAGCAAATCGGCTTCTCTTCGCTTCTACTTAAAGCGTTACAAAAATAAACTAAGAGGATACCTAATCGATTAAGTTCGATAGCTTTGTACTATTTTTAGAAGATATTAATAATTTGAGCTGCACTGTTAAGTTAATTCTACGGTAGGCTGTTTTAACGTCCGATTCAGCATCTAGAACAAAGAGAGAATGTATTCATTAATTAATATGTAAAACGGACGATGATCATTCATCGTCGCTGAGAATGACAGCGCAATTATTGCAATATGACCAACGCTACGCTGTAGCACACGTCGTAGTAAGTACCTACATATGACTACAATTGGGCCATACATTGAGCATTTTGTTAAAAAGCATTGGGATTTATCAGACATCATAATACTGATCCTGACACAATAGTTGAAAATATACTGACACTGGACACACCATTAGACACGCGTAGCACGAGTGCTACGCACCAAAGAGGTATGCACCATTGTTACGTAGTGTGAAGTTCGGGTGCTACGTACTACTTGCTACGAACTTCGATAAACAATAAAATTCTGAATAATTGAAATAAAATAATTGATCAAAAATTTATCACATATATAAGGTCCCATTAAAATAGGTGGACAAAATTTCAGCAATCATTCAGCAGACCACCAAAATAAGCACGATGGTAAAAATAATATTAAGAAAATCGCATTTAAGTACCTACTCATAAAGGATGAGTTTGTTCTAGAGTTCCGGCAATGTATTATTTTAAGTAAAAAAAAAAACATTTTATTTAATGTTTTTTTTGTTTAGATATGTTTGGTTAGACCTACTGAACGCTGTGTTAAAATTTGTCCACCTATTTTAATGGGACCTAGTTTTATAATATAGTCATTGGGACTCAACACTGGGGTTATCTGGGGCACAGCCGACCTTTTTAACTTTACCATGATTAAAAAAAAATTGAGAAGTTAACTTCCAACCTTTATAATTTCTGCAAGCTCTTTCGTAGGTATTTAGAACTACTATGAAAGAGTTCTGCTCGGAAAAGCTTTAAAACTACGGCTCTTCGTGGTATTTGAATATAAGTAGATGAATAGTCTTTTCTTTTCATTAAAAATAGTTTTACTTAGGAAAATCTTGGTTTCTTTGAAATAGAGAGCTTAGTTTAGCGTAGATTTTTTAACTGAATGAATTGAGCATCGTTTTATGATATTTTGGGATTTTTATAATATGAGCCCCTGGTAACCCAATGCTGGGCAACTACCTTACATAACAAGAATTCCCAGAGATAAAATTAACGATATGATTTTCAGTACCATAACGCATTTATCATAATTGATGTAGATTATTTGCTTGCCTTGACAATATTGAGACGTAGAAATAACTTAAGAGTTACTTAAAAAATCAATTCCCGTTTTCCTTCTATTACTTTTGGCGCAAAGTTAAGCACATTAATGTCAATGGCAGCCTATTCCATTAGCGTAAATGAGCCAAAAACAAAGAAAACTGGAGTCAAAACAGATGACCAGATTAAGTGGGAATAATCCGGCAGTCGATTTTATATTATTCTTTGATTTTAACTTCAATCGGTACGAGTATACTAATATAAAGTAGAGAATTATAACGAAGAGAATTGGTTTAAACAAATAAAATCATGGCAGCCAATATCCGTCTATTATTGAACTATTTAACTTCGATAGGTACGTTTCGAATGTCTCTGTGATGTATTGATATGAAGATCAGACCGGAATAACTCGAATCATTACACTTGAATAATTACAATTAAATTAAATATAAGTATCCTTGTAACATGTAAATATTAGCTTTTTGAACCGATTTGGCGGGACTTCTGGCATATAACTCTTATTGCTTTTATTTTCGAAAAACACACACAGGGCATAGCCAGTACACACAGCAGCTACAGCTAATACCTATTATTGTTTCCATAACTCTACAAAATAAATAAGATCTATGTAACTGGTAAGTACAGACGAACATGATTAAAGAAGAACAAGTCAAAAATATTATATAGAGTTGCACAAACAACGAGCCCCACCGTCTACTCGTCTAGAACAATAAGCAACTTCGTTACTTCACCAGTCTTTGTAACGAGGCTTGGTTTGTAACGAAGCTCGGTTCAAAATGAACTTAGACTAATTTCCATGTAATTTACGTTCACTCGTAGGTACCAGGGATTTGGCAGCCAGTCGTAAAGTAAAAATGTTACTTGTAGAGCGCGCCCTGATGAATATTAAACACAACATGCCTAATGAATGCGCCAACTTGCTCGACATAATTACGCCAACTCATTGAATTCTTTGCCAAACTCAGCCGACACTTATTTAAATTCTTAACGGTTGTTCTCGTAAGGGGGAATCTGTGCACTCCTCTTTAATGTGTGTACTTTGAATTTTTTTTGGCTTTTTATTAAATGCACCTGGAACAAGCTGTATCTTGAGTTTAATTAATTATCAGACTTGTTCATAAATTCTGGTGAATTCGACAAATGTTCGTACATATGCGCTGAATAAGTTTTAATTAAAATAAAAGCGAGGAGTGAACTAGAGCGCGGTTCAACACGCAGATAAAACTCGCACCTGTATAAGGAGTTACCTTTATTACACAGCTGAGCATAGTTCACACCGCAATGTTGGAGTCATTCCAACAGCTAATATCCCATTCTGTTTGTCTTTCGAGGCAATAAAATGACTTTTATGCAAATCATACGAATTCTATACATTTTTGATGAGCTACCCGAGCGACGACGCATTCGCGCCGTTTAATTAATACATTTTCCATCAAACTTTGAAAGTTTCAAACTCGCGAATATTTTTTTATAGATTTATTTGCGTGAATTAATTATCACTTTGTTTGTTTTTCCTTGTATAAATATTCTGTTTCGAAGTGAAAAGTAATTAAAATTGCTTATAAACAAAACCGATATTTTGGATCACGATGTTTGGGTATACCTTTATGTGATCGAATGAGACAGATAATAAAACCAACAAATTGCTTTTGCTCGTGCATTCTTTTTAAACAATATTTAAGCCAAAACATTTATGAGATTCAAACAACTTCAAAACAAAAAACTTTCATAAAACTAAAAACATAACAGCAAGCATCATAAAATTCTCTCAAAGCATCAAACAGCGGTAGGTAACTACTTTGAGAATAAAATCTCTTTTATATTCAGCCTCATTAATGAGTGCAAATAAGTGCAAACCTACACTAGACCCAAGTTTGTTGACATGCTAGCGAAAAACGGGGCTTTTTCGTTTTTTCACTTTTCCACTTTCGTGGAGTGAGCTCGCGTCTCGACGTCGTCGGCGTATAAACTGCTTTTATTATAAAATCAAGCGCGTTTCACTCAAAAACGATAAGTACCCTTGTCTGGCGTTTGAACAACATGGAAATGAGAGAGTGAAAAGGAAAATTAGCAGAACATTATATAATGAAAGTCGAGTTTATTTACTCGCTTTTGTTTAGACACGTATGCGTTCGAGATAAAAGAGAAAAGAGTTTCTTGTTTGCCTTGTTTTTAAATAAGCCGAGTCTTGTTTGAAAAACTGAGATATGTTGTTTCAAGATTAGTATAAATAAATATGAATTTTAACCATGTGCTTAGATAAATTGTGTACTTTAGAATGAAAAATACAGCTGAATTATTTCAACAGGTTCATAAGTGGTCATAAATCTCTTTCCATGTGTTTGTCCTGTCTTTTTTCATTGTTAGGAATAATAAATAACTGTTTCCGTACTAATCTAACTAGATCTAGTAAAATTGTTTTCAAATACCTATATGTTATCGAAAAGTATTAATTTAAGTTATTTCACACTTTTCTATCCCATTCACTTTGGATGTTGGCAGAGGATTCGCCGTCTGCTTTGCTTGTCGTTATCTGCTCCAGTTAGCTTCCACTCTAACCAACTTGCAACTTGGAGCAACTGCCTATACCTCCACAACCCAGTAAGTCCTGAGTAATACGACAGTCTTTGGTAAGACTGGTTGACAGACTTTCGAGTCACTGACTTCCTCGACTGTCAAAGATCCTTTTTTTTGTGGGTGGAAAATCATCGAATGACCCCCCCCCCGCTCTTGGGCAGAGCGAAGGGGAGTGTCAGACTTCTACTGACTAAAAACCGAACCCATGTTCCTTCTTTGCCCTTGCGCCGAGGCCACGTCATCTAGTACAAAAATCCGCAGCCCCGACGGGCAAAGATCCTCAATTAATGACAGCCAGGACCAACATATATCGAGGAAACTCGATAATTATGTTAATGGGGCGGTCATGTATTATTTAATGAAAATATCTTAAACGTCAAATAAACGTAGAATTTTTAGAAAATTAGGTTCACTCCATCACTAATTATTTATGAAGTATTTGTGGGTTTCGAAAAAGTTATATTTTCATTTTTTTATTAAGAATGTTTTACAGTTTAATCAAAATGCTCTGGATTATATTATATATTATTTTAATATCAATATTATTAACAAATTGTAAACCTTTGCTAAGGGCCTGTTTCTCCACATACGATAAAATTCCCACTAACTTACTTGGCAGATAATTTCATACAAATCCTGTTGTATTTTAAATTTATTCGGTAAGTACTGGATTTAAACATCGTGAATATAATCTACTGTTACAAATTCATTTACTAAAACTGGTCAAATACTATTCTAGAACGAATGTTTTCAATGTAGCCAATGATTGAGCTTTGCCGGCCAGATAAAATTTTATGGTAATCGACACGAAATGGAAAGTAATTTAATACTGTTTTAAAATTAAGGTAAAATACAACTCACATAGAAGCGGTATCTTTTCTTAGAACGCAGGTATAGAAAGAAGAATATAGACTTTAATTTATAAAAAATAGTAACCACAAATGACAAAAGAAATCATTCTAACAATAACAAAGATGTGCAAAATTTTGAAATTAGGTATTAGCTCAGACTAATCCAAAGTGCAATCAAAATAAAAGTTTAAAATTTAACAAAATAACTACAAAGCAACTATTTAATATCCAATGAACCTTACCAAATAATTAACGAGCCAAAAACAAGTACAACATCTGCACAAGAGTCCACCCGCGAAAACTTAAAGTATATTTAAAAATATCTTCGTAGAAAGTTAGAAAGTTTCGTAGCAAGGGCTACGCGACGCTACGCCGTAGCCGAGAGCTGCTGCCGCTCTGAACTGGCGCCGCTCTGCCGCCCGGCTTTTATTCACCTCGTAGCGCTCTCCCGCCCGCCTAAGTCCGCCCTTCCCGCCCAAACGTCCCCCCACATAGGGCACACAGAAATTCTCGAGCCTCACTGCTACGGGACCGTTTTAATAATGCTTCACAAAGAAATAAAGGCCCTTGCGATTTGAGCGTTACATGTACTTTCTTGAACTTAATTAAGAAAATATTTGCTTAAATCGACGTGTTTTGCTTGGTGTATTACGTCGGCTACATTTTGTTTGTAAATAAGATTTTTATTTTAGTAGAAATTCGTCTATGAAATCAACATACAATCAACAGTTAAAAATAATGAAATTGGACCAGTTCACTCAATCAAAGTCTGTAAGTACCTACGAAAGGTCCGACATAGGGATGAGATATCAGTATCAGTTGTACGGACAGCAGGATTAATCTGTAGCTTTCCTGATAGCATCCGTCAGTTTCCTCAAATCTACTGCTCAAGTTGGGTTGTTTTTATTACTGTTTTTGTAGTGGTTCTAGCTAGACAAAACGATCATACCGAATACGGGTTTTTTTTAATACATCGGTAAACCTTCACGATCAGGATTTTTTTACTCCGTTCGCTTTTTTGTAAAGGCACCTTTCAACGAGTTTCCAATATTTTCTTAGATAAAACTTCCAACTACGACTACCACTTCTCCTTTTTCTTTTCTTGGATCGTAGCAGTTGGCGTTCTGTGGGAAAAGGGCGTTCGAGTTTATGTATGTGTATGTATTTATTGAAATTAGCCATATCTGACCGTGGCATCACTTATACCAAACAAAACCTAATATCATCATCATCATCAACAGCCTATTAATGCTCCCACTGCTGGGATACAGGCCTCCTCTCTTTGAGAGAGAATGGGCTATAATCTACCACGCTTGCCCAGTGCGGATTGGTAGATGTCACATGTCTTCGAATTTTTTGGTTCTAAGACATGCCGGTTTCCTCACGATGTTTTCCTTCACCGTTTTGAGAGCAGCGGTGATGAAATAAATTACACAAAGTAATGTGCCTGCCTGGGTTCGAACCCACGACCTACTGTTCGTAAGTCGGGGCCGCCACCACTGGGCCACCGCTGCTCATATCAACCTAATATCAGTAGGATATTTATTTAATTTTACAGCACCTTGCTGTCATAGGAGCCTTTTGTGCTTACAGGACCAATTTAGTATTAATGAGTACTATATCTTATTTATTTATTTAATTTTGTTTTGTCTTGTGCGACTCTAATAAATACTTTTTCTTTCCTTTCTAGACCATATTATTAATGAGACAGGCTCTATCCTGGTATTTTGTTTACGTAGCCTAAGTACTTCCCGATACAAATGCGCGCGAAGTCGCGGGCCTCACGGCTTATTACTCAAGCAGAAATCTTAACAGTGACCAAAGCCAGGTGTAAATTCAATGAACCGGAGGTGCCTGCTAGACGGAATAATCTCTTTATCTCGTCAGCTCTGGTTCAGCTCTGACGAGCGGTGCAGCGGGATAAGCTGGATTGCCGATAGATTCCATTTCTATTTTCCGAAAAATGTATCAATATTCTCCCAATATGTCAGTATTCAGTGTATAATGGTAAAGTTAGAAACAAAATCTATAGTTTTCTAGGGTGTTGTGAGAGCTTTGGTGTGTCAGATGTGTTAGATCCTCAACAAATCAAATAGGATCTCTGGCAGCAGTTAAGTGCACGCACAAATATATTTATGAGATCATCCGTCTCTAGGGTTTTAATCCAATAATTTTGCCTAAGATAATTTCAGACCGCCGAAACCTTAGTAACAATTATGCTTAATCTATGTGTCACAAGATACAGGATCATACATCGTTTTACATGCTGAAGAATCTAGTAAGCAGAATATATAACGTAGAACCTATTTACCTTTAAGACACCTCATCATTATCGGCCTAGCCTTTTCCCAACTATGTTGGGATCGGCTTCCAATCTAACCGGATGCAGCTGAATACCAGAATTTTACATGGACTGACTGCCTATCTGACCTCCACAACCCAGTTAGTAGTGAGTACGTAATATGGTAAGACTGGTTGTCAGACTTTTGGGCCACTCACTACCTTTGGGACAAGCCCGCCACACTATTCCCAAACCACTGTAACTCCTGTTAGCCAGAATCAACAGTGGCGACCACAAGAAAAGCGCCGAGACAATGAAGCTCGACGAAGTCCCAGAGAAATGATTTAACTGACCTAACTAACCACTCACTACCTGTTACGACTGTTATATATCTGCAAATGAACAAAGAGACCAACGGCTTAACGTGCTCTCCCAAGGCACGGAGAAACCTCGGTATCACCCATCCAAAGACCAGCGCGGCTTAACCTAAAGACTGATCTGAGCGGCTGTTATCATCTAGCCACAAACTCTTCAAATAAAGATGATTCTTATTCTTATGCGAAAGTAGGAGGTACAATAGATAGTAATATGACAGCGTCTGGCTGAGCCGTGAGAGTTGAAATCCATCCCAATCAAGTTAAGAACAGTAGATGATAAGCACCCACCTACCATACGCACGCTACGTGATAAGAGCACCCTATGGGAATTGGGAAGAGTCCTATCCTCAAGATTCATTATCAACGGATTTGGTAGGTAGGCGGTTGTTATAGTAGTAGGGTAATACAAATACAAGGGTACTTATTTGTCTATACTGTCTATACTAATATTATAAAGAGGTAAAGTTTGTGTATTTGTATATTTGTTAAATTGTAAGGGATTTTAAAAATTCTTTCACCAATAGAAAGCCACATTATTGCTGAGTGTCATAGGCTACTTTTTATCCCTGTATTCCCACGGGAACTGGATCTACGCGGGTGAAACCGCGGGACGGCAGCTAGTATTTAATAAAACACTGTGTACTCTAAGAAAACTGTATAAAACAAGATAAGTGCTATTTAAAGACATAGCAGCAGACTGATATCCAGTCCAGAAACCTGTCAACTTATCCTAGACGGCAAATATATCCTATGTTATCCTTTAAAATACTTACTCAAGTAATTGTTACCATAAAACGTGAAAGGAAAACATACTTTCCTTAGAAAAGCTAATTCTTATCATAAAATCGAATAGGTACGACAATCACAGACGCCTATTCAATTTATCTTTGCCTTTCACTTGCGTGTCGTACAAAGAATATAGCTAGGTAGGTACCTATATTAAAAAAACTACAAATACAACTAACCTTAAGATTTCTCAGTTCCGCAGCTCAAAAGTCACATAATTCTCACAAACAAATGTTACAGTCGATGTATAACAAAGTATAAACACTAAACACACCACAATCCAGTTTGTTTACATGAATCTTGCTAAATAAGATATAATAATATCATGTTGTGCTAGGGCGGGCTCGCAGCGCCGACTAGTGGCGAGCGCGCGAAGCAGGCGGTACTCGGTAGGGCGGCGCGCACTGGGGTCGCTAGGGTGAGCGTGGGCCTTTTCCCTCTCATTCGCACACACTTCGCCTTAATTGTCACAATACTCTATCGCGTTACGCAAAAACGACGCTTTTATCAATGACATAGGAGACATAATATTACTACGTCCTGTGCAGCTCGGCTCGGCCGGCCGGCTCCCCTCAGGCTGCGCGTAGTGGCCTTGAGTAGGCCGATGTTTTCATCCCGTGTGCGTAATAAAGCGCTTAGGGAGGGACAAGTGACTTTAGCTGAAGGATTTATGGAGGAATCTCTAAAATTAATTCGGCCCGATTGTGGCCCTCCCGTTTGTCATAGGGTGAAGATCTCAGATTTAAATATTATTTGCATAATAGTAAAAATTATACAAACAAGATTCAGTATGTTTGTATAATAATTTTGTCTTAATCATCTTCCAACATGCAATGACACAACTATTACAACAGAAATAAAAATCGTAAAAACATTTCATAAATAAGTTTATTTGAAAAAATGTATATCAAAGCGAAATCAATCTCAAATAGTAAAATGTTCATAGAATTTTATTATTGTTCTAGATTTTATGTTCTTTAATTATTATTGAAATCTATAGGCGAAGCATGTTTTTGACAGAACTGAGAATAACATGAGATGTAGGTACTTGTACTTTGAGAAATATTACTGCTAATTAACATTGTTACAACACTTATAAATATTAAAAAAATTACAGCCAACATTTTAGCAACATTATTTTCATTTTGACACTTCTTTATAATTTAACCAATAAGCATGGGCTCTAGTTTCCCGGAACTATGTAAAGCCTTGACATCGGATCCACCTCCCACGCAGTTGCCATTGATGAATACTTGAGGTACCTGAAACATTGGAAAAGAACATTACTATTTAGTATAAAAGCTATTTTCTATTACTGTTTATTTCTATTGGCATATCTATCTATCTTCATTTGCATGACTATCTTTCATGTCTTCTTAATATAAACTTCTTGTACTTATTGCTAGGTAAACTATCCTTAAACCTAAATGTATTTGTGTATAGCTATATTCTATATTAACTAAATAAATAAAATAAATCGTATTTATCTGGTTACATTGTAAAGTGACCTCATAGTGTGGTGTGGCCGTACTGATAAATACATACCTATTCACAGTATTTGTGAATTTGGTTTACCACAATAGATAATAAAACTTGTAGAAAACACATTGTTAAATTATTCCCATTACTATCAGGTGATGTGGCAGCCACTTTCCTCAATTATGACTGAGGATGAGGTGGGTTGCGCCACTTCTACAGCAAAAAAGATACATCTTAATAATTATAATTTGGTGTAATATTAAAAATGATGGATTTAAAAAAGTGATTAACACTATACTACTGATATAGAAAGCAATCATTTGACACTTTCGGTACAAGCACCCAGATTATGGATTGAACAATAATTTGCTTCAGGGTTGTAGCTATAGGTGACTTGGCAATTTCAGGCATGCAAACAAAAAATTATATTTTAAACTTAGCAGAGAAAGAGTTAATAAATGGCAATAAACGCAAAACCTGCTTCACCAGTCTAATCAGTCAATATCTAGGGAAATTAATTAGTATTCCTATGTTAAAACACATAAATATGAGGTAAAACCCAAATCGCTCAGATGACACAATAGTCAACAAATGAATCATAGCCCAAAATATTTATTTATAACTCACAGTTCTGAAACCGGTGACCGCAGCAAGGTTCTCCTGGATTGCAGCACCATCTTCACGCTCATCTAACTCGTATACTTTGATCGGTTGCTTGACTTTGCGGAAAACCTGGAATAATTAACAAGAATTTTTAGACAGTTAATCTAATGTCAATAAAAAATGATAAAAGTTATTTGATTACTGTTTTTTAGATAATATTAGATACTGATAGACTTTGTACTGAGGTCTCAAGAAACAATTATTTTTACGTTAATTATTGCACAATATTAAAAATATCAATGTAAGTTCATTATACTTTACAAAATCAGTATGAATCATTCATGCTTTGTATTTATAGTGCAATAAAAAAATAATATTTTAAAATTCATAAACTTACTTCCTTGGCCATGTCGCAATAGGGACAGTAGGATTTCGAGAAAACTACAACTTTCTCTTCAGATATAGCTTGTTTAATAAATTGCTGCACGTCCTGTGAACTCGCCATTTTGGATGCACTAACAATTTTGGATGTCCGAGAGCCCATGTAACCTCAAATTAGAACCTTTCTAATAGAAATACTGTCATTGTCAGTGACTCACTTTGCTGTCAGCTGTGCTTTTTGTAGACTGGCAACACAAATTTGTCGAAATAGTTGTCAAATAAATCGACTAAAATAGCCTGAAATTTTTCTAAGACAAAAGTGGTGTTTACTTCACTTTGGCTATTCATTAGTTTTTGGTTTTTAATGCCCTAAAATTACTACTTTTTTAGCTTGAAGCGTAGATAGAGGCTTGAAGCTTAGCTTCCTTTTGATTTGCATACAGGCCGCCTGTTTCCGAACAACGCACAAAAACTTTCGTCCATCATTAAGTATAACGAGAATATCCTTCAAGGATTACCTGTTCTCAAAAAACAATGTGTCACGCCTGGCGGAAAAAATGGCGGCAAAGTTTAAACTGATCAAAGTTTAGACGATACACTAATACCAATATAAGAATTTCGGAAACATTTAAATACGTCAGTTAGGTACTAACTAAAATAACTTTTTCCCTAAAGAGTACACAGGAATGTGTAGTAAGAATCATATCCCCGGCATTTAAAGGACGGTTAATCCTCAGATTTTTCTATAGTTATATTTTGTTTGCAGAAAGTGATGATGATAGTAGCGTATTCGCGTAGATTCCGGTGGGTTCAAAGTTCAGCTACAGACAGGTGCTGATTAGTTACTATTTTATGAATAAAACAAGTAGTTTTAATACCATAGAAAACCGTACAGTACCTATAACCTTTTGAGCGCCACAGTCGTGTATAGATGACAGACCAAAATGTGCCCAGCACGCCACGGTCGCGCATACGTGACCGAACTTTAGACGTAAATAAATGTCATGAAACAGCATTATTTTGTTTATTTCTCTTGTTAATTATGTACCTTGACTCTTCTTAATTTATTTAAAGTGAATTGCTTTCGTTAGATTTCATCTTTAGTAACGCAAAATGAAAAAAAAGAAAACCAGTCCTAAAGTTCGAAAAACATAGTGCCCTCACCGCCACAGTCACCATAACAAGACACGTAGTGATGTAGGTAGCAGTCAATATAACAAGAATATCGACCTCGACGGCAACCTTCGTTATATTTAATTTACTCTGAATTCTGCACTAGTAAATAAATAAAACATTTCCTATTGAAACGGGGGTCATACAATAAGGCGAATCGTGAAAAACGGTTGAGTACTACAGATCTGAATATGGATGGACCAGCGAAACCAATATACGTGGCTGAATCTCTGACTGCTTCAATCAGACGTCTACACTACACAACCAGATTATTTGCTAAAAAACATAATTACGAGCACTGCTGGACTTCCTTTGGCAAGGTGTTTCTGAAGCGAAAGGAAGGCCAACCCCGTCTACGCGTTTATTGCGAAGAAGATCTTTTAAACATGGAAAAGAATATTTGACTAGACTACCCCTCTAAAAGGCTTATGTACATTCCAGTTGCATGCATTATTTTTTACATAACTTATTTAATAATCGCCTACCACACTGTTCACGTACACCGCATACGTTCCTCAAAGTCACTCATTAGCATACCGATGTTACAGTAAAACATCTCTTACCATAAATTAATGAAACATTTTAAACTTTCTACTCTAAAAATTAGACGCTGAGATTAGACGCATCTTTTTCGAAAGCATTTTTTTATGACATGTGTAGGTAATGTAATAGAGTAATCTGGGGGCACGGCAGTGCCAAGTCGAGCAATAAAGCGGCACGGCCGTACGTACCTACCATCCTTTTCTTGAAACACGATTGCTCAGATTTAACGGATTTAACAAACAGATTATAAATATGTAGCTAATGTTTTTTTTTTAAACAAAACGTTGCCCCACACTAGGAATTTCTCCTGTATCGTGGGTGCGTTTACAAACATTTAAACTCACATACACAAATACCGAGACCCGAAACAACTATCTGTAGGTCATACAAATATTTGTTCCGTGCGGGGATCGAACCCGCGACACGCGGCGCAGCAGTCCAATCGCTCAGCCACTGCGCCAACCGTGTCGCCAAAAATGTATATTTATATTATAGTATATTTATATTGATTTACAATATACATTTAACTATAAACGCGTGGGAATGTACATAGAATAAAAGCAATCCATAATGTTTGGTGTCAAACAGCAATCAATAGATATAATTACAACCTTAAATAAACCATAATAATTATATAAGTATTATATAAGATCATTTTTATGTATGAAAGACTTTAATGTGTAAATATTATTTTATTCAGTCAGGTGTTTAAATTTCTCAGTGTTATCTCAGCTAACAAATCTTATCTGATCAGTTTGAAGCACTCGCCTGCTTGTTATCAGCTATGCCAACACAAAATATCAAGAACACTCGACCTCATGTGATTAACACTGTTGAACTAATACAAGAATTCCGTATTTGCGGTACCTATTTGTAAACTTTGTTCCCCGCTACACGGCTACAGTATCTGGATAGGTTAGGGAAAGATGTAGGCATTGTAAGTCCCTTTAAGCATAGCCCCTTTTGAACAGACTTCCAAACGAAAGAGGTTATCAATTCGTCTATGTTTTTTTGTTAGTTATACAATATCTTCGCCAATTGTGAACCGATTTCGAGGATTATTTTTTGTTTGGAAGTATATTCCACTATAATTTTGGCAAATGCTGGTCTTTGCATTAAAGGTATACCTACAATGGAATTCTTTAATAATAGACAGTCATTCTGTAGTGATTGCTGCAATCGCTTTCATGTGAATTGTTTACATGCAAGCCCCCGGTATTAAAATACCATTGGTCAACTCAACTCAACTAACTTAGTGATGATCTGTGTTTTATAAAATGAATCTATACCTATATGTCAAACATTTATTTTAGTTCTGTGTTTTTCCAACCTGCACAGGTATACCTCGCGCCAAATAAAAAGAACGCTGGGGGGGTCAAGCTGCGCAGTAGGCGATTTTTGGGTCTATTTGGTGGTATGAGAGAGGGCCGGGGGGGGGGCGAGGCCCCAGACGGACCAATAGCGTACCGCCAGTCTGGCTGCGTCACGTTCATTCTCAAAATACCATCGCGCACAAAAGTTTTACGAAATGGTTTTACATAACAATTGAGAAAAAATATTTTTCACTGCTCATGCTCTGAAAGTGCTTATTTGTGCAGGATATAGGCTGCACAAAATCGAATTTTGTGCACAAGGGCATTAACGTAATGATCTACTCATAAATGTATAGAATCTTTATTAAGGCAAAGAAAATGAGCCATACAGTCAAACACAATAAGAAGTTCATACATAGATAGAATTTGTTATTTTATAATATTTACTTTAATTTATTTGCCATAAGTGTTTTTTAAGACTTAAAAGATATTGAAATTTAAATTCAAGTACGGTAAGTTATTTAATTAATTACTGAAAATTATTGTTACAAAATTAATTTAAAATTATTATGCAAGCCTAATATCAATTTCGTAAGATTAAAAAAAAAAGCGATTTTAATTAAAGAAATATGTTATACTACTGTTTTATTTCCTCGCATTCGAAGTGAAAAGCAGAGTTTATAACTCGTCCACAAAACCATTTTTATCCTCGACATTACTATCAGCCCTCGCCTTCGGCTCGGGCTGCTAAAAGTCTCGAATAAAAGTGGTTCGTTTTGTGCACTTGTTGTAAAAATTGTAAAATCTACTATATGACGTAAATTGTTTTATGAAGAGAGAGGCCGATAATAATATTATTGATAATTTAAAACAATGCATGAAACTACAGTGAGAAGAATTGTGTTTTTAATTGAACAAAACAACACACACACAAAATGTGTGTTAATTCTATTTAATGATATTTTATTGAATAAATCGCAATTTGGGTGCCTCCGACGTCGACCGTCTAGGGTTAGCGTTTTCGTCAGCAGGTCGACTTTTTCTGCCTACAGGGTTTATTAAAGAGACCTAACTAACCGAACCTCGGGGTGCCCCCGACGTCGACGTCGGTTAGCGTTTCCGTCAGCAGATCGAAGGAAACGCTATCCCGCTCATTCAGTTATTGGACTGCTCATTTATTTTTAGAATTGACATTGTATGATAAAATAACCGACAAATTGATTTTTTATTACTGTCCATGTTTTACTGTCGCAATAATTAATCAACCGCCATTAAATTAAATAACTGCTCAATATGTTTTTCAACTGATCATAATAACATCTCGAATATTTAAATAACAGCTCAAAAAATTAGTTCCCTTATTAAAATACTCATGTGGCTTGGGGTAGCACAGACTGCAACAAAAAAGGTGACTTGCTACTAGACTTTATTGTAAGCAGTAATTTAGAAATAATAAATGTAGGTAACACTTTTATAACCAGGTCAAGAACTGAGGTGCTGGATATTACGATGGCATCCAGCAGCATAAGCAAACACATAAAAGACTGGAGAGTTGACGAGGAGGATTCGTACTCGGATCACCGTAGGATCGATCACGTTCAGTCTGGACTGTGAGATGGAGAAAGTAATGATCAGAAACTCAAAGAAAGCCTCCTGGGAGATTTTTGACTCAAAAATAAAGACTTGGTCTCCTAGCCAAAAACAAAGTTACGAAACAGCAGAGGAACTTGAAAAGGAAGCCAAGCGTCTAGAGGAGGCATTAATAGAAGCCTACCACTGCACATGCCCTCTTAAGGAACTAAAATTAGGTAAAGGCCAACCATGGTGGAACAAAACACTAAGGAAGGTCAGAAAAAGCACGCGTCGAGCTGTTAGAACTGCTCTCAGAAAAGGTGGCGATGAGAACTGGGACAAATATAGAGAATTAAGGAACAAACTAGGACAAATGTGCAGGAAAGAAAGCAGATCAGGGTGGAACGCCTACTGTGAAAATATCAGTAGACACACTGATACCGCGCGAATAGTCAAGGTGTTGTCGAAAGACAAAGCAAGCAAACTAGGACGCCTAAATATAGGGGAAGAGATCATATCCGAACCAAAAAAGATACTAAACAAAATGATGAGAAGTCACTTCCCCGGATGTGAAACTTATCAAGAAGAAATAATGATGACCGAAAACCAAGGCGAAGTGACACAAGCTGAGGTTGAGGAAATCATTACAGAAGACCAAATAGATTGGAGTATATCATCCTTCCAACCATATAAAGCCATATAAAAAAAAAAAAAAGATAAAGATAAAGCACCTGGCCCGGACGGTGTACTCCCGAAGATATTACAGCAGGCATACAAGTATATTATCAAAGATCTACTAGCTCTATTCAGAAGTAGTGTGGCCACAGGCTATATACCTGAAAATTGGAGAAAAGTTAGAGTAGTCTTCATCCCCAAGCCTGGGAGGCCGACGTACCAGGAAGCAAAATCTTTTAGGTGCATCAGTCTCTCATCCTTTGTGCTGAAAACCCTAGAAAAAATAATAGACAGACACTGAGACACATTAGAAACAAAGTGGAAAAAAAGTGACACACCGCTACAGAGAAATCAACATGCATTTAAATGGAGGGCAAGTCCACGGAGACAGCTCTCCATAACATAGCGGTAAGAATCGAAAGGGCGTTAGAAAACAAAGAATTTGCATTTTGCTGCTTTTTCGACGTGGAGGGAGCTTTTGACAAAGCCAACTCTACAGCGGTCAAGGCTTCTTTACAAAGAGAAGGCATAGCAAGCTA
Source organism: Diarsia dahlii (assembly GCA_949775195.1). NCBI lineage: Eukaryota > Metazoa > Arthropoda > Insecta > Lepidoptera > Noctuidae > Diarsia > Diarsia dahlii. The sequence continues at coordinate 11,686,172 of OX459211.1, read as the reverse complement.
CATGTCAAGATGGATAGAAAATTTACTAAGACACAGAGCAATTAAGGCCAAATTAGGTAACAATACCATCACGGTGATAGCGGTGAGGGGCTTCCCCCAGAAGCCCCTCACCGCTCTCACCGTAGGCTGCATCTCGCCGCTCATATGGTGTTTGCTACTTGACGACTTGCTTATGAAGCTAAAGAAGATGCATATATATACAAGCATACTCGGACGATGGAGTGCTATTAATTACTGGAAAAGTACTTAGCACCATAAGTGACGTAATGAAGAAAGGAATTAGGGCTACCCTCGAATGGTGTAGGGAAAGGGGACTGAACCTCAACCCCACTAAAACGAAGCTAGTCCTTTTTACAAAAAGAAAGAAATACACGGAGTTATCACCAATATACATAGACGGTGAACGGATAGAAGTAACTAAGGAAATAAAATACTTAGGAGTGATCTTAGACAAAACCATGTCATGAATACAAGACGCATATAAAAGAAACATGTGAAAAAGCAAAAATTGCATTACTACAATGCAGAAGAGCTATAGGTAGAACCTGGGGAATGAAACCGGCCATAGTAGCCTGGATATATAACGCCATCATCATACCCAGAGTTATACACGGAGCAATAGTATGATGGCACAGAACACAAATCAAGACTAATAGCACAGAGCTAGCAAAAGTTCAAAGAATGGACGGGTTAATGATCTCTGGGGCAATGAGGACGACTCCCTCAGCGGCCCTGGATGTCATACTAGGAATGATACCGCTTAGTTTACAAGTCAAGAAAAGAACCTTGGAGCAGTGGTTCAAACTGAAAAGCTTAAACCTCTCGAAAGGCAATTTTATGGACAAAGGTCACTCGGAGATAGCAAATCTGCATACGAAGACAATCTATCAATGATTATGGCCAACAATGACTTAATCAGAAAAGAGAAGATCTTCGACAAGAAGTATAGAATACATATAGGCACAAGAGAAGAATGGACAATTGAGAGTGATCCATCTATGGCGGTCTGCTATACAGATGGATCAAGGAAAGAATCAACTAAGCTATCCTGCTCTGGGATACTCATACCAAGACTGGAAATAAACAGATCATTCTCACTAGGAACAGGCACTAGTGTGTTCCAGGCAGAAATACATGCCATTATGGAATGTACCAGAATAATTGGAAACGCCCTTACAGGTGATTTTTCCAAAATAGTTATATATATAGTGATAGTCAAGCAGCACTCAAAGCACTGAACAAGGTGGAAGTCACATCTGCACTGGTTAAAGAGTGTAAGGAAGCACTCAACAAACTAGCAGAAAAAGCAGAAGTAACAGTCGCATGGGTCCCCATGGTCATCAAGGACACGAAGGGAATGAGATAGCAGATGAATTAGCCAGAAAAGGAGCAGATGAAACCTATGTGGGACCAGATCCCAGGTTACCGATCCCACATAATATAACAAAAGGAATCATCCATAGAATAACTAGAATAACAGGAGCAGCGATGGCCCAGTGGTGTCGGCCCCGACTTACGAACAGTAGGTCGTGGGTTCGAACCCAGGCAGGCGCATTACTTTGTGTAATTTATTTCATCACCGCTGCTCTCAAAACGGTGAAGGAAAACATCGTAAGGAAACCGGCATGTCTTAGAACCAAAAAGTTCGAAGACATGTGACATCCGCCAATCCGCACTGGGCCCGCGTGGTGGATTATAGCCCATCCCTCTCCTAGAGAGGAGGCCGGAGTCCCTGCAGTGGGAACATTATAGGCTGATGATGATAGAATAACTGCAAGAGAGTCAAATCAAAGATGGAATGTAATAGAAGGTTGTCGACAATCGAAAATCTTCTTAAAGTCATATGATGAAAAGAAATCCCACAAGCTACTCAAAATGAGCAGGGGAAACATAAGACTAGTAGTAGGGATCGCAAGTGCAACAGGACATTGTGGACTCAATAGACACCTGACGATTATGAAAGTAAAGGAAGATCCCATATGCCCAGCATGTGGAGAAGCAGAAGAAAAAAGTTTCCATCTTGTGGCGGAATGCACAATGTATGAGCTACTCAGATGGGAAATCCTAGGAACAGATGAGATTAATGAAGAGAAGCTTGCAGAAATCTCTACCGAACAACTGGTGAGCTTCTGCAAGGCAACAGGAAGACTCGCGATGCCGACCACCCGTAACCCATGAAGGGGATCCACCAAAATGGGGAACTGGGCGAAATAATCCACAACGAAAGGACTGATCGCCCGTCTGGTGTCTGCCGGCGTCCCCGAAGATAAATAGAAATAAATAGAAAATACTCAGGTAAAAAAAAGTCAAATGACTGATCTGTCACCGCTTCTCATAGGTTTCGCTGTTGCCGTAACACTATTTACAAAGCCAGAGGAACGGAGACCACCTTGTGACGTCAGAACGTAAAGTAATTATGACTTGAAGCAATATAATATAAACGACTTTGTCTGTCTTCAGAGTTGACAAAAAATGTGTCCAAAGTGTAAAGTCAATATAATTATCTACCTTTATAGCGAGATCAATTTACGTAACCTCAAATAGGTTCCTATCTGGTGTCCATACATACTTACTCTACTAAAACAAGATAAATTAACATATCGCTATATTTCTTAGTTTTACAGGATGGAAGGGACAACGACGTACAACCCTTTTTTGCTGGTTGGGAAATCATCAAATTAATGACTCCTTCCGCTCTGGGCGTAGCTGAATGGAGTGTCAGATTTCTACTGACAAAAACCACCCATGATCCTTCTTCGGGGCCGGGGCCGCGGTATCTCTTTCGCAGTCCCGGCAGGCGATGGCCCTTGCACGTCAGCACCCTTCAGAGGTGCTGGCTGACAACTCTTTAGGGCGACCGACGTACCACGTTTTACGATGTGTTCGGTAAATCATACATAATAGACTTATAATAGAGTACTTAATTTAAAAAAAAACTGCTATTTTCTATAAAAGTGTTTTTTTTTATTTATATTTTATTGAATTAAGTCAAATCATAAAATTCTGATTACACAGGGTTCTGAGGTGAATTAGTTACGTAGGTACCTGTATCCTTCAAGGAGGTGGCTCTTACTAGTCATATTTAACAACTTTCCCAAAGAAACACAAGTTTGGTTAACTTTCTGTCTACTGTTGTATGCTAATTTGGTTTTGTCTTTTTAAGAATTGGTTAATTACGAGTTTCTTTGAAAGTGGTTTATTATAACGAATTGCTATCCTGTATACAATTCAGTGAATAAACCAGGTAAATAAATACTAACCTGTATGAAACATTTTTGTGCATTATTATTAATATCTGTCCACTTACAATACATATAAAGAGGATTTTTTGTATTTATCTACGTACGTAACATGTCAATGCGACTCAAAAAAACGACCTTTGATCTCAAGTATTTCGTAGCAAGTTGGCACAAGTAGGTTTCTGATGAGGTTGTAGGTAGTCACGCCAAAAGTGGTAACGATGATGCACACATATCTGCATAATTTGACCACCTGACCGGTATAAAGGTACCTTGCTACCTACCTGCATATTATTATAAGTCCAAGGTACTCAATCTTTCAAGGTATGAGTCAACCGCTCCGACTTTGTAAACAACGAACATGCTTTGTCAGTTTATTGTGATGCGAATTACAGTGTCAATATTTTACTAAATTACATTATATAATCGCGTATTTTATCATCTTTAAATTGTTTATATGTTTCTTCGTCACAATTTAAACTATACTGTTCCTACTGGATACATTTATTTTCGTTGCGGTTAAACAACATTTGTCTTGTTATCTAGGCAGATTCTGTTGCTCAGTAAGTGGCCACGTTGATGGTAGCTCCAGTTCCTGGCCTTTTTCACATCTTCAAATGTGCAGTTAAAATTTAGACACTACGACTAAATTACTGCTACAAGAGAAGAGCAATTTGTGGAACAAGTCAGTGAATCAAAATTGAATGTATCTTCCAGCCTTTGTCCCATGTTACCTACCTGCTTTGGGTCGCCACAACATTTTTTTCTACCATTCTTCCCTGTCAAGTGCCACGTCATTTTACACCTGTATCATTCCTCAAACAATTCATTAAAAAAAAAAAAGCAAACAAAGCAAAAACAAGCAAATAAAGTATTTTTTATTATTTTTTTATTTTATTTATCCTTGTCTTCCTCTGCCTCTCCATACCTCAACATCTTTATTCATCCCTCTTCTAGTTATATTTTTTGCGGTTCATTCATCCCATCACACACCTCCCTAACAAAACCGACGATTCGTTTTAGAATCCTTTAAATTCCTTTGCCTAAAACTTCAACATTCTTCACCTCCACAACACTCAAACACTGATTTGTCAGAGTAGTTAGAACAAATCCACAATACTACTGGATCAGTACCCGTATTATGTATCTGAAATTCTATATGGTATTGCGAGTCAATCTATATGTACTTTGTGGTGAGCAGTGATATGAGTTGGTAACCACACTGCGAGCAACATTTTACTTACCGCGAACGGTACTATCTGGTATGCACCGTTAGCTAATTACAGGAGTTCACGACTTATTAGTCTATTGGACGATTCACTAGCACCCTCTTTCCTGAGCTTGTGTCTTCACTTGCCATTTAATATCGTAATTGATCGAACTGTATATTATTATCTGATCTGATCTACACAATACTACCTGGAGAGCCTGGAGTGCGGTGTCCACCCTATTTTTCAACCCCGCTCTTGTTTCTGGATATATTGAAGTATTGAAATCACTGTAGGTATTATTGAAAAGTTTTCAGCTTCATCTTCCAGAAGACACGTTTCATTTCAACCCTCTTTATTTAGACGGATTTAGGTCCATACCTAAAGCCGTCTTCGAACAACGTGAATTTTCATATAAACCATTTATTCAAGACAGCAAAATCTTTGTACTGTTCAGAGTCCACCTTGTTATATCAACGAACACAAAGGAGTCTACAATTAGATACCACAATAGACATGGTAACATGAAACTACTTTAGATAATCACGTAACTATTTCACACCGCATTAAATCTTTACAATTCTTATGCCTTGAAGGTCTCTACAGCACCTTAAGAAATGTAGAGGATTGTAAATGAGTCAGTACTCAGACAACGGGCATTATGTACCCGCTCCAACTATTTTTTGCCTTGCAAAAACACAACCTTGTCATTAAAGTTTAAATATAACAATGAAAATCACAAAAACCTTGGTACACGTGCAAAAGGTTTTCAGTCAAGGCTCCTTATCCTTTTCTTTGACTTTCAGTAGAAAGGATGATGATGACATCGCCTGGCTCCGACATTTGGCTTTTTAGGACAGGTCTAATTATTTTATGGACGGTGCAGTTTTTCTTCTTTTCGTGGGTGGTGGCTAGTGGTCGCAAGCGCGACTGCTGAACATGAGTTCACGGGTTTAATTCCGACAAATTTTAAGTGTTATTAATTAGATTTTCCGTCAGGAATTTCCAAGTAGCAGCCACGGAGTCTGGATTTGTGACCGGTTGATGGCAATTGGCTCGCTCCCTGTTACATGGGAGTTAAACATAATTAGCGAAATGTGGGTGTACTAATGGGTACACCCCTGCTTAACTCTTCGAGGAGTAAAGGCGCGCTGTAATGTTATGTTATCTTCATTCATTAGCCAAAGACTAAAGACATGCAGTCAATCTATGAATGACAGAACTTGGAATGTTGAATCAAGGAAGCGTTCTTGGAGATTCACGTAAAGAGTAAACAGTTAAGTCCCTATGTGTTTGTATTTCATTGTAACTGGACGTCAAACAGAACAGTTCGTATCCGTTGAAGTTCTAACAACAAGAAATTCTTGTGAAATACCTCGCGACATGACTGGCTTCCGGGTTGTCGTGCACATAGTAGCTTGAGGTTGTTTTGAAACCCGATGCCGGCCGCTGGGTACACCTGCGGTACTTTTACCATACACACCTTTATTCTACGACACGACTTTACCCTGTCATAATGAAGATTGGAACACATCCGTTGTTGGTTTTACGATTCGTCATACAATGAATTTCTTGTGGTCACGTTCCAATAATGTCATCCTTGTTACACTTTTCAAGTACTCGTGTTTTCAATTTCAAATTCTCACTCGATTGAATAGATAAATACCCATCGAATTTTTAGGAAGATACCACCAGTTTTATTTAACCTTGCGAATTGTGGAGATCGGTGTATGACCGTGTATGGCAGTCCGATTACATCATGTGCTCTTTAATTTACATCAGTAATTGCCAATTTGTTACACAATAGATATAAGGTACCAAAACGGTTACCTTTTCAGCACATTGAGAAATTATCAATCAAAGTGACCTGCTTGTCGCCAAAAGTAAGTAGACGCGGTAATACTACCCCAGACAAGTTTGCAAAATTGATCTCAAATAAACCTATATTTTTGTCGCAGAAGCAGCTTGATTACTCTCATAATGATGTCCATGCAAAAGAAAACACATTTTGTTTTACAATCAATACATGAACATGAAATGCAAGATACTAGAATATGAATGGTTTATTTCATTCATTAATCTGTCCCTTATTGAGACGTTTGAAAGGTTCTAAACGTTAAATTTTATTACAGAGTATTGTTATAAATAATTCTGCGTTTTATTTCACTGGCAATAAACGTTTAAACGTTACGTTTATTTAATTTCAAACAATAAAACACGTTTTTGTCTATAATGTATGTAATATGGAAGATTTCTTCATCTTCTTTAGCGAAGTATAGATATCGCATTTGGCAGCTATTTTAGTAGAATAGACAGTTAATTGATCTTGGGCTGAGCAGGTACTTTATCACCAGCCGAAAATGTGTTCAATTTAGGATCTGGCCTTACAAACTGCATGTTCAGAATACCAGACTTTTCCCAGCTATGTTGGGGTCGGCTTCCAGTCTAACCGGCTAGGTTATGCGATACCTACCCTTTTGATAAGACTGGTTGTCAGACTTTCAGGTCGCTGACTACCTGTAACGACGGTTAAAAATCTATATAGGTAAGTATATGGCAGCCGGGACCAACAGCTTTAACGTGCTTTCCAAAGATAATGATAACATTTTCTTTATCACAGACTGATACTGTATATCTAACTCATGCTCATACTTCGTCCATTGTTGAGCCCCGACAATTATATATTTTTCCTGCTATTAGTCACACTTCAACGAAACAATTTTAATGTTTACCCGGATGACATAGTCAGTGAATATGCATAGAGCGACACGAAGATGCATCGGTGATGGGTTGCGGGTTGTTCGAAAGAGATACTGCGGTCCCAGACACAAAGGAAAATGGGTGGGTTTTTATCAGTAGAAGTCTGACACTCCCTTTCGCTCCGCCCCGAGGAGGAGTCATTTGATGGTTTCCCAACCCTCAAAAAAAAAGAAGATGTATCGATGAAAATCGAATGATCAGAAGAAAAGAAGCATAACATAACATCACGCATGTTATCCACGAAGGGTTAGGCAGAGGTGTACCTAATATTACAACCACATCCATCCATTTCGCCAGTTATGTTCAAGTGCCATGTAAAAGTGGTCGTACCTATTGCCATCAACTGGGCACGAAATTGCTGATGTAAAAACCAAACAACACTTTGCCACACCTGGGAATCGAATGTAGGACCTCATGCACAGAAATCGCACTTGGGACCACTAGACCAACGAGGCGAGAGAAGAAACATAGACTAAAAATAGAGTAACCACTAGCAGATAGTAAATGGTCGTTCCTATAAACACAACGAGGCGAGTGAAGAAACATAGACTAAAAATAGAGTATACCACTAGCAGATAGTAAATGGTCGTTCCTATAAACACAACGAGGCGAGAGAAGAAACATAGACTAAAAATAGAGTAACCACTAGCAGATAGTAAATGGTCGTTCCTATAAACACAACGAGGCGAGAGAAGAAACATAGACTAAAAATAGAGTAACCACTAGCAGATAGTAAATGGTCGTTCCTATAAACACAACGAGGCGAGAGAAGAAACATAGACTAAAAATAGAGTATACCACTAGCAGATAGTAAATGGTCGTTCCTATAAACACACCGAGGTGAGAGAAGAAACATAGACTAAAAATAGAGTAACCACTAGCAGATAGTAAATGGTCGTTATTATAAACACAACGAGGCGAGAGAAGAAACATAGACTAAAAATAGAGTAACCACTAGCAGATAGTAAATGGTCGTTCCTATAAACACAACGAGGCGAGAGAAGAAACATAGACTAAAAATAGAGTATACCACTAGCAGATAGTAAATGGTCGTTCCTATAAACACAACGAGGCGAGAGAAGAAACATAGACTAAAAATAGAGTAACCACTAGCAGATAGTAAATGGCTCCTCCTCCTCGGCTGTTAATAATGTACGTGTTTGTAACACGTACATTATTAACAATTATGAATACTGGTTATTGGCTCCACTATAAATAGATGTAAATATGGCAACGAGAGTTAATAGCGACTATCCACGTTATCACAGAGATAATTCCTTAAGGCGCGCTAAGTAAACAAGAATAACCATAAAATGTAACATTTCGAAAGACTTTAAGAGTTATCAAGCGAAATGTTAATTTGCTTTGTCCAAGCACACCTAATTTTATGAAAGACTTTATATTATACAGTATAGTTTTGGTATTTATAAGATACTAGGTGATGCCCGCGGCTTCGCCTGCGTGACAAATTATGTACTAAAATCTTCCTCGAGAACCATTCTATCCATTAGTGAAAGCAGCAAGAAAATTTGTGCAGTAGTTTTTGAGTTTATCGCGAACAGACAGACAGACATACGGCGGAGGACTTTGTTTTATAATAATGTAGTGATGTAGTGATAGTCGGTTTGGTCTAGGTTATGGAAATAAAGGGGTTATTGTTGAACATTGTCAGGTTCAAATTAAATTAATTAGTAAAACTTCGTAACTGTATCAACTACCTCGTTGGTCTAGTAGTTGCAATCGCGACTACAGAGCGACTACAGAGGTTCAATTCCCGTGTCGGTAAAGTGCTATTGATGTTTTCCATCAGGAATGTCTCTGTAGTAGCTATATAGAGTATATAAAGTCTAGAAATGTGCCCGGTTGATGGCAATAGGCTCCCCCCTATTACAGTCATACGACGACTTTATCATAACTGGCGAAATATGGGTGTACAGGTACACCTCTGTCTCGGGGATTACAGGCGTTATGTTATGTTATGTGTAAGTGAATAAAGCAATATTCAGAATAAAAATAATTTCATTAATGAAGGATAACAAAACCAGACCTATATAAACCAGATAACAGGGTAATCAGACGAATAACGTTAATCCAGTTTGTTTTATTCAACTTTATCGCATTGCAAACATTTCATTAAGTCCAAATGTATCTCTAAGCCAGTTTTATTTCTACAAATAAGATAGTAACTAATTAAAACTAAATACAGTCATCTAAGATGAGATGACAGCCACATTCTGACTGATAACATTATGATAATTATAAAATGAGTCACATTTTAAGGTCATTGTATCACATAATTGTTTCAGGAAAACAGACTTTGCACATAAACATTTCAGACTTACAAATCATGTCTGCGTTGCTATCTCACCCAAAGTTTACTTATGTCGCAGCTGTTTGCAGCAATTGTTTTAGAGTTAAAAGTCCAGACATTTAAGAAAATGACGACTGACTGGTTCATTTTGATCGAGTGGTCGCAGACGCAACTGCTGAGGCGCAAATGCTATGACATCCTATGAGAGAGCACAGCAGAAGGAACAGATAAGCATGGCTAATACGTGGGACTTGCAAAACATAAATGGGGTAATGTTTTTACCGACATCACTGACGGTCAACCACTTTTCAATCTTATTACATAGAGTAAGCGCAAGGGTGAAAAGTGGTAGACTGTCAGGGAACTTGGTAGTACCTAGTATCCCTACAGCACCTATTTGTTTTCCTACTGGAAAACCATTAATGTATACTGCTATGTTTCCCAAAGTTTCTAGTCAGTAAACCAAAGACTTATTATTCATAACCTCTGTAACATAATATGTATCTGTTAAACAGATCATCGTATGCAACATTTCAAAGTCTGAATCAGCCAGCAAGTCTTGTCTTTTGTCTTACATGAAGGAGCACGCTTTGTCTCGGATGATGAAACTTGGAACAATACCCTATTTATTTGTTTACGGATCAGAAAACGTATGCTTCATATGTTTAGGAGTGGCTTGGCTTTAAAAGCTAGTTGAAGGATAGTCTGAGTTATTAATTACATACTAACAATAGGCAGTCCTCCCACTGGATATGACTTCCTAGTTCCTACATATAACAAAAATCGCAAAATTTAGGTGTAGTGTACCTACGAAATTACGAATCATGCAACTTTTCCTATCGCTCTGGAAAATAGAAGTACCGTTTGTTTATGTTTTATTATTGTCCTAATTTTATTTATTGTCCTGTTGTTGTAGTTCAATTAACGATGTACCTATTAAAATGGTTTACCTTCACGAAATGGATTATTTTTCCTGTTTTGGACCTTTAAAGTTAGTTAAACTCTCGTTTGATCACTTATGACTAAATGTTCTCACACACCTACTCATATATGCTCGCCATAAATTTGCATGAGCCACAAAATTGTGCAGCTGTGCCTAATTAATTCTGCATGGAGGGGAGGTTAAAAGCGGAACACGATCATTTCTGTTATTTTACCGAACACTTCAAGTAAACCGTTATGGTTTACTTGAAGTTAAATGTTTAAAGAACGACTCAAACTCAAGCGTATTTAACAACTTTTAGTATAGTATAATGTTTATAGTGCAAACAATTCGCGTACCTAATTTCATGTAAACTTAAACTTCTCTCTCACAAAAATAGCAAAGAGTTTAAGGTCAATGACGAACAAATAGACATCGAATGCAATCTTCAGAGTAATTTATTTCTAAAAGAAAACCGTATCTTGAAAACGAGTCGCCATATAAAGCGCAAATCTTCTTCCTATTGTGTGGAAACGACTCGGCAATCCAGTCTGAGCGAAACGGGGTCAAGAAATTTATTTCTGGGTACGCTAAGACTATGACTATACCTACGTTAGGTATAAGTAACTTTCATTTTATACTTCAAAGTCGAACAACAGTTTGCAGAGCAAATGCTAATGATGTGAACATCCTTCACAATGAAAAATGTACAAGAAATACAATCTTTATCTTTTAATCCTTCTGTCGGTTTAAAAATTAAAGTGAAATTTACACTTCAAAAGTGCAGATTTAGGCAAAGGAAAATGAGATTATTATAGTGTAGAGCTAATTAAAAACAGGAAATAAAGATTTCAGTATTTTTCCTCAGCTAGCAGAGTCAAATAAATTAAAATGTAAATCGAATAAATTCACTTACCTATAGCTGTCTCATCATCCCTAATTAGCTACGTGCTTACAGCGTCACGAATGTTGAAATCATAAAATATTGTTGTCATCGTCAGAACTCAGTATAAAGTCTGAAATCGTCAATCGCATTGAGGACGCAATCATGGTGGTATAGTTACCTAAGCTTTTTTATTATGATCATTGATATCATCATCTATCTAGTAAGCCTATCTCAATCATCATCGACATCTAAATAAAGGTTTTAAAAATATATTTGGGGGACCCCGGTCAGGTTTACTTTGAGTAATTTATTTCAAAACCACCGTCTTAAAACGTTGAAGGAAAAAATCGTGAGGAAACCAGCATGTCCTAGAACCAAAAATCCGAAGACATGATGTGACATCTACATCTACCAACTCGCACTGGGTCCGTGTGGTAAATTATATCCCTCTCATAGAGAGGAGGCTTATGTGTGAGGGGGTATGAGCAGTGGGAATATTATTGGTTGATATGCTTATACTTGGGGGTGAAATATGAGTGACCGACCCATAGTCACACTAAATTACCACACCAGAGTGACTATGGTTAATTTTATTTATCCGTAGTCTCACTGGAGTGACTACGGCTGATCGGCTGAGTTTAGTGTGACTATGGGTCGGTCATGGAAATATGTCCAACAGTGGACGTCTTTTGGCTGATTCACGGCAAATGCATACGATAGCCTGTGCATCTGTTTAACTCTATTTAGCACAGGTATTTTAATTCTCTGCTCTCTAAGCTTAGTCAGATGATGAATATTCATAAGTATCTACTTACTTACATATTTACCATTTTGTTTTCATCCGGCTCACAGTAGGTTATCCTCAAGGGTGAAGAAAACTCGCCAGTGTGCATACTGAGAATAGTGAGAATACAACTTGACTATATTAGTAGCACGCGATGGAAAAGGAAAAACCGCTTTTCACGATACTCCATTAATATATAATTTCTAGTAGATTAGTTTAGTTATTGATAAAAACTGGTTGGTGTGCGTATGTACCATCGCCTGCAATAATGCATGGGGAGTTCAGAAAAAATACCGTGTGAAGCAAGAAATGACGCCACCTGGCGTAAATAAGTACTCGATTAGGAACATTGATTATATTTTTAATGCTACACTAACTAGAGGGCGCTCACGTTGTATAAAATGTTTATGTAGTTTCTTTTTTCTGTTTAAATATTCAAATAATTTATAATGAATTATTTCTATTATATAAATTTATTCCTAACTACCTACTATGTTTGTTTAAATTGAATATTATTCTAATTCTAAAACTATCTGATTTTAATTATCTATGTTTTAGTTTTCAAACTTGAGGGTAGGTCGAATATGAATTCATAAATAAATTAGTAGGTAGTGGAAATAATTAGATTGAAGATTTATGAGTTATGACTAAGCTCAATTGATTGTTCGATAAGTTTGTTTCGATTATCTCATTTTTAGCTCAGTTTTATTTAAATTTAGGTGAATTAACTTATTTCATCAAAATGAGTACGCGTTGTAATATTGTTTTCGTTACAAGAGCTCAAATAACTGATTTGCAAAATCAAGGCAAAAACTTATCGTCACTCGAAACTTGTCGACTTATATTATTAACGTAAGTAGTTTTGATTTCAAAATTTTCATAAGAAAAAAAAAATGTTTTAGTTACGACTATACCTACTACTTAATAATTAATCATTATTGCGTATTATATATTTCTGTTATATTGTTGCAGAGAAAAACAGTTGTTCTATTGGTACGACAATTTTAAGACGAGGGTTCTTTGCAACACCATCAAAGAACTAGTAGACCACGGCTCATAAACACATTACAGCGTCAAATCGTGTTATGAGAGTATGAAGAAAATGGATTCCTGCCGATGACCGACTATGCTGCTTTATATGACTCAAGTGTTGACAATGCCCGTCGTGCTCTTAAAAGTGAAGAGCTGCATTATAGAAGGCATGTTGTGAAACCCTGGCCCACAGAAAACAATAAAAGGGCAAGATTACAGTTCGCTTTGGATCATGTTAACTTTGATTTGAGTAATGTTTTTTCATCTTTACAGATGAAAAAACTTTTAAGTCCAGTGAACACGGACGCTTAAGTTTGTGGTGCCGAAATAATACGTGATAAACAAGTGGTTATGTAGTGTCCAATATGCTGGTCATATTACAGTGAACGTGTGGGGATTGATAAGTGTTGCCGATCCAGGATTTATATTTCATAATACTTAAAAACAATATTACTTAACTTTAGTACTTATTATTTATATTAACTGGAAGCCGGGTTATTATAACCTATTACATGACTTACGTATTTTTAATAACTAAAAAAAGTCAAACACAACATTTTTTTTTTTTTTACATTACAAGAACCTTTTCGTATGTTTTTGTGCAATTGTATAGCTATTATCCTACCTATTTAATTCATTTAACTTTTCACTTTTGTGATGAAATAATCCGGTCTCCTGTTTGTCTTTGTTGAGGTTATAAAAGCTTCAATCCTCTTTCCGATTTTGGAAACGAATACTTAAGCTATGGCCTCAATAAGAAGTTTTATATAATATAATAATGTTGAACGATAATAAATATCTGTTTTTGAATAATAAAGTGTAAGAAATAAACCTCTAAAAGTGTGATAGTGTCTTTTTGTTTGTCTCCGTTAATCCCTGTTGCTAACTGACTACTAACTCGAATATTATATTTTTGAATGCTATGCGCACTTATTAGCTTAATGAAAACATTTCTTATGGTTTCTTTTGTTTTTTTTATCATTTAACTTCTCACTTAATCCAACCTAATACGTGTTTCCTAACTTCTTACTTACCTAACCTATTCCCAAGTCAAAGTCCATTTTTTTCTATATCTCAACAGAATAGATTACATTTAGTTAGGACTAAGTTATAAAAATCTACCTCCTTATTATCACCTACAGGTGACACCGGGTAATCCGGATATTGTCATTGCGGAAAGTAAAAACTTTAAAGGTTTAATTTCTTATTGAGTGAGGCCGGGGGGGATTAGAACGGTTATTATTATTTAAGTAGGAATTTCAAATAAAATTGCTGTCAGGTAGAAACAGAAATAAAACTTATGCCACTACAAGTGACACTGGGGATTGAAGAGTTTAATATCACAGTTGTGCAGAAACCAAACGCCATCTATTAGTTATTTTCGAAAATTTGATTTCTACCTTCACAGAAAAATAGGCCCTAAGGTATCCATGCACTTGTGTGGGCGACTGTACAATATCTTTCTCGAATAGAAAAAATAATGTAGGTTATTTGACCACTGAGACAGGAGATACTCCTCGAGTGGACCGTCAATTTAATCCATTAAATGAATTAATTGATGGTACTAACAAGTCTCAACGAAGTTCAATAGGTGTGCCCACTTAAAGCGAGATCATTTCGTTTCTTGTCTAGAATTAGTCAGATAAAAAGCTAAACCGAGACATATTAGATCACATCTATTTCAATTTTACAAGGTTATCGATTTTTGTAATGCAAATCAGACCCGAGAACATATCCGATATGGACGATGACGGAGAGGTAGAAAAGCCACTGTCTTGTTTTTATTTCATGAAGAACTTTACCTTATCATCTATCGACATTTTTAATTTCATGGTGAGACACAGTATAAGACTTGTCCATTCTATATCATTTAGAACTAGGGTTTTCACAGGGTGGTGTATTTGGCCTTTTTCCATTTATAACAGGATTATTTTGAATTATTCAAAATTGCAGTTTCCAGTCATCATCATTTGGTTAACCCATTCCGGGTCTCTCATATCACTGTACTTGACGAGCTTGAACGTTGCAGAATATCTTTAACTGTATATAAATCTAATCTATTATCTCCCTATCCTGTAGTTACAGTCACTATGTTTTACTTAAGCACCCATTCGGCTACTTCCTCAAGTAATCACAGTCACTTTTCTCGCTATCCGCCGATTAGCAAAACGGAAAGACAATTCCAATTCGATTACCTTCGCTGTAATTACTGAGAAACACGTGCACGTTCATACTGTAAATTAATCTCAAGGAAAATCAAGCCTGCGGTCTGACTGGATTAAAGTACAGATTGTTCATGGAACGTTAGCATGATAATTATGATCTATAACAATGCTCTGATTGTCAATGTTTGGACAAAGGGGCTTGTACGTGATTATGGAACTAAATGTTTTATTTTGTATGTAGTTTTCGTGTGATGATTTCATGTAAATTAAATACTCAAATGTGTCACGTAAATGTAATCTGTATGATCTGATCGACATGCTCCCATTTCGTCACATGACCAACTTTTATAACAATGTACAAATCTTCATAACGTTATAATCTCTTACTAACGTTGCATGTGGCAACAATTTAACAACAGCGGAATTAATCTACAGTTATGGCTGAGCGGCGCACGATTCTAATTCCGGTGTTTTGCCTATAAACGTGCAATCGAACCACGAGGAAGGCCCCTAATGTAGCCTGAGTAAAAAGGATTAAATATATTATGTGTCAATTAGAAGTGGTGGGTTCCTTCCGTTGCGGTCGGGCGACGGAAGCAGCGCCACGTGACTCACATGACCACTGCGTGTGCGCAACACTCGCCTCACTACCCATTGTCTGCACACTCCATAAACTTCGCTCATTTATGCCATAGGCGAAACAAAAATAGGGACGTTATGTATATGAATGAATACAGTCACATTAAAATGAGTGGTTCCATTATTATTTAGGGTCGAGCACCAGAATGGATCATTATTGGAAAATGATGAATAGACCCCGGTTGTGTGTAGGGCCTCCAATTGTTTTCTGAATGAGTCAACGGAGGCAACAGTGTTATTACTAAAAGGATGGACGCTGTGTTTAGCCTGCTTTGTATATGGTGTTGCTTTGTATCAAAATGATAATTGGTCAAAACGTGATGCTCTGAAAATGCCATCACGCAAGTGACCAAGCGTGTTAAATTGGTGATTGACTCGGTCGTCTTCTGTATTGAAAGAGACGACAGATGTTGTTATTACTTACGATCTATGTTGACCATCTAATTCTGGCTGTAGCGGAACAGAATCTAGGGCAGGTGTAGTCTACGACTCAGTATGAAATGATATCGATAACAACGCGACACACAAAGCAGCTGTTTTGATTAGACATTATGTCATCCATCTTTCACTGGGAAAATTTTCCTTACCAAGTTATTTCATTATAAAATTATGTGCTATGTGGAATGAAAACAATTTATGCATCCGGATGACTGGCCAAGAGAGATTTTGGGAGTTTGAGCAGTACTAAGTTTTTGTACCTATTACTATCTATTTTGTACCAGACGTCTAATAATTGGTACCTCACTAAGGAGGGATAACTATTACGAGGAAATTAGCCAGTCATTCTGACTCCAGAATGGCTGGACCACATCGGTTACACCTAGTTGTAGGCGTTATCATCCGTGGCCTAATTCAAATTTATTCGGGGTTAGTTTCCTACGCGTTCCATGAACTTCCATGCATCGTACTCTACTATCTAACTATCGTCATATTTCATGTTATGCCTTTTGCATTTTTTTTCCATTTTACGTCAACATCAATTTTGATTTTTACATTAAACTTTTCACGTATTGATGTAGAAGCTGTTGACAATGTTGTTTTAGAGATGTTATCAACAGAAAACAATGAATAATGCTGTGCCGTGGCTGTGATAAAATTCACAGCACCTGCTCTGCACATGTGGTGTATAAAGTTCGTCTTCGTTTACTACTTGTGATTGTTTACGTCTTCTACAGGTACTGACCGACCTTAGTACCAGCAGGTACTTTAGCTGTGGATACTTAGAAATCGCTCTACAAGGCGTCAATGAGACTCGACTCGACCGACGTAAGATATCACTTACATTAGCGTATTATTAACTACTTCGACTGCACTGAGCCTCATTACTGAGATAGGTACTTATGCAAACGATTGATTCAAGAGGCATTGCTATGATAGTATGATTCATCTTCGCTGTTTTCTCTAGTCTAGAGCGCGTTGTCGAGCACCCTTTCTATTTGAATCTTATAGATGTTTTGAATGACACATGACGTTGCGATGCTCGTCTGCACATTCATTAGACACTGATTACGAGTCCAAACATTACGCATTTGTATTTAATTAGCACATACCTACTAAGTTCGTGCACTAACTGTGTTAGCATCTTCAAACTTTCCGGAACATCATTCGGTTAAATAAAACGAAATTTTTACATAAATATGTCATCAATACATTTATTATCAAATGCTACACTATAATATCAATACATTGTTTCAGTCATTTCCATATTTACAATCATTCGAAATAACTTCTGTAGCAAGCGAATAGGATTCGGTGTACGAGTACAAAATATTATTATGACTTTCTGTTACACAGCAGCTGCCTTTCAAGTTATATACATAGTGTTATCGTACAATTTATTGTCCATTCGACGTCCACTTTGTAGACAAAAGGTTCCCTACACTATACAATAAGTAATGAATATGAGAGAGCTCTGAAGTTCATTAGTGAGAGCTATAAGACCGTTAAAGACGTTACACAGCACATATAAAGGCTCAGCACGTCCCAGACGGCTCCGCAGGGATCATGCTTTCAATAATTTAATACTGTTCTTTATCCACCATCAAAACGTTATTATTGAGACCGATTACTGACGATACCTTCCACTAGCAGGACAATAGATACTTATTATTAAAATAAATCGCTTCGGTATCTCATATTTTTCAAACATGGACTTAAACATAATAGTAAATGCGCAATAAGCCTCACATGGTTAAAGCAAAGTATCTACAACTATCAAGTGATATCTGAAGTGTTCAAATTACAAGAACTGGTTAGTAAACGGAATAAATAACATGAAGAACATAAGCATAATATGTATGCAAGCTTATGTGGATGTAGACCGAGATCCAGCGGTGCGCTCGTGATTCGAGCGGATGCGACGAAACGAGAGCTGAGCACCGTTACCTGCGCCCGCGCCTTGCGCCGGCCGCGAGGGATGCGCCCGTGCGCCGCCCGGCGACCTCATGCCTCCCACCGCCACCAAAATGTGCCTGACTCATTAATCGAATGCCACTAACCAACTTGGACATCGACTTCCACTAAGTCGCCGCTCTAATCTGAGGCCATATAAATGCACTTCAGCCCGACTACTTAACAATATTGCTACGCTCCTAATAAGCAGTTTACTCTAATGTTCTAAGCAGTCTCAATGCCTTAAATTAAAAATACACTTGATATCACAAAATGCAAACCGAAGCACGCGAGTGCAACGACACACTGGTGGCGTTTTCACGGACGGAACAGTCCTTTGTGTCCATTATAACCATGCTGCTACCACAATGTGCGATAAGGTCAGTCTTTATCACGCAATAACTCTGATTTTGCACTTTTTTCGTTTCCGTGGAATGAAAAATTTGGATTGTCCTTTTGTTTGTATGCTTTGTCCAGTTTTGCAGAAGGAGGATCGTTTTCGATCGGTATGGGTATAATCGGCTTCGTGTTTGTCGTTATCGGGGCAGGGCTTATGTTTTCACCTCTACAGAAGTCTTGGAGCCACACTTCTGAATTGTACGAGGGACCTTCTCCACCCAACTCCGCCGGCAGAATATCAAGAGGCAGCGAATCATGAAGCGTTGAAAGATTGTTTCCATGCAACACGATGCGCTCTCGTGTCTTCGCCTTAAGGTACGGTTTTATTACAGCGAGAGCGGTTTCCACATACCAAGGTTGTCCGATGAAATGTATGCTTTTAAAACGAACAGGCATGCAATCTTGTAGACAGTCAATCATCATTTTCAACACTTTAGCTTGTAAACTACACGATTGCTTAAACGTGAATTCAGTCCAATCAACGATAATGACATATCCGTTAGCCTGGTTTTGAACATCGTCGAGGGTGCGCTCGATGGTGAGTAGTAGAGCTCGGAACACTGACAGCAGCGGGCAGGCGTGGGGCAGCCAGTTGGAGGCGAACATGAGCAGCACACAGCGGCCGCGGCGGTCGCGCTGCGCCAGCACGCCGGGAAGCCCGTCGGCTAGCGCGCGCAGCACGCCGCCGTCCGCCGCCGCCCACAGCTCCGCGTGCTCGCGCCGGTACTGGTGGTAGCTCACGAGCAGCTCGAAGCTCTGCTGCACGTCGTGTTTGCGCGCGTACAGAAAACGCCGCAGGAAGTTGTCATCCTGACACCTACTCTTGTCGCGTAGGGCGAGGTTGAGGCTCTTGTCCACCGTGTCCCGCAGGCCGTTGAGGGCACGTTGTCTGTCGCCGTCTGTGAGGCGTTTCCTGGCCACTTCACAAAGGCGCTCATTCTGCATCTGATGCAGCTTCCAGTCGTACTCGGCGTACTCGTTCATGACTGGTTTTGGTATGAGTCATGCGTCCTTTCACTGGTATAACGCGTAGCTGCGCGCGCGCCGCCTGTAGCTCGGGGCCGACTGCGCACCGAGTTCGCGCCGTGCGCCGCCGCCATCGCTGCTCGTTCATTAAACCGTGTAATGCTCCGTTCACACGCGACAGCTACTCGTTCCACTAAACTTGCCTGACATTTTTTGAAATTCTGGTTGTAATGATAGTCACTCAGTAAATTACTCTGGTGCCACAATTACTAATCTAAATAGTTAAAAATATTTGTAAATGGTTCTCTGACTAATTACTAGAGTTATAATTAGTTATCATACATATAGAAGTTATTATAATTACACGAAACTAACTAAAATCATGTCAAAACATGCGTACTTACGAAGAAAATCATAAGGAGATTTTAGAACAATTAAGGAAATTAGGTACGTGAATGGCGTTACACTAATAAGTATTTCATAATCTTACGTATGGGAATCACCTGCCTAATCGATATTAAGTTGTAATGTAACGCCGCCGTGTCATACTCTTATCAGTAAATTGATTAGATAATACCTTGTATAATGTCATAGTTAGAGAATTAGCCGTTAGCACATTTATGTCACGCCACTCGAGATGATTTCAATGATGTGTTTTTATTCTTCGTTTAATAAAAAATGGCCTATATTTTATTAAAAATTATTAGGATTTGTTTTAATCATCTTAAATATTTGCACATTGCCCATATATCAAGCTATTTGGGATCTGCGACGCAGCATGTCTGATTGTTGTTGTGTTGTTGTTAATAATCTAATTTGCTTAAAAAATATTTAGTTTTGGTCACTTGATTTTGACTAAAGAGATATGAATTTCTGATTTTTCATTGCCAGATGGATAATGGACTAATGATTCAATAAAGTTTACTATCGCTCAATATTGGAAGACAGGGTGACACTACATCCCAAATTAAATTTAATTCTTCGGTTACCAACTTACCACCGACAAAAAACGGAAATAAATAAAAAAAACTCTCAGCCCCTTTGACTATCCACCTACTGTCCTTTTAGGTAAAGGGCAAGTATGCAGGTAACAGTCGTTTGAACGCAGCACAACTTACCCAGCCAGAGCGAGTTATAAATATAAAAAAACTGAAGGTTGGCAGTATACCGGTCAATTGGCTGGCTGGTTTCTGCGATGACGTAGCGTCGTGCGCAAGAGACGCACACGCACGTGTGAGCGAGACGGAAACACACTTTGTAACAATTATTTCTATGAAGCCTTATACGTAACGTATAAACGGATGGCCGAAAATCGTATAACGTCCGCGCTTTGTTCGCTATAACCTATAACGTATAACTAGCTGCCGTAACAGGCACAGGCAGGCTTAGGCCGCATTCATAATTAATACTTGGTGGAATAAATACTTGGTTTTGTTGATGTTCGTTTTTACTCTGAAGACAAGCTGTTGGTAATGTATGCAGTCGTTAAAACTTACCATCGTAACAACAGTTTTTTTTTAAATGCTCTACTACTGCTCAACCTAGATTGTAGAAGACGTTACATTTTATATTTATAATTTTAAAAGTTATTAAGAACAAGTTTTTGAATCAAAAAGATATTAACATAATAAATTAATAATCGCAATTAATTTTAATAAGAAAGTTTAGTTTCTCAATATGAAAGACATCAACGTCATCGCATCGAGAGCATTTAAATATAACAAAGAAAGGACTCTTTGTTGTGAGTTAAGTTTATCTCATTTCGTTGAACAGTGACGAATTGCTTATTTTCCTTTGTCAAGGCTTCACTATTTACTAAATAATTATCATGCCTTGAAAATAGTCCAATATGAACCTTATTTACTATACAATATAGAGGTGCACATTCAAATCGAAAGATACAACAATCAAAAATTAAATAACCACTTTTAAGACACAGCTTGTGAAGGAATTCGTGTTAGTAAGTGTCGATAATGAGTTAAGGGCAACGACTTTTTTAAAATGAACCGTGTCGACGCATCGCATGGTCGTTGCCCCATGCAGTCGGCTAGGCAGGCAGGCCGACGAGCCTCGGTAAAAATAGACGCACTTCGTCTCTAGATGTGCTGATAGTGCCTTCGCGCATTATCCTACTGCACACACCACAACATGAGCTACCCCGAACTTACTACCAGTGGCGCTTTCATTAAAATAACATTACGAGGGAATCTTGCTAAGTTATTTTTGGAACGGGATATTTTATTTTGAGGACGATCAAGTTATTTTAAGGACAACATCATCATCATCATTTCAGCCAAAAGACGTCCACTGCTGGACATAGGCCGCCCCCAGGCGTCGCCACATTGACCGGTCCCGTGCGTCTCTCATCCAGCGGGTTCCTGCAACCTTCACCAGGTCATCGGTCCACCTAGTGGGAGACCTTCCAACGCAACGTCTTCCGGTTCGCGGTCGCCATTCCAGAACTTTTCGGCCCCATCGGCCATCCGTTCTGCGAGCAATGTGCCCTGCCCATTGCCACTTAAGTCTGGCGATTCTTCGGGCTACGTCGGTAACCTTGGTTCTCATGCGGATGTCCTCATTTCTGATTCGATCACGCAAGGAAACTCCGAGCATAGCCCTCTCCATTGCCCTTTGGGTGACTTTGAGCTTTCTGATGAGGCCCATTGTGAGCGACCACGTTTCGGTCCCGTATGTAATCACTGGCAACACACACTGGTCATAGACTTTCGTCTTGAGACACTGGAGTAAGTTGGACGAGAAGATACCGCGCAATTTCCCGAACGCTGCCCAGCCGAGTCGGATTCGACGATTGACCTCTTTCTCGAAGTTAGATCTGTCCAACTGGACCGTTTGTCCCAGGTAGACATAATCGTCCACAACTTCGAGCGTAGAGTCTCCGATCTTGATAGGATTGGGTGTTACATGAACATTCAACATAACCTTGGTTTTGTCCATGTTCATTTTAAGACCCACTCTTTCGGAAGCTCTACTGAGGTCATCGGGCATTGTACTGAGGTCTTCCATGGTCTCAGCCATGACCACTATATCGTCGGCAAACCGAAGGTGAGTGATGTTCTCGCCGTTGACGTTGATGCCAAGTCCTCTCCAATCCAGAACCTTGAAGATATCCTCCAATGCAGCGGTAAACAGTTTCGGAGATATGACGTCTCCCTGTCTCACACCGCGCTGCAGAAATCCTTCTGCAGCGCGGTGTGAGACAGGTGAGGTTCCGAGGTCTGGTCCTGAAGTCGGACTGTAAGGACAACAAACGAATACATATTATTTCTAACCAAGCAGGTAAACAATATTATATTTTCAGAGTTCACAACTAAACTAGAACACAATGTCCTTACATTTAAAAATAAAGGCTATAGGAACACACAATAAGCAATTAAAATGGTGCAAACAATCAAAATAAAAGTATATCTACTGCAGACTCGTACAATAATAAAATTGTTCGTAACAAAACATTCAAGTTGGCATATTAGTGTATCACTAGTTGGTGCTACATAAATAAAAAATAGATCTTAATTCATTATGACCAATCGGGCAGTGTTCTTTTGAACCAACTCTTTAAAGAACGCTATATAACCTACAAATTAAAAGTCACAGTCAAGGAAACAAATAAAAAAGCACATTATCATCGTGATATTTAAGCAGTTCCAAGATTTCAAATAACGTCACCTAACTGTCGATAAGTTATAATGCAATATTATTGTGAAATATATTCCTCATTCACAGTTTACATACTAACCTCATTTATGGTGATCCTTTTCCTGGTTACCGAGCATCACCATTTATTCTCTCTGGCGTTGTTTTATGCTAATTAAAGTACCTACGCGTTACAGTGTAAAATGTATACCTAAACACATGTTCTACGGATCGACAAGAATATATCTTAAGTTTTTAAAAATGTGGAAAATCTAGTTTGGTCTAAAATGTCAGTTAAAATGTAAATCATTTTCATTACCTCAAAAATCAGCGTCATCCATTCGAAATAAAAAACATAGTTGTTTTCTGTCTTATCTCAGTACTTTTGAAAATTGGTCAACATTAACAGGGAAATATAAAAGGAAATTACATTCATCCTATTCCAAAATATAATTATCCTTTCTGTCCTCTTGACAGTTTCCACTATCGTCAAATATTAAGTATTTTTAATTTGTAAAACAGCAGCGTTTATCTAAAATCACAATGTGGCTTTACTCACGATATACGGTGACCTTCAATGTTACAATTACAATTGATTTTCTGAGATTACTTATTATCGCTGTGACGAAACACTTTTCAATAAACATCGTGTGAAGCAAAATCGCATATCATGCTGGCCCTTTTTACCCGACTACGGCAAAGCCAAAGGAGGGTTATGATTTTGACTGGTTCGTAGTTGTATAGTTGGTATAATTTAATAGACATTACTGGTAAATATAGAAACTATTCCCGTGGGATTTCTAGGTTAAAACTTATCTGACGTAAACTAGTTATTTCTTTATTAACCTTTTCATATTTACGTTATTTACATCATCATCAGCCTACAGCAATCCACTGCTGGATTAGGCCTCATCAATCGCAGCCACTCAGCTCAGTTCTCAGCAACTCTGATCCAGGTACCAGCCGCCATGCGAAGATCGTTTATAATGATTTAATATGTAGACCTAAAATAATAATATAAAGCAAAAAATAATAAAGAGGCCACAAAAGTTCGTCCGCATCACTGTCAACGGAGAAAGTGCCCAGAAGGCTGGCAGCATGACCACGTTGAATGGCAAAGCTGATTCTTTGGAGAAATACGCCAGCTTTCTGGTCACGATAAAAGTCAATCAACTGTTTAGCTATACCCCGAAACACAAGGTGTCAGTCAGACCCCATGGAACCAGTGTTTCAAACTGGTCCGAACCATTCTCTAATAATTCATTCAAATTGTCTATTCATTTGCCTAAGAGGCTGCGTTTTATATTACTCTACTTTTCTCTATGGAAATTGGAAAACTAGGCCTCGGGTCTGAAAATGGGCATGTAGCCAAAATGTTTTGCGGTAGCACCGTAGCGTTCAGTAGTTTTTCCCCCATTTGCTCTAAATATGAACTTCATCAAAATATTTTGTAGGTAACACTGTTTAAGTAATCAGCAGAATTTATACTCTGCTCTGGCTATAAGTTGATCCAGAAATTGGAAGAACTCTGTTTAAGATTTCTAAAAATACCTAACCCACTCGTATTTCTAAAAAAGAGTTTGGTAATACAGCACCTCCAAAAAACCCATTTCCTATTATCTAAACGCGGTCGCATTATCGATTGTCGTAGATAAGTTATGATAAGCTGACATTATCGCTATCTATCGCCTTGTTCCGTGGGTATTACAAATATCATGCTGCGTTTACACCACACCTCTAGTCCTATAGGCCAGTAAACTTGTTTATTAACTATCAGTGAATGCTTGAATTATAAAGGGGAATGCCTGAAAAATGCTTGAAATAGACAGAAACTACTAACAGTCCTTAATTCTATTTAGAATAAATTAGGTATAATGAAATAATTCTCAAGTTTGTATACCTAGGGAGAAAATATAACGATCTTTAAAATATTTAACTTGATATCCGTCCCATTCCTTCTTATTTTATCATGGAGGTCAGTGTTTATTTGACATGAGTAATCGACATTCAGCCAAACAGGAATCGTCAAATGATCTTTAACGAACTATTATATAGAATTATTGCACAGTTATCATTCATTTAATATAATTCGTCCTATTTATACCGTAAATCTAATTAAAATAATATATGCATGTCAATTAATTAAAATCAAATTATTTTCAAAATAGAAAACGTATCGTAGGCTGTATGCATCATAATGTCCTTTGCCTTACTGACACTTTGACATTACTGCATTTAATTTTTTCGATTGTTGATTTGATCGATTCATGGTTTTGCGTTTGCGACTTGAGTTACTAGTATATTGCTTTTTAGGATATTTAACGACGACTTTGGCCATTTTTTAAGGATTTTGATTTTACTTCTGTACACGTTACCCATTTTTGAACACGGACTTAGATTGGACCCGCCTAAACGACGACTCGGCTTTTTGAAACGGACCTGAACCTGCTTTAAATACGACGCTGCTATTATTTCGGACTTGTGCCCCGTGTTTATTTAAAAATGGATAGAAACGTACACTGTGTTAATTGCTATCTCGATATTGCATCGATGAGACGTAATCTTTTTAACGTAACATTTAAATGCTGTTTTGTTGTATAATTATTGCATATTAATCCTTAACCTTGACTTAACCTATATTTTAGAAAAAAATATTGGAACTGGCTTCTACCTAGTTTTTTGATAATGATTGAATTTGTAATGGATTCCCTACGATTTATAGTGCAATTTGGCGTATATTTCATTGTTGTCCATTTCAAGCATTTTTTTGTGTGGCTGATGGGCAATTCCCTTTACAAGCGAATATCATTCTGAGATTGTAAATTATATTACACGTTTATCTGCATCGTCTTCACTATCACTACATATTGTATAAAACATAGTCCTCCGCCGCGTCTGTCGGTCTGTCTGTCTATCTGTTCGCGATAAACTCAAAAACTCTTGCTCCGATTTTCATACTGTTTTCACCAAAGGAAAGAGTGGGTGCCCGTCGGGGCCGCGGATTTTAGTATGAGATGACGTGGCCTCGGCAAAAGGGCAAAGAAGGAACATGGGTTCGGTTTTTAGTCAGTAGAAGTCTGACACTCCCCTTAAGGAAAGAGTGGGTCTCAAGGAAGGTTTAGTTTATAATTTATCCCTGGAATAGGTTCCCATGGGTTGCGGGAACGGGACCAAAATTTCATGATTGCATTTGGTTATCCACGCGGGCGAAACTGCGGGTATCAGCTAGTCTTCAATAAATTTTAATCAGCAACACGATCGTAATAGATAAACAAAAGGATTTCCCAAGAAAAAACAAGAATATGAAAAGTTAACTAAGCAACAATGGTAGTTGATGGTATTGTCAATTAAACACGCTCTATTTCCACCGAAAAATAGAAAACGAAACTAAATGTCTGCTAAACTAAATCCGTTGAAGCAATGCAAATGTTTTCTTAAGAAAACATATGCAAATAAGTAGTTAGGTCAATGTCAGATAAGTAGGCAATACATGTGACTCAGACCACTCTTTATTATTATGCGTATGGTATTGTAAAACCTGTTTATAGAGTCGTTTATTTGATTTCTTTTTCCGATTTTGCATACACCTTTCGATTTTAAAATACTTCTACCGATATTCATAAAAGACATATGTTACAATTTTAATATGTACTCTATATTTTAATTTTAGCAACATGTAATTTTCCTTTTATTTTGTTATATTGTTAGGCAAATAT
Source organism: Diarsia dahlii (assembly GCA_949775195.1). NCBI lineage: Eukaryota > Metazoa > Arthropoda > Insecta > Lepidoptera > Noctuidae > Diarsia > Diarsia dahlii. Next base: position 11,659,103 of record OX459211.1, on the reverse strand, counting down.
TTCGAACAGCTACATAAAAATAGTTGACATTAAATAACAATGATATTTTTAGATTTGTTGTAAAATGATTGATACAAACTAACTTGATCATGTAACAGCAACGCGATGCATAACTATCTAGCAGTACTACACTAGGTAGGTTGTATAGTATGGAGACTATAAATATAAAAGTTACGATACAAATACAACAAAAAGTCGCAACAACTCCAGAGTTGACAACATCCACGATTCTAAGATACCACCAATCATTAAAAAGAAATTAGTATTAATTGCTTTCATCACGAACAGATGGAGGCACCTGATAAAAGCTAATTACCCCACAAAGCGAAACCAAACTCCAGCAAAATTTCAAATGTTTTACATATTCAGTGATCTAGTTGATCGCAATACTTGCTCTATACTTAGCTGCACGAGGATCTAATTCCTCGGCCACGAATGCCACGATGCGCGTTACGAGGTTAGAATTTATTATCTTATCTGATGTGCTTAATTACGAATTTATGATTGAGTCAAATGCATGTGCATGCAAATGTTCATAGCTGTCGGGAAAGGAGGAGAGAGCGCGCATTCAAGCAAGGAGCTCGGCGGTGGCCGCTGATGTTTTGCGTCAATACCATAGATTACTTAGATAACATACATAAATAGCTCGATCGCTCGTTAATTAAATGTTATCGATAGCTGCCCAGGGCCTGCAGTCTCTACACTAATAACGACGCTACGAATGTCGCTAACTCGTAAAATCGTAAACTTTCTGTAATTGATTTTCAGCTTTATTTCAACAGCATAAGGTTCAAAATCTATTACAGAAAGTTTACGATTTTACGACTTAGCGACATTCGTAGCGTCGTTATTAGTGTAGAGACTGCAGGCCCAGGTGCCCACGCTAACGTTATTTTTATTCCAACGATCATTAAAGTGACATCCGTGTGTTTGGCTATTAAAACAAAAAGATCTGAGTCGAGTGAACCCACACATTTTGTTGGCTTGTGATCTTGTGGGATGCGATTACACTGCATCATCCAGCTCAGTCTCAAAAATAAAATCACTGCAAACTACATTTTTATCCAATGCTTACCTAGGCAGTAACTCAGATACCAATAGCAACCACGATGCTTTGATATTCGTCTGCCCATCTGACCTCGTCTACTCATTCTGACAATCTTGAAATGAAATAGTGGAATGTTGAAACTCACGACAGTGACTATTAAACTCATTTGCCAGCTCCGGCGCAAAGTATAAGTGCAATTAGGGGCCACAGTAAATTGTTCAAGTAATAAGTATCAGGATTCATATAAGTCAACTAGCCGCAGGTGCAGCGTAGTAATATTACAAAAATCTTGAGTTTTTTATTTAATTTATTGCTTTTCACTCGACTGTTTACTCTCTTGTACAAGTAGTTTTAGATTTACCAGACAATTCCGTGAAAAACTATTATTTCTGCTCTTTTCCAGTGTCTACATCTTGGTCTTGTTTTTGTCTGCAATATGGTCAACAAAGAATTCAACTACCCTTTACTTCTTGCCTTCGATGATTGCTTTTGTTTCCTTGATCATTACGCGCAGTGCACTAATTATTAGCCGGCGAAAACTTGCCAGTTTGCTTACACATAAGAGGCAATAAATGGCCACCGTTGAGTTGCACAAAAAGTGGCCTCCACTGGCGGCAAGGTTGCAGGGCCGGTTCGAACCGCGCCAGAGAGACAGATAAATATAAGCACCACACCGCATACTTTCGTCTGATCAATAGTTATGGGTCTACCGCGAAACCGGCAGGGATTCATACGATTTCTTAGCTACTTTAGAAGGTCTCACAATTCAATTAAATACTAACAAGTAATCTAACTAAATTTTGGATGAGTTCCTTTTTTTACCCTAAATGAATAGGATAGAATTTTAATAAAACAATACAAAGTCATGGCCATCGTTTCAAAGTTTTTTATTACGATGATAATTGTAGAGCTATCTCTAGAATAAGCATTGTGAATAAAAACTTTAAAGCCTAGCTATAAGAGAATTCGGCATCATGTTTTCATGTACAAAAAAGCAGTTAAGAGGGGACAGAGGCTGCGAATTCTTCATACAAATGTATTCCCCTATTTTCTTTTGCGTAATAATGCCACTCATTATTTTTTGCATAAAATGAATACCTATAACTGTAGACACGTCCCTGTCATTTCCTTTAAGCAACTAATAAGTTAATACAATATGAGTCCTCGAAAATCACTAAAAATGCCCTATTTTTACACCCATGATTAGAGTACCAAATAAATTCGTTAAGTTTTTAACATAAGAAATTGATAGGAATCTAAATATAAACTCTTCCTAAAACTTTAATATAAAAAAAATTCGCTCAGTATTTGAGGAGATAAAAGCGGAATACGAAGTGTCGATCTAGTAATTTTTTCGTGATATAAAATCGGTCTGGGCTGCAGCTGTCCCTATTGAACGACGGCAAGTTTCTTCAAATACCTATGTGTTGGCCCTGTTCCCTCTTAAGTCATTTATTGTTTTTTGTTACAATTTACGAAAAGGTTAACCGTTAACTTCTGTTAGTTTACGTCTATAAACGGTCTAGAGAATAAAGTTACCAAGTTTATTACCAAACAAAAATTTATAGAAAGTGCGTCCCATCCAAGTCACTTCATTAAATAATTATAACCGCTGACAAGTCATGACATTGTGAAATACACGCAAGAAACCTCCTTCATCTGAGAATGTTTCAATCATCTTTTTTTAAATATTTGTGGTGACGGCTCCCAGCAGCGGTGTGGTTTTTGAACGAAATGACTTATGATTCGGTCTGGCAGGTATCAGTAACAGTGAATTCATTTGTAATGGGATATCATCAACATATTATAAAACAAAGTCGTCCACCGCGTCTGTCTGTCTGTTCGTGATAAACTCAAAAACTACTTCACCGATTTTCATGCTGTTTTCCCCTATGGATAGAGTGGTTCTCGAGGAAGGTTTAAGTATAATTATTTGTCGCGGTAACCGACATCAACGCGAGCGAAGCCGCGGGCCTCAGCTAGTATAAGTAATATAATAGTGTTTTTAGGGTACTTCATATTTTTTATAGATTTACCTTAAAAAAGGAGCCTTATTTACTAGGTACTTAATTAATAAAACTCCTTTTTTTTGGAATATCCTTGAAGTGACAATGGTAAATTAATTTATATAGCTAATATCTTTAGCATCATACAGCTGTAAAAAAAATAACCTACTAAAGTACTAACTTAACGCAATAAAAAGAGATCTTGCAATATGTAGAGTCCCTATCCCTATACCTGCCCTACTTACCAATTCTGTAAGAGCCTAAGAGGTGACCTCCTACTTATTAATTATCATTCGATACCGTACCTTACGTCTAATAAGTATTATCACTTAAAATATAGGTAAGTACAATAACTAAACATTACGAAATCCATTTTTATGTCGACACATCAATGAAACATAATTATTATTGAAAATGTACATGTTTTCGCTAAAAATGCAACAAACAGAAATCCAAACGATTGAAATCCTAATTAAAACAATGACTCATCATGATTTTAATTTAATTTACCGTCTTGCAGACTTGAAACTACCGGATATGTTAGAAACAGTAGATAATAAAAAACTAAATGTGGCACTCGGAGACTGCCGCGGTAAAGCTATTGCATAGCATTTTTAACAACAGCAAATAATTAATTATTTAATTTGACAACCTCAGTTGACAACCTTGTTATTTTCCGTAACCATAGCAACCTGGTTGAATACTGAATTTTGAATATTTTCGTTAAGGAATTTCTGGATTCGCTCTCCACGCTCAAGGCCCGCGATAGAAGCTATGCAATAGCATAATAAGGTACATATTTGAAATTCTGTAGTTCTGGCGAAACCAAACGTGTTCTCCTACGTATGATACAAAACGAACCGGTGTAATACTAGGTTTGTTTTTCATATAAGGCGGGCCCACGATAAAGTTGAGTCGGAATTAGTACAAGAATTTCGTTCTGGATCGAATTTGTTTGACTTTATTTTATTTTTATTTATTTATTTTATTTATTTAGGTAACCAACAGCGATACATTAAAATATATTACAAAATATGCTTGTTACAGTTTCTATGGCCAATTATAGGTTACCCTGTATTACTGGATATAATGTAAGACATGCGAACGGACTAACAAAAAAACCAAATAAAAATGCAATAAATCCAAAATTACACAAAATGAATAAGTGGTTAATTTAGTACACAAAAGATAAAAGAAGAAGACGAAGAATGGTTGTCTGTCATTTACCTCCGTTTATAGCCTTCATGATTAGTTTTTTGAAGGTAAGTTTATTACAACTAAACAAATCAATTTCAGAAAATTCCATGTTATAAATTCGAGCAATGCGAGTCAGTACACAGTTCTGGGCACTCGTCACACACCGATGTTGCGTGTTCCTCGGCACTCCACTAACTATGGTTAGTGGAGTGCCGAGGAACACGCAACATCGGTGTGTGACGAGTGCGCCGTAGGGGAGTGTTATAAAACGTTATCTGTGCGACCAACTCCGGACAATCAAGGCGTCCATTGAGAACGTCATACAGCAAACACATGTCCATCACTTTACGCCTTTCTTCCAGTGTTAACAGACCATAGGTTCGACAGCTATCTTCGTAGGACATCGGAGGTTTACGGAGGCGATAATTAAGATTTTTATATATCGCTAACGTTTTAGAATGTGTTCTTTTGACGGCAAAATGTTAGACATACTTTTAAAAATAACAATACTTCAAAAATATACAGAAATATCACATGCAGCTAATTTGAAATTATACCCATCTTGAATGTTTCAGACACTCGCACCAATTATCAGGTTAAGCTGCGCTTGCCTAGGTTGGTCTGTAGATGGGTGATGGATACATACCAAGTTTCCTCCGTACCTCGGAAAGCACGTTAAGTTGATGGTTCGACAGTATTAACAAGCAGTCAGTGGCTAGACAGTCCCAGTCTTACCAAGGAGTATCATTTTACCCAGTTCTTATTGGGTTGTGGAGGTCAGGTAGGCAGCCGCTCCATATAAAAAACTTTAAACAAAAAATTAAACCGACTTCAAAAAAAAAACACAAAAAAGTGAAAAAAAAACTTTAGAAGAAAAATCAGTTTCTGAAGTCGGTGACTTTTGTTTGGTTTACTTATTTCATTTTTTTGCCACCGACTCAGAAACTGATTTTTATTCTAAAGTTTATTTTTCACTTTTTTGTGGTTCACATGTTCATGGGTGGACATTTTTTTTTTTTTTAGTTTTGTTGATTTTTCAAAAACCGCTTGTCCGATTTCGATAAAAAAATTATGGGACCATTTGGGAAGTCCCTTTCCAACAAAAAATAGAATTTTTCAAATCGGTTAGCAAGTGACGGAGTTATGCCCGAACAAACATAAAAAAAATAAATATACATACATATAAACATACGAATTGAGAACCTCCTCTTTTTTTAGAAGTCGGTTAAAAATACCGGTATTCAACTAGGTACATCCGGTTAAACTGGAAGCCGACCCCAACATAGTTGGAAAAAAGCTAGACCGACACGATGATGATAGAAAGTTACTTGAAAATCTTGGCTGGATTGATATAAAAGACTTGTTCCTTAATGACCAAAGGCACATTATACCAACGCGGAAGCATGTCTCAATACTTACCACTGTGGTCAATTGCATTGTTGCGCTTGAATGTGTTATAGCAACTAAAGTACAAGTACTTCATTAACTGTCATGAAAACATGATTTTTTTCTTTCATCAGCGAAATAAAGATCTAAAACTTTCAGCTATAGTTATTAATATAACATAACACCACGCCTGTAATCCTCGAAGGGTTAGGCAGAGGTGTACCTAATAGTACACCCACATTACACCAGTTATGCTTAAGTCCCATGATATAGGGGGCGCGCCTATTGCCATCAATCGGGCACAAGTCTAGACTCTGTGGCTGCTACTGCAGAAATTCCTGATGGAAAAACATAATAACACTTTGCCCGAGCCGGGAACCGAACTCAGGACCCCATTCTCAGCAGTCGTGCTTGTGACCACTAGACCAAAGAGGCAGTCATTAGCGAAATAAAGTTCTGAACCTTTCAACTACAGCTATAATATAGAATGAATAACTTAAAGATAGTTATGGTTTAGTAGTCCACGTTTTTATCGATCCATGCGCCAAAATGCTGTTCTATTTGAATACTACCTATCGATTCTTTCGCGAACTATTTTCAAGCTAACCCTTATGTAACAGTTCAGCGATCGTTCTTTGATGTCGTACTCATTTTATTGGCCATTTACCTAATAATGATTACTGCCTTTATGTAATGCTAGCGATTGTGCGCGACATCGTCGACTACATTAAGCTCGTAAAGTTTTTCACACGATTTTAGTGAAGCACTAAGTTTCTAATGCCTGGCAAAACGAAAAAAAAAGAAACTAATGCTATTTTTTGTTTCAGACCAATTCTTTGTGAATTTTATCTCTGTGTGTGTCTTGTGACAGTTTTATAGGACATATAAAGTTAAATTTATCTTTGGTCAATTTTAACCATTACCTATACCGGACACTATAAAGTCTAATTTATCTTTAGCAACCATTATCTGTTTACAAGATTTATAACTTAGTTTAATGAAGATCACAATCAAGACATTGATAGACAGATATCGACATAATAATAAATAATTGTTGTTGAGGCTTGAGGCTCTCGTAGGCAGCTGGATCAAGGGTTTGATTCAGAAAGTGGAATTGCTGGTTATGGCTCGTACTGTTAAGAGATTCTTCTATCTGGAGCCCTGACCTACGGTAGTTTGAATCTTTAACTATGTTTTTTTTTTTCAAATATTTGAAAACGTGCCTAGTGCCTAGCCTGATTCAGTCAGAATTTGTATGACGCCCTTTCGCATCTGGCATTTGCTTTGGCTTTACATGCCTTCGAGAAAAGTGTATGAAATGACAAATAAATGAAATAATTACTGTAGCTACAATAGTTAGTGTAAGTAAAAATAATAATCGCGGCCAATCGGTGGATTTCTGCCAACGTCGAGGATCATAAACTGCAAGCAATCGTAACATCACACAGGAAGTGTGTTAATTAAGGATTATACGTAATAATAAATTGCACTTAAGCAATTAGCGCAGTGAATGGCCCAAGGCGAAATACATGAAATATTATGATGGATGTTAAAAATAACACTAGCTAGGTAATGCGATCGTTTGCTACTCTGATATTTTACACGCGCCTAAAGCTGATTACGAAAATGCTTCGCAGTTCTCATCTTGTAGAAAAGTCTACGCTTAGCATTATCAACCTTTAATGTTCCCACTAACTGAGACACGAGGCAGTTAAGAGAGAAAATGGGCTCCACCATGCGGGCTGGTAGATGTCACAAATTGTCTTATTTTTTTTTTTTGTTTCTAGGCCATTCCGGTTTCCTCAGGTTTTCCTATGCCGTTTTAAGAGTCTATATTGTTATTTAAATATTCACTTTTTCGCGCTATTATATAATTTTCCTCAGCTGCACAATAATGCCTACTTAATTTAGTGCGAAATAATTAAATATAAATAAAACAAATTAGAAACTCTAACGCAATCGCGCCCGTTTAGCCGTGGAACATGTTTTCATCGTTATCAGAGTATGTCGTCATTATTGTGGAACTAACCCGCCGCCCGACATCCATCCGCGCTCTAGTGACAGTGCAGTCAATAATAAATTGATGCATGTGCCCAGTATTGGCAATATTGAACACCTTCATTACTAACTACCCTACCCTTGATAAAGATTTTAATAGTAACTAATTCCACTAACTAGCCTTTCGTTTACCTACGCTACGCCGTAGCCGGGTTACGAATTCAGTTCCTGGAATCATAAATACTGATAACGAAATGAAAAGTAGGACGTGACAATATGATACATGCTGAATCTTGATAATGTTACAGAACCGCCAGGTAGTGGATCTTACATAATAGCAACTGCAACTAGAGCGGACGTAGATGCTACATAACACCACCAGATGGCGCATCGTGGCATCGAGTTCAGCTTCTCAAGACATCGTCGTCGCACTGATGTAACAAAAAAGGTAACGGGTCCATTTCTTTGGTTCGCGTTTTTATGCGTTTCCAGCAGGTATTGTGTTGTAATGTTAGCGACTACAATGAAGTACGTTTACCAAGCGCACGGTTGCGTCAACTCGGCGCAGAGGGGCGCTGGCAGCGGCAGCGCCAACACACCGTGAACAAACATTGACCAAGCACGCACTGCGCTCCTCGACAACTTGCCGCAACATTCTTACCGTAAAAGTTAACGTGGATGGTTTACTCTATGTAATTTGCGATGTTCGAGTTGATACTAAGTTTTCCCTACGACAACGACTGTGCGACCGACTTGTGACGTATTCCGAACTGCCACTGTGCCGTAAACGATGTGTTTTGCTCATGTTGCTACGAGAATGTTTTCTCTGAACTCCATGGAGATTGGAAAATTCGTGCAAGATGCTATTAGTGAGTATGATTGATATCATTTTACTTTCAACCGGCAATAAATAATGTTTCACTCGCGGCATTATATTAGCCGAGACACCTTCCGTGAATGAGTGCATCCGGTAAGTGTTTTGAATTTGTTTCTCATTCTTGATGTTTAGATTAGACGCTAAGTTTGCCAATTTAACAAAAAATAAAGTGTGATATTCATTCTAGATTATTCGCTAAGTGTGAATCACGTTCGTGTTTTTGTTGCATCATAACAAATAATAATATAGTAGATCTCTAAGTACACTTAATTTCAAATAATACGATAGGCCTTGAACAAGATTTAGCAACGTCAATTAATAACAAGTCTATTGACGAAACCATAGACATGAAAACAATTCATGTGAACCATAACAAGTAAGAATTTAGAGAGTTTCCGGGGAAATTACTCCACTTTGTTCATGACGTTATTATAATTTCAACGTGCGGAATCTAAACAACGTGAATGATGCAAAAGCGATTGAGCGTAAACTTCGCTCATTAAATTGTTTATTAGGTTTGTACCTTTACAATTTCTATTTTTTATACACATTGGATTTTAATCACAAGCGTAGACTACGCATAAGGTTCAAATTCAATGTTCTTGTTCAATAAGTAACGTAAATTGAATCTCTTTTCGTAACACAACAGAAGTCGGTGACGGTTGAACTGCTTGCAAAGTGATTTCTTTGTCCAAAACAATCGATTGGACACTTCATTGTTTTGTCACGTAAAAGTGTTATGTATTGTGTTTGTAACATTGAACGTTTCCAATAAGTGATTACAAACAATTCAAGATGCTTTATTCAAGATTATGACATTCTGGTCGCCACGTTTCATGTTTCTCCACCTCCACCCTTTGCGCTCTCTGCACCTCCGTCCTGCCTACCCTTTCGTAGGATTCTGGTGTACACATACATAACCTAACATCACGCCTATAATCCCCGAAGGGTAAGGCAGAGGTGTTAGTACACCCATATTTCGCTACTAAGACTTTCCTCTGATAGAAAAAGCCAATAACAATTTGCCTGACCCGGGAATCGAACCCAAGATCTCATACTCAGCAGTCGCGATTAGGACCATCAGACCAACAAGGCAGTTCTGGTGTAATGTTAACTAAATATTATAGTCTTTTGGCCAACATTAACTCGAAAATAGATAACTTCGCGGCTTCTACTTGTTTTAATGATAGTAGGAAGTCTTTAATTGTTATATACGTTCGTAACTATACTGTGTTTATAGGAAGTAGTAGAGACTTGGGTACGGTCGAACACTTTCTACCCTATTACTTAGTACCTAAGGGTGAAAAGGGACAGACCATCAGTGAACTCGGTCATCTAAGGCTCTATCATGTCTCGGAGGTCGTTAAGATAGATTTTGGGAACGAATGGGGTAAACTGTTATCAGATGGGGTTGGGCAGTAGGCTAGCTAAACGGTATTACATATAAAATAGGGTATGGTAGTTGGATATAATTATCCAAGTTTCGGTTCGTCATTCGATCTAACGATTAAATGTGGACGGCCTAGACCGGTAACATTAGTAAGTCAATCACAAAAATATTTATTTAAGAACTTACAAAAAAATATATACTAGAACAAAGAACCTAAAACTAAAAAACCATAGTAACTAAAATATATTATTAAAAGGAGTCCCTTTAGGCAAGGTTCCGAAGATACTGGCAGCGAAAAAGCACAAAAATTGACAGACATGATATTTGGAAGTATAAAGCTTTATAATGTAACATCCCGTCTAATTTCCCCGGGTTATGGGTTAGGCAGAGATACCTAATTACCTATACTTATATACAATCCACATTTTGCCGTTATATTATAATCGTATCCCACAAAACCAAATTTCAAGCTGCTACTGATATATTCGTGAAGGAAAAACCAAATAATACTTTATTCCGTCCGGGGAATCGAACCACGGCCCTGGCTCTTGCTATCACTACACCAACAAAACAATTTAATTTCCTTATAAATAATTATTACAAAACATACGTGTAAGTAACGCTTACAAAATTATTTCTGGTTCATTAGTTATGTATAATAATATTAATTGTAGATAAAGTGCGTACTTATGAGTTTATGTCATTAACATTCGTAACGCAGTAGAACAAAGTTATAAACATTGTGTGAGTGATTTACTATTTAATTTATTTATACTTAAAGCCTCTATATATGTATGTAAATTGTGCTATATTATTCCCTGGGTTGTTGGTCTTGTGACGACTGAGCATGTGGCCCTAAGTTCAATTCCCAGGTCAGGCAAAGAGATAATCCCGTCGGGGCTGTGGATTATCGAAAGGATAACGCGGCTCCGACACAAGGGCAAAGAAGGAACATGGGTTTGGTTTTTAGTCAGTAGAAGTCTGACACTCCCCTTCGCTCTGCCCAAGAGCGGGGCGGGTTATTCGATGATTTTCCACCCACCAAAAAAAAAAAAAGGCAAAGAGATAATTGAGTTTTTCCATCCAGTCCGGATTTGTGGCCGGAGATGGCAAAAGACTCGCCCAATATTAATTACATGGAACTTTAACATAACTGGCGAAAGGTAGGGACTACCTACCTACAGGCGTGATGTAATATTATCCTAAATATTGTGATACTGTTTGGATAAAGCTATAAACAAGGCTTTTATTGCTATTTAAATAATAGTAGATTTTACAAAAAGTGCACAAAACGAACCATTTTTATCCGAGACTTTTAGCACCCCGAGCCGAAGGCGAGGGCTGATAGTAATGTCGAGGATAAAAATAGTTTTGTGGACGAGTTATAAACTCTGCTTTTCACTTCGAATGCGAGGAAATAAAACAGTAGTATAACATATTTCTTTAATTAAAATTCAAAGTAAAATTTGTACAGTTTTGAATACTGAAGGAAATTGTTTTTTCACTTCTCATGCTCTGAAAGTGCTTATTTGTGCAGGTTATCTTAGGCTGCACAAAATCGAGCCATACCAAAAAAAAAAAAAAAAATGAGCCATAGGTACAGCCAAACACAATAAGAAGTTCATAGATAGAATTTGTTATTTTATAATATTTACTTTAATTTATTTGCCTTATGTGTTTTTTAAGCATTAAAAGATATTCAAATTTAAATTCAAGTACGGTAAGTTATTTAATTAATTAATGAAAATTATTGTTACAAAATTAATTTAATAGTAGGCTGTATAGGTCTGCAAGCCTAATTTCAATTTCGTAAGATTTAAAAAAAAACAATTTCCTTCAGTATTCAAAACTGTACAAATTTTACTTTGAATTTTAATTAAAGAAATATGTTATACTCTGTTTTATTTCCTCGCATTCGAATGGCTCATTTTCTTTGCCTTAATAAAGATACATTTATGAGTAGATACGTTAATGCCCTTGTGCGCAAAATTCGATTTTGTGCAGCCTATATCCTGCACAAATAAGCACTGCCACTTTCAGAGCATGAGAAGTGAAAAATAAATATTTGCAATAGGTGCTGTGACAGGGTATCGAGTTTCCCAGGAACTGGGTTATGTCGCTCCATGTAATAATGGGTTGTCAGCTGCAACCGGTTAGACGAGAAGCCGACTCCAACATAGTTGGAGAAGGGCTAATCAGATGATGGTTTGATACAATAACATAATGCGACAGTGATAGTGTAGTGTGTGGTGTGAACCTCTGATTTTTCGGATTCATGTGCGTATTGTCTAATTATTATCGAAAGAAGAAAAGAGAAAAAAAAATAGAATTTATGGAAGAGCGGAGTCTCCTGCTAAAGTCCATTTCACGAAAGAAGTCCAGCGGACAATTGTGGAACTAAATTTGACAGATGGGGAGATATGGAGAGAGAGAGAGAGATAGCAACATTATGTCGCGCGAATACAGCGCTGCGTCTGCGGGACTTCTTTCGTGAAATGGACTTTACAGGCATTATTTGCTTAAAAGGAGACTCCAATCATCAACTAATGTAAGAAATATTGTTTTACGGAAATAAATATTTTGTATTTGTATTTATCACTTGCTGCGGTGAGGGAAAACATCGTGAGGAAACCAGCATGCACTTTGACCTGGGAATCGAACCGAGGACCTCATGCAGTCATGCTCAGCAGTCGCGCTTGCGACCACTAGACCAACGAAGTGTGTTAGTTAATTTTGACGGCACGGTTGGCGCAGTGGCTGAGCGATTAGTCTGCTGCGCTGCGTGCGGGTTCGATCCCCGCACGAAACAAATATTTGTATGGCCTACAGATAGTTGTCGGGTCTGGGTATTTGTGTATGTGAGTTTAAATGTTTGTGAACGCACCCACGATACAGGAGAAATTCCTAGTGTGGGGCAAAGTTTAAAATAATAATATTAATAATAATAATAAAAGAAAAATAACAAAAAATCTTGAAATCGCAATAATTATAGAAACATACCTACCTACATACGTCAATCACTGTCGTCCTACTTTTAACAATTAGGTTACATACTTAGAAACTGCTATCGTTTACTTTTTACCTATTTGCCTACATACCTGAAGAATATTTGTTTGATTATTAATTAGCTCTAACTAACAAATGCTTCGTTAATTGGGTTACCAAGTTATTTCATTACTCAGTATTACGTTATGATGTCAAAAAATAATTAATTGCTTAGCAGTCGCGGTTAATGATCACGATGAAATCGTTTAGAACTCTTTATATTATAGTTCAACTTAACTAATGGTGGTTTTCGTAGTTCCCACGTCGTCAGTGTCGATTAGCTGATATTTTGACTAAGTAAGTACGCTTTTATGAAGGTATAATTCCATAGGTTTATTCATAAGCAATGCTTAAAGGTATTACCTATATAGTTATATACCTACTTAATTACTCTACTAATTTAAGTAGCTTTTATGACTAATCCTTTAATTTGTTTCTGGATTTAGGATGCTATTCAAGTATTTTAATTGGTATTTTAAATGCAATGAAATACTTGTGAAATGTAAATGTACTATTAGATGCGTACACCTCTGTCTAACCCTTCAGGAATTACAGGCGTGATGTTATGTTAAAGTTCTAAGTATGAATTGCTGACTTTCTAACACCAACGTTATTCTTTAATTTCGAGTACCTAGATAATAAATATTTTTTTCTAATTACTTTGCAGAGTTCCTACCTATTCATTGCACTTATTATTTGTAACAATTGTACCTATGCCTAATAAAAACATACTTGAAAGATTAATTAATAAGCTATTTCCGTAAATTCGGAATTATAGTACCTAGATATTAAATCGTACGTAACACGCATGCATTTTCCGTTGGTAGTAGGCAACGACGTAGTAGGTATGTTGGTTGGAAACCTAATTAAGTGTTATTACTATTAGTGAGTTTTTTTGCTATTACTTTCTTACAATAGGTACTTACTCCGTACTTACATATTTTACGATCTATAAGTTAGCCAAAATACACAAAAAAACGTGTTACATTTCGAAGCCACGCGTAGGGGTGCGTAGCAAGGTGTAGACGCGCGTAGGGATGCGTAGCAAGGTGTAGACGCGCGTAGGGATGCGTAGCAAGTCGTAGACGCGCGTAGCACCCCGTAGTGTTCTTAAAATGTCCGTAACTACCGAAAATCAACAGTATAAAGTTTAACAACACACAATTTTTAAAATAGGTTATTGAATACGTAGGTACCTACTTCCTTCGAATCAAAGCTTCAAACGGTCTGAAGAATAGAGAATCAAAATTAAAACATTAACATTATTGTTCATGGTTCGGTAATTACCTACTCACCTTCGTGCACCTTCACGCTGCGTATCATCTTTAGAACTTGCATAATTTAATTTTAAAGCAACATTTTAGTAGTCTGCCGAAATAATAATAAGCCTAGGTAACATTCAGTGCTTGGAACCAAACTTTTTGGCTCCATTTCTCCCGTTAGTGGCAAGCTAAACCAAATTATGTAGCTGTTCTTTGCCAAAAAGTATAAAACACATAATAATAAATTCACGATTCTCGTGACTGAAATCTAATAGGTTTTCGCCATACGATAGAATATGAGAAATAGAACAATATCTAGCATTATGTCAGCCCATGGCAATTATGCCTTGTCTAACATGGGTACCTACATGTTGTTTTTTTTAATTTTGTGCGTCATTCTTCATGTTTAAAATCTACGACAAGCATGGGCGTATTTACCCTAGGGCCATCCGGGCCATGGCCCGGGGCGCCAGCACGCCAGGGGCGGCGTAGCCGACCAGCCGCCCCTGGCCGATAGCATTTTTTTTTTGGTTTTGGCGCCATTCATTCCACTTTTACTTCTCACCTTTTATACATTTTCTTAACAATCTCAATTCAAGTTAACATAACAAAACCAGGTGGCAACGTCAGGTTGTGGTCAGATCAGATAATTACTATTGTCAGCTGGACTAGGTGGTAAAAATAAAGACAACCAAGCAGAGGCGTATTTTACACGCCACCGCGCCGCCCTGAGGCGGTTTTTCGAATTAGCCTTACGTATCCTTCCAGTCTGCCGTATGCCGCCCCAAAAAGCAAGTGAACAAGCACTATATCTTTCAAATCTGCCGCCCATCGCTTGCTTTTCACGGTAAAAAGAAAATCTTACTTATCTGGAATGCTAAAATTTTTGAGTTCGCTACGCTCGCTCTTACCACCTATTATACTTTTCTTCATTCTCCAATCCCTCAATGCATTAGTAGTAAAAATAAGCCAAATATTTTTTTTTAATATTAATAAGAAAATCAGTTACTTTTCCGAGGCAGGGGCCAAAAATTTTCGACCTCGCTCCGCTCGCTCTTACATTTGCTCACGAGTCTGGGCCAGGCATAAGTTCTTATAAAATTATCTATCTGTATGAATTGTTGAAACAAAATGTAATTTATCCGATGTGTCAAATTGTTTGAGCTCGTTCGCTGTTTTTGTTAATTTTCGGAACGGCATTTTAGAAAAAAAATGTCATCGTTTGTTTCTTGACTTCTGGGGCGGCAAAAGTTATTGGCCCGGGGCGCCAAATTTCAAAATACGCCCCTGACGACAAGAACAGCCTGGGGTGATAAAGAACAGCTCTTGAAAATGCTAAGGAAAAGACAAAAAAATGTCAACACATTTTAAAAACATTAAAAGAACAAAAAGTACCTAGCTGATAACATAATTATGAAACATGAACAAAGCGACGATAAATTAGAAATAAATTAGCTATTGAAGTCGAACGCCTGCCAGGAAATTAATCCAATGGTGAGAAGTTGTTACACTGTTTTTGTTGAAACCTTGGAACTTGATAAGGTCACAAAAACTACTTACTATTAGAAGTATCTACATTATACACATACATACATACATTTACATGAGTAGGCTCTATGTAGGTATAAATGTGTAAAGACTAAAAAAAACTCTTGAACATTCGCATGTCACGTACCTACCTACCTATACCTATAAAGTTTCAGTCATTTAGTTTACTTAGTTGATAATACCTATTATATAGGTAGGACATTATGAGACCTGTAATAAAATGGGTAAATTCGGATAATTCAGAAAAAAATATTTAATTATACACTAAAGATTTTAACTAGGTACTCTGCCTTATTCGTGAGTTCTCGCAATGTTTTGTAAGTAGATAATAATTTGTTAGCGCGTTGTGCAACGGTAAATGATGTCGTAATAATTCGTCTGTCTAGTCTAGTCAGACCATCAGCAGGGCTATTGTGTATCTTATAATGACAGTGGATAACTTATAAAATAATGTCTATCAAATAACTGTCAAATGGTGAGATTTTAAGAAAAAAATGTACCAAACCATAACCAATTTACAGTTAATCTATGGACATTTCTGATAGCCACTGACGTTAAAAAGTTACGCAATAGGGGGGCAGGTAGTACATAGACATACGTTACTTAGACTTACAATAACGTTTGTGAAAACATTATCTTATTTATGTACCTGCTAATAGGGTTATAGAAAATTTGGCAACCAGGACAAGACGCGTGAAAAGTTAAAAACCTCCCGGACATGTCATCACTTCATCAGTCAAAATTTTTTTAGCGATTCGGTTTGTTGGTTGATCGGCGTGCGGGTACAGTGCGTGTAACGCGGGTGGCCCAAGACTTTATTTTTTTTAAACCCGGACTACAAATGAAGCCCTCTAAACTAGGACAAATCCGGGGAAACCCGGACGGATGGCAACCCTTGGTACTAACAGCAATAATTTTTGCTTAATGTAGGTACCAACCTACATAATTGCTTGGTTGACTTGCATGACTTGTGCTTTTATCTATACTAATATTATAAAGCTGAAGAGTTTGTTTGTTTGTTTGTTTGAACGCGGTAAACTCAGAAACTGCTGGTTGGAATTGAAAAATTCTTTATGTGTTGGATAGTCCATTTATCGAGGAAGGCTATAGGCTATATAACATCACGCTACGGCTAATAGGAGCGGAGCATAAATGAAAAATGTTACAAAAACGGGAAAAGGTATTTCCTTTTTGAGAGCTTCCGCTGCGTGCGCTGCAAAAACGGTTTAAGTTACGCTAATATCATGTATGAAGGAATTGTTCCTCTTTAAAAGTTCAAAAAAAAAGTCCGCGTCAGCATATATCTATCTTTTAAGATTGACTCACTGTAACCTTTTTTTACAGTTAAACTGTTAGGTTAAAAAGAATTATTTTTTGCGAAGCTTATTTAACCCATATGGTATTAATCTATATCTAAATAAATGTGTTTGTTAGAACGGAAATTTAATATAGAACATTTGTGCCATTTACTCTATACAGTTTAAACAAATATCTTAGAAGATATCGCAATGTAAAAATATCCGCGCGGCAAAATATTTCGCGCGTCGCAATGTACAGTGCGATCAAATTATCTTGGCAGCTCTGAACATAGGCTTTGCGAAATTTTACGCATGTAAACTTGGGAATAAAACTGTTATTGCCAGATAAACCAATACATAAACGATCAGAAAATATCTAATTTAAACAGTGAGAAATACAAATAAAATAAATATCATAACACTTTTATACATTCGTTGTAACAAAATGACCTGCACGAAGTTCGGAGCTGCCAAGATAATTTGATCGCACTGTAGGTACGGGGGATTCTGGCTGGCCTCCGGGAAATTCAAATTCAAAATATTTACTGCATCGTAATGTTTACAAGTATAGAGTGTTATAGTATATTTAACAGTAAGAGATACCTATAGTAATTCACACTTTAATATAATCTAGCTAATCTAAACCATCTGAACTATTATAATAAAAAGGAAAGATAAGATTTTTTGTTTGTTATGATTTAGCTTAATTTATGTCGGATAGTCGATATCGAGAAAGGTTATAAGCTATATTTATGTGACGCAGACGAAGTTGCGTGGGTCAGCTAGTTTATTATATTTATTGCTTTTACACCCTTACCTAGATCCATCGATACCTATAATAGTCGACGTTCCACACATTCGAATTTCGAACGAAGCGCTTAGTTATGTTATGTCCTTTTCAACACACTTGCTCGTAAAGTGAGCCTTATTACATCGTTCTTAGGGCCATAAACCGAACTATAACTCACACGTGCATAATAATATTATGCACTAGTGCATAATAGAATTATCACTACAAAGTTAAGTTAGTACCTTACTGCAAATTATATGCGAGTAAACAGAGCATTTTCAATTTAACCGGGTAATACCTTTTTTTTAAATTTTATTGTTTGAGTTGCTATGTTCTTAAAAAAGTTTCGATACAAAAAAGATCGTGTTCAATAATAAAAATAAATTAATGTACTTAGTGCTTGCTCATTTCATGCAACCTGTTCATGCAACTTTGAATTTAAATAGATAACTTTATCTTGTACGTTTTTAATAAATGAAACTTTTACTCAAATAATATAACTTTTGTAATATGTATTATAAAATAACTTTTTTTTTTTAATAAATAAACCTCATTCTTTTAGTCTATGGTCGATCGCCATTGTATGACCATTTTAAGTTTGAATTTCATGGTGGCGCCACTGGTCAAGAAAATGCATCGCTACGTCAAACTTAGTACATTTATTTTAGTTCCGTGTTTTCCCGCCTGCACAGATAAGGTGGTCGAACTGTAGATGCTCGCGCATAGGAAAACCGATATTTTTTTCCCGCTATTGTGAAAAAAAATTCAGAACTCGCTATAGCTGTTGAAGATGACTTTTTTAGTATTATTTTCTTCACAAGTGTGTTGAAAAACGTCGTATGATACACGTGTGTATTGATGATTACCGTCCTCGGCTATCTTAAGACCCTCACCTGACGGCTCGGGTCTCAATGGCGCCTCGGCGGTAGTCACCAACATTACACACTTGTACCATAATGTACTATTATATAATATGCGCACAGCCAAGGAGTGGAATTGATTCCTTTATATAATATGCGCACAGCCAAGGAGTGGAATTCCCTAATCCCTGCCTGCGTCGGTTTTTCCGAGTTCATCTAACCCAAATCTATTTAAGTCGCGAGTTAACAGGCTTCTTCTGGGTAAGCTCGTTCCATCGTCGACCTCATCTCTGCCCTGATCTACTGTACTGACGTATTTCCCAAACATTCATTAATTAAAAAAAAAAAAACTGTAGGTACCTACACTAGGTACTACCCATCTACGAATAGGTAAATAGGAACCTACCTAATACCTAAGTATACAAAAAAAAAACACTTATTTCCCAAATCCTCAATTGATCTACATTTGCCTAGCCTTTTCCAAATGATAGCTATACATAATTATGTAGATAAGTACCGCAGGTTGAAAGTGTAGAGTACCTACATCTGCACTATCAACCTTTCAAGAAACGTACCATGGCGACATATCAAGCTATACATTGCCAATAAAACATGGCCTTGCTTTGGATTGATTTTCAGTACAATGAGAGATCCGCAAAAAGTGGTTTTATAAAGCTTGACTAGTCGGGTTAGGGGTCGTTCGGCCCACTATGAAATTGGGACCAGGTACCAGTTACCCCTTTTAAAAAGGGGGATACCTACTTCAGTGCGACAAACGTATCATCGAATATCGTTTCTTCGAAAACCTTTCATCGATATCACTATACTGCGACGCTTTGTTAAATCGAAGTCTTGTTACTGCGATGTTTCATTACATCGAAAAACTGTACTGCGAACGATTTTACTTCGAGAATATCATACTGCGAAGCCTTGTTTAATCGAGGTCTTGTTACTAACTTAGGAAAACTTACATTGATTGATACAAGTACTACACTGATTTTCTTTTCCAAAACAATATCTACTTTTTTAACATTTCTTTAAAAGCGCCTATACAAATTTTATGCTGCAGAATGTGATTAAAATTAATAGAACATCTTATTATCTAGACCTCGTTTTATCAAGGCTTCGCACATTGGCTTCGCAGTATGATATTCTCGAAGTAAAATCGTTCGCAGTACCTACAGTTTTTCGATGTAATGAAACATCGCAGTAACAAGGCTTCGATTTAACAAAGCGTCGCAGTATAGTGATATCGATGAAAGGTTTTCGAAGAAACGATATTCGATGTTAAGTTTGTCGCACTGAAGTAGGTATCCCTTTAAAAAGTGATAATGGTTAACTGGGCGGATCTATTTTGATTTTAATGAAGCGAAGGGTGGTTTAAAATTGTTCCTTTATTATAAAAGGTCCTTTTAGAAAACCCACAAACTTTTAGAAAACATCCAGACCACCAAAAAAAGTACCTACATTGGTTAAAAAAAAAGAAAAGCGCATTAGATATTATACCTATGTAGGTAGGTACCTGGTCTAACTACAAGAAAAATAAAATCAGATAACAATAATCCAAAAAAAGAATTGGGTTGGTCGCCTATGTTTACCTGTAGCTAGCACAGATATTATAATACTTCGTAGTAAAAATTACTCAGTTATCCATTTTTTTTAAAGGGGTAACTGGTCCCTGGTCCCAATTTCATAGTGGGCCGCAGTGGGCCGAATCCACGAAGGGTCGTCGTATGTAGGTACGTAACTTTTGTTACTTTACTTTTAATTTCATTAACCTACCTAGCTATTATCTGAAATGAAATGAAATGAACTTTATTCGCTAGAATTGTAGTACAGTCTTGATGGTAGAGTAGCTGCTATGCCGAGTATTTTATATTTTTTAATGTAGGAAGTAGGTAGATAACTAAACATGTTGCGCGACATGCATGCAGTTAATATTCGCGAAGGACAGTTTTCCACGTTGAATGCGGGAACTAGGCCACATTTGGCGGCCTGGGAAATTGCTTGAACGAACGCTTTGTGGTTTTTTATGTCAGTATGAATAGGCAGTGTTCGTTGAGAATGCTGACTTATCTAGTATTATTGTATTTAACAACAATAGTATAAAAATATAGTAGAAACTGCCTGAACAAATATTATTTTAGCTGTTATTGGTAACTAGCGCAAAATTCTGTCTCGTTGTCAGCATTTAAACGTAGAAAGAGCACTAAGTTAACACGTACCTATTTATTTTCCTAAAAGTGCAATTTTGTAACTTATTTTATCTAAATTTAATGAGTTCACATTCATTTTATCTGTAAGTGTAGTGTAGTAAGTTTATCTGTTTAAGATCAGGATAGTGTTGTGAAATGAAGAAAGTGTATAAAAAAATTTCGTAATAAAAAGTGGCATTATACAAAAATACCAATGCCATATCGTTATCGCACTGAAAAAAACCTGAAATGTCATTACGATAACGTTTTGTTTCGATACGCCGCAAAAGTGCTTTCTCAAACAGCTGTTTTCTCTTTTAGTACGGTACGCTGATGTAAATAATTGAAGAAAATGAACAGGAATTATAGTAGAAGGGTCACTGACTTCCACGATGAACATTGCTGCGCGGGTAATATCACCGGGAACTTCCGGCGCAGCTCTTCATTGCGGCTGCGCGGGGAGAAAATGGTGCAGCGCTCGCCTTTGGCAACAAGGAAATTAATACCAATAATCACGGAAAATACACATCAGAAACAACGCAGCGATGTGCCACGACTCCAAGAGCCTGGCCATCGCCAGCGAAGTCATGTAAGTAACCTCCTAATCAGACGCTTTTCTTAATTTATGATGAAACCATTGAAACATCACCATAGCGACAGTAGCCAAGCCACGCATATGTTTAATTTTTTATAACATCATTACACTCAACAGTTCAGTGAAACAGTTTTGTTTTGATAGTCGTTTGTTTAGAAATTGAGGTTAATTGGACCAACTAAATAAGATTTTGACTAGTCGAAAATAAAAATGAGCTTACCCAGGTAATATTTGTTTTTAAACATTGTGCTAAAAATACTTAGACATCTTTTAGTAAATTAAGTTTGACCTTGTTCTCATACAACAATTTCTACTTTTCAGTCATTCAATTCAAATCCACTACAAAAGCCAAAAAAATCCTGCTTAAAATCACCAGAGAGTGGTTTAGACAGGAAGTTGAGCATGACTGACTCTGCTCACACTCCACCTGGCTCTCCTGAAGACCTGCCTGATGATGAATCTCTCCATAGTTATGGAAGTGCCGCCACAGCTGCCTCTGTTGATGCAGGTTATGCACCATTCAACGGCACTACATTTAGTGGAAGATCCATGCGGTATGTTTTACATTGCTCTTCACATGCAGGACTCGCTGGGGACGAATATCTAACACCCACTCAGCGAGCACAGAAACAAATTCGACGTCTCAAAAATCTACTAAGCCAAGCTAAAAAAGACCTAGACAAAAAAGACAGTGAAATATTCCAACTAACAAAAGAGGTTGTAGAACTAAGACTGTATAAAGCATCAATATGTTCACCTGATGAAAAATCTAACTCAAGTGAAATAGTTACAATAAGGGAAAACGCTGATGAAGTTTCTATTGAACAAGAGAGCCCAAAACATGGGGAAGCTTGTAGATCATTTGACATCACTGATAGCCCGTTGTTTAAAAACCAAACACCAACCAGATGTCGTAATGAAATGCAAGGCTCATTCACTGACTCCGGCCATTTTGACGATCTCACAAATTCATCATTACATTCCAAAGAATCTGTACACATGCTGACGCATGAGGCATCCTGTATGACTGAAATAGGAGATGGGGACGAGGAGCGTCGTAGTTTAATATTGTATTACGAGAAGAAGATAGAGGATATAATAAGGGCTCATGTTGGAGAGACACAAGAACTGAAGAAACAGCATAATGATAAAGTGGAGTCATTGCTGATAAAGTTGGCAGATGTGAACACACGTTACTGTGAGTTACTGCCAAACTATGAGCAAGCTAAGGAGGGGATCCACATGCTGGAGAAGCAGTTAGAGGAGGTGAGCAAGCAGCTGCAGGAGGAAGAGGTCAGGCACCGCGCCATCTACCTGCAGATGTATAACAAAGGGGTTGAGGCTGCCAAGTTTGAGCAAGAGAAGGTAAGCCATCTTCTACATTCTTGGTCTTATTAGTGTGTAGGAGCAAAAGTTGTGCACAAGCTAAAATAGGTGCAATAGTGTGTATGACATAAGTTGTATCTGACACTGGTGTTCCTAAGTTTACATAGGAATCTATACTAGAACACCTGAATTTTCAAAACATTGGAATTACTTTTATTGTCTTGGTTACTCCTTCATAAAATTATTATTTTTATCCTTCTTATAATATATTTAGAAGATGTTAAACATTTAATTAATCATCATCATCATTGTTTTTCAACATTTTCAGGATTATGAGCCTGGTACTTCACAGGGGCAAGTCAGCCGCGTGTCTGTAGAGGAACTACTGGAGCAGTTGCAGATTACTCAGACCGAGCTCGAGAAAGTTCGAGTGAGTTACTTTCCTTACTATCTTTCCTACCTAAATCACTACAAAATGTTGTACAGTCGAACAAGGTAATAAGTATACAGGGTAGAGATCTTTATTATAATTCTATAACACTG
The DNA here is from genome assembly GCA_949775195.1 of Diarsia dahlii. Classification (NCBI taxonomy): domain Eukaryota; kingdom Metazoa; phylum Arthropoda; class Insecta; order Lepidoptera; family Noctuidae; genus Diarsia; species Diarsia dahlii. The sequence goes on along the minus strand of OX459211.1, from coordinate 11,635,739 downwards.
AAAATATTTATTGTAATTTTGTTTTATCAAGTGTTTTGCATTAAGCGACTGATGTCTAACGCTGTATCGTTTGACATCAGTCTCTAAATGTATCTGTATAATCTTAAAAGTAAATACAAGTTAGCTGGCTGTATACTTATTAGCTTGTTCAACTGTACTATCACATTGAAAAATGATCCAACAGAAGTTCATCTGATTAATTTATTCAGATCTAAGGTCACTTACATCACAAATCACTGAATATGTTTAGAACTAAGCTACATCATGGTTCTGTTTGTAATGATGTTTGAAGATGACACAAACATAATGTTTAGCGCTGAAGACATTCAAGGATGTGTAGTGCAAGTATGCCTCAGATTACTTTCTACATATTATTAATATTAAAATCCACATTTTTCAAAGTGATAAACATTCTCACTATCCTATTCTAAAATCATTCTTAAATAACATTTTCAAATAAACTAATATCAAAACCTTAGAAATAGAAGATTGAGTCACCATTTTAAATTTGATTAACAGTGTTGAAATCTTGAAATTAACCACGGCATTGTACACAGAATTAGTGTTAGTGTGTGCAATGTGTGCATGTAGTGGCGATTAACATGTGCCAAGCTTTAACGTGTAGTGCATTACAGGACACGGCATTCACAGAGGACCGATCAGCAAAGTCACAAGTACTGCTAAGTGCAAAGGAGGCTGTTTCTTTATGGGTCCTAGGAGCTCGAAAGGTTGGATTTTTATACCGGACAAATAGCAGTACTGCTGAACACTTTTTAATTATTTATTTTTGTATACTACACCCTGCTTACTACACAGGTTCTGAGAGATATTGATTTAAACGTTATTTAATTTTATATAAAAAAAAAATGTTTCTGAAATATAATAATCCCTTGGATTTGGACTTGACTGTCACCTGTAGGTATATAGGTTTTAATTTCGTCAATTAATATTTTATTGTTTTGTTGGAATAGGTACATTTAGTTTTTGTTTTTTTTTTACTTTTCTTATGTATAGTTTCATAGATTGTAGTGGTACTGATAAGACGGCTTACAACTAATTCACTTTCTTTAGCCAGGCTTTGTACAAACTAACCCGTTTTGATTTATTTCTCGCCTAACCTTGGCTTCGCATGTTACCTATTTGGTTGAAACAGCCTCTTTTGGTTTTGGGTAATTAGGTTCCTTCATTATTGTTTATAAGTTGGAAATGTAAAGACAGCTGCATTCATTGGTTGAATCCAGATAAATAATCTTATTTTTATCATCCAATGAATGCAGGTTTCTGTACAGTGTACCTAGTATTTGTAGATAGATCCTATGTTGTTAAATAGTAACTTGATTTGTTCGTATACCTACATATCAACGAAGATTTTTTCATCACACTATTTTTTTTTGGCTGTCAGTGAATAGGTTTATTCAACTTGTACAAAACATTAATATCGACAACAATATTATGTAAAATTATGAAAGCTTTCCACTCTTCACGCTGGGTATTACAGACGGGGTGCACGATCCACGACGCATCAATATGGGATCGGACAAAAAAAACTAATTAGTCCGTCATAGATTTCCAAAAAACCACATATTTTTTCTTTTTTCACGAAAACAAAAAATGAAGACGATACAGTGCAAAACAAAAAAAAAATATCCTTTTTTTTAAGGTGGTGGGTGGAAAATCATCGAATAACCCCCCCCCCCCCCCCCGCTCTTGGGCAGAGCGAAGGGGAGGTGCCGACGCACAATATTATACTGTGCCCGACGGGTATTTTGTACCTTCAAGTGACGTTTCATGCCCCACTCCATGATCTTTGACGCGCTATAGCTTCGTCAATTTTTATTGATTTGATAAAACAAAAAACACGTATCCAATTTTTTCGATAATCTAACTGACGGACTAAATTTAGTCATATTTTTTTGAGTCAGTCCGATCCCCTAATATACGGTATTCAAAGTCTCTGAGCTACGAATACTGTTGACAAATCGATTGTTATTGTAAATAATACTTCATTGTTAACAAAAAATTAAGAAATGTACAAAGGTCTCATAAAGCAGAAATCTTCAGCTCAGCCAAAAATAAGTTTCGTGTTGGGTGTAAGTAGGTAGAATGCATGCCTCCATAACACTGCAGCAAAATGAAGATTCTCACAATCCTCTATTTATTACAGGCAATGTACCGTCGCATTGTCGAGTCGCAGAAGGGTAGCAAGACCAACGTAGATCCAGAAGTGACATTGCAGTTCCTAAAATCGGCCATCTATTACTTCCTAACTGATCCCGAGAACCACCAGGGGCACCTCAACGCCATCGAGAACATTCTTGGCTTCACTGACGCAGAAAAGAAGAATATACGCAAGGCGAGGACATCGTAGGAAAGACTGCTGTGATCGTGTGATATGACATTATTACTAGATAATTTTGTTACTATTTAGATAGGTCTTATTTTATTATTTGTTCGTTTTGGACGAAAGGTAGCTCATATAGGTTACTCTATAGTAACTAGTTGCGTGCACATTACTCGTAAGTCGCGTCTAAATGTTTTAAGTTTGCACATAATCATAAGATTTTTTTGTTTTGTTTATTTTATTTTAATGTTTGTTACTTTTTGGTTGTACTTACATTTTATTTGCTAGGTTTTAAACCGAATTTATTTTGTCGATTGTGATTTCTTTATATTTAGTTCGTAAGCACCAAAGATCGAGTTTTTCTGTAATAGAATTGTGCAATTTTGACTTATATACTACGCATAAAGTGGCAAATGTTACATTCTTTGCTGCTTTAGAATAAGTGTTATATACTTGAAATTATTATGTTCCTTTTGGTGTTGTTTTCCTATCTTTTTACTATGCATGCTGGTCAGCATTTTTGATTTAGAATGGCTATGATAAAATTACAATTAATTATCTTTATAATCAACAACGGTCTATGTCAACAATTAACATCTTTATTTTATTTCCAAAAAAAAGACTGCTGTGAGTTAAAAGTATTTTAACAAAATCTACGAAATAATCAAGCAGAATATTTTCACAACATGGAAAAGAATGAATAATAAGCAAATAACTTTGAAGATAAATTTGAATGACGATTAAGTAAATAAAAAACTAATGTTGCACTTGCACAGTTACAATTTTGTATAGAATAGTAACTTATTATTCTACTAAATAATAAAATTGTCCTGACTATTCCTTCTCTAAATAAGCAGAGGTTGTGGAATAGTCACATTATTATTTTATCATAATAAATATCTATTCATTGTTGTAGTGCAACAAACCCATCCCATAGCTAACATAGGATTTATTTTCAATTGTTATTTGGTTTTACTCGAATATTGAAATGTGACCTATTTTAAAGTGATTTAGTACTTAATCAAATTGTTCTTGCCACCCATTTTGCATCTGTGATTAAATGTACCTTACAATGCATAATAAATCTGTTCACCTTTACGGTGGATAGGTACACTTCTCATGTTCCATTCGATAATTTATGTAAATACAGAACTTTTACACTTCATCACATACCTACTAATGTACTCTTCTCAGCTTGGAATTTTCATAAACATGTGCTTTAGCATGTTTATCTGTTAATGCCAAATTGGAAAGATATAAAGCGACTTCTTATATCTTGTTAGTATTTTTGTATAAAAATATCGAATGGAATACTATTGCATAATATTTTGTTAAGTATACGCTATTTTCTTTTACATGGAGCAAATAAATGCAAATTAATTGTTGCATCTTATCTTGCCTCTATAATTTAGGAATGCGGATGAATGATAATAAGCTATTTTATTAGCATTGTTAACGTCCAATAGTTATACAAATCTTGTACAATAGGTATTTTAGATTTGATTTATATTTTAATTTACTATAGATTTTATCACTAGTAAATAAAATACATGACATTCATTACAAGGTAATAAAGTATTTCTGGGACATTAAGTTGCTTGCTTTGGTTCTCAATTATATGGTAAATGGATAATTAATTTATTGTTTTCATTTCTCTCCTCTTTACACATCTATCCGCTGCTACTGCTGAATCATAACACAACTCGCCTTCGTGAATTCGTCATGACCAGTTTTACGCAATGAAATAACTCCATGTGAGAGGGTTTATAAATAAACAAGTTGGTATTTCCTAAACAAAATACGGATCCTTACGACCAGCGCACACTGGACAGCTATTTAGCTGAAATATAATAAAAAATACCAATTATGCCGTCAAGCTTCTAGTGAAGTGAGTGGCGCACGCTCGCACATTATCCAATAGCATTGCATAAAATCTTCGCTTCACTTCAGTGTGCTACTATTCGTTGATATTTCTCCGTTTCTCCACTCCTCAGTCTCGCTCTGCTTCAATGGACAGGCGGCCTTTGGCAAGTTACACCCTGATGGTGGGAAGGCACGTGTTTCATTAAGCATTATGCACAAAACAAAAGACAATTTATCAAAAAAGTATCATTTTTATTGTACAATTAAGTTTATAAGTAAATTATTGGTAGTAAAACTTATACAAAATTAATATCAAAATTTAAAGCTAGCACAGACTTAGTAAAAATTAAATACAAATGTCTTACACAAACGTGAGTCTTATTGTAGCTGCCAGGTGCATAACTTTTGCAGATTAACATTCAATACTAAATACATAGTAAAAAATATAAAAGTGGCGATGTAATTCCACATCATCGAAATATAGCCTCCTCTCAATAATAACTGGTATCACAACCATATCTTGTACACAAGTTCTATGGACAAGCAACAGATTCTTATTGCTCAATTCGTAAAAAATTTAAACATTAAAAGTTTTTAACATTGCTTCATTTCATTATATAATACAATAGATGTATGATAAGAAACTTGATTCTTACAAGCTAGAAGTATTTCAGTCGATTCCATTGAAATATATTGAAGAGCTATTTTTATGGCACATGTACTGTCGAGGTCATGGATATCACAAAAATGCATTGTCATGGATATTGTTAAATGTAGGAGAAATATAAAACACTACTCCTTAGAGATTCTGATCAGTCTTTGTTTCCTTATCTTCAATGATAAATCACAAATTAATTTGCCCCATAGAAATTGAAACCCTTATGATAAAATAATAAAGGGCTAAAACATTGTGCTTCTATCTTCGCTTTACAGTTAGCAGTCCTTTGGGCATATGCAATTCTAATTTGAACTTTTTCCTTAAATCTAGTTAGTGTAAATTACTATAAGTAAACATTCACAGATACTTTGCATTATAAGTATCAATGTTTCCATACTGCTATGCATGAGTTGCAATTTTGGATATATATCACGATATGGCTCGTATCAGTCGAAGCTGAATTTGACCTCCTCGCGGGACGGATCGTTGTTGGCGGCTACTGCCTGCAGCCAGTAGCGGCTTATTTGGCTCTCGATGGAAGGGGTGCTCTCCTTGCGGGTGCTGGCGGCGCGGGCCTTGCGCTTGGCCTTGCTGTGCTTGGGGCGGCGGCGGCCTACCTTGGTCTTCATCTCGGCTATCTTGACCGACAGCTGGCTGTCCAGCGAGTTGCGCCGCGACTCCACCGACACGTGACGTAGACTGATGCTGATCTGCGAGTCCTGCGAGTTGCGCCGGTCGGGTGTGGAGCTGAGCGAGTGGTGTGTGTGTGTCGGCAGCACCAGGGCGTCGCGGCGCCGCACGAAGCGAGGTAGGGTCGCTGCCCATGATGACGACAGCTCTCCGCTGGAAATCAAATCATTTATTAGAATACGTTTTTTATAAGAAAGAGATTAAAACCCCCACCAGCTTGATCAATAACATAAAGAAATGTACCTAATAACTGGATGCGGAGGTCGATATGATGGCGCAATTTGGGAGAGACTTATGTCCAGTAGTGGACTGCGACAGGTTGAGTTGATTGAGCTAATTTGTGAGGAAATAAGGGACAATGAATTATCATTTTAATATGAATGTTGGATGTTACCACTTTTCTTTAGTGAGAAGATTGGAAATGGACTTTGGAGTATATATTGTAAAATAGTGGTAAACTTAAGTCTAGTCTCACCTCTCATGTTTAGCATCGTCCGGGTAGTCGGCGGGCGAGGTGGGATCGATGCAGAGCCCTACAGGGTCCTGCCTAGAACCTCCCAGTGAAATGGACAGTCGCCCTCTAGCGGCAAACTCCCCGCGACGCCGGTATGCGCGCGCAATTAGTTCGTGCTTGCGCGCACGACGCGTCACCTCCGCTTCCACGGAACAACCGCATTTCCTGTTAAAGAGAATAAGGGTTATTTTGCGATGATTTGGTAAAGGTTAGAAGCTGGTGCCTTAGAATCTTAGCTTGGTTGATCTACTTCACATTAATGACAGTTTAAATAACCATAACTCGACGTAGAGTATTACTGAGGTTGGTCCTGTTTCGGGGCTGCGGGTTGTTCGAAAGAGACACCGTGGCCCCGGACACAAAGGGCTAAGAAGGAACATGGGTGGTTTTTAGTCCATAGAAGTCTGAAGCCCAGAGCGGGAGGAGTCATTTAATGATTTCCCACCCTCCAAAAACAATCAAGGTTGATCCTGTTTCTTCGAGTAAGTCCAGGGAAGGTTGTGCGTTTATTATGTCACAATTTGTTTATGTGTGAAAACAATGAAGTTGACTCCAATTGTACTCTTTTTCTATTAAAATAAAAGTAACACATGTGTACCACACCTTGCCAAGTAGCGCCTCCAGCCGGCGGCGGCGGCAGGCGTCCAGGTCCACGACGCCATCAGCGCGCCCGCCGCGAAGCAGCACAGCAGGCGCAGCTGTAGCACCGACACAGACGGCCGCGTGCCAGTCGAACACTCCTTCTCAGGCTCTTTTAGAGCTTCCAGGCGGCAGCTGTTGAGAAAAGCAAAAAGGATTAAGTTTATTACAAACAGACTAATCTAAGGATCCGTTGACGGCTTCGGGCGACTTATCACGCACTCGTCTTTAACTAATTGGGGATCTAGGGCACTTGAGAATAATCGGCCCTAGTATGCAAGAGGGAGCGAAGCGAGCTCGATTTTTTTTGCATCATGCCTCGGTTATGTCAGGTTCTTGTTGTGTGTTCATGATATTGGTTTTTTTTTGCTCTAGGCAGGATCGTAAAATACTATTTGCGATCGCCTTGGCCACGCAGGGGCAGGCATTTGTTACCTTCACGGGGGCAACGTCGCTCTGCAACCTTCAAGGTGACACGAAATATGCTCGTAACAACTGCTTTCATTTGTTTTGTCCACAGACGCGTGTTGCTTGAGATTGAGCTCGTGAACAAGAGCGAAATGTTCGTAGTGGATAGAATCGAACTTGTAAACTCGGGACAGTTGGTCATAAAAGCATTGGGGTATGTAAATATTCGAGAAAAGGGTTTACCAATTACTAAAAGATTGAAACTCTACAGTAAACCGATCAAAACTTAACAATAAACAAATAACTCGCAACGTGACCGTGACCGCTGATATGGAGGGAAGTGGAAATTGTTTTTCCTACTCCTCCGCTATTCTTTTCTGATTAATTTCGTTGCGGGATCCAAGACAGTTAAATCGTTTCTCTGGGACTTCGTCGAGCTTCATTGTCTCGGCGCTTTTCTTGTGGTCGCCACTGTTGATTCTGGCTAACAGGAGTTACAGTGGTTTGGGAATAGTGTGACGGGATTGTCCCAAAAAAAAAACTCGCAACTATAATTAAAAACTGTGACCTCTTCAAGTGTGGACAATTATGCATCTGTCATACAATTAGTTTTATCAATAGCCAAGTCGAAACTAAGTCAAAACTATCCTTTAGAAGGCTTGCTATGCAGACACCATCAATTAATAGAAATTTCTAGTTTGGGTTTTAATTAAGTGATAGTAACTTACATAATATTCTTCTTAAAAGACTCCTTCCAAAGCTCAGCGTTCCTAAACTCGTAGATATGGCAGGCGAAGGTGACGCATATGAAGACGGCGACCAGTGCAGCCGTGAGCGAACATCGTGTGATGGTCTGACGGATCTTGTTGGCGGCGCGAGGGGATATCACGTCTTTGCTTGAAACGCGGACCGCGATCAGGGAGAATACGCCTAAAGGAAATAAACGGTTTTAAGAGGATTTTATAAACTATGAACGTGTAGATGTATGAATTTGGACAGAGCAAAAATATGTTAGGATCGTAGCAGGAGGCGTCCTGTTGTTTCTAAGTATTTCAACATTCACAGTTAGTTTCAGCAGTATTAATTGCATAAATGGAGTGGGCGTAGATATTGTAATTTTACATTGAATTAAAGGATTAGTAACTGAAAAAAAAATATTTAGAAAAATACTGGTAGAATACAACTCAAAATAGGGAACTGAATGCAACCTGTCAGTTTGCGGAGAGCTGTTCTTTACACCCTGTAAGTGTATAGGATAGTGTCAAAAGAATGAAACATAATCGCCGCGATCGTTAGCGTAAGAGGCGGAAACCACGTGACTAAGTGGAAATATGTTGTTTTTATAAACCTTTACAAAATCATACATACCTCTAAGTAAGAAGTAGCCGCCTAAAGCCAGTACGACGGACAGCGGCGCCAGTAACAACGCAGCCCTCATGGGATGGTTGACGTAGCCCACGAAGCAGATGCCGGTCACACTGCTGCCGTCCACCTCGCCGAACGCCATCGTCGCTATGGTCAGGATGAGGGGTAGCGACCACGCAACTAGGTGGAAGTATGCTGCTTTCTTGTCTATGCGGTCTTGGATTTTTCCTGCGATGAAATGATATGTTGACTATACAACAATGAAATGATGAGGGTAAAGAGTCTAATTTATTTATTTAAACTAGTCTTTTTATCATACAATGTAATGGTAGACTTATGATAAGTAACTGATGAAGATGAATAAGCCAACAAATGTACAGCCGTGGATATCTATAAGGGTTGTTTTGTATTGTTGGTTGGTTTTATGGGTTGTTGTGTAGGTATGCTATGAAAATTATAAACTCACCTAAAGCCCGGAAGCTCATGTGCCAGGCATATGTGAATATGACGAACCACACGCAAGCTGCCATCATGAAGTAATATACCTGAAAACGGAATGAGGAGTTTATTAGGTACTAGCTGACCCGTGCCCACTTCGTTGGGCATAATTAGTCGAAAGTGTGCTAATTACGTTTCGAAAAATTCAATTTCGGGGACGTCCGCTGCGTAAGGAGCCGACCACGCGACTGAGCCGCGCGGGTACCTACCTCTCAGATGTAAAAGGCCACGCCCCCTTCTCCCGAAGCGAGCACGAACGCGAACCGAATTAAACCCGAAACCATCGCGCGCCGTCCGCTGCTTTGGTTTTTTAAATAACCTATGACACTCAGCAATAATGTGGCTTTCTATTGGTGAAAGAATTTTTTAAATTGGTTCAGTAGATCCCGAGATTACCCCTTACAATTTAACAAACACACAAACTTTACTTCTTTATAATATTATAGTATAGAAAAGTATAGATAGACATGGACATTTTGGAATCATGGTACGGGACAATTTTTTTGGTTGTTCTAATGGGGATACCTTTAGCAGCGATTTGTGTTTGGTAATTACGAATACCTATTACGAGTGTCTTAAACATAACTGGCGGTAACTCTACCTTTCTTTTTGGGGAACATAAGCCAAACGTTATGTTTTTCAAATATAATGTCGCCTCATATCGGGTCCAAGAGTAGGTATTTTAATTTTCAAGTTGAGACCAATCATACACAATAAGAAACCAGTTGAGTCGTTTCGAAGATTAGCGTATACAGACACAGTAACATTTTAAAGACTTACCAATACAAAGACGACGACGCATGATAGATTCTCCTCTGCAGAAGGTTCGCCCTGCCGCCGAGTGCCATCCTTTGAGCACACGATATCGTTTCTAGATCCCACGCCGAACTGAATGAGCCATCTGTAACAATTTATCATAAGTCAGCATTATCATTAAGCACACCGTACTACAATAACAACTAGCTGATGCCCGCGGCTTCGTCCGCGTGGATGTCGGTAATCGCGACCAAAACTAATCTTTTTATCCCCCCCCTTTCAACCTCTTGCACCATTTTTTCGCTTTTTTCGCATTAAAAAGTAGACTATATCCTATCTCAGGCTCTAGAAGTCTAGACTATCTGTGTAAATCAGTTCAACAGTTTTGGCGTGAAAGCGCGACAGACAGACAGTTACTTGCGCATTTATAATATCAACAAGGATGGATATTGGATTAGATATTATTAGGGAGGATTATGAAGGGAGACAGGGAAGAAGTGAAAACTGAGATGCCAGTTGACACAGTTGAATGAAAGACAAGGATATGCTGCGTCGGTCTCAAGTTAACAGGATGATGATGATCAGAATAGCTTAGAGAACACCAGATATTAAAAAGTACTGTAATGTATAAAACAGAAATTTTTTATCAATATTCGTGGAATTGGTTTTATTTGCTTGATGATAATTGATTTTATGCAATTTGAGATAATTTAAAAAGGCATGTATTTAAACCGTTATCTGTATATTCCCTTTTTTCGAACAAAATATTTTAAAGTTACACCAAAAATACTGACTTGCACACAAATTATGCACACTAAAGAAATCAAATTTAGTATCCTTTTTAATGGCATTTGCAGAACTCTTTTACTGAACGAATAACTATTATCAAAATAGTATATCTAATAATTATTTAGTCTAACAAACATTTTAAAACTTTTTAAGGAAAACCTACACCTGATTTACTCCATGACGCGCGCTTGCTTCGCTCGCATATTAAATAACACTAATATCTTCTGTCCCCGAAGTGCCGGGCCGTAGGCCGACGAAGGAGGCCGGCGGAGGCCCGGCACACGGTGCCCATGCCGCCCATAAAGGACACTGTCGCGAGACGGTCGTATTAGATATCAGTTTTAGAAATTCCGTAGTAAGATTGTACAATTTAGAGTGCAAGTTAGTAATTTTGATGCAATTAGTATTTTTGTTTTACAAATCATATATCCGACGTAATAACTAAATTTTTGGTGTGAATTCGATAAAAAAGGTCATCTCGTTTTGTGTGATCTTTTAGAATTTTTTGTAGGACATGTTTAGAATTTAATCAATTGGTTTTTTTGCACAGCATTCATTTTTCTGGTATGCATTCAGTTAATTAGTGCAGTTACCCAGTGTGCTGGAAAAGTAAACAGATGCATTTAAATATAACCCATTTAAAAATATTTGTATAAGTTTCATTAAAATTTTAACCTCTACCACTCAATATTATCAAATCTCTCATTGATCAGACCTAAACCTAAAGCTCTATGGCGCCACTAAGGCCTCATGACCACGATTCAATGATTTGATAGGCCGCAGGTCGTAACTATTGTTCGGAAGTGTCTATTTTATTTTATAATTCATCATAGCAAGCCTAATATGCACTAGGTATGACCGTTAGTTTCTAGTTATGTTTTGAAAGCTGTTTCATTGTATGTATTCATCACGTTAAACTGGAGCGTAATATCTAATATTATAATATAACAATGAGACAATAAAAATATGGCTCAAGTCGTTGTTAACACTTTTGTTCACATTCAAATACGGTGGTCATACAATAAAAATTAAAATGATTATAAAAATATTACATTAATAAAACGTTTGGAAACTATTGTTTTCAGATTCTTTGTGTTCTGAACATGAAACTTTGTTACTATGCATGGGCATCATTACTATGCATTGCATAGACACTAACATTGCAAACTTTACAATAATTTTACATGGGTAAAGTATTATTTGAAACTAGTCATCAAACTTACCCCATAGAAGCGACGGCAAAGCACACGTTGATATAGAAGATGACCAGCGCAGGGTACTTATTGGCGCTGCGCCAGTCGATCAAGAACGTGGCGACTGTTAGCAGGTTGAGTGCCAGACACACGCCGGCGCCCCACGCCACTAGACGGTGGATCTGTTGGTGCTCGTCTTCGGTATACAGCGGGTCGCGGCATGGAAGACCGCATCCTGATATGCCTGAAAAAGAGAAGCAAAATGTTAGTACCATCAAAGATTATCAGGTCAAGTATGACAAAGTTATGAAAGAAGAAGAAATCTTACAACTCACCTTCATAAAAATGCATAGGTTTGTCAGTATGTATAAGGGGCGGCAGACATTTCCCACTCGTATTAAACTTCAACTCTCTCACTGCATTCTCACATCTCGAAGGAAACAACGTCGCATTGCATTTCAGGAAGGACGGAAAATATGAGGTATTATACAGTATGGAACATGGCTCCATCGTGATCTTGCACATTTCATAAGAGGGCAAATAAACCATATCATTGCCCAGGACTCGATCGCACTTGGGCATGAAAGTGGAGCAAAGCAAAGGCTGTATAACGGCCCAGCAGTTTGGCACGTTTATCAGTTCTCTATAGAGTTCCAGCTGTGACTGGATTTGGTACTGATTGTCATGAAACGTTAGGTGAACGCTTGTATTGGCGTAGGGCAACTTCGTCCCCAAGCAGCTCGTCCTGTTGATAGGTTCACATCGAGCGCGCCGTACACAGCTGTCCAGCTTGATCTGTGGCTCCGGGAACCATTGTGTACTTTTGTCTGGTTTAATCAGTCTATAATTTGGCGTGCCATTTATTATTTCAAGGCGTTCTGTAGCATTGTCGCTCATATCTGTTATAGCGTTTTTGTGGCCACCGTTGTCGAATTGGCTCGCTCGACATGCTAGTATCAGTAACATCCAACTCAACCATCGCCAAGGGGTCATCTGGAACAAAGAAACTAATATTGACTATTTGCGGCTAGCAATAACACAAGGGCAAAAAGTAAAAAAAAAAAATTAAAACTACATTCCATTTCACAATAATTCTTTATTAACGTAGGTAGACGACGGAATCAAATGAAACCCGTTAAATTTTCAAAATTTTATTCATTGAACATTGTTTTCATTCAAATTCCTATGGTTACTTAGTTGAAGTATACCTAATAATAACCCAAGTCTGATGATTGTCCAAGGGAAAGGAAGTCTGGTGGTGGCAAGTGAGTCAGTACATTGTAATAAAATATTTTACGATCTATAAACATTCTGTCTTGGTGGTCCCTACTCAATACAATTTGAGGTAGCTAAATTTTCTTAGAAAAATGAACATAAAATCAGAATTATGTTTGAGGTATTCCGAGGCACCTTAGAAGAGGTACTGAGTGTGTCACTGTAGAGATAACTGTGTGATCACTTAGTTGAGCTGTAGAATTTAATAATCTGATGTAATGAACATGGTTAGTTTGATGCAACAGTTCTTTGATGTGTTTTTGGGTTAGTTGTAATTTAAGGGATCAAAGTCATACATATTTGATCATGAATATAAAGATTCATATGAAGTCAGCAATTTGCATTTTATTATTTGCATAGTAAAAGCATAAAATTAAACAAATTACCGGTTGACTTGGGAATCAAGCATCATAAGCTTAAAATATTTTATTAAAAATCTCAACTAAGAAATAATTCGCTATAATACAAAATCAACACTGTTGATTCAACAATTATGCACTCATTTTGCATGACTAAAGTGTGTGCCGGTGTGCCTACGTGAAATGAGTACTTGACGGGTGCATTGTAACTTTCCGCGTTTTTGTACAACAATAAAAATAATTGAGTTTCCCTAAAAGTAAAATAAATATACTCGTGTGACGTTCTGCTGATTTGTACAAATATATTTTATAGGAAGGTTTTATTTATTCATAGGTATCATAAATTGAGTAAATCATAATTTAATTCGCCATACCTATATATGAAAATACTATTGAAAACTGAACAAAAATAAAAGGGTACTCTAAAAAAACAGAAACTAGGAAAAACCTTACAATAACAATAATTTTATTGTAAAACATGTACTGACAGACACGAAAGGACAGGATAGCCCTTGGACAGGGTGTTATTTCTTTATTCATCATTTATTTCAACCCCATGTAGTTTTATTTATTACAATTGGTTATTGGGTAAAACTTTATTTGTGATTCTTTATTTCTTTATTATTGACAAAACAAATTCAAAAAATACCAGGCTCTTACTATAAGAATGATGAAGATGTAGAGATGATCGCACGAGGAGTTTCAGCCAGGCGATACGGCGCAAGTTTCTATGGAGAACTTCTGCACCCTCGGCTGGATGTGACTCTTGACCAAATAATTACCTGATGCCATAAGAAAAAATATGTAAATGTTTTGACCAACAGTATTATCTTACAACGAAACTGATTAACTTACCAATTGTTGCAGCATTTTAGGAGAAAACACACCTGGACAGAAATCTGACATTTTGAGACATAATATAAATTTTATTATGTGTTTAGTTTATGAAAATAAAATACAAGGCGTAAATAAAAATTATGTACAACCTTTTGCTTAAACATCACTGTATTGTCTTAACACTTTCGAAACACATCTTGAAGTCTCGATTGTAACGTAAGAAATTCATAATAAAGTCTATGTATGATATTAAGAACAAGAGAACAAGGCGGTGTGCTAGTTGGAGACAGGCTTCCCGCCTCTTCGGAAGTTTCTGTTGGCGCCGCCCCCTCGCCGTCCTCGCGAGCTACCGCGCGAGCCTCCGTTACCTCTCCAGTTGTTCCGACCTCCATGCCCGTTCATGCCACGACCTCTGCCCCGTCCTTGACCGCGTCCTCTATAACCACCATCCCATCTCTGATTTCGCATGCTATTGTTATTGTATCCATCATCTCCATTATTGTCCTCATTGTTATAATTTTCTTCTTCATAGTTTTGATCATATGACGAATCTTCATCATTGTAATCCCCATCATTTTGCGAGTAAGGTTGATTATCATACCCAGAATCGAAATGAGGCTTATTAAATCCATTATCATTAAAAGGTGGACGTGGTGGTGGCATATTGCCCATTGGTGGCATGTTGCCCATTGGTGGCATGTTGCCCATCATGTGTGGTGGAGGAGGCATGTGCATTGGACCCATAGGATGCATCGGGCCCATGGGAGGCCGAGGACCCATTGGCCCCATAGGTAATGGTGGACGCATCATGTTACCCATTGGGGGAGGCATATTATTAATAGGACCCATATTATTCCTGTCAGGTCCACTGTTAAAGCTTTGTTCATCTTCTTGACTATCTTGTTCAGTAACATCCATATCATTATCATAATAATCATTATCTTCATAATTGTCATAATTCTCCTGTTCATCATTTTCATCACCATCACCATCATTGTCATTTTCAGGATCAGGATATTCAAATGGTTGGAAGTTTTCTTCATCTGCATCATCTTCTAAGTGAGGCATGACATCATGTAACTCTTCTATTTCACCTGAAGCTATAAATTTTTTCAGTGCCATAGGTCCGTCTGATATAGCTTTCTCCAAGTTTGACCCAGGTTCTACTCCAATCAGTTTGCCATAGATAAAAATAGCTGATGGTGTTATTTGTTGCAGGGGTATAGCTCCCGGTACTGATTCAACTAGAGCTTGAGTCAAAGCTTCAGTTGCAGAATCCTCATTATTCGGTCCATGGTTCCATTGAGCTTGGAAATTTCTAGGAATAGGTTTGCTATATGGTACCTTCTTAATCTTTTTCTCAAAGTCCATTGGAATTAATGTGGTGTCCAAATCCAAACCTGGAATGACTTTGTCATTATCTGAGGGAAATATTTCTACTTTATCTTCAGGACCCATACCAGGTATAATTGCTGGTTCTTCTAAGTCATGGTCGTCCTGAACACCTGGTGGCAAAGTGTTGAGGTTATACTTGTCTCTCATTAGATCTCCAGGACGGTTGCGAGTCCAGAACTTGGACGTATGGTCATTAGACCCTGAGCATAAGATGTGACCAAGAGGATGCCAAGCCATTGTCCAGACTATAGATTCATGAGCTCCTTCAATACAACCAACCTCCTTATCAGTACCAACATTCCAAAATAAGATTGCTCCATCAGAACCTCCAGAACAAAACAATCCCTCGTGAGTTGGATGCCAAACCACACTTGAGGCTTCTTTTTTATGACCTCTGAATATTTGTAACTCTGTGCCTAACTTACGAATATCAAATAATTTGAGTAAATGGTCACGAGAGGCGGTAATCAGCCAGTTACCATTTTCATTCCATTTCAGATCCATCACAGTTGATTTGTGAGCATGGAGGGTAGACAACGCCGTCCCGGACTTGGGATCCCATAACTTTATGGGTTGCTGATTGTCTTTACTTCCAGACACAATCAGAGCCTTTGTGGGATGCCACTGGACACATTTGACATCTGCACCATGTCCTCTCAATATTCTCTCTTCTTGACATCTATAGAAATCAAATATTCTCAATGTGCCATCATCAGAACATGTTACAATTTTAGAATCAGTTGGACTAAAACTAATACCTCTGACAGCTTCTTTGTGAGCCTGGTACATCTTAACATTGTTCATATTACTTTGCCAATACTTTATAAAGCCTGAATGATCTCCAGTGACCATCCAGCCTTCACCATGGGACCAAACCATTGACCTTACAGGGGAATCATGAGCTTGAAGAATAGTTTCAAAGTTAAATGTCAATCCATTCCATAATGTGAATTCTCCAGATGAGGCCCCGGTAATTAAACGACGGCCTTCTGGCGTCCAAGCAACGGCGAAAATTGGACATCTCATTTTATTAGTAGCTGTTTTAACAAACCGAGTAGTGACGGCATTTATAGGATTATCGGGATACGAGGGTGGCGGCAACAGGTCAGGGGTATACATAGCATCGGGCTGAAGCGCGTGTCTGTCCCGCCAGTCCCTCTGCCAAACGCGACATTCTAAAGCTTTTATTATAGCGGCATTATAATCTACAGTTTTTCGCATAACGGATTTACGTAAGCGTTTACCATCGAAATCATCTTGAGTCATGTTCAGTGGCCCTTGAGGTGGAAACCGCATCTGGTAGCTGAACGGCCTAAAATTATGCCGCATGTTGTTTCTACCGGGCGGACCCATAGGTGGACCCATTCCCGTGCCCATACCCATGCCCGGAGGAGGCATCCCCAAATTCGGTGGAGGGTGTCCAAAATCCATGGTTTATTACTTCGATACCTAATCAAAGAAATAAGTTCATTACATTTTCGGCCATTGAGAATCTGCTAATATGGCCAATCAGACAATCATTCATGTTGTTATTCTTACCTTAGACTTAAAAAATACACTATAACATTATATACGCCGCTCTCCACAACTACACAACACACAAATTTGTATAAAAGTACCACCAAACAATGTTGTATGTACAAACAGAAAACTTAGAACACAACGTTAACCTATTTGGAATGCTAGGCCAAGCCAAGCAAATCAGCGTCAGCCATGTTGCTATTGATAGTGTTGCGACATGCACGAACGAAACCAAGAAGAAACCATGAAGAAACCACAGCTGAGTAAATACGATTGGATAAAATCGACTAAATAAACAAAGTTTAAAAAAAAATGTTGTGTCACGCACGGTAGCTGCACCTTGAAACCTACAGATGTATTTTAAGATTTCCAACATAATATTAATGTAGGTTAATCTTGGCCTAAAAACCAGTTAATCTTGGCCTCACTTTACTAGATCTTTTCGCACAATTAACGATCAGATTATACTGGTTTTGTATAGCTTGATGTGTAGCCGTGTGTACACCTACAACCTTTTTTTTTTTTTTGTAGTGTGGCACTAGTTATATCTTTGTGCCAATTTCGGGTAATAAAAGGTAGGGAAATATTTTTAAAGGAAAATATCGGAGAGGAAAAGGATTTTTTTTAAGGTTCAGGAAAGGAAGTATTTTATTCTTTAGGAAAAATATATATATGAAAATAAACATACACAAACTAAATCTTTATATCATTTTTTAACAAAAATGCAGATATCAAGTTAAAATATTCAATGGGATTCATTACTAAACAAGAAACACAAGTAGGAAGGGAAACATTTTGGGAAACAAGAGAACGGAGAAAGGATGATCGATCATAACGGGAACAGGAGAAGAATATGTGATCTAAAGTACCAACATCACCTCCACACTCGCAAAGATTACTATCCACAATATGCAACTTAGCAAGGTGGAAAGGAGTACAAACGTGGCCAAGCCTCATGCGAATTATCATGCTTGTGATTAGTTTAGAGCCTTTCATTTTAAAAAACCATGGTTTGACTGGGACTGAGGGCTGAATTGAGGCATAAATCTTGCCCTTGACTTGAGAGCTCTCACTCCAAAGAAGTTCCCAGGAATGTCGAAGATAATCTTTAGGGAGGCTGACAAGATCATGACAGAAATTTTTATAAGGGAATGTGTCACCATTCTGCACAGCTTGTTTGGCTAATTGATCAGCTCTTTCGTTTCCTTGGATTCCGGAGTGACTTGGAATCCAAGCAAACTGTACCGTGTAGTTTCTCAATATACATTTGTGTAACTGTTTTCTTATGTCAAATACAATGGGGTAATAGGGTTTCATTTTAAATGTAAACTTTTCGATAGTTTGTAACGCACTTTTAGAGTCACATAATATGAGAGCATTTTTAAGTTTAGCAATTAAAACGTACTCTAATGCCTTGAACAAACCAAAGCATTCTCCAGTGAAAACTGATGTTTCAGGAGGAAGTTTTACCATCTGAATAATTTTATATTGAGAATGAAATATACCTACTCCCACACAACTAGACCGGGTCTTTGATGAGTCCGTAAAGATATAATGACAGTCTATCCAGTTTTCACCGACGGCAGCATTAAATTTTATGTTGGCTCCTACATCACTTTTTTCTATCCCGAAATCATAATGCACTACAGGGGAAACAAGTAAGGGTTCAAATGTTTTGCACTCAAATAAAGGAAGAGTAGGTGACCTATGTACTCTCGCTGGTATAGAATTAAACTTCCTGAGACTTTTAACTAAACACGGAATATCTTTGTGCCGCCAATAGGATGACAGCTGAATAAGGTTATCAAGTTTTAATAATTTTGAATGAAGCAAATGGTTAGAAAACTGCATCGATTTAAATAAAAATCGGTCTGATAGATATTGCCTTCTCAGGTGGAGTGGAGGATCTCCTACTTCTATCTGTAAGGCATTTAACGGGCTTGATTTCATGGCTCCAGAAATTATTCGAAGAGCTTTCGACTGTATGCTATCTAACTTTTTAAGACCCTTTTTGTTACCATCTTCAAGAAGGAATGTTCCGTAATCAAGTATGCTTCGGATTATTGCATTATAAAACAGTTTTAGACTAAAAGGATGTGCCCCCCACCATACTCCAGAAAGACACCGCATAGCATTCAGTTGACGTTCGCATTTTTCAACTACAAAGTCAAAATGTTGTTTGCCAGAAAGTTTTTTATCTAAAATCAATCCTAGAAACTTAACATGATTTTTCGCAGGAAGGCTTATGCTATTATAAGTAACGGTTGGGGAAGGAATATTACGTTTTCTTGTAAAAACTACTACAGTACTTTTTTCTATTGAAAGACTTAACCCATTAATTTGTAACCATTGCTGTAAAAGACTTAGTGAGGCGGTCAAAGCATTACATGCATCTGAGATATCATTGTGAGTAGTATAGATTAGAAGATCATCAGCGTATTGTAAAACATGAGCAGATTCTTGTAGAGAAGATTCTAAATCATAAGAATAAATATTATAAAGCAAAGGTGACAATACTGATCCCTGTGGAAGGCCTTTGAACACTGTCCTCGTTTTTTTCCTGTCACCGCAAAAAAGAGAAATAAATCTAACTGATAACAAATTTATGATAAACCGTATAATCAAAGTAGGGACGTTTAAATTAATTAGCTTGCGTTTAAGGACAGATATAAGTACATTATCATACGCGCTTGTTATATCTAGAAATGCGCCAACAACCGATTCGTTTTTTGAAAAGGCTATGCGAATGTCAGTGGTAAATACACTTAAACTGTCCATTGTGCTTTTTCCTTTACGAAACCCAAACTGACTGCCTGCTAATAATTGATTGCTTTCTATAAACCACTCTAAACGATTTTTAACTAGGTGCTCTGCAATTTTGGTAAGAACCGAAGATAACGCAATAGGCCGGTATGATAGAATATCATTTGAATTTTTATTTGGTTTGAGGATCGGTAAGATTTCTTGGGAACGCCAGGATTCCGGAATATTTCCAGAAACCAAAACAGAATTAATAATTTGTAGATAGTATGATAATGTATTATCACTACAATGTGAGAAAAACGAATACGGAATACCGTCTTCTCCTGGGGCCGAGTCTTTTAAGCATGTTAATACCCCTTTCAATTCGACCAATGAAAAGGGAGCGTTCAAAGATGAATGATTATCAATATTTAACAGAGTAGAATTAGGGTAAATTTGATCATACTCTGGAACTGATGCTGGAGCTAATTTGTCAAGAAAACTATTACTAAGAGATAGAGGTAATTGTGTGAAGGAAGGAGTATCACTAAAGGCTTTTCTAAATCTTTTAATACTGCGCCAAACTTCTGACGGGCATGTGCTGGGTGATAAAGACATACAGAATGACCTCCACCCCTGGACTTTCTTATCTCTGAGAAAAATCCGTGTATCATTAATAATATCTCTAAGGCCGTCCAAATTTTCATCTGACATGTCCTCAGCATATTTTTTTTCAGCTTCCTTTCGTTTCCTAACTGCATCAGCACACGAAGAGTCCCACCATGGGGGCATAGGAATTTTATCGGAAGTATTTTTTTTAAGAGGGAAAACTTGGTCTGCTACTTCTACTAGGCACATCGCTAAAGCTGTTGAGCAATCAATTTCTCCACTCTGAGTAATTTGCGGGAGCTCAGCAACTTTAGCATCGACAAGCGTTTTAAATTTATTCCAGTCTGCATTTCCGAGTCTATACTTTAATCTAGGGGGTCTTTTCGGTGTTGTTGTGAACTTTACTGAGGAAGTAATTACTAAGGGAAAGTGATCACTTCCAAAGGTAGAAGATGAGAAACGGGACCAAGATAAAGATGCAGCCAATCTAGGAGAGCATATAGATAAATCCACAGCACTAGCACTTTCACCTGCATTAGTTCTACGAGTAGGCTCGCCAGTATTTATAATACATAGATTATGATCGTCTATAATTTCTAATAAACGAATCCCTTCCCTTTTTGTCTCACCGCTTCCCCAACACTGGTGGTGACAGTTAAAATCGCCCATTACTAAAAATGGCCTACGAAGGGATGACAACATATTGCTAAGTTCTTGTAGGGCATTGTTATTAGCATTAGGAATGTAAGTGGAAACATAAGTAATATTATCAACAATTACCCCAACAATATCAATATCAGAACATGAAAGGAGAGAAACACGTGAAAATGGGGTATTATTTTTAATCAATATGGCCACACCGCCATATCCGTCAGCTCTGTCATTGCGTACACAAACATAACCTGGAATACCAAATAATTGATTATTTTTAATCCAGGTTTCAGATAATGCCACAATATTTGGCTTAAATTTATTTAATAAGTAGAATAGGTCAGTTTTTTTAGGTATTACTGATCGGCAGTTCCATTGAATTATTGTGTCCATCTTTTTGGTTTTTGTTTAGTAATAAACTACATAAGCGCTCCACGTCGTACGGTTCAAAAGATGTATTTTTACATAATAACATTTTGATAAGGTTTATAATAACATCAACAACCTGCTCATTCTCGTTCTGTTGCAGTTTCATATCGGATTCCTTAGACAAAGCACACCCATTTGCCAAAGATGGGGGTTGAAACTCCCTAAGAAGGGCGTTATGAGCTGCTCTGTCATAACCTTGTGCTGACTTGGGGGGAGCGCGGGGTTTAAGAAAGACTGTCTTTTTGTATGATGAAGAAGTTGATGGTATAGGTTGTGAACTCAAGTATGAATTATTATTGGTGTGAGAATCATGAGATGTAACAGTAGTGAGAACATTAGCATAGGATTTTGAGGTGGCTGGGTGTATTTTACTTGCTTCCTCATAGGAAACACAGGAATGAGCCATAGTATGTTTAATGTTTTTTTGCCTCTGGAACTCAGGGCAAGTCTTGTCTGTAGCATAGTGAAATCCAGAACAATTAACACAAGATGCAGAATCCTCCTCTACTAAACAAGTTTCACCTAAGTGATTTTGTCCACATTTATAGCATCTAGGGGCAGCTGATCTGCATTGATTTTTAGTGTGGCCATAACGGCAACAGCGGAAACATTGTATGGTGGGATACACATAAGTCTCAACAGGTAGTGCATTATAGCATACATAAATTCTTTTAGGAAGAGCTTGACCATCAAATGTTATTACAACAGTTTGAGATGGTTTCCATGTATATGACCCATTCACTTGAACTTTGTAATTTAGGCGTCTAACTTTCAATATTTCACCAGTACCTAAGGGAGTTGATATATTTTCTTCAACTTCTTCCACACTCCATTCAGATGGGATACCCCGGACCAAGCCCATACGAGTGACGTTAAAAGTGGGTAGAAATGCTTTAAATTTGTTCAGAGGCAATAAATTACTATTAATAAATATGTTAGCAGCCATATGGTTTGTAAAAGCTACAACACACTTATTCCTACCAATTCTTTTGACACTGCCAGGAACTATATTCTGGAATTTGTTATTTTTAAGGAAATTTCCAAATGCAATAGGGTGAAGAATGGTGCCACTGTTTTCAGTACTGGTAATACGCTGTACATGAACTATGTATGGCCCTGTATCAGAGGCCTGGTACTCCTTTCTACCCACACCAACTGGTTGGTTAATTTGTATTGCAGTTGGATCCAACTGCAAAGTTTGGGAAACAGAAATTTCAGAGGGTTGAGAATGTGGAACTGACGGTACGGTATTGTTATTTATTATAAGGTCGGATTTTAAATTAACATCTGTGCTGGGAATACATGTACAGTCAGGGTGAGGAGTGGTTCCCTCAGGGATCACTCCCTGTCTACTGCGTTTCGTTTTATTACAGTGTTTACATACTGTTTTGTGTTTGTGTGAACGCCTCTTACGTGAAGCACTGACTTTACCGGAGGTCGACGCATCAGTTTCCCTTCCACTTGCTGTGGCTACAGACCCATCAGTGTCCATACCACTCATGTCTAAATTGGTTGCTATGGTAACATAATTACTTACAGGGGGACTTAAGCCAGGGCCTAAATCCCCCACATCTGATATAGGCGGGTCGTTCATACGACCCGGGAATATTCTTGGACTATATAAATATTTACAATAACTTACCAGAAATCAGGAAAAATTTACACAAATATAATATTACATACACTACAGAGAAAATATATTTACATTAGAACCTCAACTGAACCAAATATTTAGTTAAAATTGAATTATGAAAAATTGCTGAGAAAAAATACACCCGGTCTAACCGAAATTTCCCGCGCTTTTTCACCTACAACCTTATTTTATTTTATAAAAGAAGACCACAGCGTGCACATTAAAATTAGCAAATATGCTAGTTTTAAAAGAAGATCACCCAGACTGAACAATATTTTTTAGTACATTTATGCCGTAAGCTTGTAAAGAGGCGTCCCCACTAGAGCCGCGCGGCTCCGCGGAGTGTGGATGTGATCGAGATCGGAACCCATCAGAACCACGCGGCCTGACAGCAAAAATTCACTACGAGCTGCGTCCAAAAAGCTGCGCGGCTCATAGTGGGGACGCGCCTTTAGTCAATTCACCAAAAAGTTATAAAACCACAAAATATCTGAGATCACCCGTGGATCACCAGGTATTTTTTCTGCCGGCGGATGGAAAGGGGTTTGAATTTTTTTGTATGGGAGCTGGCATATCGACCCGCCGCCATTTTGTTTTTTTTTCGAAATCGCGGCCCACGATGAAAGTGGTATTTATGGATAGAGGACATATAGACAAACAAAAAATGTCCAATAACACGGTACCCATAAAGTGTCACGTAACCGAGATATTTGAAGGTAAAAATGGACATATGAGTACAATGAGAACATAAAAAATAGACCTTTTACGTGTTTAATGGCGTTGATTATTAATATTACTGGTTATTGAAAGAGATTAGGTACATTACCTAATACTAGGAGCACGAGAAAACTATTATTTGACATAACATAGCGTTTCATTGCGATGCGAAGTGATTATCTCGTGCGTATAGTAATAATCAATGAGGTAACTATTATTTGGATACAATTGTAGGAGCGCTGACACATCAGTTTTGTAGTCGTCGCACGGGCAGCGCTCGGCGACGATTAGTTCGCCCGTAACCACCGTACATTATAGACGCGCTACCATCTGAATTAACCATCCCTTGTAATATCGTGACAAGTAATAAGTAAAGTGATTATAAAGTTCCGTAGTATTTCATTTTCTCTCCGTACACACACACAACCTAAAAGACCTTATACACACGCACACAAAATTGGTGACCCCGACGTGATCTAAAAGTGTGTTGTGATTTAAAAACTAATAACGTGATTTTACATCAGTGATTTTTATAAACATTGTGTGTACGTGATCGAGAACGGGCAACTCACTTAACATCAGCGTCTATCGTGCGGAATCTTTACTTTAAAAAAAAAAACTAATCGGCGAGAGTGGTTAACATGACTGAAGACAAAGTGGCAGCCGACGAATATTTCCTCTCACCAGTCTCCATCACCGACAAGTTAGAAGATTTTTGGCCGAGAGCACCAGAATTATGGTTCACCAAGGCAGAGGCGATAATCAATTGTCAGAAAATGTCCGACGATTCTAAATATCGGATCATTTTATCGAAATTAAACCTCGAAGTCACGGAACAAGTCGCGGATATACTATTAGATCCGCCGAAGGAGAAGAAATATGATGCCTTGAAGCGAAAGTTAATTTCCGTGTACAAAGAGTCAGCGGAACGGCAGATCAAAAAGCTGATTGGTGAAATGGAGCTAGGCGATCTACAGCCATCGCACCTCCTACGAAAAATGCGGGACCTGGCCAGAGGAAAAGTAACCGATGAAACACTCAAGGTAATGTGGAAAAATCATTTACCACCATCAGTACGAGGAGTTTTGGCAGTCACAGATGAGGAAAACATGGAGAAATTGGCGTCAATCGCAGACAAGGTCGCAGAGACTATCACCCCAATTCAAAGCGTCGCCAGCGTAAAGGAAAAACCAGGACCTTCAGAAAAGGATAATTTGGTGATAGCGGAAATAAATAAATTAAGCGACAGATTAAGCAAGATCGAGAACGGTTCCAGAGGACGTTCGAGATATGGTAGATCCAGAAGATTTAGATCCAGGTCAAGATCAAGTTCCAGGTCTAAAAATGTAAAAACACCTGAAGACGACCCCAACTGGTTATGTTTTTATCACTTCAAATACCGCAACAAAGCGGATAAGTGCGTTCAGCCCTGCAATTGGAAGAAGAAAGACGCCAAGCCATCGGAAAACTAGAGTCGGTGCAGTCAGCGACGGGAGGCTGTGACCGCGTGCACGTCAATCACCGTCTATGTGTCAGAGACAAGAATTCAGGTTTGAACTTTTTAGTGGATAGTGGTGCAAATGTGTCTGTTCTACCTCGCAGAGTTGTTTTTAAGAAAGATAACGCACACAGTGCTTGTTATAAGTTGTATGCTGCGAACGGTACCGAGATCAATACGTACGGTACACATATTTTAGAACTAGACTTAAATCTAAGACGAGCGTTCCGTTGGTTATTTACGATTGCGGACGTACAGCAACCAATATTAGGTGCTGACTTCTTAGCTAATCATAAGTTGTTAATTGACTTGAACGGACGAAGGCTAGTGGATCAGGTTACTAATATAGGTACGAGAGGAAATCTCTCCAGTTCCACTGAGCCCACTTTAAAAACCATTACTGATAATTGCCACTATTATGAATTGTTGTGTAAGTTCCCAGAATTAACTAAGCCTGTTTCATATAAGGAGACACCTAGGCATGGCGTTTGCCATCACATAGAGACAACAGGTATTCCAGTGCACGCACGAGCGAGACAGCTACCCCCGGACAGGTACGTAAAAGCCAAAAATGAATTTAGGGTTATGCAAGAGCTTGGGATCTGTAGGCCGAGTCACAGCGCTTGGGCAAGTCCCCTGCACGTAGTACCCAAGAAGGACGGTAACATTAGGCCATGTGGAGATTATAGACGTTTGAACGCGATTACAATACCGGATCGCTACCCTGTGCCCCGTCTTCATGATTTTACATATATTTTGGCTAATAAGAAGATTTTTACAAAGTTAGATATTAACCGAGCATATAATTGTATACCTGTCGCGGAAAATGACATAGAAAAAACTGCTGTTATAACACCTTTTGGTTTATTTGAATTTATGCGTATGCCTTTTGGATTACGTAATGCCGCGCAAACTTTTCAGCGTTTCATGCATCATACTGTTTTGCAAGGTTTAGATTTTTTATTTAATTATGTTGATGACGTAATTATCGCATCAGAAAATGAGACGCAGCATAAACAGCACTTAGAAAAAGTTTTTGAAAGATTTAATGAATTTGGCATAACTATTAATTTCTCAAAATGTAGTTTTGGCAAAGAAAAACTAGAATTTTTAGGATACGAAGTAATTAGACCTCTAGAAGATAAGGTTAGCGCCATAGTAAATTTTCCCAAACCGAAAACTATTGAGGAACTTAGACGATTTTTGGGAATGTTAAATTTTTATAGAGCAAACATACCTCACTCAGCCGATCACCAGGCAGAGTTAAATAAGTACTTAGGAAATTCGAAACGTAAAGATAAAACTGAAATTAACTGGACAGAGTTAGCCGAACGCAATTTTGAGCAATGTAAGGAAGACTTAAAAAAGGCAGTCTTATTATCGTATCCAACGTCAGATACCCCTTTGGCATTGATGACCGATGCGTCAGACACTTGTGTGGGTGCCGTATTACAGCAAAATGTTGATAACAAGTGGAAACCTTTAGGATATTATTCAAAAAAGTTAACAGAGGCTCAAATGAAATACAGCACTTATGATAGAGAACTATTAGGAATTTATTTGGCCATAATTCATTTTCGCAATATGGTTGAAGGTCAAGAGTTAATAATTTTTACAGATCATAAGCCATTATCTTTTGCGTTCAGTAAAACAGGCACCAATAGGGAAACCTCACGAAGAGCTAGGCAAATTATATTCATTAGCGAATTCAGTACAGACATAAGGCATATTAGCGGGAACGATAACATAGTAGCAGATACTTTATCTAGAGTAGCAACAATATCGTGTCCCACGATGCTTGATTTCGCAGAACTAGCAGCTGCGCAGGAAACGGACGCCGAGCTAGCAAAATGGCAAGACGAATCAAATGACAATAACAACGTCGTGTTGAAACGTGTAACCTTATTCAATACAAAGAAATACGTTGTTTGCGAAGTTTCAACCGACTCAGCACGTCCATACTTGACTGGAAAGTTTCGACGTTTAGCTTTTGATTCTATACATAATTTGAGTCATCCAGGTATTAAGGCAAGTAGGAAATTAGTTTGTGAAAGATATTTTTGGCCTAACATGAATAAGGATATTGGAAACTGGGCTAAAACTTGCATTAAATGCCAAAAAGCGAAAATCCAAAAACATACTGTTTCGGATTTAGGAACTTTCGAAAGTAGCAAACGTTTTGAACATATTCACATAGATATAGTAGGACCCTTACCTACTTCACCAGAAGGATTTAGATATTGTTTAACAATCATTGATAGATTCACGCGTTGGCCAGAAGCGTTTCCGATAAAAGAGATAACTGCAGAGGTAGTAGCAAAAACATTATATGAAGGTTGGATTAGTCGTTATGGGTGCCCAGTTAAACTCACAAGTGATCAGGGAAGACAGTTTGAAAGTAATTTGTTTAAAGAATTAATGTCATTCATGGGAATTCAGAAAACGCGAACAACTCCATATCATCCTCAATGTAATGGAACGGTAGAACGATGGCATAGATCTTTAAAGGCCGCCTTAAAAGCACGTTTAGACACCAAATGCTGGGTAGATGAATTGGCAACGGCAATGTTAGGGTTACGCACAACAATTAGGTCTGATACAGGCGTAACCGCAGCACAAATGTTGTATGGTAGCAATATTAGGTTACCAGGTGACTTTTACGACAGTAGCAATGTAAAGTCGTACGATGATAATAGTTTTGTAAACAAACTAAAGGACGTGATAGATGGATTTAAGCCGTCCAGTAGAGAAAACAAGTCACCCCACAAGATTTTTGTACACAAAGATTTATACACTAGTGATTATGTATTTATTAGGAATGACACAGTACGGAAACCATTACAACCTCCTTACGATGGACCATATCGTGTCATTAATAGAAATGATAAAGTATTTCGTGTACAATTGCAAGACAGACAAGCAAATGTGTCTATAGATCGTTTGAAACCAGCATACCTATTGATAGATTGTGAAGTGCCATCAGAAAAATTAGATAAACAGATAGTAGTTAAAACCGATAGTAAAATAGGCGAGAAAACTCAGAAAAAGGTAACGTTCGAAACAAGCAAATCCAGTAACAATACATATACAACGCGAACTGGACGAATAAGCAAAAAACCGTTGAAATATCGTTAAATTAGCAGTATCAAAATCTAGGCCAAATACATTGAATACAAATGACATCGCGGAATAATAAGTCAATACATATCAGACATCAGACAAGAAGCTACATATAATTATATAAAACAGTTTCATTATTCTTAAACCATGGGTTCCAATCAGACAAAGGAAAATGTCATTGTAAATGAAAATTTATCAAACGTAGCTCAAGTGGAAAATAAATTAAATCTTATTGGCATCGTTATGATAGTAACAATAGTACTATTTGCCATGTTGCTAATATATGCAGTTAAAAGAAGGTGTATAAAAGGCATACGAAAATGGTTAAAGAAGGAAGTGGTGGCAAGTTCAATTGCATTACCGAGTATTAAGGTGGAAACTATGCAACCACCACAAACATCGCCTAATCCCAAAGTCATATACTAATGACAACCAGTCAGAAACCATCGTCCATCGCCCATTCAAGTCAAGTTAAGTGAAAAATGTGTAATAGTGTAAGAACAGTAAAAAAAGGACATGTAACTATGTATTTGTGTTTTCATTGGCGTCATCATGATGAATACTGTGGACTCCAAGGGGTGCAAAATTTTTTTTTAATAGCAGAGTATATCGTCATGGTGACTACCCTTAATTTTTTATGTTATAATTGTATTTAGCTTATATTTTTATCTATATAGATTTGTATTTGTAAAAAATTTCAAGACGGTACCTTAAAGAAATAGGAAACCGCACCATTGTATTATGTTACAGTAGATGTAAGCAAGTAGACAGTTGTATTAAGAAGTTGTTTTTGTAATATGTAGATTATTTCTTGGTTGTTTATATTTTGCTATTCAATCGTAGGAAAATCAGCAGATTTTGTGTTGTTGGCAAAGCCACAATGAAGCCAAGAGAGGACAGCAAAATGTAAACCAAACGATAATTGTAAGGTCGTGTAATTGAAAATATGCATTCTCATTGTGTTATGTAGATTTATTACACCTAAAAATAAAGTACGAAAAATAAAAGAACCGATTGTAATGTTAAAAAATTAAACACTGCTTATACCCTTTGTAATAACAGCGTGATAATATAGATTAAAACTTTTAAATCATAACATTGTAAGCGAACATTGTAAGTAGCGCAATCGCACACCAGCAAGGGATCTGGTTACAACTTTGTTCATTGTAATGAAATGATGTCATAAGCAAATTCTTTGTGACTTGTAATTCTGATAAACATGTATTTAGTTAGCCATGTTATTGTTTAATTTAAGAAAAAATTTTGTAAAAAACCTTTTGTTTTTTAAAAAAAAGGGGAGGAATAGTGTAGGAGCGCTGACACATCAGTTTTGTAGTCGTCGCACGGGCAGCGCTCGGCGACGATTAGTTCGCCCGTAACCACCGTACATTATAGACGCGCTACCATCTGAATTAACCATCCCTTGTAATATCGTGACAAGTAATAAGTAAAGTGATTATAAAGTTCCGTAGTATTTCATTTTCTCTCCGTACACACACACAACCTAAAAGACCTTATACACACGCACACAAAACAATTTAACGCCTATACACGTATTATGGCTATTTTTTTAAAATATTTAATGATTATTGTTGTAGGTACTCATTTGCCGATCTTTCCTTCAAATATCTCGGTTACGTGACACTTTATGGGTACCGTGTTACTGGACATTTTTTTGTTTGTCATAAGTCCTCTATCCATAAATACCACTTTCATCGTGGGCCGCGATTTCGAAAAAAAAACAAAATGGCGGACAGGTTGATATGCCACATCGGTTCTATTCCCTTTATTTTTATTATCGTCGCCATAACAATGATATCTACCTATATAAATAAAAAGAGGTAGATATCGCATTAGCACGCACAAATTGTTGAGGACAAACTACGGCAATTGGTGCAGTTTAGTAACTAGCCATCTCTTTTTATTATCGTAAACGTTCCGTATTATCTATCCCTGTCGTAGAACGCAACGATATCTGAACGCCATTCAGTATGAACATGGCGTATCTTTCTTTATAATATCATTGCGCCATAAAGTAAAGACCTCGGGACTGCATTTAAGCTCAATTATTTTTAATACGTTTCTAGGAAGGAATACTCGCTACGTAAATCCTGAACATTCAGTCGGGCTATTGCGTATCTTTTTACACGACTGCCCCAAAAAAAGTCACCCCCCCCCCCCCCCCATAATAATATTTATATTTTGGATTCGCCGCCACCGGCTGTCGATACTCCGATCGCATTGGGTAACCTTCGTATATTTTCGTGCCGTATCGTATCCAACCCGTACCTACTCGTCGCATTTAATCAGCTATCGCCCGAATACTCGAACGTCACTCAATTTTAAGTTGCACTTAAATCTCGTGCTGTCTTTGTTATTTTAACGCAGAGTGACAGAGATAGCACGAGTTTTGAGGGCTACTTATAATTGAGTGACGTTCGAGTATTCGGGCGTATAATAAGTAGTCTGTTGCCAGGTTGCCAGTCATTACCTAATATTACCGATTATCGAGTGAGTCTAGTAAAGGAGATTGCAATTTCTACGTGTAACGACTGTCAAAGACGTTGTCGAGAAGGTATCAGTCGCATCATCCAAACCTCCTTCGTAGGCGCTTAGTTCCGAAAGTAATGTCAATTATTATAATAGAAGTAAGCAGTTCTCTTCTTGAAACCAAGTAAAACAGCTTTATCCTCATTCCTGCCGATGACACTATATTTGCTCCCCCCGGCCCCTCCAACCCCTAATCTATAAAAATGTACAAAAATTCTCGCGCATATGTCCTGTTTTTGTCCGTTCTGTTTCACTAGACGCTCATCTATCTACTTCTATTTCTAAATTCTCCATACAGGATATAAATTCGGTAGCACTTAATAAAACAGTTTGATCGTAACAACGTTTTTCTTACCATTTTTTTCTGTAAAAATTGATCGAGCGAACTGTCCCCCGACTGCAATAAAAGTTTTGCTTTTCAGTTTTCCATTTTCGAATACCTTTACGGGACCTTGTTCTCAGTCATCACTGAAATCGTTTGACTTGTTTTAATTTTTTTAGTTTAGTTTTTGGCATGGCAGGCGTTTTTCAATTTTTTAAATTATTTGTTTTTTTTTACATCTTTTAGGTTTTTTTTTTTCATTTATATACTACGGTTTTCATGCACTTTAGTCGTTTATTTTCCTTAACCCCCCTGAAACTAAAACCTGGCTACGCCCGTGATCTGACTTGTTCGTTCGATT
This sequence comes from Diarsia dahlii, assembly GCA_949775195.1. Classification (NCBI taxonomy): domain Eukaryota; kingdom Metazoa; phylum Arthropoda; class Insecta; order Lepidoptera; family Noctuidae; genus Diarsia; species Diarsia dahlii. The sequence goes on along the minus strand of OX459211.1, from coordinate 11,604,006 downwards.
TATTATATTCCATATTAATTACTAGCTGATGCTATAGCCTATATGTTGCCCAGACTTAATACCTATACAACGAAAAAAAAATCATTCAAATCCGTCAAGTAGTTCCGTAGATTAGCGTGTACAAACATACAGACAAACAGACAGAATTTTTTTTTTGGATTCGTGCTCTATTACTGTTTCTAAACCCCCTCAATATTTTTTTTTAAAATATATTCAATGTACAGACACGGTTTTTTTACTGTTTTATTCTATGTATAGATGAAAAAACATAAAAGACGGAAACAACAATAGGAAAATGCGCGCAGTTTTTTCTTCCTCCTGAACATTTACATTTTACTCTTACACAGAGGTTTTCACACAAAGTCTGACACTCCCTACCGCTCTGCTCGGGAGGAGACATTTGATGATTTTCTACCCTCCAGATAAGAAAAAAAGGGCTTAGAGCCGATCCTTGGTGCAAGCCTACAGCCACATTGAAGCTGCTTGTAGTGCCAGCTATAGACCGGATTTGGGTATAATTTAATGTGAACATGCTAAAATAAAACAATTTTTTTTTTTAGTCAGAAAGAAGATACGACACTTTATTTTTTTAGATCAAGGGCACATTCTGCCAATGGGGTTGGCAAGTGAAAGCTGATTGTAGATGGCGTGTCCATAGCTTGTCCCAATCCGACCAATGAGGTTAATAGATAATCTGTGATTGACAGATATTCAACCAATGAAGAGCTTAGGTTCATGCGGTGCTAGCGCCATTAGTTCCACCAGTTGCCCGTCCCATAAAATGTAAACTAATATAAAAAAGTAGGAATATTAAATGTTTAAAAAATAAATGGAATTATTCCGAGTAGTTAGTAAAATAGTAGATTGTACACCAAGTGCATAAAACGCACCATTTTGCGCGAGACGTTTATCCATCCGATGCGAGCTTGCGAGCGAGGATGGATATAAAGTAGAGAGTAAAATGGGTTTTATGGACGAGTTTTACACTCTACTTTTCACTTCGATTGCGAGGAAATGCAACAGCAACTTGTAAATATTGTAAAAATAATTATGGTTCCCGCCACAAATAACTTTTTTTTTTCAGTAGGAAACTTGACATAACACCTGACTTATGTCGTTAAATAGCGTTACTCATACTGCTCAGTTATAAAAACATTTTGAGCAAGCCTAATGCCATCAACCAATGTAATTAGGAGCAAGCCTATTGCCATCAACTGATGTAATTGGGACCAAGCCTATTACCATCAACCAATGTAATTAGGAGCAAGCCTATTGCCATCAACTGATGTAATTAGGGACAAGCCTATTGCATCAACCGATGTAATTAGGAAAAGCCTATTGCCATCAACCAATCTTATTAGGAGCAAGCCTATTGCCATCAACCGATGTAATTAGGAGCAAGCCTATTGCCATCCACTGATTTCGGTAATTGAGAGCAAGCCTATTGCCATCAATTAATGTAATTAAGAGTAAGCCTATTCCCATCAAATGATGTAATTAGGAGCAAGCCTATTGCCATCAACCAACCTAATTAAGAACAAGCCTATTGCCATCAAGCGATTTAGGTAATTAGGGGAAGCCTATTCCCATCAACTTTCCTTGTATTCGTAATGAAAAGCAGTAATCCCTTGTTCTTAGAATACTAGCGAAACGAATTAAATTAAAGAGGTTATTCTATGAAGTTGTTGCTGTGGCTGTCGGGTCGATTACCTGTGCCGATTACCTTGATCTTCGACGAAGATTTTACTTTATGCTCTAGAGCATAAAACGCGACTTTATGTCGCCTACGCACGACATAAAGACGAATTTTAGAGCGAGAGAAGTGAAAAATACATTGTACAATTTGTTTACTAATAGGTGACAAAATAAAATACGTAACAGAAGTTACAGGACAAGCTTTGCTTAAAACTTGTTTAGCTAACATCGGTGTCCAAATAGATTTGGTTTATAATGTCCCGAATCTGCTTAGCATGCTCTTCCTCCTCTGTCAATGCCGCTGATTGGGCGCGATCCTTTGCTTGCAGCTTATCGGTGATATTGTCCAGCAGGATGAGGTTGGCATTATACGTTTTATCAAGATTGGCAAGCATGCCCCGTGTCTCAGAATGCAGTTGGAGCTCAGGGTCTGAAATAAAACGTATAATTTGTTTTGTAGGTAAATAAACTTTGATCTCTCAGTCTCTCAGCCCTTTTTTGAACGGTTGGAAAGTCTGATCGATTAGAGCTAATTAATCTGCCATTTGTTCATTGTCTATTATAAAGGTAAATATTTTGTTTATAACTTCGATGCCTTCGTTTAGTTTGAGCCGAAGTGCCTATAAACAGAGAATTTTCAAACAAATAATTAGGATTCTTACATGCATCGGTGACATACATCAACTTTGTCAAGAGAATCTCGTTCATCAGCACCTGGAAAGTGACAAACAATTTTTAGGCGTAAGGAACTATTTCTATGTACGTTTTCCCTAATACTTTCTCCTTCACACAACAAAATCCAGGAATGAGCATTAAATATAAATTCTGTGGATATTAACTTAGGTGCCACCTAGCATTAGTGTAAACGGGTGTTAACAGTGTGGCTAATGTGTATTTAGCTCGATTTTGAGGATAATCAAAACCGCCTTCTCAAATGATGAAAACTAGGTTAAGATCCCCGCAACAGGGAGGTGCAATCAAGAGTCGACCCCCACAACTTCACTACATAGTATAAAACAAAGTCGCTTTCTCTGTCCCTATGTCCCTTTGTATGCTTAAATCTTTTAAACTACGCAACGGATTTTGATGCGGTTTTTTTTAATAGATAGAATGATTCAAGAGGAAGGTTTATATGTATAATATAAATCAGCATTGCACCCGTGCGAAGCCGGGGCGAGTCGCTAGTTTACAAATAAATATTAAGTACTTAGGTTAGTACGTGTTATGGCCCCATAGGCCATAAGATATCAGATACTTACAAATCCAGTGGTCTTATCCCACGCCAGCTTTGCGAACATCATGTTTAAGGCGATATCAATCTTTGTATCTGAAAAGCATAAAACACAAGGAAGTAAATAGCTTCATCATCCATACAAATTTTATGAATTCGAAAGTAACTCTGTGTGTATAATACGGTCAGCAACAAAAGTAGCTTAACATTTCAGATTTTTAATGAAGTATAAAAATTTGATGTAAGTTCTGGACTCCAGCTATTATTTTGAATGTTTCAGAAGATTAGTCTTTAGAATACTCCTTACTCTTCATTCAATAACTTGTTAGTAACGAGTACCTAATATAAGTAATATCTGACATGATTTCTGATGCGGACTGTACCTTTTCACGCCTTGAGGTCGAATGAATTCTGGCTCACGGATAGACCACGACCAAAGACTACAATATAATTGACCACGACTTGAGATCGGACACAGGCTTGATCGAGGATTTTTTGATCCCGGTAGCGAGTTCCACATTCACGAAGACGAAGTCGTGGACTAGTAATAAAAACAAAATAAGTCACTATGAAAATCAAGCCTTGGTTACGTAATATTGAAAACAATTAATAGACTGTGATTTTGATGAAAATTAATTGAGTGTATTGATTGAAAAGCTGCACATGCGCCTTGCAGATGCGGCGGCTTTGGTAATGGCGAACGACGACCGCGCGACCACGCCTATCAGTTATCTATAGGTACAAAATTTCACCTGACATGCCTCGTGCTCGTCACACAAACATCGGAATAAGAACTTAAAAAATTGACGAACTTCCGCTTTCTTTAACGTCTGAAGGGCCATAAATTTTAAAAAAGTTCAAAAATAAGAAAAACCAGCCAAGAGCGTGTCGGGCCACGCTCAGTGTAGGGTTCCGTAGTTTCTCGTCCGTCACAATAAGTGTTCCCACTTAAAACTGTTGTTTCCATCCAAGTTCAAAATGATTTTCCTAGAAAGTCCTTATAAAGTTCTACTTTTCAGATTTTTTTCATATTTTCTAAACTTATGGTTCAAAAGTTAGAGGGGGGGGACACATTGTTTTTTACTTTTGGAGCGATTATTTCCGACATTATCAAAAAATGATTTTAGTAAACCCCTATTCATTTTTAAATACCTTTCCAACAATATATCACATGTTAGGGTTGAAATTAAAAAAAAACACTTCCCACTTTACAGGGGGGCTACCCTAATAAAACATTTTTTTCCAATTTTTATTTTACCACTTTGTCGGCGTGATTGATACACATATTGGTACCAAATTTCAGCTTTCTAGTGCTAACGGTCACAGAGATTAAGCGAGGACGGACAGACGGACAGACAGACATGGCGAAACTATTGGGTTCCTAGTTGACTACGGAACCCTAAAAATGGTTTTATTTCTTAGTAGAAATATTTAGTTTGTGGCAAGGCTTCATTAAAACTCAAGTGACGTTTAAAAAGTAATTAACATTTTATTAATAAGTTATTAATGGATATAATCAGTAATTAAGATAACGTGTATAAACATCTAAAATCTTTTAACCGAAGTGCGACTTATGGTCTGAGTTTTGAACCATAACCGTAATTTTGTCTACAATATGGAAGAAGTATGAAAAAAATACAAGAAGAAACAAAACAAACTCTCACCGTAAAAGATGATGAAGAAAATTGGGGTTTTTATCAAGTTTTAGGCGAAAGGACTTTCTGCCGGAATCACTTGGAGCTAACTGCCGGTCCAGCTAGATGCTAGCATCTAGACGGAAGAACCACGCATGCGCGGAGACTAGTAACCACCACCTGGCAGTATCTGGTCCACCATTGAGTATGCATAATTTCAAGAGCGCAGGCAACATGTGCATGTCTGCTAAAGGAGGCTAGAGGCTTGATTTACATAAGGCATTTGTCATGTTTAGTCTGAGACTTTATAGATGAGTTGTATAGTGTTTGGAAGCCCATGTAGAGAGTTTGAGATGCGAGCCCCGTGGAGTCACTCTGGATATAATTGCCAAAAGACTCCATCAGTTCGTTACATAAAGAGTCAGGTCGTACAAAATCATTTTACGTAAATCGGTGGCACTGCTCATCACTTTTGTACTTTTTTTTCGAAAATCTGAAAGTCTGGCCCTGACCCTCTTGCATCGTTTACCAGCGATTGAACTCCACGTTCCAAGATACAGCTGAATATAGGTAACACATTATATAGGTAGTATAATCAAAATACTACCTATATCCGCCCTCTACGGCGCGGCGGCGAGCGGCGGTGAGCGACATAATATGTACAGGGGCGGATCTACCTATGGGCTTTTTGGGCTGCAGCCCAGATCCCGTGGATATCCTCCATTGAAGACAGTAGACAATATCTATATCTTCTTCTTCTATCTATATACTTATAATAAATCTGAAGAGAGGTCAATTCTGTACATGATATATATTTTCAAAATAACTATCAGGGGGTAATTAGTGATCGATACTGATGCCAAAAATGCAATCAGTTAAATTTTTGTCTGTCTGTCTTTCTGTCTGTCTGTATGTTCCTTATAGAAACAAAAACTACTCGACGGATTTTAACGAAACTTGGTAAAATTATTTTTCATACTCCTGGGGAGGTTAAAGTATACTTTTCATCACGCTACAATCAATAGGAGCAGAGCAGTGAAGGGAAATGTTGGGAAAACGGGAGAAGTTGCTCCATTTTTTAAGCTTCCGTCGCGTGTGCTGCCTTAATGGTTAAAGCTACATAGAAATCATTTATGACGGAAATGTTCTACATAAAATTATCTAAAAAATATCTTGTAACAGCATAAATGTCTATCTTTTATGGTTGACTCACAATAACACGTGTAACTCCCGATAGCTTAGCAGTTCGGAGCTTTCTGATTATATTTGTTGACTCTTACGTTTATAATACTCTCACTCATACCTAATTAAAAGAAGTTAATATTATTACCTATTCAATAAAAAAAGACGATTATCTTTATCTCGAACTTCGAGTAAAGCCAAGAGAATGAGAATTACGCGTTCTCAAGGAAAGAGCACATCGGTTAAACTTTTCAACTTCTCGAGCCATTGAAAGCTCCCCAGAGAGAGAGATGCGATTAGCAGCTGACTAAAAGTAACCCAGTTGCAACAAAATGTAATCGAGGCTCAAATAACAGGCTGCGGTGTAGGAGAGACCGTCTTTATTCCCAGAATTCCCATAATAAATACCAAATAATTTTCCTTTCCAATTTAGAAGAACGCAATTCCCAGTATCTGTGGTATCGGCACGGTAATATTAATACTGTGGTATCGGTGTGTTATGCAATGACAATTAATAAGGCTCAAGGGCAGACTTTTCGTGTTGCTGGAGTAGATCTCGGTGTCAGTTGTTTCTCGCATGGTCAGATAAATGTCGCTCTTTCCCGGGTTAGCAGTTCTAGAAATCTTTATGTTCACGTGCCGGACGGGTCAACTTTCAACATACACACATCAAAAGTGTCTAGGGATCAAGCATTTTTATGCGGATTTCTTGAGATTGAGATGTGGCTTTGTAATAAAGAAGAAAGGGCAAAACGTCCCTACCCTTGTAACACTTTCTACTATATATCAAATGAAAGAGCGTTAAAAGGACATCATTTTATTATATGACAGTAAATGTGTGAATAATGGGAGAAAAAAGTTATTCACGATAAAGATAGAAAAATAATTTTTTTTTTCGTCGAATTTACTTGAGTGGGGTGTCTATTGATAGGTATTTTAAAATGAAACTGAGGTTTCTAAAACCATTTTTTCTCAAAGTCAATCGTTTGAAAGATAGACACTTCCAAAGTGCTAAAAGGTGTCCCCCAACCCCTCTAACTTTTAAAATAAGGGAGTGAAAAATCTAATAAAAATATATGCTCTAAATCGCAATAAAAACTTACAATTAAAATTAGTTTGAACGAGATATAGTTAGCAGTTTTTGAGATAGAGAACATTAAAAAAACCGAAAATATAACTTTGTCATTCATACAAACACTATGAAAAACAAACTTATCACAAAGTGTGTATATCTGTTGCCGCTTTAACAACAAATAATACAAATTAAAGGGCAGACCCTACGACGATGGTACGGAACATTTTTTTTAAAACCCAGATTTTAGTCAGACTTGTACTGACTAAAAACCAAACATGTTCCTTCTTAGCCCTTTATGTCGAGGCCGCTCTATCTCTATCGAACAACCCGCAGCCCCGACGGGCGTCGACCCTTGCGGGACCCTTCCATATTGCTGACATCTCTTTGAGGCGCGCGTGGAACACGAACTCGACGTCGACACGCCTGTCGTCCTCCTAAGACGGACGGCGCGGCGGCGAGCTAGCCCATTACTCACCGTCCTCAGGTCCGCGTCTATGGTTATTGGAAGCCATCAGGTGGCCCCCGACGCCCGGACCGTCTCCCGCGGCGGCTGCGACGAGAGGTTCTCTTCCTATCACGTTCTACCACCTCCTTCGCTAGTATCACTGCTTCGCAGAAGTAGGCGACGGCTTCCCATTCCCTCTCGCCCCGGACCATGGCTTGCACCAGAGCTTGGACGCGAGAGGTCTCCGGCTGATCCTCGCAATAGTAGCATTCAGGTGTTTCCACCCGCCTGATTCGGTGCAGGTACCTCCCGAAACAACCGTGTCCGCTGAAGAGGGCGCCCGTGGTGCCTCTTCAGCCACTCCTCAATGAGCGGACTTACCGCCGCTATCGTGGCGTGCCCTTTGGTACGGAACCTTTCATGTACGAGTCCGACTAGGCAAAGTTTTAATCCAATTCATTTTTTTCTAATTATTCACAAGGTTACTGTGTGAATAATTGGGGAAAAAAGTTATTCACCGATAAAGAATTGAATTTATTCTTTATTTTTTTACTAGTTAACGACCCGCCCCGGCTACGCACGGGTACAATGTGCTACATATAAACCTTCCTCCTGAATCACTCTGTCTATTGCTGAAAACTGCCCCAAGCTAACTACACTCTGTGTTAGGATTGAACAAAATATAAGTTTTATTTTTATATGTGCCACGATAAAATGCGGCCTCTCAGCAACACGGATCCGTCGATTCTATGGTGTATACACCATAGAAGTATTCCATTTCCTCAATTCAATTCTTCAATTATTCACACGGTTCAGTAACCGTGTGAATAATTGAATAAAAAAAAATGAATTGGGTAAAAAAAACTTGCCAAGTGTGAGTCGGACTCGCACATGAAAGGTTCTGCATCATCGTAGTAGGGAAGTCCCCTTTAATTTGTATTATTTGTTGTTAAAGCGGCAACATAAATACATATTTTGTGATAAGTTTGTTTTTCATAGTGTTTGTATGAATGACAAAGTTATATTTGCGGTTTTTTAAATGAGCTATATCTCAAAAACTGCTGACTATATCTCGTTCAAACTAATTTCGGTTGTGAGTTTTCATTGCGATCTACAGCATATATATTTATTAGATTTTTCACCTAGTTAGTTTAAAAGTTAGAGGGGGTGGGGGCACATTTTTGCACTTTGGAAGTGTCTATCTTTCAAACGATTGACTTTGAGAAGAAATGGTTTTAGTAACCTCAGTGTCATTTTAAAAGACCTATCAATAGACACCACACTCAAGCAGGTTCTACGAAAAAAAAAAAATTTTTTTCTTTCTTTAACGGTGAATAACTTTTTTCCCCCATTATTCACACATTTACTGTCATACAATAAAATGATGTATTTTTAACGCTCTTTCATTTGATATATAGGAGAAAGTGTTACAAGGAAAGGGACGGGGTCTATACAAAAATACCCATTCTTCTTTATGATTTTATAAATTTATATGGATCCTTTTTGGTGCATTTCATAATTTGAATCAGGAACTGTCAATCAAATTCGAGTAAAAGATGAAAATCAGCTGTCAATATTTTCCCTATAAAAACATACAACGCATTGAAGACATTATTGGTGCTACTGTTTTTGAAATAAGTTGTAAATAGAGCCAGTTTAGTGAAACTCAAAAGATGGTAGACTTTTTATTTCCAATATTTCCAGAAGACAGAACATATTTTTATATAAAGAAGAGTTACTTAGCAACCTATGTAACCATAGAATAAATGTATCCAGCATACAAACTCTAACACCCCCACTGTATGCCTATACATTTTTTAAAGAAGTCCTGCTTAACTCTAGCAAGTCCTTTTGTGAAGATATCGGCGGGCATCTCATCAGTCTTACAATATTTGATACAAATTTCATTTGCCTCGGCCAATTCCCTCACATAATGATACCTAATATTTATGTGCTTAGACCTCCTACCGACTGTTGGCACGTACACTAATTTTATAGCGCTTTGGCTGTCGCTGAACAGATCAATCGTATTATTCTGACCTGTCAGTTCATGGTAGAGACCTTTGGCACAAACAATCTCTTTCGCTGCTTCGCAGATAGCAACATATTCTGCTTCAGCCGTACTGAGTGCGACGCAACGTTGCTTGCGGGTCTGCCAGGAAACCGCAGCACCGCCAAGGACAAGAATATACCCTGTGAACGAATGTCCATCAGCGTTAGCACCCCAGTCCGCATCGGCATATGCAACCAGAGGATTGCCAGTCTTCTTGTATACCAATTTGTGATCTACTGTACCCTTTAGGTACCTCAGCACTCTCTTGAGTGCAGCCATGTGAGTTGAATTCCAACAAGAATTAAACTGACTCAGGTAGCTCACTATGAATGTGATGTCAGGTCGTGTGCCACAGGACAGGTACATGAGTGAACCCACAATCTCCTGGTAGCTCATATCTCCAGTCGGATCGCCTTTCTCCAATCTGAGATTAGTCTCTGTGGGAGTCGCGACAACTTTGCAATCTTCCATTTTATACTTTTGGAGGACCTTCTTTATGAAATTTTTTTGGTTGAGCTCCACTTCTCCCTTCCTTTGCGTGAGCTCCATGCCCAGGCAATCCTTTGCCAATCCCAAGTCTTTAATTTTGAAGGCGTCCCCAATCTTCGCTTTCACGGCCTGAATCTCATCAATGTTATGCCCAAAAATGTAGAAATCGTCTACGTATAAGGCAATTGCGAGAAATTTGCTTTTGACCTTCTTCAAGTATACGCATGGGTCATATTTTGACCTCGTGAACCCGATCTCAATTATGTGAGCGTGAACCTTCACGTTCCAACATCGTGCTGCCTGTTTCAGGCCATATATGGCCTTCTTCAGCTTGCACACCTTTCCTTCTTTCCCCCTCGTGATGAAGGCCTCTGGCTGTTCCATATACAGGTCTTCAGCAAGGTCACCATTAAGGAAAGCGGTCGTGACATCAATATGATGCACTGTCAATCCAATTTCTGCCGAAAGCGCTAGCAGTAGTCGGATCGACGACAGTTTAACCACTGGTGCAAAGGTTTCGGAGTAGTCCTCCCCCCACTTCTGGGAATACCCTTTAGCCACCAGTCTTGCTTTGTGGCGCTGCACTGTCCCAGCAACGCCAATCTTCAGCTTAAATAGCCACTTGCATTTGACTACGTTCGCTCCTCTTGGGCGATCCACCAGCTCCCAGGTTCCGTTCTCGATGAGCGAGTCGTACTCTTGCTTCATCGCATCCAACCACAGGTCCTTATCTCCGCGGTCCATTGCATCTTGTACCGATACAGGATCGTGCACGCTGAGAAAATTATATTCAAAATCTTCCCGTCTATATGGAACTCTGGTCCTTTGAGGGTATCGAGGCCCCTCTACAGCTGGTTCAGCTTCTCGTTCTTCACTTACTTCTCTTTCAACGCTTAAGTCTCTTTCGGCGTGAGAATCAATCCTGTCAGAATCCGAGATGGAATCCACTGAATCATGGAACTCCTCAGATTCGACTACAACGTTTTCGGGTGTGGTGGACCCGGTTCCTGGAGCTTGTACGCTCTGGCTTGGAACTTCTTCCTCAGTTTCCATAGCTCCGGTAGTCCCTCCTGTTATGGGGACTACGAAAAATTCTTCAGGAACATCCACCACCGGCATCTTAGTTGGCGATTTGTTTGGAGGTCCGAGAAAATCCATATTGTCCTTAGACTGATTTGGTAACCTCTCATCAAACACGGCATCCCGAGCAACAATAATCCGCCTTGGATTATTCTTAACATCAGCAAACTTAAAACCTTTTTGATCCTCACTATAGCCAAGAAATATAAGTTCTCTTGTCTTGGGATCAAACTTTTTGAGGCTTCCATCCTTAATAAGAACCTGTGCCTTTGAACCAAACACTTTTAAGTGCGAAAGGTCCACTGCCTTTCCGGTCCACACCTGTTCAGGAACCTTTTGCGAAATAGCCATAGTCGGCGAGCGGTTCTTCAAATAAATCGCCGTTAGAACTGCTTCACCCCAATATCTCTTATTGAGATTGCTTTCTGCTAGCATGCATCTCGCCTTTTCAACGATTGTTCGGATGGTTCTCTCCGCAACTCCATTTTGCTGTGGAGTGTGCGCTACAGTTGTCTGATGTTGAATTCCATGATTTTTCAGGTGATCTTGGAATTCCTTACTAGTGTACTCACCACCATTGTCGCTCCTTAACTTCTTAATCTTTTGACCCGTTTGATTTTCAACTAATGCCTGAAACTCACGAAACATCCCGATAACTTCTGATTTACATTTCAGCAAATAGCCATAAACTTTCCTGCTATAGTCGTCAACGAATAGCAGTATGTATCTTTTGCCGTCCCAAGACTCCACCTCAATGGGACCCGCAACGTCACTATGGACCAGCTCCAAAATATGTGAAGCTCTATTGAATTTCCTCTTCGGAAACTTCTTCACGCATTGCTTGCCTTGACTGCATGGTACGCAGGGGTTCTTGCAGTCCCCAAGACTATAACTAAGGCCCTTGACGATATCCTTAAGTTTGCGCATTTCAGATTGTGATAAGTGGCCCAATCTCCTATGCCACAACCCAAAGTCATCCTGACTTTGTCCTAAGAGAACCGTCGCCTTGTTACTCTCCGAACCTAAAACATAGAGTCCGTTTTGCTTGCGTGGTGCTGTAAACAGTACGTTCCCATCCACAGATATATTGCCATCATAAACTCTGCAACGATTTTTGTCAAATACTACAACCTTACCATTATCAGTGCACTTGCCAACAGACATCAAGTTGGTGACTAATTCTGGAATCAACAACACATTATTCATTGTCAGTCCTAACGGACGTCCCTTGTGACATACGTCTAACTTCACAGTACCTTGTGAGGTCGATACTATTTTGTCATTATTCGCACAAGTAACAGCTTTCGTGCTGTTTGCTATAGGCGTTAAAATAGACTTATTTGATGTCATGTGTGATGTTGCGCCACTGTCTACCACCCAGCAATTATCCCCACTAGCGGCAAGTAAAGTAACAAAATCAGTAGAAAAATCATCATTAATCCTGCCTACAGCCGCTAAATTGCTTTCATTCTTACCTTGTTTGGCTTTGAAAAGCTTACATTGCCATTTAAAGTGACCCTTCTTTTTACAAAAATGACAAACAATTTTCTTACGATCGCTGCCACTACCACTTGCAACATTAGCTAACACCGTATTGTCCTTAGCATCATTCACTTGCTGTCGGTGACCTTCACGCAGAAGAGCCGCTATCACGTTCTCCGATAATAATTCCTTACCAGAATGTTCCATGGCCATCACCAAAGGGTCATAAGAATTCGTCAAACCAGCTAAGAGAATAACAGCGATGAATTCGTCATTCAATGCAGCTTGTATTGCCTCCAGGGCTTGATGCGTAGCTTGCACTTCATTGACGTAGGCATCCATATTTAGGAAATTATCCAACTTCAACGAAAATAGCTTCCGCAGCAGACCTAATCTCCTGATTAGACCACAGTCAGCATAGGCCTTTTTGAGCGTACTCCATGCTTGCCATGAGGTTTTGGCATTCTTGACAATGGTGATGCACTGTTCTGCAATTGACAGACAAATCTTTGCTCTTGCCCTTTCGTCGCGTTTCCGGTCTTCAGGCTTCGTAGAAGCGAAATTTTCGCTCACACAGTCCCAGAGCCCCGCATCTATTAAAAGCATTTCGATGCTGAAGGCCCAACTACCATAATTATCTCGACCTGTGAGCTTTTTGACCGCACTCTTGGAACTTTCCATCTTTATATATTCGAATTTACTATATATAACTGCCCTACAAATTCAGCATCAACAAGGCATGGTCTGGGCCCATAACCTTTTGAAATAAGTTGTAAATAGAGCCAGTTTAGTGAAACTCAAAAGATGGTAGACTTTTTATTTCCAATATTTCCAGAAGACAGAACATATTTTTATATAAAGAAGAGTTACTTAGCAACCTATGTAACCATAGAATAAATGTATCCAGCATACAAACTCTAACAACTGTTTCCCTACTACTGATTAAAACCAACGTTATTATGGAGCGGCGACGTCATTTAAGCAGGGAAGAAATGCTCAGAGCCGTGGGAATGATAGAAGCTGGTTCCCGGCAACGTACTGTGGCTTTAGCTCTGAATACAAGTCAGAGTGTTATCAGTCGACTTTGGACACGTTACCGAAGCACTGGTACCGTGGCTGAGCGCCATAGAGGATGGTATCGCTGCACCACACGGAGACAAGACCGATACATTCAAATCTTAACTCGAAGAGCTCCAACAATAACCGCCATGATGTTAGCTGTGAGGCTTCATCACTCTTCAGGGAACTTAATTAGCGACCAAACAGTCAGAAACCGCTTGCATGAAGTGAACCTTCATTCCCGAAGACCGCTACGGGTACCACCTATAGCAATGCACAATCGTAGGATTCGATATCAATGGGCTCTTGAACACAGAAATTGGGCAGAAGAACAATGGCGTTTCGTGTGCTTTTCTGATGAGTCTCGTTTTGGTATGAGACCGGATACAAGACGTATACGACACTGGAGAACCCCTGGACGCCAACAGCGATTAAAATCCTGCCAGCAAGTCCATCCTTATAGTGGTGGAACCATCATGGTATGGGCGGGTATTTGGATCGGCGGAAGAACTGAGTTGATTTGGATCAGAGGCAACCTCAACGCTCGTGGAGATGAACAAGGTGTTAGGGTGTTCCCATAGCCAGGAGAGTTTCCCAAAGTACTGGCCATTTTACCGAATCGAACGCCTTCGAAAAGTCAACAGAACGAATATAGGTCGGCTTGTTAAATTCCCTAGCTTTTTCAATAATCTGGCGCACCTTTAGGATCTACTCACGAGTACCCTTCACCTTCACAAAACCAACTTGTTCTGGAGTGATCTCCCTGGATAGGTAGGACTTGAATTTTACTTGCGTGAGATATTAAGGCTATATGGCGGTAGTTACTGCATATTTTTGTAGAGCCCTTTTTATGCTGAGGCACAAAGACTGTGTGAGTCCATAATGGGGGGCAAGTTCCTGTTTCCCAAATTTTGTTACACAGGTTGAAAATTATCGACACCATACTCTCCTGAAGCTTTGATAGTTTCAATCGGTATGGCAACCCTTCCTGTGGCTTTTCCGCTTTTCGCACTTTTCTTTTTTTTCCGCACTTTCTATTTATCTTCTATCTATATAAATAAAAAGAGAAGTCCTGACTGACTGACTGACTGACTCATCAACGCCCAGCCTAAACTCTTGGACCTAGAAAGCTGAAATTTTGCACAGAGGTTCCCTTTATATTATAATGTAGACAAGGAATAAGGAAGGATTTTTCGAAATTCGACCCCTAAGGGAGTTAAATATGGGATGAATGTTTGTATGGAAAATCGTCATTTTCACGCGGGCGAAGCCGCTGGCAAAAGCTAGATAAGAAATAAAAAGTAATCGATTTAAAAAATATAATAATTTGATTAAACGTTGGAATTAAAAAAAAAACATAGGTACTAGTAGGCACTTTGTTACAGGTAATTGAAAATACTACTTAGTTAAACATAACATCACACCTATATTCCCCGAAGGGTTAGGTAGAGCTGTATACCCATTAGTACACACGCATTGAATCAGGCAAGCCTATTGCCATCAACCGATTAAAAACCAGACTCCGTGGCTGCTACTAATAAATTCCTGATTCCTGATGGAAAAGCATATTAGCACTTTGCTTTGGCCTGGCGATCGAACCCAGACCTCTATTGACCTCATGGATAGTAGTCGCGCTTGGGACCACTAGACCAGCGAGCAAGGGCGGATCCAGCTTTGGTGCCAGGGGGGGGTCACAAAGAGTCGTGGTCAAGTCACAAGAAGTTATAATTTTATTTTTATAATCATGGATACAAGTAAATAAAAAATAAGTGTTTAATCAATTTTTCTTTAACGTCTTCTCCCGAAATGCGTTACCACTTCATCTACCTACTTCAATGGGTACGTTTTTTTAGTGTGGAGAAGTGCCAGTCTGGTTAGACGTTCTTCAACCATTGAAGCTCTTAGCCAGGATTTGATTCTTCGAAGTTTATCCAGGGGGATAAAGAGTTGAACAATTTTCGGTGGATGGACGACTTAGAATCAAAAATGAGAGAATTGAAGTAGATGAGCGTCTCAAGCGAGATAGAATGGCGGGAGAGCAGGAGGGAGGCGCGAGCGAAGCGAGCGCGAAATTTTTTAAAGATTTTGGGGGGTGGCAAAGATATTATCATTGGGAGGAAAGAGTATAAAATACTGTTTTACTTGATTCGAGAAGAGATCCGCTTACTCATATCTTGGTAGACATCAATCCTCCACTTCCTGAACCAAGCGCCTAATGGGCCTACTACACGCACGCACTTCCCCACAGTTTTGCCTGCGGGATTACACGGTGCACACAGTACATCGCGCGTGTGGTTTGTAATGGTATGGTAATACAGTTTTACCAACCATACGCGCGATGTACTGTGAAGTGTGAACGAAAACTGTGGGGAAGTGCGTGCGTGTAGTAGGCCCATATGACAGAGGTTCGGAAGATGTGACTGACTCGACAATGATAAACGATTATTCTTACGAAAAAAATTATTGGTGTGTACTTTGTTTATATTGACTACTGAGATTTTGTGGTCTATTAAATCGATTAACACTACGATACGTAAAGATTTACTTAACTATAAAACGTAAAATATGTTAGTACATAGGTACTAACATATTTTACGTTTTATAGTATAGTAACTTAACTATAAAACGTAAAATATGTTAGTACATAGGTACTAACATATTTTACGTTTTATAGTTAAGTTTTTTCATAGCCTCGAAAACAGCTAGAGCCCGAAAGTCTGACAACCAGTCATACTAAGGGATATCTCGTTGTACCCAGTATTAACTGGGTTGTGCAGTGTGCACTGTGTGCAGGCCAAGAAAGCAGTCGTTCCATGTAAAATTCCGGTTTTTACCTGCATCCAGTTAGACTGGAAGCCGACTACAACATACTCGTAGTTGGGATAACGTATGTGAATCTTTTAAGTAGATTTTTCACCAGCCTATAACACTAGGGATAATGCAAACAATCTAAGGATAGTATACCTATCAAAATCGGTTCAGGCGTTTAGAACTTATGGTGGATTATAGAAACTCACAAATAAACATACATGAACCCTAAAAACACTCAATTTTTTGGGCTGTTGTGTAAAAAACATTACGTTTAACAATTTTAATTAGTGGTCAACCTAGGTCCTGGACCCAGCCCAGGGGGGGGTCATGACCCCCCTGACCCCCCCCTGGATCCGCGCTTGCCAGCGAGGCAGTACAACTTAGTAAACTTATCTTAATTTAACCTATCCTTTATTAATTGCCTCAGAAACCCAAAAAAATGCATGATATGCCTCATCAGCTAAATCAGTCCAAGAATAAAACATAGATTTTTAACAACAACAAGAAAAATAATACACTTTCATACATTACAAGATTATAGCCGTTTTTCTAAAGTTATTTGGTGTCCACGTACTGGAAACAGAAGTATTTCAATTTTGAGTCGATCACAAGCTGCCGATGATGATGAGATTTTGAAACTTCTTAGTACGTTGGCCAAGATACTTTTCATTGCTAGCATCCCAAAGTGACGACCTACAAATGAGATTTAAAAAAAATTACAAAAAAAAACTTGAGAATTTTCTCTTATTCAGAAACGGCGTGAAGAGTTGCAGATCTTATAGGTCTTTATGACGAAAATACTTTACTTTCTTCTGTTTATTTCTTCGAAAGTGAATTGAAAAACGTCTTTTGATAAAACACGTGGGTACTTGTAACTACAAGAGAATGTTTAGTAATGTAATTATTATATTATCTGTGTAATGAACGAAGTATTATAATATCTGTGGTAATGACAACGTCATGTAAAAACTAACTTCCTTCTGTCTTCACGATTCACAGAGCGCACACGTCTCTTGTAATCTTATTAGATATATTAGTAATACAGTGCATAGTCCATATTTATACCTACTGTGGCATAGTGGTTTCTTTTCTATCAAGATCCCAAACATTTTGGTCCTTTAGCCAAATCGGTTCAGCCGTTCTCGAGTTTTAGCGAGACTAACGAACAGCAATTCATTTTTATATATATAGATAGATAGATAGATATATAGATAGATAAATAAATAGAAGTAGTAAAGATAACCAAGTGTTTTACTCTGAGCCCACAATCCCACATATATAAATAAAAACAGAAGTCCTGACTGACTGACTGACTGACTCATCAACGCCCAGCCCAAACCCTTGGACCTAGAAAGCTGAAATTTTGCACAGAGGTTCCCTTTAAAAATGTAGACAAGGAATAAGGAAGGATTTTTCGAAATTCAACCCCTAAGGGAGTTAAATATGGGATGAAAGTTTATCATTTTCACGCGGGCGAAGCCGCTGGCAAAAGCTAGTAATGCCTAAATGAGAAAGTTAATAAACAGACTACTACAAAATAATATTACCTATACAATTCCTAGTGCCGTAACTGAAAGGTATGTAGGCACACGGATGTCTCGCCGCACAGTTCTCTGGTAGAAACCGGTCTGGATTGAAGCTGCCTGCGTCAGGACCCCACAGACTCTTCGACCGGTGCATCATCATTGGTATCACCGCACATCCCACCCCAGGTGGAATCGTGATTGTAGCTAGAATAAATTGTGGAATTTATGCATCAAACAAGTTCAGTCAGTGCCCAGCATTATGCTGGGAAATCATCGAATGACTCCTCCCGCTCTGGGCTTCTACTGACTAAAAACCACTCACAAACAACTCTCTCGCTTGCTTTCGGCAACGATCGTTGCCAAAATATATTTTTTGTTAAACAACTCTAAACTCTATTTTAAAGACTGTAAAGTCCTTTCCAAACGCCTTTAAACCATAGATTATTAGATTGTTTATCATTTAGACGCAAGTTTGCAACATCACCCGACGAATTTTTTTTTACAATTAATAAGTGAAGTTTGAGGCCGACATTTTGTGTTTCTTTGTGCTTTGTGTCCTTTTATTTTTAATGACGATTTTTTACCACAATCGTTATTGTTT
This sequence comes from Diarsia dahlii, assembly GCA_949775195.1. Lineage (NCBI taxonomy): Eukaryota > Metazoa > Arthropoda > Insecta > Lepidoptera > Noctuidae > Diarsia > Diarsia dahlii. Next base: position 11,585,643 of record OX459211.1, on the reverse strand, counting down.
CTTGTTCAATAGTACAAATAACTAGTCTAGTTTATAAAAATGACGAAAAACTATATACCTTTCGCGCAAACTTTTTCACAATTTCACGTTATTCGACAAACCGGCAAAATATGCTCGACCTTAACTTTAGCCTCTTATAAAATATTTTACACTCAACTTTTGTCAAAATAACAAACGTTACTCTTTTCCGTATCTTTTTGTCTACACTAAACAATAAACAAAATTACGCTAGGTCTCTCGTATCGATTGTAAATCAAGTTTTAATGAGGGGCGGCTGCGCCGAGTGTTTAGGTCAAATGTCACGAGCAAAGCTCGACGGTTTTCTTGAAATCGAAAGCAAGCGAGCGGTTAGTACTTACAAAGCTTCAATTCTTTCTCCGTTTTTCGTCCAATTATCGGCACTACTGTGTACAATCGCATCGTCTCCTTGATAACTCTTTCTAAATAGTCCATTTTTGATAGATCTTCTTTGGTAGGCAATCTTTGAGAGTCTCCGAAAATTGATTTTAATCTGAAAGGTACAAAAGGCGTGATTAGTGGATGGCTTCTTAGTTTACACTAAGAAGTGGTGTCTACCTTTTTCGGGGTGGGAAATCATCAAATAACTCCTCCCGCTCTTGGGCAGAGTGAAAGGGAGTGTTAGACTTCTACTGACTAAAAACCACCTTAGCCCTTTATGTCGAGGTCGTGGTATCCTGTGACCATCCCGCAGCCCCGACGGGCGTCGGCCCTTGCGGGCCCCTTCCATGCTGCTGACATCTCTTTGAGGCACGCGTGGAACACGAACGCGCCGTCGACACGGCCTGTTGTCGTCCTAAGACGGACGGACGGCGAGCTAGCCCATTACTCACCGTCCACAGGCCCGCGTCTACGGTGGCCGGAAGTCATCACGTGGCCCACGTCGCCCGGGTCGTCTCCCGCGGCGGCTGGGACGAGAGGTTCTCTCCCTCTCACGTTCCGCCACCTCCTTCGCTAGCATCACTGCTTCGCAGAAGGAGGCGACGGCGTCCCATTCCATCTCGCCTCGGACCATGGCTTGCACCAGGGCCGGCCGCTACGAGAAAACAGCGGGGTTCCGCCCAAGCGGGGCACACCTCCACAGTGTGCTCCACCGTGTTCTCCGGTCGATCCCCGCAGTGGTAGCATCCGGGCGAAGTGGTGTCTACCTTACGTTAGGAAAAGGAAGTAACGGAAAAAACTCCTCAACAACACATCTGGTTGTTCGGATAGTAGAACCTGACATAATATGATATGTTCTTTACTTACCTACTTGTTCTGCCTTAAAATTACTAATACTGGCTCACTTTTAATACGCACGATTTGTTTCAAACTATGTAAAAGTATATAGCTATGATAGGCTCTATGTAAAAGCATTTGATACACCAGACGACGGCGACTTGCTGCAGGCTTTGAATTAATGTTTACCTACCCCATGAGTCCCCATGTGCGCGTACGGGGCCACATTAATTTTGGAGTTCTGGCCAGTTCAGTGTACGGCTATTGGGATATATTATGCTGCTTATGCAGGTGCTTGTCTAAAGCATTAAAAAAAAATTAGGTTATGCATTTATATATGTACGCTGATGATACTTGGTTACATGGTTTTTATAGTCATAAAAGTGGTTATTGAACACAAACAGCGATATATGTAGCACGATTTTGACAGTGTAGTTTAATATACATGATGATGGCATTATAATTAACACCTTAAATAAAACTAAGTACCTACATGCTTAATTCAATTATCATACCATAAATTGAACCAATGTTTGAACCAAACAACTGTATTATCACTGGACATATTTAGAAACAGTTACGTCATTCAAGTACCCAGAATTAGTCAATATCACAATCACTTGGAATCTGCATGGCAAGAATGTTGACAATAAGCCACGATTAATTTTGGGTAAATTAAACTCTTAAACCCGCACACAGAGTCTGTATTTATGCCCGATTGATGGCATCATTAGCAATACAACATTTTGCCAATTATCTAGAATCCTAGACTAGGTACTACCGAGTCATTTCTGATGGAAAAACCAGGGAATCCAAACTAATAGGACCTCATGCTCAACCTCAAATAACCTCAGTCATCTGTGATTCGCATTGGCAATCTTTTCATCATAACATGAGCTTCGATACTAGAGAAGTACCGAAGTTATCAAACTTACTCTTTATATACTTGATCCTGGGCGTTTTCATGGCATCCTAGTAAGAGTAGCGTATACGATATCACGAGTGCCGTAGTGTCATTGCCAGCGATGGTGATAGAATCTATGTGTTCCCGTAACTCTACTTTACTGAATGCTAACTTTCTTTCTAGTAGTGTTTGCAGTATGTCTTTTCGGCCTGAAAATGACAGGAAAAATAAAGTATCATTAATACTTAGGCCACATCTATAAACGTTACCATAGCACGAGCTTTGGCTTATTCGTGAGATGTCACTATCGTACAAGTGCCAAATTACAAGTTTAACATACAGATTAGTCTATTTCTAAGTCAAAGTGTAGTAAATATTATAAATCTCGGGCCTTAGTTTCACATACTGTTTAATAAAGTTCAGTTGGCAAGTTAATAAAATTCGTAATTAATTACCTTCACTGTAACTTAAGTTCTCAAAGTCGGCTATCTTCTTTTCTATAACCTGTAAGAAGGAAATTTAGTACAAATTAGAAATGTATAAACAAAGACTGGACTACCTCGGTGGTAGAGTGGTCGCCAGCGACTGCTGAGCAAGAGGTCCTGAGTTCTGGGTTGAGTAAAGTGCTGTTGGGTTAATCCATCTGGATTTTCTCATTAACACTTACGGTGTCGCCCATTTGATGGCAATAGGCTCGCCCCTTATGACTTTATCATAACCGGCCAAATGTGGGTGTACTATTAGGTACACCTTTGTCTAACCCAAATGATGTTATGTAACAAACGTTGGAAGGATTTCAATCTTTGGCTGCCCAAAGTCTCTGCCAGCGTTTGTCAGTGTTACCGGTTTACGTACGTAGGTACATAAAACCAGTAACTTTCATAGCAAGAGGTAATATTAATCTTCTGGGCATGCTCGTTCCATATAGCATAGATCTCATGCATCGTTTGACATTCAAAGAGATAAAGGTCAAAAAACCCGAAAATTGTAAACCATGAGTACATGTCAACAAACGCTGTGAAATTGATTCACCAAAATTGGTTACGAAAACAACATAACTTCACAAGTCACTATAGTTCTAAAATCTATACTAATATTATAAAGCTGAAGAGTTTGTTTGTTTGTTTGTTTGTTTGTTTGTTTGTTTGAACGCGGTAAACTCAGAAACTGCTGGTTGGAATTGAAAAATTCTTTTTGTGCTGGATAGTCCATTTATCGAGGAAGGCTATAGGCTATATAACATCACGCTTCGGCTAATAGGAGCGGAGCATAAATGAAAAATGTTACAAAAACGGGAAAAGGTATTTCCTTTTTGAGAGCTTCCGCTGCGTGCGCTGCGAAAACGGTTTAAGTTACGTTAATATCATGTATGAAGGAATTGTTCGTCTTTAAAAGTTCAAAAAAAAAGTCCGCGACAGCATATATCTATCTTTTAAGATTGACTCACTGTAACCTTTTTTTACAGTTAAACTGTTAGGTTAAAAAGAATTATTTTTTGCGAAGCTTATTTAACCCATATGGTATTAATCTATATCTAAATAAATGTGTTTGTTAGAACGGAAATTTAATATAGAACATTTGTGCCATTTACTCTATACAGTTTAAACAAATATCTTAGAAGATATCGCAATGTAAAAATATCCGCGCGGCAAAATATTTCGCGCGTCGCAATGTAGATACGGGGGATTCTGGCTGGCCTCCGGGAAATTCAAATTCAAAATATTTACTGCATCATAATGTTTACAAGTATAGAGTGTTATAGTATATTTATCAGTAAGAGATACCTATAGTAATTCACACTTTAATATAATCTAAGCTAATCTAAACCATCTGAACTACACACATCAAAAGTGTCTAGGGATCAAGCATTTTTATGCGGATTTCTTGAGATTGAGATGTGGCTTTGTAATAAATTTATGATTTTATAAATTTATATGGATCCTTTTTGGTGCATTTCATAATTTGAAACAGGAACTGTGAATCAAATTCGAGTAAAAGATGAAAATCTGCTGTCAATATTTTCCCTATAAAAACATACAACGCATTGAAGACATTATTAGTGCTACTGTTTCCCTACTACTGATTAAAACCAACGTTATTATGAAGCAGCGACGTCATTTAAGCAGGGAAGAAATGCTCAGAGCCGTGGGAATGATAGAAGCTGGTTCCCGGCAACGTACTGTGGCTTTAGCTCTGAATACAAGTCAGAGTGTTATCAGTCGACTTTGGACACGTTACCGAAGCACTGGTACCGTGGCTGAGCGCCATGGAGGACGGTATCGCTGCACCACACGGAGACAAGACCGATACATTCAAATCTTAACTCGAAGAGCTCCAACAATAACCGCCATGATGTTAGCCGTGAGGCTTCATCACTCTTCAGGGAACTTAATTAGCGACCAAACAGTCAGAAACCGCTTGCATGAAGTGAACCTTCATTCCCGAAGACCGCTACGGGTACCACCTATAGCAATGCACAATAGTAGGATTCGATATCAATGGGCTCTTGAACACAGAAATTGGGCAGAAGAACAATGGCGTTTCGTGTGCTTTTCTGATGAGTCTCGTTTTGGTATGAGATCGGATACAAGACGTATACGACACTGGAGAACCCCTGGACGCCAACAGCGATTAAAATCCTGCCAGGAAGTCCATCCTTATAGTGGTGGAACCATCATGGTATGGGCGGGTATTTGGATCGGCGGAAGAACTGAGTTGATTTGGATCAGAGGCAACCTCAACGCTCAAATTTATGCTGAGACGATTGTATCAGACGTCATCGTTCCTCTACAAGTGCAAATCGGTCCCTTATTTCAGTTAATGCATGATAATGCACGACCGCACACCGCAAGAGTTGTAAGACAGACTCTCGCCGCAGCTAACATCAATGTCCTGCCCTGGCCTGCTCAGTCGCCAGACTTGAACCCGATTGAGCATGCATGGGATATGCTACAGAGAAGAGCTCTGCCGAATATGGAGGGTATCCAGTCGCAAGAAGACCTTTTTTTTGTTGTTGCAACGAAATGGGCGGCCATTCCACAGCGTGATTTGGATGAACTCCTTTTGAGTATGCCAAACCGATGTTCTTGTGTTGTTAGTGTTCGCGGTAGAAACACGGATTATTAATTGTTTAAGTTACCCAATAAAATTTTAAAGAAAACTGTTATTTCAGTCTTTTTTTCGAACTTTAATGTTAGTGGTTCAAATGTCAAAAATCCCTTTATTAGGAAAATGGCAAATTTCTTTATTAATGCAAAGGTGACTTGGTTTATCGTTACTGTGACAAACGAAAACACTTTATTTGATGAATCCTTAAAGAAAATTTTAATTAATATCAATCAGGAGAAAAGTTATTGCAAAAATATATGTTGATCCCTAGACACTTTTGATGTGTGTATTATAATAAAGAGGAAAGATAAGATTTTTTGTTTGTTACGATTTAGCTTAATTTATGTCGAATAGTCGATATCGAGAAACGTTATAACCTATATTTATGTGACGCAGACGAAGTTGCGTGGGTCAGCTATTAGTAAATAAACATATACGTGTTACAGTAGAAGCTGTCTTTGCATAAAACGATTCATACGGTCTATAATAATGTTCTTAAAAGAATTTTCTCGAAGTAAATCTAGCTTAACTAACTAAGTGGGAACATAATTGCGATCATTAGCTTATAGATCCGTGTGATTTGGTTTTTATAGTTAAATGCAAAATTATGATACCTAATAAACTATTTTAATTTCCTAATATTGGAAAACGAGTTCTATAAAACTTTGGCTTAAGTTAGGTTTCTTGGGTCAATCTCGTTTGTACCTATACCTCGATATGTCATAGTGTCTATTATTTCTCCAGATCCTGGAAAATTACCAAAACTATTTGTGACCGTGTTCTTTTTGGTGGGGTTGTCACAATCATTTAGAGTAATTATTCTGGAAGATTTAAGTTATAACACAATCACTGCCTTACGGGAAGTACCTATTTAGGGATGAACCTGATATATTTTAATATAAATATATAAATAACACCCCCGAACACCTAACACTCCGGTGTACATCTCCCGTCTACACTACACCACTACGGCGGAGGACATCGTGGAATACGTGCGCAAGAAGAATAAGTACGTGGCGAGAGTGCAGTTGCTTGAGTCGCGCCGCAACGACAACTTGTGCTGGGCCACACCGGCAGCGCGGTGCGGGGAGCGGCGCGGGTGCGGAAACGCGCGCGTTTGTGCTGTCCGCAGTCGACTGCAGCTTCGTTCCGAATTTTGTATTGTCCAGTGTTTGTCAAACTATAATATGGATGAAGAAGACTTGTTTTTACTGGAAAATTCTTAGTTTAAATGGCAAATGATAAAAGTGAAAAAATAAAATTAATTTAACCAGAGAAAATGAAGGAGAATTTTACACACTCTATGAAAGATTGCGAGAGCATTTTTTTTTTTTTTTGGGTTGACGATGTTCGACATCCACAGTGCAGGTCGTGCTTGAATAGCACGTAATAATTCTTCAGCATTTAATTGTGAAGACGCCATCGCAACAACGCGCGCGATAGCTCGAATAGTTTGAGATACCCGCTCCCGCGTGGTTTATCGCTTGCCGCCCGCGCACTCACTGCGGCCACTTGTATGAACGAGCTATGGCACGAGTTGCCCGCGCGCTCCCCGCGGAAAGTAAGCCCGCGTCGCTTCCCGCGCCCGCGTGCCCACTATGGACACTCAAATGAAGTTCATACGTTTGAGTTCGTCGCGCCGCTCCCGCCACGCGCCCGCGTTTGCAGTTTGGCCTCACACTAAGGTGTCTGTGGTGCAAACTCCGATATGTTATCTGCACCTCGCCTTGGAAGAGGATTTTTGGCCGCAGGGGGTGGTGTTCCGTCGCTTCCGCGGGCAAGTGCCTTAGTGACATACCTAGTGCACAAGTGAAGTATAGTTTAAAGGTTCTACTTATTAACACAAACTATATTATTAGTATGTATAATCTAGGTTAAGGTGCTATGTGTCTTTGTTACCTGGAAATAAATAAATTCTATTCTATTCTAAAATCAGTATGGAATCGCATTTTTCCACACCCCTTTCCTTTTCTGTCACTCAAAATCGTAAATGCCAGAGCGAGAAACAGAACGGGAGTGCAATACCACGCGGCAGCATCGACGGATTTTCTGAGTTCTCATACGCGTAAATAAAACAGAGTCTTGTTTGAAGTACATATGTTTACAGTTAGAAAATATACAGGAAACCAAACACAGAATCTCGATGTTTTAGAGAATCGTGCACGATATAGAGGGACCGGAGTAGATACCACTTCAATTTACTCAAACTCTTTAATATTTTACGGAACTTGTTATAATCACATCACACTTCACACTAATATTATAAAGGCGAAAGTTTGTGAGTGTGTGAGTGTGTATATTTATTACTTCTTCATGCAAAAACTACTGAACGGATTTGGATAAAATTTGTTACACAGATAGTTTATAACCTGGATTAACACATATGATAGTTTTTATACCGATTTTATCTTCCCGTGGGATAATTTTCGAGTTGTAGCGGGTGAAGCCGCTGGCAACAGCTAGTAGCTCCATAAAGTTTTTACATCACCTCATCAGTAAACTTATGCGTTGCGTCGATGCTCTTTTTCTGCACAGCGGCATGTGACGTCAGACGGAATAGCGCGTCGGGTTGCAGCCACGCTTTGAACAGGCGCATGTTGATGATCGACATCACGGTCTTGCGCGCGCGCAGGTACGGCGTGTCCGGATTGTGCTGCACGTCCATCTTCTTGCCCATTGCGGTCTCTGGGGTAGAAAGACATTTGTCATGGAGGATGATAAACTTTCGACAGTGTTCCTCATACATGATTCCGCATCACTCAAGCACCTGAGCAAGTTTGCCTGCGCTAGTCGATATCTTATAGACTTTATCGTATATCTAGACTTTCTACATATATCTTATACTATAGCTTTTGCCAGCGGCTTCGCCCGCTTGAAAATGTCGATTTTCCATACAAACTTTCATCCCCTATTTAACTCCCTTAGGGGTTGAATTTCGAAAAATCCTTCCTTATTCCTTGTCTACATTATAAAGGGAACCTCTGTGCAAAATTTCAGCTTTCTAGGCCCAAGGGTTTGGGCTGGGCGTTGATGAGTCAGTCAGTCAGTCAGTCAGTCAGGACTTCTCTCTTTATTTATATAGATAGAAGATAGATAGACTAGCTTTTGCCAGCGGCTTCGCCCGCGTGAAAATGTCGATTTTCCATACAAACTTTCATCCCCGATTTAAATCCCTTAGGGGTTGATTTCGTAAAATCCTTCCTTATTCCTTGTCTACATTATAAAGGGAATCTCTGTGCAAAATTTCAGCTTTCTAGGTCCAAGGGTTTGGGCTGGGCGTTGATGAGTCAGTCAGTCAATCAGTCAGTGAGTCAGTCAGTCAGGACTTCTCTTTTTATTTATATAGATAGAAGATTCTATATATCTAGACTTTAAAAATTTTATTGGCTACCGGTAATAAAATTAAAATTCCTTTTTTATTACTGAAAATAGCTTCTAGCACTGGAACAAAAAAAAAGTAAAGAAAATGACAAACTAAAAACTATCTTACCAAAAACGATGTCAAGCATGCAAGACGTGACATACTCGTAAACGTCAAAGGGAGACTTTCCGACTTGTCCTCGAAGTCTGTCCACTAGTACGTCTCCTTGTTCGCCGAACACGTCTATGTACTCCTCTATGATACGGTTGTGGAATATCGGCAGGAGTAGCCGCCTGTGAACCTTCCATAACTCAACTGTAAAAAAACAGTCATCAATTAATCGTTAAAAAAACATAACCCTTTCACAACTCGAAAATTATCCCACGGGAAAATAAAATCGGGATAAAAACTATTCTATGTGTTCATCCAGGTTATAAACTATCTGTGTACCAAATTTTATCCAAATCCGTTCAGTAGTTTTTGCGTGAAGAAGTAACAAACATACACACTCACACAGTCACACATGTCACACACTCACAAACTTTCGCATCACTACATAGTATAAAACAAAGTCGCTTTCTCTGTCCCTATGTCCCTTTGTATGCTTAAATCTTTAAAACTACGCAACGGATTTTGATGCGGTTTTTTTTTAATAGATAGAGTGATTCAAGAGGAAGGTTTTAATACCTTTTTTGCACCCGTGCGAAACCGGGGCGGGTCACTAGTTTATAATATTAGTAGGATTTGTTATAAACTGTAATGAGTCATTACAGCAATGACACAATTTTTTCCAAGAATTGCCATCGAAAACGGAGGTGCTACGTAGCGTTCGTAGCACGCTACAGAGGGCCTACGGGAGAGCTACGGAGTTCCCGCTATGCAAGGGTTACACAAAAAGGTTACCAGAAATTGACAATTTTATAAAGCCTACGGGCATAGCCTACGGGCATAGCCTACGGGCGAGAGTTCCCGCTACGCGAGGATAACGCTGGCTGGATCGCGTAGCGGGATGTCTACGGGTTCTACGCCAATGTTCGTAGCGTTTGGAGCTTGCTACGAGGGGCCTACAGAAGAGTTACGGGGTTATATCCTACAAAAGCATAATTATATTATTATAGGGCTGCTGCTGGTATTCATAAATGCTTAGTTAGGTTTTAGGTTTTTGTTGAAGACAAAATATATACGTAAACCATAATCATTGACTGTACCTATTGACATTATCATCGGGAAATGTCAACATGAACATCTTTACGGCTTGTTTTTCTTTTATTGTGTTACTTTGTTTAGCTTAAATTACAAGGAAAATGCGCGTTGTTGTGAGCATCTAGGCGACTGTTTATTTTTGATCTCAGTAGATTATATAAATCCTACTGCAGACAGACATAATAAATAGTAAAAAAACGCGATGTTTCTAGGTTGGCTGCATTCTTGCTCATCGCCATAATAGTAGATTTATAATTAAGCACCAAGGGGATAAGGGATTTGTTTACGTCAAAGGTGCTCTTTGAATGAGTACATTTATAATGACTTGCGTATAAACCGATTGTAGGGTGTCGTGCGTGAATTAAAGTGGCGCCTAATACAGAAAAGATGAAAGCGAGTTGTGTCTTGGTACGGGCATCTTGTCTTGGACCCGGGTACGTCCTTAACTGCGACCAGCCATCGAGGGACGAGCAGCAGCGTCCTTTAAATTTTCGGCGACCTCACTGCGATCCCCATGAGCCGCCTGCCAAGCGTGGGGTTATGGCAGCACCCCTTTAGGGGCAGGCATTTGGTTCAGCAGTGGATGTGTTCCGGTTGATGGTGATGATGATTATGATGGGCATCTGATGAGGAGGGATAAACATTAATGTTTATATTTTTTTGTTAATGGATGGTGAGTGCGAGGAAGACCTAAGAAAAGATGGATGGATGTGAAGATGAGGCATGATGTGAAGAAAAACTATGTACCTAGCTGATAGCGTCACGATTGGCAGGGGAGAATGTAAGATAAAAAGTGTTTCGCAAATCTCAAATAACAACAAGGACAGGAACATGATAAAGTGATATAATAAAAAACAATAAGTGATATACCTATATTAATGAAATAGGCAAAGCCTTTCCTGTTTTCTGCAAATGATCAAGTCCATTATTATTGAATAGTTGACTGAGTTCAGGTGCTGTGAGGCCCACACTGCCCACCCCAGGTGTTGCTCTGGATATAGCAGAATACTACCTACTACGAATACTCTTTACTCCATATTTGTTTTTTCCCCAAAATGAAACAATTGAATTTCTTCATTAAGTTTTTATATGGAAATAATTATAATAAAATAATCTAGAGATATTAAATTATGTTCTCAGAAAACGTACTTGTTTTTATTTTGCCTGTTTTCGTTCATATAAGTTATTGTTATTTGTAGTATAAACTTGTATTTTGACATCCTAAAAGTTGTCTCAAAACCGCGACAGTTAAAATCTATGATTATATAGTAGAGGATTAAATTCCCAACAAAATAAATAGAAGAAATAGACCGTAATTAACACGGGATGGATGAAATGGCGGCAGGTCACGTGAACAATCTGTGCATTTGCATGTGGTTGTGATGTGTGGTGGTGCTTAGGGGGATGTGTGGTATTACTCGAATAATGGATATTTTAACAAGTCTTTTTATTTAACTTGCAATGTACATAATTATGTAGCTTCGGGTGGAATCTTGCAACTCAATTTTGAAGCAGATGTCAGAGTAAAGCGATTTCCTAAAATACCGTATTTTTAGTGTTGTAACTTTCTACAAGGATTTCTTTTCAAGATAATTTCCTCTAGAACGATTTGTTAAATGGTCGAAAAAGGGGACAGTCCCGTATCTAAAAACACAGGTGCACCTTACTCTCAACACGGTAGAATGTTGGCGAGCTGTCGACACAATATTTGGAAAATCAGTCGGTTTTTAATTCCTCTCCGCCCGTGAGCTCTGGAATCCCTCTCTGCGTTCGGAATTTAAATAGCGACCGTGACGTAAGATACTGCCATAAGGACTTTATCTACTACTAGCGGACGTCCCGCGGTTTCACCCGCGTAGATCCCGTTCCCGTGGGAATACAGGGATAAAAAGTAGCCTATGTTACTCAGGGTGAATGTAGCTTTCCAAGGGTGAAAGAATTTTTGAAATCGGCCCAGTACTTTTTGAGCCTATTCATTACAAACATACAAAAATAGGTACAAATCTTTCCTCTTTATAATATTAGTGTAGATTAAAGTAATTAAGTACACACCTGGTGCGACAAAAAGCCCATTTCCCAGCCAAGCTTGAAGAAACTTATAACTGGAATCCTTATCGAGGCAGTTCTCCAATATTTTTTGCACGTCATCCGGGTCTAACGACACTGAAATTAACTTCACATTAGCACATGTTAAATAAAAATTCAAATATTTGAAATTCTAAGTATTCTCAAAAATTCACCAATCACAGGTTAAAAATAAAATTTAAATTAAAATCACTTTTACCTACGTAAAGAGAAGGCCCAATCCAGATTGTACTGACAGTCCCAGTTTTCTCAATGTTTTGAATTAAAGTTCGTATATTGTTTAATATTCCTGAAAATAAAAATAAAACATTAAAGAAATCGAAATGTTCCAATAGTTATGGCATACTAAGGTACACTAGTACTGACTTTCAGGCCCGCCAATGAACCAATGAGTGTGTCCTAAGATAGGGAGACCACCAACATTAGGTAAAGATTTAGAAAACTTATACAGAATATCACGTGAATATCTAAACTTTATATAATACAAAGTGGCAAGCAAAAATATAAACAAAATGACAAACATCCTGTGAGGTAACTATTTTGAAAAGTAAAGAAAATTAACACTGTTCCGAACAAGAACGTGTCCTGATAATGTTTGACATTACACTGAAAGACATAAGAATGAGGCTATGATTTTAACACAAGTTAACAACATCTTATGTAATTGTATACATAGTTGTCGACGTCATACACCACGATGTATATAATGTTGTTGTTGTATTTATAATGTACACACATAGGTATCGTATTAGCACCCTAGTGAGAGTTTAACAAGTATTTAAAAGAATAACAAATAATTCACATAAGAAGTACCCAATTCTTGTCTTACACTTTTGCGGATTAAATGGACTTTTACAATGTACCGAAAAGAGGGACAAAGATGGACACCTGATGGAGAATACCGCGGCAAAGATACCAGAGGTCGCGCAGGCTAGGGAGGTCTGAAAGGAGCAACTACACGGCACGGTTGGCGCAGTGGCTCAAGCAATGGACTGCTGCGCTGCGTGTCGCGGGTTCTATCCCCGCACGGAACAAATATTTGTATGACCTACAGATAGTTGTTCCGGGTCTGGGTATTTGTGTATGTGAGTTTAAATGTTTGTGAACGCACCCACGATACAGGAAATTCCTAGTGTGGGGCAACGTTTTTTTAAGAAAAAAAAAAAAAAAAACACTGTGACCCAGAGATTTGATTATGAGCAATTTAGTCTGATTTTAAATAGTACTTCCGAACTGCTCTTTTGAAAGCCATTTTGCTTTCGGCTTTTTTAATTTCAATTTTATACCATCTATCATCAGTTCATCAACATGACATGATTACTACTAGATGCGAATACTTGAAAACTTAAAAAAAACACGTAAGACGTACATATACAATTTCCGGGTTACCCTCGATTTCCCTGAGATTCCATCATTTTAATCATTTTCAAAATCCTACTATCCTACGAATATTATAAATGCGAAAGTTTGTGAGTGTGTGAGTGTGTATGTTTGTTACTTCTTCACGTCTAACGGCTGGAGCGATTTTAATAATTTTTGGTATGGAGTTAGCTGTCATCCTGGATTAACACATAGGATAGTTTTTAGTCCGATTTTTATCTTCCCGTGGGATAATTTTCGAATTGTAGCGGGTGAAGCCGCTGACAACAGCTTATAGCCAGTACATATGATGGAGTTATGACGTAACAAACATACAAAAAAAGACTGTCTTAGTGCGTGTTTACGTAAAGGGGGGTGTCGCGCGGCGCGTTGTGCCTTTTTTATTCAAACACATGGCGATGTATGAAAACGTTAAAGAGAAGAGGAGAAGATTTCAAATGTCGATTTCACGAGAAGCGATTAAATTATTCACTCGTTAGTTTAAAATGCAGCGTTCGTTGCGGTGGATTCGCCTCTCAGTAAATGATTGAACAAGCACTCGACGAGCATTTTGCACGCGCCGCGCGACGCCCCGCGTGTCCGTAAACGAGCCCTTATAGTCAAATCGAGTCGAGAACCTCCATCTTTTAGGAAGTCGATTGAAAAAGCAGCCACAAAATATTTTTCCGGCATGTCATTTTCGAGTTTATTAAAAGCATATAAAAATTGCACAATATACGTAAAATATTTGCTGGTTTAAATATTTCTGTAGCACACAAACAATTTTAAATAGAATTTGATTTGTATTATTTATGAAAGCCCATTTTTACCCGACTGCGGTGAAGCCCAAAAGGAGGGTTATGTGTTTGACCTGTATGTACTTATGTCCGTTTCTTTGTTCCCTCATAACTCTTAGGGATGAAGGGAATTGAATAAAATATACGTCATTAGATTCGTCTTGAACGCGCTAGTGTCACTGTGTTAGCGACGATATGTAAATATTAAGATTATTTCGATTAGAGATAAATTTAGATGTTTTAAGTGTTTTATAAGTTAGCATTAGCTCTGTCTAAGCCCATCAGGCTTGATGTTATGTTTTCACATTCCTGCCGCCTGGCGGCGCTAGTGTAGCTTAAGTACCGCGTTACTTTACTTTAGTGAGAGCCGCTTCACAGCTCACCCCTTAGGAATTACAGAAGCGTAATCTTAAGTTGTGCATTCCTGCCGCCTGGCGGCGCTAGTGTTTATATTTATAGGTCATGAAGCTTATCTACTGTGATACTTGACTTTAACGAGAGCCGTTTCAGTTTTTTGTATTTTTTAAGTGTTAATTAAGGTTTTTTATATTGAATTTTGTTTTGTTTTCATAAAATAAGTTAGTCCTAAGATTAGGAAAATAAGAAAAACTATGTAAGGGATGTTTTACCAGTAAAAAATGGCAAGGTTGGTTTTCCCGCGTTTCCTCTGGCAAAAGTGTTAATTTTTCGGCGCCAAAAATGTGCAAAACGCCTCCGCGCGTGCGCACACGACGGGTCGTGATTGGTCAGTGCCTTAAGCAATTTGATATAAATATGGGAACATTTCGATGGTAAAACATTCCAAATCCGACTGCGACTAAGTAAGAAACAATGGTTTGAAGAATAAACCAAGAAGAAAGTACTCCTGAAGAAGTCTTGTTATTTACTCTGCCACTGCACCCTCTCCAACAGTCTCCAGTCGACATCCCGCCAGCAAACCTGCTCCACACAACATCACATCACACTCTAATACATGAGCGCAACATTTGGTCCTTCGAGAAGCCGGACTGGGTTCAAGAAAACTGGGAAGATGCCTACGAATACGAGATCAAAATCGGTGCAGTCGAAGACTACAACAGCTACGAGTGAAAGTAACGCCACTTCAGGTACTACGGGTACCGGTTCGACGGACTGGAGCATGAATACGCCGAGTGAAGCAAAGACGACTACCGACACGTCGAATTCCAATCGATCGACGCCGAGCAGCGTACAAGAACGTCAACAACCCGTACTTCATCCCAAGGACAGCGCCGGAGAGGAATCAACATCGGGGGAAGTGACTCATACCACCCCCCCGACCTGCACCAGTGAAGCGTCGATTCCCGTTCGCCAAGAAGAGAGTCATCCAACGCCGCAGATTCAAGAAAGAAGTGTCGCAGTGAAAATGCGTCTGAACGATGGAAGCATACCAACGTCCAGAGAAGAGAGTCTGCAGCGGCCTCACCCTAAGAAGACGACCCGCGATCTAGACACCCATTCTGTTCGCTCGTCGCATAGGAAGAGAGCAGAAGCGCAAGCAAAAATGACCGTGGCGCTAAGGGAATTGGAACTGGCCGAAGCACGATCAAGAGTTGCTCAAGCCGAACTAGAACTTCTGACCGCAGAATCAGAAGAGGAAGATGGTGCCAGAGAAGAGCTGTATGAACGAACTCAAGAGGTTGAACACTGGTTTATTACGACCGGGGACCGACCTAACAAGAATCAGAAGCCGACTGAGACAGAAGAAAAGAAGAGCGACATCCAGGAATTAGCTTCAGTCATACTCAAGCTATCTGAGAAGTCACGTGACACTGGTTCATCGAAGCACGTCGAGCTCCCTCACTTCAGCGGGACCTGTGAAGAATGGTTAGCCTTCAAGAGATCATACGAAGATATGGCCGCTTCGTTCAGCAACAACCAGAACTTAGCGCGCCTTCGAATAGCAATTCAAGGAAAAGCTAGAGAAGCCGTCCAAAGCCTGCTGTTCACTGCCGAAGATCCACGTGAAGTAATCAAGGGACTTGAAGCAAGATTTGGAAGACCTGGAGCACTGGCATTAGCAGAACTAGAGAAGATGAAGAACCTGTCAAAAGTCGGCGAAACCCCAACCGACATTTGCGTATTTGCAAGCAAAATAAAGAACGCCGTCGAGACAATCAAAGCATTGAAGAAACCACAATATCTCAGTTCTCCTGAAACACTGAGAGTTATCGTCGAAAAAATGCCAACATCTATGAAGTTTCGTTGGTTCGCCTACCACAGAAGCAGAAGAGATGAAGACATTCAAGAGCTACTACTCGTCGAAGCGTTCTTAGAAACAGAAGCGGATATGTGTGGGGACTTTGCTCCACCTGAAGCGCCCTCGGAGCAAAAGAAGGGAATAAGAAGACCTGTACATTCGGTACAAGAAACATCTAAAGAAAACTACAAGAAGTCGTGTGCATTCTGCGAAGAAGAGCATTTTACACTAGAATGCAAGCAGTTTAAAGAAGCCAACCTAAATGAAAAATGGGATACGATCAAGAAAGCTAAAGTATGCTTCAAATGCCTTCGGTTCAAGCACTCAAGAATCAACTGTAAAGCTCCAGTCTGCAAGGTGTGCAAAAGATGGCATCATACCATCCTGCACTCTGACAAACCGCCAGTTCCAGTTGAAAAAGAAGCGAACAAAGAAGACAAGAAAAGCACGTCAGAAGAAAAGGTTGCCTCAATCCACAACGCAAGAGGAGAAGAAAAGGCATACCTGAAGATCATCCCAGTGGACCTTTTTGGTCCAAAAGGCTAAGTCCGAGTCCTAGCATTATTGGACGAGGGCTCTACAGTCACACTCTTAGACGCATCAGTCGCTGAGAAGATTGGAGTCGAAGGGAAGCAAGAAAAACTCACAATCGAAACAGTCGGCGGGAAAGTGCTAAGAAAAGATAGCTCTCAGAAGATCGAGTTCAAAATAAAAGGGGCTCACAAAAGGGAGAAGAGATCTATCATAGCAAGAACCATCGACGACCTGAAGCTGTCCGAGCAATGTATAAACAAGGACACCGTGAGGAACTGCGAGCATCTAAGAGCAATTGAAAGTCAACTCCTCTACGTCACCGAAAGACCCAAGCTGCTGATAGGTCAAGACAACTGGGGGCTGATAGTCACAAGAAGACTGAAGAAGGGCAAACCATCCGATCCTGTAGCCTCACTCACTAACCTAGGGTGGGTGTTACACGGATGCGAAACAGGGGCGACTGCCTTAGTAAACTTCACTCACTACGGCAGATCGACCACTGAAGAAGAAAGTATCGAAGAAATCGTCCGAGAACATTTTCAATTAGAATCTCTCGGTATTCAAGATCGGTCGCCAACCAATGACAGCGACAGAAGAGCATTAGAAGTCCTCGAGAAAACTACGAAGAAACTGTCAAGCGGTCAATATGAAACAGGACTTCTGTGGAAAAAAGAAGATGAAACTCTGCCCAACAACTATAACTTAGCAAATCGACGCCTGATCAACATTGAAAAGAAGTTAGATCGGGACCAAGAAGCTAAAGAAGACTACGAGAAGCAGATCCAGAGCCTTATTGAAAAGGGTTATGCAGAGAAAGCTACGAAAACATCAAACAAAGGAAGAACATTCTACTTACCCCACTTCGCCGTCGTGCATCCCATTAAGAAGAAGCTGAGAATAGTATTCGACGCTGCTGCCAAGTTTGAAGGGAAGAGCCTCAACGACGCCTTGCTCTCAGGCCCAGACCTATTGCAGTCACTATTTGGCGTACTGCTGCGCTTCAGAGAAGGGCCAGTGGCTGTCATGGCTGACATCCAAGATATGTTCCTTCGGGTCAAAGTAAGAGAAGATGACCGGGACAGCCTCAGGTTCCTGTGGCGTGGAAACAGAAGAACCGGCAAGCCTGAAGAGTACAGAATGGCGTCAATCATCTTCGGAGCAGCGTCATCACCAGCAACAGCTATATACGTGATGAACAAAAACGCAGAAGAGTTCAAGAACACTCATCCCGAAGCAGTAAAAGCGATAAATAGAAACCACTACATGGACGACTATCTACAGAGTTTCGAGTCTGCAGCTGAAGCAAAGAAGATTTCAAAAGAAGTCAAAGATATTCACGCAACAGCAAACTTCCATCTAAAGGGTTGGGCCAGTAACAATTCGGGGGTACTATCAGAAGTAGAAGACACAAATAAAGAAGATTCTCTGCAATTAACAAAAGAAGAGAAGACTCTGGGGCTAAGATGGCTGGTAAAAGAAGATACACTAGCCTTCAATGTTGGGCTGCGTAACACGTCAGAAGACCTGCAAAATGGTAGAAGAACTCCAACAAAAAGAGAAGTCACAAGCGCCGTGATGTCCACCTTCGATCCAATGGGCTTCGCAACACCTGTCTTGATACAAGGAAAGAAATTAATTCAAGACATTTGGCGAACGAAGATAGACTGGGACGAACCCATCAACAAACCACAAAGAGAAACCTGGTTGAACTACCTAGAAGAAGTATCAGCGTTGACAAAACTAAAGATTCCAAGATGCATCTCACCCCGCGGCAGAAGAGGCCAACTACATACGTTCACCGATGCGAGTGAAGAGGCCTACGCTGCAGTTGTATACTGGAGGACAGTCGAACCCAGCGGCAGAGTCCATGTCTCCATGATCGCCGGCAAAGCAAGAGTAACGCCGACGAAACCAGTCTCAATTCCGAGGTTAGAGCTACAAGCTGCCTTGCTCGGTAGCAGACTAGCCGCCACGGTTGAAGAAGAGTCTGAGCTGGAAATATCAAAGAAGACTTATTGGACGGACTCTAGCACAGTACTGCAATGGATAAAAGCAGAACCACGAAAATTCAAAACTTTCGTGGCCAATCGCCTAGCAGAAATCGAAGAAAAAACCAAGCCAGAAGAGTGGAGATGGGTACCGACGAAAGAAAATCCAGCAGACGACGCCACAAGGGGAACTCCAATAGAATTTGACCACAACGCCAGGTGGTTCAAAGGTCCATCATTTCTCCGTCATCCAGAAGAAGAGTGGCCCTTTCACGACTTCAAACCAGAGAGTATCATGCCAGAAGAGAAAAACAAACAGAAGGTGATGGCGATCAAGGCTACAGAAGACAACCTTCTGGACCCAGAGAGGTTCTCAAGCTGGGAGCGTCTACTACGCACTACGGCCAGAGTGGTTACCTTCACATACCACTTACTAAAGAAGGTCCGTAGAGCGACCACCGCCGCCGCGCGACAGAAGGACGAGCCCTGGAAACCTCAAAGAAAAACCCAGAAGAAAAACACGCCGACCTCCAATCAACCCGCCACCCTTAACAAAAATAAGCGGCTGTACCTCCCCCTAGAAGAAGAAAACTTGAAAAAGGCTGAAGAATTACTCATGAAAATGAGTCAGAACGACAGTTTCGCGTCAGAGATAAAGAATCTGAAAGCGGAAAAACCCATTGAAAGCGCAAGTCGACTTAAGAAGATCGACGTTTACATTGGAGACGACGGAATCATCAAGTTAAGAAGCAGGACGTCAAAGTTCAATGGAAACAACGAAAGAAGAATGAATCCCATCATCCTAGATGGAAAACAGAAGATAACGCGTCTCATCATACAACATTATCACAAGAAGTTTCTTCACGGAAATACCGCTACAGTAATGAACGAGATTCGTCAAAAATATTGGATCTTGGGCCTAAGAGCGACTTTAAAGGCGGTCGCACACAGCTGTCAATGGTGCAAGACAAGAAAGAGTCTACCAGCAATACCCCCTACGGGAGACCTACCGAGCGAGAGACTACAGCATCATCAGTTTCCATTCTCTTGCGCAGCCGTAGACTACTTCGGCCCAATGCAAGTCACCGTCGGGAGAAGAACTGAGAAGCGCTGGGGGGCATTGTTTACCTGTCTCACCACCAGAGCCGTACATCTAGAGTTAGTGCCCTCTCTTAGCACAAGCTCAATGATTATGGCACTTCGAAGAATGGCAGCCAGAAGAGGAAACCCGAAGACCATATTCAGCGACAACGGAACAAACTTCGTCGGGGCAAACAGGGAGCTCGAAGAGGCCGCGCAAGAGAAAGGCATCAAGTGGAAGTTCATTCCCCCAGGAGCCCCGAACATGGGGGGCGCCTGGGAGAGACTTGTGCGAACAGTCAAGACGGCGCTGGCAGTGGTTCTCAATGAAAGAAGTCCACCCGAAGAAGTCCTCCATACACTAATGACTGAGGTCGAGCACATCGTCAACTCTAGACCCCTCACCTCAGTCAGCATGGACCCTGAAGATGAAGAAGGTCTGACCCCGAACCACTTCCTGCTGGGGAGATCCTGCGGAGCAATGGCGCCGGGAGAATTCGACGACACGGAGCTGATAGGGAAGGCAAATTGGAGAACCTCTCAAAGACTCGCAGACCATTTCTGGAAGAGATGGGTCAAAGAGTACCTACCTCTCTTAATGCCAAGGAAGCTCGAAGGAAAGGAAACCAAAGATCCAAAAGAAGGCGATATCGTGCTAATAGTGGACGCTACGCTACCACGAAATTCATGGCCCCGTGGAGAAGTTATCAAGACGTATCCCGGACCAGACGGGAGAACCAGAGTGCTGGACGTGCGGACATCGGGAGGAGTACTTCGCCGCCCCACTCGACGGATCATCGTGCTGGTTCCTGCTGCATCGTCGCCTCCAGAGGATGATGTGCTGCGCACCGTGGGGGAGAATGTTAGCGACGATATGTAAATATTAAGATTATTTCGATTAGAGTTAAATTTAGATGTTTTAAGTGTTTTATAAGTTAGCATTAGCTCTGTCTAAGCCCATCAGGCTTGATGTTATGTTTTCACATTCCTGCCGCCTGGCGGCGCTAGTGTAGCTTAAGTACCGCGTTACTTTACTTTAGTGAGAGCCGCTTCACAGCTCACCCCTTAGGAATTACAGAAGCGTAATCTTAAGTTGTGCATTCCTGCCGCCTGGCGGCGCTAGTGTTTATATTTATAGGTCATGAAGCTTAACTACTGTGATACTTGACTTTAACGAGAGCCGTTTCAGTTTTTTGTATTTTTTAAGTGTTAATTAAGGTTTTTTATATTGAATTTTGTTTTGTTTTCATAAAATAAGTTAGTCCTAAGATTAGGAAAATAAGAAAAACTATGTAAGGGATGTTTTACCAGTAAAAAATGGCAAGGTTGGTTTTCCCGCGTTTCCTCTGGCAAAAGTGTTAATTTTTCGGCGCCAAAAATGTGCAAAACGCCTCCGCGCGTGCGCACACGACGGGTCGTGATTGGTCAGTGCCTTAAGCAATTTGATATAAATATGGGAACATTTCGATGGTAAAACATTCCAAATCCGACTGCGACTAAGTAAGAAACAATGGTTTGAAGAATAAACCAAGAAGAAAGTACTCCTGAAGAAGTCTTGTTATTTACTCTGCCACTGCACCCTCTCCAACAGTCTCCAGTCGACATCCCGCCAGCAAACCTGCTCCACACAACATCACATCACACTCTAATACATGAGCGCAACACACTGGCTACATTAAAAGTAAAAAACAACGAAAAATTTCGGATTTTGGGGGCCATATCGCGGAGTTCAAAAAAAATTTTTTTTCCAGTACCGTCGAATTGGGTATCAAAACGAAGGGTTTTAAATGGAGATTACAAAAATATGTGACACTTACTGTGGTACTCAGAGATATTTAATGATTACTTAAGCAGTCGCTTGGTAAAAATTTGAAATCATTTTGTATGACAAAACTGTCAAAACCTTTAATTAGCCAATTAATTAGTCATATCCACTTCTCTGGAACATAGTAGTGGACAGCCTCATAAAGAAACTGAATGACAGAGGATACACTACTATAGGTTATGCAGACGACCTTTCTATACTGATAAACGGGAATGCTGAAGATATGCTATGCAAAGTGATGCGCTCTGCACTGCAGATAGTAGAGGATTGGTGTGTAGAACACGAACTTTCAGTAAACCCCAAGAAAACAGAACTTATCCTTTTTACCAAAAAAAAGGAAGTTACCAGAATTACAACTACCAAAGCTTTTCAACACAAGACTCTCCCTATCAACGGAAGTGAAATATCTGGGCATAATTCTTGATAACAAATTGAACTGGGCGAGTCACTTAGAGGCTAAAACAAAGAAGGCCTGTATAGCTTTTAATCAGTGTAGAAGACTAGTTGGTAAGAGATGGGGTCTTAACCCAAAGATCACACTCTGGCTATACACGTCAGTCATCAGACCTTCTATTACCTACGGATCAGTTGTATGGTGGCCCAGAACTCAGCTGACCACGGTGAAAACGAAACTCCAGAGTCTGCAACGCCTAGCTAGTGTAGCAGCTACTGGATGCATGAGAACAACTCCATCAGCAGCGTTAGAGTATCTTCTGAATTTAAGACCTCTGGATCTGGTCATACAGGAGGAAGCTCAGGCAACCGCCTTAAGACTAAGATCAAACGGACTATGGAAAGTAAATACAGAAACAACACACTCAAAAGTTTTGCAGGGGATTCTGAAGGATATACCACTCCTTGAGGCGCCCATGGATAAAACTTCATGTCACCATGTGTTCGATAGAAGTTACGACATCCAACTCACTGCAGAAGCAGTAGATAGCTCTGGCATCAATTAAGTTAGGATATATACG
This sequence comes from Diarsia dahlii, assembly GCA_949775195.1. NCBI lineage: Eukaryota > Metazoa > Arthropoda > Insecta > Lepidoptera > Noctuidae > Diarsia > Diarsia dahlii. Next base: position 11,562,971 of record OX459211.1, on the reverse strand, counting down.
GACGGCTCCAAGACCTCACATGGTCTTCTCGAATGATCTAAACATTTCAATATCAAATACCCTAGATAAATTAAACACAATCTTCCAATCCGAATGTATCGGTATCACCAGAGCGGCACAAGCAGTTGCAGCCAGAGACGTCAGTGATTTTAAAATAAAGATCATCTCAGACAGTGTATCGGTGCTTCAAGCCCTAAAAAACAACACAATTACCTCTGTCCTAATACTGGAATGCTACAATGCACTCCAATCCATTGCAACCACGAATAGTGTAACCCTGCAATGGACAAAAGGACACAGCAACTCGCTGGGTAACGACGCAGCAGATGAGCTGGCCAAGAGAGGCTCAAGTGATACAGTATTTGGACCGGAACCACTACTGCCCATACCTCAGGCCCAAATAAAAACATGGCTGCGCTCAAGAACCACAGGAAAACACCTCACCGAATGGAGAAACAGCGAAGGATGCAGGCAAACAAAAGATGCAGTTCCGGAGGCATCAATGAAGTTTACTCGCAATCTCATCAAACTTAAAAGAGACAAACTCCGTAAAATCATAGGAATTTTAACGGGTCACTGTTCCCTAAACAAACATCTACAGGTGTAACAGACAGCCCGCTGTGCAGAGGATGCATGAAGGCGAAAGAAACGCCAAGGCACGTACTCCTAGAGTGCAGGAGCGTGGCAGATCACCGGGCACAAACTCTACGATCCCCATTAACTCTCCCGGAAGCCTGCAGCAGTCTGGGCAGGCTGCTGCAATTCTGGGACGACCTATGTTGGTTGGAGTAGGTATTCATAAAACATCACGGACAATGGCCCAATCAAGAGGCTAAGTGCGGATAATAGCCCCGTTAAACTAAACTAAACCAAACTAGTCATTTAAACTGTCTAAAATAAATCCCAATTCTACTGTTATTTTATTATATGGGAATAGTTTAAATGTATGTATGTAAAAAGGACATCATTGAAAGTGTCCATTATAAGTGATGGCCTAAGTGATCATTAAAGCTCTCCGAGTGAGGCAGTTAAATGATATATGATCCGTTATATGTTCAAAAGAAATTCAAAGTGACAAATCCTATAAACAAACACAAAAGTTAAATCATATTTAACCGACCAACGAAAGAACGAACACAAAAGAACTTGACGATGGAACTTTGGTAGGCGATGTAGATACTGTTTTAGATGATCTAAATCTATATCTATAAAAGCGAAAGGTCACTCACTGATTCATCACGAAATCTCGAAAACCGCTGGACGTACAAAGATGATTTTTGGCAGGGAGGTAGTTTATGGTTAGTAGACGTCCGCTAAGAACGGATTTTGCGATAGGGCCGGATTAGGGTGGTCTAAGGGCCCTCGCAAGTTTGTATGAAACTCCTTCATTTTTTGTGCTACAATCTAGATTTTTGGCAGATACGTAGTTTATAGTCAGTGGGCGTCTGCTATGAATTAATTTTGCGACAGGGCTGGATTAGGGTGGTCTAAGGGCCCTCACAAGTTTGTATGAAAGTCCTTAATTTTTCGTGCTATAATCTTGATTTTTGGCAGAGACGTAGTTTATAGTCAGTAGGCATCCGCTATAAATTAGTTTTGCGACAGGGCCGGATTAGGGTGGTCTAAGGGCCCTCGCAAGTTTGTTTGAAAGTCCTTCATTTTTTGTGCTACAATCTTGATTTTTGGCAGAGACGTAGTTAATAGGCAGTAGACGTCTGCTTAGAACCGATTTTGTGACAGGGCCGGATTAGGGAGGTCTAAGGGCTCTCGCCAGTTTGTATGAAAGTCTTTCATTTTTTGTGCCACAATCTTCATTTTTGGCAGGGACGTAGTTTAAAGTTAGTAGACGTCTGCTTAGAACAGATTTTGAGACAGGGCTGGATTAGGGAGGTCTAAGGGCTCTCGCCAGTTTGTATGAAAGTTCTTCATTTTTTGAGCTACAAAGTTGATTTTTGAGACGCACGTAGTTTATAGTTAGTAGACGTCTGGTAAGAACAGATTTTGTGACAGGGCCGGATTAGGGAGGTCTAAGGGTTCTTGCAAGTTCGTAAGAAAATCCTTAATTTTTTGTGCTACAAACTTGATTTTGGCAGGCACGTAGTTTATAGTTAGAAGAACTCTGCTAAGTACAGGTTTTGTGGCAGGGCCGGATTAGAGAGGTTTAAGGGCGCTCGCAAGTTTGTTTAAAAGTCCATCATTTTGTGTGCTACTAACTTGAATTTTGGCAGGGACGTAGTAGGTGAGTAGAAGTTTGCTAAGAACCGATTTTGCGACAGGGCCGGACTAGGGAGGTCTAAGGGCTCACGCGAGTTTGTATGACAGTCCTTCCTTTTTTGTGCTACAATTTTGGCAGGAAGGTACTTTATAGTTAGTAGACGTTGACTAAGAACGGATTTAGCGAGTTTAGCAACATGGCCAGAATAAAGAGGTCTGAGGGCTTTCACATGTTTGTAAAAATGTACTGTTTTTTTTTTTGTACTAACAACCTGAAATTTAACAAGTCTAGAGTTTAGGAGTAGGAGATCTAAGCTAAGTTTGTAAGGAAGACCTGGACTAAGGGCTCCCGTAAGTCCATAATGAAATCCTTGGCTTTTTGTACCTGAAAATTGGCAGAGATAGAATATAGTTAAGACATTTCAGGTAGGAATAGATTTTACGACAGGGCTGGTTTAAGGGAATATAATCGCTTCGATTGGCATTTGGCATTCGATTTGACATAGTACCATCCACAGGCAGTCCAGACAAGAGAGTCAAAATTTATACGCGAACGAAGTCGCGGGCAACTGCTAGTTTCGTATAAAATGAACTTCATTCCATTGGCCTAGAATTAAATCTTTCGAAATGTGAACTATATGTAGCTGACGGTAGCGACAGACAACTGACTCTTTCAAAATTTAACACAATAGCTCCAGACATCAAAATTATTAAAAAAAAATCTTCGTCTCCTTGGAACTCCTATCCATGAAAATTCTTTTTCCGATTTTATCGAGGAGAAAATTCAAAATTTTAATGATGTTTCGGAAAGATTGCTCCAAATTAACATGCATTCGGCCATCACCATTATTCGATACTGCTGTTTCGGCCCTAAATTAACATATTTCCTTCGTGCTTCCCCTTTATGGAAGCACACACATCTTATATACAAAATGAACCAAATCATCAGACATACTTTGTCATCCATTTTAAATGTGGCTTTGGACGACTCTTTTTTATTTATCCATTATTCGTATGGGAGGACTCGGCGTCCGCAAAGTTTCTAGTATTAGTTTACCGGCATTTATATCCTCGGTTCACGGCACGGAGAAATTAATCAGGAATATCCTGGCTTCCACACTGGTTGGTTTTGATGTGCCGCGTTTCTCCGAGGCTATAGTCGCTTGGAAAATCGCTTGCCCGAATAAAGAAGAACCCGACCATCCATTTTCCCAGAGACGGTGGGACGAGTCGCTCTGCAGGGTAGTTCAGAATAATCTACTGAATACGTCTGCTACTACTGCTGAGCGTGCGCGCCTCCTAGCTGTGGGTGAGTGGGAGTCAGGTCTTTGGCTTCACGCACTGCCGTCGTCAAGCATTGGCACTTTATTTGACGACACAACTTTTCGTCTCGCTGCTGCTTTACGTCTTGGTGCCGTATGCTTCTCTCCTCATCGCTGTCAATGTGGTGAAGCTGTCAACAGCCTCGGACACCATGACCTGTCCTGCAGTCGAAGTGCGGGCCGTTTTGCGCGACACGCGAACATAAACGACATCATCCGACGAGCTCTTGTTACCGTTGCAAATGGCTTGGCACGCGACGATGGCAAAAGACCGGACGGCATGTCCTTGTTTCCTTGGAAGATGGGTAGGCCTTTAGTGTGGGACGCAACTTTCGTCGATACTCTTGCGCCATCGCATCTTCGGATCTTCCAAGCTCTTCGTGTTGTGCTGGCGCTGCCGCTGCGGCTGCGGAGAACCTCAAGCGGCGTAAATATAGTACCTTTGGAGAAACTATATTTTCGAGCCGTTTGGGTTTGAAACTTTAGGGCCGTGGGGTCCTAGCGTCCACAGCCTTTTTAAGGATATTTCCAAACGCCTTGTTGACGCTTCCTCCGACCCAAGGGCTGGCTTTTTCTTTGGCCAGAGGCAATTAAGTGTTGCCATACAACGCGGCAACGCTGCGAGTCTCTTGGGTACTTTACCTGCTGACAGCGTTGAGGAGGAATTTTGCGATGCCCTTTTATAGTTAGTTTGTTTTTAGTTTAGTTTATAGATTTAGTATAGTCTTACTTTAATGTTTAGAAAATAAATATTATTATTTAAAGAACTAAAAAGTTGGAAATAAATTGGAATATTAAATTATAGTATGAAATGGAATGGACCTCGACAAGCTCCCAAGTTTTGTTTAATTTTAAATGTGGTTGTTTTTTGCTTTTCAGTTTTTTCAGTCGTTTTGTAGTTTCAGACACAGGGGTCCCCCTTGTCTTCGAAACTACTGACCCGGTTGTATGGTCAGACTGACAGACAGACACACACACGAGTGATCCTATAAGGGTTCCTTGAGGTACGGAACCCTAAAAAAAACACCACCAACAAAGAGTAGGTGGTGTTTTTACCCAACTACGGCGAAGCCCAAAAGGAGGGTTATTTATTAATCTCGTCATAGTGATTTGCGTCTTCACAGCGTAAATATTTTTTTTAATACTTATATCATGTGTAAATTTATAAAAGAATAATATAAATAAACATCATTATATATCGTTTTATTATTTTAATTCTTCGAAAGTGTTTTGAAGAACGTCGTTTGATACACGCGGGAATTTGTTATTGCACTTCCCGGCCCCATAACAGCCTCGCCACACCATAGTATAAAATTTTATACTATGGCCACACGGCTCGGTCGTTCATTCCGCCTCAAATGCAATAACAAACTTTTCACACTTATATCAAAATGTACTATTTTGGTCATTAGGAAAAAATCCATCACTTTAGCAATAATATATAGAATCAAATTGATATGTTATTGTTGTATATTGATTATGTATATATACAATGAACCACATATAAATACAATTAAAGAATCAATAAATACGTTACCTAGAACAGGTATAATATTTAGTATATAATCGCATTTGTTTGCATGCCATAAGTCCAAGGCTTATTTTCCCCCTAAAGGGCCTATAATAACCGGTTAGGGATACATCCAAACCTGATTATATATATTATACTATTGCCTAATACTTGTCTGTTTACCTGAATAAATAATAATGTCCCCGATTGGCGGGTTTGGTGCGGATGATACCATAAGTTGAATAATCGTGAGAGACGATACTCGCCGGCGATCGAGATCTGATGGACGGATAATCTACATCGTGCCGACGACGGAACAACAAACATTTTTTGTTACTTATCGAGAAGTAAGTACTTAATCCTATCAGTGCTTTTCATGAATTGTATCGTTGTTTAGATGGTAAATGTGTGTAGTATCAAAAAAATTTTGGGTAAAAGTAGCATAATATTATAAATACATTGTGGTGATTGTGATGAATTATAATAGTCTTACGAAGAATAGGTACTGAGGTAGCGTAACGGCGTAACTGACGAGTTTTATTGACAAGTTAGTGTTCGCAAATAGTTAAACGGTTCTCTAAAGTAACATTGTAAAGCACTTCAGTTAAATTGTGCTCAACGAGTTCTTAGTTAATAGTTTTTTTAAAATCGAATTCTGCAAAAAAAAAACGGACATTTCGAATTTTTGATTTAGTATAAATTATTCAACATTTAGATTTATAAATGATATCCTATATTATTAAATCTATATAAATAAAAAGAGAAGTCCTGACTGACTGACTGACTGACTGACTCATCAACGCCCAGCCCAAACCCTTGGACCTAGAAAGCTGAAATTTTGCACAGAGGTTCCCTTTATAATGTAGACAAGGAATAAGGAAGGATTTTTCGAAATTCAACCCCTAAGGGATTTAAATAGGGGATGAAAGTTTGTATGGAAAATCAGCATTTTCACGCGGGCGAAGCCGCTGGCAAAAGCTAGTAAGCAATATTTGCGATAAAGTTCTTGAAAACACCAATTACACCACTCTGCCCACCGCAGAGCAGAACGGTTCTAGGCGCCAATTCCCCATATGCAAGGCTATGCAAGGTTGTAAATAGCTGCAGTGATCAAATAGATTTGCACTTTGAAAGTTTGGGTAAATTAAAAGCCAATATTTTTAAGATTCTTGCAAAATAGATAACTTTTCACTATGCTTTACACTTTCACTTTCATCATCACGCTTGAGAGGAAATGTGTTTTACACATTATAATAAGTACCATAAGTTGTTATATAAATTATTTAGATATTTTAAATTATTTAGAACTTAAGAATTTTGTTAAACTACTATTTAAAACTAGAGCATTAGATTAATATTATAAATTGTACAACTTCTATAAGCATGCGGAGTTTACCTTTAAGTGATTATTGCACTGTTGCATTTAAATTTTTGCATGTTACATTTACCATAAAACCTGTGTAAATAATCGTTGGTGAACCAATAAAAATAAATAAATAAATAAATAAATAAATAAAACGGGTGTTACGGGGACTAAAAATCGATCTAGCTACGCTAACTAGGTCTCGGGAAAATTCATTTTCTCTATTTTCACCCCAGCAAAGCTCAGTCGCCCAGGTAGGTACTAACTAATTATATGCGTAGTTACTGGAACTTGACCTCTATTACAGACTGTACGTGTTGCTTCAGTAGCACGGTCAGTCTGAGGGTGCTAAACTAGTCGCCAGATTCTATTTTAGAACAAATCAAGAGTGGCGTCTTCCAAATTATTTTTTTTAATTTGAAATGTACATCGTTATTCCGTGATAACTAGGCTGATTTACAGTACCTGATTTGTTTTCACTTGGTAGAAGTGGTTTTTTTTTATATTATACATTTTATTAACTTTGCTTGAGTAGTTTTAAGTTTCGATTTGTTTCTTCTTAGTCTATGTTGATGCCACGGTTTTCCTAATAACTGCTATTTACAATGATAATTCAGTAGAATCTATAAAAAAAATATGTAGGTACACGTATGTAGATGTATCAAATGCATCATTGCTCTGCCGGTTGGCAAAGCAGAACCAAAAAACAAAAAAAGGTCACTAATAGCGACATTTCCAATAGAAGTTTTAGTGAAAAACGAACTCTATTTGTCATATTATTAAAAGCTCTAGTAGAACAAACTGATAGCAACTGTTTAAATTGATAGAATATCCTTGTCCTTGATCTTGAATCACGTGTACGCCTGTACGGGTCTTCGTATATTCAATGTTGCGAAATGTGCGAAAAATGGTGTTCCACAATAACTCGTAAAACTTGTAGAGAATTTTGTACTCAACGAGTTTTATTAATGGCTTAGGTTGAATGTTTTTTTTTTTTTTTTTTTTTTTTTATTTATTAAGGGATAACAAACAACTACAACATTATATAAAGCACAAGGTTTACACATTTTTGAGTAATAATGTTGCAGTCAACTGCATTATCCGCAGATATACAAATGTTTAAAGATCAGTGGTAGCCACTAGACGACATTACCACAATTAAAATTAGACAAAAAAATAATAAATGACAATGTTGACATTGTTGACGTTGGAAACGAGTTTTTCGTTACTTCATCATCTGGCTAGCCTTTTCCCAACTGTTCTATGTTGGGGTCGGCTTCCAGTCTAACCGGATGCAGCTGAATACCAATATCTTACATGTAGCAACTGCCTATCTATCTTCCACAACCCAGCTAGTACTGGGTACCCTTTGGTAAGACTGGTTGTCAAACTTCCAGGCCCCTGACTACCCGTAAAGACTGCCAAATGGCAGCCGGGACCAACGGCTTAACGTGCTTTCCGAGGCACGGAGGAAACTCGGTATGTAATGGGTGGTCACCCATCCACAGATCAACCTAAGCAAGCACAGCTTAACCTAAACTCGACCCGAGTGGCAGTTATTATTTAGCCACGTCGTTACTTAGTGTTTATAATTAATGCACACGTTTTGGTAAGAGCAGCCGACAATTATTATATATTCGCTATTCGCCCTATTCGCTTTATTTTGACGATGTTTGTTGCAAGATGAAAAGTCATTCAAAGGCAATAGCTCTATTTAAAAGTCTGGTATTCAGCTGCTGTATCCGGTTATATTATTGGAAACCGATCCCAATATAGTTGAGAAACGACTAGTTAAGTAGATTATGATGATAATAGCCCGTGACATACGTTTCGAATGACGTCACTTTGCAACACTTTGGTACTTTTTGTTTTAACACCAATTAAATTTTGATGATAATTTATTTAATAACTTCAATTATAGAATTAATTGTTCTGCGATAAATGTTACTTACAAATCAAGTTTTTAATATAAATTCAAATTTTATTATGCGGCTTGAAACTGCGTATGTTCATTTGTATCTTTTGCATCTACATGCTTAAAAATATTTTGTATCACAAATAGGTAGTGATGAGCCGTTACCAGTAATTTAGTCCAGTCGAGTATTTTTCCTGTAACGCTATCAGTAACATTCTAAAAAAAATGTAATTTAGGGTAACAGGGTAAAAATTTCTACCACTCTACCATCTTACATTTCATTTGTTATTATGAGTGTTCTGATGAAATTTCTACCACTTGTACTTGTAGTTTAAATGCAACCAAATGCAATTAATTATTATTATAATTTTCGTAATATTCCTAGTAACTTACAGAATTCGAGACACTTACCAACTTCGCATACAGTAGCTTTTTGGGTATTTTTAATTTATTTTGTTGTTCAATCAATGAAATTATGAAGAACTAACCTCTTACTTATATTTAAGAGCGTCCCACGGCTATGCCACATGAAGGGAAAGTACCTTAAATATGTAGCAGCACAAGGGAGTATCTCAATGAAAGTATTCATTGAGATACTAACAGTCACAGCACAAGGTGCTGTGACTGTTATGAGTCGGAGTTCCATCTTGCTAAAAAGTAAGGTTTTGTCGTTCTGCAACCGGAAGATTATTTATCTCATTTCTTAAAATCTCAAGAAGGCCATCTTATGTCCACGGCTATGTCAGCTTTTCATTTTTCTGAACAAAATTTCACATCAAATGTTAAAATTCATGGTCTCCCTTTTATTTCTGACACTATATATGTTATTTAGCAAAAAGTAATCCATAAGATGAAGCCTTTCGATCGGTATGATAAAGCTACGGGGTAATTTTTTTTCTTATAAGCGAGTTCGATTCCCGGTTCAACCACGTCATTATTGAAAAATCTATGAATGCAGTTTAAATTGTTTTTAAAATTAAAATAATGTCTTCTTTCAGTAAAATGTTCCATCTACAATATTAAAGGTACTTTCCCTCCATGTGGCATAGCCGTGGGACACCCTGTACATCAGACTGGTACGCGGTAAACAACGCAATTATCTATACTAATATTATAAAGCTGAAGAGTTTGTTTGTTTGTTTGTTTGTTTGTTTGTTTGTTTGTTTGAACGCGGTAAACTCAGGAACTGCTGGTTGGAATTTTAAAATTCTTTTTGTGTTGAATAGTCCATTTATCGAGGAAGGCTATAGGCTATATAACATCACGCTACGGCTAAAAGGAGCTGAGCATAAATGAAAAATGTTACAAAAACGGGAAAAGGTATTTCCTTTTTGAGAGCTTCCGCTGCGTGCGCTGCGAAAACGGTTTAAGTTACGCAAATATCATGTATGAAGGAATTGTTCCTCTTTAAAAGTTCTAAAAAAAAGTCCGCGACAGCATATATCTATCTTTTAAGATTGACTCACTGTAACCTTTTTTTACTATGAAACTGTTAGGTTAAAAATAATTATTTTTTGCGAAGCTTATTTAACCCATATGGTATTAATCTATATCTAAATAAATGTGTTTGTTAGAAGGAAAATTTAATGTAGAATATTTGTGCCCTTTACTCTATACAATTTAAACAAATATCTTAGAAGATATCGCAATGTAAAAATATCCGCGCGGCAAAATAATTCGCGCGTCGCAATGTAGGTACGGGGGATTGTGGCTGGCCTCCGGGAAATTCAAATTCAAAATATTTACTGCATCATAATGTTTACAAGTACAGGGTGTTATTGTATATTTAACAGTAAGAGATATATAGTAATTCTGACTTTAAGATAATCTAAGCTAATCTAAACCATCTAAACTAATATTATAAAGAGGAAAGATAAGATTTTTTGTTAGTTACGATTTAGCTTAATTTATGTTGGATAGTTGATTTATCGAGAAAGGATATAATTATAAGCTATTTTTATTTGACGCAGACGAAGTTGCGTGGGTCAGCTAGTTCTTGATATAAATGAAAGGATTTGCTTTTTTTTAACTTTAACTAATTAACAAAACACGAAGTACCATATTTTACCACATTAGTTTATTTTTATACTAGCTGAACCCGCGCATGCGTTTCATCCTACTACCCTACCTACTACCCTACCTACTACCCTACCTACTACCCTACCTACTACCCTACCTACTACCCTACCTACTACCCTACCTACTACCCTACCTACTACCCTACCTACTACCCTACCAATTTTCAGCTAAATCTGTCCAGCCGTTCTTGAGTTATAAATAGTGTAACTAAAACGACTTTTTTTTCTTCTTTTCATTGTTTTTAAGATGTATTTTGCTATTCGGGGTGGAGACAAATCCAACAAATCAAAAACCATGAAATTGGTCCAGCAGATCTCGAGTTATAAGTGTTGTAACAGACACGATCTTGTTTTATATATATAGATACCTATGTCTAGATTTAGATAACATATAAGCTATTCTGCGTAGGAAATAACCTTTAAAAATGTCAAGTATTGGATTTAGAAAGACCAGTTTTACGGCTCGGTTATTTTGATATTTATTTAGGGTTCAAATCGAATAGAACAATTTATTCGCGTAATATGTGTAGATAGATAAATGGTACACGTACATTACATATTATAACAATTAGGATTGTCATATTAATCATTTCTGGTAAACGGAACTTAAAATAAAATGAAACGTACATATCATATTTTCATATTCTAGCTATTATTGCACTTCTAGGAACATATTGTGTAGCCAAATGGCTAAAACGGAACCCAAATATATTCACCATAGCTGTCTGTCTGTCCGTCTGTACGTCACAGCCATCTTCTTTATATATATAAATCTACTGTGCGTGCGTGTGTATTTGTCAAAGAACTCCTCCTAAACGGCTCGCCCGATTTGGATGAAACTGGGAATATTTCAATGGGTTCTTGGATGGTTCGAAAAACATTAGGGGATCGGACAAAAAAAAACTAATTAGTCCGTCAGATATATTTCCAAAAATTATTGGACACGTATTTTTTCTTTTTTCACATAAACTTAAAATGAAGACGATACAGTGCTTCGAAAACTCGTGTGACATGTGTAACAAGTGACGTTTCAAGCCCCACTCCAAGATCTTTGACACGTTTTATCTTCGTCATTTTTTATTGATTTGATAAAACAAAAAACACGTATTCAATATTTTTCGATAATCTAACTTTCGGACTAAACAGAATCATATTATTTTGACCCTGTCCGATCCCCTATTGGGCCCGGTAGGTGGCACTGCTGTCCGGGCAGGACGACGCGCTACTTCTGCCAGGTCCGCTGGTAGAAATATAAAATTATATCTATCACAGTCATTTGATGTTTATTACGTCATAACTCCGTTATTTATGAACCAATTTTAATTTTATATGTAAGGGTATACTTTTCGATTGGTCCTAAAAAAAAATCATCAAAATCAGTCCAGTAGTTTGGTTTCTAACATGTTCATTTCCACATCAGTCAGCCCAGAAAGAGGTGGAGTAAAATTGATTCATAACACGAAAAAGGGTAAATAATTCGCTACATATTTTAAATGTGTAGGGTTTCAAAAGCCGACAGTTCTTAAATGATACCCTACTCGATTGTATTAAAAAAAATGTTTTTTTGAACTCCGCGATTAGGCCCCCAAAATCCGCAATTATTCTTTGTTTTTTTTTTAATTTTAATGTAGCTTATAACACTCGCGCCATCAAGACGAATCTAACGACGTATATTTCATTTAAATCCCTTCATCCGTTTAGGAGTTATGAGGGAACAAAGAAACGGACATACATACATACATACACGTCAAACACATAACCCTACTTTTGGGCTTCGCCGCAGTCGGGTAAAAATGATATCCGTGTGTGTGGTTACCAAAACACTTTTTTTTAAATTCTATTGTTAATTATATGTTTAACTTTGGAAGCTGTAAAAATTCTGAAAGAATCTGAAGGGACAATTTTTTCAGAATTTTATCAAACATAAAAAATAATGTAGTAACAAAGTTGATGACATACTTTGTAAAGCTAATTCAGTTTTGCTGTTCAGTCTTAAATCTGAATGCGCGTTAAAAATATTTTTATTATATTGTTTTGTTCCGTCTCTGACTCCGACACACACCTGGCTGGTTTTTAATGACCAATTAAATAACTTTTAAATTAATATAAGACATAGTTCTTAAACGCATTGCGCGAAATACTAGTTTTTAGCGTGCCCCGAGTGTTTGCGGTAGCAGATTTTGATAGTTTCATTAAATTTTTTTAAAGTATTTTATTTTTGTAATTAAACGTAGTGTAAGAGACATCAACGCGCAAACTTTTACCATTTGAATTCAGAACTATACTCTAACCGCCTTATCAATAAAAATAGTTAAACCTGGTTTTAACTAACGCTTGGTTTATTATTATATTTCTTTTGAATATTTTTGAAGTGAGACGGCATGCGAGATAAACCAAGCGTAAGTTAAACTATTTTTATTAATAAGGCGGTAAAACTCTAGAATCCCAATTTTTCGATGTGAAAAAAATCGACAAAAATTCTTCATTGGTCTCGTGGTCGTGGTCCAACGACGACCACGAGACCACGAGAATGGTCTTGATTCCCATTCCCGGGTCGGGTAAAACGTTATTTGGTTTTTCCATCAGAAATTTCTCAGTATATAGTTAGTCACAGAGTATGGATTTGTGTACGGTTTCGGGCAATAAATAAACTCGCCCATATTACATGGGACCTAAACTTAATTGGTGAAGTGAATGTGTACTATTAGGCACACCTCTGCCTGTAAAACTGTTTAATGTTTTACAGGCAGAGGTGTGCCTAATAGAACACAAAAATGTATGGCCCAAAATGTATGGGGCCAAATAAGAGTTGAAATAACCAACACATACTGTAGATGGTTTTAGAATCATGTACTGAAATGATGTATTCAAACTCAAACTCAAAGCATTTATTTCAATTAAGCCATTACAGGCACTTTTGAATGTCAGAAGAACAATTCACAAAACAAAACGAAACTACGAGTGCAATACGTCATGTGCGTAGTGGAACCTGTACAGCAAATACTTTTAGTTCCAGGTCTTCACGATGATTATCTTGGTGCCAGTATTCCTAGTTTTATTTATCTCGTGGATATATTGGATCACTAATGCTACTCGCATGGACCGCATGACGAAGTCTCTGCCGATGTTGCCAACTTTACCGATCATTGGAAATGGATCACTTTTCTTGGGAGATACCGAACGTGAGTACTGATTGTTTTCTTTTACCTGGATTTTAGAATTCGTCATTTGTGAAGTGCGGAGGTATTTGACCTGTAGTACGTTAGTAGAAACGATGGAACGAGTGCCAATGAAAACCTTGATCCATTGTCGCAATTGTTGAAATTAAAAAAACAGGGTACTCTGCCCTATAGCACAGAAGCTAGGGAGGTGGTTTTTACTATACCAACAAACAGGCCACGATATTAATTACGCGGCTAAAACTAATGGTCAAGGTAATTCCACCATATTGCTGGTCATTGGTCATTAATTCTGCATCCTTGTGGAACCAACACTTAGAAGGTACATCAACTGTACAAACTTTAAAATGTGAAACTTGAACTATTTGCACCGCCACTGCATCTATTGACGAAGGTACTTACTTACCAGGGCAAGTACATATTACCATCGTAGATGCGCCTTCAAGTTATTTACCCAAGTGTCATACAAAACAGTTGACAAACTTGAGTAAACAGATCAGTTCAAATTAACCTTTGTTACAGAAATATTAAAGAACCTTTGGACTTTAGCGGAGCTAGCGTTTAAGCATAAGCAGTCAGCGAAGATCTGGCTTGGCCCGAAATTATACGTGGGTAAGTTATCAAGTCACGTCCTTTTTTGTGGATAGGTAATCATCAAATGACTCCTCCCACTCTGGGCGAAGCGGAAGGGAGTGTCAGACTTCTACTAACTAAAATCCACCGATGTTCCTTCTTAGCCCTTTGTGTTCCGGGGCCACGGTATCTCTTTCGTACAGTCCCGCAGCCCAGGTGTGTCGGCCCTTGCCAATGTACATACATACACTGTTCTCACTCAAGCGTCTCGTGTTTGCGTCACAAACAAATAAGTAAGGTTTGCTCAGCAAATATTGTAGGACTGGGATGTCAAACATGGTCTGAAATTTAATGTGTTAATTGTGTTATTAACCTTCCACGGATGTGAGAATATTGTGTTTATTTCGTGATTAAACAAAAGGCCCTATTTTAAGGTTACTGTACTGTGTTACACGTGTACCTATTCAAGGACAAAATATACCTATTTAGATACACAAAATAAAAATTAACTGACTGCCTCGGTGGTCTAGTGGTCGCAAGCGCTACGCTACTGCTGAGTAAGAGGTTGGACTCCCAGGTCGGGCAAAGTGTTATTGGGGTTTTCCATAGATTTATGCCCGGTTGATGTTCATATTCTATCGTTTCTTTGCGTATAAAATAAAATAAATATAGAAAAAAAGGTGTAAGTACTTTTCATATTAAATTATTCTTACTAATTACCTACTACGCTAGTTCCGTTTATTTATCTAATGTGTTAAATACCAAATTTTAATTATTACAGCAATCGGTGATCCAGAAGACGCCCAAATAGTGTTAGACAATTGTCTAGACAAGGATGTAGTGTATCGTTTCCTGCGGCCTTGGCTGGGCCATGGGCTATTTGTGGCCCCAGGTAAATACGAACGTGTTTCATTCTAAATTCAAAAATGAAGTACCTAAGCGCGAAGTCCGAAGTTTGAATGTTTAATCTGTAACTTTACAAATATTGTCTCTGATACAATATTCCTTTTGATATTGCGTCTTTACTTTGTTTGTATTTAGAACTATTTTTAAACTTTTGGGTTTGATCTAGAAGTTTCGAATAAGGGATCGGACAAAAAAAAACTAATTAGTCCGTCAGATAGTAAAAGAACATTATCTTTCCATTTCGTCATAGTTGCATAACTATTTATTATTAGTTATTTTATTGTATTTATAGTATTGTTATATGTTTTGTCTTATTATTTAGAAGTACGTTAGTTTATTCTTATATGGTATATTATTTTTAATTAGTTCTGATGTTTTACGTATTCCATTTTCTCTTCTTCTTCTATACACTATGTCTACATCTCTTTTTAGGGTTCCGTAGTCAACTAGGAACCCTTATAGTTTCGCCATGTCTGTCTGTCCGTCCGTCCGTCCTCGCTTAATCTCTGTGACCGTTAGCACTAGAAAGCTGAAATTTGGTACCAATATGTGTATCAATCACGCCGACAAAGTGGTAAAATAAAAATTGGAAAAAAATGTTTTATTAGGGTAGCCCCCCTATATGTAAAGTGGGAAGTGATTTTTTTTTATTTCAACCCAAACGTGTGATATATTGTTGGAAAGGTATTTAAAAATGAATAGGGGTTTACTAAAATCATTTTTTGATAATGTCAATAATTTCGGAAATAATCGCTCCAAAAGTAAAAAACAATGCGTCCCCCCCCCCCCTCTAACTTTTGAACCATAAGTTTAGAAAATATGAAAAAAATCTGAAAAGTAGAACTTTATAAGGACTTTCTAGGAAAATTATTTTGAACTTGGATGGAAACAACAGATGGAAACAGCAGTTAACCAATATAATTTGGTCCCTGAATCGTATGAGCGCATATACAATCCAGAGGTCAAGTTTCATTGGTCCTTTGAAGAAATTGTATAAATTATAGCATACCGTTTTGGTACGGAACCCTTCATGTGCGAGTCCGACTTGCACTTGGCCAGTTTTTTAGATTCTCCTTTCGCAGGTATGCTGGAAGAGATTTCTTTAGAAATAAGCATTACCTTTGTACTATTTTCTGTTCCTTTCTTCTTTTCTGTATTTAGTGTGTACATAAATTGTTAAATAAATAAAATAGATTTCCAAAAAATATTGGACACGTTTTTTTTCTTTTTTCACGTAAACTTAAAATGAAGACCATACAGTACTTCGAAAACTCGTGTGACGTCATATGATAGTACATTTTGACGACACAAGTGACGTTTCAAGCCCCACTCCAAGATCTTTGACGCGTTTTATCTTCGTCATTTTTTATTGATTTGATAAAACAAAAAACACGTATTCAATATTTTTCGATAATCTAACTTACGGACTAAACAGAATCTTAATATTTTGACCCAGTCCGATCCCCTATTGTGTTCACTTTTAAAAGACTGGAATGTTTTACCAAAGACAAACACATGGGTACATAATATTGTGTGCACACGTGTTATGTATGTAAAGAAAATAGTACTTATTCAAAGAGCGCTTTATGAATAACTTGAGAGGTCGACTACACACACATACGACCTGAAACCACACATTATATCAAACATAATTATGTTTACAATAGAGAGTCTAGTTACTCACTTACTCAACTCAATTTACTTTTATATTTCAGTGAATCTATGGAAAGCACATAGAAAAGTGTTGCTTCCAGTTTTCCACAACAAAATAGTGGAGGAATACGTAGGCGTCATTGCTCAGCAAGCTGATGTGCTCGTCGAAAGATTAGAAGAACAGTCAGATGAGAAGAAGTTCGATGTTCTCAAATACGTCACTGCTTGCACCTTGGACATTGTTTTTGGTAAGTTGGACTTTTGTGATAGTTAGGACATTTTGAACTGATTTTTTTATAGATCTCTTAGATCTTAATCTAGTGGAGTCAATATGAAATAGGTACTGAGCGGAGATTGTACCCAATATAATAATATACCTAATAATAAGTATGTAGCGACTAGCGATGCTTATCATTTTCGACTTCGTGCTTCTTTAAGGTTTGGTCAAGCTGTTACGGTGAAATTAGGGTTGCGGCTTTGAAACTATAATATTATATCTCCATACAAATAATTACGGAAATATCATTAGTGTCCAGTGCCGCCGCACGTCCATAGTTTGTCCCAACATTTTTAACTGCAAAACTTTCGTAGTTTTGATGCACCAAACACACAGCTGAAATAGCCTTCACAAATGCACATCTCACACCTACAGAGACAGCTATGGGCGAACGTATGGACGTCCAACACTCCCCGGACACGCCGTACCTGCGCGCGCGCCACATCGTCATGGAGATCCTGAACAAGCGCCTGTTCAAGGTCTGGCTGCAACCCGACTGCCTCTTCAACCTCACCCGCTATGCCAAGCTGCAGAAGGACAACATTGATCTCACGCACAAGTTTACTGATGAGGTGGGTCGAAGCTAAAGTAATCTCATTTTTTTTTACACAGCGTTGGTCTAATTGTCGAGTAGATGGACTTTTAAAACAAATGAAGCAAAGATATTGATTGTTGCCTCACCTTTTTGTCAATGTTCTACATCTGACTGCGAATTTGAACAATCTGCCCATCACATTTTATGGGAGCGTAGTCTTTGGCAGAATGATTGGTATTTTTGACATACATAATATTGGAATCAAATATAACAGCTCACAACTTAGGACCCAGTAATGTTAATGACAATAATATCCGTGGTGCTAGGCAACTGGGCTTATCCCAGTTGTATACGTCCCTGTGTGTCTATTGGCCTTGTTCTGTTCTGTCTCCTGCTGATATGGAGGGAAGTGGAAATTATGTTTTTTCCTACTCCTCCGCTATCCTTTTCTGATTAATTTCGTTGCGAGATCCAAGACAGTTAAATCATTTCTCTGGGACTTCGTCGAGCTTCATTGTCTCGGCGCTTTTCTTGTAGTCGCCACTGTTCATTATGGCTAACAGGAGTTACAGTGGTTTGGGAATAGTGTGGCGGGCTTGTCCCAAGTTTTTTTTTTTATATTGATTGTTGTATTGACAGAATGAATAAAAAATAATTAATAAAAGTATTGGAAAACACTCGTTTAGCATAATCATCTTCTTTGTTATAGATCTATGCACTTATCATTTACTTAACTACAACACTTCATTCATGTATCAAAGAGTACATATACTAACACATTGCAATTGTTATTAGTATTTATATTTAGGTTAAGGTATTTGTCTATCAGACCATTGTTACCTGAAAATAAATGTATTCTATTCTATTCTATGATGTGTGTGGTAAATAAAAACTTTTTTACAAAAAATAAAACCGACTTCGACAAAAAAACACTCAAAAGTGAAAAATAAACTTGAGAAGAAAAATCAGTTTCTGAAGTCGGTGACTTTTGTTTCTTTGATTTCATTTTTTTGTCACCGACTTCAGAAACTGATTTTTCTTCTCAAGTTTATTTTTCACTTTTGAGTGTTTTTTTGTCGAAGTCGGTTTTATTTTTTGTAAAAAAGTTTTTATTTTTCACTTTTTAGTGGTTCACATGTGCTTACCCCTTCACAACGTACCGGCGTGATGTTATGTTATGAACTGGTGTAAACAATAGACAGTCATGAGATTTCAGCAATCCCAGTCCATTTGCTATCATTAATTGAGGAGTTCCGTTGCCTATCTCCGAAGTTCTTCATCTCAGTGAGTACAGGCGTGATATTATGTTGTGTGATGGCGTAAACAATGCTTAGATATGCTATAGCAACAATCGCGGTTAATCTGCTGTTATATATTGAAGAGTTCCCCCGATTTCTACAAGATCCCATCATCAGATATTGAAATGGTGACAATGGGACCACACGGGAAGCACCAGCTTTCAAATGAAAAAAGAATCAAGAAAATCAGTTCACCCAGTCGCAAGTTATGAGCGAACAAACATAAAAAAAAAAAAAAAAAAAAAAAAAAAAAAAATACAGTCGAATTGATAACCTCCTCCTTTTTTTGAAGTCGGTTAAAAAATAACAAATTGCTGTAGGACAGCAATGCAGCAAAGCTGTAGGGTGTGTTTGTGTATGTGAGTTTAAATATTTGTAAACGCACCCACTAAACAGGAGAAATTCCTAGGGCAACGTTTTTTTTTAAATAAAACAAACTAACAAAACAGTCCGCTAAAGATAATTTATCGTTCGTTATGCTTACGTCACGTACTCGTGCCAAGCCCTTAGTAGCCATTAGATGATTCACGATTAATCAAAGGTGCGGTCAATCCGGTATAGAATCATTGTGGACCAAACTACGGATACCGGGTTTTGAAGTATCTGTCATCATCATCCGCCTAGCTTTTCCCCAACTTTGTTGGGATCGGTTTCCAGTCTAACCGGATCTAGAATACCAGTATTAGTTTCATAGCTAACGGAGGCAGTTGTTACAATTTTTAACCACTTACTTTTTTGCAGGTAGTTCAAAAAAGGCGTGTAGATTATGAAAATAAGAAAAGAAAGAGTGAAATCAAAGAAGAACCGGGTAAGATTATCATTTTTCACCACATAAAAATGTTAATGTAGATAAGTATGTTCAGTTTACATCGTTCAGTTACCTTTAATTCACTAGATTTCGAACTTAGTGCTAATAAACTGATCAAATACGACCAAAAAAATGTTTCTAGAAGCAATACAGGTTTATCTGCTGCTGCGTAAATACATAAATATTTGTACTGTAATATTTGATTTCTTCGTAAAAGGAAACAGTTGGAAAAGTCTCCATTACACGACTTTAAAAAGTCTCTTATTTACTTAGTTAGTTTATCAAATATTTGGTCCTGACTTTTTAATTAAACTTCTGGCAAGTTTTATTTACATATTTATGCGTAGAAGGAATGTCGAATGTAGAGAATTTTTTTTTAGTATGAAATTGGTATTTACGACGTCACGTCATTCATACATAATCTGTTGGTATTGGTTTATGCAAATTACTATGAGGTAACTACAATCAATTATTATTCACGTTTGTATATTGACTTTAAGTGTTGTTTAATAGGATATTTATAAAAAGTTTGTTAGTAGAATCAGTAAAGTAAACAAACTTAAGCCCGTATCAATATATCAAGCCCGTTCCATATATTTTCAAGGTAAAATCCGCGCTGTCCTGGACTTACTATTTGGCAGAGAAATAGAGTTCACGGACGTACAACTTCGGGAGCACATCGACTCCATCACGATCGCTGGCAACGACACCACGGCTCTGGTCATCGCGTACACCCTCGTCCTCCTTGGAATACATGGGGATGCTCAGGAGAAAGTACTGCTTGAGTAAGTCACTATATAGTTCAAATTTAATGGTGTGGTTCGAACCATCTGGCTGAATATCTTTGTCAATGAGACTTAGATCGTTATCTCAAAAAATAATCGGCTTCCCCATGTACAGGGTGGTGCCGACAATACGACAATAAATGAAACCACAGGTAGTTCATAAGAACATTTTTAAACAATCAAATAAATCCTAACACCGAAATAAAAAAATTTAATAAAAAACTAAATAGCATAAAACTGTAAACGAAATACAATGGAATTTACAAACAAATATTGGTTTACGAACCTTAGGAATAATTTGCACCGATTAACGTGTTGAAAAAAAAAGGAAATAAAGAATTTGGCAAAGACATCTAAGTCAGACATGTTCCTATATTATATGAACTAGAGCTACCAGTGGTTTCATTTATTGTCGTAATGTCGGCACCACCCTGTATTTCAGTTAAGGCGCAGATAAGACGGACACCGTAAAAGGGCATTTTCATAAAAACATGTACATCCCAATATTTTGGTTGTCCCACGATATTTTTTTTTTTACTGAAGCCTATGTGCCTGTAATAACTGCAACTTCTTGTTTATATTTTTTACGACCTAACGGACATTCGTTTAACATACATAAAATATAACATTTATTGATTAAAAGACATGAAAATTAATTTCAAAGTTTGACAATTATTCTGTACAGTACTGTCCCATTTCTACTAGACAACTTTTGAGCTGCCAATTTCGATGAATTTTTCTATAAATGTTTTATAATTTCTAACTTTTCTAAGGTAAAATCAATATCTATTTAATAAAAAACACATTTAAGCACCTTTATATTTTAATTATAATTTATTTTCTAATTTTAAACATTGTCCCATCGTTTTATT
Source organism: Diarsia dahlii (assembly GCA_949775195.1). Taxonomy (NCBI): domain Eukaryota; kingdom Metazoa; phylum Arthropoda; class Insecta; order Lepidoptera; family Noctuidae; genus Diarsia; species Diarsia dahlii. The sequence continues at coordinate 11,541,683 of OX459211.1, read as the reverse complement.
CATAACGGACATGTCCTGCATAGTTACCGAAGTTTAAGCAATTTACAAACATTTTCTACTAAATCACGTTATGTTTTATTAAAATGGTAATACTAAAATCGAAGCCGTCATTCGCTGACGGCCATTTGGGTGTCGTGTCAGCCGCTGTCAGGAACCGGTCGGAGCTTTACAGCAGGCGATCCCCCGTTTTCCTATCGATTGTCCGGTAAGTAATAACGATTTCACCAAATAATTACTATCACCCTCAGTGTCATATGTATTGTACCATACAGTTTAGTTAATTCTGCAGCAAGATACATTATTCATTTTATGAAAACAAAACAACATTTTTGTTTAATAAAAGAGTTTTGCTAAATATTGTATTTAAACGACCTGTTTTTCGTTGCAGAGTTAGCCGTATTGCTACTTATTACAATTCCAAAAAAAATACAGTGTATAGTCAAATGTATAGGTAAAAGACTTATGCAATAATATTTTCTAAAATTAATCAAGAACCTCGAAAAAAAAATCACAAAATCACAAAAAAATCACACGAAAAAACTTTTTCGTCTCGAAATGCTCAATATTTTGAGCGATAACTGTTATTTTTTTTACTATCAGAAAGGAAATTTAACCAACTAAAGACATGTAAAAATATTTTAACATTACATCGTATTTTTTAAATAAATTAAATCTGCGAACTATCGTTCATATTGGCAGTCACGAGAATCAAACGCATCCCCATTTTCAACCGTATTTGTTTAGGCGATGAGTTAAACGAGCGCTCAAGGGCGCGGGCAGTTAATGTCGCCTAAAGTAGTGTTGAAAAACATGACGGACATCCTTGAACTTATGACAACGCCATTCAGGAATTCGGGATATACAGTTGTATACTAACGACAGAGAAGTCTTCATTTCCTTAAAGGTGCAGACATTTCTACTTGGGACATTCCTACAAGTGCATCAACCTTGAACCCCAGAAGGTTCACATCTTCATCACACCTTGAATGTCGGTTGTTGTAGTTGTTTCGGGTCTGGGCGTGTTTGTGTATGTGAGTTTCAATGTTTGTAAACGCACCCACGATACAGGAGAAATTCCTAATGAGGGGCAACGTTTAAAAAAAAAAAATCTTCGGAAAGATATTAATGCCTTGTTTCGAAGAATAGTATTTGCAGTGGTCTACTTTGATGTACAACCAATGGCATAAATCTTACCTACTAACCTATTTTTTGTTATTGATGATCATTTCGTGTATGAAATTACCACCACTTTAGTTTATGTGTGGCTCTAAAATGACCACTTTAGCAGACCTGTGACCATTTTACAAATTTTAACGCAATCCGTATTATTTTCCTTTAATGGTCACAGACGCAGTTACTATTATGAAAGGTCCATTTTACGGTTTTTAACGAAATTCATATTATGATCTGCTAAAGAGCCATTTAAGAGAAATAAGTAAACAGGGGGTCTAAAACGGCCACTTTAGCAGATCATAATAGGAATTGCGTCAAAAAGCGTAAATGACCTTTCATAATAGTAACAGCGTCTGGGACCATTAAGGAAAATAGATCATAGGTAAGTAATAATAGGAAAACAATATGAATTGCGTTAAATTCGTAAAACGGTCACAGACGCAGTTACTATTTTGAAAGGTCAATTCATATTATGATCTGCTAAAGTGGCCATTTTAGACCCCCAGGAGTGTTTACTTATTTCTAACATTCCAGGCAACAATCAATCTTCGGCACGGAAAAGCGAGGAGCTACTAAAGAAGACTTACAGAAAATGCATTATTTGGAGCGAGTCATTAAAGAGAGCATGAGGCTCTACACCGTTGTTCCGATCATCGCGAGGAATATAGACAAAGATACTTATTTACGTAAGTTATTTTATTCACAATATAATAAAATCGTTGATTTACTGATATTCATACAATAATTCTGTTCAATTATCTTAAGTAGATATGCCTTTTTTTTTGGTGGGTGGAAAATCATCAAATAACACCCCCCCCCCCCCCACCTCTTGGGCAGAGCGGAAGGGAGTGTCAGACTGAAAACCAACCCATGTTCCTTCTTCGCCCTTGTGCCGAGGCCACGTTATCCCTTGTGCCGAGGCCGCGTTATCATGTAGATATGCCTAACGTTGTATAACCAGTATATAATGTCATTGCTGGGTCAAAAGCCTCCTGTCCGAGATCAAGCAAGACATACGGGCCGTACTACAACTCCAAAGATGAAACGTGCAGAGATGTGCAAAACAGAGAGGAAAGGAGATGTATAGAAGCTAGATTGTATCCAGCAAAGCTTTATAGATATGTGCAAAGCGCAGAGGAGAGATGTTCAGGACTTCAGGAGCTACAGTGCATCTCCTCGCCTCTCACGTTTATTCTCGCCACCGCAGTACTCTGCTGCCCGAGTGAATACTGGCCTAAAAAATATGGGACGTCTCTTCTCTCTGCTCAACCGTTTCCACTAAAGCTTAAAATCGGAGTAAGAAATTTAAATAAGGAATCTCTATTTTAGTTTAAAATACATGTTATCTCCAGTTTGGTGGAGTTCTAGGTAGTTTAGTGGACCTAATGGTGACATGATTGTAACTTGCGTCAAGTTAAAATCCTGAGTTTTGCGTTGGATTAGCCTTCAAACATAATATGAGAGCTTGGTATTGTTACTAGTTCAGTACTTATAGAACCTATAACAAAGTGTCAAAGAGCTCTCTCTAACCTGCCAAGTTAATAAGTGAAATTATTCAGTCTGGCTAGTGGACTACCGTCATTTATTGGAAGAACTAACACACTGACTAGTCCACAATTTATGGCGATTAAGGTAGCCATAATTTGCAACATAGACGCTCCGGTTTACCAGTACAAGTCAACTGTATTTTGACAATCCTGTCAACTACACCCTGGTTAATATGGCATATAAACAAAGTACATTTAGAGCTTCAAAGATCTTCCCTCTTCTCTTTGCCAAAGAAAAGTATGTTACAGTTATCAACATTTCGCTCATTACAGCTACGTGTGGAGTAACTTTGCCAGCGGGCTCTGGAGCCGTGATAGGCTCCTTCGCAATACATCGGTCTACAGCAGCGTGGGGTCCCAAGCCTGACGAGTTTGACCCGGACAGGTTCCTGCCCGAACGATCACAGAACAGACACCCTGCCGCCTTCCAGCCCTTCAGTTATGGCTCCAGAAACTGTATTGGTAATAAATATTCTATGTTTAATAGTGTACTTGTACTCATAACTTCACGGCACGGTTAGCGCAGGCCACTGCTGCACACGTAAGTAGTGCAGCAATAAATTGCTTGAGCCATCAAGCAATTTAGGTGGTCTACGTGTCGCGGGTTCGATCCCCGCACGGAACAAATATTTGTATGGCCTACAGGGAGTTCTTTCGGGCCTGGGTATTTGTGTATTGAGTTTAAATGTTTGTGGATGCACCCACGAAAAATTCCTAGTGAGAGGAAACGTTTTTTAAAACAAACTTTACCCAACGATGTGACTACCAGTCTAAAGCAGCTAAATACTTAGTTTGTTTTAAGTTTCCGTAGCCGTGGCTAAAAACGGAACCCTTATCTTATCCGGCTGTCTGTCAGCATGTCATAGCTATTTTACTCAGAAACTGTTGGCACCATAAATTGACATTATGAATGAGGTTTAATAGTGTTTATTATATATTACTAGCTTTTGCCCACGGCTTCGCCCGCGTGGATGTCGGTTTAACTACAAAAATGACGATTTTCCATACAAACTTTCATCCCCTATTTAACTCCCTTATGGGTTGAATTTCCAAAAACCCCTTCTTCCGTACATTATAATATGAAGCCGTGTGCAAAATTTCACATTCCTAGCCCCAGTAGTTTCGGCTGTACGTTGATATGTCACCCAGTCAGTTCTCCTTTTATATATAAAGATTTGGTTCTGCGGAGTCCTTTGTGTGGGAGTTCGCAACAGGTCGGTTTCTTTATTTGTATTGACTGCCTGACAATACAAATAAAGAAACCGACGGCTCAATTACTGGGTAAAATTACTACTAGAGCCTGACACGATTAAATTATTTGATAAATATAATTTATTTTCAGGACGTAACTTCGGCATGCTTATAATGAAGAGTGTACTATCAAGCGTGGTGCGGTCATACAAAATAGAAGCTGATGACATCGGTCCCCTTAAAATAGAAATGCTGCTGTTTCCAATCAACGGACATCAAATTAAAATATCGAAAAGAACCTGTTAATTAAGTTAAAATAAGTTTTATAAAATATTAAATATTATTAATATATTTACCAAGAGAACTGAAGGTACTTTAATTACTTTCATACACATACATAAAGTCACGTCCTTTTCCCAGGGGGGGTTGGTAGAAACCACATAACGACACCTTTAATTGTTAAAAAAAAAGTGCTAAATGCTGTTAAACACTAGAAATCAAACAAAGAAAATCGTCAACATAATTTAAAATATATTTTTAAACACTACATCATTTAATAATTATACTTGGTTATTATTTCTCTATAATGCATTCCGGTAATGGTAGGATTTTCCGTTACATTTTGTGAAAATTCTGATACTTACATACATGACAATTTTTAGTATTATAATAAGACCTACTGGGATTTTTTGTTAAAATCCTTCTTCTGCTGTCTTAACCCATGTTCTTATTCTGGTTTGTCTATTTCCTCTGATTGCTGTTTTTCCTCTGATGCGGCACCCTCTTCAGGAGTCGCGGGTGACGTAAGAGAGAACTCCACGAGATTTTCATCTTCGCTGTCAAGAACGTCGCGAGAGTCATCCACCCCACAGGTCAGGAACTTAGTGTACTTCCTCAAGTCCAAGAAGCCTACACCACACGGCCGATCCACTAGACGAGAAGTCATCATTCCTAGTGCGAAGCCAGAGCAAACGATGACGGAGCCTACGTCATCCTGAAAATCAAACGCTAGTATTTATATATTTATATTCCACAGTAAAACAACAATCGTCGCTGATACGGGACCTCTCACCTCTCCTAAATACAGTGACAATCGTTCCAGTAACGATCCACTAAAGCTTTATATCTGTAGTTAGACGTCTCTATGCGGCTAACTTCTGATACTATGCTATGTATGGCACAGGGCCCTGTGGCATAGGTAAAACCCACGATTTTACGTAATTTTTTAAGATATTCCATGTTCATGGTCGAGCGAGCCAGTTACATGCGTTCGCGCATGTTGCATTGTTGGTAGGTAAGACCTACTTTGAAGACTAGACAATAAGCTATTTGTCCTACTGATGAACTCGTGTTCATCAGTAGGACAAATAGAGCATGTCAATCCGCGGTTTCTCCTGCAGTCGTCTGCAGGAGAAACCGCGGATCGACATGCTCTTCAAAATTTTTCTAAACCTATTTAATATATGTAAGTATATAGGATTATGTGTAAGACATAATTATATAAGTAAAACAAAATGTACTTACTGGACACAAGGCTCCGAATTTCTCCGACTGAAAAATAGCGTTTCATTAATTGAAATAGGAAAAACAACTTTTAAGAATCTTTTTTTTTTTTTTTAATTATAAATGGGCTTGCTCTTGACTTCAATCTTGCCCTAAAGGCAGAGATTATGTCGACGATGGAACGAGCTTACCCAGAAGAAGCCTGTTTACTCGCGACTTAAATAGATTAGGGTTATATGAACTCGGAAAAACCGACGCAGGCAGGGAATTCCACTCCTTGGCTGTGTATCGGTGACGTCGACTAGGTATCGGTGATAACCTGCAGTACGTCTAGTCTCCCGATGGAAGAAGGGAGATGTTGGAATCAGCTCGTGTAGCTCCTGCGCACACTCTCCGAAGTATACAGTCTGTAGAAGACCGACAGACATGCGACTTTGCGACGGTGGGCCAGGCTATGAAGCTTGACAGCCAGCTTATTGTCACCAATTAGCCTCCTGGCTCTGCGCTCTACAGAGTCAAGTGTGGCAAGTTGGTATTTGGTTGAGCCATCCCAAAGGTGACAGCAATACTCCATGCCGGACCGGACTTGAGCTTTATATAATACTGAAAGCTGTCCAGTATCTTGTACTACAACAGGCGCGCTCGCGCTGGCTGGTTAGACACTCTATGGCAAAGCCCTTCATTTTGACAGATCAACAATATTTACAAAATACGAATACTATGCTAACCAGTTAAATAACACCATTAGATATTTACCTACGTTACTGAGCAGACGTAGGTATTTTTCAACAATATCACTTGAACCTTAGAAATTTTATATTAATTTCAGCTGTGCTCATTACACCTGCATTGAATTATCTTCTAAGTAAGTATACAACGTGAGATCGGTATATATGTACGTAGGTACCTCCCTAACAATCACATAAATGAGGAATTAAAAGGTATCTAGTTATCTACACATAAAATAAAAAACATTACCCTGCACGCTGATTGTTGGACACAGAGATAACTCTCCTTATAATTGAACATCGCCAAACAGTGTTCTTTGGGTAATATGGTGACGTCTACGCGGCGGAGATTAATCAGCAGCGGGACAAGATAGCCCTGGAAATTATCGTCATTATGAGAGCATAGGAACCAAACTATCTATGAAATACTACGAGGTACCTACTTCAAACTAAATATCTCTCATACATAGGTAGTTTGTTTCCTATGTTAAAAACAAAACGTAGAAAAGAAAATCATATTTAAAAAGTTAGGAATAAAATTATAAAAGGTAATTTTACTTATGTAGGGGTACTAGTCTTGAGATATTTGGATCTCTTGATATATGAATATTATATATCGTTCTGAATTCGTTTGAAACTTTTTCCTGAATGTTACTTTCGAAGACGATAACAAAATCAAAGCTTTACATGTACCTAATTTAGCTTAACTAAACAAAGTCTAACTTACATTCCTTCTACTCCCCCATCCATAATACCTGCAACTAGTATCCGAGAACAAGCTGGCGCTTTCTACACCGTAACGAACTCGATTCACTATAAAATCGGTACCCGGCTCACGGACATTAAAAGAAAATTGTTTGCTTAGAACCAGTAACGCCAGATTGTCTGTCAAGCAATCCTCCCATCGCTTCGAAGTATTGTAACCTGCGATAAATAAAATTAAATGGTCCAGTCAATCAGTCAGGTTTGACTTTTCTGGCCACAAGGTACACACGGCTACACATCAAGCTATACATTTCCAGTATAAGCTGGTCTCGCATTGTATATGATTTCCGTACAATGCGAGATCAGCGTAAACTGGAAATGTATAGCTTGATGTGTAGCCGTGTGTACCTACAGCAAAAAATTCAATACAATGCTTAGTTCTACTTTTCATAAAGTCGGAAGTCGGACTTCCAAAAAACTTATCCTGCCTCACATTTGCATCTCCAGGCTCTAACCAAGTTACAGTTTGAATTTCTTGTCTTAGGGCCGGCGCGGCGCACATATGGCGAAGCGCTTTTCACTGTCAAACTACTATCGACATTGTCCTCATTGAAATAATATCTAAAATCAATGTGACGCTCGTGAGGAGGATCGCGCATCCGCGCGCATTCTTTATTGGAAATTCGCCTAATGTATCACTTCGCGGGCATGCTCTGCGCTGCACTCCGCTATATGTGCGCCGGCCCTTACGTGCTGTTGAATTTTCTTTGTTGTTCCTTGTTGAGTTCACGGAAGGGTGGCCGAAGGGTCTACCTAAACCTGTGCTGTTTTAATTTAGACTAAGTATAAAGCTAAGCCATCAGTCAGCCTGTCAATGAAAGCTGTTCCCGTTACTGTCGCTTGCAAATAAGTACTTCATACCTTTATGAACGCAAAGATGGTGCACCTGTCGGTGTACACCAGTGTGCTCCAGAAACTCGTGTGTGCCAGCGTGTACGTTGAACTTAAATCTCTCTCCCATCACACAACTGGCTGGTGTGAGTACCACGTGAGCCTCTATCAGCACGCCCATGCAAAACATCATGGCGTGTGATAGATAATGAACCTGAATACAAAAAGGTATAATTGTCACAACTCAGAAGATGGTGATGATTTGATTGATAAAAATACCTTTGTCTGCTGCACTGTTTTATTAAATCGAGTCGAGCCCGCCCGACCTACTATAGTGAGGAGAGTGATCTTGTACTGATTAATAACTTCCTTTGGTGGTGCATAGGTATGTAGAAACCTAGGAACGTCTCTAGGTATGATGTTTTCATGAAAAATTTATAACTTTTTAACAAAAGATCATGAAATCATGACCAGTAACCCGAGTTTGTACCTATATCCGATTGACTTCAGCCAGTTATTGGAATTTACCGTATTTCCGATCACAAAAATATAATCTGAACGCAGCGGTGCGCGGTGGTCCAGTGTTGGCGCGGCCCTGAATTACGAGCAGTAAGTCGTAGGTTCGAAGTTTCGAACCCAGGCAGGGGCATTACTTTGTGTTAGTAATTCATTTTGTCACCACTGCTCTCAAAACGGTTAAAGAAAACATCGTGAAGAAATCGGCATGTCTTACCAAAAAACACACACACAGACATTGTAATTTGTAACATTCACCAACTGGCACCAGACCCGTCCCACTAATGGGAACATTATAGACTGATATGCTTAAACTAAAATATATCTGTATGTTCGGCATGACTTGAATTTATAATCCTCAGATTTTTCTTAAACGTTCAATAAAACCCAAGATAAAAACACTTACAACATATTCACCTTCCGTTTGTTCCGCTTGGTGGCCAATAAATGCAGCAGCATTTTTAAAATCTATATCCACTGTAATCATTATAATTTTGCAACTCGTTATAATGTAATTATTATTCCTTTATTTAAAAAACAACCGACTTCAAAAACACCAAAAAGTGAAAAATAAACTTCAAAAGAAAAACCAGCTTCTGAAGTCGGTGACATTTGTTTGTTTGATTTGGCTTTTTTTGCCACCGACTTCAGAAGCTGATTTTTCTTTTGAAGTTTTTTTTTCACTTTTTGGTGTTTTTGAAGTCGGTTGTTTTTTTTTGCAAAAAAGTTTTTTTTTATTTTTTCATTTTTAGTTGTGTATCTTATAGAATTAATATTTACTATGAAACCTATGCTTGTATAGCGTCAGAAAAAGCACGAAACACGTAATACGTGCCTATGTTTGAGGGTTGCCCTCGATTTCTCTGGGATTCCATCACCAGGGTCTGGTTTCCATATCATGGTACCGCCCTTGAAACATTTCCGTTCTAATAAAAAAAGAATCATCAAAATTGGTTCATAAACGACGAAGTTATTCGCGAACACACATACAAAAACGAACGAAAAATGTTCCTAAGTTATAAAAAATGGTCATAAAATGAAAAGTACTGGCCCAAACCATGCTTAATTTTTATGGGACCAAATGGCAACTATTCTGCATCAAACTAAAAAAGAATCACGTAAATCGGATCATAAATCGCAGCGTAATCGGTGTACATACATAGAAAAAAAAAACATACCGATCGAATTGAGAACCTCCTCCTTTTGGGAAGTCGGTTAAAAACATATAAATTACATTTTTAAATATTCCTATAAATAACATTTTTTTTTTTTTTTTTATATATTTTAACAATATTTTTTTTTTATATATTTTTTAAATTGAGAATAGGTAATTAGGTACTTAGTTAGATATTAATTTAAAAAAAGTTGATAATTACACAAAGTGGCAATCCCTCCAATTTGACCTGCACCCATTTTAAAGTTTTAAAAAGTCCACATCCAAGTCCAGGATTGTTTCTTATGTTCCCTCAGCCAGGCAGCATTCGTGAAAACTGAAAATATTGTTTTGATTAAAGTAACAAGTAGGTAATCAAAACAAAAATTGTTTAAGCGTTTCAATTTTAATTAATTTAACACTAGAATGATAAATAAAATAAGGAAATTGGCGATTACTTTTTCGTTTAACAATGGATCTCTTCCTGGTGCCGGGTATTTGCGCGAGGCAGGTGGTCGCGCCCCAGCATTAATCGTACGCAAGTCATGTTAGCCCGTAGTCGTGGCAAGGCGTGCTACCCACCTACTACCCACCTACTACCCACCTACTACCCACCTACTACCCACCTACTACCCACCTACTACCCACCTACTACCCACCTACTACCCACCTACTACCCACCTACTACCCACCTACTACCCACCTACTACCTACCCACCTACTACCCACCTACTACCCACCTACTACCCACCTACTACCCACCTACTACCCACCTACTACCCACCTACTACCCACCTACTACCCACCTACTACCCACCTACTACCCACCTACTACCCACCAACCACCCACCTACCACCCACCTACTACCCACCTACTACCTACCTAAACCTCACGTAGCCCGAGACCTTTCCAACGAATGCAAAACCGTGGAAATCGGTTCGTGCGTTCTGGAGTTATAGCGTCAGGAAGGAAAACCCGTTCGTAAGTCGGGGCCGCCACCACTGGGCCACCGCTGCTCTTAGAAACACAAGAAGTAGTTTATTATTATTTATATTATTTATCCAAGGCTGTAAGCCGATCCTAGCATAATTGGGAAAAGGATAGGCAGATGATGATTCTATTTTACAAAGCCCGCTATCGAAATATGGTTTGCTGTAAGAAAACCCAATTCTGGGTTAGGCTCACCGTGGTATGTACATAGGTAAGCTATATTATTGGCTATATGTATGTATATTTTTCAATTCTGTGCAATAAGAATAATAATGGAGGTATGTTGATTACATAGTTCTGAAACAACTGAGCTCTTCTCCTCGCTTCAACTGTACCACAAGCTGGTGCTCAAAGTTTTTAATCTCGCGACTTAAATCTTAATATATTTACCAAAGAATGGTGAATATTTTACCTGTGATGCTGAAACATAATTAGCTAGTAGCCTGAAATATTCCCACAGCTGGAACACAACACTCTATTCTAAGTCGGCATCCATCGTAGGATCCCAGTGAGGGTTGCTGAATGTGTCAAACCCACCCCATCTCCACGAATTCTCATGTATGATATTGTGGTTCAAATCCGGGCAAGAACTTAACATGAAACATAACATGATACATAACATGAAACCTAACATGTAACATAATATGAATCATACCATGAAACATAACATGAATCATAACATAAAACATAACATGAAACCTAACATGAAACATAATATGAATTATAAGATGTAACATAACATGAAACATAACATGAATCTTAAACATGTAACATAATATGAATCATACCATGAAACATAACATGAATCATAACATAAAACATAACATGAAACCTAACATGAAACCTAACATGAAACGTAATATGAATTATAAGATGTAAAATAACATGAATCATAACATGATACATAACATAAATCATAACATGAAACATAACATGAATCATAACATGTAACATAATATGAATCATACCATGAAACATAACATGAATCATAACATAAAACATAACATGAAACCTAACATGAAACATAATATGAATTATAAGATGTAACATAACATGAATCATAACATAAATCATAACATGAAACATAACATGAATCATAACATGTAACATAATATGAATCATACCATGAAACATAACATGAATCATAACATAAAACATAACATGAAACCTAACATGAAACCTAACATGAAACATAATATGAATTATAAGATGAAACATAACATGAATCATAACATGAAACATAACATGAATCTTAAACATGTAACATAATATGAATCATACCATGAAACATAACATGAATCATAACATAAAACATAACATGAAACATAATATGAATTATAAGATGAAACATAACATGAATCATAACATGAAACATAACATGAATCATAACATGAAACATGTTAGATACGGATCCCTAATGGATAACGCCGATCCCGCACATTCCTGAATGTTTACGCCAGCTGCACGAAAACTGCAGCTACCAACTATATACCTTACTCTTTGACTGCAGCGTCGACGTCCGTCACCGAGCGCCGAGCCACGAGCCGCCGACGCAGCAAAAAGACGATACCAACTAATTAATTTTAAGTAGTTTTACGGCATTCCATATTCTAGCATCGAATAGGTTTCACCACTTTTAATTGTAATTCTTTTTATTTAAATTAAATTAGTTTTAGAGTAACTTTGGTTTTTTTTCGATCCACCGTCTGCAGTTTACGTAATTAACATAACATGAAATATAAATAAACAAAATTTAACTTTTTTATTCTTTAAGCAGGCGGGGTGTTCATTTGAATATTAAATTATGAAATGAAAAAAATGGAATGGACATGTCTGATGTCTGCTTCCAAGTTTTGTTTAATTTAAAATGTACTTGTTTTTCGCTTTTCAGTTTTTTCAGTCGGATTTTTTAGTTTTTTAAACAAAACTTGGAAGCAGACATGAAACATGTCATAACATGAATCATTCCATGAAACATAATATGAATCATAACATGAAACATAACATGAAATATAACTTGTAACATAACTTTTATTTCTTCTCAAATGGACCGCGGACAGCAAGTTGATGTGCTGTACTTCGATTTCCGTAAGGCCATTGATAGAATTAATAACTACATCTTGTCACGTAAGTTAAGTGCCATAGGATTTACACCCAGTCTTCTTCTTCTGATTTCTGACTATATCCGTGACCGTCAGCAATTTGTTCGCCTTGGCTCATACAACTCACATGCGTATCATACACGATCAGGCGTGAGTCAGGGTTCCATTTTAGGGCCCTTGCTCTTCTTAATTATGGTGAACGATCTGCCACAAATTATAAAACATGCAAAATGTCTACTTTACGCCGACGATCTGAAAATATATGCAACTGTTGACTCCGTGTCTGACTGTATAGCTCTCCAGCGTGATATCGATGTCTTGAGTGAATGGGCTGCCACCAACAAAATGGAATTTAACACATTCAAATGTCAAATTATGAGCTTTGGCCGCAAGCGGAGTCCTATACGGTACGACTACGGAGTGAACAATGAGTCTACAGCAAGAGTATCCTCAGCCAAAGACCTCGGTGTAACGTTTGATAGCCGGAGTGGTTTCTCAACGATTGACCACATCCATACCGTGAAGCAGTTGATTGACAAAAGTTTGGAATACAATCGACCCCTGTGTTTAGCCTTTGTTGATTAAGAGAAGGCATTCGACAGTGTCGAACACTGGGCCGTCTTTAACTCTCTTCATCGCTGCCAGATCGACGCTCGGTATGTACTATGTAGACGTGCTCAAAGAGCTGTACGATTCGGCAACAATGCAGGTTAGACTACATGAGCTCACTGCACCAATATACATCAAAAGGGGAGTGCGGCAAGGAGATACCATTTCACCTAAACTTTTTACGGCTGCCTTGGAAGACGTGATGAAAACTTTAAAATAGGACCAATGTGGTATAAACATCAATGGTGATGTCTACTTGTCGCACCTTCGATTTGCGGATGACCTTATTTTGTTCGCCGAATCCCTCGAAGACCTTCAACTCAGGCTGAAAGAGCTGTATGATGCTTCTTTACGGGTGGGCCTGAGAATGAACATGTCCAAGACGAAGGTGATGACGCGGGCTCCGGATGATTCTGTTTCAGCTGTTATGGTTGGAAGAGAACGTTTGGAGATGGTTGACAACTACGTTTATCTTGGACATGTTCTATCTTTTGACAAGGAGCATTCAAGCAAAGAACTCTCCAGGAGGATACAATTTGAGTGGGCGGCGTTTGGGAAGTTCGAGCATGTTCTCCGGTCTAAGAGGATACCCCAGTGCTTAAAAACCCGCCTTTTCAACCAATGTGTCCTGCCAACGATGACCTACGGTGTCGAGACATGGACGCTCACTAAGGAGACTGTGCACCGAATACGAGTTACACAAAGGGCTATGGAGCGAGCTATGCTCGGCATAACCCTACTAGACCGAGTGCGCAACACCGAGATCCGGAGTCGGACGAAAGTGTTCGACGTCGGGGACAGGGCGATACGCCTAAAGTGGAGTTGGGCAGGACATCTGGCTAGACGCGGAGATGGCCGATGGAGTAAAATTCTGACCGAATGGTGGCCAAGGTTGGGCGTGAGAAACCAGGGCCGCCCTAAAGCGCATTGGGTGGACGATATCGTCAGGAGCTCGGGAAATGGATGGATGAGAGACGCACAAAACAGAGAAGACTGGCAGAAAAAAGGGGAGGCCTATGCCCAGCAGTGGGTGATTACGGGCTGAAATGATGATGAGAATGAAGATACATCGTTTTCTCCATTTTATTACGTGGCTAAAATAAATTGTTTTGCATTCATCAGATCCTGATTTCCTGTTTCACATGCGTTATCTCTTAGGATATCGCCTTTCCAACAAAAAAACTCGAATAAGATGCTCAAATGCAGTGGTGTGGCGCGGGTTTTAGGCCGTACATGGGGCGCAGGCAAAAAAATAACTTTGTTTTAATGATGATAGCAGCAGTCACAGTAATAAACTAATACATATCAGAATTCGAAATTGACAAGTTTGGTGTATCACTGAGAATATCTGTCGATTGTATCTAGTCGAACATGCAAGGTGCATCACTACTCAGAAACATGACTGTCAACGTCAAAAATATGTCATATCGTCATGCAAAGGTGCGTTTCCTGGTATGTTAATATTTTAAGCATGTTAAAAAATTCATGATAGAGAAAACCAGCGTCATGTTTGTGTGAAAGACAATGATGCAACTATTTTGGTTCCTACATGATTGCGATTCTGATTATTTCTGATGTAGTTTAGTTAGACTGACGTTTCCCAATGAGGGATTTCGATTATTCGATTATGTTTACTTATAAATCAGAATTCTAAAAAACAATATTATTAAATTAATCTCTGTGCTCCCACGCAAATATTGTGTATCTTTTACAGTTCCTGTGATTGAGATAACATAAAACCGTGCAGTATTTGTCGACGAAGTGAAACATTGTGCGACGAAACATCTATTTAACATTGAGGTACTACGTACTAGAGAAGCTATTTCAAACAAAAAATGTGCGCGCACTTGATGACAGCGGGGCAGGCGGGGGTGTCATATTCTCATAGATTACTATCAATACGTGCAGATGCGACATAATGTTATTATTCTGCCTACTTGATATTGTACGTATGTACTTAGAAAATAAATAAAAATTTACTTAAACTGTAACAATAATTTTTATTTTATCTGTGATTGAATGTTGATGGCTGATTCAGTGAATGTTGATTCAATTTTGCAAATACTTCTTTCCTAATTAAATGATTTACGGTGTTTACGGACATGTAACTAAAATCACATTTCAGGGCAAGACCAATTTGCCGTATTAAATTACGTACCTATGATAGATGTGTGAAGTGGAAGTTTATAGTATAGTCAAACTATCAATGCAATCTTCACATTTTAACTTTTTTATTAATTTTCTTGATACATAAGCAAATATTATACAACCTACTATCAATTTTGACTCGCATGTAGAGGATTCGTGGCCAAGCATTGAATACGTCGATAGTGTCTGGTCTGAGCATTTTATTCTTTGACATTCACGTAAAAATGGCCGCCGCGATGACACATTGCAATGGAAAAAATATAATTATATTATGTGTGTTTTAAAGATAATAGTTATATTTACTGGTGAAAAGTCACTCCTTGACTTTTACTTATATTTATTGAATTATTTGTACAGTATCTCAATGCACACGAAGGCATATTTTAGAACAAAAAACTTCACTCAAATGTGTCACGTCGCAGCAACCGCTCGGCATAGACTAAATGAGGTTCAGTGCACGCACCGAAACGTGTGTTACAAAAAATCGAGTTGAGGTGTCTCCTCTAGTGCGTAGTACATTATACCTCAATGCTATTTAATCGCGATTAGAAATATTCCATGATGAACAGTATTACTAACATATGCCTGGGTTTATTTAGTTTACTGATTTTATTAAATGTAAGAGTGTGTCTGTCGCAGTATAATAAACCATGGAGTGAAAAATACGAAAATAATAAATGCCCAAAGCTATATCCAAAGAATTTTTTGAACTATATGCCTGTTGGTAAGTTTATAACACTCTTGTTCTTGTAATTAATATCGCTCTTTTTTATAGCAATTTAATAGCCAGTACAAACTGCTTGTCATCTTAAACTGAAAGTTGAAGAAACAGCTGTTGACAAATGAAATATCTAGTTTACCAGTCACAATAAAATGCAACTCCAATCTGCCTAATACTTGTACGTTTTATTTGAAAGAAATCTATGAAAAAAAAGAAAAGTTCTTTGTTTTTACTGAGTCTTATCTCTAAACTATAACAATGACACACATTGGTGAAATTAAAAATATTTTCAAATGGTTTTGGTGAGCAACCTTTACCTCAGCTACAGCAACAAGTTTTACTTACCCTGAAATATTTAAAACATATATTTTCTATCTCCAGGAAATCTTACAGCAGGCAACTACACAGAGAAGCCAGGTCTAAAAGGTTTGAAGCAATGTGTGATGGAATGCTGCCTGGCAGAGTCCTGCAACATAGTGTTTATCTATGACCTGAGGTGTTTCCATGTGGAGTGTGTGAGTGATGAGCTGTGTCTCCCGCTGCAGAGGAGCGGCAGCCGCAAGTGGGAGCAATCACATGTGTCCATGATTCTGGTCAAACCAGTCCTGCCTAATGGTAAGGCATTAAGTAATCAGTTGTACATGTCATACTTGTAATTCATATTTTGAAAGTATTGTATCTGTATTGCTCAGAAATTGATGTAGAAAATGATGCCCTAGTTCATAAAATTAAAATTGTGTAGTAACATGAAAATAACAAGGTCATGTAGCACTTATAAAGCATTGATGAAATAATACAAACATCTGCAATGATAATATATAATTTTTTACTTAGGCATGTTGCCTATTTTTTTGTAGTTTATTAACACCGCTGTGAAACGTTATTGAGTCCTATTAGTGAAACATGTCATACATAGATCTCTGATATTGATAAAAAATCATACAGTTATCCATAACTTGATAACAAATAGTTCAGTAATGATAAGAAAATACTTGTATTGTTACAGAAAACTGGTCAGACATATTAGATCAGTCTAACTACAGACCTATAAACAACAACTTTTCACCTGAAGAAGAATCAATATATTCTCCATACACTAGTCACCGCAATGATCTACTCAATGATGATGATGATTCCAACTTCTTGTCACGTTTCATCAACAACTTGCCTACAATGGATGATGATGAAGCAAGATCATTTGAAAAGTACCGAGATAATAATGATAATGACATGATAATGGATGCTACAAATTTTCTAGAAAAAATACCATGTGAAGTGGGTGTTGGCGACTGTCCATTTAACTCAGAGTGTATACCTCTAGGCCTGAAATTAAGAAATGGCATTTGTAAATGTGTGCCCGGGACAGAAGAAAATGCACAAGGAGCCTGTGTTCAAACATTGAGACCATTCTCCAAAGGGCCAACTGTTGATGCTATGAAAAAGAATGATGAAGGTGAAGGAAAAAGTGATGCTCTGAAAACTGAAACTTCATCACCGAAAAGTGTCCAAACTTTGACTGTTTCAATTTTATCTAAACAGGTAAAATATTTTAAGTTGTAATTTCCTAATCCAATTAATTATATAATTATAACAAAAATAAATCAAATAATTATTTGAATGCCAATTACAGTTGATTACGAATTGGTTACACCATTGCCGCAAAGATATAAGGTACAGACACCAGCACATCAAACTACTACCATCTCCATCTATCAAATCTCTATAATAAATTTTCAATTTTATCTCTAAAGAATTAGGGTTCAAGGTTCATTGGGAAAATTGGACAGTTTCAGGATAGCTTGTATGTACACACACATTCGATTTGGAAATTTCGATTCGAGAGCATTTTGTTAAACAACAAAGCCGAGCCAAAGCAATTACCACAGATTTTCGGCTTGAGCCCATTGACAAACTCTGTTGATCGGTTCCAAGCTAAGTCAAGCGTTTTAGCACCTTTTACAGTTTTTAACACCTCTAACTGATTCATAAATGTATTTGTTAGGTACAACTGCCAGACAATGAAGTGACCTTGGCGGCATACACTATTCCTGATGAGAAAGCAACAATGAGCCATTACAACTATGTATGGACACTAGTTGACCAACCGAAAGGAGGATTTACAGGTAATAACTATAAAGGTGTTACTTTTATGTTCCTAGTTACAACTAGGAACATAAAAGTAACACCTATATATATTATAGTTATTGAGTTTATACCTACAATGTTACATTGTGTAACATTGTTTAAGCTCATTACATTATCAATTTATCATTCAACCACAGATGAAAACAGATTGAATGTTGTGTAACAAATGTTAAAGTATCAATAATAATATGACTGCTCTAACTGAGTTAAAAGGTTTTTTTGTTAATAATAATAATAATATTCTTTATTTCTCAGACAACGTGATCCATATTGTTAGTAAACAGTAAAATAACTTATATCTAGTGTTAGTAATTGAAAGAAGAAATATTTAAAAATTTAAATTGGTAAAATAAATAAATAAAGAAAATAGGTAATAGGTAATAATATAAAATTAACTTAGTAGTCATTTTATAATAGTTTTACGCAGACGAACGTCGCGGGGCTTAGCTAGTTTCACATAAATTCAATCATCGTAATAAAATAATAATTCTACCAACACTTGCGTTCATCACAGGAAACATGAATCAAAACGGAGCAAAGGTGACGCTAACGGATCTGACAGAAGGCCAGTACCGGTTCAAGGTGACCGTGAACGGGACCAGCTCGTACGGGGAGGGGTTTGCCAACGTGACAGTGCTGCCGCCCCATCGCGTCAACACTCCCCCACAAGTCGTCATCACGCCACAAACGCAGACTGTGAAACTCCCTAACACTGTTGCTGTACTTGATGGCAGCGCCAGCAAGGTGGGAAACTGTTTTATTTTGCCTGCCCATGTTTCATGAACTCTCATAGTAACAAGTAACAAGGTATTTGGTATACAACCAGCTAACTTGCATTTGATTTTAAGATTACACAGATACATGAAGAGACTGAACCAAAACCAATCGCGTAATGCAATAACATTGCGATCAATTTCTGCGTGCATACCAAATAACTTGTTCGACCGTACATGAGACTCATCACTCGCCTGTTACTCGTCACATTATCTTTTATACATATTCCTCATAGATAGATAGATAGAGTACTCTTTATTATGTACACCAAATTACAAAAAAAAAACAATAGGTAAACATTTTACAAGGGGTGACACAATGGGCGGTCTTATCGCTTAAAGCGATCTTTTAGAGACAACCTTTGGATGGATATATGGGAGAAGGAGAAACAATACTGCAGGTAGCCTGTGGTGTACCATTTCCATAATTATATACAATAAATATAATATACACATATATAATATACATAAAACATATTACACTTATATAAATTTACATTATAGACAAGGGCGAAGAACTAAATTAAAATAGCTAACAAACAACCCATACCCATACAACTCATCCATTTATTATTTTTTCAATCAGTAAATATTGTTACTACAACCTTCGACATTGAATGGCAGAAAAACCAGGCGTTTAGTGTGTTTGATGTACGCAGAACGCTATTTACCACGTATGTTCAGCAGTTCAGCACGCCAGTATAGTAAAATTCATTCTGTATTTCAGAGCAAAAATACAGATTTTTGTACCCTAATCTTTTGCTCCACTGCAATTAATTTTAGCTCGTTTTTAATCAAACTATTCTGCCTTCTAAAGGATGACGATGCTATCATCTCCTGGCATTGGGACCTAACATCAGGTCCTATTGGCTACCAGCCTCCATTGCAAGACGGCCCCACGTTAGTGCTGCATGATCTCAAACAGCCTGGCAATTATACATTTAAACTGACAGTGGAGGACTCGGACCATGTGAAGAACTCTACAGCAGCTAATATTACTGTTCTAAATCATACGGATTATCCACCTGAAGCAAATGCAGGTGAGTTTATATATTGTTTTTAAATACTTATAAGTATTGGACTCGAAAACACAAGCTATTTGTACAATTGCTCGTGTTTTTTTAAACTATCGAGGAATATAATGAGCGTAGGTATTGTACAATTATTACGTGTTTCGGTGAAAACATCGTGAGGAAACCAAATAAACGGAAACCATACTTCTCGACGGCATGTAAAGCCAAGTCACAGGTCCTGGTCCATAGACGGCATAGAAACTCTGAAACCAGGGCCCCGAGTCTGATATTCAATAGTGTCAGAATGGTCTATCATTGATCTCATAATTGTTGATTGATGACAAGCCAAAAAGTACCTTAAGTCTGTCGACTTAAGGTACTTTTTGGCTTGTCGTCTATTTGTCAAAATCAACAATTATGAGATCAATGATAGACCATTCTGACACTATTGAATAGCAGACTCGGGGCCCAGGTTAAGCGCTTCGACTTATCCGATTGCAATCCAACCACACGAGAAAGAATAAGCTTACGTCATTTTACGTAATGTAACATACCGTTCCAGCAGTTGTTATTTAATTTTTGTGTCATTTTCGTCAGGTCAAGACGTAATAATATATTTGCCAAACAACAACTTGACTTTGAACGGAAGTCTATCAACGGACGACCACGAGATCACTTCTTGGGAATGGACGAAATCTGCTGAAGATGAAAACAAAGCTGTGGACATGCAAAATACACACTCCCCTTATTTACAAGTAAGTTTTTCTCTCTTCACTGTCTTCGCTATTCTTTTCTGATTCATTTCGTTGTGGGATCCAAGACAGTTAAATTGTTTCTCTGGGACTTCATCGAGCTTCATCGTCTCGGCGCTTTTCTTGTGGTCGCCACTGTTGATTCTGGCTTACAAGAGTTACAATGGTTTGGGAATAGTGTGGCGGGCTTGTCTCTTCGCTGTCTTCTGTCCCTTGATAATCCGTTTTGAACGAGTCCAATTCGCTGCACCTAATTGTCCTAGGGACGAGAAGGCGATTGAAAAAAAAAATATGTTTCATCATGTTAAAACACAAATAAGTTATGATTTATTTACAATAAACTAACACTTCATCTGCGCCTTTTTCGCATATATTTTGAGAATATAATATAGACTATGAAACTCATAAATAATGTGGCTTTCTATTGGTAAAAGAATTTTCAAAATCGGTTCACTAGATCCAGAGAATACCCCTACAACCTCACAAACTTGCAAACTTTACCTCTTAATATGGGTATAGATAATAACTGTATTGTGCGCAGCTGTCAATGTAAATAATGAATGATGATGATGTAAATTTAATTTAGCATTGTAGCAATAAAACAAAATCCTAATGTTTTTCAAAAACTACTATGATTACTGGGAGAAACAGCAGCTGTGGTAAGGTTTATCATGCTGCATGTTGCATTTTGTCTAAGGTCTTTTTTCTGACTAATATTGTTTTAAGACAATGTTACTAACAAATTATGAACATTTTATTAGTCGGAATTATGAACATATTTGTTTTATTTAATACATGCTAGTTTATTTAAAATAACTTAATAAGTTATTCTAATTTATTTCCGCTGCACTCCGCTCACGATCATAATAAATACCATAGATAAGGGTTAATGAAAAAACGAGGTTTACAATCATATCCTTTCGTTGTTATCGCCACTTATCAAACTAGCGCATGGTGTGGTTAACAACGTTCCCTCCTTTTATGAACATTTTTGTTCTACTTCAATTCTTTGTACACTGTTAATGTTTTTTAGAGTAGTTTACGCGATCATTTTTATCATAGATTGAACAAATATAATTATTATTTAATTACATCTAGGAACCCATTTGATGTTTCATAGAAATGTAGTCATTCAATCATATAAATTAAACGATCTATGCATTTTAATTGTATTGATTATGTTTTAAAATTGTAGTTACTAAAAACTTAAATCATAAAAGATATCCTGGTTTATAACTTCTAGTGAAACGGTTAGCCGTTTCACTTGGAAAATCGTCTTCGACGTAGACGATTTTCCAAGTTCTTACTGACTAAACCCACGTGTTCCTCCTAATGCTCTATGCGTTCCAGGGATGCGGTGACTATAGAACAAATTCTGCAACCCTGGCAGGACTCATATACAAATCTACCTACCACTTAAATTGAATAAATTTCCCACTTTTCCAGTTGTCGAATCTATCGGAAGGCGTGTACACATTCGTGTTAAAAGTGACGGACTCTTCGGGCCAGTCTTCCACGGCAGACGTCCATGTTTTCGTCAAACCACCGACCAACACGCCGCCTGTAGCTGACGCACAGGCCGAAGCCGTAAGTACTACTAACTATTTGAATAAAGATTATGCTCAACTTCTGATATTGATTGTGGTTCGAAATTTCGTTAGGGCCACAGCACAGGCGCTACTTTTAGCATCGGTGGTCTGCGTGTTTGCGATTGTATCAATGCTTTAGTTTCTGAAAGGCAGCAAAATCGCTTATCCTCGATGCTAAAAGTAGCGTGTATGCTCAGTGTGCTGTGACCCTGGACATGGAAGCACTGTTGAGTTCGCAACGTTTGTCTCGTCGAACAAAATTGAAAAGCCACCGTCGATTTATACCAGTCCAATAAAGTGAAACAATAAAAGCTGACTGCCTCGTTGGTTTAGTAGCCGCAGGTGCGACTGCTGTGCATGAGGTCTTGGAATCGATTCCCAGTCGAGCAAAGGGTTATTGGGTTTTTCCATCAGGAATTTCATAGTAGTAGTCATGGGGTCTGGATTTGAGCCCGTCTTAAAGCAATATTACTTATGAACTTAAATATAACTGACGAAAGGTGTACTAATGGTTACGCCTCTACCCAGCCCTTCGGGGATTATATTCGTGATGTTATATTAACTTTGAAACCGTTAAGATTGATTTAACATGTCGTCAATCTGTTAAATGAATTCGATTCAGATTTGGTCACGTGGTAAAAAATGTATTATATTGTACAAGCATGTTTTGTAACATGTTATCAGGCCAGTAAACATAATTATGAGCAAGGCCGTTCGTTTAAAACAGAATTTACTAAATAATAATTACTTGAACTTGAAAATCGTAGCAAGACTGTATATTGGGAAATATATATAAAAAACTTAGTACAGGATAAATTAATATGCATGACCGTCCATAATATATTATTTCTCTTACTAACAACTGTAAATATGTCCAGACTATCAAATGGGCTGAACACCTTCTATTGTACACATGCATGCTGATTTCAAGCCATGAACATGGTGATGGCAATAGCTCGCCCCCTATTACATTGAATTGAACATAACTAGCGAAATGCGGGTGCACTGTTAGGTACACCTCTGCCTAACCCTACGGGTATACAAGCGTGATGTTATGTTGTGTCGTGAACATGGTGTATGGTTACTAAAACAAATATGACTGATAATTTATGTAAAATTGTGGGGGAAGCGTATTGAGTATGATAAGATAATTGCAATCATTGCATGTCACTATCCGACGATCTATACAAGTTATCACAGCGGACATCCGAAATAATGGTTCGTTGTAATATTGCACAGCAAAACTTCAATTATATAATAATAATAATAATTAAAATTAGAATCATTAGCTGATGACAAAAATGACAACAGTTAAAAATTTAGTTAATTAGGTACAAATTATTATGATTCAAATTGTTGATGCACTACAAATGATACCTATATGCATACTATTAATGAATAAAATTAAAAAAATAAATTAAATACAAAAATGTTACAAATACAAAAATACAAAATGTTGTTGAAATGTAGAATTTATTCGAAAAACTTGGAAAGTAAACGTGTGGGTGTGTGACTGTGTGTGTATGATTAGTGTGAGGGTATGTGTGTGGAGATGTGTGGACGGATGTGTGTGGGGATATGTGAGGGGGTGTGTGGATGTGTGACAGGATAAGGATTTTGATGTGTCATTTTGTAGGGGTTAACCATAATATGCTTTACGCCCGCTGAAATAGAGTTTCGGTTTTATCGTATATAAATAATAATTAAATCTATATAAGAGTAGAGGAAGACCAAAGAAACGATGAATGGACTGTGTGAAAGATCTATTCATGAAGATCTATTTATGTAACTATTTGTATATTATATTTATAAATCATTGGGTATATTTGAATTTTATTTTTTTTATCATTGTTCCTCTCAAAAAGAGCACCTGCCATCTAATCTCTACACCACCCTTGGTTGACTGGTAGAGAATTCCTAAGGCATTAAGTCCGCCTTAGTACCTTTTTTTTTGTGTGCGAAAAGTTTAAATAAATAAATAAAGATGATATGGCAAGAAAGAAGGTGACTGCTGAGATGATGAGTAATAGGGAAGTATGGAAGAAGAAGACATGTTGCGCCGACCTCAAATAAATTGGGATAAGGGCTGGAGAATGATGATGAAAAGAGGTTTGAATATATTTTTCAAAGTGTCGACCACGCAAATACCCTATATTAATAGATAGCTGGTATAAATACAAACAAGTTTTGGATGAGACAAAATGTCCATAGGTAAAAGTTCGTTTACGGTATCTTTAATTAAATTTTGATTTGATAAGCCTAAGCATATTGCAAAGATTGTATTGATGCCGCTATAATTAAATTTAAAAAAATGGCGGATGATAGGCTGGCCAGGCTTCATACAAAAATCTTCGAAATCCTTTATACCTACATTTCTGTCTCATTTTAAACACAAATAATGGTTGCCTCTATAACAATAAACCATACTATAGTTACTGCAAATCATGAGCTTGCGTCATATGCAAGGGGTATAATATGACATTCATTGACACTGTCGTAAGGTTTACATTGCAATAAAAGGCGCGCGCTTGTGAATTGCAGGAACTATAACTTCAGCAAATGACCCTCTGCCGACGAGTGAACGATTAGTTTTAGACTTTTGTCACTCAATAAACATGCAAAAGATTGTAGATCCCGTGTCAGTAAAAGATATACAGGGTGATTGGTTAATCAGTAATCGTGCAGTTGATTTTTTTCGCGTTTTCTTGGTCTGTCCCTTATTAAAAGTTACTTATTTTCATGAGCACTACAGAGACTAAAAGTATTGCCTATGCTTAAAAATCACCCAGTATATCAAAATTTCGCTGTCGAGAACTTTTTCAAACAAGCAACCTCATTGCTACCCCTACTCGCTTTTTGTCTGCAGTGGGACAGTTGCCTCATTTGTAATGAAATATACTTGCAGTTCATATCACTACCTCAAACGTGGATCATCCTGAACGGTTCGGCATCGCACGATGACCATAGGATAGTCGCGTACACCTGGCGTTGCCTCTCCGGTCCCACTAACTCTAACATTGTCAATTTTAACGAGTCCGTGGCCAATGCCACTGGGCTCACGAAGGGGCAATACGTGTTCTCCCTGACTGTACTCGATGATAACGGGAACTCTGCATCTGATAATGTCACCGTCACAGTCACTCAAAGTAAGTGTGTACATACATAATAATTTTCTTGTAAAAATCACTGTTGCACTAATGCACATTTTATTATTAGGTCGTTAGGGTTGATATTGGCCCAGTTTTGAATTCTAAAATACGCATGCACTCCCAAATCAACCTAACCTAATGTAAAAATATGCATTGTGCAATAATCTATCTCCAATTATCTCTCCATTAAATATTGCATGCGTTTGAAATAACTTTTTGATGGGATAATATACTAATAATGTTCTTGAATATCGTATCTTTGTGTAGGTTTGTCCATATTAGATATCATCGCGTGTTTGTATTTCCGATATATATGAAAATTGCTGAACCGCATAATTTTCTTGAGAAGTCTCCACCATCATAATTTTTTTTCTCTATAAAAACCGTTCTATCTACAGACAAGAACAGTCCTCCGAAGGCGGACGCAGGCGGGGACTTAGTACTGAACCTGCCGGTGTCCGTGTTGATACTAAACGGATCCAAGTCCTCGGACGACTTCCGCATTGTCTCGTGGAAGTGGAGTCGCTCGCCGTCCGGACTTGCCGCCGGGACGGTTATACTGAATTCTGACACCCAACCCGTGCTTATGGTAAGTTTTTTTTATTTTTTATTATTTAATATGGGCTTACTCTTGACCTCAATCTTGCCCTATTTTGCTAAGTGAATTTGTTGCTGAGGAATAATTCTTAGTTATTGGTTTCGTTGTTGCACACTAGACCAGCGGGTCTAGTGTGCAACGCAAATTCTGTACATGGGGTCCTGGGGTTTGATTGGTAGACCTGGGGGTCTGGCAAAGTGATATTGGGGTTTTCCATCAAAAAATTCTCAGTAACAGCCACGCCACGGAGTCTCGATTTGTGCTCGGTTGATCGCAATAGGCTCGCCCCCTATAACATTGGACTTAAATATAACTGGCGAAATGCGCGTTCACTAATGGCTAAACCTCTGTCTCACCCTTCGGTGATTACAAGCGTGATTTATGTTCCCAGCTAACTAGACCGTAAACTGAACCTAAAGTTTGTCAAGACTTGAAAGAACGATATTTGCAAAAAGTGTTTCTAAAAGGACCAACACTTATACCTAATCATTTTTACTCGTTTTCAGTTAACAAACATAGAAGCAGGACGATACGTCTACGAGCTCACAGTGACGGACGATCAAGGGGAGTCAGACAAAGACACAGTGAGCGTCCAAGTGAAGCCAGACCCTCTCGAGATGAACCTCATGGAGTTGACCTTGAACATCCCTATATCGACGTTCACGCAGAGCCAACTCGACTCGCTCGTACAAAAGATGACGTTACTACTCAAAGATGATATTAGAGTGAACGTTACAGAAGTTCATGGACAAATTGATTCCGGAAATACGCAGTTGATTTTCTTCCTTTCTGAACAGGTGAGGATTATTTGAAGTTAATTGTGGCCTTTGTTATTATGAAAGCTTGGCTTATGTTTTTGCAAATATTTAAAATTACGATAGAAAGTGAACTTTGAATTAAGTTCTGTTTTTTCATGAATGTAAAGTCTTATGTTCACAAGTCATGCGTATCCAAATGGTGGTGGTCTTGCATGGTGTGCAAGACACTGCCAACTGAACGATTATTTGAAATTTATGATGTCAAAAAAAACAACTATTTGCTAGTCGATCTTACTAACCCTACTACTTACTACTTACTAGCCTATAATGCTCTCTTATGCCAAAATGGCACCCTCTGCACCGTGACTCTTTCTTTATTCCCTTCACATTAACATCTTTTTCTTTGACTTTCCGTGTCGGCCACAGTTTTTTTGCACATCAAGCACTAAGCACATGTTCTTATGATGTTCACAGGGCAAAGCAGTAGAGGGCGTGCGAGCACTGTCCCTAGTGCGCGGCGCTAGTGGAGGCTGGGAGGCGTGGGGGGGCGGGGCTGTGCGCTCACTGCGCTGCCTCAGCGCCTGCTCCGGCCGCGGCGTGTGCGACCACGCCACGCGCACGTGCCGCTGCGACGCCTTCTGGATGCAGAGCCTGCTGGCCATGCTAGACCCCGACGCGCAGCCCGACTGCGGTAAGTACGCTACCTCAGCGCCTGCTCCGGCCGCGGCGTGTGCGACCACGCCACGCGCACGTGCCGCTGCGACGCCTTCTGGATGCAGAGCCTGCTGGCCATGCTAGACCCCGACGCGCAGCCCGACTGCGGTAAGTACGCTACCTCAGCGCCTGCTCCGGCCGCGGCGTGTGCGACCACGCCACGCGCACGTGCCGCTGCGACGCCTTCTGGATGCAGAGCCTGCTGGCCATGCTAGACCCCGACGCGCAGCCCGACTGCGGTAAGTACGCTACCTCAGCGCCTGCTCCGGCCGCGGCGTGTGCGACCACGCCACGCGCACGTGCCGCTGCGACGCCTTCTGGATGCAGAGCCTGCTGGCCATGCTAGACCCCGACGCGCAGCCCGACTGCGGTAAGTACGCTACCTCAGCGCCTGCTCCGGCCGCGGCGTGTGCGACCACGCCACGCGCACGTGCCGCTGCGACGCCTTCTGGATGCAGAGCCTGCTGGCCATGCTAGACCCCGACGCGCAGCCCGACTGCGGTAAGTACGCTACCTCAGCGCCTGCTCCGGCCGCGGCGTGTGCGACCACGCCACGCGCACGTGCCGCTGCGACGCCTTCTGGATGCAGAGCCTGCTGGCCATGCTAGACCCCGACGCGCAGCCCGACTGCGGTAAGTACGCTACCTCAGCGCCTGCTCCGGCCGCGGCGTGTGCGACCACGCCACGCGCACGTGCCGCTGCGACGCCTTCTGGATGCAGAGCCTGCTGGCCATGCTAGACCCCGACGCGCAGCCCGACTGCGGTAAGTACGCTACCTCAGCGCCTGCTCCGGCCGCGGCGTGTGCGACCACGCCACGCGCACGTGCCGCTGCGACGCCTTCTGGATGCAGAGCCTGCTGGCCATGCTAGACCCCGACGCGCAGCCCGACTGCGGTAAGTACGCTACCTCAGCGCCTGCTCCGGCCGCGGCGTGTGCGACCACGCCACGCGCACGTGCCGCTGCGACGCCTTCTGGATGCAGAGCCTGCTGGCCATGCTAGACCCCGACGCGCAGCCCGACTGCGGTAAGTACGCTACCTCAGCGCCTGCTCCGGCCGCGGCGTGTGCGACCACGCCACGCGCACGTGCCGCTGCGACGCCTTCTGGATGCAGAGCCTGCTGGCCATGCTAGACCCCGACGCGCAGCCCGACTGCGGTAAGTACGCTACCTCAGCGCCTGCTCCGGCCGCGGCGTGTGCGACCACGCCACGCGCACGTGCCGCTGCGACGCCTTCTGGATGCAGAGCCTGCTGGCCATGCTAGACCCCGACGCGCAGCCCGACTGCGGTAAGTACGCTACCTCAGCGCCTGCTCCGGCCGCGGCGTGTGCGACCACGCCACGCGCACGTGCCGCTGCGACGCCTTCTGGATGCAGAGCCTGCTGGCCATGCTAGACCCCGACGCGCAGCCCGACTGCGGTAAGTACGCTACCTCAGCGCCTGCTCCGGCCGCGGCGTGTGCGACCACGCCACGCGCACGTGCCGCTGCGACGCCTTCTGGATGCAGAGCCTGCTGGCCATGCTAGACCCCGACGCGCAGCCCGACTGCGGTAAGTACGCTACCTCAGCGCCTGCTCCGGCCGCGGCGTGTGCGACCACGCCACGCGCACGTGCCGCTGCGACGCCTTCTGGATGCAGAGCCTGCTGGCCATGCTAGACCCCGACGCGCAGCCCGACTGCGGTAAGTACGCTACCTCAGCGCCTGCTCCGGCCGCGGCGTGTGCGACCACGCCACGCGCACGTGCCGCTGCGACGCCTTCTGGATGCAGAGCCTGCTGGCCATGCTAGACCCCGACGCGCAGCCCGACTGCGGTAAGTACGCTACCTCAGCGCCTGCTCCGGCCGCGGCGTGTGCGACCACGCCACGCGCACGTGCCGCTGCGACGCCTTCTGGATGCAGAGCCTGCTGGCCATGCTAGACCCCGACGCGCAGCCCGACTGCGGTAAGTACGCTACCTCAGCGCCTGCTCCGGCCGCGGCGTGTGCGACCACGCCACGCGCACGTGCCGCTGCGACGCCTTCTGGATGCAGAGCCTGCTGGCCATGCTAGACCCCGACGCGCAGCCCGACTGCGGTAAGTACGCTACCTCAGCGCCTGCTCCGGCCGCGGCGTGTGCGACCACGCCACGCGCACGTGCCGCTGCGACGCCTTCTGGATGCAGAGCCTGCTGGCCATGCTAGACCCCGACGCGCAGCCCGACTGCGGTAAGTACGCTACCTCAGCGCCTGCTCCGGCCGCGGCGTGTGCGACCACGCCACGCGCACGTGCCGCTGCGACGCCTTCTGGATGCAGAGCCTGCTGGCCATGCTAGACCCCGACGCGCAGCCCGACTGCGGTAAGTACGCTACCTCAGCGCCTGCTCCGGCCGCGGCGTGTGCGACCACGCCACGCGCACGTGCCGCTGCGACGCCTTCTGGATGCAGAGCCTGCTGGCCATGCTAGACCCCGACGCGCAGCCCGACTGCGGTAAGTACGCTACCTCAGCGCCTGCTCCGGCCGCGGCGTGTGCGGCGTTTGGTTTAACCTACTGTACACGCATTTAAACCGTATTCGTGTGACTTCATATCTATAGAAGACTGCTTTAACATGAAAAGATACACGATTACTTATGTACCAGACTGGTCGGTGGTGTACGCGAGTCTGGGCGGCGTGGCGGCGCTGCTGGCGGTAGGCGCGTGCGGCTGCGCGGGCGCGCGCGCACTGCGACGTGCGTGCGCGCCACGCAAGCCACGCGCACGGCCCAAGTACCGCCTGCTGCCGCTCGCCGACAACGAGGAGAAACCATGTAAATATTGTACGACCAACAACCAAACTTATTTTTTTACGTTTATTCCTAAGTTTATCTTCGACATCACGATATCGTAAGGAACTGTATACTTCGATCCAAAACCAAAATCGCAGACGTTTGCAACACAGCCACCAAATTAAAATGGAACTGGGTAGGCCACATCTACCGCATGTCGCACCAAAATTGGGCTAAAGTGGCCAGATTGGGTTCTGAATAAAAGAACTAGGCGACAGTTTATTGAACTCGTAAACGCCAATGGCAGTTATTAATGTCATATGCACCACACTCCAACCGATTCAAGTTTTCTGTGTATAAATTTCTATATAAACGACTAAACTGCTCACATTCTTCTCTTCATTTCGCAGTCACGAGTAAAGACGTATCAGAAACCGAGACAGATTCGGACGTACTGTTCGAAACTAAAAGCAAGACGACCACGTTTGGGACCCGCGCCATGAACGGGGAGGTGTCGCAGCCCAACGGTTGGAAGAAGAACGGCCACTTCAAGAGTTCACGTAAAGTGAAGACGTAGCTCATCGCCGTACGGCTGAGCTGCCTCCGTATTCAGTCGGCTTTTGGTCACTGTAAGTAACAACTTACAATTCCCCCACACCGAAACTACACGGACATTTCATAAAGACACGTTGCCATTCCAATTTGTGTATAATATTGTGACTACAGATAGTTTAGAACAAATGCTAGAGTAAATTGTTATCGCCTAAATCATCGTTCATGTTTAGATGTTAAGGAAGTCATTGTCTTACGTTAAAATAAGTGTGAAGGTGAACGCACCTACGGAATAGTAGTTTATGCGACTGTGCATAATGAAGGGCATTACAACACAAGTGTGGGTTTAAGAAACGAGCCGAAGGCGAGTTTCTTAATAGCATCACACGAGTGTTGTAATGCCTAATTATGTATAGTTGCATACACTAATTTATCTACCCGAATATCATAAGGGCTCTATGATGGGTTCAGGAACCATAGGGAAATGACCAGCATTGATACCAGTGTAATGCAATAAAAAATAAACAGGCTACTAGTTGCATTCGTCGCTGCATTTACGATATCTGGCGGAGTATTCATGTTAATTTCTGAGTCACTATCACTCATTTTCGACAGAAATAAAGAACTTATCAGAAAATTTGTCTACTCGTAACTGGAAATAAAAAGCTAACGAACAAATGATTTATAATTAAAATCATACTGAATTGGGGTTTCGTATCGATAGGTATCTGTTTTAATGTAGATACTAGAATAGCACACTCACTTGAATTTGACACCTGTTCCAAATTTAAACTCCATAACCTACTGTTTTCAGTAGGTTATGAGCTCATTACAGTTCTGTTTATTTCTGCTGGTTGGTAATGCTGGTCATTGCCTATGGTTTTTGAACGCATTAGAGAGGGTTTATGATATTTGGGTAGATAAAAGGAATTAACTGCTTATTTATTTGTAATTAATTATACGAACATCGCGTTTGTAGACTAATACTATACGTAAGACTGTAGTGCTAACTTGCCGTGTAGTATACCCACACTTAAGCTAAACAGCACTTCCCGGTAAACAAGCTGCTGAAGCTGAATGTACCTATGTACAGACCAGGGATGTTGCGGATGCCGATTTTTTGACATCCGCGGATGCGAATGCGAAGTTTTGAAGGCTCACATCCGCGGATGCGGATGCGGATGCGAATGTTCAAATCAAAATATTATATAAATGAAGTATATGAATGAAGAATTATTAAAACATTCTCTAGATTACTTTGTGTCGGCGGTGACATTGTTAATTAACTAGTTAGATAATCTATCAATAACGGGAACCACGTTGAAAAATAAAAAAAAATGTTATGATAATAATAAACTTTACCTACAATAAAACGTATTACCGGTGTAACATAATGGAATTGACCTGGCGATTGAAATAAGCGGAACAAAGTAGTCTTAGAAAGTTAATATAACAAAACCAGGCGGCAACGTCAGGTCATGATAGTTATCAGATCAGATAGTTACTATAGTCAGATGACTATAGTAATTCTCTGTCCAGATGGACAACGTTGTAAAAATAAGGACAACCAAGCTGAGGCGTATTTTTCTCGCCGCCACCCTGGGGCGGTTTTTTGAATTAGCCTTACGTATATTCCAGTCTGCCATATGCCGCCCCAAAAATCAAGTGAACAAGCACTATATCCTTCTAATCTGCCGCCCACCGCTAGCTATTCTCGGTAAAAAGAAAATCTAACCTATCTGCATAGCTTTTCACAAACAATCGGACCGAAACCGAAACGCACATATCGTATGTCTATCTCGCTCACTTTCATAATGCCAAAAAAAGATACAACACACGACAACAACGACTACATACGACTGTCGAAATCGAAACCGAAGCGAAGCGTTGTGAATAAGGGGCCTGGAATGCTAATAAAATTTTCTAGCTCGCTACGCTCGCTCTTGCCACCGGGTTTTCTTCGTTGACTAATTCAATCCCTCAATGCATTAGAAGTAAAAGTAAGTTAAATATAGTTTTCTATAGTTTTTTTTTAAGAAAATCAGTTAAGTACCTACTTTTCCGAGGCAGGGAGCAAAAATTTTCGAGCTCGCTCCGCTCGCTCTTACATTTGCCCTCGAGTCTGAATCATGCCTAACTTCTTAAAAAAAAATCTATCTAGATTCTAGATGAATTGTTGAAACAAAATGTAACTTATCCGATATGTCAAAATTGTTTGAGCTCGTTTGCTGTTTTTGTTAATTTTCGGAACGGCAAACCCTAACACACTATTAGCTATGTCGGCAATCAAAAGCAAAAACATGTACCTATGTATTTCTTTTATACTTTTAAAAATAAAACCCGAAGTGTAACATTTTCAAATAATAAAAAAAAGTATTTTGACTTTTAGCTAGTTTTCTTGGCTAATAATGGGCGGCGAAATAGGGGTGGACCCCCGGCGGCAAAAACGCACGGCACGAAACTGGGGTCGACACAGACGTTGAGGTTGTTTCCAAGCTCTACGACTCATTGATTAATTATTTACTCGAAACTGCTTTAGAAAAAATGAAAGCAAAAAAAGAAAATATTCTATTTTTCTTGACTTCTGGGGCGGCAAAAGTTATTGGCCCGGGGCGCCAAATTTCAAAATACGCCCCTGCGGATGCGGATGTTCAAATCTATGCGGAAGCTCCGCATTTGCGGATGCGGATTCGAATATTCGCAACATCCCTGGTACAGACACCAACACGTCAAGCTACCCGAAACTGTAAATTTTTCCTAATTAACCTTGAAACTAATGCTTTAGCTATTAAGTTCAAAATTTAACAGATTATAGTAGCTTGATGTACTGGTGTTTGTTCATATATAGTATCTTCTTAATCTAATAACAGCACCAATGAAAGGTTCAGATAAACATAGATATTTTTGGTCTTCTACACGTTTTCAGAAACTCTACTATAAAATAAATATAAATAAATAAAATAATATGAAATAGTCTTTTTCCAAATATATATTCAAAATGGCACCTCTTTTCTGCAACCCATCTATCTGCCTAGCCTTTTCTCAACTATGATAGGACCGTCTTCCAGTCAAACCCGATGCAGCTGAAACTATACTATAATACTATTACAATTATGTAGAAGTTTGAAGTTTAATTACTCGTCTGTTTACAAACTATGAAATAGGACCTATCAAGTTTTAGGCTCGATTAAATACGACTTATTAAAATAGCACTACAATTATCAAAAAATGGCTATGAATTAATTGTATACATAATAACATAGATTGTAGCACCTAGCTAGATTAGGATAGGTTTTTTACTTGTAAACGTTACATGAAAAGGGTTAATATATATGCTAGGACGTAGTTTTATTTATTTGCGTATTTGTTTGAGTCTGAGAGATATGAGCACATTGCAAGCACAAAATTTATATACAAGTTATTAAATAAATATTTGGCAAGGTAGAGGAACCCTGATAATGTAATACATATATTTTGTATTAAAATTGAATCGGATCCAAATGTCTAAAATTGTTATTTTAGTCTGAATGTTACCTGAATCTCAGGTATCAAATCATTTGTAAATCTCTAAAAGTAGTGATGTATTCTATAGAAATTATATAAAAAGATTCTTTAGAAGTAGCCCTAAGGAGAATTTTATTTACTTAATTATAAATGCGCGAATAATGGGACAGTTGTAAGAAATTATTATTTGTATAATTTATTTCTTTTGTTTATTTATATTGAAATGTATTATTATTCTGAATGTTTTATTTTTGTATTTAAGACATTAGAAAAACATGCGCAATTTTTCTGGCATGTTACACCATAGCAACAGCTTAGGTGTAGGTAACATAAACATATAGGTAAGAATCATTACGAGAATTAATTTAACGCAAATTACATATTATATAATGAAGACAAGTTTTTATAAACCTCGACATTAATTCGAAATTTCACAGAGTTTATAGAGCGGTGCACAAAGTTCAACATGATGTCACGTGAAAAGTTCAACATGTTGTCATGCGCAAAGTTCAACATTATGTCATGTGCAAAGTTCAATATGATGTCATGTCGGACTTTGCGCACCGCGGGTTTACGGTTTAAATTGAAATACGTCTCGAAATAACTTCTCTTGTCCATAGTCTAGCCATAAAATCATATTTGCCTTATTTTAAGTATTATAATAAGTATAGTATTGTTATATTAAATATATTATTGTATTTGTTGTATTGTAATTAATATTAAGGCGTCATCATATGGCAAGACGTTAAAGTGTGACCAGTTTTTAGTATAATTTTCTTAATTAAATAATCTAGTCGTGCTAAGTGATAATATTATAGAGATTAGTACACTTTTGCGTATGTATTGTTTATGTATCATATTTTTACTGTGATTTTGATGAGTATTTAATATTTGAGTGTACTGTGGTTCGGAAATAAATTCGCATATATATATGCTTTAAAACTCGTTTGTTATTACTTGATAATTATTATTTAATTCCTAGGGCCGATAGCGCCTGACCTCAATTCCGAGTTATAGAAGAAACTAGTAAAGATAATGTCTATTGAGTAAGAATAATTCATGATGACATGCAACCTGTTAGTAGATAGGTACTTATTTGCATTGGGTTCCTTAATAAAATACGCAATTCAGTTATAAACAATTTATTTAATATAAAATTTATTGCTTTCTTATCGTTAGTGATCGGTCGCTAAAGTTCATTCGTCCTAAGTGATTGAACACTTAATTGATTATTTTAGGCAAGATAGGCACTCGACCACAATAAGTAGGCACCAAAGGGCAAATAAAAATGCATAGTTTCTAGCTTCCATATTAGTTGCTAAGTCGCAAATCACGAGCGCGTATCTTGTGACTTGTAGATCCATTGATATAAGGTTTAAATTGCAACTTTTGACACGCGGTCGTGAAATCCTGCAACTTCAATTCGCCGATCTAAGTCGAACTAATAATTACCAAATAAATTATGAAGACATTTTGAACTTTTATCGATTTCTCTCAAGTAATTCTTAAATTCACGCATAAATACCTACGAGTCATATGGAAGTTTATAAGATGTTTCACTTCCCTTAACACCTCGCTCTGGTGTTTTTGTTCTTAGAGAGAATGTGCGCATTACCAATCCATTCGCATGATCCAAACAATGCGCTCAATGGCAAAGCCTACCCCCTCCTACTATTAAAATTTGAAACTAGCAAGTGCCAATAGAGAGCTCTTATAACATGCAATCAATTTTAAATATCTAATTGTGTAATCTAAATAAAAACCTCTGCGAGGTTTTATACTTTACCAGAAATATAATTTAAAGAAATAAAATTATAACATTATTTGGTATTTTGCATAGTTATAACATGGATACCATAGTTTTTATCCTTAATAGATATTAGAATAAATAAAATATAAGATAATAAGTTAAAGACTCTGTATTAAGTCTTATCATTTTGTTTTGGAATGCTTTGTACCAAAGAATTATCATATAAATTGCTTTGATAAAAGTTTTACTTAAAAATATTTTAACAGTTTGTGACTACTTCAGAGTATCCGAATTTCTTCTTACTAAAAATATTTAAGATCCTAGTACAGCTTAACATCGATCAACATTTGGTAATTAAGAACAATCCTTGCGAATATTAAGTAAAATTTTAAGTTACTAAACGTTTACACACTGCACAATATTCAGGCCAATAAGCAATTCAAACATACATTTCGATTATATATATATTTGTTTTTAAAGCTATCTTCACTAATAAATGCTTATGTAATAGTATAATTATCTTGAGACACGTAAGTAGGTAGTTATATCTGTAAAAAATCAAGTCACGCTAACAAGCAGTATTTAATCTTACGTAACAATAAAGGTACCTACTTCTCTATAATAATTACTACTGAATTAAAACGCGTAACCGTATGTAGTACGTTATATTATTTACATATAAAACGCCTTCATTTAAATAGAGCTACTGTCTGTCAGTAGATACCTATATATTTTTCGAACCAATTGTATATTATTGCTGAACTCTTTCACAACCAATGTCTGTGTAACGTTATCGGCAATATCGGCTATCTCAATTAATTATACACTATCAAGAAACAAGTCACACTGAGAACAATTTTCGATTAAACAGTGCCTTGTTCATATTAAGTTTTTTATTTTTTTATTAACTTACGTATTTTTGCATTGTTTTAACATTATAGGTAGAAATTGTTTTATTAACTAGTGATTTTATGTATCACTTCATTTGGATGCGTTTATTTGTTACAATTAGGCCATGAAAAAAGATGTTAACAATTTAACACTAAGTACATCACCAATAGACAGATTACCAATGAAGAACTTGGAATAATAAATATCAAGAACAGTCATATTATCAGGGTTTGCGCAATTGCAATATATTTTTTTTTAATTGAGGTAATTAATTGGTACTCAAGAGCACCTCTTTTAAACAGCTTATCAACCACAGAATATAAAACAATAGTATCTTTTTAAGTCATTTAGGTACAATAGTTTAGGATGTAAATTAATAATATTTATCTAAAGTAGTAAGGTCAATGTAGGAACCAAATATAGAACTTGTACTTGGTTCATCTTTTAATTTCAGAGTTTTTAGTACATAAATATGATGGGATTATTTGAGTATCACTTTAATAATCTTCAAACAATAAATAAATAAAATTGATAAGATCTCAATATTTCTCTTTTATTGTATCTATGATCTTCACTGGCCAAAAATTTTGCCCCTTCCCATTTTCAATTCTTAAACTTATATATTATTTTCCTAAAGCTTGATCCTACTTTTACAATCCATCCACCAATTAGAACAACTTAAATATACTTACAAACCTCGAAACAAGAAGCGAGGTTAGAATCTAGGCTATGCTATATAAGTTTTTAACCTTTTTAGCGCCAGTCACGTATAGACGACAAGCCGAATAAGCAAAAAAGTGCCCTAAGTCTGTCGACTTAAGGTACTTTTTGGCTTGTCGTCTTACTTGACCGTGGCGGTCAATGGGTTAAACTGACATGGTCACTGACACTACTAAAATAAAATAAAAATGGATGGATGGAAAATATCCCGTTTATGATATTAATAGTAGTGTTAGGCTATGCTATCTAAATTGTTGCTATCTCAATTATTATTTGGCCTTTTTCTTCCCAGATTTTACAGTTTTTTCTACTTCAGAAGCCCAAACAGCTCTGTTGATTCGTTCTCCCAGAGAATATGCACCACATGTTAATGCAAGGCAAAATATGTAGAAACATACTCGTACAGGCCAATTCAGCACATTCAAGATAGGGTACACCCAAACACCAGAGTTGAAGTAGATAACATGTATCCAAACTAAGTAACAAACCATAAAGCAAGAAAGAATAGAAAGACCAACTTTTCTCTTGGGATACATCCTGAATGATGTCAAGAGTTCTATCAGTATGAACACAACTATGTTTGAGTGCATCACATGATTCAGCCATGTGGGGAAGTATGCATCTATAGCTCTGGGCAAGATCAGCTCTCTATCAACAGCATAAATACCCCAAAATGAAACTCCTACAAATATTGCTAGTGGGAATGCTAAAGCACTAAAGACTGTGTCCTTTACTCTCCTAATAAGTGGCTTCTCTGACGGTGATGGTTCATTGTTCCCAAAAATATCATTAATCAGCGCCAGTCCAAAGTATGTAGTTTGTATCATCTGGAAATAAAGAAATGATCAATACTGAGTCAAATGCTCACTGTCGGTTTACATCACATTAAGTATTTACTAAGACTTACCGCATCTAAATAAGTTAAATATTTGAATTTGCCTCCATATGGTGTCATAGTAGTTGCAGTTGAGGGTATATTGACGTAGACGTAGTCATAGTAACATCCGTAAGCAAATTGGATGAATCCAAAAAGATGAAATAATATCTTCAACATGATTAAAGATGCTGCAAATAAAAAAAAATGCTTAGTGAGATGGTATTTTAGGATAACACAAGGAAGTGGCACTATAAAATTAAATAGAAACCTGATATTTCAGGGGAAAAACCAGCAATTCTGAATGATACCAGTAATATACTAACCTCTTCTTTTCCTATTTAACAATCTTTATTGTAGACGCAATAGTCAAGAGACCGTTCACTTGTATTCTTCTTGTATATTTTTCTAATTAATCACATCGGTTTTTGGCGTGTCGCTGTCGCTGTCGCGAATTAAATT
The DNA here is from genome assembly GCA_949775195.1 of Diarsia dahlii. Classification (NCBI taxonomy): domain Eukaryota; kingdom Metazoa; phylum Arthropoda; class Insecta; order Lepidoptera; family Noctuidae; genus Diarsia; species Diarsia dahlii. The sequence goes on along the minus strand of OX459211.1, from coordinate 11,502,718 downwards.
AACTTTACAACCAAACCAACCATCGACTACGCCGACAGAATGACAGATGACAGATCATGACAGATGATGAGACGACGGCTGACACCATGAAGTTATAGATAAATATGGAGGCCACACTTAGAACAAAAGTTTGAGTCAAATACCTACGATTCTCTATCTCACTCTCTGTGGGCTGACCTCTCTTTCTAAGGTGGACGATAGTATTGCTATCTCGTTATTAAAATCTCCTTATTCATTTTTAAAAAGAGTCACCACACAAATGTAATCAGAAGTTAAATACTGTCAAATAATGTGCTAATAAATAAAAAGCTAAACTAAGATTACTGAACTTAAAATTTCAAAATAGTATGTCACGAATGCTTGACAAGGTTGGCGAATCAGTGAATTATTTTCCCATTTCCTAAGGATGTGGTAATGTGGCAACATTGGCCCCACATGTCAACATAAATCGTACCAATATGGCGGTTGTTTACTTTGCGGTTCACAGTTTCGTTTGAGATATTTGCCTGTAATCAAAGTTATAATTGAGAAAATGGTGCAAACTTGTGTAGTGCGTGGTTGTGGTAGTACGTGGTGTCCAGGAGGTGATATAAGATTTCACGCGTAAGTGTTTAAATCGGGATTTTTGACACTGAATAATTGTAAACATATTTCTGCATATTTCTTTGTATTTTCAATTAATTACTTCATAAAAGCTTGACCTATGATTTAGTCAATGATAACTTAGATAACTATGTAAAGACCAAACAGTTTTACATTGAATTTCATGGACTTTCTGCAATTTTATTTGTTTTTGTTTATATGGAGTCATACTGAAGTAGTGTGACCATATTGGGGATATATCTGGGACTTTCCGTGGGAACTTCATTAATTATATAGTCATTATCATACTCGCTTTATTACATTTTTCACACACCGTGTTATTTCTGTTAGTTCTTTGAAATAACATAACATTTTCGTGAATTTTTAACAGTAGTCAAATAGCCAATTACTATTTAAATAATACAGTAAATGTAATGAATAATATAAAATTATGTTCTGATTTCACACTCTTCTGGTTTTAGGTCAACAGCGAAGCCCAGGTCTCTACGAAGATTGATAGGGGCGTACAGGTGTAAATAAAATCAACTGAAGAAAAAATACTGCAGAAGAAATCTAAGATTCTTAAGCAAAGAGTTTTACGACAGACTAAAAAAATCAGGACATGTCTTCGTAATATAATAGAAAATATTATAATAAAATGATTTTAATTTAGAAAGTGTTTTTGTTTCTTTTTGAGGTTTTATACATATGTATTACCGTTCTTATTAAAGCCCCGTATTTAGATGAAAATACATATTAAAAATTCCACAGTGGTAAAAAAACCTTAACACTGACTTACCCAGAAATCTTTAAAAAAAAAATCATCTTTTATGTATCATTTTCATTAGTCTACAAAATAAAAGAAACATCTAATTTCTTTTTTGCGATTTCATGATTTTATAGTAAGAGTTGTACTGGGCAAAAATCTCTCCCAAATCCTTCCAGATTCATTATCTTGAGCCACCCCACCAGCCCTTGCGGTAGGCAACCACCGTGGTCGTGTCACCACCTCTTCTGTCATTATGATTTACTAGCTTTTGCCAGCGGCTTCGCCCGCGTGAAAATGGCGATTTTCCATACAAACTTTCATCCCCTATTTAACTCCCTTAGGGGTTGAATTTCAAAAAATCCTTCCTTATTCCTTGTCTAGATTTTATAGGGAACCTCTGTGCAAAATTTCAGCTTTCTAGGTCCAAGGGTTTGGGCTGGGCGTTGATGAGTCAGTCTGTCAGGACTTCTCTTTTTATTTATATAGAAGATAGATAGAAGATCATTAATTTCGTCTACAGGAACTAAACTTTTATACTGGCCATGGTCTATATTCTATTTCTGTGCGAAATTACGTACGTATACGACCTAAGACTTTTTTGCGTGATTGAAAATGACAAACTGTCAAAAAAAATCAGGAACTATCACACTGTAAGCAAACAGCTTCTTTCGTAATTTATCATTGGCATCTTTCATCAATCTAGAAGTGAACAGAGATGTGGATATATTAATTTAATCAAACACAAGTTATGAAAAGGAACTACGTAATGTCCTAGGTAAAATAAAATAAAGGTTACCCTACTTAGAAAGAGAGGGTCAGCCCACAGAGAGCGAGATAGCGATGCATAAGTTTTGCTTCAAGTAGGTATTCGAAGTGTGGTCTCCATATTTATCTATAACTTCATGGCTGACACTACATATTTTTTAAGTTACTAGGGATGTGACATATGCGTACTAAATCATACGCACACTACGAACGTATGATCGACTAAAAATAATAGTAGTATATGCGACTGTGCATAATGAAGGGCATTAAGTGTGGGTTTAAGAAACGAGCCGAAGGCGAGTTTCTTAATAGCATCACACGAGTGTTGTAATGCCTAATTATGTATAGTTGCATACACTACTTTATCTTACCCAAATATCATAAGGGCTCTATGATGGGTTCAGGAACCATAGGGAAATGACCAGCATTGTTACCAGCGTAATGCAATAAAAAATAAACAGGTTATTAGTTGCATTCGTCGCTGCATTTACGATATCTGGCGGAGTGTTCATGTCAATTTCTGAGTCACTATCACTCATTTTCGACAGAAATAAAGACCTTATCAGAAAATTTTTCTACTCGTAACTGGAAATAATAAGCTAACGAACAAATAACAGCTCGAGATGGCGGCGTTTCGGATATCTGTCATTTTTTTTTTAATCTTATGCAAACGAACAAAGTCACTATTCTTGTGTCACTCGAGATCAAAATGTCATGCGATTTATAATTAAAATCATACTGAATTGGGGTTTCGTATCGATAGGTATCTGTTTTAATGTAGATACTAGAATAGCACACTCACTTGAATTTGACACCTGTTCCAAATTTAAACTCATAACCTACTGTTTTCAGTAGGTTATGAGCTCATTACAGTTCTGTTTTGCTGTTTATTTCTGCTGGTTGGTAATGCTGGTCATTGCCTATGGTTTTTGAACGCATTAGAGAGGGTTTATGATATTTGGGTTGATAATAGTACATTGTTACCTTAGGGGTGAAAGTAACTTATTTAGTCCCCGAGACGGGGTTTGGCGCCTGAGCGCAGCGAGGGCGCTAATAGTTCGAGGGACTAAATAAGTCTTTAACCTGAGGTAAACACTGTGCTTTTCATTACGAATACAAGGAAAGTTGATGGGAATAGGCTTGCGCCCAATTACCTAAATCGAAAGAAAGCAAAAACAAATTGACAAAAAAAAATAAAAAGTAAACATAAGAGAAACACTTAAAATCGGTTAAATCTAATCTGTGGATGGCAATAGGCTTGCTCCTAATTACATCGGTTGATAGCAATAGGATTGCTCCCAATTACATCAATAAAATTGATGGCAATAGGCTTGCTCCTAATTACATTGGTCGATGGCAATAGGCTTGCTCCCAATAACCCAAATCGGTGGATGGCAATAGGCTTGCTCCTAATTACATCGGTTGATGGCAATAGGCTTGCTCCTAATTAGATTGGTTGATAGCAATAGGCGCGCTCCTAATTACATCGGTTGATGGCAATAGGCTTGCTCCTAATTAGATTGGTTGATAGCAATAGGCGCGCTCCTAATTACATCGGTTGATGGCAATAGGCTTGCTCCTAATTACATTGGTCGATGGCAATAGGCTTGCTCCCAATAACCCAAATCGGTGGATGGCAATAGGCTTGCTCCTAATTACATCGGTTGATGGCAATAGGCTTGCTCCTAATTAGATTGGTTGATAGCAATAGGCGCGCTCCTAATTACATCGGTTGATGGCAATAGGCTTGCTCCTAATTAGATTGGTTGATGGCAATAGGCTTACTCCTAATTAAATTGGTTGTTGACAATAGGCTTGCTCCCAATTACCTAAATCGGTGGATAGCAATAGGCTTGCTCCTAATTAGATTGGTTGATGCCAATAGACTTGCTCCTAATTACATTTATTGATGGCAATAGGCTTGCACCTAATCACATCAGTTGGTGGCAATAGGCTTGCTCCCAATTACATCAAATAATTTCACAGCTGGCAGTAGAAAGCGATTCTCCCTAGGGCTGAAAAGTAGTACTTTCAACCCGCTCCGCAGGCATGTCATGACCTACTTTCAGAGTATGAGTAATGAAAAATTATATTTAGTGAGATCCCTCTCCTGGAGCTTCCCTTTCCCCAGGTTTATAATGTCAAAATCAGTTATTAAAAAAAAGTATAATATGTTTTGAAACATCTACCAATGCACACTGGGCCCGCGTGGTGTATCATAGCCCATTTGCCTCTCATAGAGAGGAGACCTGTCCCAGCAGTGGGAACATTACAGGCCGATGATGATGTTTTAAAATACCTACCCCCACTCTCCTCATAACTTTTAGTTTTTTGTGAGAGACGATACTACAACCCTCTCCCTCTCACCACATAAAAAGGTATGCGGAGAGTGGGGGCAGGTATTTCAAAACCTATTTATTTTAATTTCCTTTGATATGTCGTAAAAATATTATGTGGCTCTGGTTGGCTGGACAAAACTTCAAAACGGCTCGCATTTACAATAGGGCAATAGGGCACTTTATGTGACGGCTAAACACCCTTATTTCAGAATAGGTGACGCTACAGAATCTTAGATAATCGATCGAAAGCGTGTCCAGCCAGCTTGAAAAACCACTTTTCGCTGGTCTCTCAATCTCGGTAACGGAAGTGATTTTGACGACTTTTTGCATATCAACGGGCGTCACATAAATATGTGACAGGCATCAAGCTAAAAGTTTTGTGATACGTACAGTGGTTTAGTAGAAAAATGCAAAAAACTGTGTCCAGCCATCTTGAATTTACGTAAAAAACTCTTGGCTGGCACTTCCGAATCCCACATAACGGGAGCGTTTTCGAATATGGTTCCTTTACTAATACTTGGTGACGCAATGTGTGACAGTAATAACGTTTGATTTATGGCGTCACTTGTAAGGGTTTACGAGATATCAATGAAAACTTAATGTATACTTGTGTCCAGCCATCTTGAACTCAGGCTGGCTGGACACGTGTATCTCCGCTGCCTGATGATCTACGACCTTCAAAATGTTGTCAAAATGTTGTGACGGGGACGATAATGATAACCTGAATTAGTGACGGAGAAACTTTGGGTAGTTTCAAAGATATTGATCATTTAAATTTTCCCATACAAACATCCATTAATATTGTGAGGTGACCATATTTTTTACATAATTATAGGATTTCTTTTTAATCGACTAATCGGCCGGTAGCAGCCAAGCCACGCCAGCTTTGTATTTGATGTCTCCGTGGGAATAAAAGGTTTTCCTGCAGATAAAGGGGAATTATTTGTTTCTAAATAATAATTAAAAACACTAACAAAAAAAACAAAGTGCATTGCACTCAGTGATGCCAATTTAGCATAAGTAAGCTTTATTATTGTAATTTGTGTTTATATTTGTTATTTTATGTGTGCAATAAAGAATAAGAATAGCATTTTTTCATGTTGTTTAGCAAACTTATTAGTTGTTTAGCATAAAGCATATTTTTTAGCATATAAAATTATTTTAAAATAAAATACATTAATGCGTAAGCAATTATTTCCATTTAGAAAAAAAAATCCCTTTACTAAGTATATTGTTGGCGCTCCTGATGCTAATGCTGATGATAATGGAAAGAGTATTTGAGATCATAGTCGATTAAAACAGTACTTATGTATATTTTGTTAAATAATAAAAAAAGTTAAAACTATGTTACGTTTCATTTGACACTGAAAAATGTTAGCAGATTTTTTAGCATTTCTATAAAGCAATTGGCATAATTTTAGCAGATTCTATATCGGTCTTGTTGGCAACACTGATGCACTGATACTGAGTTTGTTTTGTACACAGAGGCTGTGAGTGCTGTGACAGCGTAAACCGTTTTCGTTTAATCGTTTAGAGTAAAGTATACATAATGGTATTTAGAGCCTTCCGTCGATTTGTAAGGAATACGTGCAATATTTGCTAAGTGCGTTTTCATTTAACGAGGTCCTTGGTAAGTAACGTGAATTACATTATTTTTTCATTAAATACCTTAGAGCATTAGTCTGTTATCCTGACACAATATCTACATACGTACTTATCATAAAAAACACCAATACTTATCTAAAAAGAGTAGATAGGTAGATGCACGTAAATAATCAATAACATTAAACCCCCCCCCCCCCCCCTCTACACTTTTGTCTTCTATTGATTTAAATATCTACAGTTGTTCGTATTAGTATCACCAATACGCGGATTTTCGTCCATTAAAGAAAACACCTTAAAATACATATACTTTGTCCTACATAAAACCTACAAAATTGGTAACCCTACTACAGTGTTTGTATGGGAAAATTTAAATGATCAAAATCTTTGAAACTACCCAAAGTTTCTCCGTCACTAATTCAGGTTATCATTATCGTCCCCGTCACAACATTTTGATAACATTTTGAAGGTCGTAGATCATCAGGCAGCGGAGATACATGTGTCCAGCCAGCCTGAGTTCAAGATGGCTGGACACAAGTATACATTAAGTTTTCATTGATATCTCGTAAACCCTTACATGTGACGCCATAAATCAAACGTTATTACTGTCACACATTACGTCACCAAGTATTAGTAAAGGAACCATATTCGAAAACGCTCCCGTTATGTGGGATTCGGAAGTGCCAGCCAAAAGTTTTTTACGTAAATTCAAGATGGCTGGACACAGTTTTTTGCATTTTTCTACTAAACCACTATACGTATCACAAAACTTTTAGCTTGATGCCTGTCACATATTTATGTGACGCCCGTTGATATGCAAAAATTCGTCAAAATCACTTCCGTTACCGAGATTGAGAGACCAGCGAAAAGTGGTTTTTCAAGCTGGCTGGACACGCTTTCGATCGATTATCTAAGATTCTGTAGCGTCACCTATTCTGAAATAAGGGTGTTTAGCCGTCACATAAAGTGCCCTATTGCCCTATTGTAAATGCGAGCAGTTTTGAAGTAATGTCCAGCCAACCAGAGCCACATAAAATATTTTAAACCTTAAATCGCTACGTGTGGTTTTAAAAAACAAATGGTTTTAGTACATTACAGCAGAATCCAGTAAGTAAGCCTTCCTGGCCAAGTATGAGTTAACCGGACCGAACCGCAGGTGAGGTCTGGATAGATACGAGGCCAGGATGGCTTTCTTACTGGTTGAGGTTTGTATAATGCTTTTCTCAAAAATTAAAGAAAGTTTAACAACAAATTCGTTTAATTAATATTGAAGATTACATTCATATGTGAAAAACACAATAGCACTTTTTGGCCGACCCGGGAATCGAACCCAGGACCTCACGCTCTGCAGTCGAGCTTGCGACCACTAGACCAACGAGGCAGTTTAGGAAACAACTTTAGAAAAAACTTTTTAAAAAACTGAAATTACTAAATACAATCATAAAATCCCACACTATACTTCTACAACATTACTAAGTACAAAACGCAACGTATAAAATGGCTGTTTAAGGTTCCAAAAATATATGTACCTATCTCATAAAATGTCATACCAAAAAGAGAGATAGATATATATTTGGAACCTCCCTTCTATAACCATGTTATGGCTAAACTCTAATCTGTGTCTGGTACTATGTTTTTTTTTCTAAGCAGATCTAAAGAGGATGACCTAGTGTCCAGTAAGTAAATTACATACTTACTTACTGGACAGTAGGATGTTCCAAGTTTAAAATCTCGCTTCTTACTGGACAGTTGTGAATAAGTCTCCGGTAAAGTTCCCTTTCTGGATACTTTTTAGAGATGTTATGGCAACATTACATACCATTTTTGAGAAAATAACGTTTTTTGCATATCACGACGACCAATCAAGCTAAACAAAACCAGTTTTTGCGGACCGCTACACAAAGCGAGGCCTCGCTTGATGCTTTATTGAACATAATAAATAGCTTGATGTGTCGCCGAGATAAACGAGACGGCAAAACCTTTTTATTGACATTTCTATTATGTATATATCCATGAGTAATTACTGTTCTACTTTACCATCCATAGAAGAGATAAATCAGACTACAGATAAGATACGATGCCAGTGTATCCAAACCGTTTTGTACAAGCCGTGAAACCGCATCATCGAACTTTTCGGTCTCAAAAGTTTGTTTAGGTCTAGCCTAGACCAAAGGAAAATTGGGCACCATCATCATTCATCATCATTTCAGCCAAAAGACGTCCACTGCTGGACATAGGCCTCCCCCAGGCGTCGCCACATTGACCGGTCCCGTGCGTCTCTCATCCAGCGGGTTCCTGCAACCTTGACCAGGTCATCGGTCCACCAAGTGGGAGGCCTTCCAACGCAACGTCTTCCGGTTCGCGGTCGCCATTCCAGAACTTTTCGGCCCCATCGGCCATCCGTTCTGCGAGCAATGTGCCCTGCCCATTGCCACTTAAGTCTGGCGATTCTTCGGGCTACGTCGGTAACCTTGGTTCTCATGCGGATGTCCTCATTTCTGATTCGATCACGCAAGGAAACTCCGAGCATAGCCCTCTCCATTGCCCTTTGGGTGACTTTGAGCTTTCTGATGAGGCCCATTGTGAGCGACCACGTTTCGGTCCCGTATGTAATCACTGGCAACACACACTGGTCATAGACTTTCGTCTTGAGACACTGGGGTAAGTTGGACGAGAAGATACCGCGCAACTTCCCGAACGCTGCCCAGCCGAGTCGGATTCGACGATTGACCTCTTTCTCGAAGTTAGATCTACCCAACTGGACCGTTTGTCCCAGGTAGACGTATATAAATTGGGCACCCCGGGTGCCAAATTAATTGAGGTCGTCAGGAATTCTTGTCCTAAGCTCTCTTTATCTTATCTTTCAAGTTCGAACCAAGCATACACATTCATAAAATTTCATTGAAATCGGTTGGGTGGTTTCGGAGATTGGACGAATATCATCAAGTCATCATCAACACCCTACAAACAGTCCACTGCTGGACATGACCTCTTCAACGCCACGCCATTTAACTCGATTCTTGGCAACTCTCATCCAGTTGCCACCAGTCACCCTGCGAAGATCGTCACTCCCCCACTCGCTCCAACTTGAGGGCTTCCCAATTTGCGATAATCATTCAAGAGCAGGTCTACCCCAACGGTCATCGGTTCTACGGCTAAAATGGCCGGCCCATTGCCACTTCAGCTTATTTATTCTGTGAGTTATGTCGATAAATCTGGTACCTACGCTATCGGATCACTTCGTTGCGGATTAGATCCCTCAGAGAGATTCTAAGCTTAAACCGCTCCCTGACTCGCTGAACGACTTTATATTTATGGACCAAACGTACCGTAAGTATCCACGTTTCGGACCTTATGTCCCATTACATAGTGATTACCGGCTGGACCACTGATGGAAGACCTTAGTCTTTAGGCTCTGTGGAATAATATAAGCGACGAAAAGACCCGACGAAGCTTCCCAAATGCTGCCCTGCTGGATTCTTCTGTTAGCTTCTCTTTCATGGCTACTTCCGATTGACCATCACCAACCGGATGCGATGCGTCTACTAAGATGGCGCACCGACAGAGCGACTTATATCATTATCCGCCTTATTAATAAAAATAGTTAAACCTGGTTTAACTTACGCTTGGTTTGTCTCGCATGACGTCACTTTCTTTTGAATATTTTTCAAATGAGACGGCATGCGAGATAAACCAAGCGCAAGTTAAACCAGGTTTAACTATTTTTATTAATAAGGCGGTATATGTATATAAGATAAGATATACTTATGCCTATTCTAATATTAATAATGAAAATCACAATTTTAAACAATTAATTTTATTAATATTATTGTATATTTATGTATGATAACTTGTGTAGTGCGATTCAACAAACACAAATTATTATCCTAATCACGATGGAAAACCGTTTTAATAATAGCCATCAAATCAATAGACTAATTCAATAAAATAGATAAAATAACATGATCATTTGAACTTTCGATGACAATCTCAAATATCATTAAACAAAAAAATTAAAAACCCATTCATCATCATCTGCCTAGCCCTTTCCCAACTATATTGGGGTCGGCTAAAAATCACCGACTCAATTGCCATTTTGACTTTGCCAATCACAATGGCAATCAGATATAGAATTTTGGGCACTGTATTGTGGGGTAGGTAGATTTGATTTGGTTTTCTTCCAGTGCCCGAGTCGCGTATCAAAATTAAGGATTTTAAAACGTGATTTCTAAAACGTATACAATTTACATCTTTTAAAGTAATTTCAAATGACATCATCATCAGCCCATAATTTTCCCACTCGGGACTCGGGCCACCTATCTAGGAGAGGGATGGGCTATAATCCACCACGCGGGCCCAGTGCGGGTCGGTAATGTCACATGTCTTCGAATTTTTTGGTTCTAAGACATGCCGGTTTCCTCACGATTTCCTTCACCGTTTTGAGAGCAGGCAGCGGTAATGAAATAAATTACACAAAGTAATGCGCCTGCCTGGGTTCGAACCCACGACTTACTGTTCGTAAGTCTGAACCGCAACCACGTACTGGGCCACCACTGCTAAAAAAAAATCTCTGAAATGACGTAAAAAGTTTAAAAAAACTGGCCAAGTGCGAGTCGGACTCGCACATGAAGGGTTCCGTACCAAAACGGTATGCTATAATAATTTATACAATTTCTTCTACGGGCTAATGAAACTTGACCTCTAGATTGTATAGGCGCTCATACGATTCAGGGACCAAATTATATTGGTTAACTGCTGTTTCCATCTGTTGTTTCCATCCAAGTTCAAAATGATTTTCCTAGAAAGTCCTTATAAAGTTCTACTTTTCAGATTTTTTTCATATTTTCTAAACTTATGGTTCAAAAGTTAGAGGGGGGGGGGGACGCATTGTTTTTTACTTTTGGAGCGATTATTTCCGAAATTATTGACATTATCAAAAAATGATTTTAGTAAACCCCTATTCATTTTTAAATACCTTTCCAACAATATATCACACGTTAGGGTTGAAATTAAAAAAAAAACACTTCCCACTTTACATATAGGGGGGCTATCCTAATAAAAGATTTTTTTCCAATTTTTATTTTACCACTTTGTCGGCGTGATTGATACACATATTGGTACCAAATTTCAGCTTTCTAGTGCTAACGGTCACAGAGATTAAGCGAGGACGGACGGACGGACAGACAGACATGGCGAAACTATAAGGGTTCCTAGTTGACTACGGAACCCTAATGAATAAATCTTTCACATTAATAAACTATTATTCGCATTATAGGAAATTAAAAAAAAATAAGTAGGGACCTATTTGACTATTCAATTATAAAACTGATCTACTCTTGTGCTGATAGGTCCCGCCTGTTTCCAACGTCATTTTATAAAATGTGCTTATTTTTTGCTCTTTATTTTTTTACCGAAATCGTGATTTTTTATTATTAATTATTTATGTTTTCAAATAAATAAAACTGTAATAACTCCACAGACACACATGCTGAAATACCTACTATAAATATTGTTTTACAAGAAAGTTCCTTAGTTTAAATAGGTGGTAGTCTTGCATATGCCGGGGGTGCATTATCAGGGGTTGGCGCGGTGAAAGCCTTCGGGTAGCCACGCGCGTACTTGGGCACCTGTGCGGGTATCTCGGGCAGGGCACCGCGCACCAACTGCCGGAGCCCCGCATTGCGTCGTCGCAACTCCACCACCTCGTCGTAGATACATTCACGTTCTGAAAATAATCGTATTATTTTTCTTGTGGTTATCTATGAAATACTTAATGCTCACAAATGTACGTAGACGGACTTAATACCATAAATACAAAAAAAAAAAGGAAGAAGTCTCGGACGTAAAGACTCAAACCCTAGCCGTTAAGCAAGATAGAACCATTTTACGATACTTAGGGCCGGTTTCACCATTTGCTGATAAAGTCCCTGATAGCCTATTAGGAACTTATCTGCCAGATAAACTACAACTTTTGGTTTCACAGGTCTCGGATAGAAATATCTAGCAGATAAAGTATTGGTTAAGTTATCAGCCGAATCAAGTGGCCGCTAGAGACGTTATCTGACAGATAAAATAAAGTTTCAAATGGCGGGAACGAAAATAGTTTTAGTTTTAGAGCATTCAGCAGTCGATTTCAGTTACAAGTCTCACAAAATAATACTAACATGGATATAATTGAATTTTTAGAAGACGAATTTGATGAATCCTTCGAACGTATTACGCGACCTCGTAGGAATCGAGTAATTAACCCTAGACCTAATTATTTTGAATCACTTGACGACCAAGATTTTAGGATAGGATTTTAATCGATTTCGACTTACCAAACGGTAGAAAAGGAAAAAGAGGTAGAAAATGAAAAAGGAATACAAAATAGTAGATTTGTACACCAAGTGCATAAGACGCACCATTTTGCGTGAGACGTTTATCCATCCGATGCGAGCTTGCGAGCGAGGAAGAGGATGGATATAAAGTAGAGAGTAAAATGGGTTATATGGACGAGTTTTACACTTTACTTTTCACTTCGATTGCGAGGAAATGCAACAGCAACTTGTTAATATTGTAAAAATAATTATGGTTCCCGCCAATTAACTTTTTTTATTTTTCAACCGATGTGATTAGGTGCAAGCCTATAGCCATCAACAAATATAATTAGGAGCAAGCCTATTGCCATCAACTGATGTAATTGGGACCAAGCCTATTGCCATCAACCAATGTAATTAGGAGCAAGCCTATTGCCATCAACTGATGTAATTGGGACCAAGCCTATTGCCATCAACTGATGTAATTGGGACCAAGCTTATTGCCATCAACTGATGTAATTGGGACCAAGCCTATTGCCATCAACCAATGTAATTAGGAGCAAGCCTATTGCCATCAACTCATGTAATTAGGGGCAAGCCTATTGCCATCAACCGATGTAATTAGTAAAAGCCTATTGCCATCAACCAATCTTATTAGGAGCAAACCTATTGCCATCCACTGATTTAGGTGATTGAGAGCAAGCCTATTGCCATCAATCAATGTAATTAAGAGTAAGCCTATTCCCATCAAATGATGTAATTGGGGGCAAGCCTATTGCCAGCAACGGGTGTAATTAGGAGTAAGCCTATTGCCATCAACCAATCTAATCAAGACCAAGCCTATTGCCATCAAGCGATTTAGGTAATTGGGGGCAAGCCTATTCCCATCAACTTCCCTTGTATTCGTAATGAAAAGCACAGTGACGAAAAGCCCTCGAACTATTAGCGACATCATAGTATCGTAGCGTAATCCCTTGTTCTTAGAATACTAACGAAACGAATTAAATTAAAGAGGTTATTCTATGAAGTTGAAGTTGTTCGTGTGGCTGTTGGGCCGATTACCTTGGTCTTCGACGTACGTAGTAGTATCGAAACGTAAAAAAGCGACGTTGCCGCAAGCCGTTCCGTTAATTATTAAGTGGCTGATATCTTTAACTACCAGATAATTTATCAGAGAGTTTGATGTTGAAACAGAAAAACAATATCAGCAGCCTTTATCTGGTAGATAGCATTAACTGTCAGATAACTATCTGAAACTTTATCCGTAACCGGTGAAACCGGCCCTTAATCAAAATTAGAGCCTTAATTTCTTAACCCACCTTGTAATATCTCCAAAAAATTGTTTAATCCTGTCAAAAGCCCATCCCAAAACTTATCTTTCTCTGGTGGGAACACATTTTTCCATTGTAACCAATAGTTGGTGATTTCTTGCTGAGTGAGTCTGCGAGATGGAGTCTGAAAGTTCGGTGGTTCCAAGCTTTCTCTGTAAATAATAATAAAAGCAATTTAAGGAAAAGGTAACTTAACATGTGTGAAAAGCATAATTTTATTACTTAAGTTAACTTAAGTACTTTTCAATGATTGAATCACCCAACGTGTAAGCCACGCTGGATGTTTTAGAAGCGAACATAATTTATAACATAACTAGTGACCCGCCCCGGCTTCGCAAGGGTGCAAAAAAACCTTCCTCTTGAATCACTCTATCTATTAAAAAAACCCGCATTAAAATCCGTTGCTGAGTTTTAGAGATTTAAGCATACCTACATAATAGGGACAGACAGCGGGAAGTGACTTTGTTGTATATTAGTGATAGTGATTAACAATATGAGTGCTAATTCAGTACCAAATAAAAACTTATAGTAAGTACTTATACTAACAGTATATTGTTAAGTTTCTTCTTCTCTGGTGGCACGAAAAGTGATATGAAAGTGCTCAAAGCAGTCAAAACTTGCATTGGCTCCATTTCCAGAGGGTGGCCCACTGAAAGATAAACAAGATGGTATAAATACTTAGATTAGAAAGTATACATATATACGATAAGGCTGTTTTTTTTATCAGATACCGATTTTGAAATATAGCAATTAGAAATCAAAATGCTAAACAATTATTTCGTTTCCAAAACTTGGCCCTAACTAATCAATCTTATCGCTCAGTCTCATCAGAACAAGAGCAACAATTACTTTAGTCGGACCAGACAAGTAGAACTAGAACGAGTATTACTCACGTGGACAAAGAAAAGGATTGGTGTCCTTAGCGGCTTCTTGCTCCTGGACCACTCCTTGTGTCGCTAGGCCAGTTACTTTGACAGCTCGAACGCCATGCCTACGGCTGGCCACTGAGCCACCCTCGGGAGTGCTCCCATTCACCATCATAGTCGCTGGAACAAGATAACGTGCTTAAAATTGACATAATCCTACCTTTGTCCCATTTTACGTGCTCTGTGTAATTCATTGTCAATAAAATGATACCTATAGTTTCGAATTTGGGCATCCATCTTGAAAAATTCATCCTGTACTGTATAATACACACATCAAAAGTGTCTAGGGATCAAGCATTTTTATGCGGATTTCTTGAGATTGAGATGTGGCTTTGTAATAAATTTATGATTTTATAAATTTATATGGATCCTTTTTGGTGCATTTCATAATTTGAATCAGGAACTGTGAATCAAATTCGAGTAAAAGATGAAAATCAGCTGTCAATATTTTCCCTATAAAAACATACAATGCATTGAAGACATTATTAGTGCTACTGTTTCCCTACTACTGATTAAAACCAACGTTATTATGGAGCGGCGACGTCATTTAAGCAGGGAAGAAATGCTCAGAGCCGTGGGAATGATAGAAGCTGGTTCCCGGCAACGTACGTACTGTGGCTTTAGCTCTGAATACAAGTCAGAGTGTTATCAGTCGACTTTGGACACGTTACCGAAGCACTGGTACCGTGACTGAGCGCCATGGAGGACGGTATCGCTGCACCAGACGGAGACAAGACCGATACATTCAAATCTTAACTCGAAGAGCTCCAACAATAACCGCCATGATGTTAGCCGTGAGGCTTCATCACTCTTCAGGGAACTTAATTAGCGACCAAACAGTCAGAAACCGCTTGCATGAAGTGAACCTTCATTCCCGAAGACCGCTACGGGTACCACCTATAGCAATGCACAATCGTAGGATTCGATATCAATGGGCTCTTAAACACAGAAATTGGGCAGAAGAACAATGGCGTTACGTGTGCTTTTCTGATGAGTCTCGTTTTGGTATGAGACCGGATACAAGACGTATACGACACTGGAGAACCCCTGGACGACAACAGCGATTAAAATCCTGCCAGGAAGTCCATCCTTATAGTGGTGGAACCATCATGGTATGGGCGAGTATTTGGATCGGCGGACGAACTGAGTTGATTTGGATCAGAGGCAACCTCAACGCTCAAATTTATGCTGAGACGATTGTATCAGACGTCATCGTTCCTCTACAAGTGCAAATCGGTCCCTTATTTCAGTTAATGCATGATAATGCACGACCGCACACCGCAAGAGTTGTAAGACAGACTCTCGCCGCAGCTAACATCAATGTCCTGCCCTGGCCTGCTCAGTCGCCAGACTTGAACCCGATTGAGCATGCATGGGATATGCTACAGAGAAGAGCTCTGCCGAATATGGAGGGTATCCAGTCGCAAGAAGACCTTTTTTTGTTGTTGCAACGAACATGGGCGGCCATTCCACAGCGTGATTTGGATGAACTCATTTTGAGTATGCCAAACCGATGTTCTTGTGTTGTTAGTGTTCGCGGTAGAAACACGGATTATTAATTGTTTAAGTTACCCAATAAAATTTTAAAGAAAACTGTTATTTCAGTCTTTTTTTCGAACTTTAATGTTAGTGGTTCAAATGTCAAAAATCCCTTTATTAGGAAAATGGCAAATTTCTTTATTAATGCAAAGGTGACTTGGTTTATCGTTACTGTGACAAACGAAAACACTTTATTTGATGAATCCTTAAAGAAAATTTTAATTAATATCAATCAGGAGAAAAGTTATTGCAAAAATATATGTTGATCCCTAGACACTTTTGATGTGTGTAATAAATAATTGTATATATTTATAATATCACTAGCTGACCCGGCAAACGTTGTTTTGCCATATAAATAATTTCCTAGTAATTTCTAGTGTAGACAAAAAAAAATTAGGGGTTGACTACCCCTAACATTTAGGGGGATGAAAAATAGATGTTGGCCGATTCTCATAGATACCGGATAAGCACAAAAAAATTCATCAAAATCGGTCAAGCCGTTTCGGAGGAGTATGGCAACGAAAACTGTGACACGAGAATTTTATATATTAGATTAATAAATGTTTATCATCATTAACTTGCCCTTATCCCAATTCATTTGGGGTCGGCGCAGCATGTCTTCTTCTTCCAAACTTCTTCTTTCTTACCATATCATTATTAACACAGTCCATCCATCGTTTCTTTGGTCTTCCTCTACTCTTATACCCATCCACATTCATACTCACAACCTTCCTCACGACATTTTCCTCATTCCTCCGCATCACATGCCAATATAACGACAACCTATATCCACACCACACGGCCAATGGCCGCGTAACACCGCTAATCCCCCAAAGCATTCTCATCTCAACCACATGGAAATGCCTTTCATTCATCCCTTTTGTGATCTAACATTGGGATCCATACAAGACAGCAGGTCTAACCATTGTTTTATAAATCTTCCCATTTACTTTTAGGGGAATGCGGGAGTCGCAGATTGTTCCCGTGACCTTTTTTTTTTTGAGTGGGAAAATCCTCATGGATACCCTCCGCCTGGGGCGAGCGGGGGTTATGTCGGACTCTAACCGACTAAAAACCCTGCACTGTTCCTACTAATACCATGTGTTGGGCGGCCATCATAAATAAATGTTGCAGTACCTACTTATATTATTATCTCACATTGACCCTTACCTTGGAAATCTCCACATTTCTGCATTATTTCATCTGCCTCTGTCACCAAAAGTTGATCCATCAGTGATAAATCCGTAAAATTCCTGTGACGCAATATAGGAGTAGGTTAACAAAACAGGTTAATTTCCTTGTCTACTAAATTATATTGTAGTACGGATTTTGCATCATTAGGTATAATGAGCACCGATCCAAAGATTGTTTTATGATGGTTACAATCTTTATGCCAACAATATACCTAGATGTGCGGAATTACGGAAGTCCTTTCGGTATACCCATCGGCATCGGTAGTACCTACACACCAGGTGCCCAGTGAACAAAGAGAAATAAAAGTTTGTCAAAATGCATCAACATGAGATGAGGTCGTGGAGGGCAAGTAATCAATACACCCTATCGCAGCCTACACTCCACCGCTACCTTCTGCATGCAGTGTGTCCCTAGCAGTTTTCTGCAAGACTGTTAGAGTTAGCGTAAATGCGCAAATATTTAATTGATTTCTCTAAACTCAAACCAACTTAATAGGGATGTTTCCTGACAAAAAATAATCTGTTTAGTCCGTCAGTTAGATTATCGAAAAATATTGGATACGTGTTTAAAACGCGTCAAAGATCATTGTGACGTCACTTTCCGGTAAAAATGTACTGAAATGTGACGTCACACGAGTTTTCGAAGCACTGTAGGTATCGTCTTCATTTTTTGTTTACGTGAAAAAAGAAATAACGTGTGTCTAATATTTTTCGATTTCGATTGTCAGGAATCAGCCCTATTCCAATAAAGTTAGGGTCGGGTTCCAGTCTAACCGAATGCAGCTGAATACCATGAGTATTTTACATGGAGCGACTGTCTATCTGACCCTTGGTAAGCCTGGTGGTCACACTTTCGGGCCGCTGAATACCTGTTACGACTGTCAAAACGTTGGACCCTGCTGTTAATTGCTAATGAGTCCAACGGCATAACATACTTTCCGAGGCACGGAAGAAACTCGGTATGTAATAATAGGCTACAGATTGACCCGATTGAACCAATATCAATATGTCGAGTGTAGTCCGAAGTAGATGAAATGCAAACCTGAATCCAATGTGTGCAGTACGCGACGTGCTAGCCGACACACTCCTCACGCCGAAGACGCTTGTGCGAGCTTTTGCAATTGACGACCTTTCTGCTAGTCCTGCAGATATCAATATAAAAACAATCATGCAATTTACTAATTCCCAGAATGTGATCCTTAGCGAGTACCGACACCATCGAATGGTGTAGGTACCTGTACCGTACAGTGTCTTTTATTTTGGCCATCCACACCCACTTAAAAAATTAGCCTGTTGATATACCACACAGAAATGTTAACCACCATACGGGCTCACGCTCCAGTCCTCACTGATAGCGAATAATTACATTACATTATATTTTTTTATGATTTACTTTACCTGCCTTTGACAACACATCCGGTGATTGCTCCGGGAACGACGTCATATTTTCCGATTCATTGTCAAAACTGATGCAGATAGGGCAAAACGCGTAATCCAAAAATGTGGTACATAACAGATCTATATCCTCTTCCGCTTCAATTTCCAGCGCCTAAAAATATCAAAAAAATATTAGGCCCTTTGAAATAAAAGACGTTATAACGACGAAATGTGGGCATACTATTCTACCCAACCCTTTCGAGCTTACAGGCGAGATATTACCTATGTGCTTTAGACGAAGAACTAGACCTATTTCCTTACTATGTAGCACTTACCTGACAGCTAGATAATACAAAACAATACCTACAGAGAAAATATAATTATAATTAATTAGTGCTTAGCCGAAGCTGACATTTCTTTTAAGAAATTCAACAAAAAAAAAAATTAAAATGTACCAATGTGGCGACACTTAGGGGAGGCCTATGTCCAGCAGTGGACAAGTGGACATCTTTCGGATTTTCCAGAATGGGGGTGTACCTACTACAATCGTGAAGTTGAATGAATATGCTTAATTACACTTACCATAAAAATGGCGTCTAGTGTACATAAATTTTGGGAGCTCGTTTGGTACTTTTCAATGAGTTTCAGCAAACGATCTTCGACTAGAAAGCCCGTGTTATCTGCGACAAGGCGTAGTATATGCTGAATCTGTAGAAATATCACATAATTAAACAATTTAATTTTCTATAGCACACTTATTATGTGTGCCTAGAGAAATAATGACGAATTTGGTGACGGTAGAATATTATTTTTAGACACTTTCGGTGCCAAGCACCCAGCATATGGGTCGAACAAAAATTTGTTTTTATGATCTTAACCCGCCTCCGGGTCGTCGCTGTACGTAGTTATAGATGACTTGCGCCCACACGGTATACAAATATATGATACGGGTTGGCTAATAGTTATACAACTATTACCCAACCCTTCGGGGATTACACGCGTGGTGTTATGAGAATTTGATTAAGGAAACGGAAGTGTTAATCGAATTTCGCTACTGGCGGTAAAAAGCTCAACTTAGTAGTAAACATAAAATTACCAATTTATTTTTTGCTTCCTCATACTCATTTTCGGGATCAACGCATTTTACCTCAGTCACTGTCGCTTCAAGCTTGGCTTCCGCCTCTGAAAATAAAACAGGCATGATTTTGTTTTGATCGGTTACTAATATAAAATATTCTAGGACTAATCCTAATCTGTAATCTAATAATCCACCCTCTCCTATGAAGCGCAAACCCGCACTCGGGGTCTGCCAGCGAGCCATGGAGCCAAGTAAGTAGGTACAGACTACGATTCAAAATTTCTGAGTGTATAAAGAACAGTTTACTTCGATTCAAGACCCAAATCGCAGAATTTTGCAACACGACCAGCCGCCAAATTAAAATGGGACTGAACTGGGCAGTCTACATCTGCCGCATCGCATGTCGCAACAAAGTGGCTTCAAATTGTGTTCCGAACAACAGAACTGGGCGACGCGTGAGGACCAGAAGGAGATGGTGACGAGCTGGACTCTTACCAAAAGGATTGGGCCCAAACAGCTATAGTTAGAGATAAATGGAAAGAGGGAGGCCTTTGCCCTGCAGTGGTGTACATAAGGGTCATGCATGATAATGTGCCTAATATTACCGTATTTAGCCAACGGACTCTTGGGCGGTTTCTGCGGTGGTGGGGGCGGCGGCTCCGCTAGGATATGAGCGTGTAGCGCCACCTCCGCGTGGCGTATCTCCTTGCTGAGCTCGAGACATCGCGCGCTCGACATCCGCCACACTTGAGCGAACTTGTTGTGGTTCACCTGCGCGAAGTGATCCGACTTCTTCTCCAAGTCATCCATCGTTTGCATCAACTTAATGATTTCTGCGTCTGCTTTTATTTCTTCTATGGCACCATCCTCAGCCGCTTTCCGAATTTTCGATCTCAACGAATTAGCTATGTCAGACATTTTATTAAGCTTCCGTTTTTGTTGCGACCTTACAAAGACATTCTCCTCTTCGCGTTTTCTTAGAACCTGTTAATCATATTTGAGTGAATTAGTCGATGAAAATAAAACCGTCACACGTGAATCAGTCATTTATTCACCTGATATGTGTAGCCAATTTTTTCGGTATTAATTATACACGTAGCCTTCAACTTTTCTAGTTCTTGTTGCAACTCCTGAATTAAAGTTTCCAGTTCTATTTTGGCCTCGCGATACTTTTCGTGATGGTCCCACATTATAGCCTCAATTTCTAGTTTATGTTCGTCTAACTGAAATTGTTTAATTAGTAAATTAGTGTTGTTCTTTCTAGTTATATGAATTAACCAGATTGCACATTGTTTTAACCTGAACGAACTTGTACTCTAAATGGGCCACTTCTTCTTTATCGCATTGCTTATAAAGCGCTTCCCATCTCTTGTTGTTATGATCGATCATTGTTTCGCGTTCAATGTTCACAGCTGCTGCTATCAAATTTAGCTGTTTTCCGTAGGCTCTTTGCATGATCGTTATTTGTTTTTCAAATCTGTCCGACAGTTCTTTGATGTCATTGTCCTGTAATAGTGAAACGAAAATAGAATATCCTGCTAATCAGTATCTTTTAGGTACTTCATGCATTTATAGTTACGTAACTACCTACCTGTTTCTCCAAATCTCTAAAATAAGCCTCGTCCATTGCAGTCAGATCAGCTTTCAGTTCGGCAATAAGTGCATCTTTCTCAGCAAGCAAATCATCACATGAGTTTTTCTGCTCCTTCATTTCAGCGTCAATGTCTAAAGGATCTTTTATAGTCAGCATGTGCTCCCAATTGTTTGATATAGCATCATACTGGATCTGTGCGTCGTTCGCTTCTGCCTCTATCTTTTGTATTGAACCTATTAAAATACGTAGGATTATTATTGAGTGTAAATTAACCGTATTCGTCAATACCTACACCTAGATGTCGAATCAAATCGCTGTTACTAAAGCATCTAATCTCGAGTTTAATTATTTTAATTCCTATGTTATTCTAGTAAAAATCTCAAAGAATATTACTAGTCATTTTGCTGAAGAACTGATTGCGTCGAACGACCTCGCGCTCGTCTGTGGTAACCTTGACATTGGTAACTTTGGCAGCGCCATCTAGTGACAGCCGCTGTAGTTCCACCGCAGCGTTTGCTGTTGTTTTTTCTACGAGGCTCGGTTCTTCCTCCAATGCCGCATCTTCGGCAGGCTGCTCAGCTCTAAGGATTATAAGATCAAAAAGTTCATGTTATGTTCTCTAGAGGGCGTCACATCCAATTTACGACGACGCCCTAGCACTAAGGCCCTAAAATTAAAATAAGTTGATATTCTTTAAATATCCCACGACTTATTTATGAGAACTTAAAGTGCAGGGAAGGTCGTATCTAACCAATGGTGTAAAACAGCAACTGTTTCTGTAGGTAACATCATCCCACTGCTGGACAAAGGCCTCTCTCCATGACTTCAGGGCTAATATGGGGTCGTTGCAACACTAGTTAGAGAAGAGAGAGCCCAAACAGTAAGACAAAAGGTTTATAATATTCATGGAATTAACAATGCTTCGATAACTACCTTTTGAGTGCCTCCTGCCTTCTTTTAATGCGAAGACCCCGGCCTGCTTTCCGCTCTGTGGGGTCCGAACTCGTGACCTGCGGTTCTTTAGGCGCCAAAACATCATCTTCCTCCTCCCCGAACATGACTGACTTTACGATAAAAAATACGATTAAATATACTCTACAAAAACCTTTTGACAAGTAGCTCGATTACCTGAATAATAGCAACACGTTGCTATAACAACCAAACAATATTTTTGTTACTATAGTAACTGATAATCTGCACAGATTATTGATTCTTATTATCAATGGACAAATGAGTTTATAACTACCAAGCGCTTCGCGACTGAACATGGCTATGGCTAAACAGCAGTAAGGTCCACCTGCGTCAGCATGGCAGTAACTAACCTCTCCGACGATAAAACTCTATTGCCACTTTCCCTGCATGATGCCAAGTTCAAAATTGCAATTTTTCTTTGCATGCCCGAAATTGCCAAGTCATCTATAGCTACTACGTATAGCGAGTAGCGAGGACTCGGAGGCGGGTTGTCGGCACACTAACTAAATATTGTTCGACCCATATGCTGGGTGCTTGGCACCGAAAGTGGCTAGGTTTTACCTACTGTAAAGTCACAAACAAACGAACGTTCTTGAATTGTAGTATCTGGCGGCACTGCGCGCTTGGCGCCTTCGCTGCTCGCCTCCCAGAGTGGCCGCTGTGAATCCTAGAATAACCAGATCGTAAGTCACTGTGCGCTAGGGATGGCAACTGACAGTGCGTACGTAGTACGTAACTACGTACGTAGGCTACACAGCACACACTGTTGTTCAGACGCTCCACCTGTAGTGTAACAATTCGGGATTCATTACAAGCGAATTGCTCAGGTGAGGTCTTTGGGTACATTATTTGATTTAAACAACTACCTACAAGGGTAGTTGACAAAAAAAATCTAATTAGTCCGTCACATAGATTACCAAAAAATATTGGACACGTATTTTTTCTTTTTGCACGTAAACCAAAAATGAAGACTCATGTGACGTCACATCGCACTACATTTTTTACCACGCAGTGCCGTCAAAAGCCCGCACTCCTGATCTTTGACGCGTTTTATCTTCGTCAATTTTTATTAATTTGTTAAAACAAAAAACACGTATCCAATATTTTTCGATAATCTAACTGACGGACTAAACGGAATCATAATTTTTTGACCCAGGACACATCCCTATAGGTTCTTCTTTCTGCTAATAACTCCATTTATGTACTGTAAGTGCTAAAATTTAATATCACGCCTGCAGTCTCCAAATGCTTGAGCAGATGTGTGACACATTTCGGCAGTTATGTTTAAGTCCCATGTTAGGGAACGAGGCTATTGCCACCAATCGGGACAAATCCAGATTTCGTGGCTGCTACTGGGAAATTACTTATGGGAAAACCCCAGTAACACTGCCCGACCTGTGAATCGAACCCAGGACCTCGATCGTGCACAGCAGTCGAGCTTGCGTCTTGCGATCACTAGAATAACGAAGCAGGCTAAATACGGTACTTTTACGTTAGTTTTTTAAACCTTCTGGAAGAGCCTACCTTCAGTGCCGGGAGCCCTCCTGGAGGGCTCACTCAAATCGTATCACCGATGCCGGGAGCCCTCCTCGAGGGCTCATGTGAAATGTAGGTTTTTCTTTGCGAAAACAGCATGAAATAATGTAAAAATAAAAAAAGTTGTATATTTTAACAAGATTTATAAGAATACGCCGTGGTTTTAAATTACAAGCGCTTTTATTTTTAATTAATTAACCGACTTCAAAAAAGGAGGAGTTTTTATGTTCGTGTGTATGTATTTTTTTTTATGTATGTTACCTGATTTCTCCCCCATTTGTGGACCGATTCTCAAAATTTTTAAATAGAAGAAAAATCAGCTTCTGAAGTCGGTGGCAAAAACATGAAGTCAAACAAACAAAAGTCACCGACTTCAGAAGCAGATTTTTCTTCTTAAGTTTATTTTTCTCTTTTTGGTGTTTTTGAAGTCGGTTGTTTTTTTTTCTACCAGGGCTATTGTGTATCTTTTAATGACAGTGGATAACTGATAATGTCTATCAAATAACTGTCAAATGGTGAGTTTTTAAGAAAACAATGTACCAAACCATAACCAATTTACAGTTAATCTATGGACATTTCTGATAGCCACTGACGTTAAAAAGATACGCAATATGGGGGCTGCAGGGCTATTGCGTATCTTTTTATGACAGTGGATAACTTATAATGTCTATCAAATAACTGTCAAATGGTGAGTTTTTAAGAAAAAAATGTACCAAACCATAACCAATTTACAGTTAATCTATGGACATTTCTGATAGCCACTGACGTTAAAAAGATACGCAATAGGGGGGCTGCAGGGCTATTGTCTATCTTTTCAAAAGTCAGTGGATAACAAGCACCAGTTGTCCACAGAACTTTGTTGTTAACTGCTAATGTCATAAAATTGGTATTGCGTATCTCATTGTGTGGGTATCACGTGACAGTGATTATAGGGTGAATAACATCCCAGCAATTGACACCTCTATTTTTTATCGACTATTATACGGCTAAGTTAAGCAGGTACTGCTTGAACGTTACAATACTTGATTGAGGATATATTTTATATTTAGCCGCTTTATGGCACCTGACATGTCAAACGGTTATTGTCAAAGAGATTTATAAGTAATATTTGAATGTCATTTTTTATTGTCAGCCAGTAAGAAATTGCTGTTGCACGTAGTACTAATTACTTTCATGTTTTGCATGGAAGAAGTAAAGACAAAAGGAAAATAAAATAAAATATTTCGCTCGAGATTACTAATTAAGTTTTAATAATTATTGCTATTGCATATGTGAGACGATTTTGATGAAATAAACCCTAATTATTAGTCAGAACATTGCAGGGCACGACACAAAAGGCCACAATGTTCAAACTCAAACTCAAACTCAAATCGTTTATTTCAATTAAGCCATTACAGGCACTTTCACGTTCACATATTCAAAAACAATACGTGAAATGAATCTATACAAAGGTAGGAAAACATTTTATTCCCCGAAGGGTTAGACAGAGGTGTACCCATTAATACACTTCACCAACTATAGAATATTACAGATTGTCTCAAAAAACCATCATTGTAAAAACAAAATCCAAATCAAGAAAAGACAGGTTTCTATAAAGTACAAAGTATTCACACAATATGAGCTATGCAATTATAAATCAAGGAATATAATTATATATGGAGATTGAGTTTAGATAATGCAAATAAAGTTATAAAATCTTAAGTAGCTCCAACAATACGGAACTTATAGAAACTAGTACCAGTATCAACCGTCATATCATCACAAAAACACTACCCTTGAGCAGCGTCTTTCATGAAAGTCACTTTAAACTCTGTGTATAAACAATGTAATGTCAAATAAGCTTAGACAATCGCAATTTTAAAAATATCGATACAGAAACTTCTGTCAAAATGAGTTAAAGTGACCATCAACGACAATGGTCTCCGATGACGTCATACGCGTTGTACAACTGGTCTTAGCCGATACCAAAATAGCTTTTTGACAGTTAATGAAAGCACACAGAGCGAAAGTGATAATCAAAACAACTGTCAACAGAGATAGCCAATAGCCCCTCTGCAGGGCTATTGTCTATCTTTTCAAAAGTTAGTGGATAACAAGCACCAGTTGTCCACAGAACTTTCTTATTAACTGCTAATGTCATAAAATTGGTATTGCGTATCTCATTGTGTGGGTATCACGTGACAGTGATTATAGGGTGACTAACATCCCAGCAATTGACACCTCTATTTTTTATCGACTATTATACGGCTAAGTTAAGCAGGTACTGCTTGAACGTTACAATACTTGATTGAGGATATATTTTATATTTTGCCGCTTTATGGCACCTGACATGTCAAATGGTTATTGTCAAAGAGATTTAAAAGTAATATTTGAATGTCATTTTTTATTGTCAGCCAGTAAGAAATTGCTGTTGTACGTAGTACTAATTACTTTCATGTTTTGCATGGAAGAAGTAAAGACAAAAGGAAAATAGAATAAAATATTTCGCTCGAGATTACCAATTAAGTTTTAAAAATTAATGTCTATTGCATATGTAAGACGATTTTGATGAAATAAACATAGAACATTGCAGGGCACGACACACAAGGCCACAATGTTCACTTAATCACAAAACAATACGTGAAATGAATCTATACAAAGGTAGGAAAACATTATATTCCCCGAAGGGTTAGACATAGGTGTACCCATTAATACACTTCACCAACTAAAGAATATTACAGATTGTCTCAAAAAACCATCATTGTAAAAACAAAATCCAAATCAAGAAAAGACAGGTTTCTGTATAGTACATAGTATTCACACAATATGAGCTATGCAATTATATCAAGGAATATATATATTAAGGAGATTGAGTTTAGATAATGCAAATATAGTTATAAAATCTTTAGTAGCTCCAACAATACGGAACATAGAGAAAATAGTACCAGTATCAACCGTCATATCATCACAAAAACACTACCCTTGAGCAGCGTCTTTCATGAAAGTCACTTTAAACTCTGTGTATAAACAATGTAATGTCAAATAAGCTTAGACAATCGCAATTTTAAAAATATCGATACAGAAACTTCTGTCAAAATGAGTTAAAGTGACCATCAACGACAATGGTCTCCGATGACGTCATACGCGTTGTACAACTGGTCATAGCCGATACCAAAATAAGCTTTTGACAGTTATTGAAAGCACACAGAGCGAAAGTGATAATCAAAACAACTGTCAACAGAGATAGCCAATAGCCCTGCTGGACGCCGAGAGCCCACGTGGTAGGTTCTATTTCAGAGGTGGAAAACCATTGGTACGATTTTCAATATTTTCTAAAAATAGTTATAGAATTTTTCCAATGTTTCGAGAAAAGACCAGTAGGTATATATTACATGTTTTTTTTTTTCAATAAAACCGAAAAAAAAATATAATAAAAAAGGAAAATTTTTGATATTTTAAATACATTCTTAGTCAATTTAACGTAGGATTATAGGATATTTGATGCTTTTACTCTTTCCATCATCATCCACCTAGCCTTTTTCCAACTATGTTGGGCTCGGCTTCCAGTCTTACCGGATGCAGTTCAGATGTAGTACGTTACATGAAGCGACTACCTATCTGACCTTCACAACCCAGTTAGACGACAACTGGGTGATACGATCAACCTGTCAAGTCTGACAACTGGGCAGCAACAAGTCTTACCAAGCATAAGACTAGTAAGACTAGACTGCTACCAGTTTTACCAAAGGTAAGACTAGTAAGACTGGTCTGCAACCAGTCTTACCAAAGGTAAGACTAGTAAGACTGGTCTGCAACCAGTCAGTAGAAGTCTGACACTCCCCTTCGCTCTGCCCAAGAGCGGGGGGGGGGGGTTATTCGATGATTTTCCACCAACCAAAAAAAAAAAGACTAGTAGGTTATGGTCTGCAACTAGTAGGTTACAGTCTTACTTTTGGTAAGACTGGTGGTCAGGACTTGACAGGTGATCGCATTACCCAGTACCTACTATAAACTGGGTTGTGGAGGTCAGATAGGCAGATATCGATACCCATCACATACGTGTGGAGTATCGCTAGATAATTTAATTTAACTGATTATAACATAACATCACGCCTGTAATCCCCGAAGGGTTGCGCAGAGGTGTACCTAATAGTAGGTACACCCACATTTCGCCAATTATGTTTAAGTCCCACATAATAGGGGGCGATCCTATTGCCATCAATCGAGCACAAATCCAGACTCCGTGGCTGCTACTAGAAATTCCTGATGGAAAAACCCAATAACACTTTGCCCGACCCGGGAATCGAACCCACGATCTCATGATCACCAGTCGCGGCTGTGAACACTAGACCAACGAAAAATTCAACAAGATTTAAAAAAAAACCACAAATAGGTTGAGCACCACTTATTTTTTGGTTTTATAACTTAGTTCCAAACCTAATGCCGAGAGCCCTCCAGGAAGGCTCACATTTTCCCAAACGTAATGCCAGTGACCCTCCTTGAGGGCCCACTTGCAAAACGTATGGCGGGATGGCACATGAGTTCTATGAAATGGGGGTGGAGTCGAATGTGTACGCGTGTCCATTATCGGAACTAATGCAGCCACCGAGATTTTAATTACAAACCATCAGCGTTCTGAACTTCTCTGTTCCGTGGTTCTGAAAATGGTTATTCAAGCAACAAACGATCTTTTTGTTTAGTGGATTTACCTGCTCGTAAAGATTGGGTACCTACTTGCGTGGATAGATGGCGCAGTGGCTGAGCGATTTGACTGTTGCGCTGTGTCGCGGGTTCGAAATATTCGTTCCGTCGGGGTCTCGGGGACCACGGAACGAATATTTGTATGGCCTACAGATGATTGTTCCGGGTCTGTGTATTTAAGTTTATTTATAATATTTGTAATGCACCCCCAATATCATCCTAATATACAGAAATTATTGAAAAAGGGAAATGATGTTTGTGTAATGGCCAACCAGAATTGTAACCATGTCATTAGTGATGTGCCTGGTGGCAATATTGCCATTGGCGGCAATATTCCCAATTTTGCCGCTGCCGGTAAATTCCCAAAAAAAAAAAATATATATTATTAGGTACTGCAGTTGTAATCATCGTTACCGATTTTCAAAACTCTTTCTGTGTTTGAAAGGGTGACTATACTCCCGAGGTAGTCCAATTGTCACCAAGTCAGGATCTGATGATGGGATCCCTGAGAAATCAAGGGCAACCCTTAAATTTTATAGGCACTAATTACGTTTTTCATATATTTTCTGAAGCTGTTAAAGTCTTTGCGTCTGATTCGGTCTGATTATCATAATCTCATGTAGATGCGCTGATGATGGAAGGTGCAACTCCTCAATGGTTAGCAGTTGAAAGAAAATTCCTTCAAAATTATACGTACAGACCGATAGTTGTATTTTTTCAGGCTAATAGGTTGACCTGATGCACAGATAATATAATACTAGCGTACCTGATGATAGAAGGTAAATCTCATTAACCGACTTTAAAAAAAAGGAAGTTCTCAATATTAGTCGGAATCTTTTTTATATTTTTTCATTACTCATACTCTGAAAGTAGTTCATAACATGCCTGCGGAGCGGGTTGAAAGTAGTACTTTTCAGCCCTAGGGAGAATCGCTTTCTACTGACAGCTGTCAAATTATTTGATGTATTTGGGAGCAAGCCTATTGCCATCAACCAATGTAATTAGGAGCAAGCATTATTGCCATCAACTGATGTAATTAGGGGCAACCCTATTGCCATCAACCGATGTAATTAGGAGCAAGCCTATTGTCATCAACCAATCTAATTAGGAGCAAGCCTATTGCCATCAACCGATGTAATTAGGGGCAACCCTATTGCCATCAACCGATGTAATTAGGAGCAAGCCTATTGCCATCAACCGATGTAATTAGGGGCAACCCTATTGCCATCAACCGATGTAATTCGGAGCAAACCTATTGACATCCACCGATTTGGGTAATTGGGAGCAAGCCTATTGCCATCAATTGATGTAGTTAGGGGCAAGCCTATTGCCATCAACCGATGTAATTAGGAGCAAGCCTATTGTCATCAACCGATGTAATTAGGAGCAAGCCTATTGCCATCAACTAATCTAATTAGGAGCAAGCCTATTACCATCAACCGATGTAATTAGATGCAAAGCCTATTGCCATCCACCGATTTAGGTAATTGGGGGCAAGCCTATTCCCATCAACTTTCCTTGTATTCGTAATGAAAAGCACAGTGTTTACCTCGGGTTAAAGACTTATTTAGTCCCTCGAACTATTAGCGCCCTCGCTGCGCTCAGGCGCCAAACCCCGTCTCGGGACTAAATAAGTTCCTTTCACCCCTAAGGTAACAATGTACTATTTATTCACCGATTGCTCGAAAACGCCTGAACCGATATAGAAAATTCATTTTTTGTTGGAAAGGAGATATCCCAAGGGAAATAAGGATAAGGAAATCAGGATCCGATGATGGCATCCCAAAAAAATTGTAATCAAATCCCAATAAAATATATTGGTGTTATTTGACCGGCAAAACATTGCCGGTCTTTACCACCAGTTCCCACTTTGGGCAATATTGCCGGCGACGGCACATCTCTACACGTGTTATTATTCCCACTTGTCTTTTTTTTTTTAATCCCACTTGTCTTGTATACTTTTATTACCCTATAGTGCTCGCCTTTTTAGTTTGTGAGTATAACGCCCGAATACTCGAACGTCACTCAATTATAAGTAGCCCTCAAAACTCGTGCTATCTCTGTCACTCTGCGTTAAAGTAACAAAGACAGCACGAGATTTAAGTGCAACTTAAAATTGAGTGACGTTCGAGTATTCGGGCGTTAGTCACACCTTTTAACTGAATTCTAAACCAAGCTCCCTCCAACCGATAAGAGCAAAAATTTTTCAAACCATTGATTCTGGTGCCAATACATTTTCACGACAGCCAACATAATCCTGCAGCCAGGAACTTAGTATATGGTGTTCAATGTTGATATACAAACCTAACATCTTCTTTTCACTTAGTAAAAGTTAGTTTTTTTGTTTAATTTGCTTCGATCAATAATTTTTGCCGTTTCAGCCGTTTTTTAAGCGCTTATCGGGAATCTAGTACATTATTGATCGAAGTTAATTTGTGTCGAGGGTGTGTTGTGTATTTAGCATAGATAGGATTTTCAAAATAAAACACTGTAAACTTTATATAATTTTGTTTACTTAAGTTTACTTTGCTTTGCTGTTCAGGATGATACCATCGTATTTCTGTTGGAACCACTTCATGGCATCTTCCTTTGTCAAGCGATGGGGGAACCCAACCTTGCCAGTCTTGCGTCTTCTGTGGGCTACATTGAATCCTAGAACAACATACAAAATATGTTAAGACTATGCTCTGATCAACATAAAAATGAGAATTTTGTGACTAGAAAAGATTTATAACTGTGCACCATATTTTTGTGAATGTTAGGTTTGAACTTGACATTCTTTAAAAATATGATATTTAGTATAGCACATTATTTACAGAGTGAGACTGTGTTATTTCATCACCCTTGAACAGATGTGCACATCATTCATAAAAAAATTCAAACCAAAAAAAGTCTGCAAGCTTGACTAATAAATGTTTCATGTTGTCTACTACTTATTGAGAAATTTACATAAAAATAACTTAGGATAGCATGAAGAACAATTAATAATATTTCTTACCTGGTCGGCCAAGTACGACGTAGAAGTCAAGACCATAGATACCAATGGAGGGATCGTATTTGATACCCAAGTCAATGTGTTCCTGGATACCGAAACCGAAGTTGCCAGTGGCGGAGAAGTTGTCACGCCTCAACTCGTATTCCCTGACCTGGAAGCAAAAGTATTAGGATATAAAATTTATAAACTAGGCGGTATGTGCATAGACATATTAATTAAGTGATGGATAATAAAGTTTGAAGCTTTGGAAACAAAATATAGTGGAATTTTAGTTTAATTAATCAGCATTGTTGTATATGACTCTGTAAATTAACTATCCATATGTATCAGCAGTTGCTAATCAAAAAACACAATTCAAAATAGAGGGGCTAAAAAACAGTTATCAAGCAAATAGCTCCCATTAATCAACTTCGCTTTGTAGACAGTGCTTCAAAGGAGGGTAAAAATCAGAAAATTATAACATAGCCTGGGTTGTACTACGCCAAATAATTCCTGTATCACCACAGGGCTAAATTAATGCATTTAGAAAATTAGATTTTAATTGTTTACTTACTTTGAGACCTCTTTCAAGGATCTCCTCAGCCTTGGCACCACGTACAGTGCAGTGCACAGCAATCTTTTCATTACGACGGATACCGAAGGATCTGACAGTGTACCTGGCCTTTGAGAACACTGGCTGCTGGCCAGTAAGCTGTTCCAACACCTGAAATAATATGAGAATAATGCTATTACATTTGGTCTATTGTGACAGGAAATAACTAAAATAATCATGTATTGTCACATGATTATTTTAGGGTAAATTGCAGGGGAATAAAAAATTATGTTGTATGTATGCATGGGAGTTTTCAATAAAGTAAAAAAAGATATAACCATACAAAGTAAAGTAATTTACAGACTTTCTTGTTTTGAGTTATTATTTTGTATAGTACTAAAAATGTTATTTCCGTAAGTATTCTGAACAGTAAGTAGTTAGTGCTCAGAAGTTGCAAATTGAAAATATTTATCTTGCATGAATTTACAAACAGTAACACAAGTTATGTTACTCTTGAACAAGTTCATGCTGCCCTACTGAAGTAACGATATAGCTAGATTATAACCTAATAAAGTGGCGCAAATTGTTAAAATTTAACAAAGAAGAAATATAAGAGTAAAACTAGATCAATATTTTATAGACAATAACCAATGCACATGCCACTTTCAATATCAATTAGAATTTAATAAATTTACTAACAATATACATGGATGACAACTTACAGTTTAGGTTATTAATGTCCACGGCATTGATTTTAAAGAAAGGCTTGAAATTGTATGTAGTCATGGTGTACGTACTCATGTTTTGAGGGTTATGTTAAAAACACATATAAATCACTTGATAGAATGGTACATTATGTGAAACATCGACTAACCTTAGCAGCACGCGTCAATCTGTCACCAGACTCTCCGACACAGATGTTCAGGCAGAGTTTTCTGATGTGAAGGTTTCTCATAACATTCTTAGAATTATCTTTAGGAGGTTTCTTCTCCTTCTTGTCTTTCTTCAACGCGGGCGGTGGTACACGCTGAAATGCATATTTTAAGTTAACGTTTGGCACTTTTAACACATTATTTTAAAATTACTCCTGTGTTCAAACACAAGACTAGGTTATGCCGAATCGGAGACTGATACACAGCGATAGAACCAAAAATAGGATATCGTTAAGAAAAACATTTATGTAACAATGAATTTGTAACATATTTCCACGCATAATCTAATAAAATATAACCGATTCAGATGGATATTTTTTTACGAAAATCAAAAACACCCACCGCCATGGTTACGACTTATCAAAAAGAACCATAAACAATTCTGCTGCATACGTCAATGTCAAATATGAAACATAAACAAAAAAATGTTTATTTTTCGGAACTCGAATACTAGTCTTTTAGATATACGAAAGTGTTAGTTTTATTTCTTTTATGTACACAGTATTTTTTATAAATAGAAATTAAATGTTAAAATATTCCTGCCCTTTCTGTGTGTATGTGTGTGTTGTTCATTTTAAAGTATTACTATGGATTTATAAAATGAAATAACGCTATGAAACCATAGACCTAACAGTACGTCTCGTCCTTAGAATAATCAATTTATTATTATTATACCGGCTTGCCCAAATAAAATATAAATATGTAAATATGCATAATAATACGCTATTACTTTCACATTGATTAAACTGTAACTAGCTTAATGTATTAATGCTCCTACGTTGTTTTGTAAAATACAAACAAACAATAAAACTCATTGTTAGCAACACTATTTTCTATGACTTTCTATTTGGCCACCCATTTTACAATCATTAATTTCCAAAATTTTTGGATTCGTAAAGTGTCAACCTTTTCACACCCAGAACTCAGGGTTCTTACAGAGCTACTTTGGTTTACAATATTGTTCGCGGGGACCATATTTCTGAACTTGATATGATGGGTTTTTGTATCTAGTCCTGTTGTAATAAGTTGGCCGGCCATTAAATTACCAGGGTCCAACTCAAGGTCATCTATCTTTGAAAGAAAGGGAGAGCAAAGCAGTACTAAACAGTTTTTGTCATCATTTGACATTCACATTAAAATGATTTTTAACTTTTTGCAACTCGGTGCTTCCGCATAAATAATAGGGGAAAAAATAGCAGCTATAAGTTCTGGCGTAAAATAATAATGAACCCTTAATAGGCGATGTACCTACTTACCTACTTTTACAAATTATAATTGTATTTAGTACAATTTTAATAAATCGTTATTTTGACTAATAACGATTTATTAAAATTGGCGAACTTCCGGTAAAAGCATTTGTTTGAAAGTTATCAATGACAGCGAAGCAGTTACCGCAGGATAGGATAATACTTAGCAGACTCTAGTAAGGTCAATTTATGACTTTGCTTTCCTGTATTAATAATTCAGTAACATCTTAGAATAAAACGATAAACTCCTACCTACGGATTCTATTAATATACTTTCGTCAATAGAATAAGTAGGTAGGTACCTAGGTACTTCCTTATTGATGAGATCGAGATCCATTACTTCTCGTAGTGTCGTTGTGAGTGAATATCGATTGACAAAGTGGCCTAGTTCGCAACAAATAGAATAAAATAATCAATAAATTGCGATCATAAGATAGATCTTAAGATACGGTGAATTGCTAAAATATGGCAGAGGAAACGCGGAAATCCAAAGATATTGCTAATAAAAAATATAAGAAATATTATTGCTCAATATGCCATTTATACACGAACTCTGAGAATCAATTAAACCAGCATTTAGAAGGCATGCGCCATCAACAAAGGAAAATATTGTCTCCCCCACAGAATACTGACAATTCAGATAATAAATGTGAATGTAATAATCTTGTGTATGTTCCTGCCTTCACCGTTATGTTCATAACATCGTTTGTTTTTTGTTATTCAATTGTTGTTTATTGGAATTGACACCAACCGCTAATGATTATCATAAATATAACATTAAATTGTAGTTAACGACGCCTTAAATTTCGCGCCATAATTTTAATTGGCGGAGAAGTCGTCCCCAAGCGTTCACGGCTTCTATGCGCACGAACGAACGCGCAGAACAATGAGGTAGCAGCCATTTTATGTCGGTGTCTAAGAAAAACATAATTCGAATGGCCAATCTTAACGAAATTGTGTAATTAGTGATATAATTTATGTGATTCTGTATAGACTACTATATTTAGGTGTTTCTTTACTTATGTGAGTAGAATATAACTTTTGCTATACATACATAATGATATAATAACATAAGCGCGATGAAACCTAACATTTTGCATAAAAAAGAAATAATAATAAATTTGTATCTCATTCCCTCCATACATTATGAAAGGTCGTTGTATTTCCAATAGCTACAAGTCTTTCGTTGGCAAACGATGTTTATGTTTACAGATAGTAACTAAAGAGTATTATCACAAAGTACTTTCTGTAGATTTAGCTCGGGCTAATATGACATAACTTTCACCGAAACGTTGAATAAAGTAATATAAACCCGTTTTGTTTACATTAGACTTGTATTGGTTACTAAATTACTTGTCGTATGACAACCGGCGTCGCGCAGCCTCGGCTTCAAAGTTGGGGACAAAATTCAATAACGAATTGGCCATTTTATTGATGGCCGGGGGGGAGGCTGGGTGGAGACAGTCGGTCGGTGAGCTTCCGCCATTTAATATTTTGTTAGACATTTTAGCTGTTCTCATGTTTTCTTGTTTACACTTTCGTGTATTACCGATTAGAGTTGCCGCTGTATTGTGAACAAGTTTACATGTACATAGCTGCGTAAGCTACACAAATATGCTAAAGATAAGCGCCCTTGTGTGAGTGTACGCTATTATATTCGTATACATGCCTTTATACATATCTATTGCGTTTCGCATACATATCTCCGGCTTTTTGCACCTATCTACTGTGTTCAGTCAATGGCCTAACAATATTATAAATAAAACAGAAATGTAATGTAATGTCTAATCTATTTTATTATTGTTTTGAATTAACTGTTTTAACCGTATTATAATTTTTGTTTGACATAATACCTACCTACTTTGTTTGCCTAATATTTTCTTTGCGTTTATGTATTTTTGTCACTTAACACTTTCGTTTTTTTTTGTTGCCCTGTATTTGCCTCTGTTGATTTGTAATCACCTGATTTTGTAATATTTTTTTTGTTTTAATTATATTTTTTATTTTACGCATAACTAAGCTTTTTATTTCCATAACTTTTTGTTCTAATGGGTTTCTTCATTCACAAAATATGAAAGCACATTCAAGTCCCTAGCTAACCTGGCACGTAATAAAATAGGACCACTAGTGCTTGTCATAAAGTTATTTTATTACCCTTACAATATTGGTATACCTATTTCCATTCAGTTGTGCTTCAAATGAAGGGTCAACTTCGTTGCCGCCTATAAATATTGTCGAAGGTTCTAAACGGACAACCAAAATTTATAATAGTTTTGGTGTTCATAAAAAGCATTAAAAACTCAAGTAAAATGCCAAGCCGCCAGTGCCTATTTAATAATATTAAAATCGGACTCTACACTTATGTGAAAAAACGACGCGTTTACATGAACAAAATGAATCCCTTTTTCCGCAAGTCCGAATTTCTCAATTGACCTTAGCTAAATGGCGATGAGTGCAATAAAGTTTCTTCAGTAATTGGGCAGGTATCATCAGATCCTTGCAGCTTTGATCTTGGGTTGCTTTTACTCGAGGTAGGATGAGGCAGTCAGTTTTTTTTATTGTCTTAGACATTTTTTTTTGCTTAATTTTTTTTTATTCAAGATTTTTCTTTCCTATTTTCAATAAGAAATGTGGAAAAGCTGGAATTGTCTTACCATCTTCTATATTTGCTAGTTTACCTTTTTTAATAGTAACACATACCAGCTCTAACGGTTGAAACCCCATAATTTTCTTTGTTTTGCCGGGTAAAGGTTTGTTATTCGAAGTTTTGCTGTGAGCATTGTAGTAGGTACACGCAATACAAGACGTTAAAGTTCGATTCTGTTACACCTTGATGCAACTGAAAACTAACCCTAGTTCTTTACGAAGGTAAATAAAGCCACTACTAATTTCCTATTGAGGTAGGTCAAGTGCAGTTTTCATAGCCATTTGACATGAAGTTCTTTTCAGGTGGCAGAAGTTGAAAATGGGGGAGCAAAGAGGTCGCCATTAGTTTCCCAGCACACTGGGGCGTAGGCGTCGGGGGTGTGGCACGGGGCGTGGGGGTCCCCGTGCCACCCCCTGGCGACCTACTCGCCACTATCTCCATGTTCGAACAGCAGATCAAGGCTGAACCCATGAGGTAAGGCTTCTTAAGGCTCAACTCATGGCCATACTTGTAATGAGGAAGTGGTTGTTGTTGACTTCCTGACCGCTTTTCGGTCACGGCACGGCGGCCAATCTTAGCCGAGATTAACCATCGGCGCGGGAGATATTATAGTGCACAAGTGTGTGCGCAGGGCCGCAGACAGCTGCACTCTCGAATCTGTTCCTTTTCTCTCATAGTCCGATGGGACGGCAATCCGAAACAACCGGAGAGAGATCAGGCGTAGGACCACCGGCTTAACGTGCCTTCCGAGGCACGGGGGTATTAAACCGCCAACTTCCAAACGGCTACTACTGGAAAATTTCTAATGAAAAACTCAATAGCACTTTTTGCCCGCTCCACGCCACGCTCAGCAGTCGCGTTTGCGACCACTAGACCAGCAAGGCAGTCAAAGGTGTTTATCCCAACCTGACTTCCTCGACATGCCACGAATGCCTAAGCAGAGGTTGGCAAAACAAATTGATTTATTAAGTAATTGTAAGAATGGGACTTCCGGTTCTGGTTTCAGACGAAAATAAAAGTTCAAATAACTTTGCCTACTTGGAAATCGAAAACCCACTGACTCACTAACAGCTGTTTTAGCGGTTAAAACAATTTGAGTAGCAAGTTCGCAAATTCGCAATGTTAGTGAACTGTACAACCCAACCAAATCTTTGACTTTTAAGTTCCCTTCAGCGTTATTTTCTGACCAGCAAAAGCAAAGAACATCAACCAAATACTTATGCACATTTGGTAATTTTCCGGGACAGTTATTGAATAAAGTATTATTTCGCGTTGCAGTTTCTACACATCTCATCAACACGTACACTCCGGTCCCCCAACATTACTACGGTCAGATCCAAGCCATGCATCCATCATCAACATGAACCAACATCACCAGACTCACCAAGAGGATTCGAAAGACAGCCTCATACAACATCAAGTACAACATCAGCAAGATCTCATGGAACAACATCAACAACAACAGGAAATGCAACAACAAGATGACGAGGTGAGCCCACTAAACGTAGCAGAAAAACCTAAGGTCAAGTGTTGAAGTCCCGCCACGATCTCAACACAGGACTTCTTGAAATTCCGATGCTTGTAACGCTGCATTGACCTGAATCCGCCTATACCAAAAAAATATACTCAGCATGGTCAGCAAGCGGATTGATTGCCAAGTTGTTAAAAAAGATAAGCCATCAAAGAATCTCAACTCGAAATGTCTCTCTTTCTATTTCCAGCTGAGCTTCAAAGGAATGGACGACGATGGAGTTGATATGGATATGGACGGACGACAATGTTCTCAGGTAGACCTTTTTCTGTTTTACGATATTGTTCAATATTCTAACCACTATTTTACGAATAAATCATGAATGCAATCGTTTTAACAGGGTATGGGAGTGGACATGGGATCAGTTCAAACTAAAATGGAAGTATCGAATGGGGGTCAGTCGACGCCACGATCTAAACCACAGGCCTGTAAGGTGAGCGAAGAAAAATAATAAAAAAAACGTCTGTTACAGATTTTCCTCCCTATTTAGCGGTGATGGACAATTTTTTATCATTTTCGAACGGTCATCCATTTATCTCTTATAACAAACTATTTTCTTCCAGGTCTGTGGTAAAGTTTTGTCGTCGGCTTCCTCTTACTATGTCCACATGAAGCTTCACTCAGGAAACAAACCTTTTCAGTGCACTGTAAGTATAATGTGAATGTTGTTATTCTGATGGTTAGCTTGTAAAAAAAAAAACGTACACTTCCTCCTTTTTGGAAGTCAGTTAAAAATGAAGGTTGACTTAATTACAACATTTAAGCTACATTAAAATCACAGCTAAAAAGCGGAAAAAAGCAAGTAAAGCCTGGTTACGGTTAAAAATGAAAAGGTTGACTTAAGATTACATTTAAGCTACATTAAAATCACAGCTAAACAATGGAAAAAAAGCAAGTAGGTAAAGCCTGGTTAAATTATTTTTAATTTATTTTAAACAAAAATTAATGTATTTTGAAAGTTAATTAATAAATGTAACCTACTTACCTGCTGCAACATGCAACTGCCTGAAACACCATGTCGCAAGCACAAATAGGTACATCAAAATCACATCAAAATGGACGATTTCGTCGTTTTTGTCGCAGGCATACAAACATGGTGTAAAATGTGTACCATCGAAAAAAATCGCCAAGTGCGTTGTTGGCAGGTAGAAGTATCCGTAATGGACAGATGTGCATTGCACGTAGGTACAGGTAGGGTTACATTTTGTGAGGGTCGGCTATTGTTTAGCTAGTCTGGTTTTCTGTTCACCCCAAAAAAAACTGGTGTGCCAACTTTGTTATATTGTACCCCAGTAGAATGATATATTTATGTCTGTAAGCAAAGGGTACGTTTTACTTATTCACGCACACCTGATGTGATGGTACGAAACTTTGTATTTAATATTTATAATCGGTGGTATTGCATCAAAAATTACCGCTTTCTAGACTTTTAAGATTTGGTCCATGTCGCGAAATTAGAATAGGTTGTCACCAGCAAGGGCAGAGCGCAAATTTAAGAATTTATCAGTGACATTTCATTTAGGGCCGGTCTACCCACCGTCTGGATGATTACGAGTTTATAGACTCAGATTTAGAACTTAGATTAAAACTAATAAGCTAAAAGGAGAACTGACTGACTGACATATCAACGTACAGCCGAAACTACTGGGGCTAGAAATGTGAAATTTTGCACACGGCTTCCTATTATAATGTAGGGGAGCACTAAGAAGGGGTTTTTGGAAATTCAACCCCTAAGGGAGTTAAATAGGGGATGAAAGTTTGTATGGAAAATCGTCATTTTTGTAGTTAAACCGACATCCACGCGGGCGAAGCCGTGGGCAAAAGCTAGTATATATATATATATAAAAGGAGAACTGACTGACTGACATATCAACGTACAGCCGAAACTACTGTGGCTAGGAATGTGAAATTTTGCACACGGCTTCCTATTATAATGTAGGGGAGCACTAAGAAGGGGTTTTTGGAAATTCAACCCCTAAGGGAGTTAAATAGGGGATGAAAGTTTGTATGGAAAATCGTCATTTTTGTAGTTAAACCGACATCCACGCGGTCGAAGCCGTGGGCAAAAGCTAGTATATATATATATAAAAGGAGAACTGACTGACTGACATATCAACGTACAGCCGAAACTACTGTGGCTAGGAATGTGAAATTTTGCACACGACTTCCTATTATAATGTAGGGGAGCACTAAGAAGGGGTTTTTGGAAATTCAACCCCTAAGGGAGTTAAATAGGGGATGAAAGTTTGTATGGAAAATCGTCATTTTTGTAGTTAAACCGACATCCACGCGGTCGAAGCCGTGGGCAAAAGCTAGTTGCTTATAATAACAGATTGGGTCAACCGTTGAACTTACTACAAGTTTATATTGACTATGTAATATTTATTTGGATCAAGTCTAGCAGTGGTGGCCCAGTGGTTGCGCCCCGACGTACGAACAGTAAGTCGTGGGTTCAAATCAATGGTTCAAACCCAGGCAGGCGCATTACTTTGTGTAATTTATTTTATCACCACTACTCTCAAAACGGTGGAGGAAAACATCGTGAGGAAATGTCTTGGAAGCAAAAAAATCGAAGACATGTGACAACTATATACAACCCACACTGGGCAGACTGGGCACACCCAATCCACCACGCCTGCCCAATGCGGGTTGGTAGATGTCACATGTCGATGCCTATCCCTTTCATAGAGAGGAAGCCTGAGACCTGGCAGTAGGAAAATTATAGGCCTATTATGATGATGAAGCGTAGCAGTAGACAACGTTTCGTTTTGCCGAAACCGCCCAGGTATTTCAGCGAGCGAATACGTACTGAACATTTTGTTTTCTACGTTGCCGCAGGTGTGCGACGCAGCTTTTTGCCGCAAGCCATACCTAGAAGTGCATATGCGCACACACACAGGGGAGCGCCCCTTCCAGTGCGACCTCTGCCTCAAGCGCTTCACGCAGAAATCCAGTCTCAACACGCACAAACGCGTTCATACAGGTCAGTGTACACTAACCCCAACATGGACTTGTTGCATCTAAAGCATCTCAGTGTTGTTTACAGGCATTCGACGAACAGAATTTTGTGTACTGCAAAGTTAAAATATTCTGTTTCTCGACCGCCTGCATAAAATAATATTTTTCAAACACTAATTGTTTAATGCCAATGGTCATTTGCTCAATGCCCGCATAAAATCTTAATTAATCTCCTTTTGTGCAAATTGATTGCTTGAAAAATATTGATTTATGTGATAGCTGACTGACTGATATAATTGTTGTGATATATTTTAAACGATGACTGATATTTTGCAGCATTAATGTTGAATGAATTTAATGTAATTTCCATATTATTTTATTATCTGCCAGTAATGAAAAAAAAACTACGTATGCATTTTGTTCTCCAAAATGAACCTTTAAATTTTTAGTATTTTCATTTATGAAATCTTTGAAAAGATTCCCCCCAAACACTGCCATTTTGTTTTACTTATTATTATAGGGATGAATGTTTAAACACTGATTTTAGGATGGAGGTATTAGGAGATCTATATGGAAGTTACATTTTACTTACTGAACTGGAAAAACTCAATAAATAAATTCCCAATTTTAGAATGTACCATGAGGGGATTGCTCAAAACAAATTGGACTCTTATATTTTCAAGTTGACCTCCTCCTGTTTCCGCGAAACCGAAATATTTAAAATTATTTGTTGTTGTTTATTTTAAATTATCCATTGGCTACCCGTTGTTGATTATGGCTTATATCCTGTTTTGACGCCCTGATAAACGAGCTATTTTGTATTTTATATGTATTGTCTTTTTCTTGTTTAAACTCATACTTACCTATTATTTTATTTACGCTAGATGTGCTACATATTTATCTATTTATTACTTATATGTTGCTAGGAAAGCATACTTATATATTTTCCACGCACAATTAATGTTTCTTTTTTCATATATTTTGTTTATAAGTAGATAGTTATTCCGCTCCTTATAAGAATTGGTTAAGTTTGTATAACTATAACTATCGGATCCGGTCTTTCTCCACTGAACCTTTATATATCTACCCATATAAGATGAAAATGTCGTCTCCCCTTTCTTCCCTTGTGTTCTTCATTAAGTAATGAGTTACCCACTATATTTTCTATTATTATTTCATGGTGCTTATTTATATTTAATTATAAGCACGCGGCCTCTGGACGGAGCTTTTTACAACTTTAATTCAGACATCTATATTATACAATATTGTTTATATACCATCCATTATACTTATCATATTGAATCTAATGAACTACACGTACTAAAAATACATATAGCCAAGTAGGACACTGGTGCGACACACAAATCGCTGAAATAGTTGACAATACATATGCTTAACATACGACATGTGAATAGTTTTTGAGTTGTGCCAATAGAGCTAATAGTGTTTTCGCAAAAAGATCAGGGCGTGAGGAAGGCTTCGTTGATGTGAGGTAAACAGGGGGAGGTAAAGAACTCACAATGGATCCGATGCGGTACGCACATACCGCACTGTGTCGTTGCTATCACAGGGAAATCGATTGTGTGTTCTTGTATAACATGGTTAAGCCAAACGAGCGTGTGTTGTTGGAATGTGGCCTGGGTTCTAGATGAGCACATGCGCGCGTTGATGGTGAAGGACCGGCCCTACAGGTGTGATCTCTGTCAGATGCGGTTCACGCAGAGCTCCAGCCTCAACCGACACAAGAAAATTCACACGGGTGGGTTGATATCTTTAGCGCCCGTGCCGACTCTATCGCTGCAGTATACGTACTGCCCACTCACTCACTCGGCTCCTCAAGCTTTCTCTAGTCCGTTCACTTGAATGTAAGCCGTATTCTGACTCATTCGATGGTTTCGTTCAGAGGAACACAGACGCGCGCTGCTGGCTAAGGATCGGCCCTACCAATGCGGCATCTGCTATGTGAGATTCACCCAGAAATCAAGTTTGGGCCGGCACGGAAAAATACATACCGGTGGGTCCCTACCTATACCTTCTGCCTACTTGTGCGTGACGTTTTCCTTGAGGCAGAACGGTACTAACGTGTATTATGTATTAGAGATAGCCTACCTCCCCCTGAATGTGTGTGAATGGTTTCTTTAATGTAACATATTAGGTAATTTAATGACATACATATTGTTTGAGAGGGTGCTGAGATGCTATATCGTAACTCG
This sequence comes from Diarsia dahlii, assembly GCA_949775195.1. Classification (NCBI taxonomy): domain Eukaryota; kingdom Metazoa; phylum Arthropoda; class Insecta; order Lepidoptera; family Noctuidae; genus Diarsia; species Diarsia dahlii. The sequence goes on along the minus strand of OX459211.1, from coordinate 11,459,081 downwards.
TATAACTTATAGAGGAGCACAGACGAGCCCTGTTAGAGAAAGTGCGGCCGTACCAGTGCCACATCTGTTTTATGCGCTTCACTCAGAAGTCCAGCCTGGGACGACATGGGAAAATACACACTGGTAGGCATTTTCCCCTAAAATCCTTAAGTAGACAATGAATTTGTTATTATACGTTAGCTCACGTTACTAGGCAGTAACATTAGCAGTGCGTCAAGCTGGACCGATACTTTAGCTCACTTTTGTTGCTATTTCTAGAGGAGCACATCCAATCGCTGATCAACAAAGTGCGCCCCTATCAATGCGACATCTGTGACAAGCGGTTCACGCAGAAGTCCAGCCTTGGTACTCATAAACGTATACACACCGGTGGGTCCCTTGATATTTCATTTATTTTGGTTCGGTCTCGAAGTCACAATTCATAGCTCTTTTAGAAACCTTTAATGTTACCTGTTAAATTGTGGCTTTGACACCTATGTTTTGTGAATAGTTTTAAGGGCTCCCTGACCTAATATAATATTATGTACCTATACATTTTTGTTTTAAATATTATACCTATTTACATGGTTAGCGATTTGGAAGTTGTGGATTTGTTCGTTTCAGTCTGTATATAAAGCTTACATTAGGTTACACACGCTCAAAAACTATTCACAAACAGTTAAGTAAAGCATGTGTACGTTGTGATGATTTTCGTTAAGTTATAGGAGAGAGAATGTCTGATGGACAAATAAGGTGGTTAAATTCCCTCATGGTAGTCAGTTGGAAGCAATCGGCATTCGGTAACTACGCTCAGTAGAATTATTTGTCCATCGTGGTTTTGTTTTGTTTCTCTGTCCCCCCGTGTCCGTGTGTTGGCGGCGCAGGGGAGCGGCCGTTCCAGTGCACCGTCTGCCTCAAGTCCTTCACGCAGAAGTGCGCGCTCAATTTGCACGAAAAAATACATACGGGTTAGTAGCCCACATATATTATAATCCGCAGTATTACTCCTTTCGGTACGACTAGCGTTAACTTGCGACTCGTCATGCAGTCATTTCATTTAGCGTCATGCTTCGTTCCTATTTTTCCGTTGCCCGCCTAACCCGTTGATTTACTCTCCCTGATTTTGATAGCTTCCATCTCGTTGCTTTCAACTAACATCTCGATTTCTTTAACTCATTCAAATGCGCGCTTTACGTACTTCTGCAAACACTGATAATTTCCCGCCTGTCATATTATTAATAATCTGCCGGTCATTCGCTCCTCTTATTCCTCTCATTCTGCATACAACTCGGTGTTTTAGCATTTATCATTTTTATCATTTCTTCATGGATATTAATTCATTCACAAAAGCGGTAATGCAATCGCCGCAAAGACGCAATCATGGCGCCCCAGCATCGCATCTTAATGCGGTGCTGGCTTCAAAATTGGGTTTACGAAATCGGGGGCGAATCGGTCGCCGCGTGCGACGCTCGATGCGGTCGGGATTGGCACTATTGGCAGTGGGCGGGCGGCCACAGTCGGTCAGCAGGACCATGCGTCGGCGACGTGCGTTACTCGCTTTTGTGTGTGCACTGGGCGCAGTGCAAGGGCGCCCTTTCGCGTGCGGGCAATGCCCGGCGGCGTTCGCGCGCCGCTCCAACCTGGACATTCACATGCGCACGCATACAGGCGAGCGGCCCTATCAGTGCGACGCGTGTCTGAAGCGCTTCACGCAGAAGTCCAGCCTCAATATACATAAGAGGACGCACACAGGTGGGTGACCCCGCGGGCCGGACTGGCACCGCCCGCCCACGCCTCTCTCCACTCGTACTCGCCTCTCCTCCGAATCTCTCGGTCTCACTCAGACTTTCAGTAATTAACGTAGTGAAAGATTTGGAGCGGAGAACGCGGCGAGCGGCGACCGGTCCGCGCCGCGACCTCCGTAGAGCGAGGGCGTCTAGCGTCCTTGCGGGCTCGCCGCCGCTATAATATATGTGTTGGGCACCAGTCCAGGGCAGACCGTTCCAGTGCCTGTCGTGCCCCGCCGCCTTCACCTGCAAGCAATACCTGGAGATACACACGCGCACGCACACCGGCGAGCGGCCATATCAGTGCGACATCTGCCTGAAGCGCTTCACTCAGAAGTCCAGTCTCAACATCCACAAGCGGACGCACTCAGGTACGTGGGCGGCCTGCGAGCCAGCGGCGCTAGGGAGGGATGAACGTATGTGGGCTACTAGAGTGCGTGCACGCGGGGAGGCGGGCGGCGCAGAGAGCTAACCGTGTCGCTCGTCCACAGTGCAGGGGCGGCCCTTCCAGTGCCTGCAGTGCCCGGCCGCCTTCACCTGCAAGCAGTACCTGGAGATCCACAACCGCACGCACACCGGCGAGCGGCCCTACCAGTGTGACGTATGCCTCAAGAGATTCGCGCAAAAATCTACACTCAATATACACAAACGAACGCACACAGGTCAGTCGACAACGCTCCGAGCACGCTTTTGATATTATTTTTCATTATTGGAACATTAATAATCACGTGCAATTATTCTGTATTATATTTTCTTAATGCATTTTCTTATGTTCGAATTCAAAGTTGTCGGTGCCACATAAGTATTTAATCGTAAGTTCTCTTGTTAGTATATTCATAATGATGTGTATCGTGCAAAGTAATATTGTAAGAGATGTATAACGACTAATATTGTGCGTGGTGGTCAGTGCAAGGGCGGCCGTACCAATGCATGGAGTGCCCGGCGGCGTTCACTTGCAAGCCGTACCTGGAGATACACATGCGTACGCACACGGGGGAAAGGCCGTTCGAGTGCGATGTCTGTTACAAACGCTTCACGCAGAAATCAACGCTCAACATTCACAAGCGAATTCATACCGGTACGACTACATCGCGTTCCAATTTTATATAACCGAGTTTTGTACACACAACCGTCAATCTATAGTGTTGTTTTTACAAACACACATCGGTCGCCTAATATTACAATAAGGATTCTATTCAGAAACGCTCCAGGCTGTCTTTAACCTAGAAGACAATATTACCTCAGTAGGTAAACAACGACCGATATCTGTTTGTTGAAACAAAGCCTGTTGGCTGTGTGTACCTACATGAATCTTTGTCTGTAAGCAAATGATTCATAGTACAAGCTTAGTGTGTCTAACAGATAAAAAACATAGTAATACTAACACAATTAGGATTTATTTAGTTGAGGGTAGGCAAGTCTTTAACTTAACCGTTGCATGTTGGGCGGACTTTTAGAGGAATATAGCTCCATAACTATGAAATACTACGTTGATTAGAAATTATGGGTATGAAAATACACGAAGCTTTAGCACATTTATGCATGTTTAGTACCACAAATGCCTACTATAATGGCAAAAGAAAGACGCATGCAATGTACACAGTTGAATAATGCTTTGCGTCTGTAGCTGAATAAAAATAGAAAGTAGTAAACTATTTACGCGGTTGGAAGATAGCAATGGTTCGTTTAGAAGACGGCAAATTGCTTTAACAGGCAGTTACTTTGTCATTCTGAACTTAATGATGTGGCACCGACAACTCATTGTAAGTTTTAATTTTAATCATCCGCTACATCATCACTTGAGTTTCAGTATTATTATTTATTATAATTTCTTGGCTTACATTCATTAATTTCAGACTGCATCTCTCTAATCGCATCTTGCCGTCTTTCTAACATCATTTGCCTTCATTTTTGCTTTCATTTTGACAAATGCATTGCTTTCATTTAGTTTATTTAATTTAAGTTAGGATCCGTTTTACAGAAATATTTGTGTGTTTCAGGGGAACGTCCTTATGCTTGTGATATTTGTCAGAAACGTTTTGCCGTGAAGAGCTATGTAACAGCGCACAGGTGGGCTCATTATATTTATGCCGTAGTTCATAACTCATGACCTAGCTTAAACTTGAAACGAATATAATACACCTTTTGTTAAGAGCCATCTCACGTTTTCGCGCAAATATCTAAGATTTTAGTCGCCTTACTTACCATTTTAGGTAACGCTCTGGCAATGTTGAACACATCATGTTAAAAAAAGACTAGTCTTTCATCTTGAATTCTTGATACTTCATGTATCAAGAATTCATTCATTCATTTACAAAAACTTATTTGTTTACTTTTACCTAGTGATCAATCTCCTGCAACTTGAACTTACTTAAAAATCATCGCAGAGTCAACTTCATACTCAGTAATAAGTTGTCCATTGAGAAAATGTCGATAATACCTGTTTTGATGTCTCCAGATGGTCTCACGTGGCCGACAAGCCGTTGAACTGCGACCGCTGCTCCATGTCGTTCACATCCAAGTCGCAGTTCGCGCTGCACATCCGCACGCACTCCACCGGCTCCTGCTACGAGTGCAGCGTCTGCGGCCGTTCCTTCGTAAGGGACAGCTATCTAATAAGGTAACAAAACGTTTATAAAAAAATATATTTCAGGTTCCCCCATATTAAAATTACACATTACGAAACACGAGATAATAATACAAACCATCATTTTTTAAATTTTTTGTTAGTTAGCCTATTGGGTCCCACTGCTGGGCAAAGACCAGATTTCTTTCCAATTTCTTTCCAAGTCAGGAAGGAGTCCAAATCGTCACGCCAGTTTTTTGTTACCTTCAAATATCTCGGTAACGTGACACTTTGGGTTACCATGTTAATTGGCATTTGTTTGTTTTGTTTATCTATAATAATAAATCTTTATTCAGAATTCTAGAAAGGTAACATAACAATATGAATCTTAAACTAAAAATATAGGTAAATAATGTAAGACGCCTGTACTAGGAAAATCCTGTATCACAGGCTGTAGCAGCTCAATCAGTATAATATAATCTAGGACAGTAGTTTTTTGTTTATTACAATACAATAACATTTCATAACGACAAAGATATTTTAATTAACTTAAACTATATTAGCTTACAACTAAACACACAATTAGTAGAGGAAAAAATATTTGAATCGGCAGATTATAAACTATCTATCTATTTGTCCTCTACCTATAGCATACCACTTAATCCACTTTCATCGAGAGCCGCGATTTCGAAAAAAAAAACAAAATGGCGGACAGGTCGATTTGCCACATCGGTTCCCTGTTCTTTTATCGATATCTATCTATCAAATATTCGTCCGACCTAACTACCTACATTACTAATTGAGTAGCGTGAAACTTTCGAGAACGAAATAGATCAACAATGGATCTAAATCTCTTTATTTTAATGAGAAAAGGTAGATTTTAACTAGATATTCTATTATTTTTTTCAGTAAATTGACATCAACTAAGTTTTTATCATAAAAAAATACAACAGTGCTTTCCGATTTTCCGATGATAGGAAAACCTCAACTTTTAAGATATTTTTCTCCGTATTGTCATTTTTGCACTCCAAAATGGACCAATAGGGCATTGTTACGGAAAAAAAAAAACCGGGAGACCGCCGATTTGAAGCGTTGTTAGAACGCGATTAAGAACCGCCAAGTAAGCGTGCCACCCCCAGTTTTGCACTTCCACTCCAACTGTCCACTACAACAACGAGGAAGGTAACTTTAAATTCTCCTAAGTGCTATATTCTTGAATACAGACACCACAACCGTGTCCACCGCGAGAACCACAGCAACGTGTCGGCCAACAGCATCGGCACCATCAACAGTGTTGCGACCAACACCAACAACAGCAACTTTGACTCGCCCGGCGTTTGTGACTTAAGGTATGGCTCAGGAGGTATCGGACTCATGAGATAACACATTAGAATTAACATATTCAAGGCAAAAGTTATGTTAAGTAGGTACTGAGTACTTCGAGAACAATTGTTGCCTTTTCGTTTAAATTAATGTTTTATTAAAATTAGTCCCATTCGCATTCCAAGTGAGGTACCAAGGTACGACTTAGCTAGTTAGCACTCCCATATATGCCTAAACTATATATAACTTACATTGCTTGCATAGAACGCACGTAAACGTACATTTAGAACAAAATGGTTGATCAGAGATCAGATCCATAGAAGCGATTGATAGACGTCAATTTCTTTCCAGCTTCGTTCCAATGGTGAATCGTTACATGACATCTCAGGGGACCCAAGTGTCCATGCAGGATACCAACAAAATGTCTGCGATGTCGCCACAGTCTATTGCGTCTATTTGTAAGTATTAAAGCCACGTTTATGCATATTATTAAAGACCAAAGTTGTGGTTCAGTGCTAATCGATGACATATTTTCCAGCGTCGCCCCCTCCTTCGCATACCCCCTCGCATACGCCCCAGCCCCAGATGTCTGGTCAGATGCATCTTGCAGACTGATGATAACCGGTCTAGGTAAGTGTTTGACTCGACTAAACATTTCATTGATTACTATTTTATAGAATTCACAGTTGTAATAGTGAACGATACGTTGTTACAGCTCTCGGTTGAGCAGCAAGCAGCCAGAGTGCAATATTATATATTTGGCAGCCGTCAACAAGAGCAGCTATCATTCGGAGCAGAGGAGACCGGATCTCCTCGCTAGGATCGTCAGCATGGACTCGTGCACTTTTATTTGTTTATTATACTTGGAGTTATTTATTTATACATTGTTGATTTCGTCGGCCGTGGTGTGAGCGCGAGCAAGGCTGCGCTGTGGATCGTGGAGTGTGGCAGAGTGTCAGGAATCGAGTTGGTTTCGTTACGCTTGTGGAATCCCTCGAGAACACCAGGTGGACATCACAATAGAGACGAGGATGTAGTGTAGTCACGTAGCGGTACCGCCTATGATAATATATGCATTGTGATTTATACCTACAACTGTGATTTATCTATACCATCACATGATTATATTAATTTCCGTGGTGGCGTTCATAAATCAATACTTAAAAGTCTCATCATGATAGATTGTAGGCCTAAAATTTTTGATCTCATATTCTAATTTGCTTAGTGATAAATTTTGGATCGTAAAAGGTAAATCTCCAACTTAAAAATTCTAAATTTTAATGTTCGTCATTCGCTTGTCATCATCATACCCATCCTTCATTAGTCGTAGTGAAATGTAACAATATCTTATTGCGATGCTTTAACTTAGAACGTGTCAGTGTATATGGAAGTTCAGTAATTTTATATAGAACTCTTTCCGATGAGTGGTAAAGTATTTTGATCGCCGAAGAATAGAAAGGACTCTAGATAATACTCCTCATGATTAATCCATAAGAATACTTTAAATAAAAATCAGGTTTCATATAAAAAAATAATAATAGTAAATAAGAAGTACAAATAATAATCCCATAAACTAGCTGAGTCCTGAGAGGCAATATGAAAGCTTCACAAAATTAATAACTTTTAATATGATGTTTATTGGAGAAATCCAGAGAAGTGCCTGTTGCAACATAAAATTGGCAATATTTTTTAAACGTATTACGTTCTGATAAAGTTATGTTCAGTGTTCAATGTGTGGGGACATCGCCCGGAGTACGCTTTAGTGTGTCTTACAGTATAAGTGAACTGTTGTTTGTGGCGCTGAGTGCGGCAGTGCGGGTCAGAACAGAGAGCATAATTTGTGAAGCTTCTTACTAAACTTTGTGTGCCTTCTAGCGGTTAGCGACATTAGGCAATATCAATCATAACACCATTGATAAACTTCATTTTATATTTTTCAAATTTCTAATGAGATTGAATATTCATATAAAATGTAGTCATCATAAACATTGTTACATAATTATTTACCCATTTAGGATATCGCAATATATATACATATATTATGTAACAAACGTATTTTGGCAAGAGGCAGAACTTATTTCATACCGTTTTTCGAATAATAGTAATAATGAATAGTGTATAGTGCAGTAGTCTTCCAATACCTAGAGACAGTTCTTGCGCACGCGTAGTGCAGCTAAAGTGTCCGCTGCGGGGGTTCCTTATGGTTTGCCATTATTGATATCAAAGATAGATTGGTGCCATTTCTATGTAAATGATGTGGTAGTGTAAGTTTAGTTAAGTCTGCAGGTCAGGGTAGAACTGGAAATAAAATATTGTAAGAACTCTAATATGTAATACATAGTGTTAAACCGACATTTATACCCATTGTTTTACAACTTCCCGTGTTGTTGATTTTGATACTTTATTTTATTTCCACGATGTGTGTGTCCATGTGCTGGTTCAGCAAATGTAAATAAATATTGGTAGTGTTTATTTATTCAAGTATATCGAGGAGAAATCCATTCAAAATTATAATAAGTGTATGATTTGTAGGAATGTCTCATTCTGCAGTCATACCAAATATCGAACTGAGAATATAATTGGAATTAATGTTAGACTTAGCGCAGAACTATACTTTGGGTACTATAAAGATCAAAATTTCTTGTAGATGTACATAAGTATACATATAATAATAATATATACATATGAATGTTGTTTGATAGTCCTCAATATTTTTTTATATTTTGATAGTTCTGTATTTGAAAGAAACACGAAAAAAATAGGCCAATATCTCATTATCATTTTAAAATAAATGTGTACACCGTATGTTAAGATAAAGTAAAATAATATGAGGATGCATTTAGTTGCCCGCAAATCTAAGAGTAACATCTAAACTTTTCCGTATATTAATAAAATCTTAAACGTTTTTAGTAAGTTTCTTACCAAGCCATTGATAACAGTATTATTTAGACAAACTAGAACTTGGGTTTAAAGAGTAGTATAAATCTTTCAGCTACCATTATAAAATGATCACCATTGAAATTTTTAAAACCATAGTTATCAATAGTTTGTATGTAACAGCATTGGTAGGGACAACACGTATTAGGTGCCTTTCAATGCTGATTACCTTATATAATTATATTATCCATAGATTATTATAAATGGAAATAGAAACACCAACATAGTGACCTAGTACATAACTACATATATAAATATATTGATGTCGCTCAGCTTACCGATCTCTCGCCGTGGGTGATTGTTTCTTTTTGAATTCTAGGATTAGTAATATATTTTTGTTATTATTATAGTATGTTCACTGTCTTTATGATTGTTTTATGTTTAATATTACATTACCCTATCGTTGCTTCACCCTAGCCGAGCGAGTAGGTGAGCCGAGCACACGCGGTCCTTGAGCATTACGAGATATACTCTGACTTCTTAATCCTTCACAGAGTATCATTCATATATTTATATTGATAAGAGAAAACTTTTCTCAATGAATATGTCTCGTAATATACAAGAACCCAAAAAGAACAGTGAAGGTCACAAGTTGCACCTTGATTTGTAAGAGCTGCTATGTATACGTTGGTCTCGCAACTTGCGTGTCTTCATTGTGAAACTATTTTACATACCGATGTTAGTTAACCTATATTAAGAAGTAACTATTGAACCCTTGAATTTACGTAATTGCTAAAGTGGTGGTATGATTATTAGATTTTGCTCTTTGTCTACTTATTTTTTGAACCGTAGAAAAGACTGAGGAATTCACAACATGAAAAAGAATACTCACGCGAATATTGGCAGTGTTAGATCGTGTTGTTGTTATTTTGTTGTTAACATCAGAGTGGTTGTGGTTGACGGACCAACCAGTTTCTTGTAAGCCGTTATTGAATTTGGTTAAAGAAATCGTACATATCCTTACCCGTGAATGTATAACGTATACTTCCCTCGTCGAGGCAGACTACTAGTCTAGGGGGCCGCGTGCCGCCGACCAGTTACACTAAACTTGATGGTAGATTTATGAAATAACAGTGAGCCTTGTGTAATCATAATGTCTAAGGTACATAAATATTTAGTTGTATTGTATCGTTAGATTTACGTGAACTTCCGCTTTGCCAACATATTGCGTTGCTTACATTATAATCATACGAGAGTACAGCCTAAGGATTTTAACGTTTTTTTTATATACTGAGAGCTATTTCTAAGTCACTGATTTTATACTATTTCTAATTATACGCTAAACAAAAAATAAAGGGCTATGAGCCACACTTTACCAAGTTTTGGAGTATTTTACATCCCTTTGAGTGCAATTTTTATTAAAATTCAAACATCATGGCATGATGATAATTTGTACGGTCATTTAGTTATAGCTCTTCAGAGTTTTGATGACCAATATTTTAACTACAACCGTTTTTCTTTATTGTTAAAATTTTTAGGCTAGTTTATATTTTAAATAAGTTAGATTTGTTAACTGTGGTGTATTACATTTACATTGCACGTGATTATAGCTCTCACAGCCTCCTTTACAGGTGATTATTTAGTTATTTTGTAGTCTGAAATGATTGTGATAAAATTATTGTAATTATATTGGTTTGTTTTGTAGAACTGGAGAGTCTTACATATTGTTTATTGTTGATACTTTGAGTATACAATCTGCAAGGTGGTAGAAGTAGGGAGGGGCTGTTAGAGCGTTTATGTAGTCAGCATTATATATATGCTTTAATGTGATTTTTTAAATGTACTCTTTATTATAGTCTCATCAATCAATATTATAATTAGAGAACTAACAAAAACCTTTAATTTTTTTCAGTTCATAGTGATTTATATTGAGATCAAACTAAAAATACAGAGTTTATATTTTAATTTTATGGAAAAATATACATTGTAAAATTATTCTTTAGTGCTCGTTTGCAGAGCTCTATTTAAAAAATGAAACTATATGAATGCAAAATAACAAGTCACGATTCTTTTAGAAGTCGCCATGTAGTGGAAAAAAATAAACGTGCCATGATATTTGTGGCTATTTATTTGTTTACTTTCAATTCCTACCTTTTATTTTAATTTAAACCTTTTAACTTAAATATTTCTTCAGAAAGGACAGGTGTGTAGTACTCCGGCATGCTTGTATGACCAGATTGTGAATGTGGACGAGGCAATAGGACTATGTAAGGATCGTAGCAGGTGGCCTTCTGTGCTTTCTGCCTATTCCTATGGGAAAATGGCGAAAGCTAATGTGTCTGTACCTGGCGATTGAACATGTCCTGCGTTTTAACGAATATATTAATTTTTATTTTTTTATTATTATTATGAGCCCATGTTGTCCCACTGCAGGGCAAAGGCCTCCCTTCCCTCCTTCCACTTTTCGCGATCCAGTGCGATGTTAGACCAATCCCTTGAGAAAGAGTCCAGCTCATCCCGCCATCTCCTTCTGGGCCTGCCGCGTTGTCGTTTCCTGCCTTTTGGTATCCACTGAGTGGTAATTTTTGCCCATTGCTCCTCCGACATGCGACAGATGTGACCAGCCCAGTTCCATTTTAAACTCGCAGCTGTAAGACCAACATCAGCTATTTGGGTTTGGGTGCTAATTAAACCGGCTTCTTTTTAATAGCAATATTTGCATCTAAAAATCTAACTTGCCTTCTAAATTACTAAGTGAGCCACAATTAACGAGCATCTAAATAATACTATCTTAGCCGCAAGTTATCTTTTTTAAAGCCACTCTAAATACAACTCAGCATCGTGATTATTTTTTAGCATCTAAATTTGTAACATGAATTCAAACAGTAAACTTCTAAAATATTAATATATGGCATCAAAAAAATATTCAATTAGCTTCTAATTTATTAACTCAGTACGTTTAAATTATAACTCATGCCACATTAACTGAGCATCAAAATTTAATTAAAATTGTCATCAAATATTATATTATAGCCACTAATAGTATGTATAAACTCCTGTCGTGTCATCGAAAGACTTATATATAGAAGTTCAGAGTACTTAATGACCTAAATATTGAAGTTCAGAGTATCGAATGTCCTAAAGATCGATTTTATTTACATGTTGTGCCACAAAAGTTATCGACAGAATCGCTTCAGAACTTCATTTTTATCGGAAAACTAGACAATAAATTGTGAAAACATTTCTGCAAGCAACTCGGAAGTAGCGCTCGCCGGCCGCTGCCGCGGCACCGCTCGCTTCGCTCGCTCGGCTCGCGCGCGTTTGGTCACAGTTTTAATCTAACCTATTTCCCTCAGTTTACAATAACGAATCATACAATCTGCCTGTGACTAGTCAATTAGACAATGGTAAAAACATTTCTGTAACTAATAGGTATTTTTAACGTAAATATAATAATCTAAAGTGTATCAAAAGTTGACATTTCATATATAATATACGTTGGCGCTCTCTGATTGGTGCAAATGGCCGGTCGCTGTCGTCTCGCGCGCTCGCGCCAAATCTTTCTGTTGCTATTTTCACGATAAAAGAATGTGATGTATTATTTTACATGCGAAGTTATAATAAATGATGTTGACTACGGTCGCTTCATTTATATTTTTTTGAGGGCCTTGTGTTGAAGCTGTTAAATGTAAAATGGTGGTGAGATATAAATTCCGTGGCTGAGTTAGTAAATTAGGTGCCTATGTATAAATAACAAGGACAAGTTAATATAAATGTTGATCGTCACTTGATGCTTTCTATAGAATATTTAGTGGGCGTTTTATAGAAGACGAATTAGTATATTAGAGGCTATATAATTTTCCCATGGCTTAGTTATAAAATTAGAAGTTTGATCCTGTGGCCAATTAAAAAAACTGTGGCTCGATTAATTATTTCTCTTTGGGTTTTAGAGCGAATTATAGTGTTTTTGATGCGGTCCGTAAGTTTGACACCCAGTATATTAAATAATTAGATCTTTATTTGTTCTATCGAAATATGCATAATACGCAATTTGTTCCGTTTCAGTTTAAAAAAAATGACTTCTTCTTTAACAGTTAGCCAGCGATGTACTTTTAAATTACGCATTTTATAAAAACAAAACCTAGATAGACGACTAGTTCTACATTAACTCGTAATTATATAACTACTTTTTACTTATAAAATTCATTACTTTAATTTAAAAAGACAATACAAAGAAGTAAAGCTAGCGATGCTTTTTCTGCGAAACCAACTTATTTGTTGGTGAGAAAATGTTGGTTTAGGCAGTGTTCAATGTAACGGACCTAAAAAATTGTGCTGATAGATGCATTGAATATTACAGACGTCATGGAAGTACCAATTTAAAGTTATAACATTGAAAAAGTTTGTAGAAGTTGGAACATAGTCCTTCAATAATGTGGCTCTGGTCCGCTGGACAAAACTTCAAAACTGCTCGCATTTACAATAGGACAATAGGGCACTTTATGTGACGGCTAAACACCCTTATTTCAGAATAGGTGACGCTACAGAATCATAGATAATCGATCGAAAGCGTGTCCAGCCAGCTTGAAAAACCACTTTTCGCTGGTCTCTCAATCTCGGTAACGGAAGTGATTTTGACGACTTTTTGCATATCAACGGGCGTCACATAAATATGTGACAGGCATCAAGCTAAAAGTTTTGTGATACGTACAGTGGTTTAGTAGAAAAATGCAAAAAACTGTGTCCAGCCATCTTGAATTTACGTAAAAAACTTTTGGCTGGCACTTCCGAATCCCACTTAACGGGAGCGTTTTCGATTATGATTCCTTTACTAATACTTGGTGACGCAATGTGTGACAGTAATAACGTTTGATTTATGGCATCACATGTAAGGGTTTACGAGATATCAATGAAAACTTAATGTATACTTGTGTCCAGCCATCTTGAACTCAGGCTGGCTGGACACGTGTATCTCCGCTGCCTGATGATCTACGACCTTCAAAATGTTATCAAAATGTTGTGACGGGGACGATAATGATAACCTGAATTAGTGACGGAGAAACTTTGGGTAGTTTCAAAGATATTGATCATTTAAATTTTCCCATACAAACATCCATTAATATTGTGAGGTGACCATATTTTTTACATAATTATAGGATTTCTTTTGAATCGACTAATCGGACGGTAGCAGCCAAGCCACGCCAGCTTTGTATTTGATTTCTCCGTGGGAATAAAAGGTTTTCCTGCAGAAAAAGGGGAAGTATGTGTTAATTTTAAATAATAATTAAAAACACTAACAAAAAAAACGAAGTGCATTGCACTCAGTGATGCCAATTTAGCATAAACTTTATTATTGTAATTTGTGTTTATATTTGTTATTTTATGTGTGCAATAAAGAATAAGAAGAGGTTTTTTATCCTTTTTTGTATTTTGTGTGTACATAAATAAATAAGAATAGCATTTTTTCATGTTGTTTAGCAAACTTATTAGTTGTTTAGCATATAGCATATAAAATTATTTTAAAATAAAATACATTAATGCGTAAGCAATTATTTCCATTTAGAAAAAAAACCCTTTACTAAGTATAATATTGTTGGCGCTCCTGATGCTAATGCTGATGATAATGGAAAGAGTATTTGAGAACTTAGTCGATTAAAACAGTATGTATATTTTGTTAAATAAGTAATAAAAAAAGTTAAAACTATGTTACGTTTCATTTGACACTGAAAAATGTTAGCAGATTTTTTAGCATTTCTATAAAGCAATTGGCATAATTTTAGCAGATTCTATATCGGTCTTGTTGGCAACACTGATGCACTGATACTGAGTTTGTTTTGTACACAGAGGCTGTGAGTGCTGTGACAGCGTAAACCGTTTTCGTTTAATCGTTTAGAGTAAAGTATACATAATGGTATTTAGAGCCTTCCGTCGATTTGTAAGGAATACGTGCAATATTTGCTAAGCGCGTTGTCATTTAACGAGGTCCTTGGTAAGTAACGTGAATTACATTATTTTTTCATTTAAATACCTTAGAGCATTAGTCTGTTATCCTGGCACAATATCTACATAGGTACGTACTTATCATAAAAACACCAATAATTATCTACTAAAAAGAGTAGATAGGTATCTGCACGTAAATAATCAATAACATTAAAGCCCCCCCCCCCCCCCCCCTTCTACACTTTTGTCTTCTATTGATTTAAATATCTACAGTTGTTCGTATTAGTATCACCGATACGCGGATTTTCGTCCATTAAAGAAAACACCTTAAAATATACTTTGTCCTACATAAAACCTACAATATTGGTAACCCTACTACAGTGTTTGTATGGGAAAATTTAAATGATCAATATCTTTGAAACTTCCCAAAGTTTCTCCGTCACAAATTCAGGTTATCATTATCGTCCCCGTCACAACATTTTGATAACATTTTGAAGGTCGTAGATCATCAGGCAGCGGAGATACATGTGTCCAGCCAGCCTGAGTTCAAGATGGCTGGACACAAGTATACATTAAGTTTTCATTGATATCTCGTAAACCCTTACATGTGACGCCATAAATCAAACGTTATTACTGTCACACATTGCGTCACCAAGTATTAGTAAAGGAACCATATTCGAAAACGCTCCCGTTATGTGGGATTCGGAAGTGCCAGCCAAAAGTATTTACGTAAATTCAAGATGGCTGGACACAGTTTTTTGCATTTTTCTACTAAACTACTGTACGTATCACAAAACTTTTAGCTTGATGCCTGTCACATATTTATGTGACGCCCGTTGATATGCAAAAAGTCGTCAAAATCACTTCCGTTACCGAGATTGAGAGACCAGCGAAAAGTGGTTTTTCAAGCTGGCTGGATACGCTTTCGATCGATTATCTAAGATTCTGTAGCGTCACCTATTCTGAAATAAGGGTGTTTAGCCGTCACATAAAGTGCCCTATTGCCCTATTGTAAATGCGAGCAGTTTTGAAGTTTTGTCCAGCGGACCAGAGCCACATCTTCAATATCTTCGATTGTAGGAGGTTTCCAGGTATGGTCCATTCCAAAAAACATATTATTATAACAGTGACTGTAAGAACTCGATTGGCCCCTCGTATTCGAATTGAATGAATTCTGCTATTCATTATCGGATATTTTATGCAATCTAGAATTTTGTGTTAGGAGTTTGAGTTGATATAAGTAAAAGTCTATTACCATGGCTTTGTCGATAATGTATTTTCTGCCGTGACGCTGACCAGCAGGGTTTTTGGTGCCAGTTAAATGAGGCAGTACCAGAAATTCAAAAACTTACCTACAAACTTGATTCTGCGGTAACCAAACTATACCCCCATAACAGTGTCTAACGAGTGTTCCGCCAACTATTCCGGGAATACCTTTTTGCAGAGATTAAAAACAAACTACAAGGTACACAAAAATAACTTTATTTACCTTACTTATCTAGCAATCCACCACTATTTCTTCCTTTACGACGTTGGCATCGATGGCCGGTGCAAGCGTATTATCAACTATAGGTGCAGGGCTTTTGTAATATTTGTTACTGGCGTAATGTTCTTTCAAATATTCCGCGCCCATTTCGTAGTAGTCTTCTTTAGAAATACAGCAGTTTTCAAACTCGTTGCTGCCCGCGAAGTCGCGAGCTCCGTACCAAGCGTCGAGGCTCGGGTTGCTGGCCTTCACAACCTTATGAGTAGACTGAAATGGTCTCATCTCAAGCAACTCTCTTTCGAGTCGTTCTTTTAAACCTGAAAGGATATTTACATACTATTAACACATTACATACGATAATATTGTGTTTATGGGGTCAAGATATGAAGGTATTACGAACTGTGCTTACCGTACGTCGAGCACATTCAATCAAGTTGTCAATGATGGGCATACTATCAGAAAGTCAAATCCTACTACTTAATTTAAGTTGTACCTTTGTAAAATTTTGTTTTGAGTTATTAGGGTTTATAACTAATCTGTTATTTCAATGGCTTCTCTTGTCAGCTTAGGTAAGTAATGATTGTCCGTTGGTAAAATACGTGAAACTCGATCTAGTGATGATCCTGAATGCAGTAAATGTTCAGGTATGGCAGATTTTTGCACATTACAGTTTTGCAGTTTTATCGGGAGCTCATAATAGTGGATAATCACGGAAGGTATCCCGTAAGTGTAATATCAAGTGTATTCGAAACAGCTACGACGAAAGAAAACTGAAAGCAATGCTCTACAAATAAATAAAATTACAAACATACCTGGGAATTGAGAACTGCCCCCGGTAAGGAATACGTTGTTGGCTAATAAAAGCTGGTCTTCTTCACTGAAGTGTTTAAACACATACTCCATGGTTTCAGCCAATCCTGCTTCCAAGTTGCCCATCATTGAAGGCTGGAACATCAGTTCTGGTGCCCTGGGATATAAAAATCCATGATGATTTTTAACACTTTCAGTGCCAAGAACCCAGCATAATGTTTTTACTTCTACCAAGTAAACCTATCAGTACGAGAAAGAAGAGTAAGGTCACCATACCGCCAAGTAAGCAAGCAACAAGGTTATAAGAGAGGCCTTAACAGTTTCAGTGTCAATCACCCAGCATATGGGTCGAACCAAAATTCGTCTGTCCAACCCGCTTCCGAGTCGTCGCTATAGGTATAGTCCCCGACACGTAACTTGGCAAGAGTCGTTAGTTGCGCAGAAGTCATTTTTTAGGTCTCTTTGGCGGTGGCGCGGGGCGCGGGGTATGAGATAGCGTCATCCGCGCGTGCGATTGGTGCATTCAAATGCATTACGTTCCGTTCGCTCCCGATTACACTTGCGGTGAACGAAAGTTGTGTTGTTTTTGTTACTTATTTCTTTTTGTTACGAATTTGAGTTGTCGTTGTGTTTTAAAGGAGATGGCTAAATTCAGTTAGGACGACTGAACCAAGCATGTATAAACATGGCACCTAGCAAAATGCAACGCTGAATAGCTGAATATTAGTATTTCATATAAAAAACACTTTCGGAAGTTGATCGTATGTTGAAAATCCTGAAAATGAAATCGTTTGGCTCCTACGTCAATACGCATAAAAACTGCAAACAAATGTCATTGCTATGAACTTTTACTTAGGCATTTGGATGTATCTGCATTGATATTGATATAATTGTATTAAAGACTAAACGAGCCACCCCGATTTCGCATGGTGGTACTTAAGTAAATATACACAAAGGAGTAATTGCACCTAAAAATGTAATACAACGGGCTTTTTTGCAATCCGCGCAAAAATTACTCCCGCCCGCGTGTTTACTCTTGTAAAACCTAACGTAGGTACTCATCCAAATGAGTAAAATAAAGACGGTTTTCACAGACAATGTTCATAGGTAGTGTTCTGTCTGTGTCGAGTAGCGAGAGGTCCGTAGGTAGGCGAGCGAGGGTCATTGAAAATCCAAAATAAAAAATCCAAACGAACATGCAAACGGCAAAGCGTTCAAACGACATCTGACATATGACGTTTGATTTTTATAGAGATGGGATTGAAATTCAAATGTAACAGAATCGATACAATAATAATCTAAAGTTTTTAACATAAAAAATATTGAAAATAAAACAGCAAAAACGTGAATGACTTTATTCTTTTCTGTTATTCTTGCCTAAAAATAAAGCCGGAGCGGATAGCGTGTTCTGGTCTCTCGCCCATCCCAGATACCAGATCACTGTCATTACATGACAACAGCCCAGAGTTCTGTTCCCCACATTACAGCTGCAGTAATATGACAGTATGTCATCCAGGGGATTATTTGTAGTTTGGCTTTTATATAAAATATACACGTAGTATATTTTTTGACTTAAAAGTTGAGGTCTTCATCCCCCTAAATGGAAGTCACATTTGTTCGATGTTTCTTAATTAGTTCTAGAATAATTCTAACTGTAGATGACTTACCTCAATAACCTACATAATAGTTAACTCACGATGGTTAACAATTAAGGTAAGTCATCTAGGGCTCTTTGGGGAGTGACTAGAGAGTAGGTAGCCACGGCGCCCCCACGCAGGTTTACGGTCTTACGCAGGTTCTCACCGGACACCAATGTTTCGGGAGGTACTTGTACCAAATCAGACGGGAGGAACGCGCCCGGATGCTTTCACTGCGAGGATCGACCGGAGGACACAGTGGAGCACACTGTGGAGGTGTGCCCTGCTTGGGCGGAGCCCCGCCGTGTTCTCGTAGCGGCGATCGGCGGCGGCGACCTCTCACGTCCGGTCCTGGTGCAAGCCATGGTCCGGGGCGAGAAGGAATGGGACGCCATCGCCTCCTTCTGCGAAGCAGTTATGCTAGCGAAGGAGGTGTCGGAACGTGAGAGGGAGAGAACTTCTCGTCCCAGCCGCCGCGGGAGAAGCTTCGGGCGTCGGAGGCCACGTAATGGCTTCCGGCCACCGTAGACGCGGGCCTGTGGACGGTGAGTAATGGGCTAGCTCGACGTCCGGCCGTCTTATGACGGCAGCATCGACCGTGTCGACGGCGCGTTCGTGTTCCACGCGCGCCACAAAGAGATGTCAGCAAGGAGGGGCCCGCAAGGGCCGACGCCCGTCGGGGCTGCGGATTATCGAAAGAGATAACGCGGCCTCGGCACAAGGGCGAAGAAGGAACATGGGTGGTTTTTCGTCAGTAGAAGTTTGACACTCCCTTCCGCTCTGCCCAAGAGCGGGAGGAGTTATTTGATGATTTCCCAGGCGCAAAAAAAAAGGTGAGTCATCTACATTTAGGATAGTAAGTAGAGCAGCAGGCAACGAAGTGATGATATGCCGCCGTAGTCTTTGCGTGGTTATACCTACCGCAGTTCATGTATAGCATGATGAATATACTGCAAGTCAAGTCCGCGTTGAGAAGCAAAAGGGTCAAAGCGAGGGTGGAAATCCAAAATATAGAAGCACAACGAACAAATAAACGGCAAAGCGTTAAAACGACGTCTGACATATGACGTGTGCTTTTTTTAGAGAGGAAATAAAATAATCGAAACAATTAAAAGAACTACTTTTTGCCGATCACTATTCATCAGTTCATATTTTTCGCAAAATATGTAGCACGATTAAATGAATAACCATAATTCGAAGCTATCCCTTGTTTTATTTGATTTTGATTTAATTAAGTTGAATTGGGTAGAATCGTCAGTCACTTTCAAACAACCCCGTTTTCAAAACACAAGGAACTAAACAAGACACTGAATTGCACGCCATAGATTCCCACCAAAAACTCTGATTACCACTTCTTAGTTTCAGAAAATAAATCGTTTTGATAACTATTATTAAGTATCGATATAAGGACTGCTTCGAATTAACATTCTGAAAAGCGATGTGGACCATCCTTAGCTTGCAGTTGCTATAGCAACTAGCAGCTGTAATTACGAATATTTCACCATTTTATGTCAATGAAAAAAAAGATTTAATTTTTGCTTTTTCTTTAGTTCACGCAACTTCTAGGAAATTATTAAACACTAAATAATTAATGTTTGATTGTTTAAATACTACGAGTCAGTGTGGGAATCCTATACTTGCTGGAGGCAGTCATTTAGCCATCTCCTTTAGTTTTTGTTACGAGTGTTGTTGTTTTAAATTTAGTTTTTGTTGTTTTTGTTATTGTTTTAAATTTAGTTTATGTTGTTTTAAATTTTGTTTTACTTTTAAATGCATATTTTTATTTATAACACCTAATAAATGTCACAAAGTCTTCACCTTTCTTTAACTTCATTATTGAAAATAAATTATGTCAATAACCATAGAATAATAACAAGCAATAAAAGTGACCACTTTTTGTGGCACAAAGTGTACGATGCGCGAACTTTGAATTCGAATTTCGAAACCTTGCCACGTTACGTGTCGGAAGCTATAGCTATTTTTAACTTGCACCAAACGGCATACAAATAAAATGGATAATTTAAACTTGACAGTGAAAGTGTTCTATGCATACTAATTGTTTTGTTCAGTCAATATTTACCTTAACGGCTCTATAGCAAGATGTAGTTGATGATGCTGGCTGGAATTCGCTGGTGGTGGTTCATATTCGCGAAGAGCTTCCTCTAACTCTAGAAGACGTTCGCCATCCGCTTCCGAATCAGAGTCCGCCTCTCGACTTATACTGTAAAAGAATGAAGATAAATCGTAAGATCGGGAGACAGACTGCAATTCGATGCGACAGCATCACACTAATATTATAAAGGCCAAAGTTTGTGAGTGTGTATGTTTGTTACTTCTTCACGCAAAAACTAATGAATCGATTTGGATAAAATTTGGTACAGTCAGCATCAGAAGTATATTAACATTACTCAAAGTTTCGAAGCTGTTTTTTTAATAAAAACTTGTTAGATATTACTCGTTACTAAATGTTATTGGATTTTAAGGACTATTTTAACGAATAATCTTCTGAAACATTAAAAATAATAGCTTAGAGTCCTGTACATAAAAGAATTAAAATTCCGAAATGTTCAGCTACTTCTGATGCTGACTGTACACAGATAGTTTATAACCTGGATTAACACATATGATAGTTTTTATCCCGATTTTATCTTCCTGTGGGATAATATTCGACTTGTAGCGGGTGTAGCCGCTGGCAACAGCTAGTTTAACATACTAAGCATAACATAATCAGAGTATATCGTTCCCACAGCTGGGACCCAGGTCTCCTCTCTATGAGAGGTAATGGAACTAATCCACTAAGCTGGCCCATAAGCGTGTTGGTATATGCCGCATGTTTTCGAAACTTTGGTTTTAGGACATGACGGTTTCTTCACGCCTGCTTGGATTGGAACCCAAGACTTACTGCTCAGAAGTCAGAGCGACCAGCACTGGGCCACCGTTGCTCCCTGGTAGCATTCTAAACACCATAATACGCATCATAAGTTACGCCACGCTATATCCTGCATCGCGCAAGTACAGTTATCCGCGAGATTAGGACATTGGGTTAATGTCCTAATCTCGCGACAACAAACCTGCAATGGGGCAGCCTACAGCCCACCAGCAACAACAACCGTCTACTCGGAGGATCCTTCCCTCTCTATGGTGATGATGAGGAACTTGACTCTTCGCTCCTCACACCTCTGTATTGTAAACTAGCGGACGTCCCGCGGTTTCACCCGCGTAGATCCCGTTCCCGTGGGAATACAGGGATAAAAAGTAGCCTATGTTACTCAGGGAGAATGTAGCTTTCCAAGGGTGAAAGAATTTTTGAAATCGGCCCAGTACTTTTTGAGCCTATTCATTACAAACATACAAAAATAGGTACAAATCTTTCCTCTTTATAATATTAGTGTAGATAGGGCGTGATGTTCTCAGACTACCTGAAGCACCGATATTTGTAGAATGACTGACTGATAGCAGCAGGATTAAATTAGCTGTATCGAAGTAAAAAAGCGTGCAACTGCAGTAAAGAACATCCAACATCATTTAATATCACGATTTTAGTGTATAACTTCCAGGCGTTAAATATGCCCAGTTATTTGGAGTTTTCTTTGTAATAATAGGAGGAGGCTATGTTATTATCTTACGTTCATTCACAGGTAGACAACGCGAAACCTAAATTTTGCACAAAATTACCTCATGAAACGAAATAAGCACTCAGGACCTATAAAGGTGGTCAATTAATAGGAAATTAAAGTTTGGAGGGATATTCGTGGTTTTTGCCGATGGAAAATCACATTCCAGGACTCGTTTAAAATGAAATATTTCAAGTATCAACCATCCATACCTTTTATAGGCATCCCAATCGGAGTCTTGGTTCCCGAAGTCGTCCCCTGCGGCGGCGAGGCGCGAGATGACGCGCATGCGCTCGGCGGCCGCGGCCGTGCGACGCTTCACCATCGCCGCCCGACGCGCGCGCCGCGCCTCGCGACGTGCTACTAGCTCACGGTACTACAGAAGGACTTGTGGTTATGTAGAACAACAATGTTATGTTGCCGCAGGCTAGACTTTATTAACACTTTTACTGTTAAGTTCAAATTAATCTATTTTTAGTTGTATGCCGCGTGAGCGCAAGTCATCGATAGCAACATATTAACGACTGGGAGGCGGGTTGGGGACACACAAACGAATTTTTGTTCGACCCATATGCTGGGTGCTTGGTACTGTGTAAACCTATGGGTCTTTTCGAAATGCATGAGGTTCACAAACACATGAATCAGAAAACTCAGAGGTGCGCATCTAGGGTTCGAACTTGAGACCTATGACTTGGCAGTCCAACCGTCACACAAGGCTGGCGCGATGCAATCCTAGTATTTCTTCATATCAAAATATCAAGTAAACAACAACTTTTTAAGTACACATACCTTTTTTTTTTTTGGTGGGTTGAAAATCATCTAATGACCCCCCCCCCCCCTGCTCTTGTGCAGAGCGAAGGGGAGTGTCAGACTTCTACTGACTAAAAAAATCGGTTGTCTGTAAAATCGGTTGTCTGTAAAATCGGTTTACTGACGATAGTTGAACGTGACAACGTCTTAAGAAAATAAAACAAAACAATTGACACGCCGTTGCTATGGAACGCCTCAGAGCGAGGTAACGACGCATGACGGCATCTTTTTTCGTGCGTGCAGTCGGCCATCGAATTATAAGACGTTATCACGTCAAAACCGAACCCATGTTCCTTCTTCGCCCTTGTGTCGAGGCCACGTCATCTCTTTCGATAATCCGCAGCCCCGAGTACACATACCTTAGTCCTCGTCTCATTGAGCCACGTCTGGAACGCCTCAGGCTCAGTAGGCGGGTTCATTCGCCCAGTAGGACGTGTCTCCAAGTTCTCTTCCGCCGTAGCAGCCACAGCAATACGTTGCTTATTCTTCTCTATGCGCATGTTTATATTTGTTATTTGTCTCTGGAATGGAAAGTTGCCATGATGATTATCCTACTAATATTATAAACGCGAAAGTTTGTAAGTATGGATGGATGGATGTTTGTTACTCTTTGACGCAAAAACTACTTAACGGATTTGCTTCAGATAGTTTATAACCTGGATACATAGGATAGTTTTTAACCCGATTTTATCTTCACGGGGGATAATTTTCGAGTTGTAGCGGGCGAAACCGCTGGCAACAGCTAGTATGATAATTATATAATGATTATGTTCTTCAAAAACATCAGGTGTGCAGTTTTCACAGTGGGCGTGCGTTTACTATATGACCAGATGTATGAATGTGGATAAAGCAAAATGAGTATGTAAGGATCGTGGCAGGTTAACTTCTGTAGTTTCTTTTCGAAATGGGAAAGAGGCGTGAGTCCTGAAGAATCCTGTCCTAAGGCAAGAATGAAGAGAGACAGAGATTACTGGACAAAAATGAGACAGCAATGGCCTGTTAAAAAAAATACCTGAAGATCTTCATAACTCTTGATGTCAAAACCTTTTATAGCTTCATTGAATTCATCAGTATCACCCTCTTCTATCATTTCCTGAAAAAATTATAACATTTAGTAAACACAGTGTTTTCTGCTTTCATTCTTATGACGAACCCTAAGAAATGGGACTATTTTTAGATGATAAAGTAGCCTACCTTCTTTTTTTTTAATGTTGCCCCACACTTGGAATTTCTCCTGTATAATGGGTGCGTTTACAAACATTTAAACTCACATTCACAAACACCCAGACCCGGAACAACTGTCTGTAGGCCATACAAATATTTGTTCTGTGCAAGGATCGAACCCGCGACACGCAACACATTAGTCTAATCGCTTAGCCACTGCGCCAACCATGTCGTCAAATGATACCGTGATACCATGCAAATTCAAATAACATAGTATGACTGATATGACTTATGTTGATGTTAGCATCAATGCATATTGCTCTCTGATATTGGGCACTTCTAAAATGGCCAGGTATTATGAATAACTAGCTGACCCACGCAACTTCGTCTGCGTCACATAAATATAGCTTGTAACCTTTCTCGATATCGACTATCCGACATAAATTAAGCTAAATCGTAACAAACAAAAAATCTTATCTTTCCTCTTTATTATAATAGTTCAGATGGTTTAGATTATATTAAAATGTGAATTACTATAGGTATCTCTTACTGTTAAATATACTATAACACTCTATACTTGTAAACATTATGATGCAGTAAATATTTTGAATTTGAATTTCCCGGAGGCCAGCCAGAATCCCCCGTACCTACATTGCGACGCGCGAAATATTTTGCCGCGCGGATATTTTTACATTGCGATATCTTCTAAGATATTTGTTTAAACTGTATAGAGTAAAGGGCACAAATATTCTATATTAAATTTCCGTTCTAACAAACACATTTATTTAGATATAGATTAATACCATATGGGTTAAATAAGCTTCGCAAAAAATAATTCTTTTTAACCTAACAGTTTAACTGTAAAAAAAGGTTACAGTGAGTCAATCTTAAAAGATAGATAAATGCTGTCGCGGACTTTTTTTTAGAACTTTTAAAGAGGAACAATTCCTTTATCTATACTAATATTATAAAGCTGAAGAGTTTGTTTGTTTGTTTGTTTGTTTGTTTGAACGCGGTAAACTCTGGAACTGCTGGTTGGAATTGAAAAATTCTTTTTGTGTTGGATAGTCCATTTACCGAGGAAGGCTATAGGCTATATAACATCACGCCACGGCTAATAGGAGCGGAGCATAAATGAAAAATGTTACAAAAACGGGAAAAGGTATTTCCTTTTTGCGAGCTTCCGCTGCGTGCGCTGCGAAAACGGTTTAAGTTACGCAAATATCATATAAGAAAGAATTGTTCCTCTTTAAAAGTTCTAAAAAAAAGTCCGCGACAGCATATATCTATCTTTTAAGATTGACTCACTGTAACCTTTTTTTACTGTTAAACTTTTAGGTTAAAAATAATTATTTTTGCGAAGCTTATTAAACCATTTGGTATTAATCTATATCTAAATAAATATGTTTGTCAGAACGGAAATTTAATATAGAATATTTGTGCCGTTTACTCTATACAGTTTAAATAAATATCTTAGAAGATATCGCAATGTAAAAATATCCGCGCGGCAAAATAATTCTCGCGTCGCATTGTAGGTACATACGGGGGATTCTGGCTGGCCTCCGGGAAATTCAAATTCAAATTACTGCATCATAATGTTTACAAGTACAGAGTGTTATAGTATATTTAACAGTAAGAGATACCTATAGTAATTCACACTTTAATATTATAATCTAAGCTAATCTAAACCATCTAAACTATTTTAATAAAGAGGAAAGATAAGATTTTTTGTTGTTACGATTTAGCTTAATTTATGTCGGATAGTCGATATATCGAGAAAGGTTATAGCTATATTTATGTGACGCAGACGAAGTTGCGTGGGTCAGCTAGTACATGATATTAGCGTAACTTAAACCGTTTTCGCAGCGCACGCAGCGGAAGCTCTCAAAAAGGAAATACCTTTTCCCGTTTTTGTAACATTTTTCATTTATGCTCCGCTCCTATTAGCCGTAGCGTGATGTTATATAGCCTATAGCCTTCCTCGATAAATGGACTATCCAACACAAAAAGAATTTTTCAATTCCAACCAGCAGTTTCTGAGTTTACCGCGTTCAAACAAACAAACAAACTCTTCAGCTTTATAATATTAGTATAGATGCCAAATTAATCACTTGGTCCATAACACATACATCAAAAGGAATACTGGCTGAAAATACCTACTGTGTTAAGTCTGCCTCTGGATACATTTTGTAAAAAAAGTATTAGGCCCATTCATAGCACACAGCGTATTTTTTACGCGCCGATTTTTGTGTTTATAGATACAAACGCGCGTGTGAAGCGCGTTCGAAACTCGTTTGAAGCGCGTACAAAGGGTTGCAAGTACATAGTTGGCAGTTGCAAGCGCGTAGACGCGCGTTTCACGTTCGCCCCGTGTGCTTAGGTTACAAGATCGCGTTCAAATCTCGTTTGAAGTGCGTCTACGCGTCGTCGGCACCGTAGATAATATGCCGTGTGCCATGGGCCTTCAATAAATAAAGCAGCTCCTTGTTTTATCTATACCTTTACAGCAAGTAGTTGGTTTAATTGCTCTTCATCGTCGGCTAGTCTTTCCTCTCGTTTCCTTGCATTTATTTCAAGCAGCCGCCGAGCCATCTCTTTCTTTCGCTCCTTTTGCTGCTCAGCTATAAAACAGAATAGGCATAATTATACAACATGATGCACACCGATTTCCCGGTTGAACAATCCAATAACTTCTTCTTACAAGTATATGTTACAATACTTTCTCATATTGTGTGGGCAGTAAGGTCTAATTTACCCAAGCCTGTAACAAAATATCTTTTGTGTATGCTTGTTCCCTAGTAGATCTCATCTATAGCTTTCTATTGGGCGATATTGATTTAAAGAGAAGCACTATGAAAATAATCTAAACATTAAGTTATACATATTGTAACATCTTAAAGCTGATATTTGATTGTCTACAATCCTTACAATAATAGTGCACAGCATAAAACAATACATTTGAAATTGTAAGAGTACCATAACAAGCCCTACATTTAATTAGCAGTGTGAGATTACTAAATATGCTCTTGTATTCAGTTCAAAGTGTTCAGCTAACCTGTCAACCCAGAAGAACTAGTAGCTTGGACATACGGCAGTTGCACCCTTGTTACGTTAGCTTCATAATAGTCAGCATTGGCCCACTTCCTGATCTCTTCCTGGTAATCAAGAGCTATTGAGCTGTGTTCCTGGAGAATTTCTTCCACTCTGGACATGGTTATAGCATTCACATGTACTGGGTATTTCAATTGCAGAAGCTTGTGTAAGTAGTATATCATTTCACTGCCTCCTAAAATATATATAAGTGCTATTTTAGGTTAAAGTTTTAACAGTTTTCACATGGGCTACATAATATGTAAATAACATGATGTTTGGAGATGCATTTACTAGGAATTATGTAGATGAACAGTTACACCACAAAGATTCATACATTTGATTGAGGATAAAGTTTTGTGACCAATAGTGTATTGAGGTACTAGCTATACAGATGCTAGCACATCACATCAAGGTACGGTAAGTCTCAAATTTTCCCAATTCACTTTGAACCTAATGCTTTGGCGATAAAGTTGAAAATCTATAAAATAAGTTTGATAGATTGTAGAAGCTTGATGTACTGATGTCTGTATGATCAACAAATTATGTTTGAATATTCAAATACAAAGGCTTCCATTTATATTTCTAACAACTACCTACTAGCTACTAAGGACCTACCTTGAATAATGATACAAAGAAATAAAAACATTCTCTACTCACCCAAGTTAATTCTTCTAGCATGATCAACAATGACTTGTCCCCTGATCACAGGTATAATATGAATGGTATGGTAGCCACAGTTGATGATGAGTGCTGTATCCCCTATATCATTCCTATACATGCTGAACAAGGAATCAATACCATAGCTCACTCCTGGGACACCATAGCCCTCAAATAGCAGCTCAGACATTACTGAAAAAAACATTAAACTTATTTTAAATGAACATTTTAAGCAGCATCAAAAGCTTTTTTTCTGCCATTATAATGAATGTACTAAAATTCAAGCCAAATTCGAAGCATAACAGTTTAATTTGTACAAATGTAATAATACATACACTGCCTGCAATAATTGGGAGTAACAAAAGCTTCAGTCATGGCTATAGGATGTGGAACACTGCCATCAGTATCTATACCCAAATGTGAGAAGATATAGTCAAACACTTGCTCCTGTGCTTCAAAATGTGTCACAACATTCTTATCAAATTGAGTCTTTAGTTGAAATCTGTAAATGAGATCATTATTAACATCCATGTAGTTATAGTAGTCTCACATGATAAACCAAATAGTGGAATAAATCATCAGTGATTAACCTATTGTGCTAATAATATTGTATTCAATAATCCGTAACATAGATCTCCATTAAACTTAATGTGTAGAATGGGAATTTTTGTACCAACCTTACTGCTTCTATATTAACGATGTCATTACCAATCTGTATTGGTGGAGTGGCAGGGGGCTCGGCATCTTTCTTACATCTGTCCTTCCTAGGTCTGGCTATCAGGTTTTTGAAAATAAGGTTAGGCTCATCATAGATGGACCACCCAACTCTGCATTGATACGAACCTTAAACATTCACATTAACATGCCTAATTAATTCTGCTGTGGTTGTGCTTATTTCAATAGTAAATTACAACAATAGTTTGAGTACCAACCGTTATCTATAACCAAAGGTATATGACCAAATTTGATCGTCGGACTATACTCGTGAACAATATCTGGTGCTGTTTTGTAATCTTTAAGCACTAGGACATTCTCCATTCTTGAGGATGATTTATAATTAATCTAATTTTTCAAAAACGCCGGCTTGTTTTTCAAGAACACCACAACCAGGCCGCGTTCCGTATTACAAAATAATCACTCACAGCGCTCACGTCTATAATTTGCGTACCGAATTAGATATCACGATTATGACAGCTAAGAGCTGTCATCAATTCGGAACGCTCGTAAGCGCGTTTACAGTGCTCACTCGTCACGTGATAACAAAAACATAACCTGCATGAGAGAAATTCGTCACCCGTTAGGCTCGTCTTGTATATTTACTTGAATACTCATGATTATGAGACTCCAAAGAGATTTCAAAGAACTAATTGAATGTATTTGTGCGACTCCAGCCAGTGAACCTCAGCTGTGAACACACACACACACCCAGACACACATGCACACGCATCAGACATCTGTCATTTTTTACTTCGATTTTGACAGCGCTCACGGTGATATTTATTTGGGGCATGGTCGGTGTAATCGCAAGATGGCGCATGTCATGACGTCATCTATGACGATTCAAGGGACACCGATATCGCGCTCACAGTAATTCGGTACGGGTTTATGGACGCTCAAATCGATTACAGCGTAATTCGGAACGCACCCCCAAAGGCAAAATGCAAACAAAACTAATTCAGATTTTTTGACACTGACAATGACAGCAAAATGGACAGATTCAAGAAAGATTTATTCTTTTATGTCATAGCCATAGCACAAATAAACAATTCGTGTAAAAGAATATAACTACGATTTTAAAAAAACAAATAAAATCGTTTTTCTCGAACATATTTCCTATGTTCGATGTTGTTGGCATTTATAACACCGTGTAACTAGCGTAAAATCCCTCACAGGGCACGATGACCAGTTAATAAATATCCTTGATTGAGGTATTAGGATTTTTCGGATATTAGCCGCAACTTCAATAACGTAGTTGCAGCCTCTCTTTTGCCAGATTTGTGGCTTAATTTTACCAACGTCAAGAAGGATTCCAAGGACATCGTTGATAACTTGTCCGCTAAA
Source organism: Diarsia dahlii (assembly GCA_949775195.1). Taxonomy (NCBI): domain Eukaryota; kingdom Metazoa; phylum Arthropoda; class Insecta; order Lepidoptera; family Noctuidae; genus Diarsia; species Diarsia dahlii. Next base: position 11,429,277 of record OX459211.1, on the reverse strand, counting down.
TTTTGTTCAAAAATGCACTTGAAGACCTCATTTTCAGCTAAGGAAATCGGCACTCCTACAACCACTATCCGGGGTCTGCGCTTGTTTGGTTCGTCGGCGGTAAGTCCAGAGGTAGAGAGCTGGACTGCGTTCTTCAGCTTATTAGCGTCATGTTTCGTCTCCGTGCTAATTATTACGCCACCATTTTTTGTCTTTCGGACTCCTCGAACTTGCAGCTTCATTTGCTCGGGCCGTATGATTTTTTGCACAAGTTCTTTGGTTTCGTCGCTGGTTTTCAATTTGTTATTGGGATAAATAGCGACAGAGCTTAAATGATTAGGTCGAACGAAACGGTCGGATCCCCTTTTCACCATTTCGGCAAATGAGGCATTTCCCGAAGAGGTGGACGCCTGTATCGACTGCTTGAGCTCCGAAATATGATCAGTCAGGTCGCGTTGTTGCTGAAGGGTATCGATCATGTTATTCGCGAGTATGGCTTTTTGCTTAAGCGACTGGTAAAAGACTGCCATTTGTGACGTTACCGATTCAACTTTACGGCAAAGGTTTGTGATTTTCATCTTCTGCTCGGTGTTGAGTTTCCCCTCCGCGGCAATAAGACAAACTTCATTTAGGTGCTGGTGGATGCCGGTCGTCCATCGTTGGATTTCGGGCGTTGCAACAATAACATCGGCCGTGGCTGACTGCGACGGAGAGGCGGATGGTTGCAGTGGCCCCCTTTGATTACAGGGGCTGTTTTCCATTTTGTTAAGATAAAATAAAAATTCACCTTTTCGTGTCCATAATTCACTAAAACTACACACTAAGCAAGATTAGGTACTTTATGCATTACGAAATATATACATTATAGGAGGTCACTAGTATTAAAGTATTATTAAATAAATATTGCAAATGTGCACGTCTGTACGCTACGACTGCTACGAGTGCTCCATATTGTAGGCAATATCCATTAAAATAAGTTGCCAATACTCGCAAACACTTCCTAGCGGCCGTTTTGCTTCAGACGCTTTAAAGTTCCCAAAAAGTTTAGACTTAAACGTATTGTGGCTGTTTACCTGAGATAGCATGGCATCGCTCGTGTGGCTGACATACAGACCTCCACTGGACTCATTCGGTGGGCATTCAACAGGATCTGTCCATTGCCTGTGTCTTCAGAATTTTGTTGAAAACGTTGCTTTCAACGCTCGGATGCATTTTGGAGCGCCTGCCCAAAATAGCATGGCAATATCCGGATCAATTAGCTTTAAGTATTAAATAATAAGGCGTTCAGTATTCTTTAAAGCGTCTGTTAAGCAATACGGCCGACGGAAAGTGTCTGGGAGTATTTGCGATTTATTTTTAAGGATATTGCCTAAAATATACGTAAAAATCAGCTTGTAGAAAATACGTGAAGTAAGTGATATTTTTGTGTACCTTGATGACCTGATACCTGAAAATTGGCCGTCCAAGCAAGTTAGCTGGTAGTAGTGTGTTCTTAGTTCATACTAACACTACTCAATCGCCCACATTTCCTTCGTCAGTAAATACGTGACGTCTGGCGGCCCTGGGATCTTCGACTATATGGATTTGGCTATTCTGATATTATGATTTTGACAAAAAGTACTTTCTCAGTAAACCTATATAACCATACAACCCGTCCAAATTAACTGTGCACCTGGCGCTGTGACGTCACTCTATCGGTATTCTTAGCGAATGGCTTGCGAATGGTAACAAAGACGGAGAACGCGGGGCACCGTGCGGGGAAGCGGGAGACGGGTCGCATTCCAGCGAGGTGCACGATTAATTCGTACGGGTTGTAGGTCGGTATCCTTGACTACTAAACTGAACTTGCGAGTGCTGCAGAGCGCCGCCGCCGTTTCACACTTTGATGGCTCTAAATTTATTGACAAAACACAACTGTTGCCCGCAACTTGTTCTAGTGGTTCGATGTGTATGTGTGAAAGTAAAGAGTTATAGACTACTGGCCCGTGTTGAAAAAATTATGGGTCATGTGAACCACCAGGTGACCTATCTAGAACGATATAGGAGCATAAAATAATAAGATTCAGCACTATGCCGTCACTTGTAAGCTGTCTGTTGTATGGTAGTTCTTAAGTTAAACTATTATTTATCTGTGGTAATTAAATAGAGCATGAGGATTATCTGTGGACTCTGGGATGTACTTGGAGAGGTGGTCTTGGAACGTGAATTATAAAAAAACATAATACTTTGCAAATGGACGTTTTATTTATTTAACCCGGTTCGAGATACAACATGGTGACAGCGGAAAATCAATTTAGTAATTTGAAGTTTGAGAAATTTGCATAATGGCGGGGCTTCATACAAATGCTGGAGTGGAGAGGTTAGAGAGTGGAAGCGACATGGCGGAAAATTGGAAAAAATTCAGAGCTAATATAACCAGTTACATTGATGCATACTATGAAGAAGCGTCAGAAAAAAGAAAAGTGGCAATTTTGATGTTCCATGGAGGAGAGACTCTAAGAGAAGTAATACTATCATTGCCAAAGATTGAGGATGAAGACCTTTCCAAATTGGTGGAAAGATTAGATGCACACTTTCAGCCAAAAGTGAACATTACATACCAAAGATATTTATTCTTAACTCGAAAACAAAACGATGAAGCCTGCGAGCAATTCATGACAGTGCTAAAGAATCTAGCAAAGAAATGTGAGTTTGGGAAATTAACTGACAGTCTTGTAAAAGATGTGTTTATTTGTGGTCTGAGGGATGTGTCTTTACAACAAGCTTTACTGAGAATGCCGGACAAGACAGGTGAAGAGGTGCTAGAATTTTGCAAAACACAGATATCAATATTAAAGCAAGTGGAAAATATCAATAAAGAAAATAAAGGAGCTATGGAAGAAATTAATATTGATTTAGTTAAAAAAGAGAAATTGGAGAAAAAGTTAAACAACAAAAAGGAAACAGATTGCAAATTCTGTGGGTACAAACATGAATATGGAAAATGTCCAGCTTATGGGAAAAACTGCAAAATATGTGGGAAAATTAATCATTTTGCATCAGTGTGTTTCTCAAAGGTTAAAAAAGTTAATTTGTTGGATGATGGAGTGGAAGATGAGGATTGGTTTGTAGGAGCATTGGGAGAAGGAAGAACAGGGTGGTACACAGTGATCTTGAAGTGTCAAGGAGTGGACATGGAAATTAAAGTGGATACTGGAGCGCAGTGCAATGTCTTAAGCGCAAAACAATACCGTCAAATGAATCTGAAATTGAAGAGTTTAAGACCAGTAAAGACTAGTATAACATCATTTACTGGAGATAAATTGAATATTATTGGACAATGTACTTTGGCTTGTTTGTATAAAGGAAAGTCTTATAATATTGACTTTATGGTAGTAGATTTGGATTGTTACAACATTTTAGGTCTAAAATCGGCTGAGGAATTAGAGCTAATTATAAGAGTCAATGAGATTTTACGGCCTGAACAGGTTAGTAGTGTTATACCACATAAATATTTAGACTTGTTTGATGGTAAGGTAGGATTAATACAACAAGAAATTAATATTGAAATTAATTCTGAGGTTAAACCAGTAGTATCACCTTTGAGGCGTGTTCCATACTCTCTAGAAAATAAAATAAAAGCTGAGATAGAGAGAATGCAAGAGATAGGTATTATAGAGCCAGTTGATGAGCCGACAGATTGGGTTAGTCAAATGGTAGTCATCCGAAAAAGTGATGGATCTTTAAGAATTTGCCTAGATCCAAGAGCTCTGAATCAAGCCACAAAAAGAGCACACTACCCACTACCTACCCTTGAAGATATTTCTTCAAAGTTAAGTGGTGCGAAGCATTTTTGTAAATTAGATGCACAATCTGGTTTTTGGATGCTTCCATTGTCAAAAGAGAGTTCGAGGCTTTGTACATTTCAAACAAAATGGGGTAGATATGCATTTTTAAGATTACCGTTTGGCTTGAATGTAGCTCCGGAAATTTTTCATAAAATTATAAATGAAACATTTAGAGATATTAGTAATGTGGAGACATTTCAAGATGATATTTTACTGTGGGCTAACTCAAGGGAGGAATTAAAACAAACATTTCATAAAGTATTAGAAACAGCGTTAAAAAGAGGAATTAAGTTTAATCCAAGTAAATTTGTATTTGATACTAATGAAATTACATTTTTAGGACATAGATTCAGTAAAGAGGGAATTACAGTAGATGCAGAGAAGGTAAAGGCCATCCAGGAGATAAAAACACCGACAGATAAAAAATCTTTACAGAGAGTGTTGGGTATGTTCAATTTTTTATCTAGATTCATTGAAAATTTTTCTGAAAAGTCAGCTCCAATAAGAGATTTGTTGAGAAAGGATTCTCAGTTTAGATGGGAACCACATCATGAAAAATCACTGCAATCATTAAAAGATTCTATTAGTAGCTCACAGGTGTTAAGTTTCTATGATCCAAATCAGGAACTGGTGTTGAGTGTTGATGCTAGTTCGGTAGGGCTAGGGGCTACTCTGTTACAGAATGGCAGGCCATTGGGTTATGCGTCAAAGTCATTAACAGAAACACAGAGGAGATATTCACAAATTGAAAAAGAGCTGTTGGCAGTTTGTTTTGGAGCAGAAAAATACAGGCAATATTTGTTGGGAAAGGATATAATTAAAGTTCAGACTGATCATAAACCGTTGGTAGGGATATTTAATAAACCATTACATAAAATTCCGGCTAGATTGCAAAGGATGATGTTAAGGTTACAGCCCTACAGATTAAGTATAAGTCATACTCCTGGAAAATACATGTATTTAGCAGATGCTTTGTCAAGAGATGTAAAGATAACAGGTTGTGATAAAGAAACTAATTTTGATGATGTGGAATACCAAATTTTAATGTTAATAGAAAATTTGCCAGTTACAAAAGAATATTGGAAGTTATTGACAGATAGTACTTTAAAAGATAAAACTTTAACATTACTGAAAACCTATTTGTTACAGGGATGGCTTTCATATAAACATTTGCCAGAAGAAATTAAGCCATATTATAATTATAAGGATAATTTGTCAGTAATTAATGAGTTAGTTTTTGTGGGTGATAGGATACTGATACCTAAGGCATTGCAGTATGAAATGTTAAAAAAGTTGCACACAGGTCATCCAGGCATGAATAGAATGGTAAACAGAAGTGAGTTGACTATGTTTTGGCTAGGAATTAATCAGGATATTAAAAAATTTGTCAAAAGTTGTAATACGTGTCAGAAATTCTCTAACAAGAACACTAAGCTGGAATTGACACCAAAACCAGTTCCTAGTATTCCATGGACTGAAGTAGGATGTGATGTGTTTGAATTGTACAATGAATATTACTTAGTGGTAGTGGATGCTCTGTCTAATTATATTGAAGTTGTAAAGTTACCAAATTTAAAATCTGCTTGTATAATAGAGAGGTTTAAGTCCATTTTTGCTAGACATGGAATACCGGTGAAATTGTATTCTGATGGTGCCTTGTATTTTGATTCGGAATTGTTTAACCAGTTTGCTAAAGAATGGGGTTTTCAGCATATTTTGTCAAGTCCACATTATCCGAAGTCAAATGGATTGGCAGAAAGTGCTGTGAAAACGATTAAACTGTTATTTAAAAAAGCCAGGGATTCAAATCAAGATCCACATCTAGCCTTACTAAATTTGAGGGCAACTCCTAGAGGGTCATTACCCTCACCTGCAGCTATGCTGATGGGTAGAAATTTAAGGACGAACATTCCGTGTGCGTTTAGTAATATTGTACCAAAATATAATGTTAAAGAAGTTATAGAGTTGATTAGTGAGAAAAAATTAAAAACTAAGATGTGGCATGATAGAACTGCCACAAAACGAGATAGATATGAGAAAGGACAAGATATTTTTTATAAAAAAATGCCAGATAGTGTATGGGAACCAGCTACAATTGTAGACTGCTCTGAATATCCAAATTCGTACAGTGTAATGGATAGTAACAGCGGGAGAATATATACAAGAAACGAAATGCATATAAAACCAAAAGAAAGTAGGGTACAACAACAAGAGATTCAAAACAAAGCTGTTGCAGTAGAGGTTGGGGATAAAGAAGTACTAGAGGGAGAGGAGAAGGAGGATAGTGTACGGACCGGGTCAGGCAGGGAAGTAAAGCCACCAGTTAGATTTAAGGATTATGTGTTAGAAAAATAGTAATGTCAAGTTTTGTTCATGAATGTGAATTTAGTTTTTAGTTGATTACTTTATGTACCTAGGAGTAGGTTATTATGTTAATTTTGGTTATGTAAGTTCCAGAGAATCTTTAGAGGGGAGATGTTGTATGGTAGTTCTTAAGTTAAACTATTATTTATCTGTGGTAATTAAATAGAGCATGAGGATTATCTGTGGACTCTGGGATGTACTTGGAGAGGTGGTCTTGGAACGTGAATTATAAAAAAACATAATACTTTGCAAATGGACGTTTTATTTATTTAACCCGGTTCGAGATACAACACTGTCCAACCGAGTGCAGGTGAGAATTCAAAAGTACAGGTAGACTGGGTACATTTTGGTCATATATTTTTGTACGGCATTCTTACCATCGATAGATCCATGAAAAATAATAAGAAAACGCGTAGTGCCGTAAAAAAATGTTGGGCCACAAAGTCGGAATTTTTATTTTATTTTCCGACAATTTCCAGGGTAAATTTGGTCATTTGATTTTGTACGGCATCAGTTTCATACTATTTCAATACTGCTTCTAATCCATTATTCCGCAACGCCGTACAAAAATCATGCGACAAGGGGAAATAATCGAGGGTTGTAACCCCCTCTCTTTCCGCTGGTCCAGGGGGTGATTTGACACAACATAAAATTAATTTATTTTGAAAGTATTTTATGCATAGATAATATTTTTTCATATGCCGTACATTTTCGTTGGTCCAAAGGGGCAAAAACTGAAAATGAAAAAATTAAAAAGAAAAAATCCATTTAACGAAATGTAAGGTGAAACTCATCTCGATATTTTTTTATACGGCATTTATATAGTTTTTTTGTACTAATTTTCATACTCTTTTCGTGATTCTAGGTTCCTAGTTAGAAACTATGTTAAATATGGGTTTGTATACTATCGATTTATACCAAAATATAGACATGTTGTCACTGATAATTCCAAAATACAACATATTTTTGAGAAGTACTCGCACATTTTCGGTTGAGGCAACTATAAGTCTGTAAGTCTTAAAATAATTAACAAGGAACAGTTGACGTCAACTGTTCCTTGTTAATTATTTTAAGACTTCTCTTAGTCGTGTAGCTCATTTCAATCCCTAGGTAGATCAGTAATTGTTTTGAAAGTAAATCTTATGTGGGAGCTGTAAAATTGAATTTCCTACAAGTCGGCGCACCGTCTAGTAAAGGTGCAATCGTGGCGACACCTGGGAGTCCGGTATTAGCATTTTTTTTTCTTTATAAGCAACAAAACATATTTTTACAAATCTTATTTTAGCGTTGACTTAACTTATTGATTTACATCGGTTAGTAACTAGTTATGTGCAGTAGGGCTATTGCGTATCTTTTTAATGTCAGTGGCTATCATAAATGTCCATAGATTAACTGTAAATTACATTCTTTTCTTAAAAACTCACCATTTGACAGTTATTTGATAGACACTTTAAGTTATCCACTGTCATCACAAAATGTACGTTTTATCTTAACGTATTGCCGACTAATAATATCATACAAAAAAAAAAACAAAAAAAACAATTATATATATATGTATCAATAATGTTTGAAGTATGTATTAAACCAAAAAGTATACAAAACTGTTGATACTGGGATTGGCAGTTTCAATTCTTGGATATAATATAGGTACACACCGTTTCAGTTCAGTTAGACGTCATAGTGTTTTTATCATATTATCAATTGTTCTCTTCAAAAGTATGTTAATGCCGTACTGTATCAGATTGATAATATCTGGGTGCTTACTCTGGAATATAATTCCGATAGATCGACATTGGTCAAACGTCAGTTGGTTGAGTTAAACGTCAGGGATTGGCTAGACTCAGTCAGTCCAGCCAATGCCTGACGTTTGACTGACAATTCCAATGTCGATCTATCGGAATTATATTCGAGAGTAAGCACACAGGAGTAATCACCATACTACGTTTGTATGGAAGAATGACTGGCTTGTGCAACCTTAAAATGGTAGCGTCATTTTCATCAGCCTAAAAGATAATGGTCTGCATTAAAATGTACGGCATCATTTTTTCCTAATTTATTTATGTTAATACTATTTAAAACAAGGGATAAAATTTAGAAAACTGCTATATTTCATTAATCTATGATATTTAAACTTTTGCAATAATTTGCAAAATTTCAGTTTTTGTATTTCTCTATAACTTTTTTTTGAACAGTTTCTTTTGAACGGCAATACTATATAACAATTGTATTTTACAATATCATGTTAAAAAAAAGTTCCCGTACAGGATCAAATGACTTTACAGCTTTAAAAATCAAGGATACGATGAAATTAAGATAATTATTGATATACATTTAAAATGAACAATAATTTTTTGACGGCATTATTTTTAATAGTACTTTTGAGTACTAGATAATGTTTTGGAACCGAAGCCGTACTTTTTCAAATCACCCCCTGGACCAGCGGAAAGAGAGGGGGTTACAACCCTCGATTATTTCCCCTTGTCGCGTGATTTTTGTACGGCGTTGCGGAATAATGGATTAGAAGCAGTATTGAAATAGTATGAAACTGATGCCGTACAAAATCAAATGACCAAATTTACCCTGGAAATTGTCGGAACATAAAATGAAAATTCCGACTTTGTGGCCTAACATTTTTTTACGGCACTACGCGTTTTCTTATTATTTTTCATGGATCTATCGATGGTAAGAATGCCGTACAAAAATATATGACCAAAATGTACCCAGTCTACCTGTACTTTTGAATTCTCACCTGCACTCGGTTGGACAGCTTACAAGTGACGGCATAGTGCTGAATCTTATTATTTTATGCTCCTATATCGTTCTAGATAGGTCACCTGGTGGTTCACATGACCCATAATTTTTTCAACACGGGCCAGTAGTCTATTAATAGTCCATCAGATCCGTTCAGCCGTGATTGAGCAAACAAACATCAGCTATCCATCCAAACTTTTGGATGCATGTAATGCATCCCTTTTAGAAGCAAGATAAACCTCATTCATTCATGAATAATAATTATAATTATTCATTCATTCATTATTATAACATTTATGAATCTAATAAAATGTAAAAAAGTCCCCAATTCGAAATAAAACTCGAAATGAACATAATTATGATGAACTTTATTCTCAATACTGATGTAGACAGTTATCACACTATAAACAGCTAAAACTCAATAAATTTGATTTCATTTGAATATATATATTTTCTAACAATTATAATATTACATTCTTATAGTAATGTAATGTATAAATAAACCCTTAAAAGGAATATGTCCACTAAAAGATTTAAAATTTAGCGTTACTTTTTATTAACATGAATAAACACTCGGAATACATTTTTCATTGTTGTAACAGAGAATACAAGATATTAGTAACGTCACAATGGAATGGAGGCACATTATTTATATTACATTTTACTTAAAGCAGCTGAAAGCTGCGGCCTGAAAGTCTGACAACCAGTCTTACCAAAGGGTATCGCATTACCCAGTATTTACTGGGTTTTGGAGGTCAGATGGGCAGTCGCTCCATGTAATTACTGGATCAAATCTATGCAAGTTAGACTGGAAGCCGGCCCCAATATAGTTGGATAATGATGATTATATATAAAGCAACTACTGATCTGTAATAAGCCTGAATTCCTTTAAGATAACAATATAATAACGAATTAAATATTTGATTTACTTTATAAATATAACATGATTAGGCTTTAGCTCCGACGACGGTGCCCGCTTGCTTGTCGATTTGTTCTTTCTCCAGTTGCTTGCCAAGGTACTCCCTGTAAATGAGCAAGCAAATACGTCAATTACTGTAACACAGGTCTAAGCTAATAAACACACAAAGACGTAATGTACAGTGCGATCAAATTATCTTGGCAGCTCCGAACTTCGTGCAGGTCATTTTGTTACAACGAATGTATAAAAGTGTTATGATATTTATTTTATTTGTATTTCTCACTGTTTAAATTAGATATTTTCTGATCGTTTAAGTATTGGATTATCTGGCAATAACAGTTTTATTCCCAAGTTTACATGCGTAAAATTTCGCAAAGCCTATGTTCAGAGCTGCCAAGATAATTTGATCGCACTGTACACAGATTACTGGTAGTGTTTGCTGAAAACCATTGACATCAGCATTATATAACGATCTTATCTCATTGGTCCGTCGTGATAAGCCCAAGCAGGGGACAGATATGTGTTGAAGGTGAGAGTATTCACTTTCAACATAAATATCTACTCTCAATTGGTCCAATCAGAAACAATTAAGATAACCTTGCTTGATTTGTGAAGTATTACCACGCCCTTAATCCCATATGAGTAGTCACGTGCATAATTTGCACGACGGTACATCAAGCTATACATTTTCAGCACAAGCTGACCTCATATTCGCTAACTATAGGCTTACCGTATTTCCAAAAACATGAATATACCCATAAACGCTGTTTAAAGTGAGTTATGATTACCTTGTTGACCATACATTTTTATCGATGCTTCAACATTTCTCAATTTTAGTGTTTATAAAAAGACTCTAAAACGTATTATGACTACATACCAGTTGTGCACCATCAGTTTCTGGACAGCAAGTAGGGCCTCATATCGCACGTTGGGCTCCTCGTGGCTCAGGAGGTACATGACACGTTGTTTGCCTCCCAACTGCTCGATGTTACTGTTGACAATAAACATTGTAAAGAACCAAAGTATAATGGATCATTGTAGGGCTAGCTCTGCCATGTTCACGATAATTTAATGAGAAACAGCGTCACAGCGATGTCACGAGTATGTGCATAAGATGACGTAATGAGGTTTAGATGAGGCGAAAATTTAACAATCACGATAGCAGTGTTTCCAGTGTCGTGATTGTTGAATTTTGCATATTTTTGCAAGTACATAGCAACTCATGTCCGTCCACTATTAAAACTAGACCAGCTCACTGGCAAACAAGTAGCTGTACTCACTAGGAAACATGGTAGTACAACGGTATTTTTATTTTTTATTTTATTTATTAGGGAAAACAAACAATTACACATTAAGACTTACATAGAAACATAGGATACAGAAATAATACAAATGTGAAATCAACCACGTTTTCCACAGATACGTAATGAGACAATTTGGTAAATTTAACACTAGCGTTGTAAACAATAAAAAGAGGAACATAACATAAAAATAAACCACATATCATATCAACAAAGCATAAAGCTGCAACAGTGCCGCAGAAGTTATAATACTGTGTCACGTTAATTTTTCAAAATGTTAAGTAAACTAAGTCGAAACTTTCTATGTGGTAAAGCAAACAGATCCAAACTAGAGAAGTTCTTATTAAAATTGACAGCAATGCGACGAAGACGCGCACGCAAGCCGGCATTTGTACGACAGGAAGTAGTGGCAAATACAGGTCGTGCGCGCACCTCACGTCCCTGGCATGTTCTGGGAACTATATAACACAACTTGTTACTAATACTCAAACAATCATATGAGTTATTACATAAGTCGTACAAAAATGTAGCTTCAAGAAAAGTACGCCTTGAATTCAAGGAAAGCAGGTTATATTTTTTAAGTAATTTACTATAAGAGAGATAACAACTTTTGAAACAGCGATAATGCATAGTCTTCAAAAATTTACGTTGTATGCTTTCTATACACTCAACATATTTATTGTAGAAGGGGTTCCACACAGGGACTGCATATTCTAATTGAGACCTAACTAGTGATCGATAGAGATATAAATATGTACTAGGGCGTTTAAATTCCATGGATGATCTCATCACAAAGCCGTACATGCGGTAAGCATTATTTACAATTTTATTAACATGTGCGTCCAAGTGCAGTTTATCGTCAAGTAATATTCCCAGGTCGCGGATCAAACTCTCCCTTGCCAGAGTTTCACTGTGTATTGCATAGGGATATTTGAATATATTTTTCACTCCTCTTGCTCAAAAAGAACGTCATAATAGCATACCAAAGCGGGCCTAAAATTGCATATTTTGCCCTAGGGCTAAAAGTAAATCTCGTACGACAACTTGTTCAGCCAGCTGGTGCGTGATGTAGTTTCAAGTAAAAAAAAATGTTTTATTTTTAAAAATGGAACTAAACGCGCTGAATGCCGAACTCTTTGATAGAATGTGTGCGTTGCATTGCAGCTATAGAAGAAATAAAAAAAAGGCATTGGCCCGAAATTTTTGGAATTGTATTATAAATTGAATTACATTTTTAATAAAATAAACTCATATTGAACATGGTTATTTTATTTTCTGGCAATCGTAGTGAAAAGTACAGTGTAACACACGGCGCTAAAATCCCATTATAACTCGGTTCCTATTTACTACCTCGCTAAAGCTCGGTAGTAAAACTACCTCGTATATAATGGGTCATTTTAGGCCCTTGTATTACAATGTACTATTTATTTTTAGTGAAGCTAATACAACAACATTTGGAAATACTTAGTTGGAGTTTGTTTTTAGTACAATAATCTGCCAGGCGATTGAGGTCTTGTTGAAGCAGTTGACAGTCAAGTATAGTTTTGATGGGTCTAAGACTTTAAGGTCATCTGCGTAAAGTAGGAATTTTGAATTATGAAAGCACATGTCAATATCATTGATAAATATTATAAACAACAAAGGGCCCAATATCGAGCCCTGAGGTACCCCTGATGAAACAGTGATGGATTTGGAATGGAAACCATTAACTACCACTTTTTGCGTTCTATTTGTAATATAAGAAGAGAACCAACGGAACAAATCCCCACGAATACCATTAAATGCTATTTTGCCTAGAAGTAATTTATGATCGACCTTGTCAAAGGCTTTACGGAAATCAGTATAAATAGAGTCTACCTGTATACGTGTGTCTAAATTATTGAATAAATAATCAGCATATTCGATCAAATTAGTAGTTGTCGATCTTTTCTTGACGAACCCATGCTGTTGCTTAATAATCTGATCATGAATAATCGGATAAAGCTGATCATGTACCAGTCTCTCGAAAAGCTTTGACAAGATCGATAGAATGGAAATAGGACGGTAGTTCTCAATTTCTTGTTTTGGGCCAGATTTATGTACAGGGGTAATATTGGCTCGTTTCCACACTTCTGGAAAAGTTCCTTGGCTCAAACATTCATTATAAATAATACATAGTGGGAGAGTTAGAGTGTCTGCGGTATTTTTAAAGAAAAAAGGCGGGACACCATCAGGCCCTGGACCTTTAGAACAATCCACGGATACCAAAGCACTGTGTACATTTTGAATACTGATCACAATATTGCTAACAAGACGACTATTCTTAGCATCGTCCAAGGTCTGTTGCTGCGCATTGTTGAGAGTGGAAGGCTCATAAACAGAGTGGAAAAAATTTAAAAAGAGATCGCAGATTTCCTCTGGTTTATTGGACGACTGTCCCTGGTAATACATAGTTGAAGGAATGGAAGCCGCCGATTTACGGTTAGATACAAAAGTCCAAAAATATTTGGTGTTAACTTTAATGCTATCTTCAACTGACTTTATGTATTGGCTATAACAAGTTGCAGATTCAGAATGAAATCTTGACCTGTCATAATCTGATAGATTATGATACGTCTTCCATTTACACCACGCTTTAGTTTTATTTTTAAATATGTGTATCAATGAAGGCGAAAACCAGACAGGATATCTAGAAGACTTGACGGATGTTAAGGGGACATGATCTCTAACAACTCTGAAAACAACTTCATAAAATATATTTACTGCATCTTCTGCAGACAGCAGGTATATCCAGCACTCTGCTCTGTCGTAGCATATACCCAGTTTTGTTTTTAACGTGTTTACGTAATAACAAACTCCAGAAGTCCCAGACGCTGATATAAAACTTCTTAAAATAATAATAGAGTAAAAACCTTGAAACATTGCAACTTAATATCTAGCTAGGACATTCTTGCCGGAGATATGTACTGTTAACGATCCATATCTATTTTACTGGCATGGGAATGGGACCCACAATCTTTTGTACATTTCGTGAGCGATAAAATAGTCTAAATATAGCTAGATGCATGCCCGTCGGTGGTAGGACAGATGGGCTCCACAGAGGTGCCTCTGCATGAGTCTCAATACCATCATCATTCTTTTGACCTTATTCCAATTTATTTGGGGTCGGTGCTGAATGTGTTCTTCTTATTATTAACACTTGTAACGGGATCATTTACCATGTTTACTATTTCTGTTTTTTTTTTAACATGGTAGATATCCCGTTAATAATAATGTTAGTGACCACATGTCAGGTTAAAAAGTTGTGTTCTTCTTAGTTAATACTTTGCTTGCCAAGTTCAAAATATACAATCTACACATGCTGTACGAAGATTTGCTAGTGACACAGAGCTAGTGCTATTCCACGCAGACGAGCCATGGTGTTTCCGTCGAAGATGCGCACTCTATTCACTCAATGTTTGCCACTTCCATGTCGTTTTGTGGGAATAAGTTTTTCTTTGTATGCCCGAAATTGCCAAGGCATGTATAGCTAGATATAGCGACGACTTTGAGGCGGGTTATGTAATGGTGAAAATGAATACGTACTGCTTGCCCCTGGGGTAGTGGCGCACGTACTCCCCGATGTCGTAGCAGGCGACGGCGAGCACGGTGGCGTCGCCCGACGTCTCCAGCAGGTGCACCAGCGTGCGCAGCAGCTCCTGCCCGCGCTCGTTGAGGCGCGCCGCGTTCTCGCGCCAGAACTTGGCCGACTTGTGCACCGGAGACCACTCCAGGCTATAAATAACAGCTTGCATTACTGCTTTGATCTCTTCTTAAGATTAAAGGTAGACTGGGTTTATCTAAACTTCAAGGTACCAAGTATCATGTAGGTAAACTTCAAGGAACGAAGTATCATGTAGGTAAACTTCAAGGAACGAAGTTTCATGTAGGTAAACTTCAAGGAACGAAGTATCATGTAGGTAAACTTCAAGGAACGAAGTATCATGTAGGTAAACTTCAAGGAACGAAGTATCATGTAGGTAAACTTCAAGGAACCAAGTATCATGTAGGTAAACTTCAAGGAACCAAGTATCATGTAGGTAAACTTCAAGGAACGAAGTATCATGTAGGTAAACTTCAAGGAACGAAGTATCATGTAGGTAAACTTCAAGGAACGAAGTATCATGTAGGTAAACTTCAAGGAACGAAGTATCATGTAGGTAAACTTCAAAGAACCAAGTATCATGTAGGTAAACTTCAAGGAACCAAGTATCATGTAGGTAAACTTCAAGGAACCAAGTATCATGTAGGTAAACTTCAAGGAACCAAGTATCATGTAGGTAAACTTCAAGGAACCAAGTATCATGTAGGTAAACTTCAAGGAACCAAGTATCATGTAGGTAAACTTCAAGGAACCAAGTATCATGTAGGTAAACTTCAAGGAACCAAGTATCATGTAGGTAAACTTCAAGGAACCAAGTATCATGTAGGTAAACTTCAAGGAACCAAGTATCATGTAGGTAAACTTCAAGGAACCAAGTATCATGTAGGTAAACTTCAAGGAACCAAGTATCATGTAGGTAAACTTCAAGGAACCAAGTATCATGTAGGTAAACTTCAAGGAACCAAGTATCATGTAGGTAAACTTCAAGGAACCAAGTATCATGTAGGTAATTCTTCCCTCCAGATAATATTTAACAAGTTTGTTACAAAATTAAAAATATTCCACAATTACGAAAAATATCATATTAAAACGTACCGGCCACTCCTGATTTCGGTAGCGTACTGGTCGAATGAGCTGAGGTCTTGTACAGAAGCCTGCAGACGTTCGATAAGGAAGTCTACGTCATTCATGATGTCTTCGTCATCAGAGCGCTTCTGCTCCAGAATCGACAGCTGCTTCAAGACCTTGCACTGTACCATAGCAATGCAGTGTTCCTTGGAGACCTGGTAACAGTGAAAGTTATAAAATAAACTACGATTGTAGCTTCGTCTAACCTAACACTCGGTGTCTGTTCTGTAAAAAAATATTTAGTGGCAAAATATGTGTGCAAGCAATTTTAATCTTATGTTGAGGTATAAATAATTCATCATACACCTATATTGTCTGTAGACTGGGCTCTCACTGGAAATCATACCACCAATTTCCATAACGTAAGGGTAGGAGTTGGTGGTGATGTTCGCGAATGCGAATATTTGATACGAACAACACAGAGCATCTTAAGCATCATATCCTTACATAGTATAAAACAAAGTCGCTATTTTTGTCTGTTTGTCTGTATGCTTAAATCTTTAAAACTACACAACGGATTTTGATGCGGTTTTTTTTAATAGATAGAGTGATTCAAGAGGAAGGTTTTAGTATATAATTTGAACGACATCCACGCGGGTGAAGCCGCGGGCATCAGCTAGTCAGATGATATGAGTAGGGCAGGATGGCGTACAGGAGTTCCCCGTGCATACACCTTTATTATGTTTTTGCAGTGTAAATTCTAGCTTTGATCAGCCTGATGTAAGTAGTTTAAGAATAAACCACACCTGTGGGTTTTCAGGCTTTTCTATGAGGTTCCTGAAGACAGCCAGCACGATGCGCGAGACCTTCTCCTTCACGCAGTCGCTGAGGATGTCGGCGAGGATAGGAATAGCATTGAACTTATTCATCTTCTCAGCCAGCAGAGGGTTGAATGTCAGCACCCACAGGCAGAATATTAGCTGGTATTGCGTCTGTAAAGTGCGGAGTGTTATTAGTAAAAGTATTAAGAATACAACTTGACTAAAAAAAATCATGGATATTTATTCATGTTGAAGGATGGACACTTGGACAGGGAGAGGAAGGCCAAATAAAAGATGGATGGATTATGTGAGGAATGATATGGAAGAGAAATGAAATAAATAATGCCATGACAGATGAGAACGGAAGAAGAAAACGTGTTGCGCGAACTTAAAATAGAAGGGGCCAAGGGCAGGAAGATGGTAACTAAACAGTAGGTAAACCTTACCTGGAAGTTGACCCTGGAGGCCAGGATAGACAGCAGAGTGGAGATGCCGTCACAGGACACGAACACGAAACGGTACGCGTCGATGCGCAGCATCATTTGCAGGCAGCGCGCCACAGACTGGATGTACTCGTTGTTCTGTGTGCAAAACATAGTTTTGTACTATGCTCATAAACCACAAGTGTGTAAATAATCAATAGCTCTTAGCCCCATTTTTAACAAAATTTGAAGCTCAACATATTCAGCAGAATAAAATTCTAAATTAAAATTTCATTTTCTACTTATCATAAACAAACCTACATTTCATATGGCAAAAACAAAGATCTCAGTTTATGTACAGCACAGTAAGTTTGAAAGACATTCAATTAGAGCGTTATATCACATAGAAATAGATAGTTTTAAGCTTCCACTGTATTGACCCACAATTACAGAAACAACCTTCGTAAATTATAAACAAGAACAATACCGTATATTTAAACTTAGATGTATTAGCAAAATTAAGTAATACATAAATTGTCGACTGGAAAATATAAAGTGTAATATTAAAAAATAAACTAAATCATAATAATTATACTACAAGAATAACAATAAAATATTTACAAAAAAAAGCTATATATTTAAGCCTGCATGCACTTTGCACATACCTTTACATCCTCCTAGTTTGTAAGTGCAATGAAAAAGATTAGTGTAAGCATGCAATAGAATATCAATGATTAAAACACATTCTGTTAGAAACAACTCACATTCTGTTAACTAACACCTAAAAATATACAAAAGAGAGTTAGTCATGGCTGTTATAAGACTTGTGTTGAACACTCATAGTCGGTGGCGACATGGACATGTCACGAGAGTACCTTGTACAGGCTGGGCGGCAAGTCCTCGTGCGGCTTCAGTTCATCAAAAGAGCTATAAAGGCTGGAGTATTTCTCTGGGCCAGCGTCGCTGGCCACATTTTCCTTTTCCTTGTCGTGATGTTTCAGGTGTTTCTCAAGCTTATCGACAGCGAAATGTTGTTTCTCGTGCAGGATCATAACCTGCTCGGCATGCTCTAACTCGGCAGACATTTTCTCCGCCTTACCAGAAAATAAACCTCTCAGTGATAAATTGATAATTCACCCGCGTTATCAAAGCCCCAACGATGCGTGATGCTTGCACGTGATACTTACAACATTGTGTTACGTTTCAGTCAGTTTAGACACATTGATGATACAGATATACCAGTCTGGTAAAAGGCATTAAGCGATGCCGCACAACTACTGTTGAGATGATGTTGTGATGTGAATTTATTTGAAATATGTACATCTAAATGATCATGTCTTATTTATTACAGTTGTTGTTATACAGATCTATATTAAAGACGATTGTGATGCAATGAAGAATCTTAAAATAATTATTTTTAGGGTTCCGTAGTGAACAAGGAACCCTTATAGTTTCGCCATGTCCGTCTGTCTGTCTGTCTGCACTATAGCTCAAAGACTCTAAGTACTAGAAAGCTGTAATTTGGCATGGTGAGTTATGCCGACCAAGTGGTAAAATAAAATTGTATCTAAAGTGAATCTCCAGTACACAGAAAAGGGGGGATAATTATTTTTTTCTCGCAAAGGCCATTGTGTGGGATGTCGTTGGACAGGTCTTTAATAAAAATATTGCGAGTTTGCTCAAACACTTTATCGATTAAAGGATTCGTTTGTGAAATATTAAGTTAAAAGGGGTTTGAACTTTTTTGTATGGGAGCTGGTATATCAACCTGTCCGCCATTTTGATTTTTAACCGACTTCGAAAAAGGAGGAGGTTATATGTTCGTGTGTATATGTTACCTGATTTCTCCCCCATTTGTGGACCGATTCTCAAAATTCTTTTTTTATTTGAAAGAGTATACTCCTGAGGTGGTCCCATTTTAATTTGGTGAAGATCTGGTGCTGATCTTCGGAGATATACAATGGAACTCTTCAAAAATAGACGGCAAATCTGTCGTAATTGCTGGAATCGCTTGGATGTTTATTGAATATACATTATCATGACGTAACATCACGCCTGTATGCTCTGAGGGGGTATGCAGATGTGTACAATACACATTTTTTTTGTTGTTATATATGAATTTCATAGACACGTATTACGTGTTTCGTACTTTTTCTGACGCTATTCAAGTATTCGCATCTAGCAGTCATCACCTGTCTTCATGCTCTTAACCGTTGAGGAGTAGTACCACTCCTCAACGGTTAAGAGTTGAAAGCATAAATAGTTGAATCTTGAAGGTTAAGGGTTAGGTTTCTTGGTTGAATGTTAAATGCATAGTAAATATTTGTATAGGATATATAGGTATATAGGTACTTATTACAACTACAAATGAAAAAATAAAAAAACTTTTTTGCAAAAAAAACAACCGACTTCAAAAACACCAAAAAGAGAAAAATAAACTTAGAAGAAAAATCTGCTTCTAAAGTCGGTGGCAGAAACATGAAGTCAAACAAACAAAAATCACCGACTTCAGAAGCAGATTTTTCTTCTAAGTTTATTTTTCTCTTTTTGGTGTTTTTGAAGTCGGTTGTGTTTTTTCGAAATTGCGGCCCATGGTGAAAGTGGTATGCATGGATAGAGGACATAGACGAACAAAAAATGTCCAGTAACACGGTACCCAAAGTGTCACGTGGCGGGGTCCATTCTATTTTAGATTTAAATGGACCCCGCCTGCCTCCAAGTTGGGTTTAATTTAAAAAGGGCTTGTTCTTTGCTTTTCAGTTTTTTCAATCGAGTTTTTTTTTAACTACATTTTTACAATAATAATCACGTTCGGAGGCAGGTAGGCAGGGTGGTTAATCAGTTTAGCTAGTTCACATATTTTGATGGGCAACTACAACTACGGAACTCTACATCGTGCGTGGTCCGACATGCACTTGGCCGGTTTTTCTAGAAACAGGGCATCTGTTCTTGGAGAGTTGCCAGTGTTCATAGTCATGTATGTAGGTTTCTGTAACTTATGAGAGTAACTTATCATTGTGATGTTAGGTCACGCTCTACTTAGAAATTTACTGACAAAAAAAATACGTACACACGAATAGAGAACCTCCTGCTTTTGGAAGTCGGTTGAAAAGTAAATAACCTTACCATTGTTGTCTCCACCCACTCTAACAGGAATCTATGAATTGATATCTCAAATACACTCATTCAGTATTGTATCTAAATTGCCTCTTGGCAAATTATTTTTGTTTCATAGTCATAATAGAGTAAGATCCCAGGGCCGCCAGACGTCACGTATTTTCTGACGAAGGAAATGTGGACGATTGAGTAGTGTTAGTATGAACTAAGAACGCACGACTACCAGCTAGCTTGCTTAGACGGCCAATTTTCAGGTATCAGGCTATCAAGGTACATAAAAACATTACTAACTTCACGTATTTTCTGATAGCTGATTTTTACGTGTATTGTAGGCAATATCCTTAAAAATAAGTTGCCAACACTCCCAGACACTTCCTAGCGGCCGTTTTGCCTATCGGACGCTTTAAAGTTCCCAAAAAGTTTAGACTTAAACGTATTGTGACTGTTTACCCGAGAACGCATGGCATCGCTCGTGTGGCTGACATACAGACCTCCACTGGACTCATTCGGTGGGCATTCAACAGGATCTGTCCATTGCCTGTGTCTTCAGAATTTTGTTGAAAACGTTGCTTTGACCGCTCGGGTGCATGTTGGAGCGCCTGCCCAATATAGCATGGCAATAACCCGATCAATTAGCTTTAAGTATTAAAACATTAGGAGTTTATGTATTCTTTAAAGCGTCTGTTAAGCAATACGGCTGACGGAAAGTGTCTGGGAGTATTTGCGACTTATTTTTAAGGATATTGCCTAAAATATACGTAAAAATCAGCTTGGAGAAAATACGTGAAGTAAGTAATTTTTGTATGTACCTTGATGACCTGATACCTGAAAATTGGCCGTCCAAGCAAGCTAGCTGATAGTAGTGTGTTCTTAGTTCATACTAACACTACTCAATCCCCACATTTCCTTCGTTAGAAAATACGTGACGTCTGGCGGCCCTGGGATCTTGGACTATAATATTGTAAAGTTAATGTTTTGAATGTTTCTACATAAAAAGAAATGTATTTAACATTTAAATAATAATGAGCTTCTTCTAACCAAACAATACATAGTTTATGAAACTGTTATGTAACAGCAGTTATTTAAAATCATACAGTTTCATAAACTACCATTTATTGACCACATACCTTCTTAATGTTTGATTTCCATAGTTATTTTGATTGATATACAAGGTATAAATGGACCCCCTACAAAACCGTCAACCAAGCTTTCTGTATATCAAACAAAGTAATTGCATTTTTTTTTTTGTTTAGAGGTTGAAAATCTTATGGTAGTATTCAATGTAACACACTCAAAACATTGTGCTGGTGGAACAGTACACGGATATTGATTTATTAAGTTATATTAAGTTACAATAAAAACAACTGTTTAAATAAATATCTCCGTAATCTGAAGATTCCCAGGTTCCAAAAAAAAGTCACAAAGATGGCAAGAAGAAGTGCATTTCGGCTTCCTTAAGAATCTTTTACACCCATTATTCTAATTTCTTAATTAATATCGTACTCAATATTGTCCATACATGCCTTTGCTCGTTTTTTTTGGTATCTCATGTTTTTTTGGAAATGAAATCTAGCTAGATCGATTTATCACCCCCGAAACCCCATGCATACAACCGTTTGAGTCATTTCCGAGATTCGAGAATTGCTCATTTAAAGGTAGATTATTGAGTGTAAAATTATTTTTAAATCAAATAAGTGGGTACTGAAAAGGTGATTGTTAGTGATTATTTATTAACAGCATTTTATTTGACAAGCTTGATGGATTCCCTATAGACTATTCATAAATGATATATTGTGATGGTGTGGAAACTACCAGCAGCTTTAATGATACATGCTTCATAAGTTCAATCAGAATCAAGTACAAAATATTCATATCACTCATTGCTGATACATGCGTATAAAATACTTAAACTCATGCATAAAATGCATTGTACATGTGATAAACAAGTAAATATTAAATAATTATAAGCTTTGTATGACTTACATTAACTTTAAGTTGGTCTACGAGCCAGCAGAGATAGAACTGCAGGTCACTCTTCTCCATTGGTTGTGGATACCAGATGGCTAGCTTGGCAATGATACGAGCAGTCATGTGCTTGATAAACTCATCCTGGCGGTTCAGCAAGTTCAGGAATGGTGCCCAAGATCTCCCAGTACGAAACATACTGGCCCTGTTCCTGTCATTCTGTAATTAAAATAAATGGAATTTAATATGGTTCCACCTTTTTTTAGGGTTCTGTCGTCAACAAGGAACCCTAGTTTTGCCATGTCCATCTGTGTTTCTGCACTATAGCTCAAAGACTTAAAACACAGTGGAGATGTTTTTTTTTTGTGTGGGATGTCGTTGGATAGGTCTTTAAAAAATATTGCATTAGACTCAAGTGTGGCTACCTAAACGGGTTATGTTTGGGAGTGTGAAAAAATTCATGTAGTAGTATTTATATAGAAAAGAAAGAAAGAAAAGAAAGAAACAAGTCTTAAAACTGCAAAATGTAAGTTTGTTTTATTTTTCCAATAAAAATCATTGTTTGGAGGCAGGTAAGCAGGGTGCTTAATCAGTTTAGTAAGTTCACACATAAATTTTGATGGGCTACTACGGATCCCAAAATTGTGTGTGGTCCGACATGCACTTGTTAAATATTCTACACACAAAGATAATTTTAAAAAAATATATAAAAATCTTTACTAAATTCCTGCCTGTTCATTTCCAAGATTTTGTTGTTGTGTAACTGTATGGGGACAAAGAATACATGTGCAAAAGAGGAGGAGAATATGAATAATAAAATATATATAATAGAATATGTATGGGGAGAATGGAACTGCTGTCTCAATTAATTAAGTTTCAAAAGGTAAGTAATAAAATAAGTGTTTTATTTCAGGAAAAAACGCTGAAACTTAAAACTTTAACATTAAGATACGTTACTGGCACTTACTCTAAGGATCTCATCAATCATAACAAGCAGGTACTGGACGGTTTGGTCCTTGCTGACATTAGTTAGCAAGTTCAGGAACACATCACCAGTCAATTGTGGGTCTCGGTCAGGCAATTCTTTTGGACCGTACTCATCCAACTTCACCATAAAGTCATGATCACGTACAGTGATCATCTGTGACCTAAAATATAATCAGACCTTAGCTATAGATTTGAACAGAATAAAAGCCTAAGAACCATTGGCCTGAGGAAAGGAAAATTACTACTTACTGCAGATAAGATGCCCAGTTGACCTGACTTTGGCGTATTTCATGAGCACGCATTTGCAAGTAGGTGGTTGCCGAAATCTTATCTGGAAAGTATTTTATCGGTCATGTTTCCAAATCTCTAAGAGCCTTAATTATTTAGTTGAGGAAAAATGCGTAAGTGAGTTCCTTACCCATATTTTCATCTCCCAGCGACGTCAATACCTTATTAACATCTCCCGTGTTAGCCATTTTGGCTACAGAATTGACGATAATCACGTTTGATATCGCCAATTAAGAACCGAAAAACTTTTTATTTGGGAAAAACAGAATGTGAGACTAGCCTCAGCTGAGAAGTCTTGTGACTATCACAGACTATATCATTCACTTTGTTCGATCGACCATAGAGTTAGTCCAGTCTTAGTGAAAAGTGACGTTTGTTTTTTTACTTACAAAGACTTCGATCAATATAATACAAGACAATGAATAAAATCTTACCTTCTTTGATAAATGCCCAATCAGCTAGAAAGAAAGAGACAGGGTTTTTTAAGATCATTAGTAATTTAAGGTGGATGCTTCAGGGTAGCCCGCGAAATTCGAATTTTCTTAAGTTTTTTAGGGTGCCGTATGAAAAAAAAATAAACAGAACCCTTAAACGATCTTGTCCGTCTGTCTGTCACCACCCTTTATCTCCGAAACGGGTAGAGATAGAAAGTTGAAATTGATACCACAGATTAAGGACCATGGTCCCTACTTGCTGTAAAAAAAATAAGATTTTAGGTCGACGCCATCAAAAGTTATGGCCGTTTACAGGATTTTGGAAAAGTTTGTTAAAAATCAAACTGACCTTCATTTTTAACTTTTTAATTTTTCATAATTATTCCTTTATTTAAGCTTGAGCTTGCTTCTCCCCAAATTTCACAATTCTAGGATGACCGGGAGTACCTTAGAGGTTTAGATTTTTGTTATTTCAAAAATATACGGGGTACTTCTCGTGGTCCCAGAATCATGAAATTTGGGGTGAAGCAAGCTCTTATAGCATAAATAAAGGAATAATTATGAAAAATAAAAAAGTTAAAAACTCCCATACAAAACATAGAACCAATATAATTTGGTCCCTGAATCGTATGAGCGCCTATACAATCCAGAGGTCAAGTTTCATTGGCCCGTAGAAGAAATTGTATAAATTATAGCATACCGTAAGAATATTATAGATATAAAAAATAAAAATACTCCTACTAGTACGGAACTCTCGTGCCAATTTCGCACTTGACTGGTTTTTGTAATTTGCAGATCAGTATCAAGTTTTATGTCAAGTAAAATATTTCACGCTCATAGTGCGTATGTCATGAACCTATAAAAAAAGGTAAAAGTAAAGTTACCCCTATTTTTATTTACTTACCTTACTCGGGAACCAGCAATGCCCAACACAGGAATGCACGACACGAGAACGCGCGACATAGGAATGTAAGTGTTTTGAATTCCAATGTTGTACATTGTCATGTCGTGCATTCTCGGCCCGAACCTCGATTGTCCGGGCAAGAATGTACAGCACGAGAATTGGAATCAAAACAAACAGTGACGTCACATTAAAAAAGTAAAAAGCCATGTGACAATAGGGACGGGTGATACAATAAAATACTGGAAAATTCCGTGGTTCCTTCTTTTTTTCTTCGTGTTCCTCTATTACGACCGTCTCGCGACAGTATCCTGTATGGGCGGCATGGGCACCGGGCCGTAGGCCGACGAAGGAGGCCGGCGGAGGCCCGGCACTTCGGGGACAGAAGATATTAGTGTTTTTAAATATGCGAGCGTAGCGAGCGCACGTCATGGAGTACAATTTAATTCGGCAGCACTACCTAGCTCAATTACCTAGTATCCAAGTCCCAAAATTTCGAGTTGCCCAACTAGTCGGCCAACCAATCGCGCGATGTCGCCGATTACTGTGTCGTACACTCCTGTATTGTACATTCTTGGGCCGGACCAGCAAGGTACACCCCAGTAATTGGCGACATCGCGATGTCGCCAATTACTGTGTCGTACACTCCTGTGTTGTACATTCCAGTGTCGTGCATTGCTGATTGCTGATAAGTGCATTACTGTGACGGGCATTATATGGACTCTTCTAAGAACAAGGGATTACTGCTTTTCATTACGAATTCAAGGAAAGTTGATGGGAATAGGCTTTCCACAATTTCCTAAATCGCTTGATGGCAATAGGCTTGCTCTTAATTAGGTTGTTTGATGGCAATAGGCTTGATCCTAATTACATCATTTGATGAGAATAGGCTTAGGGTCAGGGAGGAAACAGTGACTCGGATTTTTTCGATACGCTCAAAAATATAGTAAATAATATATAATCAAAGTGATTTTTTTAGATCTTGAAGTCAGGTTACTACATTTCACTATTGTGTCATTATATTTTCATTACACTTTAAATTAATTAAACTAAAAAATAAAATAAAAAAAAATAGATTTGAGTCACTGTGTACCGGTGGATGTATACAGTGACTCAATAGTGTAGTACACAGTGACTCTAATAGTATACAGTGGCTCAGTAAAAATAAAAAAGATATACTTAATCAAAATTCTTTATTATCTTTCATAAAATGACTAATACAAATGTAGGAACTTCAATATATGAATTAATATAATCAGTCAGCCCATAAAACAAAAGAGAACAATGAGTAAAGTACTCTTTGAGAACTTGTTCTTGTGCCGCTGTGAAAATTTTATTAATCGCGTAATTTGGCTCCAACTGTTGATCGTCAAGAGTTTCACAGTTTTTTGTCTTCCAATAATATCTTTTAAGGGTAGCAAATGCAACACCGACCTTCTTAGATGCTTGTCTTATCGAGTCTCCATTTCTTATTAATAACAACCCTTCTTTAATGTTTTCTTGTGTTGCTTTTCCAATTTTTCGTTCTGTAGATTTTTGCCGTGGCATTCTATCAACAAAATATAATAATTAAACAAATTACCAAAAAAATGAAAAGGAAGACATAGAACTGCAAAATATAAACTGAAGTAGGTACACAGTGGCTCACGAGTCACTGTGTACCGCTTCAAATTGAGTCACTGTACACAACTCCGCCATTTTGATTATTTCATATTCAAATGGATCGAGAAATCAATCAATAAGCTGAATTAAACACACAAAGGCAATCCGCATAAACATAACTTTATGACAGAAAAAAATAATTACAACATTTATTATATACTTTAGATATTAAAATCAATCAAACTTACGTTGAAATATAATTTTGTGAGCACTAAAACAAAAACACGTGGTGGTACCACTGTTCGGCGCTTGAGACGCCGGCTGACTGGTTTGTACAAGTCCGAGGACCGTTAGCTTCAAACGAGGGAGGGAGACAACAACTGTGTAAGTCTTATTCTAGCCGAAGTAGTAATGAGTCACTGTAGCCGCCTGAGTCACTGTTTCCTCCCTGACCCTACTCTTAATTACATTGATTGATGGCAATAGACTTGCTCTAAATTACCTAAATCAGTGGATGGCAATAGGCTTGCTCCTAATTACATTGGTTGATGGCAATAGGCTTGCTCAAAATGTTTTTATAACTGAGCAGTATGAGTAACGACTTATGCACAAAGTCAGGTGTTATGTCAAGTTTCCTAGGTACTGAAAAAAAAAAGTTAATTGGCGGGAACCTTAATTATTTTTACAATATTTACAAGTTGCTGTTTCATTTCCTCGCAATCGAAGTGAAAAGTAGAGTGTAAAACTCGTCCTTAGAACCCATTTTGCGCGAGACGTTTATCCATCCGATGCGAGCTTGCGAGCGAGGATGGATATAAAGTAGAGAGTGCGTTTTATGCACTTGGTGTACAATCTACTATTTCACTCCTCTTGCTCAAAAAGAACGTCATAATAGCATACCAGAGCGGGCGTAAAATTGCATAAAGTAAATCTCGTACGACAACTTGTTCAGCCAGCTGGTGCGTGATTTAGTTTCAAGTAAAAAAAATGTTTTATTTTTTAAAATGGAACTAAACGCGCTCAATGCCGAACTCTTTGGTAGAATGTGTGCGTTGCATTGCAGCTAACAGAAGAAATAAAAAAAAAGGCATTGGCGTGAAATTTTTGGAATAGTATTATTTATTTTTAAACTCATATTGAACATGGTTATTTTATTTTCTCGCAATCGTAGTGAAAAGTACAGTGTAACACACGGCGCTAAAATCCCATTAAAACCAATGATATTTTGGTAAAACCTCATTGATTTTAACTCGGTTCCTATTTACTACCTCGCTAAAGCTCGGTAGTACCTAAAACTATCTCGTATTTAATGGGTCATTTTAGGCCATTGTACTATTTTTCTGTATAGGTAATATTATAAATATCATGTTAGTGTACGATAGCGCAATAAATGAATATTTTATTTAACCACATAAATGATAGTACTTTTATGCTGATAAATAATAAAGCAATTCGTGCGAAATATTCAAAAATGCACACCGTTAATGTTCAAGTTTTCACTTCTGTCGGCACTCCCGGAGTGCAAGTTTCTTTTTTTTGGGATCTAGTATCACATTTTACGGTAAACTCAATGTAGCACTCATTATAACGTATTTATTTACAGACTACAGAGAGGTCCACTGTGTGAGAACCTTCGATCAATAATAGTACTAGATTAAACATCAGGAACAAAACTAAGTCGCTCAAGTGGCCACGTTTGCACACACGTAAACATCTACATAACATCTTAGAAAAAAGTTCAATATTATTAACAACTTCAGATGATTATAAACCTTAACACTTAAGCATAACGTTTAATTATCAAAGCAAAACATTTTAAATGTCGCTCCAAAATAAAAAGTCATCAGTACAAAAATATTCATTCTAAAATGAATCTTAAACTCTAAGCAATACGGTTAAAAGCATTTTGTGTACAATGTCGTGCTTATTCTATTGCGGAACTAGCGTTCCCTGTTCAAGAACATGATACAATAGTTGGTGCGTTGTAGCAAACATTGGCCAAACAATTATAATATTCGCTGATTTAATTATATTTACAGTTAAATTTTGTTTAAATATTATGAAAAAGCACTTAATGATATTAAATTACCGAAAAAAAGATATTCGTTCCGAAACCTTGGTGTTACGGTGGTTATTTTCGCAGTTTTTGAACGCATACTGCGGTATTTTGACGTCTTAATGTTGGCTATGATTAGACCCTTCGATCAATAATGTACTAGATTCCCGATAAGCGCTTCAAAAACGGCCCGAAATATAAGACCACAAACGTATTTGTGGTCTTATTTCAAATTAGTATGGTCCAATCATAGTAGTAGTAATACTAGTACTATTATTGATCGAAGATTGGACCATACTAATTTGAAATAAGACCACAAATACGTTTGTGGTCTTATATTTCGGGCCGTTTTTGAAGCGCTTATCGGGAATCTAGTACATTATTGATCGAAGGTGAGAACAATATAATTTAGCCTATGATAATACCTAAGACAATAAAATTAAAATTCACATACAAAAACTCCAACCTCTTCTCCGGCATTGGTACAGCGATATGCCTGTTGGAGCAACGACGGAGGAAGGTACAGTTAGTCCTTCCCCCAATCATTGCAAGCACGGTGTTGGAGTTGGCTCGTATTCTGCACACCAAGGAGACAGTGCACTTAGTCGCGTGAAAACAGTCGATGCGCGCAACTGCGAACATACCCGAGACGCTGCAGTCAGTATCGAGACTGCCCCATCAACGCCCTGAATGCGTTATTGTACTGGATACGGATGGCGTTGTAAGTTCCTGCAGTGTATTGTGCCCATAAGCTGCACGGGTAAAGAGCTGCACAGTACGCTCTAATAAAGAGGGTAGCCTTTACCTCGCCTGAACACAGAGTATATCTGCGGGCAATCATATTTGCTCGAACTGACAACGCCCTCCGCTCCCGTTCCGTGTCTGCATGATCCTTGAGGTCGACAGTCAAAACATGCCCTAGGTACTTAAATTGATTGACCCTTTCTAGCGGAACACTGCACTACATATGTCTAATCGGCGGATCGATCCCTGGACATTTCACCCTGGCAGTCTCAAAGATCATACACTGACTCTTCTTCATATTATAAATCAAGCCGTGACCAACGGCATATTCCACACATACCTGCACCCATTGCCTGCACCAGCTTGCTCAGGCCGCAGATCGATGGGCAAGTGAAAGGACGATGACGACGCCGACGACGACTACGACGCCGACGACGAACGACCGACCCACCGACCGACGACGGGGAAGTGTTGTACTAATTTCTGTATTGTTCCAAAATTTTAGGCTCAGTAGTTTGGGAGATAAGGGCGTAGGACTGGTCGGACAGACAGACACACGAGTGATCCTATTCCTATAAGGGTTCCGTGTTTTCTTTTTGAGGTACGGAACCTGAGTACGGAACCCTAAAAATGATCGCAGTGACGGGGAAACAAGTGCCTTTCGCTTTCGGCTCCGTTAAGGGTATTTTTACAAGGGTGTAAAAGTTATACCTGGGGGTCTAAAATGGCCACTTTAGCAGATCAGAATATGAATTGACCTTTCAAAATAGTAACTGCGTCTGTGACCATTTTACGAATTTAACGCAATTCATATTGTTTTCCTATTATTACTTACCTATGATCTATTTTCCTTAATGGTCCCAGACGCTGTTACTATTATGAAAGGTCATTTACGCTTTTTGACGCAATTCCTATTATGAACTGCTAAAGTGGCCGTTTTAGACCGCCTGGTCTCCTTTTTAACCGACTTCCCAAAAAGGAGGAGGTTCTCAATTCGATTGGTATTTTTTTATGTGTGTACACCGATTACGCTTATGATCCGATTTATGATCTGATTTACGTGATTTTTTTTTAGTTAGCTGCGGAATAATTGCCATTTGGTCCTATAAAAATTTAACATAGTTTGCCCCAGTACTATTAATTTTATGAACATTTTTTTTATTTAGGAACATGTTTCGTTTATTATGTGTGTTCGCGAATAACTTCGTCGTTTATGAAGCAATTTTGATATTTCTTTTTTCATTCGAAAGGAGATATTTCAACGTTGGCATGATATGGAAACCAGGACCTGATGATGGGATCATGGGATCCCAGAGAAATCGAGGGCAACCCTCAAATTTCATAGGCACGTATTACGTGTTTCGTGCTTTTTCTGACGCTATTCAAGTATACGCATCTAGCAGTCAACACTTCATGTTGATGAGCAATTGAGTCCCAGGTAGCATTTTTACGTCATTATGTCGTCCGTTAACGGTACTGCTCGACGTAGCGAGACGTCATGTCGTGACGTCGGGGAGTCCCATCAGATGACGTCAATTTGTCACAGCCTCAAGACGTCAGTTTACAGACATATATATAAGTACCGGCCATGTACCGGCTATACAAATCCTTGTTATAATGTATTAGCATTTGCCCTTAGTATTCGCTATGATGGTGGTAGACTTCACTCATGGAATTATGTCGGTCAGATGCATTCTATAAAATGTTCTTTAGCTCTTTGGGACCAGATACGTCATGCAACAGACGTCAACCGGAGGACAGATTTAGACTATTATGGGATAGACTGTAAAATGACGTCGCTAGGAGGTACCATTTATGACCTATACAGTACGTACAGTACAGTACTATAATGGTACGTGAGTATGACGTACAATAATGACGTTACTTTACTGACCCTGAATTGACCTAAGAATGTCGTCATTTTTTAGTCGCCGACGTCACCTGCTAAAGCAATAATAACGGAATCTTGAAGGTTAGGGGTTAGGTTTCTTGGTTGAATAATAAATGCATAGCAAATATTTATATAGGAAACTAGCTGATGCCCGCGGCTTCACCCGCGTGGATGTCGTTCAAATTATATACTAAAAGGGTCTGTCTCCACCGATCCCGGGATCCGATTTGACGTAACACGGATCCCGGCGATTTGTCTCCACGGATCCCAGGATCCGTTTGTACAAAAAAAAAATTAAATTTTTTGTCCACGGATCCCGGGATCCGTGGCTACAAGAAAAAATAAAAAAAAATGTAGAAACGGATCCCGCGTACAGAGTTAAGAAGTTATGCATAATATTTTTCGAATCTGGTTTTCTTTTTTCTACTTTCAAACGAAAAGAAGTTATAATTTAAAATTATAAGGATTGGTGTAGTAAAGTCTCGAAAACTACCAGGAGGCCAGAAACATGGAGGTATTGTCTATATCCTTAATAGGAATCTCATAATCAAATCTATAAATCTATATACCTTTCTCATACCATGCAGCTTTTTTTTTACCTGGATAGTAAAGTCTTCGAAACTACCAGGACAACAGAATGGTGAAGTATTAGAGTCATGAAAAAAAAGTATAAGATAAAATTAATAAAAGGACCTTTTATAAAAAAAAAAACTACCAGGAGGCTAGAATATGAAGGAGGTATTGTATATTGTTAATAGGAATCTCTTATTCAAATCTATACACCTTTCTAATACAATGTTTTTTTTTCCATTAGTCTTCGAAACTACCAGCAGGTACACAAGAATGCTGAAATACTATGGCCATGAGACCCGAGTGTCCACCTAGTATTTCGGGAAATTGCCAAGCCGTTGGTCGACTCTTCTCGTGATCAGAGTGTTGTACAACGTGGCAATGCTGCTAGCCTTCTGAGCAGTTTCTTGTTGACAACGATGTGGACGAGAGTTTTGACGCCCTGTAACTCTTCACTTTGTACAATTACTTGTAGAGATATTTTAATTAAAGTTCTGTAAATTGTTGATTGTAAATATTGTAAAAAAAGGATTAACTTTTCACTTCTGAATAAAATTAAATAGTAATTTTTAAGTTATTGCATAAACATTTTATTTTTGGTTATTATTAATATAAGGTGTTGTTCTGATTTAGTGATGATTTGTTAAATATAACGTAACAATTATTGATTACTAAGAGTATCTTCATTCTGTTTGATACTATGAAATAATTTATTGATGATAATTTTTTTAATGATGATTTGATATAGGTACATTCGTAATGTTTTTTTTTAATTAAACCTAACCTAACTGATTTAAATCAGATTTTCACGCATCGTCAAACGAAAAGAAGTGATATTTTTTCGTTTGACGATGCGCGAACTTTAAATTCGAATTTCGAAACCTTGCCAAGTTACGTGTCGGGAGCTATAATTCCGCATTCTGGTGTACCTGCTGGTAGTTTCGAAGACTAATGAAAAAAAAAAACATTGTATTAGAAAGGTATATAGATTTGAATAAGAGATTCCTATTAACAATATACAATACCTCCTTCATATTCTGGCCTCCTGGTAGTTTTTTTTTTTTATAAATGGTCCTTTTATTTTATCTTATACTTTTTTTTTCATGACTTTAATACTTCACCATTCTGTTGTCCAGGGGGTCTAAAACGGCCACTTTAGCAGTTCATAATAGGAATTGCGTCAAAAAGCGTAAATGACCTTTCATAATAGTAACAGCGTCTGGGACCATTAAGGAAAATAGATCATAGGTAAGTAATAATAGGAAAACAATATGAATTGCGTTAAATTCGTAAAATGGTCACAGACGCAGTTACTATTTGAAAGGTCAATTCATATTCTGATCTGCTAAAGTGGCCATTTTAGACCCCCTGGTAGTTTCGAAGACTTTACTATCCAGGTAAAAAAAAAAAGCTGCATGGTATTAGAAAGGTATATAGATTTATAGATTTGATTATGAGATTCCTATTAAGAATATAGACAATACCTCCTTCATGTTTCTGGCCTCCTGGTAGTTTTTGAGACTTTACTACACCAATCCTTATAATTTTAAATTATAACTTCTTTTCGTTTGAAAGTAGAAAAAACCAGTTTCGAAAAATATTATGCTTAACTTCTTAACTTTGTACGCGGGATCCGTTTCTACATTTTTATTTCTTGTAGCCACGGATCCCGGGATCCGTGGACACAATTTTTTTTATTTTTTTTTTGTAGAAACGGATCCCGGGATCCGTGGAGACAAATCGCCGGGATCCGTGTTACGTCAAATCGGATCCCGGGATCGGTGGAGACAGACCCTACTAAAACCTTCCTCTTGAATCACTCTATCTATTAAAAAAAACCGCATCAAAATCCGTTGCGTAGTTTTAAAGATTTAAGCATACAGACAAACAAACAGACAAAAATAGCGACTTTGTTTTATACTATGTTTAGAAGGATTACAACTAAAAACTAAAAAAAAAAGTGCAAAAAAAACAACCGACTTCAAAAACACCAAAAAGTGGAAAATAAACTTCAGAAGAAAAATCAGCTTCTGAAGTATGAACAAATGTCACCGACTTCAGAAGCTGATTTTTCTTATGAAGTTTACCTATTTTACACTATTATTGAAAACTGGTTTACCTAGGACTTCATCAAGAGAATATACAATACAGGCATTAAACTTCATATAAGCCCTAAAGCAGATGTATTGTGGTGGGGTTCAAAACATCAACAACCAAAATGTCAACACCTATTTAATTATATCATCAACAGTTTAATTTGACAATGAATCACAATATCATTAGCAAAATGTCAACACTTTATATCGTCAACAGTTTAATATCATTGAATCACAATATCATTAGCTTAAAACGTAAACGGTTCAAAATGTTCAAACGGCTCTCTAAATATTTCCAAGCACCTTTCAGGCGGCGGGATATGTAGGTTGAGTCAATCACATTACAGCGATAGGTACGTGAGAAACAGAGCGGTCTGCTACCTTCAGCTCAGGATTAGTTACAGATGAGACGGAGTCACACGGCAAAAACACTGAACAACCTACCTACTCTCCAACCACGACCCGTCCACCATACTCGAACTCAGTGCACGTTTGCCTATATTGTGCGCGTATCCATGTTATCATTCATTATTATGATCTATATTCTGATACATATAATTATATATGATCCATAATCATTATTATTTGGTACTTACCTAGCAATGATATTGTGAATGCTTTCTGAGTGGAAACCTGGTGACCTGTAAAACAGGTGTTTCACTACCTACCACAGGCACCAGTGATTCACAACCATGTAATTTACTTGTTTTGCCAATAAATAAAGAACAATGGGTTTATATTATTATTATTATATCATTATTCATATTATGATCCATATTCCGACTCATATTATGATCCATATTCTGATTCATGTTATGATTCATATTATGATCCATATTATGATCCATATTCTGATTCATGTTATGATTCATATTATGATCCATATTATGATCCATATTATAATCCATTTTATGATCCATATTATGATCCATTTTATGATCCATATTATGATCCATTTTATGATCCACTAGCTTTTGCCAGCGGCTTCGCCCGCGTGAAAATGACGATTTTCCATACAAACTTTCATCCCCTATCTAACTCCCTTAGGGGTTGAATTTCGAAAAATCCTTCCTTATTCCTTGTTTACGTTATAAAGGGAACCTCTGTGCAAAATTTCAGCTTTCTAGGTCCAAGGGTTTGGGCTGGGCGTTGATGAGTCAGTCAGTCAGTCAGTCAGTCAGTCAGGACTTCTCTTTTTATTTATATAGATAGATAGATATTCATCATCTGCCTAGCCTTTTCCGGCCTTAACCGGATGCAGCTGAATACCAGTATTTTACATGGAGCGACTGCCTATCTGACCCCCACAACCCAGTTAATACTAGGTAATACGATACCCTTTGGTAAGACTGGATGTCAGAATTTCAGGTCACTGACCACCTGTAACGACTGCCAAAGATCTATATATATGGCAGCCGGGACCAACAGCTTAACGTGCTTTCCGAGGCACGGTGGAAACTCGGTATGTCGGCGGTCACCGATCCACAGACCGACCTAGGCAAGCACAGCTTTACGCAAAGATCGACCCGAGTGGCAGTTCATAATAAGCCACGAGCTCCTCTATTATGATCCATATTATAATAATAATATAGATCAGAGCGGCGCGCAATGATTGTTGACATAACCGTCCCGCATGACGAGAAACTCGTGAAAGCCGAGAAAGATAAACAAATCAAGTATCTAGACTTGGCTCGCGAGGTTGTCGACATGTGGGATGTGGACTCAGCGATCATTGTGTCGATAGTCGTTACAGCCAATGGCTTAATTGCCAAGAGCCTCGACCAACACCGGAGGAGGCTCTCGTTAGGCAGCTGGATCAAGGGCTTGATGCAGAAAGCGGTACTCCTGGACGCGGCTCGCATTGTTAGGAGGTTTCTTTCTCTGGAGCCCTGACCGCCGGTAGCTTGGACCCTGTTCTCGATACCGGTAGGCTACAGCTTTTTTTATATTTTTTTTTTTTTTTTTATTGTTTATATAGGAAATATTTAAAAATGTATAAAATTTGTTATTATATGAATAAAGGGAATTATAATAATATAATCTGTGGCTCGCGTGTCAAAGTGACAAGACAAATTTTTTTCTGTGTCCGATTTTAATATTAAAATTTGACTTTCCTCAATAAAACCGGCCCATCAATCCTGAAAACCACTCATCCATCAGCAAACAATGAGAAAGAAAAAAAACTGTTTTACTGAACTGAAAATATACCACCGAAAATGAAACACACTTAACAAAAAATAATGTCGAAATAAAGTCGAGCAAGACTGTAGCAGACACACCCACCATCTCCGAGCTCGTCGCTCAGCTTCGCCTCGCAGCCGCCGGGACGCACCACATCCGTGAGCGCCGTGTCACCGGTAGCTGCAGTTGCGTCGAGCTCGAGCGACGAGTTTTTCTCCCCGTCGCCGTCGATACCATCAAATCATTAGCTTAAAACATAAACGGTTCAAAATGTCAACACTTCATATCATTTGACGAAATTTCAAAAGCTATTTTGATCCATGTTGATTCATATTATGATCTATATTCTGATTCAGCGATACGTGAGGAACAGAGCGTGTCTGCTACCTTCAGCTCAGGATTAGTTGCAGATGGGAGGGGGTCGCACGGCAAAAACACTGAACTAAAGTAAGTACTCTCCAACCACGACCCGTCCATCATACTCAAACTACGCACGTTTGCCTATGTGTATATTCTGATTCACATATGATTCATATTATGATCCATATTCTGACTTTTATTATGATCCATGTTATGATTCATATTATGTACCATATTCTGATTCTGACTCATGTTATGATCCATGTTATGGTTCATATCATGATCCATATTCTGATTCATATTCAGATCCATATTATGATTCATGTTATGATCCATATTCTGACTCATATTATGATCTATGTTATGATTCATATCATGATTAATTTTCTGATTCATATTCTGATCCATATTGTGCGCAAGAGCTTCACGAGCTGATTCCACCATCTCCCTTCTTCCATCACGAGACTAGACGTACTGCAGGTTATCAACTTATCATATCACCCATACCTTGTCGATGTTCCACACATTCGTACGAAGCATTTTGCTAAATCTTTCATTATTCGTACAGCCAAGGAGTGGAACTCCCTGCCTGCGTCGGTTTTCCCGAGTTCATATGACCCCAATCTATTTAAGTCGCGAGTAAATAGGCTTTTTCTGGGTAAGCTCGTTCCATCGTCAACCTCATCTCTGCCCTTAGGGCAAGATTGAGGTCAAGAGTAAGCCCATATGCAAAAAAAAAAGATCCATATTCTGACTCATAATATGATCCATGTTATGATTCATATTCTGATTCATATTCTGATCCATATTATGATCTATATTATGATTATGATTCATATCATGATCCATAATAGGGGATCGGACTGGGTCAAAATAATATGATTCTGTTTAGTCCGTAAGTTAGATTATCGAAAAATATTGAATACGTATTTTTTGTTTTATCAAATCAATAAAAAATGACGTCAAAGATCATGGAGTGGGGCTTGAAACGTCACTTGTAGGCTTGTAGGTACAAAATGTACTATCATTTATGACGTCACACGAGTTTTCGAAGCACTGTATCGTCTTCATTTTTTGTTTACGTGAAAAAAGAAAAAATACGTGTCCAATAATTTTTGGAAATCTATCTGACGGACTAATTAGTTTTTTTTTATGTCCGATCCCCTATTGTGTAATTTCCTGTTAGCTTGATGATGTGATGGCGTCTGAACAAAAAGATGCTGGCCGAAAACATGGCCTCCTCCTTCTTAGAAGTTGAATTTTTGGTATGCTTAATTTTTTGCTTACGTGAAAAAAGAAAAAATATGTGTCTTTTTTTTCAATATTTTTTGGAAAACTGTCTGACGGACTAATAATATGGATCATATATGAATCAGAATATTCACATAGACAAACGTGCGTAGTTTGAGTATGATGGACGGGTCGTGGTTGGAGAGTACTTACTTTAGTTCAGTGTTTTTGCAGTGCGACTGTGCGACCCCGTCCCATCTGCAACTAATCCTGAGCTGAAGGTAGCAGACACGCTCTGTTCCTCACGTATCGCTTTAATGTGATTAACTCAGCCTACATATCAGTAGCAATTCGCCGCCTGAAAGCTGCTTGGAAATATTTAGAGAGCCGTTTGAACATTTTGAACCGTTTACGTTTTAAGCTAATGATATTGTGATTCATTATTATATTAAACTGTTGATGATATGAAGTGTTGACATTTTGAACCGTTTACGTTTTAGGCTAATGATATTTTGATTCATTGTCAAATTAAAAGTCAAAGTCAAAAGTCAAAATTATTTATTTACAACAATGTGGTACAAAAGATGTTACAATAATAATTATGTAGTGGAACGACACATTACGCCATAAAGTTGGCGTGCATACATTAACTATGATGCTTAGTTCAACACACAGTAACTGTGAAACAAGCATTAAATTAGATAAATAAGTGCGTTTCTATGTTTAACATAGGTACTCACTTACTCAGCACAAAGCAAATTTTGCTGTTAAACATTACAAAATAAACAAACAAAGAAATTTTTAATACAACAGAGAGAAAAAATCAAAGATAACATAATATAAAATATTTTTGAAATATACACAACAACATCCTATATTATAATTAAGGTAACCTTATAATGCATTGCGGAATTTCTTAAACTATCTAACTGCAGATCCTACCAGGATTTGCAGTTAGATAGTTTAAGAAATTCTGCTACGGAATAAAAATTTTGTGAAACAAGCCACTATTTCAGAACTTTGCAGAATTTCCTGTACGGAAGATCAGTTACTAACTTTGGTAGAGAGTTAAAGATAAGTGGAGCCATAATACACAATTACGTCTAAATAATTCAATCCTAGGTACTGGCATTGTTAATAAATACTGCGTAACTGTACGTTTATTAGTATTGTTTTTAGATTCAAATAGTGAAGAATTAGTTTTGACTTTAGCTATTTCGTCTATATAAATACAAGGAACTGTCAGAAGATTATGTGATTTTGCACTGGTCTGCAAGAATCAGTCATATCCATATTAAAAATTTTATTGTGCGTATGCATTTCTTTTGTGCTAACAGAACCCTAGTTATATCAGAAGAGTTCCCCCAGACAATGATACCATACCTGATGATGGAACAAACATAGGCGTGATATACCATTAAGGCAGTTTGTCTGGAGGTCTCATCTTTAACTTTTTTCAAGGCGAAAACGAATCTATTTATTTTTATACATAAGTCATCAATATGATCTTTCCAAGTGAAATGTTCATCAATTGTGATACCAAAAAAATTTGTTTTATGAATTTGTTCAACTGTTTGATCTTGTGAAATTTTAAGGTGTAAAAGTAAATATCTACACCTTAAAATTTCACAAGATCAAACAAATCAAAAAAAAAAAAAGAAAAGATATTTACTTTTCTGATTTAAAATTTAGTATTTTGGTTTTTTCTAAATTAATTTTTAATGCATTTAAATCTAACCATGTAATAATTTTATTCAAGCTATTGTTTATATTACACTCATGTGATTCACCATTTTTACAATCGTAAATAACGGTTGTGTCATCAGCAAACAAAACACAGTCTTGGTCTATTGCTTGAGGGAGATCGTTCACGTATATAAGAAATAATGGTGGCCCTAAAATGCTTCCCTGCGGAACACCAAATTAATTGCATCGTGGTTGGGAATCAAAGTTGGTGACACCATTAGTTTTGTCATCGAATTTTGTGATTCTTGTTATTTGTGTACGATTTGAAAGATACGATTTGAACCACTCTAAGGCTGGGCCGCGAATGCCAATTTTATTCAACTTGCCAATAAGAATTGAATGGTTAACGAAGTCGAAGGCTTTACTTAGGTCTAAAAACAAAGCTGAGGTTGTTGATTTCGAATTTATGTTATTTAATACCGATTTGACTAAATTAAAAGCTGCAAGTGATGTGGACTTGTTTTTCCTAAACCCGTATTGTTCTTTTGCAAGCATATTATATTTATCCAAGAAAGAAAGAGTTCTCTTGTACATAATTCTTTCAAAGTTAAACTGTTGATGATTTGGTGTTGACATTTTGGGTGTTGATGTTTTGATTGTTGATGTTTTGAACCCCACCCGATGTATTGAACAATCCAGTGGCTGACAAAAATATGTTGCAGGTGGTTATTGAGCGTCAAACAACAACACGTATAGCTGAAAACCTGCAGGATAGTATCTATATATATATAAATGAATTGCTGTTCGTTAGTCTCACTAAAACTCGAGAACGGCTGAACCAATTTGTATTTTTTTTTTCAAATTTGTGAAGTGCGCCAAGGACGTTAAAAACACCTTATTTAGAGCCTATTGTATGTCAATGTACACCTGTCAACCTGTTCTCTATATAGTCTGTGCTGTCAACTATGGTGCAACTTCACAAAAAAGATGTACAACTCATTAAGGGTTCAATAACGCTTACCGAACCCTTATGAAACTGCCAAGGTATTGCAGTGCTTCGAGCATGTTTGCAGACGCGAGGGTACCTGATTTCTATGCCATTATCAGGTCGAGGGTAGCATCCTTTTGGCAAAGTTTGAGACGCTCCAGTAATAGCATTTTGAGGGCTGTCTCGTGCAATCTGACAAGCCCTATATTTTTGCACTGGATTTCTGTTCACCTAAACGGGAACAGAAAATGACAATGATTTGTGATGATTTTAAATGAATTTTACTAATGAATTTTATTGATGTTTTTACTGATGATTTTAAATGAAACAGTGATGTTTTTACTGATGATTTTAAATGAAACGTATGAGGCAGTGAAAATGTTTTTCGAAACAGCGTCTTTCGCGACTACTTCATTCGACTCCATGAGCTTTCGAACCTGTGAGGCAGTGGAAAATTAATTCGCAACAGCGGCGTTCGAAACAACGTAGGGGACCCGTATTTTCTAAATACCCGATCCGTCCACGGCATCCACGATCGCGTACCTAGTACGTGTTCTGCTGAGCGCGTAAAGACTAACTGACTAACAACTGGCAGTTGTCGCGAGCTGTTAGTAGGTACCTACTTATCTCGAGCGGGATCTACCAATGCAAGAGGACTGTCTAAACCAGTCTAAACTGCACTGTACATTTATGTTATTTGTGAGTAGGTAGTTCCGTTATTCGCTGACTGTTGCACCTGCCTGGTCTATTAATATATATGTAGGTACACTGCTAATTATGTTTACAAGTTATGTATACAAGTTGGTTATTAAAATTATTGTAGTTCTTTATTGGACTACTTACGGATCCATTTAGCATAAACCGGTTCCGGGATCGGCGTCGGTGGCGGCGTTGGTGGCGTCGGTGGTGTCCCTGCCCGTGGCGGCGTCGGTGGCGGCGTCGCGAGCTTCACGGGCGTCGGCGTCGGAGGTGGCGTCGGTACATAATCGTCTAATTTGTGTTCAAATATTCTCCAACTATTCATGATTAGGGTTATAAAACTAGGTATTTAGAATTTAATTGAAATTAGAGTATTTTTTTTATCATAAAACATTAGAAATAAATAAACTTGATTCTTATCAAAGGGTAAGATAATATAGATAATATAAACTGACTTTTTTATAATTTGCAATCACAGTATAAAAACTGTGAATACCAGAAAACGTGCCGAAAGAGATACTAACAACCATTGAGGTATAATGTACTATGCTAACAACAGAGGTTTTGTATCACATTGTAATAGGGTGGCCATATATTTTTTATAGAATTTTTTTTTTTTGAGAAAAACAAAAATAGTAGCGTTTTACCTTCAAATAAAACGCTTGTTGTGTCCGGAGACTCATTCGGGGTCATTAAACAATATTTGAGTCTAGCATCTTCCGTTTCCGTGTCACATCTATACAGGTATAAGCAACTATCGCCTTTTTGACAACACGTTGATGACGTATTTCCGCTTTCGTTCACCAGGTGGCCGCAGCGCGCCAAATCGTTCATTGTGGCCTCAAAAACCTAAAAACTTGAGAACCAATAAAAAACCAGGCAGGCTTTAAAATTATGACCCCGAATGAGTCTCCGGACACAACAAGCGTTTTATTTGAAGGTAAAACGCTACTATTGTGTCCTTCGGCCTCATTCGGGGTCATTAAACAATATTTGAGGCTTTGTTTGTTATCGCCTGGTGAACGGGACGCCAATGTGTTATAATTTTATAAAAGAAATTAGATCAGGGAGCTAAAATTTTTTACATTACAACATTTACTAAATACATTGCTATCCAATAATAAAATAATTATCTTTTGAAATAACTGATATGTAAGACTATAATTATTAAACACTAAACCGAATAAACTGAACG
This sequence comes from Diarsia dahlii, assembly GCA_949775195.1. Taxonomy (NCBI): domain Eukaryota; kingdom Metazoa; phylum Arthropoda; class Insecta; order Lepidoptera; family Noctuidae; genus Diarsia; species Diarsia dahlii. The sequence goes on along the minus strand of OX459211.1, from coordinate 11,387,213 downwards.
TATACGTACCATATCATCTCTTTGTAAACTTACCATAATCATGTAACATTTATCATTCCTTCATACCTCATTTAATATAAATAAAAATAATGTACCTATTTCATTGAATCAAAAATAACCAATTAATTGGCTGCAAAAGGTAAATCAAGGAGCTTCTCTGTGCTGAAAACACTTCCCTCCTGTAAACATTTTTAAAAGTATAACTCCAATTAGCTCGTACCATTTTTTCGTCCAGACGTTCGTTATCCAAACAACATCGGGAGGCAACCGCAGAACAAAAATCTCCTTTAAAATCCACTTACCCCAACCAGCCAATATAGTTTAAGTACCTGGCTTAACTTTTCCACATACTGTAATAAATAATAATTTATCACTATAACAAAGCAACCGACGCGGTTTTACAATGTCTACAAACCTTTTAAGCCAAACTATACTAAGTCAAACGCCGCATTTTCAACATTACCTAATATTCTCCAACCCGATTACGTGAGTTCTCAACTCTATTCTCACCTATTGATACATTTAACGGGCCAGTTAGCGATGTAAAGTCGCGCCCTCAACATGACAACATAACTGAACTGCACTTTTACTCTTGAAATGTCGAATACGATATTTCATTTTGAAGAGGTCTACTGTCCGACTAACCTACGAAAGACTGAATCAAAGACAGTGTGTGGACACTTCTTAGATTGCTGCAACGCTAATATAATCTATGCTTAATTAAACTGACCTCGATCTTTCTATTACATAATGAACAGAAACAATTTATGAAGGATAAAGGTCAGAAAAAATCTTTTCCCCGACCTTGGAACACCAAATTAACCCTCACTGCTCTACTGGCCTATAGATATTCAAAGTTTACGACCTCCAACTTTGTTTTAGCAGAAACTTGTACTTCAGACCAGTCATCTAAGGATTCAGAACACCCCCACATTACCAACTACTAAGACCAAGTCTTCACTCGAAGTGGTGGCTGCCAGGTCCTTGTATCCACTAGTACTATCGATAATTTGTGAACGGAGTTGTGGTCGCTCTGGTTTTTAAGACTGCTCTCCAGAATGCTCGGGACCACCTCGGAACAACTATCAAGAATACACCTGGAGCCTGATTGAGATCCATCAGGAGAAGAACCTTTGGTAACACAGAAATATTGCAAACACCAAACCGTTTTAAAAGAGTAACCATGGGGTTTCTTGCTGGTTCTATAGGATACGCCCAACCAGAACCGTGCACCTCTTTGTCGACGTTTAACAAGTGCCCATGTAGGCCTGCGTGAAATAAAATATTTTGATTTTGAACAAACTCGAAGGAGGAAAGACCCAAGCCAGACGAAAACCTATTTGAATGCGCTTGTTGATCTAGATTCTGGAGTGACCTACCAAGGCACTACGTGAGCTGAGCTGGAACAAAAAGATCAATCTCGGGAACACCTCACTTTGCAAGGACAATGCTTGTGAATTCAGGGAGCAGATAATATCCCTGTAACGTCGTATGACGCGATAGACCAGCTGCAACATTTTTGTGTCTGTCGGGTATGTAATGGGGGTTAACATGAATGTCCTACTTCTGAAATAAATGAAATATTCGTTATAATAACTCCATCAGGATCCTCGACTTGCTTCCACTATCCTTTGTCTCGTACGCCATCACCGTCTTGTCGTCGCACTGCAGTAGGAGAGATGTACGACTCAGAGACGAAGCAAATTCTAAGAAATATTTTGGAATAGTTTCTTCTTTTGTCCAATTGACCGATAAATGTAGACCATTCAACTCGCCCCCCCCCCCCCCCCCCCAAAACCTGGATAGGCTGCAACCGTGGTCAAAACATTAACTTGTTGTGGATGAAGTCAGGATCTTTCTAGACCGTAAATTTTCAACCAATTCATTCCTTTCGGCCCTGAGCAGGCTAGAGGTAAGTCGACTGAAATGGCATTTTTTCAGGACCAGGTTGCAATAAGCCAGTAGGTGGCAATAATTCAAAAAATGGAATTGAATCATGGAAATATTGCACCAGAACAGCAAAATTCCAAACCCCTATAAAACTCTATATTTGTGGAAGAGACGCATTCCACCGGCGGCGGAACAATTTTGCCAAAATTATTTACATGCTCTGGATTTAGTTTTCTAAATATTTTTTTTTTTTTTTTTTTTTAGTTTATCTTGCTGCGCCCTAACAGGGTCATGTACGAGTACTCACTAGTTTTAAGCCTAGCGTGTAACTATGCTTTGTACATTGTGCATTAGATAAATAAATATTTGACCAACTTATAAAATGTACTTGCAATACACACCTTCCCAAACGTAAAGTATGGGAGCACAGGTTTTCTCGAAAAATTAGAAATCATAATAATAATTCACTATGGATCCCGGATCCCGGAGTGTTTTATAAGTGCCTGTGCTGCAGAGAAATAATTATCGAGAAAAACTCGTATGCCTAGATTCATGAAAATCACGGTGGTCCAGTTGGTCAGTGATGCAAATACTTTGGGCGCTGTCGCCAGGCCAATTGCAAACTTGTCATTTGCAGTAACCGATATCGATACAATAGGCGGAGAAAACAATGTACAGAACCAACATTTACCCCAGACGAAAACCTATTTGGTTGTAGGCTGGCCCGAGGTCCTTTTCAATCCTTGTCCTGAATAAAATCGGGTACCCGATTTTTCAAAATCATATTGTAACTTGCTTTTGATCAACTAGTTGTTTAAAACAACAAATTAAAAATGGGACGGCGTCCGTCACCTTTAACAATAAAAATACATTTACCTACTCTAAAACTCTCAACATAATTATTTTGAATGGCTGTGCCGGAGATGGTAAAGATTGCAAAATTCCAGCTGCCTTACGGGACTAGAGGCGGTTTCTTTTGAAATATAATACATCACCTGCCTTGGCGGGACCAGAGACGGTTAATTTTAAAAAAGAATACGTCACCTGCCTTGGCAGGACTAGAGGCGGTTACTTTTTTAATATAATACATCACCTGCCTTGGCGGGGCCAGAGGCGGTTACTTTATTAATATAATACATCACCTGCCTTGGCGGGACCAGAGGCGATTACTTTTAAAAAAGAATACGTCACCTGCCTTGGCAGGACCAGAGGCGGTTACTTTTATAATATAATTCGTCACCGGCCTTGGCGGGACCAGAGGCGGTTATTTTTAAAATGGAATACGATAATCTTTCACTATTTTAATAATGGTTTTGTTAGGCAACCTCCTCCCAAATTCCTGATCCAAATCAGTACTTTAATTTAATTTACCCGAGCCCTTGCCTCGTGTTTCATTGTTTTGATTGAGGACGAAAATAAATCTAGGGCTATTAAACGGGCATTGCCTGATAATTATAAAAAGTTTCTACACTCTGAGGAGGAAGAAATCTTTGATTCATCGTCAGTGCGAGAGCGCGACTGGACGGTTGATATCCACTAGGTTCAGGGTACGCCGCCTGAGAGCTAGGGCTTTTAAAAATAAAAATAATAAAAACGTCGCCATTATACTTAACAATTCACTTTTCTTTAACCATTTCTTGAATAACTTATGCCTTAATTACCTAATGAATTCTTTGTTCAATTAGATATATCGCAGCACAACCAGCAGAAAAAAAAACCTCTTAATTATATTCCTAATTGCTCTGGATCCATACTACTAATCTCCTTTGCCCAGTCAACAATCTGTCGGAAACCCTGTTGCATAGCCGCGTTTTGCGTTGTTAATGGCAGAGTTACAGAGCCAAGAAATTTATACGCGGTATAAATAAAATAAATGACTCCAGTTGTCATTATTGAAATATTACTAAACAATAACAAAATCAAATGATTGAACCGGTGCAGGATCTGTGACGGGTTCCGACAACCTTATCTGGTTGCCAAATTATACTTACTTAACAAATTCACTTAAAATCCATAATAAGTAGGTACACAATAAAATTGTGAGGGTAGCTTAAAAATTTTCAAACCACTGACCTGTTTCGCAAGCTATTTTACCTTGCTTTGCCCTCGGAGACACTTCTCCTCTATTTACTCGCTTTCTTCCTCTTACTGGATGTAATAACCTGTTCAACCTCTGAAGCCGACGCTGATGATTCAGAGAAACTTGAGGAACTCGACGAATCCGATGACGAAACCGAATCTTTTACGACTACGCGTCTGTATTCTATCCGGCGGATAGACCGCCATCTTAAAAACAACTTAATTTAACACTACATTTTTAAATTTTTAAACTGTGCATATACCTAACGCTAACAGCGTTTAAAAATAAAATTAATATTTATTATTATAAAATATTTTCTCAAAAATCGAACGTTATCAACGTTAACTTTTAAAAGATGTGAACCGTCCGAAAATCAGGACGCCAATGAACGATTTGGCGCGCTGCGGCCACCTGGTGAACGAAAGCGGAAATACGTCATCAACGTGTTGTCAAAAAGGCGATAGTTGCTTATACCTGTATAGATGTGACACGGAAACGGAAGATGCTAGACTCAAATATTGTTTAATGACCCCGAATGAGGCCGAAGGACACAACTGTACATTTAAAATATGAGCTTTTTTTTACAAAACTCATTAAATATGACATTTGAGTGTTATTTTATAGTCCTGTACCTATCAGATATGATAGTTTTGATTTCGACTATTAATTTAATTAATTCAATTAGTTCAGCCAGGCTTCATACTAGCTAAAGTAGACTCATCTTTCATGGGGTACTGTTTCTGTTTGAGATGCTTTAATAAAATTCCACAAAGTATTCTTGAACTGAATGGCACACTCACAGGCACACTATGCAAGCACAGTATAAATACAAGCAAGCATCAATGCTCCCCAAGGATAGGGCGTTTAAATTGATAGAAAACTAAATAGTATTGTTGGAGCTGCTGAAGAGTAACTGTCTTTGCATTGTTCAAATAAAATTCAATCTTATTAGTGTTATACAGTGTGTAAATCAACCCATCACACAGCCGTCAACCAATCATTCTGTACCTACATCAAAATAAGTACCCCTACGCAAAAATATTTGCTGGGAAACGACTTTTTTATGTCCATTTCAACCGCGCGGCCACATCATAAAACTTGATGAAACTTTGCCAGGAGTTAGTTGTTATTTGTTACTATACACACCTCTTTTCCTGAATTTGTTGCAAAAAAAACTAAAACGCTATGACCGAAAACTGCGCCACTTGCCGTAGTGATCGCACGTCATTACACAGAAACTTAATAATGCTGAAAAGCGAATGATGCATCAAAAAAAGGTCTTCATTTGTTGGATTTGTTGCAAAAACAAAAAACGTCAAAAAGTACATAAACAAATAGTTATGGTTTCCAGGTTATGGGTAGGTACCTAGGTTTTTACCTTAGATATCAAATAATTAGAGGCTGATGTGTATGGATAATTTGTTGCTAATTTGTTGCAGCGGATAAACCAGAAAAATACTGGAGAACAGGTTCAATAATTTGTTGAGAGTCGATTTTAGTTGGCCGCGTGGACGGCAATATGCCTAAAACACAATGGCGTTTATTTCGTTACTAAAAGTAGGTTCAAGCTTAATTAAAGTACGGATCGACAGGTAACAATACCTAGTTTGAATAAATGTGGCGAAAATAACTTTACATTACATTATTCTTAATTTAGAAGATATTTACAAAAATGTAGTAGGTATTAAGAAACTGTATTAGAGTAGGGTGACCATGAATTTTCACAATGAAGTGAGATTATTGGAATGACAACTAACAAATAACAACTAACTCCTGGTTAAGTTTCATCAAGTTTTATGATGTGGCCGCGCGGTTGAAATGGACATTTTTATTGTAGTCAAAAAACACATTTTAGGTACGGTAAAACTCAATGTAGCACTCTCAAAACATTGTGCTGTGAATGCTTTGAATAATAAACGGGTCATGGAGGTAATTTAAGTAAAGATAAAACCTGAAAAACTGGTACCTATTTACAAAAACAGCTGTGAAAAAATTGGAACTTTGACCCCCAATATTATTATCTCTTTAACTATGGGGTTCTCAGGTATGGTCTAGAACAAAAAAAAAATCGCAGTGGTGGGGAGAACAAGTGCCCTTCGTTTGCGTCAAGGGTACTTTACACCCTTTATAGTCGCATAGCCCGTTTTGTGTGAGCACTGTGTACCAGAAAGCTAACATTCACTGAAAACCTACGTCTTGTGTTGACTTGGATGTGCCCTGGCGATTGTAAATGTCCTTCTAGTGATGGCGCGTGTGTCGGAGTTGGATCATTTCGTTCCCTTCAAAGTGATACCGGGAAAAAACCATTAATCTAAAAAATAAAAAAACATTGATTATGTTAATTATAACAAGACTTAGTACATTTTATTGGTTTCTTGATAGTATACATGATTTGAAAAAAAAAATACAAACAACAAAACAAGTTTCTAAGAGTTTTTAAGTTTTTAACCGACTTCAAAAAAGGAGGAGGTTTTTTTATGTATGTTACCTGATTTCTCCCCCATTTGTGGACCGATTCTCAAAATTCTTTTTTTATTTGAAAGAGTATACTCCTGAGGTGGTTCCATTTTAATTTGGTGAAGATCTGGTGCTGATCTTCGGAGATATAAAATGGAACTCTTCAAAAATAGACGGCAAATCTGTCGTAATTGCTGGAATCGCTTGGATGTTTATTGATTAGACATTATCATGACGTAACATCACGCCTGTATGCTCTGAGGGGGTATGCAGATGTGTACAATACACATTTATTTATGTATGTTCACCGATTTCTCCCCCATTTTTGGAAGAGTACTTTCTGAAAGTGGTTCCATTTCAATTTGGTGAATATCTGATGAAGATCTTCGGAGATAGGCAACGGAACTCCTCAATAAATGATAGCAAATGGACTGGGATTGCTGAAATCTCATGTCTGTCTATTGTTTACACCAGTTCATAACATAACATCACGCCGGTACGTTGTGAAGGGGTAAGCACATGTGAACCATTAAAAAGTGAAAAATAAAAACTTTTTCCAAAAAATAAAACCGCCTTCAACAAAAAATAAAACACAAAAAAGTGAAAAATAAACTTAAGAAGATAAATCAGCTTCTGAAGTCGGTGGCAAAACATGAAGTCAAATAAACAAATGTCACCAACTTCAGAAGCTGATTTATCTTCTTAAGTTTATTTTTCACTTTTTTGTGGAAGTCTGTTTTATTTTTTTGTAAAAAAGTTTTATTCGACATGATCAATGTCCACAGAAATAATTGTATCGTTTAAAAACGCCGCAAGCGTATCTATTTGATATTGATGTCGGGCCCAAGACAAACATCCAGGGCCGGACGCGAGAGGTCGCCACCAGAGGACCTGCGTCAGACGGAAGGTGAGGGCGCCATGGCGCCTCTTTAGCCACTCCTCAAAGAGGGGACTTACCGCCACTATCATGGCGTTCCCTGCACGGGGTTGCGACAGTCGCTGTCTCCATGCCGCCATGAGATCACACCGGAGGTCCGTTCGCAGAGCGGCAATTTGCCGCGGCAACGGAGTGACCCACCGGTGTAGCGCCTCCGCGCGCCATTCATGCAGGCGCGCGAGGACTATCACCTCCAGATCCCATGGCGGCAATCCGGCAAGGAGGTTCACCACCTCGCGGGAGATCGTGCGGTACCCACGGACTAGCCAAACGGCCAGCACCTTTTGGGGCGCGTTCAAGTAGTGGGCGGCCCGCTTCGTCAAAGCACGCGCCCACACCGGGGCCCCGTAGAGGGCCATGGACCGCACGATCCCCGCATAGTGCCTCCGGCAGGAGGCTTTTGGCCCCCCCAAATTGGGTAAGAGCCACCTGAAGGCAGCCTCGGCCCGCTCCAGTCTGGGAGCCAAACGTCGGAAGTGCTCCACGAAGTTCCACCGGCTGTCGAGGACGAGCCCTAGTACCTACTTCAAAGTACACTCGACGCCGATGGGAACCCTTCCCACCGTTAGCTGGGATCCCGACGGCAGCACTTACCCACGTCCATGGAAGCCCATGGCCTCCGACTTGTGAAGTGCCACCTCGAGACCCAGCTGCCGGATCCTCTCGACGACTATCGCAACCCCGCGCGTCATCGTTTCGGCCGCCGCCTCGTACGACCCCTCCTGTGCCAGCACCAGCGTATCGTCCGCGTAGCAGACGACGCTGACGCGAGTGCTTCTTTTGTTTATTTAACAGAATGCTTCACTGAAATTGTTTTATCTATACATTTATTACCTATTTTTTATTCATCTTTAACATTTTATTCCCATGGTTTAAAAAAAAAACCATCTTAAATTTAGTGTAGGTTAATACTTAACGATATAAAACTAATTTGGTTTTTGTAGGAAGACTATCGTTAACTGGGTCAGATTCTGCCCCATGACCTTTGCTTCTAAAATCAGTGACATTTGTTTCAAGTATGATTTTATTTTTACTTTTTTGTGTTTTTGTAATCGTTTTTTTTTTTGCAAAAAAGTTTTTTTATTTTTCCATTTTTAGTTGTAATATTCTATACAAATATTTACACATTTAACACTCAACCAAGAAACCTAATCAAACCATTAACCATTGTCAAGAATCACCATATTTTTTTGACCAGTGGATAAATATTATTAGGATTTCTTTACTTTCTTTTGAGAAGTGTTGACACTTCAACTGACTTCAAGTTGCAAACGGCAAACCACAGATAACGCGCTCACAAACTGCTCTCACGGAATAATCCTCCAATAATGACGTATTCGTGACGTATCACCTCCACTCGACACTCATTCGAGGGACCTCATTATCCTCAATCTGACTACTCTGAATACCGATTTTTTATTTTGCATAATTATTTCGACTATTCAAAAGTGCCTGTAAGTAACTGGTCTACTTTATTTAAATAAATGCTTTGATTTTGTTCATAATGAAATTCGCAAGCGTGAAATATGTGGAAGGGGAAGCCGATGAACAAAAAAAAGGATATTTTTATCTATATATTTTCTCTTTTTTTTTCGTTTGTTTTAATAAACTCATTTATGCAGCGGCTTTGAAAACTACCAACTACAAAACAAACCCAAACCCGAAATTTTTGTCGGTGGCACTGACATAAATTTTCGAATTTTGGACACCCTTTATAAAGAGATGACTCTCGAGGTAATTTCGCTCGTAATGCTTTTGAGTTGCACGTGCACATTCCAGTTAGTCTACAGTTCCTTGTGCACATAAACAACATAGAACTGACAGTGACACTGACACATTTCCAAAGAGTTTAGTTTATTAATTCTTTGACACTTGACACTTTTAGTCACTTTTGACAGCACATGCACATCACGCGATAAAATAATAAATAATTTAACAAACATCTGAATCATCCATCTGGCTAGGCTAGCGCTGCCCTTTAATAATATATTGTAGTGTGTATTGTAGTGTGTTGTAGTAGAGGAAGGACAGGACATAGGGTACTTTTTTAAATTTGGGGCTTTGCTAACGGCAAATTTTTTATCGCACAATGACTTCTTTGCAATCAGAAGATTGTCAAAACTACCATAATTTCTCATTTCCGGTGGCTATTGAGTCCTTGCGTTTTCCACTAGATAATTCTATGCGAATTGTGTTTACTGGATATTACAACGGGTATAATGTGGAAATACGATCATTGGAAGAGACAGCACTACTCTATCATATGGGGTGCTTTGGAAAGGGATCAGCATCGCGATCGCAACCGAAAGCTGCTCAGAATGATGTTACACCACGTATTATGCGTAAAAGACAGTTTCTAAAAAGAAATTATTGGTTCAAGAAGTTTCAAGGATTCCGAGGAACAACTGACGCAGATAGTTTTATGAAAGATATTGATGGACTAACTGCCAAAATAATTGGTGACAGTGAAAAAAGAACTCTGAAAGATGTAATTGATTTGGTATCCAGCGATGAGGATGATGCAGATGAAACTAACGCAACTCTTAGTTCTGAAAGATTTCAGAGTCATGACAAACACGACATAGTGGTGATAGTACCTAACAGTGAATCTGAGGAAGAAAATTATTTTGCTGACATGAAACCTAAGTGCTGTTTAAACAAAGTCAAAATACAAGAAAAGCTAATGCTGACCCCACAGGAAGCTTTCTTCCTACTTTACGGTTTGGGATGTTTACAAATTGTAAACCTTGATAATACTTTGCTAAATGTACAAAAATGTTGGGACCTCTTTGTAACAACAGATCAAAAATTTGTTAGTGAATATATTATTTATCACTACTATAGGTCCAAGGGCTATGTTGTAAAACCAGGAATAAAGTTTGGTGGAAATTATTGTAAGAACTTTTCTGTTAAAATTATTTTCTAATAGTCTAACCACTTGACTTTAATATGTATATGTTTTTATCTTTTTTAGTATTATATAAAGACGGGCCTGGGGTGTCCCATGCAGATTTCATAGTTGTTATAAAGCATGAAGACAAGAATTATGATTGGATTTCCATACTTGGACATGTTAGAATGGCAAATACAACAGTAAAGGTATGTTTTAAATAAATTCTGTAAATTATCATAAATGCCACAAGCTAATATCATTTTGTTATTAGTAACTGGGTCGTAGCCAGGATTTTACATTGAATGGAGGAAGTTAAAGAATGAGTTAATCACGAAAAAAGAAAGGGAATTAGTAATAACGAAAACTCCTAGAAATTGCGCTCTTCTTATGTCCTTGTCTGGAGGCTGAGGTGGAATGAGTGATATTCCCACCCGTATGCAAAATATGTGCATTAGATGTGGAGTTGCGGACACCTGCCCGTTATACTTATGCCCTTGTCCAAATTAGTATGATATATTACAATGCAGGGGGAGCTGGGGTCAATACCTACCAAAATAAGTATATTATTATTGATTGTTGTTGTACTCATTTGTCAATCTTTACCTTCAAATACCTCGGTAACTTTAGAGACCGTGATACTTGACATTTTTATTTTGTTTTAGGAAATATTGTTTGTTGAAGTAATCAAACCTACTGGATGTGTTGTGAACCTACCCCAGGACCTGAAACATTTCAGCATTCGAGAACTTTTGTTGAGTAGGAATTTACCCATTACAATAAATGAAGATGATTAAATTGTTTTTATTTTTATTTATATTTACACAAATCTAATAACATTACATTAACAACATTTTGTTATATAGTGAGTTAAGCTCTCTTGATGGGTTTTCTAATACCAGTTCTTCTATATTCACTTCTCTGTGCTAAGTACTCTTCAGTACACATTTGTTTAAACTCCTCATTTTTGTACCATTCGCCTAAACAATCTTTTAGGGCTGAATTCTGATTTCTACACTTCACAACCATCAGAAGAGATGATTCCTTGCAGCAACCCTCAAAATCTGCAACTTCCTTGATACATTTCTCTTTCTTAGCTTTCTCTCGTATAAGCTTTGGTATCATAACGTCTTTTTCGACTCTTCTCAATCTTCGGTCATCAGGATCGCCTAGGAATATTAATAACAAAGAATCATACAATATTATTTAAGGATAGGGCTTGTTTTTTTTCTAAGAATAAAATTACGATATCGTACCCAAGCCATGAGGACCATCTGCAAAATCATTTGGTAGCACTGATTTTTCAGTCATTCTGATTTATGCAGCTATAAGTATAATTACCCGACTGAAAGGAAAGGGCTATGTTTCCAAAATTTGATTTAGTTTCATTTACCACCCCGAAATATTACCAAAGAATAAAACACATCCAAGGTAGTTGAGTAGTCGGTAAATCCGTTTTGACATGAGGGCAGAGGGTGTTCTGATTGACTGATTCTGTCAAGTCGTCATTGTCAATGTCAATCAGACAGGTGACAAGGGTTATTAGTGTTGCTAGCAATATTATATTAGTAAAGACGACTCTGCGTGCAGCCTGCGTGTATGAATAGTTTCTATTATTCACATTTATAGATGTTATCTAAGTAACAAAATGTCTGAAAACAATACGTGTGGTTTCTGAACAAATAAACAATAGAAGTAAAACGATTGGCAATGTTGAGAACAATGTCAATAAAGTAAGCACACGCTCATGAGCTTTATTTTATTGTACTCTGTGAGTCTGTGCTCATGAGGTTGCAATTTCGACGTGGGCTGTCAACTTCGTTTCCATAGATTGAAAATTTGAAATCATTCATTCCTTGTTTCAAATCCTGTTCATTTTGGTTTCTCGCCGGAGTTTTCGGAAATTGTGTAAATGATTGTGATTTCTTTGTGTAAGTAACTTGTTTTTTTGTGATTCCATTTATTTCTATGTATTAGAATTGGCTGAAAGGTACTACTGTTCACAGATAGTTGTTGTAGGTTGACGTTTCATGAAAATGTGTGACAATAAGATGCTAACTTGATGAGCTTGCTTTCTAGAGTGTAGAAGAAGTGCAAAATGGATCGTCTTCTACGTCTTGGAGGAGGTATGGCTGGCTTGTCGCAAGCGCCGCCGCCAACCGATGCACCGGCTGTTGATACCGCCGAACAAGTGTACATCTCGTCTTTGGCTTTGCTGAAGATGCTGAAACATGGTCGTGCTGGCGTGCCCATGGAAGTCATGGGGCTCATGTTAGGTTAGTCATTAATCCATTAAAAATCTTGAACCAAACAAATTTTTCAAAAATGCTGTATCATGTTGGCATTCTGTTGTTGTTTCAGTTTAGGTTTCAGTTTTTGTACCTGTCTTTGTGTCTAGACTTACTAATGTCGAGCAAGATTTTGATATTTGACTTTCAAAAAATAACCCTCGTAGTAAAATTGCGGTAATTTCCAGGTGAATTTGTGGATGACTACACTGTCCGTGTGATCGATGTGTTTGCCATGCCCCAGACTGGTACTGGTGTGTCAGTAGAAGCAGTGGACCCCGTGTTCCAGGCTAAAATGTTAGACATGTTAAAGCAGACTGGCAGGCCTGAGATGGTTGTTGGATGGTTAGTACAAAATATCTTTATTTTTATTTTTTTTAAGCATAAGCATTGTTGTACCATATTTTATAAGGCTTGAAGAGTTGTACTTTCCATAATGTTTTATTAAATAATTAGCTGTACCCAATGTGACATACATATTACATATACCAATTGGGTTGTGAAGGACAGATAGGCAGTTGCTCCATGTAAAATACTCCAGCCCACTTCAACATAGTTGGGAAAAGGCTAGGCAGATGATGATGATACTGCGCTCCATAGCTCTTTGGCTATCCTTGAGTTTGGACTTTGTGCTTATGGATGTTAGTCAAAGACCAAGTCTGTCCAACAGAGCTTAAGAAGGGGAGAATACAGTTTCGTCCATGAGCTTGCATATCAGTGCCATTCTTTTAAACAGTTCCTTCATGGACAAGAAGCTCTTCTTTGTCTTGCCTAAGAGATTACCTGGCCAAAGTAAAGGTATTCCTGTACATGTTGTATTGTCTCTCAATCTACTTTTATTGTTTAACTAGTTGTGCCCCGATCCAACTAATTTCACTTGAAGGAATTCAAATATTGTGAATTTCCCTATTAGAATCAGATTTGGCTAGCAATGCTATTATATTTAAAACAAAAGTACCCTACATTAGCTTTATGACATCAGCTATCTGCCAGTAAAAGTTCCGTCAAAATCGGTCCAGCCCTTTCAGGGATTAACAAACAGACAGTTAAAAAAAACAGATATTTTGATATTAGAAACAGGCACCTCAATTTTATTTGTGTACTAGATAATGCCCCGGCATCTTCGCCTGCGTGTAGTTCGGTAATTGTCCCACGGGATCATACTACTGATAAAGGCACTGCAGTGCCTTTCGGCTTCTTGAATGATTTTTATAGACCCACTAGGTGTTGCCAGCGGCTTCGGCCGCTACAACTCAAAAATTATCCCACAGGAAGATAAAATCGGGATCAAAACTATCCTATGTGTTAATCCAGGTTATAAACTATCTGTGTACCAAATCGTTTAGTAGTTTTTGCGTGAAGAAGTAACAAACACGCACTCACACACTCACAACTTTCGCCTTTATAATATTGGTGTGATAATTAAATTCCAGTAATTTCCTCTAAAATCTGATCACTGATTACAATATGCAGAATTACATGAGCTATAATAAGAGTTCTCCTTATAGTCCAAGATCCCAGGGCCGCCAGACGTCACGTATTTTCTGACGAAGGAAATGTGGGCGATTGAGTAGTGTTAGTATGAACTAAGAACACACTACTACCAGCTAGCTTGCTTGGACGGCCAATTTTCAGGTATCAGGTCATCAAGGTACATACAAAAATTACTTACTTCACGTATTTTCTCCAAGCTAATAAATCGCAAATACTCCCAGACACTTTCCGTCGGCCGTATTGCTTAACAGACGCTTTAAAGAAAACATAAACTCCTAATGTTTTAATACTTAAAGCTAATTGATCGGGTTATTGCCATGCTATATTGGGCAGGCGCTCCAACATGCACCCGAGTGGTCAAAGCAACGTTTTCAACAAAATTCTGAAGACACAGGCAATGGACAGATCCTGTTGAATGCCCACCGAATGAGTCCAGTGGAGGTCTGTATGTCAGCCACACGAGCGATGCCATGTGTTCTCGAGTAAACAGTCACAATATGTTTAAGTCTAAACTTTTTGGGAACTTTAAAGCGTCCGATAGGCAAAACGGCCGCTAGGAAGTGTCTGGGAGTGTTGGCAATTTATTTTTAAGGATATTGCCTACAATTTAAGTAAAAATCAGCTATCAGAAAATACGTGAAGTTAGTAATGTTTTTATGTACCTTGATAGGCTGGTACCTGAAAATTGGCCGTCTAAGCAAGCTAGCTGGTAGTCGTGCGTTCTTAGTTCATACTAACACTACTCAATCGTCCACATTTCCTTCGTCAGAAAATACGTGACGTCTGGCGGCCCTGGGATCTTACTCTATTATCTTATAAGTAGGACATGCAATACATGACATAGGTATTGTATTAAAATTGTATCATTTTTGTAACTATGTCAAAGAGATCACCTACTTATTTATTATTATTAACTTTCAGGTATCACTCTCATCCTGGCTTTGGTTGTTGGTTATCAGGTGTTGACATAAACACGCAGCAATCATTTGAAGCACTGTCAGAACGGGCAGTTGCTGTGGTGGTGGACCCCATCCAGTCCGTGAAGGGCAAGGTAGTGATTGATGCTTTCCGTCTCATCAACCCTAACATGATGGTGCTGGGCCAGGAGCCACGGCAAACCACATCAAATTTGGGCCACCTTCAAAAACCATCTGTTCAGGCCCTCATACATGGACTCAACCGTCACTACTACTCCATCAGCATAAACTACAGGAAGAATGAGTTGGAGCAGAAAATGCTGCTGAATCTGCACAAAAAGTCCTGGATGGATGGACTCACCTTATCAGATTACAAGGAACACTGTTCAATCAATGAGACCACAGTTACAGATATGTTGGACTTAGCTAAAAATTACAATAAGGCATTAGAAGATGAAGAGAAAATGACCCCAGAACAGCTAGCCATTAAGAATGTAGGCAAACAGGATCCCAAGAGGCATTTAGAGGAGAAAGTTGACGTCCTGATGTCCAATAACATAGTGCAGGGTCTAGGAGCGATGCTCGACACCATGGTGTTCAAATGATCGTCATGTGACACTTTCGTACTATTACAAGTTAAGGCTATAGTAAAGTGGTTACAAATAAATCCAGTCTCACAGTTTTATCTATTGATTGTATGATACTTATAATTTACTTATGTACTAAAACTAAAATAAAATACTTTTTCATATTTTTGTCATTATAATTTAGTAAAAGAGTTGCTGAGCAGCTATTTGTTTACGAATCTTAACAACTTTTCTCTCAACTGTGGGATAGTCAGGTAAATGAGCAAAGTCAATGTCAAACATGGGTCTTAACTTCTTTTGAGAGTTGACAATATTCCGAATAATTCGACGTACATTGATAAATGCTGTTTCGGGATTATCCATGGTGACCTGCATCAAAAACCAAATTGTTGTAACCTGAGTATTCTCATGTGTACAAACAAAACGAAATTGAATTTCAGAACTTACTGTGTCCCAGAATAATCCAGGGCTGTGACGATGAATATGTTCATAGGGATCTCTTAAGCCCATGGTAGAAGAGCAAGACGAAAGTCGCTAAAACAGATTAAATTAAATTAATCGGACAGGTTGGTAAAAATAAAAAATAAAAAAAAAAAAAAAATAAAAATAAAATACTTATATAGGTAGTAGTAAGTTTAAAAAAGAGGATAGAACCGATGTGGCACGGGCGTAGCCAGGTTTTAGTTTCGGGGGGGGGGGGGGGGGTTCAGGAAAATAAAAACAAGTCAAACGATTTTAGTGATGACTGAGAACAAGGTCCCGGAAATGTATTCGAAAATGGAAAACTGAAACTTTCAGTACATGTAATAATTGATCGAGCGAACTGTCGCGAAACAGAACGAATAATGCGCGAGCGAAGCGAGCGGGGAAATTTTTGGTACATTTTTATAGATTAGGGGTTGGAGGGGGGGGGGGGGGACCAATAAATTGTTATCGGGAGGAAAGCGGATAACGGACTGTTTTACTTGGTTTCAAGAAGAGAACTGCTTACTCTTATTATAATTGACATGAATCCTCTACTTTCGGAACTAAGCGCCTACGAAGGAGGTTTGGAACTTTGGAAGATGCGACTGATACCTTCTCGACAACGTCTTTGACAGTGGTTACACGTACAAATTGCAATCTCCTTTACTAGACTCACTCGATAATTGGTAGTAATAGCCTATTACTAGTCTGTTGCCAGTCATTACCTATTACTAATAGGTAATGACGGCAGTCGGCAACAGACTAGCTGACTAAATGCGACGAGTACGGGTGGGATACCACCATACATTATACGGCACGATAATATATGAAGGTTACCGAATGCGATCGGAGTATCGACAGCCGGTGGCGGCAAATTCAAAATACATATAATTATTACTTAGGTATACCACTCGCCTCCCATTATCTTAACTTTTCGGGGGTGGTTTGAACCCCACAAACCACCCCCTGGCTGCGCCCGTGCGATGTGGCATATCATTTTGCCTTACAACATATTTGCTTTACTAGGTACTAAATAAGGAGGTGAGTTTCAGTGGCTCCTCAATCCAAACGGTCATGGATAAATTCGTTCAATGCATGCCATTGGAGTTGAGGAGGATGAAAGGATGACCATCTGTCTTCATAGAAGTGGAAAAAGTCGATGACATTTACTAGCTCCCGTTGAAATACGGCCACTCAACTAAATTTTTTAAACGTGTGTGTCACGGCGGCGATTCTGATTCTGCGTACCCTAGACGTACATACCTACCGCTACCAAATTTGATGAATGGCTAACCTCAACACCCTGTATATACCTCATTAAACTGTCATCATCGTCATCATCATTTCAGCCAAAAGACGTCCATTGCTGGAAATAGGCCTCCCCAGGTGTCGCCACATTTGACCGATCCCGTACCTCTCGCATCCAGCGGGTCTTCGCAACCTTCACCACCTAGTAGGAGGCCTTCTAACGCAACGTGTTCCGGTTCGCGGTTGCCACTCCAAAACTTTTCGGCCCCATCGGGATCAGTTTCGTGTTAAATAAACTGTAGGTAGTAGGAAACAATTACCTACCTTCATAGTTGGACAAGGAATATCATCCTCCATTTTCATACGCTGTGTTACGTCGCTATTATCTGTAATTAGAAAAACATAGTTTCCAAAATAATGTCAAACTACCCGTCGCGAGCTTTTGAGGTGGTGGGGAGTGCAGAATGTTGAGAAATGAAAAACAAGGTTTATATCTATGGTCCATAACAAATATGGGTTTACTGCAGTTCCTTTCGGCTTTTTGAATGATCTTTAAAGACCCATTAAGAGCGCGCATTATAGCCCAACGCGAGCGATTTCGTACCTCTCGCCCGCGCCCCCTCTTAATACGCGGTGGCTTGACGCCCGGCGCGGCAGCTCGGCGCGCTCCGCGCACAGGCCGCGATCGAGTGTGAGTCGAGTACGAGTTTGAACTGCGGTGCCCCGACCGCCCAGCTGGTCGACAGCTTGATTCATATTATATAATTATATATAAAACGTATTCGTAAAAAAATCATTCAAATAAAGTTGAAATTCATGGAAGTACCTATTTTCACGGTACGACGACGGATCGGAGCTGACAATCAAGCGAGGATAATAAATTATTGTCGGTATACTTATTTGAAGCTCCGTCCATAACCCTATTATTACCTAGGTACAAACTAATGACACACCTAAACACTATACATAATAGTAGGTAAAATAATAGATAGGTAGGTACTAGGGCCGAGATTCAAGTTTCGAAATTTAGAGGTTTTTTTTTTTCGTGGACTCGAAACTTATTGATCGAAGATCCAGACTGATCTATCATTCCTCACGTAGATAAAAGTAGGTAAGTAAGTAGGTACTCAATCTATAAACCTTAAAGGTTAGTATGAAATAAAATGTTTTATGTAATTAATCATCAATGTTTATTTATTAAACAGTTTAATATGTAAGTATATTCAGAATATACAATATAGGTACCATTACAAAAACAATAAAAATCCCATAAAAAAATAAAAGACAAACATTCGTAGGTACTTACACAAATATCGTAGGTAGTAGTACCATAAATCTATATAAATCTATATTTATATAAAAGAAAGTCGTGTTAGTTACTCCATTTATAACTCAAGAACGGCTGGACGGATTTAGCTGAAAATTGGTAGGGAGGTAGCTAAGAACCAGGAGAAGGACATAGGATACTTTTTTTTTTTAATTTTTTTTTTTAGGTAGGTTAGTAGGTAGGTAGGTAGGGTAGTAGGTAGGTAGGGTAGTAGGTAGGTAGGGTAGTAGGCAGGTAGGGTAGTAGGTAGGTAGGGTAGTAGGTAGGGTAGTAGGTAGGGTAGTAGGTAGGGTAGTAGGTAGGGTAGTAGGTAGGGTAGTAGGTAGGGTAGTAGGTAGGGTAGTAGGTAGGGTAGTAGGTAGGGTAGTAGGTAGGGTAGTAGGTAGGGTAGTAGGTAGGGTAGTAGATAGGTAGGTAGGAAAAACGCATTGCAACGCATGCGCGGGTTCAGCTAGTAACAAAAATAAATGTTCCGTCGAAAATAAACTATAACTATTCAAAACAAATGTTTCCATAAATAAATAAAACCGGGTAGGTAGGTAGTAGGTAATAGTTAGGTAGTAGGTAATAGGCAGGTAGTAGGTAGGTAGTAGGTACCTACCTACTACCTACCTACCACCTACCTACCACCTACCTACCACCTACCTACCACCTACCTACCACCTACCTACCACCTACCTACCACCTACCTACCACCTACCTACCACCTACCTACCACCTACCTACCACCTACCTACCACCTACCTACCACCTACCTACCACCTACCTACCACCTACCTACCACCTACCTACCACCTACCTACCACCTACCTACCACCTACCTACCACCTACCTACCACCTACCTACCACCTACCTACCACCTACCTACCACCTACCTACCACCTACCTACCACCTACCTACCACCTACCTACCACCTACCTACCACCTACCTACCACCTACCTACCACCTACCTACTACCTACCTACTACCTACCTACTACCTACCTACTACCTACCTACTACCTACCTACTACCTACCTACTACCTACCTACTACCTACCTACTACCTACCTACTACCTACCTACTACCTACCTACTACCTACCTACTACCTACCTACTACCTACCTACTACCTACCTACTACCTACCTACTACCTACCTACTACCTACCTACTACCTACCTACTACCTACCTACTACCTACCTACTACCTACCTACTACCTACCTACTACCTACCTACTACCTACCTACTACCTACCTACTACCTACCTACTACCTACCTACTACCTACCTACTACCTACCTACTACCTACCTACTACCTACCTACTACCTACCTACTACCTACCTACTACCTACCTACTACCTACCTACTACCTACCTACTACCTACCTACTACCTACCTACTACCTACCTACTACCTACCTACTACCTACCTACCTACTACCTACCTACTACCTACCTACTACCTACCTACTACCTACCTACTACCTACCTACTACCTACCTACTACCTACCTACTACCTACCTACTACCTACCTACTACCTACCTACTACCCTACCTACTACCCTACCTACTACCCTACCTACTACCCTACCTACCTACTACCCTACCTGCCTACTACCCTACCTACCTACTACCCTACCTACCTACTACCCTACCTACCTACCTACTAACCTACCTACTACCTACCTACTACCTACCTACTACCTACCTACTACCTACCTACTACCTACCTACTACCTACCTACTACCTACCTACTACCTACCTACTACCTACCTACTACCTACCTACTACCTACCTACTACCTACCTACTACCTACCTACTACCTACCTACTACCTACCTACTACCTACCTACTACCTACCTACTACCTACCTACTACCTACCTACTACCTACCTACTACCTACCTACTACCTACCTACTACCTACCTACTACCTACCTACTACCTACCTACTACCTACCTACTACCTACCTACTACCTACCTACTACCTACCTACTACCTACCTACTACCTACCTACTACCTACCTACTAGTCCATCATTAGATAGGTGACATCATTAGTGACCAAGGTCTTCGTTCGACCTTCCAAATGAGTCCAAACACGATGGTTCTACGTAGTGCCGTCACCGAGATCCTTTACCTACCTTCGGAGTCCATCATCAGGTGGGTGACATCATTAGTCAACAAGATCTCCGTTAGACCTTTCAAATGAGTCCATTCTACGTAGTGCCGTCACCGAGATCCTATACCTACCTTCGGAGTCCATCATCAGGTGGGTGACATCATTAGTCAACAAGATCTCCGTTAGACCTTTCAAATGAGTCCAAACACGATGGTTCTACGTAGTGCCGTCACCGAGATCCTATACCTACCTTCGGAGTCCATCATCAGGTGGGTGACATCATTAGTCAACAAGATCTCCGTTAGACCTTTCAAATGAGTAAAAACACGATGGTTCTACGTAGTGCCGTCACCGAGATCCTATACCTACCTTCGGAGTCCATCATCAGGTGGGTGACATCATTAGTCAACAAGATCTCCGTTAGACCTTTCAAATGAGTAAAAACACGATGGTTCTACGTAGTGCCGTCACCGAGATCCTATACCTACCTTCGGAGTCCATCATCAGGTGGGTGACATCATTAGTCAACAAGATCTCCGTTAGACCTTTCAAATGAGTCCAAACACGATGGTTCTACGTAGTGCCGTCACCGAGATCCTATACCTACCTTCGGAGTCCATCATCAGGTGGGTGACATCATTAGTCAACAAGATCCCCGTTAGACCTTTCAAATGAGTCCAAACACGATGGTTCTATGTAGTGCCGACACCGAGATCCTATACCTACCTTCGGAGTCCATCATCAGGTGGGTGACAATCATCATTAAAAGATAGGTATATAATATATTTACACAAAACGTTTTCAACTCCTTTTTACAGTAAATACTGTCCCTAAACTTTATTATAGGTATCTATATTGCCTACCACTAAACAAAATAATTGCGTAGAAAATAGTTCGCTGTCTGTAATGTCGCCAAACATAGGTTCGTCTCGCAACAGATGCCGCAGCAGACTGAATGTCTGAATTGAACAAATTGAAAAGGACAGCGCTATTACTACCGCGTTCCAAACGTGAGACAGAAAGAATGTGCGCTCGCTTAGAATAAAATAACGTAAGCGCCAATCACAGGAATGCTAATTACGAGAAAACCACGTAGAAAATTAAAAAAAAAAATCTGCACGATTTGAGATAATATAGTTACCTATCTATTATGTAAAAATCGTCACTAAATTCCTTAAGGTTTCAGAGATCCAACTCTAAATAAGTGCAAACCGAGTTGTTTTAGTGTTTTTTTTCTATCGAGGTTTTTTCATCCAATCGTGTTTTCGCTTGTACAGATTTAAAGATTATAAGTCCAAGTTTAATGGTGTCCAAATACCGAATTCTTAGGTCATACAGATACCGAGATCTAGATCGCCCAATATCACCAAAACAGCATCATACGAACTCTTAATATATTTGGTATTAATGGTAACTAAGCGGCCCGTCCCGGCTTCGCACGGGTGGTCATTTAATTTATTGCATTTTGTATTTGGTTTGAAAGTTTCTCTTACTATTATAAAGTTTCCCTAGCGGTGCAGACAATTATAAAAGCTCAATTTATTATAGTTCTTTATCGTTTTCTGCACCAGCCAAGTATATTCTATTACTGAATGAAGGATCATAAAAAAAATTCTACCAACAATTACTACCTACAATGTAAAGAACAATACGAGGTGCAGCGTGTTTTGAGATCTTGCATTTTAGATGCTTAAATAGAAGAACTACAGATGCATCCGTAAATAATAAACAAAACCCTCAGATAATAATATCATGTACAGAATGCTTGGTTGACGGCTTCTTGAAGGGTCTGTTTACACCTTGTATAATTTTACCCTTAGACGCATTGGTGTCGCTATTTTCCAAGTATCCAGCTTCTGTGAGGAAGGCCAGCCAGAGGTCAGACTCGTCCATGGAGATGTGCGACCCTAGCCGCGTATGCCAGCCTATCGGCCATGGCATCTTCGTGCTGATTGACCGGGGCTCTATCTCCTCGTCGCCTGTATACAAAAGGGCAAAGGTACGCCGTTAACGATTACCGTGGTCTGATCGTAGTTCATTTGTCCTGTAGGAAATCTACGGGTTTACTATGACCATAAATCTACGAACTATGAGTCATAGTTCGTAGATTTAAGGCCCCATAAAACCGTCAAAATTATCTATAAACCGTCATAGTCTATGACGGTTTATAGATAATGGGCTAGTAAACGGCGGCGGCGTAGCACTCTTTGGCTATGAAACCCTAAATTTAAATTTATTTCATAGAGGTAGGTACAATCGACTAGTTTCGAAGTCATCATCAACAGCCTATTAATGTTCCCACTGCTGGGACACAGGTCTCCACTCTTTGAGAGGGAATGGGCTATAATCTACCCCGCGATTTCTTCTACATTAGTTAAATGTTGATCAGCTACTTTGCTGCTGATGATAAACGTATTGTCACTCACTCTCTTTTATAGGTTCGACCATCATCCCCGATGTGCTTTTATCTCCGCTTTCGGAAGTAAAGGTTACGGACTTGGAATCTCTCATCTTGGAGCTGGTTTGTCTTGGATCTGGGGGTTTTGCAATATTTACAGGTATCTAATAATAACTATAAAAATCCGATTCACTCACTGATAGGTATATACCTAAACAATGCACAGCCAAACGCTGCCTGCCCTCTGTTCCAATGTGCGTGGTGCAATCCTATTGGTTAATATTTCTCCGTTTTTCCGCTCCGCTTCAGTGCACACAGGCAGCCTAAACCTATCATCGGACTTCGCACAAGGATTTCTGTCTTGTAAAACGAATTTTTTTTGACAATAGTGTTTTAACAATTCGTCCTTCGAGAAATAAGGAGATGAAAGTTCGTCACTTTTTCAGATGGGTAATCCCGTAGAGCACTGACATATTTAATTTACTGAATAACAGACAGCAGCATGCTTAGCCCTTGGTTTTCGGGGGGAAAAAACTTTTTAACAAAAAATATAAACGACTTCAAAAAAAAAAAAAAAACAAAAAGTAAAAAATAAATCAGTTTCTGAAGTCGGTGACTTTTGTTTGTTTGATTTCATTTTTTTGCCACCGTCTTCAGAAACTGATTTATTTTGACTTTTTTGTTTTTTTTTTTGCAGTCGGTTTTATTTTTTGTTAAAAAGTTTTTACTTTTCACTTTTTAGTGGTTCACATGTTCATGGGCCATAATATGGACAATGTAGTTTTTTTTTGAGTTTTGTTGTTTTTTTCAAAAACCGCTTGTCCGATTTCGATAAAAAAAATTATGGGACCATTTGGGAAGTCCCTTTTCAACGAAAAATAATTTTTCAAATCGGTTAGCAAGTGACGGAGTTATGCCCGAACAGACATAAAAAAAAACATCCGAATTGAGAACCTCCTTCTTTTTTAGAAGTCGGTTAACAATAGAGTACCTAATACATATCTAAGTAACGAAGTTCAAAGAGAAATATCGGATACTTACACATAGAATGAGAAAGGCTAGAATGCTTATCCGTATATCTTGAACGCGACTGCCGTTTGTCCCTGTAATGGAATGGTCAACGTCAACATATTTTTGTTCTTTCATTTGGTTTGTTAAGGATTTTTGAGTTTCTAATTTGGCTTGGACATGCAGAATCCTGTAAGGGAAGGTAAGTGACTGCTCACAGGCATGTTGTGAGTTCTCCTGGGTCGGGAGACGGACACATCGGTTTTTACTAGGAATTTCTCCTGTATTGTGGGCGCGTTTACAAACATTTTAACTCACATACACAAACACCCAGACCCGGAACAACTACCTAACTGTAGGCCGTACAAATATTTGTTTCATGCCGTTAAAGCCAGTGCCACAGAGTGTCTCGCACTCCGGGGAACTCCTTTTAGAACCAGAGAGGATTTTTGAAATTTGATGCGTGCCTATTGCCATTAAGTGAACAGAGAATTGCTACTGGAAAAACCCAAAACGCAATTTCTGTACACTACAAAAAACTTCTCTACACTTTTGTGTATCACATGATGAGGTTACTTCACCGAACAGAAGCAAAACTTTTCGGAAACAAGAACTGGTTACTGGTTCTTCTCTGGTTTAGCTTTAGGTAGCCTATCTATTACCTAGATACCTAACCCAAAGAAAAGTTTTTACCATGCATCGAATCAATTAGGTACTCAATGACATATATGGGCTGGTATAAGGCCGGGACTCCACCAAAGCGGAGACGAGCGGAGCGGAGACGAGCGGAGCGGAGAGATGTGTGGAAATCGACCAATCACATTAGTTAAAATGTACATCTGGTCTTTCGCCCTTCCTGTTATTGGTCGAATTGGGCACATCTATCCGCTTTGCTCGTCTCCGCTTCGATGGAGTCCCGGCCTAAGTCTGATAAGATAGGTACAGTTACTTGTTTGTTGTTAAAGTCTCGCTCACAAACTCAGCAGTGCCCTGTGACCCTTTGAACAAGGAGTACAGACTTTGTTCTTCCATTTCTTGGCTCTGCTTTGTCGCCTGGTCGAGAGAATCGGAACTCTAAATGACAGAATAACACGGCTTAAGTTATATCCCTCATGTAGCAATAAAGAATATTGAAACTGGGATCGTGGCTTAGGAGGACATCTGCTTTGAAGGACAGGTCCACGTTTGCCAAGGTAGGTCCGTAGGCAACAGGGTGAATATGCGAGATTTTCTTTTCTCTGAAAACTATTCATCGTTAAATATAAATTGCCCTTTAAAACACTAACGCCCGAATACTGGAACGCCACTCAAATCTCACAATCACCTAAAAGCTACTTAAATTTAAGCATCCCTCAAATTTAAATGGTATACACAAACGCCACTCAAGCAATTTGAAACCGTGATTAGCCAAGCAGTCCTCAAATGTTTACATCATGGCAACATCCTGCTAAAAAATTGATCTCAGCACGTTCTCAGTTACAAAATAATTTAGTTTACGTCTCGTATTCGTTTTACGCAGTCTTCATTGAACAATTATTTTCTATAATTATTTAATCAGTTGAAATAAAACAGGGTAATATACATTTGGTTTGAATTACGATTGAAATTATGTATTTATATACATAAAAAACGGATGGATATCGAAAGAAGACGTCATAAGAAAAGAAAATTTCTTGACATAATTGTCGAGATTGGAACGTCACACTTGACATTTTACGCGCGATTTTACGAAGTATAAGTAAAGTTATTACTTATTATTTGATTCACGATGGAGAAGATGAAGAAACGTGGATGCAATTATACACCTGCTGAGAAAGATATGCTCTTGGAACTAATAAAAAAGTAAGTACATAAATAAACAATGAAATACTGTACTTTACGTTACGTTACACTCGTTTAGCCGCAAGAGCCTGGTGCATGTAATATTTTGTTAGTATCCATGCCTCTAACATTCTCGTACATAGTCAGGAGCTGAGGGCAACTGTTGCCTGTATCTGTTGCAAGCACTTACTTATCCATTGAAACTTGTGACCACTTAGGTACCATCTGAAACACGTAGCTACGCCACAGTACAATTACTTTTAGATTCCTACAGGTATAAATACTGCCAGATAATGCACATGATGATGAATGTGTTACATTCATCATTTCACAGATCCTAAGTGTAATTTCTAACTGTTTCATATTGTAAATAATATGTTAAATATTTCAGATATCAAAAAATCATATAAGAAAATAAAGAGACAAACGGCAACATAATTTTGAAGAAGCGAGCTGCTTGGGATACAGTGTGCCAACAGTATAATGCTGTTGCTGTGAGCGGCATCAGGACATGGCAGCAACTCGGACACCTCTATGAAAACCTCAAACATAGGTCTAAAAAAAACATTGCCGAAGCAAATGTAGACTTGATTTTTCTTCTATTTTATCATAATATTTCTTTATTTACTTATTTAAATAAATAAATACAGAGTCCAAATATAAAACAGTTTCTTTCGAGATGTGGAACCGTGAAACAAACTCCCTCTCGTTGTACTTTTCAAAAGCGTTCAACATTTCTTCATTTCTGCGGCTCCCAGTTGGCCTTTCGTGATTCGAAAGTAAAGACAAGGACGATAAAGACATTTTTATCACTTTTTTATTTAGTTTTAATAGGTTTAAGTTGATTTGAGGGACCTCACGACCACTCTCAGATATAGGGGCTGCTCAAATCAGTTTGACAGTTGATTTGACAGATAAATAACGTTGAGTAGCGTTCCTGTATACGATTTTTAAACTGAGTGGTGTTTGAGCACCACTTAATTTAAGAAGCACTTATATTTAACAGATACTCAAAAAAGACGTTTGTGTATACGAAATTAAAGTTTAGGAGCTGCTCAAACGTTTAAGCAGCCCTTAAATATTTGAGTGTCGTTCCAGTATTCGGCCGTAAGAATGCTATTCTAGGGCCATCTTTGCAGACTCGCTTATTAACTACGGTCTCAGTAATTACCGAAGTACTTACCAAACATATAGGAAGGGAGCACTTCTGGAGCACCTACATTATACTTATGCTAGCAAATGCACTACCACAATCAGTAATTACTACTTCTTTTAGGGAGGTGGGAAATCATCAAATGACTCCCCCCACTCTGGGTGGAGCGGAGGGGACTGTCAGACTTCTACTAGCTAAAAACCACCCGTGTTCCTTCTTAGCCCATTGTGTCCGGAGCCGCCGTATCTCTTTCGAACATCCCGCAGCCCCGGAACAATCCGCAGCCCCGGACCACATTCACCCGCACACTCAGTCTCACATAGTATACACACTCCCCACACACCCACACTTACACCCTCACATTATCACCCACACACCACAATCCACACTCGTGAAATTTACCTTATAGGTACTTAATACAAGTACATTTTATACATACTAAAAAGAGGTAGATACGTACTGAATTCAAGAGATTTAGTATGTTGACGCCCCTGCTTGCGTGGTCCGTCTTTGTTTGACGAGCATTGCTGTCCATCATCAGCGAACATTGAGATTCCAAAATGAATTCATTTTGTTTTTTATCGTCTGGTAAGCTCTGAAATTAATGTTTGCTAAATTTGTAAGCAAATGCTAAGTAGGGTAGCTGTTCTCTAACATAACCTAGCTACGAGTATAGTAAGGAATGATATCAGAAGACTAGGCAACTGTCTTGTAGGTCTTGTCTTGTCTTCTTCCTAGTTACCTCTTTGCAACAAACTGCGAGAAGTATCAGTCTGTCAAGCTTAGGAATTTCCTTTTTGACCAATTCCTCGGTGGTTCCGTTCGTATTGTTGCAGAAGAAGAATTTATTACGGACTAGCTGAACCCGCGCATGCGTTGCAATGCGTTTTTCCTACCTACCTACCTACTACCCTACCTACTACCCTACCTACTACCCTACCTACTACCCTACCTACTACCCTACCTACTACCCTACCTACTACCCTACCTACTACCCTACCTACTACCCTACCTACTACCCTACCTACTACCCTACCTACTACCCTACCTACTACCCTACCTACTACCCTACCTACTACCCTACCTACTACCCTACCTACTACCCTACCTACTACCCTACCTACTACCCTACCTACTACCCTACCTACTACCCTACCTACTACCCTACCTACTACCCTACCTACTACCCTACCTACTACCCTACCTACTACCCTACCTACTACCCTACCTACTACCCTACCTACTACCCTACCTACTACCCTACCTACTACCCTACCTACTACCCTACCTACTACCCTACCTACTACCCTACCTACTACCCTACCTACTACCCTACCTACTACCCTACCTACTACCCTACCTACTACCCTACCTACTACCCTACCTACTACCCTACCTACTACCCTACCTACTACCCTACCTACTACCCTACCTACTACCCTACCTACTACCCTACCTACTACCCTACCTACTACCCTACCTACTACCCTACCTACTACCCTACCTACTACCCTACCTACTACCCTACCTACTACCCTACCTACTACCCTACCTACTACCCTACCTACTACCCTGCCTACTACCCTACCTACTACCCTGCCTACTACCCTACCTACTACCCTACCTACTACCCTACCTACTACCCTGCCTACTACCCTACCTACTACCCTACCTAATACCGTACCTACTACCCTACCTACTAGCCTACCTACCTACCTACTACCCTACCTACCTACCTACTAACCAACATAAAAAAAAAAAAAAGTATCAAAGAACCTTCTCCTGGTTCTTAGCTACCTCCCTACCAATTTTCAGCTAAATCCGTCCAGCCGTTTTCATGCTATGTCGTGACAACGGAAAACGGGTTTCATTTATAAAAATAAGACTTATTTTTATAAATGAAACCCGTTTTCCGTTTTAAAGATAATAAATTCTTCTTCTGCAACAATTGGCACAAACTGTGGTTTATTATGTGGTTGTTCAATGTTAGATATATTTCTGTACTGGATTCAATTTGTTTAAGGGATCAGTAACACACGTCTACACAAACCATTACTTGTTATGCATGTATGTTTAATCTTATGTGGAATATTTTCAGTGCGTAAAAATAATGCTTTTATTACCATAATAATTTCGTTAATGATGCCGGTAATGATAATCCGGCCGGAAAACATGACCTGCAGCGTAGATTGTTCAGCACGCTCCTCGAAGGAACGATCCCGATTACCCAAGATACGTTGCCTGCAGAAGAAGTAACGAAACTGAAGTCATTTTTTTTACTAATAATAGATGGAAGGTTGCGTTGTGATCTATTAGGTAAAGATGACAATTAACGACATGAAAAAAAAACGAATTTAATATAAATACTGCCTCGAGTTTTAGTAGTGCACGAAAGATGTGAATTAATATAAAGCTATTGACAAAATAAATAACTACAGTGAAATAATAAAAAAAAGATATGATGAAAAAGACGTATTCTTACGTTTTACGAAACTCTTGTATTTTTTTAAGGTTTTCTTTGTCGACACGCGTTGTGAGAATCAAGTACGGCCGGTAACCGCGTAATTTCAGCAACAAAGCCGCGGGTAAATCCAAACACGCAACCTTCACTTTTCCATCTGTTACGAAGGCTTCCTCGCGACCTACGGAATAAAAGTATTTAAAACCATACGCAACCCTACCCATTTTTGTGGCTTACTTCGACCCATGTCTTAGCTTACTCGGTTGAGCCCAGGAGTTTATTATTTTCTAGAGTGCAAACATACATTTTTCGCAGTGCCTACAGTTAGGTACCTATTATGAGGTAGGTTATACGTAAAAATAAAACAAAGAGATTTGGTTTTGTTGTTAACTTGTTACCTGACTGACTCAGGGGGGTACCGGGTAGGTATAATAATATGTTTTTCACGCGTACCCTATGTGTGTATGTGTGTCCGCTCCACTGTGTAAAAGTAAAAGCGTTCAAAAGTAATGAAAAACACTGATAACAATTGAGTGAAAAATTATGAATAAAAAGATAAATGACCAACCATTACACGGATTACGACATGTCATAACATAAAAATCAGTTTATAGGCAGATTTTCGACGGGTACCTAGTTGGTAGCTGTTTACTCAGTATTTATAGTGTAACCTAGACTGCCTAATGCCCAAATACTCGAACGTCACTCAATTTTAAGTTGCACTTAAATCTCGTGCTGTCTTTGTTACTTTAACGCAGAGTGACAGAGATAGCAGCAGTTTTGAGGGTTACTTATAATTGAGTGACGTTCGAGTATTTGGGCGTTAGAGGGTTACATGAGGCAGCTTTGAGGTCATGTGCTTGCTACGGGCTACGACGGGTGTCAGGCGTAGCGCGTAGCACTACGTGAGATCGGAGCGCAACAGTGGCCCATGATTGGTTGAAAATGTAAAATATAGCGCGGTCACATTAACTTGACGCATCTCTGCGTCTAGTGTCAAGCGTCTCAAGCGTCAAGTTATGTGACCGAGTAGTACAAAATAATATTGATGACTATTTGAATTTCATAACACTGGCTGGCTATGTTGGGCAAATTATTAAAAAAAAACCCGGTCAAGTGCGAAATTCGCACAACGAGGGTTCCGTTAAACACAGTAGGAGTATTTATATATTTTTCATAACAATTCCTATGCATGAGTCTAATTATTTTATCATCTATTGGTTGGAGTGGACTATCTAATTATGATACTTCAAATTATTCAACGGGCCAATGAAAATTGACCTCTGGATTGTATTGGTTTTATGTTATACTAGCTTTTGCCAGCGGCTTCGCCCGCGTGAAAATGACGATTTTCCATACAAACTTTCATCCCCTATTTAAATCCCTTAGGGGTTGAATTTCAAAAAATCCTTCCTTATTCCTTGTCTACATTATAAAGGAAATCTCTGTGCAAAATTTCAGCTTTCTAGGTCCAAGGGTTTGGGCTGGGCGTTGATGAGTCAGTCAGTCAATCAGTCAGTCAGTCAGTCAGGACTTCTCTTTTTATTTATATATAGATATATAGATATGGGAGTTTTTAACTATTTTATTTTTCATAATTATTCCTCCAT
This sequence comes from Diarsia dahlii, assembly GCA_949775195.1. Classification (NCBI taxonomy): domain Eukaryota; kingdom Metazoa; phylum Arthropoda; class Insecta; order Lepidoptera; family Noctuidae; genus Diarsia; species Diarsia dahlii. Next base: position 11,356,073 of record OX459211.1, on the reverse strand, counting down.
AAGGTTCCGTATGGTGTCGGACGTAAAGAATAGCACCATCCCATATCTTCCCGTGGGTGTCGTAAGAGGCGACTAAGGGACTTACCAGAGAATGGGCAGCAGCGTTCTCTGTGCCTTTGTAACAACCATACTGCGATCGCCAACCCGCCTGCCAAGCGTGGCGATTATGGCAAACCCCCCCAAAAATGATAAGCGCAATGCAGAAAAGGCCCCTAGTACCCGGCAGCCCGTCTACCCTCGGCTACGGTAGCGGTCGAGGCAACGGCGTGGCAAGGGGTGCTAAGAATCCCCGGACGGGATCCGGCTACCAAACATACCGACGACTGGACCTGGCAACATTCAACACGCGCACACTCCGGGCCGACGAGAAGCTAGCGGAACTCGAGGAAGAATTAAGCAGGCTGCGATGGAGTATTGTCGGATTATCTGAAGTCCGAAGAGAGGGGGAGGACACGATAATCCTGAAATCCGGCAACCTGCTCTACTTCCGAGAGGGAGACCGGCAGTCACAGGGTGGTGTTGGGTTTATCGTCCACAAGTCTCTCGTGAACAACGTGGTGAAGATCGAGAGTGTGTCGAACAGGGTGGCGTACCTTATACTTAGAATATCCGCAAGATATTCGCTGAAGGTCATACAGGTTTACGCCCCGACCTCGGCATACCCCGATGATGAGGTAGAAACCTTGTATGAGGATATTTCTAAAGCCATGCATGGTTTCAGAACTTACTTCACCGTTGTCATGGGGGACTTCAACGCGAAACTGGGCAAACGAAGCGATGATGAACTTCAGGTGGGGCAATTTGGAATTGGACAGCGGAATCGCCGGGGTCACCAACTGGCCAGTTTTATGGAGAAGGAGGGCCTCTTTATGATGAACTCCTTCTTCTCTTCAAAAAACGAGAGCACAGGAAGTGGACCTGGCAGAGCCCCGATGGTGCGACTAAAAATGAGATTGACTTCATCATGTCTACCAACAAGCAAATGTTCAATGATGTCTCTGTGATCAATTCGGTGAAAACCGGAAGCGATCACCGAATGGTAAGAGGCACATTGAACATCAATATAAAGCTAGAAAGGTTACGACTGATGAAGTCTACGCTCCGTCCAGCACAGATCCAAATCCATAACTCCGAGAGCTTTCAGCTTGAACTTCAGAATCGCTTCGAATGCCTAGGAAGCTCAGTGGACGATTACAACGACGGGTTCGTGGAAACTGTCCATACGACTGGGTCTAAATTTTTTAAGATACGTCGTGCAAATAAAATCAAGAAACTCTCAGATCACACTCTCAAGCTCATGAAGGAGCGGCGTGAGATGATCCTGCAGTCTTCGGACGAGGCTCGGCAATGCCGGCAGCTCAATAGACGTATCTCCAAATCCTTGAAGAGCGACCTCCGCCGCTTTAATACCGAGCGTATTAAAGACGCAATTGAACGGAACAAAGGCTCCAAGGTATTTGCAAGAGATCTGGCTATTGGGCAGAGCCAGCTCACGAAACTGAAGACCGACGATGGCAGGATCGTGTCCGCCAAACCGGAGCTTCTGAGAGAGATCGAGAGTTTTTATGGGCAGCTGTACACGTCAACTAGTCAACCCGTCGAAAATCTAGCGAAAGACCCCAGAGCTAGACTGACCCGACACTATACCGAAGACATCCCGGATGTCAGCCTGTACGAGATTAGAATGGCTCTGAAACAGCTTAAAAACAACAAGGCGCCGGGTGATGACGGAATTACGGCCGAACTGCTGAAGGCGGGTGGCAAACCGGTCCTTAAGGCCCTTCAGAAGTTGTTTGATTCCGTCATACTCGAGGGGAAAACGCCACAGGCTTGGTGCAGGGGTGTGGTGGTGCTCTTCTTCAAAAAGGGTGACAATGCTTGGTTGAAGAACTATAGGCCCATCTCACTTCTAAGCCATGTCTACAAGTTGTTTTCAAGAGTCATCACGAATCGTCTCGCACGCAGGTTCGACGATTTCCAGCCTCCCGAACAAGCCGGATTCCGAAAAGGCTTCAGTACCGTAGACCACATACATACGCTGCGGCAAGTTATACAGAAGACCGAAGAGTATAACCTGCCTCTCTGTTTAGCGTTTGTGACTACGAGAAAGCCTTCGATTCGATCGAGACTTGGGCTGTACTGCAGTCTCTCCAACGGTGCCAAATCGACTACCGGTACATCGAGGTGTTGAAGTGTTTGTACAAAAACGCCACCATGTCAGTCCGACTTCAGGACCAGACCACGGAACCTATCCTTCTGCAGCGCGGTGTGAGACAGGGAGACGTCATATCTCCGAAACTGTTCACCGCTGCATTGGAGGATGTCTTCAAGGTTCTGGATTGGAAAGGACTTGGCATCAATGTAAACGGCGAGTACATCACTCACCTTCGGTTTGCCGACGATATAGTGGTCATGGCTGAGACCATGGAAAACCTCAGTAAAATGCTCGATGACCTCAGTAGAGCTTCCGAAAGAGTGGGTCTTAAAATGAACATGGACAAAACCAAGGTTATGTCGAATGTTCATGTAACACCCACTCCTATCAAGATCGGAGACTCTACGCTCGAAGTTGTGGACGATTATGTCTACCTGGGACAAACGGTCCAGTTGGGTAGATCCAACTTCGAGAAAGAGGTCAATCGTCGAATCCGACTCGGCTGGGCAGCGTTCGGGAAGCTGCGCAGTATCTTCTCGTCCAACATACCCCAGTGTCTCAAGACGAAAGTCTATGACCAGTGTGTGTTGCCAGTGATTACATACGGGACCGAAACGTGGTCGCTCACAATGGGCATTATCAGAAAGCTCAAAGTCACCCAAAGGGCAATGGAAAGGGCTATGCTCGGAGTTTCCTTGCGTGATCGAATCAGAAATGAGGACATCCGCATGAGAACCAAGGTTACCGACGTAGCCCGAAGAATCGCCAGACTTAAGTGGCAATGGGCAGGGCACATTGCTCGCAGAACGGATGGCCGATGGGGCCGAAAAGTTCTGGAATGGCGACCGCGAACCGGAAGACGTTGCGTTGGAAGGCCTCCCACTAGGTGGACCGATGACCTGGTCAAGGTTGCAGGAACCCGCTGGATGAGAGACGCACGGGACCGGTCAATGTGGCGACGCCTGGGGGAGGCCTATGTCCAGCAGTGGACGTCTTTTGGCTGAAATGATGATGATGAATGATGAATTATTCCTTTATTTATGCTAAAAGAGCTTGTTTCACTCCAAATTTCACAATTCTTGGATGATCTAGAAGGTTATAGGTAGGTTTAGATTATAGGTTTAGATTTTTGTTATTTCAAAAATCTTCGGGGTACTTCTCGTGGTCCCAGAATTATAAAATTTGGTGAAAAGCTAGCTCTTGTGGCATGAATAAAGGAAAAATTATGAAAAATAAATAACGTTAAAAATTAAGGTCAGTTTGATCACTAACAAACTTTTCCAAAATCCTATATACGGCCATAACTTTTGATGACGTCGACCTAAAATCTTAATTTTTGTACCTACAGCAAATAGGGACCATGGTCCTTAATCTGTGGTATCAATTTTTTATCTCTACCCGTTTCGGAGATAAAGGGTGGTGACAGACAGACAGACGGACAAGAGAGTGATCTTATAAGGGTTCCGTTTTTTTTTTTCGTACGGAACCCTAAAAACAACTTTCTATCCCACATTACAAAATAGAACCAAATATACTTAGTCCGTATGACTCTCCATCCATTTCAGAGTAAGTGAGAAAGTCCCCTGCAAGCAGCATGTCGTCAAACTTTTTCATACAGATTTCTTTGTAGTGGTTTTGGAAGTGGAACCTAGCGGTGGTGTGTTGAAGCGCCAGCTGAATGTGTGAGCTGCACTCGGTCGCGAGACGGCGCGAGAGCGTTCCTGCAACAACACATTGCATTTAATCTTATTGCATTTACATAATATGATCTCGTATTTCTCTGATCTCTCGGAACGTGAGAAGAAGAGAACCTCTAGTCCCAACCGCCGCCGCCGCCGCCAGAAAAACGCTCCGGACGTCGGGGGCCACGTGATGGCTTCCGGCCACCGTAGCGTAGGCGCGGGCCTAAAGATGGTGAGTAATGGGCTAGGTCGCCGTCCGTCTGTCTTATGACGACAACAGGCCGTGTCAACGGCGTGTTTATGATCCACGCGCGCCCCAATGAGATGTCAGCAACATGGAAGGGGCGCAAGGGCCGACACCCGTCGGGGCTGCGGGTTGTTCGAATGAGATACCGCGGCCCCGACACAAAGGGCTAAGAAGGAACTTGGGTGGTTTTTAGTCAGTAGAAGTCTGACACTCCCTACCGCTCTGCCCAGCTCTGCTGAGCGGGAGGAGTCATTTGATAATATCCAAACCACCAACAAAAAAAAACAGGTACAATAAAGCTATAGGTATCATCGTAAAGTTATAGAAATAAAATGTAACATTTAAGAGAAAAACGAAGATCCACCGGCTCTCGAGGACGAGTCATCTGCCTAGACTTTTTCCCAACTATATTGGGGTCGGCTTCCAGTCTAACCGGACGCAGCTGAATACCAGTATTTTACATGGAGCGACTGCTTATCTGACCTCCACAACCCAGTTAATACTAAGTAATACAATACCCTTTGGTAAGACTGGATGTCAGAATTTCAGGTCACTGACTACCTGTAACGACTGCCAAAGATCTATATATATATAGCAGCCGGGACCAACAGCTTAACGTGCTTTCCGAGGCACGGAGGAAACTCAGTATGTCGGGCGGTCACCCATCCACAGACCGACCTAGGCAAGCACAGCTTTACCTAAAGATCGACCTGAGTGGCAGTTCTTATTAAGCCACGAGCTCCTCTCGAACGGCTGTCGAGGACGAGTCCTAGGTATTATTTATAAAAAGATTAAAATTATTCCCAAACACTGTAAAATACACTTACGTACTTCTTTCACATTGCAAAACACTATCATCAAGAAATTGATACTTCTCAAGTCGCCGACCTTCTTAGGAACAATTAAAACTTATATTTACCTTTGCCGGCGCCCTCCTGGCCCACTAGCACGACTATAGGTACGTCCGTCGTATCCGCAGGGGGCACGGACGGTGAGACACGCGCCTTCGAGAGTTGTTCGATGTATAGCAGTCGCAGTAGCTTGCGAGTGGTGTGCGTAGTAATGTCTGGTTTCGTATCCATCAATAGAGTGCGCTTGAAGTATTAAGTTGAGAAAATATGTTATGAACGTTTGGTGACTGCCTCGTTGGTCTTGTGGTCGTAAGAATGACTGCTGAGTATGAAGTCCTGGGTTAGATTCCCGATCCCAAAAGACATACAGAGAGTAGTGGTAATAGTATGAATGTTGTAAACCGTACACGCTACTGTACATAACTAGTGAAATGTGGGTGTACTATTAGGTATACCTCTGCCTAACCCTTCGGGGATTACAGTACAGGCGTGAATGTTACATATGTGTCGTAAACTGTTTTGTTTTACTTACCTGTTCAACCGGATCAAGATCTGCCGCATTTAAATTGAGTAGGATTGGGAACGTGCTGATGATGACAGTCTTGTAGGCAGGCATGGAGCATATGGGGTTTGCGCGCAGGTCAAGCACGACCAGCCGCCGCATCTGACTCATGTATACGGGCACCTCCAGCAATACGCTCAGCTGATTGTTACGCAGGTCAAGTTGGCGGATTCTGAGTAAAAACCACTCTTTGTTTAGCAGTATTAGGTGACTTCCTTGATAAAACATCTACAGTATCAAACCAAACTAAACACAACTTGGTGGCCGAAATCAGAACCACCAAACTGCGGTGTAAGTATTTCGTTTTAATGGATACTATTTATTAAGTGTTACATAGAAATGCAAATCGAATACTAACAAAACCTAAACTATTAATTTCTAAATTCTATATTAAGTGTACCTAAATAATTAATCATGCCAAAAACGTAATTTATAGCTGTACCTAACCTATCTTTCCGGCTCTATAGTATTGTTCCTAATACAGCCTTTGTTTCATTCGTTAGCGCCGCCGCGCGCCGCACCGGACGAATCAGCACGGATTGGGCATTGCGGCGGCAGCGCGGTGAAGTCATTAGTACAGCCAGAGCCCAGCATTATCTGACCCTTCGTATAAAGAAGGAGAGGGCAAGTGTTGTGGGTCAGGTAATACTAGGTAGTGACTGTACCAACACTACTTACACCACTCACCTGGTGCAATACGAGAACATTCTCAGGGAAGTCAAATTGTTTTCGTTTAAGTTCAAGTACTCGAGGTGCAGCAGCGTCCAGAGACCGCTCTCCGTGCTCAACTCGTAGCTTGAAATATTGTTGTAAGACACGTCTAGCCAAACTAGACGCAGGTGGTTCAAATTCTCAAGACGCTGAATGTGATTAAACGATAAGTCCAACCGTCGAAGAAACCTGGGGGAAACTGAATTTTAGACACGGATACTGGTATAATAAGTAGGTACGTCTCTCACTTAAAATATTTGGAGTTTATGATTGTTTATGAGTAAACTTGGGTATATGTTTCAGTTGTTTCGGGGGCTAATATTGACCACGAACGAAGCCCTTTCTTGCGCATTGCTAGTCGAACTAATCATCATCTGCCTAGACATTTCCCAACTATGTTGGGGTCGGCTTCCAGTCTAACCGGATGCCGCCGAATACCAGCATTTAACATGAAACGACTGCCTATCTGACATCCGCAGCCTAGTTAGTACTGGGTATTATGGTACCCCTTGGTAAGACGGGTTGTTTGTTAGTCGAATATAATTATGCACACGATTAAAACTGTACACAGAAAAGTAATCAATAGTATACTTGCTTCAAATTCTCGAGACCAGTAATACACTTGATATTATTGTGCGACAGATCCAATATAGTTAGCGACCAAAATAACGTCAAATCTCTAATTCTCTTCACAGAGTTGTATTTATAGTGCACTTCAGTTAGGAACCATTGAGCTGAAAAGTGAAAAGGGTAACATGTGCCAAGAGTTTATGTCTACATTTGAGCAAACTGATGAGGTTTGTGTGCAATGTGAAACAGACTGGGAACGGCAACGAACCAAACGTAAACATTGATCGCATTGTACCTATATTTTGCACACTGTTTCATTGGTTACACTCTAACCAATAAAACAGTGTACTCAATGACACTCTTACCGTTAGAGTGTCATTGAGTGCCAAGGGAATTTGTACTGTCGACTGCCTCGTTGCTCTAGTTGTTGCAAGCGCGACTGCTGAACATGAGGTTTTGTTATTCCGGATTTCTTCTGTAGTAGTCACGGGAGTTTTTCGGCCAAAGTTAGTTATGCTAGCCACTTGAAAGCACATGAATGAGTAGCACACTCTACGACAACCACTCTACAAAGCCATCGAATGCCTCATCGTTGCAGGTGTCCGTAAACCATATTTTTTTATATCTACTTTTAATCAGTAGGAGCCGCTGACTTATTCGACATTCAATAACTCAATAGAAACAATATCATCCTATTTGGGGTCGGCGCAACACGTTTTCTTTTTCCATGCTTCCCTGTCAGACGTCACGGTGGCATTTACTGCTTTCTTTTTCATAATAATATCATTCCTCACACAATCCATCCATCTTTTCTTTGGCCTTCCTCTCCCTCTCTATCCATCAACATTTATAACCATCACCTTTTCAGTCACATGCGATTCGTCCCTCCTCATGACATGTTATGTAGTACGACATTCGATTCCCTTTCAACTTAAACAATAATAGTGAAAAATATTTACGGGTTTCATAGTCCAGAACTGTGCTAAGCCTATTGAAGGCCACCGACAGATATTGCAAGTATAGAAGACTGGACAGAACGGTCAGGTTCGTCAGTAAGTTCGATGACAGGTCTAAATACACCAGGAACTTGTAGTGCGACAACACATCAATGTTCTGCAGATGCTGGAACAATGAAATGTCGAGGATTAATAACTATCTGGCTTAAGATGAAAGCTCCAGGGTAGCCCGCTGAATTTTCTTACTTTTTTGCAATTTGGAGGCCAGTGTCAGGTTGTATGTTAAATAAAATACGATTCGCGACCGATTTTTCATCAAATAGTCACTCAATGGCCAACATAAAACCTGACACTGACCTGCAAATTGTAAAAAAATTAAGAATATTTGAATTTTACGGACTACCTTAGCGCACCGCGGATTCGCGACTCGTGATATGATCTGAAAGTATAATGAAAGATTTTTTCAGAATCAGATCAGTAGTAATTCTGACGATTACTTATAAAACTTACAAACTTTTTCTCTTTGTAACATTAGTGTTTGGACCTAGTAGTTGGACTTGATAAGGAAGGTTTGGTACACACGGCTACACATCAAGCTATACAAAACCAGTATAATCTGATCGTTCATTGTGCGAAAAGATCTAGTAAAGTGAGGCCAAGATTAACTGGTTTTGTATAGCTTGATGTGTAGCCGTGTGTACCTATGCATTCTCCTGAAGTCGAATTAAACATACATCATCATATGGCTATGGCTTTATAGGCATACAAATTTCAAACAAAATGACTTCTCATTTTATTTAACATACGTTTTTAAACTGACTGGGTCACTAATAAAAATAGTCTTGTGAAGTTGTATGAATACGTATCGTTTTTTCCTACCTTACTTGAAAGATCCAATTTGATATAAACAAAGGCTCCAAGGATAGGCGTACGTTTGAGATAAGTCAGACAAGCGCTGGCCATGTCTCTGGTAAGTTCACCGTTCCCAGGGTCAGCCACGTCCTCCAGGTTACGAATACGGACTACTGGCGAAAACACATCTGCATAAAGCTCAGGAAAATTATAGAAACACCCCCAGTAATTGTCTTCGTTCATGAGACACGTAACGCGTAGAGGAAACTGAAAATTTAATGTTGAAATATATACTTGTTACCTTTCACCACGTGGCATTTTCGTATGAAAAATCGTGTGTCGTCCAAAAATCACTGTGGCTTTTACCGCTCATGAAAATAAAATAGAGGTCCAGTGAAATGTCTTTACCTGTGGGAAATGTCTACTAAAGAGGTGTGACGAAATGTGACCCCTCTACAGGGGAGCATTGTTCATTAAATTGTGCGGTCGTGAGAGCCTTGTTCACCTGTACTTTTTACCTTCTATCAAGACCATTATTATGATATATTATATAAAAGAGTCATGTGTCATGACTCTTTTATTACTGCCCAAAACATTGCAAGCACTTGCTAACGAAATATTTATGTAACACGTGTACCGTAAGTTGAGTCATAAATATTTGCATCGAAAATTAACGAATAACTTGGAGTTTGTAGTCCCTAAAGTTAGAAGGAATTTAATATAAGTTGTACAACATCTTGTAAAAATAAATTTCTATTTAATTACGGCACAGAATTTTATGTTGTACCTACGAAATGCTACGTTACATTTTACTAGAAAGTAAGTGTCTTATAAAGTAATGTTATGGAAAGTAAGTAACCTAGTATTACTTTTTATATTATAAACTTTAAATTACGAAATAAACCCAGGTACCTCCTCTACCAGTATCGCTTCATCGCTTCTGTAACGCATAACTTCAACTGAATTTGATTCTGTAATTGGTGCTTGGAAACTTCGTGTCACACCATTTATAACTAAAATATTAATTAATAAAAGTAGTGAAACTATTTCTTATCATTTATGAGTTTATGAGACACGCTTTTAAAACGGGTGTTTTTTCAATATTCAAATTCAAATCGTTTATTGCAATCCATAATGTACATTTTTACAGGTGGTATAAAATAATTTTAGACACAATTATGGACCCTGTCGGGCACAGCAATTTTCTATATAAAATAATTAGAGAGAGGAAGAGCGCTTTGCTTCTTTTAATATTAAAGTTGGTATTATTTCTATACCTATCTTATATCTATTAATCTATATTTATTTACTTATTCTATTAATATTTTAGCTGTTATATATCTTTATTTATTTACTTATTCTATTAATATTTTAGCTGTCTATACTTAAGTGCGGATACATTTAAGTATACTTTCTGCTGTGCATTACCCAAACTTTGCAACATAATTATACTCTTTCTGAGAAGTTAATTACATTAATTTGTACAAAACTGGAAACTTTTTTATTGAAAGTTTAAGACAGTAGGTAATTCTGTGACACATTTAATAACACAAAAAAAATAGATAGTTACCAATAGTTACATACCTGATTGCCTATAATCTACAGACAAGTGGGTTAGAGCTTTCTTTAAAAAGTTGACCTTGGATACATCATCATTTACCCCACGGAACATACTCGATGGGCTATCATTGCTTATCGCGAAGTGAGCGCTGTTTTTGACGGTGGGGTCAATTTCTTGGAAGTGGCTTTCACTTGACCCCTCTTCTATAGGCTCCATAGTATTTAGCACTCGTTTCGATTCCGAAACTTCCAGTATCTTAGAGATATAAGTTGACTAACATTCACTGTGGTTAAATTCTAATGAACAAGTAATCTATAATAAAATTACACAAACCCGAAATTATTAGTATTATTTTGTCACTGCGATGTCAAAATATAATGACAATGTTTACTTTCTTATAAAAAGGGCTTTTCGGCCAGTGTTAAAATGTTGGTTTCGAAATCGACTATAAGTTCAGACATTTTTCATTCATACTTTTCACCGTTCCTACCTCTCGGTTTATTTCGTGGCCCTGAATAACAATAAAGTTGGCGATGCTTCTCTCACGACGGAATTTGATTTTCATAAAAGCCATTTCTTTACTGAAGTGCTTACGATCTCCACGACACACGACGTGCAGCTATGAATATTGCTAGTTACGTGCCAAGAAATAGGTGTTTGTATAGAAAGTTACGTTAAGTATCCTTGGCGCACATAGATTTTCTGACTTTTGACACTTTTAAACTGAAGCAGGGTTTTTCATGCAGTGAAGTTACCAACGGAACGCTGTTTTAACTAAGAACACGATGACAGTCAGTCTAACATTAGGATAATTCCAAAATCAATTCAACTTTCCTACTCACATGTGTTTAGGTCACGGGCGTAGCCAGGTTTTAGTTTGGGGGGGGGGGGGGGGTCAGGAAAATAAAAAGAAGTCAAACGATTTTAGTGATGACTGAGAACAAGGTCCCGGAAATGTATTCGAAAATGGAAAACTGAAACTTTCAGTACATGTAATAATTGATCGAGCGAACTGTCGCGAAACAGAATCCATAGAAATAGGACATATGCGCGAGCGAAGCGAGCGCGGAAAATTTTGTACATTTTTATAGATTAGGGGTTGGAGGGGGGAGGGGCAAATAAATTGTCATCGGGAGGAAAGCGGATAAAGGACTGTTTTACTTGGTTTCAAGAAGATAACTGCTTACTCTTATTATAATAGACATGAACTAAGCGCGACTTTCGGAACTAAGCGCCTACGAAGGAGGTTTGGAAGATGCGACCTTCTCGACCACGTCTTTGACAGTGGTTACACGTACAATTGCAATCTCCTTTACTAGACTCGCTCGATAATCGGTAGTAATAGCCTATTAGTAATAGGTGAAGAGCTCGTGGTCTAATAATAACAGCCGCTCGGGACGATGGTTGGATGTGCCTAGGTTGGTCCGCGAATGGGTGATCAGTTGACTCTAACTTATTACTTAACGAGTTCCCTTCGTGCCCCGGATAACACGAGTTAGTCTCTGCTGTCATTTGTACTTCTTTGACAGTCGTCACAGGTATTCAGTGGCCTGAAAGTCTGACAACTAGACTTACCAAGTGGTATCGTATTACTCAATACCAACTGGATTGTGGAGGTCAGATGGGCAGTCGCTCCATGTAAAATACTAATATTCACCTGCACCCGGTAAGACTGGAAGTCGACCCCAACATAACTGGGAAAAACCTAGGTAGAGGATGGTGCATTTAGGAAGTTATTTTTCTAAAAATTAAGAGCTCCTTAACCTTAGGTCCTACATAACTAATAGTGTTGTGAGATATGTTAAGTGCTCTTTAGTGAGCTTGGTACACCAGTCAGCGCACAAATGTAGCGGTGGTTGGAAAAGGAGAGAGATAACGAACTGCAGCTTTTGTTTTACAATCTCCTTTGACAGCACAAAAGCTCTCGTTGATTTCCATGTTGCATTTTCCTTTTAAGCAGCGCCTTTTGGAACTATTGTGTTACATAAGACAGTACGGAACTATTTCACATGATTTATTTTGAAAACTTACTTCAAGGAGTTTATTGAAAATAGAAAGAATCTGTGTGATTCTTCCTTCAAAAGACCACCTCAGTCACTAATCTGTATAGTCTTCAGTGAGTTGACAACGATTATGTCTGGATTTTTTTTTTATGTGTGGGAAATCATCAGATGACTTCTCCCACTCTGGGCAGAGTGGTAGGGGGAGCGTCAGACTTCTACTGACTAAAACCACCCATGTTCCTTCTTAGCCATTTGTGCCGAGGCCGCGGGTATCTCTTTCGAACAACCCGCAGCCCCGACGGGACCTTTGAAGAGACTATGATGACCTCAGAGTTTGTTTAGGTTGTTTCTTCTCAGACCTAAATACGGGTGAACTGACTACTTAACAACTACGAAACAATATCTAGTTTATAAAAATCATCATCATTCTCTTGCCCTTATCCCAATTCATTTTCAAAAAATATGACTTGTAAAAGTGTTTGTAAAAACCTATTTGCAAAATAAACATCTTAACACGAAAAAAAAGAAATTCCCAATCAGGTAATTTAAATATTGTAAATGTTACTAATAATCTTAAATTTTGACGTTTAAAAGTAGTTTAAGGTATTCTATCTGAGTTCTTCTGAAAATAAAGATATTTGAAAGGTCATGGTGCCCATTATTTATGAGTACAATTCAGAATTATTGATGGATCAGGGTGGCTTACCATGCCGTCTTAAAACGGTATTATTTCAATCTTATTCCAGTGTGGCAAAGAGACAGCTACCTTGTGGAGCATTTTCTTTATTTTAGTTAACGATTAAGAATTTTACAACGTACAATAATTTGAACAAAGTAATTATCAACTTAAACAGCTAGAACATAAATCTCTAAATGCAGGTGCAGCTGTCAATCGAAGCTTTACACTAGCAAGTTGTAACATTCGATCCAAGGCTTTGGGGATTTGTCTCCGGACCAACTGACTGCTGAAGTTGGAACAACTCTCTTATTTGATCTGTACTTTAGCGATTCCCTCGCTCCGTTGTAACTTAGGTACGGTCGAGTTTGCGCTTTATTAATGCTTCGGTTTTGTAGTTGCGAAAGGTTCTTGGTGCTAGGTTTTAGTTTTTGGGGAAAGGGAAGTTTTGAAGTTTTGAATATAGGTAACACTGTGAGTGTTACCTATATCCCTCCCACTTATCTCAGCTGTAAACAACCCTCTGGGGTTGTATATTAGTGATATTACAGAATTTAATTACATAACATCACACCTGTAATCCCTGAAGGGTAATAAGCAGAAATGTACCTAATAGGTGTACCCACATTTAGCCAGTTAAGTTTTTTAAGTCCCATATATGTAATGGGTCATATATGTCATGGGAGGTACTCCCTTACTTCTCCTAAAATTGTTTGTCCGAAAATCATTATCCATAACACGTTTGCCATAAACTTCATTAACCATAATGTTTAAATTGCCGAAATTTTGTTTAACATAATTATCTTTAGTTCTAAAAGTATTCTGTCATAATATCGATTACTATAATAATTGAATCTCCTAATTTTACATGACCTAAATTAATATGCCCTAACTATTGCTTTACCTAATGTGTATTATTCCGAATGTTCGTTTATAATAAATTTTAAGTCCTAAAAAAAATTCGAAGTGTCTAGTCGTCCGATTAGCGGATGAATTAAATTAACTAGTCGTCCGATTAGCCGGATGAATAACCAAAATCATAGACTGTTGCCAGTCGTCCGCTAAGTGGATGAATCACCGTCTTGCGACAGTATCCTTTATGGGCGGCATGGGCACCGGGCCGTAGGCCGACGAAGGAGGCCGGCGGAGGCCCGGCACTTTGGGGACAGAAGATATTAGTGTTATTTAATATGCGAGCGAAGCGAGCGCGCGTCATGGAGTACATGCGTTGCATGTATGAGTGACGTGACCAAAAGCTTTGATAAACTTTGTTCTAATAATATTATTATGATAAATAAACATTATATTGTTATTTTAATTTAGGACTTAAAACTTTTATGGAAAACGATTTTATGTCTTTCGTATATTATTGATTGTAATATTTATGACAAATGGATTTAGGACATATTATATTTAGGGATTTCAATTTTATGGCATGTGATATTATGTGATATTTAGTTCGGGTAAGTTATCATTCGGACAAATGATGATTAGGATAAAAAAAGTTATGGCATTTTAAATTATGGATAAAAAAGTTAGGTGACACAATAGAGAACCGTCATGGGAGACTCTTCAGAAATTCTTGATGTAAAACCCCAATAATACTTTGCCGGATCTGGGAATTAAACACGTGATGCTCAGCTGTCGCTACGACTAGACCAACGAGACAGTCAGAATATAATTTCATGTTGAAAATACGAGAATATATTTTCCAAAACAACCGAGAGCCAGCCAGGCAAAATATTAATTTTAAGTGTATTCCAATACCACGACCAAATTCGAAGAACACGAGAAAATTCAATTGTATTTGGTGACATTACTTAAAAGTTTCGCTAATTAAGTTAGCCGGAACGAAAAGGGAGGAGAGGAGTGTGAATTACTTACATTTTGTGGAGCAACAGCAGGAAGGCACAATTGAATTGAGAGTTTTAGAATTGAAGTTGTTGCGTATACTTGTGTAGGGCCGTCAAACAACAACAAAGTGTCATAATTCAAAGTTATCTACGGGGGCTTTGAAAATATGAAGAAGTGTCTTGTGGACGGCGCTCGTTTGAGTTGAGAATGGAAAAGAAAAGTGTCGCGTTTCAGTGGCGGTCGACTTCACCCCCCCCCCCCTCCACCCGCCCCTCTACCTCCTCCGCCTCACCGCCGCCGGGCACCGCGAGGTGCGACGAGTCGCGGCGAAATTTACAATTTTGCGACGAATACTTTGTTTAAAAAATATTAAAATGATTTTCTGTTAACTGTAAAGTTTGTCCTCAAGATCTCCAAGTAGTTTTTATTACCGTTTCGCAAAGCAACAAGATATAGGAAGGGCGGAAAATAGGTGTGAAATGGAAATCGGTAAATAGCAGCTGCCGGTAAAAGTTTGTTGATGAAAAATGTTTTTATTTTGTACTAGCTTTTGCCCGCGACTTCGTCCGCGTTATACTAAAAATGTTATCTTTGGTAAGTAGATCTATCATTGATTTTAATTTTAAATGAAAAACTCTTGCGATAATATCATGGCGGTCATGCGGTGCTTGACCCTCAAGAAGCTCCCGAGTGATTTCATCCCACTTGGGCTTGGTAGTTACAGTAATAAATTAGTCGGGACGTCCATATTTTCTTACGTAACAAAAAGCGTCATGAGTACGTAAATTTTACTCAAAGGAAACATTCCTTTATTTTTGAATAGAAAGCAAACTGCATTCAAAAATTTTCGAAAATTCTCTTCTCCCACACCCGGGAATCGAACCGGCTAAAATCTGAAAAAAATTTACCCTGTACTTTTATTGCATCGATCGTTAGGGTCAATTATATCCCGTCGGGGCCGCGGATTTTTGTACTAGATGACGTGGCCTCGACCTTTTATCTATTCTGTGGCCTCGACGCAAGGGCAAAGAAGGAACATGGGTTCGGTTTTTAGTCAGTAGAAGTCTGACACTCCCCTTCGCTCTGCCCAAGAGCGGGGGGGGGGGGGGGTCACTTGATGATTTTCCACCCACCAAAAAAAAAAAAAAGAGTCAATTATATCTGCAGTATTAAGAGTACTTTCCCTCCAGGTGGCATTACAAAATTCCACCCTGTATAATCAGAAAGCTCCGAACTGCTAAGCTATCGGGAGTTACACGTGTTATTGTAAGTCAACCATATAAGATAGACATATGCTGTTGTGGGATATTTTTTAGATAATTTTATGTAGAACATTTCCGTCATAAATGATTTCTATGTAGCTTTAACTTAGAAAAGTATACTATAACCTCCCCGGGAGTATGAAGAATAATTGTACTAAGTTTCGTTAAAATCCGTCGAGTAGTTTTTGTTTCTATAAGGAACATACAGACAGACAGACAGACTAAAATTATACTGATTGCATTTTTGGCATCAGTATCGATCACTAATTACCCCCTGATAGTTATTTTGAAAATATATATCATGTACAGAATTGACCTCTCTACAGATTTATTATAAGTACCTATAGATAGATAAGTATAGAATAGATATAGATGAAGTTCTTGAAGCATGTCGACGGTGTGTGGCAGAAAGTCATTATGTTGAGTACGTACGAAATAAGCTAAAATGTAGTATTTTTTGAGCTGCGCTAAGTGCAGTGGAGAACACTTAAATAAATTAGCATTCTTCTTTTTATGGCGGTGTCGTTAAAATGGAAATTACGTAACATCCCCGTTGTTTTACTACTGACAAAGTTTTGTTTTTAATTAAGGCTACAGAAGAAGGTTTTAATAACGTTTAGAAGGAAAAGCTTAGTCGTTAAATTACAATTTCTATCGACCGACAACATTATGGATGTTTATTTAGTGATAAAGGTACCTATGAAGTTGATACGTAAGTAACGCTAGCAGTTAGTATTGCTTTAATCCCCTTGGGTAGCTACAAGCAAGTTAAGAAGCTGACCTAGATTTTTCCAGCTCTATATATATACATATCTGCGCATTTATAAAGGTTAAGTCGGAATTTCCGAGTGGGTTTAAACCCTCAATTTGCCCACACACATTAAAAGGTCACTTAATTAGGGAAGGTCTGCAGTTAAATCTTGAATCTGGCCAAAGGGCCGCTGTTGAGAGTCGTCGGTTCCGGTCCGCGGTGGTCGAGAGTCGACAGCCTACCCGGGTACCCGGGTAGGTACCCCACCTGACCGGGCACAATTGTTGGCCCATTAAATATACATACATGTGGAATCCTACATACCTATACAGGTTTCGTATACGACATAGGTTTGTCTTCAGCCACAGCATAGTCTCATGAATCTTTATGAGACAATGGCCTGTGTGGTTTGATTCCATTGATTGAATTTCACGGTTTCTTCAAAATCTGCCGCATAGTTTACAGGTTGGAAACAGCAATATTGACGTTCATCGGCCTATTGGACAGGTAACTTCCACGTTAATGGAAATGTATTATGGTCTCATCAAATGCCAAGGCCATAATTGCATCGGTGATCCGTATCCTATATGAGTTGGAAAATGGCTGGCAGTTATGTACATGTAGGTATTGTGAAGGCTTTCAGCTGATCGGATATGAAGTATGTATTGTGGAAAAACAAATAGGTATCCATTTGTGCGACGGTTCGAATGAGGCACTTGACTTTACCGCGCCTGAGTACCAGCAGGCCCTTACCTAATAAATGTTGCCAGTATATCCACTTCACACATTGTATCCGACGTTTCACAATTTAACAGTTACTAGCTGCTTTACTCGCACCAATGGCTGACGATTATCGTAAAAGACTCTCGTCCTCGACAGCCCTTTTCTGCACCATTATAAAATATTTTCTAAAAAGTCTTTGATAATATTGGTTCTCGTGTATATTATTCTCGAAGGGGTCTTTGTGTGGGTTATTGAGTGTTCATTAATCAAACTTGAGTGGCGACACTTAGGTATTGTCCGTGAATTTGGGACGCTGCATTATTATTTACGGCGCGTGTACAACAAGCCTTACAAGATTAATGATCTATCGAAAGCACTTAAACGGAGCAAGATAGAATATTCTTATCTTTGTATCAAAGTTGACTTTTCGGAAAACCGAAAAGCTCATTAAAAAATGAGCTTTTCGGTTTTCAGCTTTCATTTAGCAACAGATACGTATTTTGAGGTTAATAAAATTAGCTGGAAATTTATTTATTTGCTAACTTTCATTATTTCAAATTGTTGGGCTAATCTGCAGTATTAATTCAGCGTAATTCAGCAAGATATTTGTATGATCCCTTGCTACGTACAATATTGATAATATAAGGTCCCATTAAAATAGGTGGACAAAATATTTTAGATCATACAGACCACCAAAATTAGGACAATGGTAAAAAAAGAAAATAAGTAAAACGCATTAGATACTTACAAAGTTACAAGAAAATAAAACAGCTAGCGAAAATACACTAAAAGTGTTAGTTACCCTTAACATTTTATGTAAAATAAAATCACTTTAATCAGTGTTTTTTTACTTGGATATCTTTGGTTAGACGTATTGAACCCTGTGTTAAAATTTGTCCACCTATTTTAATGGGACCTTTTATTATTATAATCCGCTGCACCGTCGGTCGTCGGCCGCTACGCCGTAGCAACAGCAACGCCGCGCCGCCGCCGCTACGGTTTCTTGGAACTCGTTTTTTATTGATTGTAGATGTTATCATGACTTTGTATATTTTATTTATAGATTTTCTTTTATAGCATGATTATGACAAGCATTTCTCGCTTTTTACTTCACGCTCGGAGTTTTGCAGTAACCGGAAGACATATATTAAAGAAATACGCAGTATCGTGTGACAGTGTAGTATGTTTTCGGTAAGAAAAATGGCCTTGTACTCCATATTTCCAAGGAAGAGTCTTGTATTTTATTTCATGTGCACAGAAATAAATATCAGCGGTAACTTTATCTCGCTAAACGATTCTGTGAATGTATTACTTGTGTATATGCGTTGTTCCGTGGGTACCAAGTTTAGGAAAAATCCTTTCGTGACTGTAGCCGGCGGCATTCGTTCATCGCGCCACTGTCACGTTCTTTGGCAAACAGATCGCGTTTCTGGGGCAACACAACGCGGAAGAAATGCTCTTATGTACTCGTTTACATACTTGTGCATGTGGTATGCATAATATGTTGGTCTCGGGTAAAATTCAAATATTGTGGGGAGTTGACTTTGTATGCGTAGCTATAAACCGCCTATTTTTTTCCAATGCCGGGTCGGAGGTTTTCTCTTTCTTAGAGCTAGTAGGTAATCCACCACGTGGGCAAATTATGGTTTGGTATACAGTGTAAGTAATAGGATATAAGTAGTAGTGTATGTGCGTAAAGTGGGACGCCCTCAAGCTCGGTGGAGCGACGATTTTCGCAGGTTGGCTGGTTGCAATTGGATGAGAGTTGCTGAGAATTGAGCTGAGTGGCGTGGGATCAAAGAGGCCTATGTCCAGTAGTGAAATGCTGTAGGCTGATGTTATGATATGTCACATAGTATCCATGATGTCTTCACGTTGTTTCTAAGCCATATTGAATGCAGTGGTGATGAAATATGTTAAACAAACGGTTTTAAACCCAAACCTTTACATAACACGTAACACAATATGTATTCATGAAAGTTGTATAATATAATATGATCTAAAATAAAACAAATCTTTTTACTCTCTTTTAGACCGCTCTGAGTGAAAAGTTTGTTATCTACACGAATATCATTATGAAAATATTTTTTTAAGTAGATTTTATATTGATACTTTGATTG
This sequence comes from Diarsia dahlii, assembly GCA_949775195.1. Taxonomy (NCBI): domain Eukaryota; kingdom Metazoa; phylum Arthropoda; class Insecta; order Lepidoptera; family Noctuidae; genus Diarsia; species Diarsia dahlii. Next base: position 11,336,537 of record OX459211.1, on the reverse strand, counting down.
AATATTCATGTCTTTGACTCGGGATAGCAAACTTCAGACTAATCTAAAATTATATAAGTCCAGCGCAACTTGTCCGAAGTTACCGAAGCTTTTTACTTACATTGGACTTGTTAATTTTTTTTGACGACGGCAAACTTTTCAATGTACGGATATAATTAGTATGTTTCTCACAGTTTTTAACACTCTGTAAAACCTACTATTTAACTACACTGCAATTTCAGGAATATTTTTATAGTTTGCCATACATAAATTGATATCTAGACGAGCTTTACAATACTAAACATTAAAAAAATTATAACATCATACTAGTAATCCTGGAAGAGATCGGTAGAGGTATAACAGTAGAGCCCCTACATTTTGCCAGTAATGTTTAAGCCCCGTGTAAAATTAATGATACATTATAATTCGGTATTTCGAGGCCCTACCACGAGCGCTGGACGGAAAGGAAACAGTAAAAAAAATTATGACATTTTTACCTAAAATACATCTTTTTTGTAGCATTTAAATGTATTTTTACGACTTGTACAATTAGTATCACCCGTACGTCTTTAATCTCAGTAGATATTATGTCTAACTAATATTTTCAGTTTAAAAATCCTTCGAAGTTACGTTACGTTTACTGTGCGCATTCAAATAGGCCCATCGTCTGAAACAACTTTTGTTTCACCACAAACTGTTCGAAAGTAGATTCGGAAGAGGGAAACATACGGCCAACTACTTCCTGATAATGGATGATCCTTTTCCTTCCCATAAGCAAAAGTCAAAAGTGTTGTTGATTGAAAGACGTACGGTGTCACGTGTCCCCGCTCTCTGTTTGCAGAAAACATATTTATTTTGTACGACCGCCATGTTACGTCTGGTATCAGAGGGTGGCAACATAAAAAATTGTTACGGTTTCCAATTTCCACACTTTGGTGATATTTATTTGCCGTTCCAATTTCCTTGCTGGATCGCCGTCAGTATGAACACGGTTTTATAAAACCCACATAATTGGACTTCGATTTTTATTACAGATAAATTTTATGGCGCTGCTTTCCATTCACCTGGTTTCGGTGTGTTTATAAGTCAAGGACTCATTCATGCGAATTTCTGTTTAAATATTGGAGGTTTTGAATGTGTATTTCGATTGACTTCTTTTCATAGCACAGAACCAACACAAAGGGTATGAAGTAGAGGCGTATTCTTCTGAAGCAAACGTTTTCACGTTGAATGCGTGTTTGTAATAAAGCGCAGGGTTTTTATGACGTGGTTTACTTGGATATAAACCCTTTCGATACTACCCTGAGCTCCCTAATCTGAAGGGTATATATTAAAGTTTTTCTGGCAGATGAACCTAACCAGTATTCCCGTTAAACACCATTTTTATTTAGCTCTGATTCAAAACAAAACATAACATAGCCATTTGTCACAATAGCAAAGTAATTAAATCCGTATTTATTTCCCTCTGACTCCCGATTCATGATTCAGTATTAAATCCAGCCAAACCGAAATGTTTTATATATTTCCGATATCTATCCGGAAGTGGAAACCCGCTCTGAATGTGCATCAATCACGAGGACAACGTAGATAAAGTGATGATGTTAAACGTAGCTATGTATACATAGGTATCTACAGGACTCGGTAGGTATTGTTGTATCTAGTATACATATAGTACCGGGTTTGATGAATATCAACACAACCAGCTGTAATTATTTAGCCAAAGTGTTCTAGTCTACATGATTATAAAGTGCAAAATATATTATTAAAGGAAAGACATTAACCATAACTCCATTATGTTAATTAAATAAGAAAGTCAAGGGTAATAAAAACATAACGTCAAAAAGTTGAGAGCCTCCTTTTCAGTCCTCAGTTCCCATTGAGTTTCTTATTCCGACATTGTTATAGGAATTTATACATTACTAGCTTTCGTCCACGTTTTCGCTTGCGATATGGTTGAAAATTATCACGCAGGAGTGCTTTTAATACCATGACACTAAAAGACTTTTCGGAATCAGTTCAGTGGTTTCACAGATTACCCACTACATACAAACTTACAATTAAACAAATTCCTCTTTATAATATTAGTATAGACAAAAGCTTACAGAATGTTCAGAATACGTCATAGGGATGTTCGGTGGCGTCATATGATTGATTGGGCTGAGGCCAGAAGCCCTTGTTTCCCGGTTTCCCGTATTAGCCACGAGGGTAGGAAACCGTCTATTTGTTACTGCATTTAGTCGTATCATATATCATCATATTTCTCTTGATTTCGTTACTTATATTGCCCCACTATATCTCCTCGACTGTGATTGGGTTTCTTGTAATCGGTTTTAGATGTAGATTTGATTGTTGTTTTGTCTGAACATTGTTAAGGAGAAGTTCTGTTAAGGTTTTCTGTTGTGAGAAACTGACTAAGACGGCAGTCTATTGGTATTATTCTCATACCGTTACATAAGTTATTTTAGATGCTTCTTTTTCTCTACTAAAAATATAGCCTTTTCCCCCTTATAAGAATACTTTTTTATTTAACGTTCAAGTTTTTTCTTTGCTGCCCTTGATATGTCAGAAATGAGCCAGTCACCTTCCTACATTTCTATAATTATTGATAAAGAAGCAATCAATACAAAAGTTATTAATTAAATAAAAGCTGAACCACAGGTGGTACCTATATTTGAAATTCAATTCCTATCTATTTATGACAACTACCAGTTTCTATTTTCAATTTATATTTCTGTTGATGTTTCTTGATCCTGCAAAATCATTGTGAAGTATTTCCCGGTATATGTTATAATATGACAAACTCATACATATTGTATGTTTGTGTGATGTAACTCAATTCACATGATTCATAATATTATTCTCGGCGTCTGTTTTAGATTTATGTAAATATAAGGTTCCGCTGAAAATTCGAGGTGGTATACCCGGAGGTAAATAATAAATATGAATTATGTATTGGTAAACAACAGTTGTGTTTCATATAATAATATGAGGGTGTGACTGGCTGAGTCAAGCAAATGCTTTGATACATTTATTATAATATATATCAAATCACCGGCAGCTTAAAAATGCATTTGTCTAAACAGAACGCTGTTTTGTTACGTCATTCAACTGTAGGGCGTAAAGAGTACAATGTTCGTTTGATAATGTAGTTAAAAAAAACTAATTATACATAGTTTGTTAAATAGTAGTCACTATAGAAACGAAACACGAAATATCAAAATCCCGCCAGCACAACCGAAGCCCGCATAGTGTACCGTCAATCATACATCTGTACATCTATCACTTGTATTGGGAAAGTCGTCGTTATTGCTATGAAAAATAAAACACTATCAGTATAAAGGACCTGCGGCTGACGATACAATATAGCACTGCTCTGACCTTTCCCTCGCAGCATCTATATTCGATCGCATAGTTCTAGATTTGCATGTAAAGCTTATAAATGGAGCTCATCTGTATGTATTGAGCCGTGGAGAGCTCTTAGTGCGGCTCATATTTAATTTAAAACTATGCTGTATGCGCTCGCTTCACTGTAACTTAGTTACAGCGCAAACAGATCAGTTGGGTGAATTTCAACAAATGCCATTTTTTTTATCATATCGGTGAACTTTTTCAATTATGTTATTTTTTTATATTTTTCAGGTTTTATGTAATCTTTAGGATATCAAATATCCCCAAATTTAATATCATCAACGTAACATTTAAGACTAAAGAGAAAATTCAGTTTGAATTCTGGTTTCCACCGATATGATAAACCGGCACCGATTATTTTTCTGTACACCGATATGATAAGTTTATCCACCGAAATGATGTACATATCCAGCGATATGATAATCTATCCACCTTTGAACATCAAACAGGAAATAGTTAGTAGGACCTTACATACTTAACGAAATGACACGGGATCTACCGATATGATAAAACGACTCACCGAGATGATAAAATATCTACCGATATGATAAAGCAATCCACCGATGTGACAAAACTGTGCGTTGATCATGAATCAAAACACCGATATTAGATATAAGACACCGATTGATTTTTTCTCATCATTTCGGTGTAAATTATCACATCGGTGGTAATAAAGACCACCGATTACAGCGATATGAGAACAGCGACGTGAGAAATAATACAATTTTTAGAAAATTAGAAAAAATGCATAATATCTAGGATAAATTCAATAACAGTCAATGAAGCTAATTCACTTACTACCTCTGTTAGAACCAAACAACAATAATAAAACTACTCATTACACTAGAAAAATGCAACCACCGATAATATAAAATAATTGTCCGGGAGCAACTGAAATGGCGTACTTACGTTATTGGCAGGAATATGCAGCGATTTGACACACGTCCGTCTTGACTGCGCACTAGCACACACTAACGAGAGAAATAAAATTGGGGTGGGGACGCTGTCGGACTCGTCGATGTAAAGTTAGGTTTAAATTACTTTTGTCCAGCGATATGAGAACATTTCGCAGGACAAGTACGTTTGGGCCTCTCAGTAATAATAATTGTTAATTATGTAATAAAATATGTTATATATTAATAATATAACTAATATTCTATGAAATAGAATAAGTTAAATCCTTAACTTACTTATTTTTATTAGTGTATAAAGCTTTTTGTTTGTAAAAAAAGTAGAGGGACAGCACCGATTTGAAAAAAATAGAGGTTTACGTATATATTTTCTACCTTTGTAATAGTCCCAGGTAAATTATATTTTTGCTACAACGCAATAACTATCTATTGAATACTAAAAAAAATAATTCAGAACAATATTTCTTTTTTGAAATACTAATTTCACCGAAGACAAAAAAATAAGTCATTTGGGAAATTCACCCAGTTTCAAAGTAACAATATGGACTTTATATGCTCATACGCAAGTTGTATTTGTTGCACTCACGTGAAGTGCTTTTATGTTTAGAAAAATGGGCTTTGGTTTCATAACAGGTTGGTAGGTACTGTATGTGAAATACTGCATAATAAAATAAACTTTCAGTTTTGTATAAGCGTTTATTTGACAGACAAAAACTTTCTTCAAAATGATTCGGCTCATGTTTTAAGCATGACTGCCGAGTCCTGGTCCTGGGATCGATTCCCGGGGCTTATTTCTTTCCCCTATTTTTACAAGCATGCTCTGTCCCACTCCTGGGAAAAGGCCTCCCACCACTTTTTTCACTTGTCGTGAACCCGCCACCTATTATTACATGGAACTTAAAACCATTCGACATGTGGGTGTACAATTAGGTACACTTCTACCTAACCATTTGGGGATTACAAGCGTGATGTTATGTTTTAAGGTGTCTGAAGATTACACAGTAATTAATTATGTATCAATCGTATCCAAGATAATTTGGAGGCCATATTAGTTCAAGCTGGAAAACTATAGGAAAAAGTAGGAAAAGTTCAAATAAAAGCTAATTTATGATCCCTTCCTATATCATCACAAGAATCAAGAGTTAAGGAAAAAGGAAGCGGAAAATTTAGTTTTTTGTCTAAAGAACGTTACTTTATCTCATCAGTGAATCAAAAGGGTACTTATTTCGAGTAGATAAACAATTTTCCCTTCCATTATTGTAGCAAGCGACATAATAAGTTTACGGTGACGACGGGCGGATTCGCCCCATGGACAAACAAAGGCTTTTATAACTTTTTTGTAGTTAATTTGAAGTAAGGAACAAAGAACTCGGTAGAGGACACTCTTTTTATTCCTAATTATTATGAAAGAGGACACAACATCATATTTTATGACGCAAGAGTATAATCACATTTGTAAAGTGAGAGAACATTATGAGACACAACTGTGACAAATAATACGAGCTGGGAAATAAATAGCAACACAGGAAGAAAGGATTAATGTGATACATTTTGTAGGTCCAGAAATAAAGTCTGTATATTGCCATTGTTTCTGCGAAATAAGGTGGAAATGTGCATTTTAATAAAACTACGAGAAAATAAGCATACTTCTAAAAGATGCAAACTCCTTTTCTCTTTGGGTTGAGAAACATCTTTTTCTGAAAAAAGTTTCTCAATCGCAGAAAATATCTAAACTTAACACGCTCTATAGATTTGGTACAATTACCTCGAACGTTTTTTTAAAGTAAGATGCCTGTGAAAAGTAAAGAAAAACAACAGTATCATTTTGAATGTGGAATTGCGCCAAGGATGGAGATAACGAATGTTGCAAAAGAAACAGCTATAAAAAGTAAATAATTTTCCGAAACCTAATGACATGACGACCTCCGTCTCCGTCGACCGACGTCTAACCGGATACAGCTGAAAACTTTATAGCTTTTAAATCAAGAACAAAAAAAAATCTATAAGCATCTAATAGACAGGTGCTTTTATAATAAAAAAAAAACATTAATTATTATTTCGACGTATGTCAATTTGTATTGACCAACAAACCATCTAGTTAATTTAATGGTTTCTATTTGTCTGATGTGGTACTGATAATATTGTTGTTTGAATTAGATTATTACATTATTGCTTTGTCGCCATGTCGTTTGAGGTGCTCAAACCTCATTTCAAGACCCGTCTGGTAGTCGAAATGACGCCTCCGTCAGTTCGCGTGAACACTTATTTTAGCGGCAATGACAAGCCTTACATCGATCCTATATCAAAAATCTTTATCATGAGTCAACTAGCTTTTGGTGCCATTCGCCTTCCAGTAATCGGGGACGTACATATTGGTTACTTAGTAGTCTCAGTACTATACTCACTTCTCCTTGCAAGTGCCTATGGGTACGTGGTACATGTGAACATAGATTCATATCCCTTGAATGTCGTCATTTGCATATTCTGTATCCAGTGCATCTTTTTCATGACATTCAATCTGGCGTCAATCAGAAGAATGCAGCGTTACTACAACGAGTTAAATGTGTTTGACAAAGAAGTTGGCTGCAGACCCAGGATTGGAAAAGCATCGATAAGGAACTTGTTGTCAACAATTGTTATGATACTATATGTTGTCATCCTATTTGCACTACCTCATATCTTTGTAAGCCTTGAGAACCTGTATTTAGGGATGGTACCTTTCCCAATAATTCACATTCTGGAAGTTCATTTCTGTGGCCATTTACTGAGTCTGCTATTACCGCGACTGCGTTTAATAAACTACTACATGGAGCTGTCGTTGTCGAACAGTAAAATAACGAAAAACTTGAATATAGAACAGTTTGGGTACTCGAAAGCTGACAGTAACAAGACTCTTTGTAAAATGGAAAAGGTGATGAATCTGTATCACAACATGATTAAATCGTACAACTATTTAATTGAATCAGTTAAATGGCAGGTAAGAGTAAGATAATATTAGTCAACAACTTCATTCATATACTCATCATATTGATCATCATTTAACTGCCACGTTGGTCGAGTGTTCGCAAGGGTGACTGCTGAAAATTAGATCTTGTGTTCGATTCTGGGGTTGAGCAAATTGATATTGGATTTTCCATGAGGAATTTCTCAGTGTCAACCACGAAGTCTGAATTCGTACCCGGTGGATGGCAGTAGGCTCCGCCCCCTATTACAGATTTCAAATGTCAGATTTCCAGATTTCAATGGGGCATTGGAATCTGGGTGTACAATTAAGTATACTTCTGGTTCATGATTACAGGCGTGCTGTTTCGCTACGTTATTATCATGAACAACAGCTTTATTACCCCACCGCTAAGAAAGACTTCTTTAGGGGCATGCGTCGCTGTTCCCAGTGAATCTGAACCAGATCTTCCCTGCAGTTTTCAGTAGGTCGTATCCCTATCTGATAGGATCATCTACGTCACTCATTCAACAATTTTATGCATTGCTTGAACTAAAACTTGTTTTTTTTCCAGTTGTTGGTCACTATCGTCTCCGCGTTCCTTAACATTTTGTCTTGCTGCTACAGAGTGTCTCTGACTATAATCAAGGAAGATGTAAGTTTGATTACACTTTAGTTACGATACGTGAAAAAGAAAACGGACCACAATTTCGAAGTACTCAAAATGTAAATCAGTGGGGAATAAACCACATCATCTTTCTCTTGCCCTTATTTGAATTCATTTGGGGTCGGCGCAGGATGTAGTATCTTCTTCTTCCATACTTCTCTGTTTCTCGCCATCTCATGAGACATCTCCAATAAGTTAGTATATCATCTTAGGCCGTTGTTCAGACACAACTGCACAGTTAGTAAAACCGCACGGTAACCGCCTCTCAACACCTAGAAAATAGGACCGGGCAACGAGATGAGAGAAGAAGGTTGCAGTAAGATTTAAAATGTGATGTCCTTAAAGCTCTACCTAAAGCTATATTCTACAATGTCGCTAATGGTGTTTTGACATCATCATCAGTCTATAATGTTCCCACTGCAGGGACTCAGGCCTCCTCTCAAGGAGAGGGATGGGCTATAATTATAATCTACCCTACACTACCACGCCACGCGGGCTCAGTGCGGATTGGTAGATGTCACAGGTCTTCGAATTTTTTGGTTCCAAGACATGCCGGTTTCCTCACGATGTTTTTTTTCCTTCACCGTTTTGAGAGCAGTGGTGATGAAATAAATTATACAAAGTAATGCGCCTGACGGGGTTCGAACCCACGACTCACTGATCGTAAGTCGGGGCCGCCACCACTGGGTCACCACTGCTCTCATGTTGACATGCCCGCTTGAAATTTGGATATGCTAGCCACTAGTATACTAAAGCTCTGGACAACCACCCTAGAAAGCCATCAAATGCAGTCACCGTGGTCGAACTCATCACTCGATGCACCTAATACCGCATTTATATTTTCTCTTTTTGTGGTCAACACCACAGTGAATATTACTGAAAATAGACGCTATCCGCGTTCGCAACTACAACTTACTTACAAACAGAACGATTTTGCGCGGTTCCCATCTGTCTGAACGAACCCTTACTATAGTTTGCTTTCAGGTACCGCTATCTTTTATGATCACATATGTGGGTCTTCTGGCAGGCATTATGTTACCGCTGTTCTCGCCCTGTATGCTGGGAGATCAAGTTCACAATGAGGTTCGAAGACTTAGGGAGCTGCTTGCTTCCAGACTTTACGAGAATCAACTGGGTAAGTTCACTTTAGTACTTCTTTATTTACTGGCTAAGATGTAGCCTTCAATATTGATTGATGCATGTTTTAATTTAACTTATTTTTATTACCTTTCGTGGGATTGTTTTGGCCTGGCTTGTGAAGTTATTGTATTTACGAACAAAATGTAGGTAATAATAAAATATCCATAAACATGAAAAACCATTTAACTGAAAACTAGTGATATTTGGTGAAACAATTATCGAAGAATAGGTAGTGTTTCGAAGAAACGTAGGGAACCCGATTAGTTAGTTAGTTTAGTTTAACGGGGCTTTTATCCGCACTTAGCCTCTTGATTGGGCCATTGTGCGTGATGTTTTAAGAATACCTACTCCAACCAACATAGGTCGTCCCAGAATTGCAGCAGCCTTACCAGACTGCTGCAGGCTTCCGGGAGAGTTAATGGGGATCGTAGAGTTTGTGCCCAGTGATCTGCCACGCTCCTGCACTCTAGGAGTACGTGCCGTGGCGTTTCTTCCGCCTCCATACTGCTTCTGCAGTGACTTGGATGTCGTAACTTCTATCGAACACATGGTGACATGAAGTTTTATCCATGGGCGCCTCAAGGAGTGGTATTTCCTTCAGAAACCCCTGCAAAACATTTGAGTGTGTTGTTTCTGTATTTACTTTATTTACTTGATCTTTGTCTTAAGGCGGTTGCCTAAGCTGATCAGATCCAGAGGTCTTAAATTCAGAAGATACTCTAACGCTGCTCATGGAGTTGTTCTCATGCAACCAGTAGCTGCTACACTAGCTAGGCTTTACAGACTCTGGAGTTTCGTTTTCACTGTGGTCAGCTGAGTTCTGGGCCACCATACAACTGATCCGTAGGTAATAGAAGGTCTGATGACTGACGTGTATAGCCAGAGTGTGATCTTTTGGTTAAGACCCCATCTCTTACCAACTAGTCTTCTACACTGATTAAAAGCTATACAGGCCATCTTTGTTTTAGCCTCTAAGTGACTCGCCCAGTTCAATTTGTTATCAAGGGAACCCGATAAAACCATAATAATTCATAAATTTTAATAGACATTCAAGGAAGCCACAAAATTATACAGAATCGAAACACGGATGCAAATACAAATCCCAGTGGTCGTGATCATATGGCACGCCTTTGCATGCATCTCTTAATTACACTCGGAGTCCCAGTGCAATTAGTTGCGTCTAACGTGTCTGCTTTCTTGCGGGTCCAACTAAACTGGAACTTATTAAGTATTGCCGGGTTAACGTACAGTTTGTTAGTTAGTCACAAGCTCTTTAACTATCTTCTCGTTGGAACAGATTCGTCAAAATTTGTATTGCCTGTTATCGGACTGAATATTAGAATGTATGTCTCATGAAAAGGTTTTTATTTAATTTCCACTAGTACTCAGATGCAAGAGCAGTGGTGGCCCAGTGGTGGCGGCTCCGACTTACGAACAGTGAGTCGTGGGTTCGAACCCCGTCAGGCGCATTACTTTGTGTAATTTATTTCATCACCACTGCTCTCAAAACCAAAAAATTCGGAGACATGTGACATCTACCAATCCGCACTGGGCCCGCGTGGTAGATTATAGCCCATCCTTCTCTTAGAGAGGAGGCCTGAGTCCCTGCAGTGGGAACATTATAGGCTGATGATGATGATGATGATGAGTACACAAATGAATTGATTCTATCGAACATGACAAATTACAGGCATACTGTTCAACCGACGACCTAGGCAGTTACTAATGAGTGACGTGACTATTAATAACACACGAACGCCCAAAACCAAGAGGGCGCGATGAACAGTCGTCCCTGTTGTCAAAATGACAAATATGTCTTTTGTCAGTTATTACGAGTGGTCGGTCGGTAGGTTCCGAACTGACAGGTTTATTCGGTAATAATACGGCGGGTTATTTAGGGTGTCAAGTGTCTTTGAACAATGTGCTGAGCATCTATGTATAATTGTGAACTTGACCTGCCCTGCTAATGATTTTACAAGTTGTTACTGTTGTCGAAAAAAGTCCAACAGCGGCTTTGACTGAATGTGATCAACGCCAAACGCCGCAGAACAGTTGTTAGCAATTATGACACTGACAGGTATTGCATAGAGCTGATCGTTTCTTTGTTTCTCTTATTTTACAACGATTCGACTGAATAGGTAATAATGATGTGTCGACTAATAGCGGTTGTAACTCCTCAGATAAAGCAAGTCGCGGCATGGCGCGTGCGCTGCTGGCGTGGACGGAGACGCGCGACCTGTCGTTCTCACTGCTGCGCATGCTGGACATCGACATCTCGCTGCCGTTCAAGTTCGTCGGCCTCCTCGTCACCTACCTCATCATATTGCTGCAGTTCCAGAAAGTCATTAATCCATAAACTTTTGACGTGAAATATATTGAAGTAGTTATTACAACAGACGTGTTTTATAGCAATGTAAAGATTGCACGGTTTTCGATTGGAGTGAAAATAGAGATGCAATTTAAACACGTTTGTGATTTTGGGCTGTTTAAACTGGTGTTGATGAAAGTTCTTTGGTGTTACTGTGACCTATCATGTATTAAAAATGGCTTTAAGTTTTAGTTCAGTGTTTGAATTTATACCAAAGATTTAATCTTTGAAGCCATTGATTGACTGTCACAAAGGGCGTCAAGTACCGCAAACATACGGTCTAGAACTCTAGATACTTAATGGCTCAAAAGGTTTTTTGGTTTGACTACAAAGGAAAGAGACAAGCAATGCGCATTTTTATAATCTGAAATGGAACAACGAGTAGCTTGATAAGAATATTGCGAATTTAAGCATTTTGGCAAAGTAGGTATTTCCAAATACAAATAAAGAACAAATATATTTTATATTCCACGCATCGTGGATGTGACCCAATTGTTTATTTAGCTTATGTTTAGGCCACAAGGACAACCTGATGGGTATTTTCCTAATAATTCGTAATGCATATTCATTTATAACGTCGGTGTGTCAAGTTGTGTAGGCCAACAGCCCATCTAATTATTTTAATGGTTTATTCCGTCTGATATGAGCTACAAATAATATTTTCATTTCAATTAGATGATTACCTGTCACCACTTTGTTTTATAAAGTGTTGTCGTAAGCTGCTAAATGTTCATTTGAAAACGCGGTTAGTGCTCGATATGACGCCTCCATCAGTTCTCGTGAACACCTATCTTACCGCTAGTGATAAACCCTACATCGATCCCATATCAAAGATCTTCATTATAAGTAAACTAGCTTTTGGTATTATTCGGTTGCCACTTCTCGGCGATGTCCACGTCGGTTTTATTATCCTTTCCGCCATATACTCACTTGGGCTGGCGCTAGTGTATGGGGCCGTTTTGTACAAACTTCGAGATGTGGATCTCTTGTCTATCATCGTTTACATATTCTATTTCCAATGCATCTTCTTCATGATATTCAATGTAGTGTCGATCAGGAGAATGAAACGATATTACAATGAGTTGAATGTGTTTGATAAAGAAGTGGGCTGCAGACCAAGGATTGGCAAAGCATCGATCAATAACTTGATGATGACCATTTTCATGATAATGTATGTCATGTTTGTGTTTGCGTTGCCTCATATCTTCGTTAGCCTGGAAGACTTGTATTTAGATATGATGCCTTTCCCGATTATTCATATTCTGGAAGTAAACTTTTGTGGCCATTTACTGAGTCTGCTCTTACCGCGACTGCGGTTGATCAACTACTACATGGAGCTGTCGTTGGCAAGTTGTAAAATAACGAAAAACCTGAATATAGAACAGTTTGGGTACTCAAAAGCTGACAGTAACAAGACTCTTTGTAAAATGGAGAAGGTGATGAATCTGTACCACAACATGATCAAATCGTACAACTATTTGATTGAATCAGTTAAATGGCAGGTAAGAGATTTTTTGGTAAAGGATTTATACGTAAGTACATACATAGTTAATTTGAACCAAGCATTGCTTAACCTAAAACTTGTTTTTTTCCAGTTGTTGGTCACTATCGTCTCCGCGTTCCTAAACATTTTATCTTGCTGCTACAGAGTGTCTCTGACTATTATCAAGGATGATGTAAGTTTAATAATAATTAACAATAACATATACGATTATACGATTTATTCGTTTTTGGTTAAAATGTGTCTATGCTAATATTTGTCAATGCTTGTGTGACAGCGATACCGGATATAGCAAAAAATTAACAGGAGGCCTATAGCCATACCTTGCAGCAGTAATCATACTTCAGTTGTCGCTATATGCTCCATCTCTTTCTCGTACTAAAATAAGCTTATAATATTGTTATATAAGGTGGTACTTCAGATCTGGAGCGTGCTCGTTACTGATCGCTAAGTACTTACATGATCATTGACGGTCTACCACTTTTCGCCCATACGTAGTCAGTAATACGGTTGAAGGAAGTCGACCGTCAGTAAACTCGGTACATGCAAGAGCTGGTGGATTTCAAGACATACCACAAATCCAAGCAAAGTGTTCTTTCTTTTAGGTACCATTATCATTCATGGTAACATACGTCGGTCTGCTGGCAGGTATCATGTTACCACTGTTCTCACCATGCATGCTGGGAGACCAAGTCCACAACGAAGTTCGAAGACTTAGGGAGCTGCTTGCTTCAAGGCTGTATGAAAATCAACTGGGTATGTTCCTTAGCCCCTTGTTTTTGTTTGTAGAAATCTTCATGGATGTTCTGTTTCCATGGGTGGGCGAAGACGTTCGGCTGATTCCTACTGACTAGTCTACACTATTTTAACGGTCTTCTTCGACAAACTTTGACTAAGGAGTATACTCTCACGCTCCCTGACCCAGGAATCAAACCCAAGACCCTACGCTCAGCTGTTGTGTTTGCGACCATGAAGCAACTTAACGGGTAGTCAGTTACCTAGTGTATCTGACGACTGAAACGTTTACCTGGCGTGGTTAAATGTTCGGATACACGTTCAACTAATTTCTAAACTATATTTTTTGTAAATAAAAAACATATACTAACGTAGCGACAAATCAATCAACAACAAATAGTAATTCCAAATTAGATTCGATCGCGACAGAAAGCGATGTCTTCTATTGTTATGTAGTACTGGAACGCGTCTTACACTTAGAACGTTCCAGTACCACAAAACATTAGACGACAGCTCATTATCTCGATAAAATATAATTTATTATTATTTATTGGTTTATCAGACTACAGAGAGGTTCAGTGTATTGTGATAGTACTAGTACATAACTTAGCCTATTTTAATACTTAATAAGTAGTAAGTACTAAGTACAGCATAGTTATTCACAAAAAATCGAATTAAAACCGAATCGAATATGTCGTATGTCTTTCTTTTTTTGGCATTACGAGAACGAGCGAGATCGACGTATACGACATATTCGATTCAATTGTTTGTGAATAGCTATGCAGATCGGGTGCGATTAGTTAGCGCTCACACTAGCAGGCTGCCACCTCGGCGGCTATTCATTGCAGGATTTGCAGTATAGTGTTATGACTGCCACGGCCTGCGCAGTAGTGCCACAATGCATCAAAGCTAAGTGAAATTGCTCGTTAGTCGTATTATTTTGAGTTTATTGAATTTGAAATTATTTGTTGTTGATTGAATTGTCACTACGTAACTTGGTAGAAGTTTTATAGCTTTTCGTGACGCGGAGTTATAGTTCAAGGAATCAGGTTTGGCTGTCTTGTGTAACTTATTAGTGTCTGTGAGAGGTCAGACAGTCTGCCGGGGTTGCGGGTTGGTCGAAAGGGATACCGCGGCTCCCGCGATACAAAGGTTTCATCATCATCATCATTTCAGCCAAAAGACGTCCACTGCTGGACATAGGCCTCCCCCAGGCATTTTTGGGGGGGGTTTGCCATAATCGCCACGCTTGGCAGGCGGGTTGGCGATCGCAGTATGGTTGTTACAAAGACACAGAGAACGCTGCTGCCCATTCTCTGGTACAAAGGTTTAAGAAGGAGCATAGGTGGTTTTTAGTCAGTAGAAGTCTGATACTCTCTTCCGCTCCGCCCAGAGCGGAGGGAATCTTTTGATGATTTCCCAAAACCCAAAAAAAGAGGTCAGACAGTCTAGGCGTCAAATTCGACGTACTGTATATTATATATATATATATTTTTAAAAACGCTGCCCCACACTAGGAATTTCTCCTCTACCGTTGGAGCGTTCACAAACATTTAAACTCACATACACAAATACCCAAATACCCAGACCCGGAACAACTATCTGTAGGTCTTACAAATATTTGTTCCGTGCGGGGATCGAACCCGCGACACGCAGCGCGGCAGACCATTGCTTGAGCCACTGCGCTAACCGTGCCGTCGTAACCATATATAACATATTATATGTTATTGAGATAAGTCTAGATGGTTAAGATTTCTACTAATGACGATGGCATCTCCTCAGATAAAGCAAGTCGCGGCATGGCGCGTGCGCTGTTGGCGTGGACGGAGACGCGCGACCTGTCGTTCTCACTGCTGCGCATGCTGGACATCGACATCTCGCTGCCGTTCAAGTTCGTCGGCCTCCTCGTCACCTACCTCATTATATTGCTGCAGTTCCAGAAAGTCATTAATCCTTAAACTATATTCACTAGAATGGTTGTAAACTATTTGGGTTTCGTTTATGTTATTTTGCAAACGTGAATGCGATTTCTGGTTGCAATATTTTTATCACAAATGATATGTTTTTTTTTAAATGCAAGTTGCACGATTTCCGAGTGAAGAATATTTGCATCCAGGACACCGCTACTGTGGTTTTGGATTTAATTTAACCTATGGTTTTAGTTTAGTTTAAGATAAGATAAGTCTTTATTTGCTTTAAACATGGTATAATGGTGTTACAGTCTTATAGAATGTCCACATGTTTAGCTATACAGAATATCAATTGCATGCAAAATAATAATCATGTCAAAACAACAGTAAATATCAATTAAATCATTCAAATTATTAGATGGATATAATGTTATAAAATGTCAAAGAAATCTTTAATGTCATAGAAATTATGTCCAATCAGCCACTTAAACAGCTTATTTTTAAATGAATTATAATTATTTATACATTTCAGTTCTTTCGGAATTTTGTTGAAAATGCGTACACACATCACAAGGCAGCTTTTAGCATACTTGGCTGATTTAGGATTATCCTTCGTTACAAGTCTGTGTGGATCTTTTGTTGGACGAGAGATTATTTCACAAGCTTTTCTGAACAATCCCTTATTACTGTAGACAAAGTTACAGATTGCGTATATGTAAAGTGCAGGAAGTGGTAACAGACCAAGCTTTTTAAAAAATGGCTTACAAGATTCATCAGAACGAAGTCCGCAAATGGCCCTGATGCACCTTTTTTGTGCAATGAATGCTCTGTCTTTATCCGTACTGTTCCCCCATAAGATAAGCCCGTAACTTAAAATAGATTCAATATATGCATGGTATGTAGTAATTGCCGTTTTAACGGTTGTTACGTTCTTTACTTGTCTGAGGGCGTAAGTAAATTTATTAATCCTATTGCATAAATCATCTAAATGTCCTTTCCAATTTAAGTCTTGGTCTATGAGCACACCTAGGAATTTGGTTTGCGTTACTTCTTTTAGTCTGTCAATATTAAGTTTAAAATTGTATTTGGCATGTTTCGACTTATTAAATTGAATAAAATTCGATTTCTCTAAGTTAATTTTTAATTTATTAGTCTGTAGCCATTGTAAAATTTTGTCAATAGTATTATTAATGTCTATTTCATGATCAGAAGGTGATTTTTTGTCAGATGATACGATAATTGAAATGTTATCTGCGAATAATATAATTTTATGATGAGTCACCAGTGGTATGTCATTTATATATAGCAAAAAAAATTGCATTTTGAGTAAATAAATTTATGTATTTTGTTATGTTTAGTAGGTAGGTATGTAAAGTTTGTAATTCATCAATGAAATAACTTTATGTAGATGTGTGGTTTTGTTGGTTTAGCGTTGATAAGAGTTGATTGATGTTTCTCTTTTTTATGTATTGTCTGAATGTTTGTTTTGTCAATTATGTGGTTTAAATAATTTTTTAAACAACTTATGTCGTTCGTTGTCGTTTGTCGTTCTTGTGTCGGTGGCGTTCTATGGTATCTGCCTACCCCCATGGGAAAAGGGCGTGAGTTTATGTATGTGTATGTATTTCGTTTAAAAAAATATTCGTTTAATAATTATTTCTTGTTTGACAAGATATTCTGAAATTAATATCAAATACACTCGAGAGCAATGAATCCGGGTCACTTAAAGAATGTTAAAAATCTCGGAAACTAAAAATGATAGGTTAATGCAATAAATTGTATTTAATAGACAATGTAATACTCTTTAGATGAAAGTAAAAAAAATATGAGTCACCATACATTTTATTAACACAAAATTACATAAAGAAAAAAACTGCTGATCTCTCCTTAAAACAAAAATAGGAAACATGAAATTTTTGAACTTTATTACGATTTTCTTGAATTTAAATACTTCGTATTGCCTCCTCGTGCTTCCATTACTGCGTTTACGCGGTTTGGCATGCTGTACACCAAGTTCCTTATACGATTTTGGGGAATATTCTCCCATTCCTCTGTGAGAGCAATTTTGAGCTCACGAAGCGTGATTGGGGGAGGGTTTCGTTGTTTTACGCATCTGCCTAGCTCGTCCCAAGCATGCTCGATCGGGTTGATATCCGGGCTGCGCGCTGGCCACTCCATACGAGTAATGTTCATCTCTTGAAGGTAGTCATTCACAATC
This sequence comes from Diarsia dahlii, assembly GCA_949775195.1. Lineage (NCBI taxonomy): Eukaryota > Metazoa > Arthropoda > Insecta > Lepidoptera > Noctuidae > Diarsia > Diarsia dahlii. Next base: position 11,318,759 of record OX459211.1, on the reverse strand, counting down.
CTACCTGTATGAGGTCGGGCATTGTCATGCATAAATATAGCATCCTCACCTTAATTGACCATAAATGGACCAACGTTATCATTGAGGATTTCTTCCACATATCTTTCGCTAGTTAAAGAGCCGTTTTCTATGATCACCAGCTCTGTGCGACTTTCAGAAGAAATTCCGGCCCACACAAGTACAGACCCACCACCGTAGGCTACTTTTTCTTCGATGCATGCTTGCTTGAATCTTTCCCCTGGTCTTCGATACACTCTGTGTCTTCCATCGTGCTTGTAGAGCACAAATTTTGATTCGTCGGAGAACATAACTTTTGACCAATCTTCAATACTCCAATTTACGTGGCTCTGGGCATATCTTAGTCTTGAAATACGATGCCCACGCTCCAGTTTAGGGCCGTTTGCAGGTCTAAGGGGTTTTAAGTTAGATTCAGCAAGCCGACGTCTTACTGTCCATGCACTTGGGTTACTTCCTCCGAGGCGTCGAAACTGATTTGTGAGTTCAGTTCCTGTGAGAAAGCGATTTCGAAGCATGGTGTTCACCAAGTATCGGTCTTCTCGTGCTGTGGTACACCTGGTTCTGCCCGTTCCTGGTCTGCGTAGGTTAGAACCAGTTTCTTCGTAACGTCGGAGAACTCTTTGTACTGTTGACAGCGACACACCGACAGTCCTGGCTGTATCGCGCTGACTCCGGCCGGTTTCCAGCATTGTAAGTATTCTGGTGCATTCTTCAGGCGTAAGCGACATAATTTCAGCTTGAATAATGAATATAGAGCACTATCAACATGGTTTATGTACCCACATAAATGACAGATTACAAACAAAAGCAAAACCAAATGCTGTAATTACGTAGTTCCATCTTCGAAAGTGGCCCTTTTTCAAATTTGATTTTTTTATGATATAACTTTACAATAACTAAGAAGTTTTAATACCTTCATTTAAGGAGTATTACATTGTCTATTAAATACAATTTATTGCATTAACCTATCATTTTTAGTTTCCGAGATTTTTAACATTCTTTAAGTGACCCGGATTCATTGCTCTCGAGTGTAGTAGGTATTTAGTTTTAATTTAGCATAAAACTTTCTGACTCACAAAATTGCATTTTGAGTAAATAAATACTGTTTTATTTGTTGTATGTTATGTTAAAATTGTCTAACCTTACTTTTATTTGGTATTAAATAAAGCGTTTTTAAAAATAATACTTTCGTTGTTCCTTTTTAGACATTTTAGTTCATCTATTATGAGATTTTCATTAACAATTCGCCCAAAAAGTAAACAAGGAAGATTGTTTAAAATGAAATTACCGATAAATCTCAGTTTACGAGTTAGTTTCAAAGTCTCCTTTTATTATTTAGTAATGGCGGACAGCGACAACGATTGTTATAAAAGTTTGAAGCTTGTTAATTAATTTCCGAATAAACTTTACGGTACGATTGAATTATGAAAAGGAATTTTAATATTTTCGTTGACACACTTAGGCAATGTCCATCTCCTTTTTCTAAATCATATTTCACTGGATTTTCCGGGAAATTATTAATTTTGTTTTAGTTACTATTCCCTTATTTCTTACGTAGCTGCATACTGAGTATTCAGTATGCAGCTATAAAAAAAACATGAATATTAAAATACTGTCATCATCATCTTCGTTAACAGCCTATTAATGTTCCCACTGCTGGGCTGGGACACAGCCTGTGTCCCAGGTGGCTCCTCTCTTAGAGAGAATGGGCTCTAATCTACCACACGGGCCCAGTGCGGACTGGTAGATGTCACATGTCTTCGAATGTTTCGGTTCTAAGACATGCCGGTTTCATCACGCTGTTTTCCTTCACCGTTTTGAAAGCAGCGGTGATGAAATAAATTACACAAAGTAATGTGCCTGCCGGTGTTCGAACCCACGACCTACTGTTCGTAAGTCGGGGCCGCCACCACTGGGTCACCGCTGCTATGAAATACTGTAACAACCGACAATCAGCTGTTCACGTCCTGCCTAGCTACAGAGTTCATCGAACTCTTCGTCGCGCTTGCCGATTGCTACGTACGTTTTGCCACGGTAACCATACATTGAGAGAAATTTTAACAAATAGGTTTCCATAATGTTCTTAAAATAATTTCTTGTACCGGTCATCTTATCATGATACTATAGCTGATTCCTGCGGCTTCACCCGATTCTAATTATATACTAAAACCATCCTCGAGAACCATTCTATCCATTGGTGAAAACAGTATGTACAATATCGGTGCAGTAGTTTTTAAGTTTATCGCGAACAGACTGTCAGACAGACAGCCGCGGCGGAGGACTTTGTTTTATAATAATTATGTTTATCATCACGATACCAAATTCACCCCATCAGCCTGCGCAGCTACCTTTTGCTCGCTTCGCTCAGTTTCGCTCTTCTGTTTACGGAGAAGCTGTTCCAGTAAGCTTCAATTTCCTTCTACCGTATAATATTTACTGCAGGGGATCATTAGGATGCAAATTCAGTATAAGAGAGTACCTACTACAAAATTGAATTTGTATTTCGTTGCAGGTTTAATTCAGAATATCTCTAGTTCTGAGAATTGGTGATAAATCCCTGTAAATCTAGAAACAGAAAAAGAAAAAAACAGTTGTTCTTTTGGAATTTGAATTGTTCTAAGATCCTTTTTTATGCGTCATGCAAACTCATAACATATGCAAAGTAGGCACTAAGAAATTAAATCTATGAATTCAAAGTTCACTAAAAACTGTCTGTAACAGCGACACTTAGCTATTTTTTGCGAACATTTAGTGACAAAGGATTTTTACAGAGGGAAGAGGTATCTATTGTTATCGGGAAGAACGCTAAGGTTAGTCCTTTATATTCTGGAGAAAACATTTCAACAATTTCCCTTTTTTCGTTTTTTACAATGACGGATGAGAACATTCCACGAAGAAATTTATTGCTACACAATTGGGAGAGTGCCTGCGACCATTATCTGGCATGCGATGTATTTCTTTACTTCCTTGGGAAAACCGCAAACAAGGTGTTTCTCGTTTCTATGAAATAAATTAATCACCAAATATTGTTTCTTGTCATAGTTTTTTTTGCCGTTTCGCTGATTAGATCGTACTGAGGTTAAAATAATGCCCCCCGCTCTGCATGAATGTATGCACATAAAACTGAAAATCTGTGTAAAAAACAATGACATTTCGTAGTTGTTTGTATGACGTTTATTGCATGTTGTCAAAGGCTATATTTTTTACCTTGAACAATGTTTTATTAAGCCAAATCATAACCATAAACGTGATAAAATCTGCTCTCCTCTCCGAGCCGGTCTGTGTGAACGGAACCTTACGATATACATTACAAATTTTAAAAATCCTCAAGTATCTAAAACTTAAATAACATTAAAACTCCTGTCATCGAGTAAAGTCGCCAAGAAGCGGGGGCTTTGCCACGTTGTACATGACGACGCTAAGCAATGGACCTGGGTCATCGATCTCACAGTTAAACTCTCAGATCTCACAGTTTTGTGGGGCATTGTACTTAGTTGTAAGATTTTTGAAGTTAAATAAAAATCATTCATTCTTTTTTTTTATATTTTTTTTTTTATTATAAATGGGCTTGCTCTTGACTTCAACCTTGCCCTAAGGGCAGAGATGATGTCGACGATGGAACGAGCTTACCCAGTAAAAGCCTGTTTACTCGCGACTTAAACAGATTAGGGTTATATGAACTCGGAAAAACCGACGCAGGCAGGGAATTCCACTCCTTGGCTGTGCGCATAATAAAGGACCCAGCAAAGCGCTTCGTTCGAATGTGTGGAATGTCGACTAGGTATCGGTGATACCCTGCAGTACGTCTAGTCTCCCGATGGAAGAAGGGAGATGGTGGGATCAGCTCGTGGAGCTCTTGCGCACTCTCTCCGAAGTACAGTCTGTAGAAGACCGACAGACATGCGACTTTGCGACGGTGGGCCAGGCTATGTAGCTTGATAACCAGCTTATCGTCACCAATTAGCCTCATTCATTTCATTCAAAAACTAGCCCGTAGGTTATTATGCTACATACATTTTTGATTATCCTAATGATCCCTGTCATCGATTATAGAATGGCCTCCACCATTAGCATATTGTAAATGTCGTGTAAGATGATGTACAACTCATTCAGAAACGCGTACTTTTGTAGCCATGACGCCTCCTTCAGTTCTCGTGAACACTTATGTTAAAGCAAAATTAAAGCCTTCAATAGATTGTGTATCTAAGATCTTCATTTTCGGTGGATTGTTTTCTGGTCTCAATAGAGTTCCTCTTTTCGGAAAAATTCATTTTGCGTTTTTGATATTTTCACTTTTACCCACCTTTCTCTACGCGTGTCATTTTTCGATTTTCTTTTATAGTATCTCACATTATGCCCATTTGAGATTAGTAATTGGTACTCATTTTATCCAATGGGTCTTCATTGTAATCTTTAATTTAGTTTCAATCAGGAGACTGAAGCGATATTATAATGAGTTGAATGAGTTTGATAAAGAAGTTGGTTGCCGACCGAGAATTGGAAGAGAGTCGATATGGAATTTGATTGTGGCTGTTGTTTTCTTGTTTTTTATTATGGTTTTATTTATTGTACCTGAGATCACGGAATCCTTCATAAAATTGCCTGTAAGGTCGATGCCTTTTAATATATTTTTTGTTCAGGAAGTACATTACTATGGTCATCTTCTTAGTCTTCTCATACCGCGATTGCGTTTAATAAACTACTACATGGAGCTGTCGTTGATGAAGAGTAAAACAACAAAAACTCTTAATCTAGAAAAGTTGGGATACTCCAAAGAGGACAGTAACAAGACTCTCTGTGAAATGGAAATGATGATGGATTTGTACCACAAAATAACAAGAGTACACAAGTATTTAGTGGAAGCAGTTAAATGGCAGGTAATATTTAATGAGGCCCCTTATTCTTACATGTTTTGAACAAGAGTAAGATTATTCATCTTTAAAATGTGTGCAACATTAAAAAAAAGTCTTAATTTATTTTCCAGTTGCTGGTTACTCTAATAACTACGTTTTTACTTATTTTAACAGGCACTTATAAAGTCTCTCTGCGTGTTTTACATGACGATGTAAGTATAAGTATTTCACTTTTGTGTTGTTTTGAAACTATGGATTCTATGAGCTAGTGTTGGTCAGTCAGCTGAGTGGTTCTTATCCTCACAATGATTTGTCCACAGATCACATTGTTGTATTTTCTTAGTTATCTGTTACTGTCGGGAGCTTTACTATTATCTTGGTTTTCACCTTGCGTGCTTAACGATCAAGTTCATTATGAAGTAAAGCGACTAAGAGAACTGTTGTCGGCGAGGATTTATGAGAATAAAATGGGTATGTTTAGAAATACTGTTTTTATGGTTTTTACAAACTGGCAGGAGCGAATCATAGCAGAACGCTGCTCGACGCGTATTCACAAGTTTTCTCGGGATTTTGAAACTTTGTGTCATGGCCTTTTTTTTTTTGGTGGGTGGAAAATCATCGAATAGAAGGGGAGTGTCAGACTTCTACTGACTAAAAACCAAACCCATGTTTCTTCTTCGCCCTTGTGTCGGAGCCGCGTTAACCTTTCGACAAACCATAGCCCCGACGGGTTGTGTGATGGCCTAAGCTTCAGTTTCACATGCCTCACGTTTCGGGTATTGTGTTATCGGTATTCGTGACTTTGCAGATACTCCAAGTCGCGGCATGGCGCGTGCGCTGCTGGCGTGGACGGAGACGCGCGACCTGTCTTTCTCACTGCTGCGCATGCTGGACATCGACATCTCACTGCCTTTCAAACTCGTCGGTCTCTCCGTCACCTACCTCATTATATTGCTGCAATTTTAGAAAATTATTGATCCTATTTAAGCACGATTGTTGAATTTATGTTTTTTTAAACAATTTGTATCACCGTCATCTTTAAACATTTTACATATTTTTTGGCACCTCACTGTTAAGCACAAAATGTGAATCTAAAGCCACATACAGAATACTACATATCCAACATTAAATAACAACCAATTTGTAGAAAATATCTTAAATATCCCTGGGCATCGCCACGTGGGCAGGGAGTAGCATGTTCCGTTGAATGAAGTGTAGGGCACATTGTAAGCTTTACATATTATGTCTCATCACTGTTAAAATGCTTAATAATCGTTTGGTCCAAAAGGCTTATGGTTCATGGTATTAATATGTGTGCGTGTGATTACAGTAACACAGAATAGGGACAGAAAATAACCATTCAGTTTAAAAGGTGTGATTAAATTTTGTGGTGGCGTCAAATAAATAGTCATAAAAGTTCAATCAAGCTTCCATTATTCGTTATTAAGTTACTTGTGTTTTTGATTTGGCGCTCTTTCTGTTTAGTAAATTCTATTTCGTTATGAACATTATCGCTACAGCTAACCTAACCTACGAGCTCATAATATGTCAACTTTGGCGTTCCAGCTGTACAAGGACAGGAGACGATGGCAAATTACCGGACTGTATGTCTTTGTTTCTATGGAAGATGGCTACCTAGGTAGGCCGTTAGTGCAGGACGCAAAACGTGTCGATACTCTTGCGCCATCCTATCTTTCTAGCTCATCGCTGCGCTGCGTAGAACCTCAAGCCTCAACCACCTCTTATTGGTTACTTTATTTTAAGGTGCAGATAAGAGGGACACCGTAAAAATGACCTGTTTTTCGTTGCAGAGTTAGCCGTACTACTTATTACAATTCCAAAAAAAATACAGTGTATAGTCAAATGTATAGGTAAAAAACTTATGCAAAAATATTTTCTAAAATTAATCAAGAACCTCGAAAAAAAAAATCACACGAAAAAACTTTTTCGTCTCGAAATGCTCAATATTTTGAGCGATAACTGTTATTTTTTTTTTACTATCAGAAAGAAAATTTAACCAACTAAAGACATATGTAAAAATATTTTAACATTACAGCGTATTTTTTTTTTAATCAATTAAATCTGCGAACTATCGTTCATATTGGCAGTCACGAGAATCAAACGCATCCCCATTTTCAACCTCATTTGTTTAGGCGATGAGTTAAACGCGCGCTCAAGGGCGCGGGCAGTTAATGTCGCCTTAAGCCGTTTGGGTTGAGACTCTAACTCCGTGGGGTCCGAGTGCTCACAGCCTTTCCAAAGAAATTTCATAATGCCTAATTGACACTTTCTGTGACCCAAGAGAGGCTAAACGTTACATAGTGGCAAGGCCGCCAGACTCTTGGGGACATTACCAGTTGACAGCGTAGTGGAGTTTTTGACTTCGTTTTATAGATTTTATTAAGTTAGTTTAGGTTTTATTTAATTCTTAAATGTAAATGATATTGCAAGTTTATTAAATTAACTTCACCAAACCAATACTATGTATGTGCTGCTTTTTTTTTAAATTTAGATCCTTAGAAATAAGCTTTTTTCTCAACCCAGGGGGGAGGGGGGGGGGCTGCTTAAAAACTGTCGAGGCTCTTGTTTCAATTTTTATAAAGTTTCTTTAATGGTTGTCATATCATAAGTGTTATGAAATACAACGTTATTTTATATACATTTAATTATTGTAATGTCTTTAGACTCCTGTGGAATTTGTTACACAAATAAACGATTACCATTAACATTATGGGGTATGTTTAAAATTCATTTGGAAACGCGTACATTTGTCGCCATGACGCCTCCTTCAGTTCTCGTGAACACTTATGTTAAAACAAAATTAAAGCCGTCAATAGATTGTGTATCTAAAATCTTCATTATCGGTGGATTGTTGTTAGGTCTCAATCGAGTTCCTCTTTTCGGAAACATTCGTATTGTGATTGTGATATCATCACTTTTACCCATCTTATTCTATGTGTGTCATAACTCGTTATTCCTCTATGCTGTTTCACATGATCCCCATTTGAGATTAGTTATTGGTATTCACTATATCCAGTGGGTCTTCTATTTAGTTTTTAATTTAGTTTCAATTAAGAGATTGAAGCTATTTTATAATGAGTTGAATGAATTTGATAAAGAAGTTGGCTGCCGACCGAGAAATGGAAGAGGGTCGATATGGAATTTGGTTGTAACAATTGTTACGTTGATATTCGTGATGACTATATTTGTATTACCTGAAATCACGGGCGTCTTTCTTAATTTGTTTATAAGTTCGATGCCGTTTGTATCATGTATAATTCTGGAAGTATATTACTATGGTCATTTACTGAGTCTTCTGATACCACGGGTGCGTTTAATAAACTACTACATGGAGCTGTCGTTGACAAACAGTAAAATAACGAAAACGCTAAATCTGGAACAATTTGGATACTTGAAATCTGATAGCAACAAGACTCTTTGTGACATGGAAATAATGATGGATCTTTACCACAAAATGATAAGAATACATAAGTTTTTAGTGGAAGCAGTTAAATGGCAGGTAATAGAAATAATTAGTGACATGTGGTGTGATGTTTGATTGATTTCAAAAGGTGTACCTACTAAAAATAATTAATTTAATTTATTTTTCAGTTAGTGATCACTCTAGTAACTACGTTTTTAGTAATTTTAATGGGCATCTATAGACTTTCACTGTATGTTATATATAACGATGTAAGTTAAACAATATATTTATTATTGACTATTATTATTCTCATTTAGGTACTGTTGTAATTAAGAAGAGATGTCTGTCAGTCAACTAGAGCGATTTTTATTCTCCGAAATGTTTGTCCGCAGGTCAAATCGTCTTTTATTCTTAGCTTCCTGTTAATCGCTGGGAGCCTAGCCTTTTCCTGGTTTTCACCGTGCGTACTTAGCGATCGAGTTCACAATGAAGTAAAACGACTAAGAGAACTATTGTCAGCGAGGATTTACGAGAATCAAATGGGTATGTTTTAATAAAATCTTGTTTTTATAAACTGGTGGAAGCGCCAGGACTCCTTAGCAGACTATCATAGCGGAATGCAGCGCGACGAGGGGTCTCGCGGGCATATTTCTGGTGACAGTGATCAGCAGATATCGAATTATCGTATGAGCATCCTTGAAAAATGAGACCCGTCTGGCAACCAATTTGGGCAATGAACACTAATTAATTTGCATAACGTTTAAAGTCATGGATTTCCGCAAAGTAACGCCTGATTGCTTCAGTTAATTTCCCCTATCTATCCGTTTCTTCCAAGTGCACTATTGTGCTCAAAATGACTTGGTTTTGGTGTGGAATTTGTCAGTTATTTGAGTATTTAATGTCATAAGTAGAAGCGTGTTTCTGGAGAATATTATGTAACTTTGCAGATGCGCCAAGTCGCGGCATGGCGCGTGCGCTGCTGGCGTGGACGGAGACGCGCGACCTGTCGTTCTCACTGCTGCGCATGCTGAACATCGACATCTCGCTGCCGTTCAAGTTCGTCGGCCTCCTCGTCACCTACCTCATCATATTGCTACAGTTCCAGAAAATTATTGATCCTGAGCCTACTAAACCCTAGATTTTTAATCTTGTGTCTTTTTAATAACAAATTATAGGATCATCATAACGAAATAAAAGTGCAGTTCGGGAAAATGACCTTTAATTGTACTGACGAGTAAATAAACTAACAACTAATGTAAATATGTAATACTCAATGTCTCGAAAATTCATTACATTAAGTTTCTATTCTTTATAAATGGTTTTATTTTAACACATAGGCGTTATACAATAGACATGTAATGAGAAGGGATGTGTGACTTAAAAATGTGATGGATATTAATATTGATGGATGGATAGGGAGAGTAAGGCCGAAGAAAAGATGAATAGATGGTGTGAGGAATGATATGAAAGAGGAAGGAGTAAATAATGCGGTGACTTCTGACAGGGTTGGGGTTGGTGGGATCTACCTCCTAGTGGTCTACCCCGGGCAACGGAATCGCTGACTTTTGTTAGCGGTTACGGCTGAATGATCCCAACACTGGTGGAAGGGCCTGCAAAGGTCCGCCTGGCTAGTTACCACCCTCCCGCCGAAGTCCGGCGCCAAACAGTTCGCTGTGTTCCGTTGGTGCGCGGGAGAGCCAGTGCTACTGGGAAGGCTCGCTCCATCGTAGACCTCATCCTTGCTCAGGCAAGTTTCGAGGTCAAGAGCTGACCCATCTTAAATAAAAAAATTAAAAAAAATGGGAGAATAGAAGAAGAAAACATGATTCGCCGACCCCGAGTAGAATGGGACAAGGGCAGAATGATGATGATGTGGCGTTATGGGTACGAGTACAAGTCTACCATAAATATGATTATGTATATACTACCGGGCAAACCCGATTTCAGGACAAACTAGTTTTGCCTAGTATAAACTAGTTATTCCTTCACGTTCAGGGTTAGCGTTTCCGTCAGCAGGTCGACGGAAACGCTAACGACCTATTTCTGTCTGCAGGGTTTAATGGAACCTAATTAACCGAACCTCGGGGTGCCCCTAACGTCGACCGTCAGCACGTCCACGTTCTTCCTTCACTATCGCGTATAGTAAGAACTATCGGGAATGTAGAAAATCGGGTTTGGCCGGTAACATATATTGATTGAATGCCTCACCTGTTATGCGGGATCCAAATTTTAATGTAAGCTTCTGTCAAATCCACGTCAACTGGTTTACTAACAAAAGGTGATTTTGCAGCAGATTCAGTGATCAAGACCTGCCTTATCTACTTAGCCTTTAAGCTTTACGAATGAATAAGTACTTATGTTAAGTGAAACACTAGAAGTACTTACTCAAATAAAGTTAAAAAGGAGAATTGGAAAACTTAAATCACTAAGTTAAATCACAGTTTCAAGAAACATCAGAACTAATTCGAGAAACAGATTGGTCTGAAAGTTAGCGCACCTGGGAAACATTGAATTTTCACTAAAAACCGTCCGTCACAGTGACCTAGCTATTCCTTGTTGGAAAATGTAGCGTTTCACGAGTTTGAAGACTTGTTAGACTTTTGTTTGGTGTGCGTACTTCTATTTGTCTAAACTTTGTCTTTAAGTTGTATCTTCTTTTTCCACCTTCACAGAATAATTAACAATTTAACACGTTCACTGTTCCATGACTCCAAAAGGCCATCTGACATCTGTACCAAACTCATGTCCATGACTCTGGTTGGAGTCATAATCCAAGAGCAAACATATTTTTTATTTGACTGGACGTATGGATAAGAGGAAAAAGATTGTGATGGACGTATGGTTAAAGACAAAAAACTACCGAAAATTAAAAAAACTTTTTAATCCGTTTTTAGTATAAAATGATTATTGTGAAGTTAGGATAAGATTGTAGGTGGACGTACGAATACATTTTTAACTTTTTACTGGGACAGGGAACGTGTCGATTTCCGGTCTGCCTCGCTGAGCTTGCGACCACTCGACCAACATTCTAGGTTCGACTCTCAGGTCGGTTAAACTGTTTTCGTTTTTCTATCATATTGGTTCAATACATCAAGAGACTGTAGATAACTTATTCTGAGTGATTGGCAGTTGTGTTGAGTTTCGTGAGTTCGATCTCTGCACGGAACAAATATTTGTAAGTACGACGGATATGTAGTGGTTTCGGGTCTAGCTGTTCATTTCAAATAGATTGTAAACTCACCAACGCGGCAACGATACAAGAGAAAATTCTACGGTAACGTTTTTAAAAAGAAAAGAAGAATAATAATCTAATTGTTCAATTAGTATACAATCTTTTTCACAGTTTGTATTCTTAAACTCTATATACATTTATATATTATATATATATATTACACTAGGTAATATGTATAGAGTTAACATTGTCTAAAGTTGAGAGTTACACTGTAGCACGAGTACATTGTCGTTCGGTACAATTTTGAAGATGTGTGTTCTCCAACAACATCGACGTTGTTTGCCAGTCGGTCGCTGCAATTTACATAATAATGCAGTCTCCCAATTTGTGAGTTTTATCATACAAGAAAATCTGTAAATCTAGTACGAAAATAGGATTCTACGACACGTTAATTTAACGGTTTTTGATAACCAAGTTTTGTTTACCTTCTAGAAAATATTTTCGGTAAAAGAGTATAAACTTGTTTTGCTCGTCATGCTGTTATTAAGTAAATTGTTAACTGCTTACAGTTAGTAAATGTGACTAAGTACTCCAGTCTCTCATTTCTCCAATCCTCCTTTCGATACTTATCAGAGATGACCAGTCCCTACTGACAGCGCCCGTTCACGAACATGACTCATAGATCAGTACCAGTCAGCTCAATTTAAAGGAAACTAAATGATACGACACACGCGCCACCCTCACCAAAACATTGGAGTGAGCATGACATTCTCTCAACCGCCAAGGCAAATTCGAGTAAATTAAAGAGAACTAAATGTAAATGGTAGCTTTATAGTACATAGTACTTACAAATGTATTCTGCCATTATATGATACTAGATTAAATTGATTGATTTTTCTTGATTGAAAGATATTTTTACAATCTTCTGCAGCTTATAAAATATCTTGACAATATGACATATCAAGTGAACATTATATTTTTAAATTTAATTAATATTAGAACCAGCAATGAGCCAAGCATATTTATCAACAATGTATTTTACAAACTTATAATTATACTTACTGTCTATCAATGTAGCAGTGAATTATCATCATGTGCCTCGTTCAACTTTTTTCTTTTTTTGCGACAATCCCGCCACACTCTTCCTAAACCACTGTAACTCCTGTTAGCCAGAATCAACAGTGGCGACCACAAGAAAAGCGCTGAGACAATGAAGCCCGACGAAATCCCAGAGAAACGATTTTAACTGTCTTAGATCCCGCAACGAAATTAATCATAAAAGAATAGCGGAGGAGTAGGAAAAAACATGTGTGTGTTTCTATTTTTCATACAATAGTAGTCTATGAGCAGAGAACCGAATTAATTTCCTGTAGTTGTTTGAGAAACCTGTTTTATTGTATCTTCGGGGTTTTCCTGAACAGATTGGAAACAATTCGGATCCGGGTAAGCTGTGCCAATAGTGCCTGTAACAAGGTACCGGTGCAAAGCTTGTTAGCAGAAACTTATTTCCTTCACTTCACTCTTTCAATTCGTTGAATAATAATGAGACTCCAAGTACTATTTTTGTTTCATTTTACCTATAGATAACGGAGACGTTTTTCTTCTGTAGACGGTACTGATTGGTAGTCTGTTTTTCAAAGAATAATTAAGCTTGTTTTATTTTATTTTTTAATAAACTTGGTTTCGTCAACTTTTCACGAACAAACAAATAAAGAATTAAGCTGAGCGACACAAATCACATTGCCACATTGTTAATATTATTTTGAACGAGCGAAATAAGATAAAACACGTTCAACTTACGTAGATTTCAGTATAAATTTATTATGCAGGGTGGCGTCGACAATTCAACAATAAATTAAACAGCGTATACTTCATGACATTTTTAGTCTTTAAACAAAAATTGAATTAAATATATTCAGTAGTTTAGTCACAGGACATTATTGTTTGTAATTCATGATGTGGATTGGCTAGATTAACGACCTCCGCATTGATATAAATACTAAACACATGTTGCCATCACCCTATTTCAATAAGAAACAGACACACAATATCGGTATTAAGATTTGTTTTATATGTAATTTAAAACGAATTCTGCACTTACCAGAGCAACAGTGTTTTCATTTATTGTTGGAGCCACCCTCTATACAAACTTTCATTTCAAACAGTGCCGAAGTTCTTGTAAAAAAACCCATTCTGTGTTGAACACGTTTTTAACGGAAATGTTGTTTGTATTAAATTAATTATTCTCATGTGCCAGTTTGGGAATGAAATGCAGATTTTGAGGCTGTGACATAAAATTATGTGGGCGAGGGTCGGGGCTTCGGACTAGTGTCAATTATTCCTGATCCAATTATAACCCTCGAGATTTTAGACATCCTCCTGAGAAATAACTGCAACGGACGACTGTGTCTGTGACAACTAATTGATTATGCAATGTAATGTACTGGTGACAAATTACCTGACCGTCTTCACTTACCAATTTACCTCTATTTCTTAGTATGAGGGGTTATGTAATACTAGGCACAAACTGTACCTATACAGTTACATAAATGGGGAAACTTTTGTCATAAATCTTGACAACTGACGTCGGCGGTCACAATGTCAAGGTTATGACATTTGTGAGGTCCTGTCTCCAATGAATTTACTTTGATTTATTATTTTAAAATTGTTGGAGACTGTTTAATGAAGGGACCAAGACCACATACAGAGATGAAGATTTATCTAGTTGTTGTTATTTAAGAGTGAGTAAGAGCAGTGGTGGCCCAGTGGTTGCGGCCCCGACTCACAAACAGTAAGTCGTGGCTTCCAACCCTGGCAGGCGCATTACTTTGTGTAATTTATTTCATGACCATTGCTCTCAAAACGGTGAAGGAAAATATCGTGAGGAAACCGGCATGTCTTAGAACCAACAAATTCGAAGACATGTGACATCTACTAACCTGCACTGGGCACGCGTGGTGGATTATAGCCCATCCCTCTCCTTGAGAGGAGGCCAGAGTCCCTGCAGTGGGAACGTTATAGGCTGATAATGATGAATAAATTAGATCAACGTTATAAAGTAACATACACAAATAGATGTGTACTGAAGCATTGACGATATAATGCATGTGGATTAATCGGAATTTGTACTCATACAAAGCCCTGATGTGTCCACGATATATACTCTCGAGGAGACCCAGAGAGTGCTTATAAATTAACACCCCTAGTGTTCAAAGTAGACGCCATATTTCAAGGCATTACCATGAATTTTTTCAAGATTTCTCATCACAATACCAATTTATACCATTTTTCATGGAGTCCGAGCAGGTGTGAAGCTATAGAAACGGTTTCCTTGATGAATGTGGGCTGTTCTCGGAAAGAATGGTCGAGCCGCAGTTAACGAAGACGGATCGTGTCACCGGTGACCGATGTGCAGGTAACAAAAAAATAACAAAATGAGCTCATAACAAATTAGTTTCCTCGTGTTTCATTTAGCTAAGCCGACTGGCTATTTTTTTGGGATTTTTTACTTGTGTGCAACACGTAAAAAAACACACTTGGTTATTATGGCAAGCTTAGTACAAAAGCTCTTCTTTCCATATATTTTTACGGTGTCTAAAAATAAAGCATCAAAAGCCATACCATTGATAAAGCAGGCACGTGCCACTTCTTAGCGTCGTAGCCGCGTAGGGGCCTACGGCGTAGGCGCTACGGCGTAGGCGACGTAGAAGTATGCGAGGAAAAATGTAGTATTTGCATGTAACCCGTGAGCTAGGGTTAAGGGGCCTTGTACAGACAAGACTTGCGGAACTTTAGGCAATTTCGGTGCGATGCTATGTTTGTGTGCAGCGATAACACCGACGAACGCACACACGGGCATTTCGAGCGTTGAACTACGGTTGAAAAATTTGATCATTTATACGATTATTATTTTAAGTGACATAATTTTATAGTAAGTAAGTACACGCGTACAGCTTTGAAAAAAGTCTGGAATGTGTGTTGTGTATAGGTACAGTATATCAATCAACATAAAAATGGTTCAATATGGTGTTAGATGAATTAAAATAAAAAATTATGATATCTATTTTAATCACAGATTTTAATATTTGTTGTAAATTGGTTGTGAAAGCACTTTAACACGTCAAAAATAAATAGTGTTTCCGTCTCTTTTTAACCGACTTCTAAAAAGGAAGTAGGTTCTCTATTCGTATGTTTTTTTATGTGTGTCCGCGCATATCTCCGACAATTCTGGACCGATTTTCAAAATTATTTTTTTGTTTGAAAAGGTATACTCCCAAGGTGGTCCCAATGTCACCAAGTCAGTTTCTGATGATGGGAACTCTGAGAAATTGAGGGCAACCCTCGAATATCATAGGCGCACATAACGTTTTCCATACATTTTCAGAAGCTGTTCAAGTATTTGCGTCTGATGATCATAATTTCATGTGGCTGCGCTGATGACGGAAGGTGCAACTCCTCAACGGTCAGGACTTGAACGAAAATTCCTTCAAAATTATAGGTTCTCAATTCGTCGGCTAGAAAAATTTTAGGTTTTTCCGTCATGGGTGTCGTTTTCATGGTTTTTAGGGTCGCTGATTACGAAAATGAGGTCAACATGAAAATCCAAGATGGCGGTCAGGAAATTTTTTGGTTTTTCCGTCATGGGTGTCGTTTTCATGGTTTTTGGGGTCGCTGATTACGAAAATGAGGTCAAAATGAAAATCAAGATGGCGCCGACGAAAATTTTTGAATTTTCCGTCATGGGTGTCGTTTTCATGGCTATAGGGGTCGCTGATTACGAAAATGAGGTCAAAATGAAAATCCAAGATGGCGGTCAGGATTTTTTTTGGTTTTTCCGTCATGGGTGTCGTTTTCATTGTTTTTGAGGTCGCTGATTACGAAAATGAGACCAAAATGAAAATCCAAGATGGCGCCGACAAAATTTTTGGTTTTTCCGTCATGGGTGTCGTTTTCATGGTTTTCGGGGTCGCTGATTACGAAAATGAAGCCAAAATGAAAATCCAAGATGGCGGCCAGGAAATTTTTTGGTTTTTCCGTCATGGGTGTCGTTTTGATGGTTTTTGGGGTCGCTGATTACGAAAATGAGGTTTAAATGAAAATCCAAGATGGCAGCCAGGAATTTTTTTGGTTTTTCCGTCTTGGGTGTCGTTTTGATGGTTTTTGGGGTCGCTGATTACGAAAATGAGGTCAAAATGAAAAACAAGATGGCGCCGACGAAAATTTTTGGTTTTTCCGTCATGGGTATCGTTTTCAAGGCTATAGGAGTCGCTGATTACGAAAATGAAATCAAAATGAAAATCCAAGATGGCGGTCAGGATTTTTTTTTGGTTTTTCCGTCATGGGTGTCGTTTTCATGGTTTTTGGGGTCGCTGATTACGAAAATGACGGCCAGGAAAATTTTAGGTTTTTCCGTCATGGGTGTGGCTATCATGGTTTTTGGGGTCGCTGATTACGAAAATGAGACCAAAATTAAAATCCAAGATGGCGGCTAGGAAAATTTAAGGTTTTTCCGTCATGGGTGACATCACAGTGGGCCCTATCAGAATACCAGCGCTGCGGTATTTGTTTTCATTTATCGCAGCATCATGCTGAGATAGTAGCCTTTTTGGCCTCGCACAGGTTTTCTATTTTATTATTTAGCTTTCTATTCTTTTTATAGAGAAATATAATATAGTTATAGAGAAATACAAAAACTGAAATTTTAAATATCATAGATTAATGAAATATAGCAGTTTTCTAAATTTTATCCCTTGTTTTAAATAGTATTAACATAAATAAATTAGGAAAAAATGATGCCGTTCATTTTAATGCAGACCATATCTTTTAGGTTGATGAAAATGACGCTACCATTTTAAGGCCTAGGGTACTCATATAGGCCATCTGATACAGTACGGCATTAACATATTTTTGAAGAGAACAATTATTGATAATATGATAAAATCACTATGACGTCTAACTGAACTGAAACGGTGTTTATATTATATCCAAGAATTGAAACTGTCAATCCCAGTATCAACAGTTTTGTATACTTTTTGGTTTAATATATACTTCAAACATTATTGATACATATATATAATTGATTTGTTTCATTCTAATGATGTGACTAAATAAAACAATCACTTTTTAGAAAAAAAAAATTGTTATTCTTTGGACCAACGAAAATGTACGGCATAAATATTATCTATGCATAAAATACTTTCAAAATAAATTAATTTTATGTTGTGTCAAATCACCCCCACGGAAAGAGAGGGGGTTGCAACCCTCGATTATTTCCTCTTGTCGCATGATTTTTGTACGGCGTTACGGAATAATGGATTAGAAGCAGTATTGAAATAGTATGAAACTGATGCCGTACAAAATCAAATGACCTTTACCCTGGAAATTGTCGGAAAATAAAAAATAAATTCCGACTTTGTGGCGCACCATTTTTTTACGGCACTACGCGTGTTCTTATTATTTTTCATGGATCTATCGATGGTAAGAATGCCGTACAAAAATATATGACCAAAATGTACCCACTCTACCTGTACTTTTGAATTCTCACCTGCACTCGGTTGGACAGCTTACAAGTGACGGCATAGTGCTGAATCTTATTTTTTTATGCTCGTATATCGTTCTAGATAGGTCACCTGGTGGTTCACATGACCCATATTTTTTTCAACACGGGCCAGTAGTCTATAGTATAACTTATTAATATTTATTTCGATTTCATGTTTAACAAACCCGTTTTATCGGATTTTCATTTTGACCTTATTTTCGTAGTCGGCGACCCCAAAAACCATGAAAACGACACCCATGACGGAAAAACCTAAAATTTTCCTAGCCGCCATCTTGAATTTTAATTTTGACCTAATTTTCGTAATCAGCGACCCCGAAAACCATGAAAACGACACCCATGACGGAAAAACCAAAATAAATCCTGGTTGCCATCTTGGATTTTCATTTTGACCTCATTTTCGTAATCAGCGACCCCAAAAACCATGAAAACGACACCCATGCCGGAAAAACCAAAAAATTTCCTTACCGCTATCTTGGATTTTCATTTTGACCTCATTTTCGTAATCAGCGACCCCAAAAACCATCAAAACGACACCCATGACGGAAAAACCAAAAAAAAATCTTGACCGCCATCTTGGATTTTCATTTTAACCTCATTTTCGTAATCAGCGACCCCTAAAGACCATGAAAATGACACCTATGACGGAAAAACTAAAAATTTTGTCGGCGCCATCTTGGATTTTCATTTTGGTCTCATTTTCGTAATCAGCGACCTCAAAAACAATGAAAACGACACCCATGACGGAAAAACCAAAAAATTTCCTGACCGCCATCTTGGATTTTCATTTTGACCTCATTTTCGTAATCAGCGATCCCTATAGCCATGAAAACGACACCCATGACAGAAAAACCAAAAATTTTCGTCGGCGCCATCTTGATTTTCATTTTGACCTCATTTTCGTAATCAGCGACCCCAAAAACCATCAAAACGACACCCATGACGGAAAAACCTAAAATTTTTCTAGCCGACGAATTGAGAACCTTCTTTTTTTTAAGTCGGTTAAGAGATTTACCGTCTATCATCAGTTCAACCTAATAGCCTGAAAGAATAGAACTATCGATCCATAAGTACGTATAATTTTGAAGGAATTTTCTTTCAAGTCCTGACCGTTGAGGAGTTGCACCTTCCGTCATCAGCGCAGCCACATGAAATTATGATTAACAGACGCAAATACTTGAACAGCTTCTGAAAATGTATGGAAAACGTTATGTGCGCCTATGATTTTCGAGGGTTGCCCTCAATTTCTCAAAGTTCCCATCATCAGAAACGGACTTGGTGACAATGGGATCACCTCGGGAGTATACCCTTTCCAAGACAAAAAGAATTTTGAAAATCAGTCCACAATTGACGGAGATATTCGCGGACATACAAACACGAATAGAGAACCTCCTCTTTTTTGGAGGTCGGTTAAAAATATATATCGAAGTACAATCGACAACAACAATCGATCGAGAAATTCGACTTCGATCTGAAGATGAAAAAAATTTTAGCAATCTTTAATAACTAGCAAAAAAACATGTTTGATCAAAATTAATAAGTGTATCAAATTGTGGTAATCGGCCAATCTCGAAAATATGTTTACGAAAAACACGGGAGCGTTTGTGACACAAAGCGATACGTCCGTCCTTTGGCAGTGGCCGATTCGTACTGGCGAGATAGAGTTTGCGCGGTCGATAATATAGTTAACTTTGGATTCAATTTACGAAATGAAATTATAGTTTATTGATAAAATAAAAATACGATTCTATTAGAAGGTTACCTTAAAATTAATACGTAGTTTTTAAATTTTCTTTAACGTGATTCTAAGGTATAGAAAAAAAATCATATTTGTCGAGACATTTTGTAAAAATTGCGATGTTTTAACATTTTTTTTCTGCTATATTTTGTATTGAAGTCGAAAATGTGACAAATAGGTCCGCCAGTAGACCATACGGTGATGTTATTAATATTTTTTTTAATGTTTAAAATCGTTTGTAGTGTTATGTTCGGCTAAGCCAAACGTTACTCGATCGGTGTTTGTGCGGAAAAGGGCTTTTGAATACGGGTGATTGTCATTAATATAAACATTATTTTGAAAATTCTTGAAACCTATCCACCAGAAAAAGAACTCGTCTCTTATAATAGCCAAAAGGAAGCTTCAAATTCTTCATAGATTTCCCACACCAAGCAATCAAAATTGATCAAAATGAGATGATTTTGTGGAAGGAGCCTTAAAAGCCACCCGCGTCTAGCTCATGTCGGATATACCTATAAATCTGTATCGGAATAAAAACTGACATACATAAAGTATGAATGTATGTACTCCACCTAACTGCGTAGTTTAGATAATATTTCCGTTTTAATACCCGTGTGGGTAGTGCGGTTATTTGAATTTTAATTAGAGGTTTGAGCTCTAATTCGTTTGTGTTCAATTATAAATAATTTAATGCTAAAACAATCAATTAGTGTACGCGGTGATTATGGAAATTGCCTTGTTAACTAACCATATTTCATAATTTCGATATTAGTCAAGTTTAAATTTATAACTCAATAGTTACCGAAAGTAGGTGATCCTAAAAAAGTGAATGCGTCTTTTTTTAAACTTTTCCCCCACTAGGGATTTCTTCTGTATCGTGGGTGCGATCACAGACATTTAAACTTACATACACAAATACCCAGACCCGAAACAACTATCTGTAGGCCATACAAATATTTGTTGCATGCGGGGATCGAACCCGCGACACGCAGCACAGCAGTACAAAATTAACCACAGCGTCAACCGTGCCGTCAAAAATATCAGTCAAGTTTACATTCATAACTCAATAGTTACCGAAACTAGGTGAACCAAAAAGCACTTGCTAGACAGATCAGTGTTGTCTGTATGTGAAATTCAATTACCTACATAGCATCCGATGCGTACACTTGCAGACGCGATGCGAGTGCAGCGACCCGGCGATATCGAAGTTGATTATAGCTCGTGTCACACCCTGAGGTGTTGGAATTAAAATGACTACTCAATTGATTTGAGTCGAATTTATGTCTACAAGTGTGACTCCCGAGAGCATTGTTTTAAAAGACAAATAGTGAATGTTATAATCATATTAAAGACTAGCTGTGCCCGCGACTTCGTTCGCGTGGTTGTCGAAAACCAAAATGCGTCGCTAAGACAAAAGTACATTAAATCATTGCCCTGCGTTAACTTACAGATGTGGTAGCAAATAAGAAGTGGTAGCCTGACTGGAGTCTAACAAAATTTGCACTTTATAGCTTAATATTTCACTAACGAATCCCTTAATCGAAAAAGTGTTTAATCGAAAAAGATTGTGAGTTTGCTTAAACTCACAATCTTTTTCAAAGACTTAACTAATGACACGGGGACACCACACCATAGGCTACGCAAGAAATAAAAACAACGCCATCTATCGAAGACGAAAATAAACTGCTAAAATTGAATGCATGGAAAGCGATCAATCACACTATAGGCTATGTAGACTAAAGTAGACTTTGAAAGCAGTGTCATTTAGACTACTTACCTACAGAGTACCTTATGCTATCATAACTTTATTAAAGTTATCTTTTGAAGGCATTATTAATAAGTACCATATTCGTTTAATAGATGTCGCTGCATGTCTCATTCATGATCATAGTGATAAAGTTCTTCTTAAAAACTATAAATTCAAATATCTTTTGATAGAGAGCACCGATTACGATGAAACAAAGACTAAGTAATACCCCAAGTTACGCACAATATTTATGTATAAAAGTTACCTACATTAGTTTCGTAAATTTTACGTGATGCTTAGTCATCGAAACAGACAAACAGATAAACAGACAAACAGACAAAAATTCCAAAAATGCTGGAAATGAGTTCTGTTGGTTATACTATACACCCTGAAAATTCCTTTTTTAAATATTTTCAATGTACAAAAATATTTTTTCTACAGATTTATTATATGTATAGATATTTTGAAGGAAATTGACAGCTCGTCAAAATATTCATGCAGGTGTTCAATGTTTTTTTTGACTAGAGTTTTTAATGAATTACAGTTAGTTTTAGTACCTACATCATATCTTTTTCCTTTTTTTTTTTTGAAATATTTAAAACTTTTTACTACCATAAAATAGTTTGTACAGCTATATTTTGCGATAATCCAATAAAATATCTTCCTGGCTTCTCCGATGTTACTAGAGGTACGTGCAACACTTATTTTTGTTCTATTCTCCTCTGTGCACCGTCACGTTATCAGTTCCTCCTTTTTCTTTCATATCATTCCTCACTCAATCCATCCATCCTTTCCTTGGTCTTCTTTTGTTCCAAAAAATATGTTTTAAAAAAATAATAATAAAATAATTTTGACGACAAAATATTGTATAATATTGTACTTTGTACTTATGCATTCATCCCAACGACATCTTCGAAATATACTAGCATAACGTATTCACTAGAAATACGGATGAGCTCGATTCTGCAAGCTGTATACGACATTCAATTACCTACATAGCTGGCAGTGCGTACTTACCGCATGCATTGTGCGGCGAGCCGTGCCTGTCGATGTAATCACTGTGTCTGTGTCTGACTGACTCATACGTATAGACCTGACTCTCTTCTCTTATTCATAGTGCAGGAAATCGAGTACTATGTAGTAGTGGCGAAGTGTTGAACTGTATTGGGACAGGAATAAAAAAAGTGTTGAGGGACACTCGGTTGGAAATATGTTTCGTCAAGTAGAACAACGAACGATGATCTTAAATGTTCGTTGTTAGCGACACCTATGTTGAAAATAATGATAAGTTTTGCTGGCGCCATCTTGATAGAACAATGGCAGAAAAATAGTTGACAAAAATTATAGCGTCTAGAAATATCTTAGATATAAAATGAGTTAGATTATTTTTCTATGATTTTTAAAATAAAAACATTTTTTTTTAAGGTCTCTGTAAAAACATACATTTTTGGGACTATCAAATGACTTTTACACTATCCAAGTGTTGCCAATTACTATATTTATTCAATTTTCATGTAAACTTGTAAAACCACCAAAATAACACAAATACAACATATATTGTTGAAATAACTATACTCTACGTACTAATAAAAGTGTTTTATTTTTTTAAAATGTTTCTTAAATATAATTTCTTGAAATAGTTCAACATTATCGCAATCTTAATGATTAATCGCGCTGGAGCAGTCGGGACGTTTTAGTAATAATCTATGTAACAATTATATTTAATGTTATAGCAACACCAGCCTAAATGAAATGTCAATGCGTCACAAAGCGCGGCCTGTCACTGATGCTCCTGCGCTTTTCGTGTCGGTTGTGTTCGTGTTATTTTCTATTTTATTACTTCTCTTTGACTTGGATTGCTTACTCACTCAAACGTCCCGGCCGCTTCGGCGACGTTTTTCATTATGATAGCAACAGAAAACCACTGAACATATGAATTTCTTTAAGTGACGTAAGACATAACTTAAAAAAGTTCAAACCTATTTTTTTTTTTGAGCCCTTTCAGGACATAGGTAATTCTTGAACAAAGTTACTCAGGGGCTGAAGCTTAACATTTTAAGATATTTTTGACATGTAGACACTACCATTTCTTCTCAACTATTTTAATGTATGAAAGGCTGCCATTGTTCTTTCATTTTTTTTTAAATCTTTATTTTAATTATTATATATTTTATTATTATATTTATTTGCAGATGATTAAAGCCAGATCATACGAAATTTAAAATTTAAGCAGATTCATTATAATTTTTAAGTATCAGAGTAATAAGAAGGCTTCAATGTAGGTTATTTTGTAAACATTACCTACTGTGAGAAAATGTAAACCTACTGCAACGTATTTGTGGTTGTATATTCCATATGGTAGGGTTTTATAGACAAAGGGAGTTCATATTAACGCATGGATGGAAGTGTTGCGTATCCAAGGCTCTATTAGCTGAAATTCTGCGGTAATTTTACATCTCATGCGGTTAATGAAGAACGTATTAACTGTTAATTATAGGGAGGGTGGCGTGTTAACAACCGTGAGATAAGGAGTTACTTTGTAGAGTAGATACAGTTGGGTGTCAACGATCATGATCTTTTAGTGACATTTCTATTTACTCGCTTTAGAGCTCTTCTCTTCATAGCATCTTTCTCTCTTGGTTCAAAAATAACATGTCATGTGTTAGTACCTAATATTACAGCACTAACATGTACCTATAAACAGAGCAAAATTTTAAAGATTTTCTCGTGAAATAACGGTTTATACGTCTTTCAGGTTAGACCTTTCGTAATAGTGTGGCTTCCATCAACAATGTTCGTGAAATCAGTTTTAAAAGTTGCTGCGTGTAATAGGGGATCGGACAAAAAAAAACTAATTGGTCCATCAAAAAGATTTCCAAAAAATATTGACCACATATTTTTTCTTTTTTTACGTAAACAAAAAATGAAGACGATACAGTGCTTCGAAAACTCGTGTGACGCCATATGATAGTACATTTTGTACGTTCAAGTGACGTTGCAAGCCCCACTCCATGATCTTTGTCGCGCTATAGCTTCGTCAATTTTTATTGATTTGATGAAACAAAAAACACGTATCTAATATTTTTCGATAATCTAACTGACGGACTATACAGAATCATATTTGTTTGAGTCAGTCCGATCCCCTATTTGTGCATATTGGTGCTTGTGACTGACTGTTCACCCTGTTTTTTTATCACTTATGTTTAAGTCTCATTTAATCTCTTCTTCTTAGTCGATACACTCTTGTCAGAGTGGTCGTGGTTGCGCAGACGAGGTGTACCTCGTCTGCGCAACCACGACCCAACCAACATCTGTTGAGATGTTTGTTGGGTCGTTGACTTCCCCGAGGACTGCTCTTTCAGCGATGTGCTTCTATTTCTGCCGGTTGGAGACGTTGCGAGTACACTGGACCATGGTAGACTTAGTAGCCTTTTTGATCAAGTCGGTCCAGCGAGTCGGTGATCGGCCGCGAGATCTTTTGCCCTCCACTTGGCCCTGAACTACCAGTCTCTCCATCGAGTCTTCATTACGAGTAATGTGACCGAAAAACTTTAAAATTCGTAGCTGCACAGTAGACGAAAGCCGGTCCTTAATATGAAGCTCTTTGAGGATAGAAACATTGGTGCGAAACGCAGTCCACGGGATCTTTAGGAGGCGTCTCCAGCACCACATCTCCAAAGCGTCGACTTTACGGCGATCCTCTCATTTAATATCATCATCATTCTCTTGTCCTTATCCTAATACATTTGTGGTCGGAGCAGTATCTCTTCTTCTTCCATACTTCTCTGTTTCTCGTCATCTCATAGGACACCTCCTTTTTTGCCATATCATACTTAACATCCATCGTTTCTTAGTGCTCGTTTACGGAGACGGTGGGCGTCGCGCGGCGCGTGCAGAAGGCTCGTCTTGTGTTTTTTTATTAATTTACTGAGAGACGGGTCCACCGCAACAATCACTGCATTTTAAACTAACCAACGAAAAATTGCTTAGGTAAAATCGACGTTTGAAATCGTTAACTTTTTCATACATCGCCATGTGTTTGAATTAAAAACGCAGCACGCGCCGCGCGACGCCCCGCCTGTACGTAAACATGCACTTAGGTCTTCCTCTACTCTTATTTTCCACATTTAATATGGGACAAGTTTATTGCCATCAAACCGACACAAAGTTTCGTTTCTTGACTGTTACTGAGAAATTCTTGATGTAAAACCCCATAAACACTGCGGGCAATCCTATTAATGTTTGCACTAGAACCACGACGCGGTCTTAAGAAATTATTCGGTCACATGTATAAGGTTTCGTCGAGTTTAAGTCGAACACGAAGCGAAAATGCATAATTGCATCGAATGCTCCCTCGTACACCAAAATGTGCCCCAGTTCGCGTTCAAATCTCATTAGAGACCGTGTATTCAAAATCATTATCATTTCTATTATCTTGTAACTAAATAATATAGTGATTATTATAGCTATTTCTCTAACAAATCGATACAATAATTTCTACTAAATAAGCCTATAAAACTATCCTATCAATACGAGAAAGGAGAATTAGGATACCATAGCGCCAAGAAAGCAAGCAACAAGGTTATAAGATAGCCTTAACATTCAGTGCCAAACACCCAGCATATTGGTCGAACACTGTGTGTACCCAACCTGCCTCTGAGTCGTCGGTATAATACGTAGATATAGATGACTTGCGCTCACGCGGCATACAAATAATAATGGATAATTTGAACTTGGCAGTCATAATTCTCCAGCCCTTATCCCAATTTATTTGTGGTCGGCGCAACAAGTCTTCTTCTTCCATACTTCCCTATTTCTCGTCATCTCAGCAGTCACCTTCTTTCTAGCCATATCATCCTTCACACAGTCCATCCATCGTTTCTTTGGCCTTCTTCTCTTTTTATAGCCATCTACATTCATACTACTATAATTTGAACTTGGCAGTGAAAGTGTTATAGTTGACTCGCAAAATAATTGATCAGACAAATGCCAATCACAAACCTGAAGCTCATTTTGTTTCAATAAAGATCAAGAGTATCACCATGAAATACGATACTGTCATAAAATAAAATCAGCGCAAAGTTCTTTTGTGTCGACTACAAAGGTTCCGTATCCCGTAACTACTTAATAAAATTTGTCAGAATACGTCTCAGTAATTTGCTTACCTATTGTTCTTTGTTTACTGTCATTTCTGAAAATAATGATTGTATTCATTAAATTATAGCTGGTAGAATTCCCAGCTGCTTCGTCGCTTCGTTTGTGTCGACCACTTTGTCCCAAAAACCTTATTAATTAACCATTTGTATGTTGGCGAACAACTGATTTCACTAATTTACTTATTGCATGACAACGAAGTTTTAACGGAACACTAATTGAATTTAATTGAGGTCGACAGTTTTCATATTTCCGTAATACCTCTGATTTATAATTAATTGAAGAAAAATCTATTCAATTATAAGTTTTGGTTTGATCGGTCTGATATTTATTTCGTTGTGGGAGCGAGAGATAAATGAATGGTTTCGTTCTTAATATTGTTCAAAATGAAATACCGTTGAAATTCAAGTGATAGTAAGTTAATTGGAACGTTGCGGTTGAAAAGAGGATGTAGTGACAAAAATTGAAATTTGTGCTTAGATGGTTTGATCATGTGGAGAAGATGAGTGAAAAGCGACTAACAAAAGGTATTTTCAAAGCAGATCTGAGAGACAACACCGGGGGGCGCCCTAGAACGACATACACTGACCTTATTGGTGATGTTCTTCAGAAAGGTCAGCTGCGTTCCTACTACTCGCAACCGGCATGCGTGTATGACCGCAGATGTATGAACGTCAACGAGGCAACGCCACCTGCTGCAATCCATACATACTCCTTGTATGTGGATCGTAGCAGGTGGCGTTCTGTGATTTCTGCCTACCATATGGAAAAAGACGTGAGATTATGCATGTATGTCTAGTTAGTAGTTGAAGTGTTGACGCTTGTAACATAATATTTTTACAGCGTACATAACGATGTTATTTCTCGTCAAGTTAGAATTATGTCGATGTAGGCCTATGTCCAGCAGTGGACGTCTTTTGGCTGAAATGATGAGGCATACGAAAGTAAGTAAGTTTATTCCATCACGCGCTTTTTTAATCTTGGCCAACGATGAAATAGAAAAACGTGCGCAATGGTCTTAACTTTAAGGAGTTTTGAAGAGCTAGGAGAGAGCAATAAGTGCGTAGCTTTACGACTCTGCTGTACTACCCGGCGAGTCCAAATGTGCGCGACCTGAGATCTTAGTCTGGCAGATTCGCACATTTTACGAGCTCAACGAGGTAATGCCATTCTCAAGCTTCGTTTCCCTCTATTATCTTTGCGAACAGACAGTAAATCTTGGAATGTACTCACTGCGAACCTTATCACGTACTAGATGCGTAATTTATATATTTTTTATCTCTACGGATCCAGCATTCAGCTGTTCGGAGCGCTTTTGATTTAGTATCGCACTTAATTCTCAATTTGAGCGTGAAAAAGGTTTTACCTTTTATTTTTAAATTTTATCTCGGTTGTTTGTTTCGCATACCGTAAAAGTAATGGTGGAACAAAATAAAATATATAGACCCTCCATAAATCGTACATAAACTAGTTTAGGAGGTATGTTAAGGTAACGCGTAACCATAATAGCGACGCGTGTAATATACTAAAACCTAATAGCCTACGAAAAATAATTTAAGGAGTAACACCTGCCGAAGATAAATCTCCTTCATGAAATAATTATCGCTGGCGTAGATACCCGTAGTTACTAGCCAAGAGAGTTTTCCAATAGGCACGTACCGATATTTTTCAGTGTAATCAATTAGACGGCACCTCGAAGCTAAATTGCTAATTTAGTTAATAGCTACAATTTGGAGACGATTTGGCTCTCACAGAAATAAATGGTATGGCACCACCTGAATTGATAATTTATAATATAATAAGAGCGTGAAGGCTTTGGTAATCAATAGAAGGGTGAACGTGCAATTGGTGCGTTCCTTAAGGGATTTGTTTTTCATTTTAAAATTACGTAGGTATGTACATGGTATGTACTTTGCTAATGGTTAGTTCGTTTTAAGGTAATAACTATAAGATATGACCAAAGGAACGATGGATTGAACTGTGTGAAGGTTGAATTGCGGTGGTGAAATGACGAGTAATAGGGAACAATGATGATGATGAGTTTGTTTTAAGTTGATTGGAACTATTAAAAGCTATTGAATTTAAATATTTATAGGTACCTATACTTCCAATATAATGCGGCATAGTTTCAGACTGCTACTGAGAAGTTCTTGATAGAAAAATTCAATAACATTTTTCCCGGCCCGGGAATCGCACCTCATGCACACCATACGCACTTATTTCGACCACTTACCCATTCTAATAATAGTATGGATTTTTTATACATATATTCAGTCAACCAAGTGAAGGTTAATCCTAAATTCAATACTCGGCAAGCTAACATAGCCGAAGGAGCTAAGTTTCAATCCACTCTGACACCATTATTGAAATAAACGGGCCATATTTCATGACATAGAATCGATTGCATTTAGCGGGATTTACTTGCACGGTCTATCCCGATTCCCGATCCTATTGGGATTCGCAGTATCCTTTTAGTTTTTAAGAATACCTGGAACGGGATAGTCCCGAAAGTAGTTGTGACAGGAATTTTGAAAGGCTTTTATTTTGAGTGGTTTTGCGTGTTTATTACGGAATCATGGATTTTTACATTTTAACTGTGCTCTCCACGTTTTGATTGGCTCGCGGTTCGTGTATTACAGGGTTATGAAATACATACTGTTAAGCTCTTAGTTGGTATTTGTGATAACTTTGTTTGATAAATTTTAAACATGGGTATAAATGGCAAACCTTTCTTACAATCTGAAAAAATACCTGGTCGAACAAAATTTTATTTTGGGTAAAACAGTTTATCGTTCTTGTCTTGTTCTTTCTGATATTTTCGTTTTATTATGGACGCGGTCCGAACTCGATACCTCACGGAGAGGTATTGATTTTATTACTTGTGTAGACAAGTTTATGGCCAGTTAGACGTTGTCTAACGTATGTATATTGCTCAGCCACCTCAGTAACTGTGTAGTCTATGGGCTAGGAACATGCTATATGTGGTGATTTGTGGTATCAGTAGTGAACAGTATCGCAATATCTGAGCGACCAGTGAGCATCAGTAACATTTTGTGCCATGGTAAGTAATGAGGCAACACTAAAAGAATGTTGTTAGACAACGACAGTTAGCTCTTATCAAAATTTCAGTTTATTCACATGTGTTCTCAATATTAGGACAGCTATAGTAGGTAAGCAGTTATAATGAATAACATAATTTTTCAAACATTTCACGTTTGCAAAAATAGAAAGGGTTCGAAACTCTCTATTTTTCTAAAGAATAAATATGCTTGGATTAGGAATAACCCCCGCCAGGAAAAACTTTTCTTCCGTAGAGTCACGATTGAATTGCAAAAAAATATATAAATAGCTTCCGCCAACTTTTTAGCACTGAAACTTTAACGGGAGAATTTCAAACCTTCTTTTTTTAAATGTACTTGGTCGTGGATGCCAGCAAATTGCCTGCATGGAGGTTTAAATACAGTATGTTTCTCCTTGCGGCTTTGCCCTGTGCTAACGACCGGCGTCCTCTCAGTATCGCTCGAAAGCTCTGCTCTTTTAAACGGTTGAAAATGGCCAGTCACAATCTCTTAATACGTCGACTTTTCCAACAAAATTCAAATTCCAACTAACGAACAATATTGTAGAGAACTATGTAATTTAATTTAATTGGGTATCGGACAAAATTCCAAAATGAAAGTCAAATTTCGTTAAATCCAATTCAACGTAGCGGGATTGTCCTCTTCCGAATTTTCCGAACAAAAGGTCGTCAATCAGAAAGTAAATAATTTAGTTGACGAGATCAAAGCGATATCTTGCCGTGTAATTGTTTAGGGGACTTTGTGGGTCGGCAAAGTTCAGGGACCTACCACACTGGGTTGATTGTGCGTACAACAACTTCATTACTACACGGTCACGCCGACCCTTAAAAATTTCAGCATTCCACTGTGTTTAATTGTTGTTACATTTAGCTTGTGTGGTGTTCCGCTCAGGTTTAACGTTTGGGGGTTTAAAGTCTCTGTGTTGTATTTTGTAGTTATTCTTGTTTATAGTACAATTCTCCTACATGTAGGTTTCTATCTCTTTGTTCTCATTTTATAATTTAGCTGCGAAATTTTCTCCGTGTTAGTTTATTATAACGTCAAAGCAATTTTTCATAGTGATTAAATTTCCTCCCTGAGCAAGAACGTCAGCAATCTGGGTCATTGTAAATTGTTATTAACTGTCAGATTTGTCTGAGTTGCTTGTTTTCAAGATCATTTTACAGCTATCAACGGTGAACAATTTTCGGGAGAACTCGTTAAATGTTTCATTACTTTTCGATCTTGGCAATAATGCGTTGAATAATGACCGTCACTAAGATGAACCTCGAATGGAGCAAACTTGGACAAGTTGATAATTATGAAAATTTTAATTACGAATTTATGCTAATTCGTCGCGCAAAAGACGGCGCTGGGGATAAAAGCTCGTTCACAAAGGTAAAGATTGACTGAACTAAATTAAAGCGGTAGAACTGTTGACAAAGAACTGTCAGAAGTTCTCAGTAGTTATCTTAGGTAATTGAGCGCCATTTGTTTGCACAAAGTATATAATCGCTGGTTCTTAGCAGTAACAGTAGCGGATTACCTTTCGCATGATGTATTTTTCTTTTATTATTTCGCATGCTATGCAACCATAAATATTTGTACGCATTTTGGCATAACATAGCGATCTATTTATTAATTTAAGAACTGGATTCACTACCTTTTTTTTTTTTTTTTTTTTTTGGTGGGTGGAAAATCACCTATGTTACACAAATAAACTTGACTTTGACTTTATGACCGTCGGATTGCCAAGTCATAGGTCTCCAGTTCGAACCCAGGACACATACCTCTGGTTTTTAGTATTGTATAATTATCATTGTTGATATGATATTTACCTTCACCAAAGCATCCGTCGATTGAAAAAGCGACGGGACATTTTCGACCAGAATAGTCAGTGAGAAGAATGACTCAAGAAAGATAGGGCAGACTCTACAGAGAGTCTCCTAACACGCCATCTGAACCATCTCATCTGCTCATAGTCTGAAAGACTGATCGCAAGATTAAAAATTAAAAAAAAAGAAAAAAAAAGGTAAACATCATGAGGAAACCAGCATGCCTGAAAGATATTTCTCGACGTGTCATGTCAAGCCAATAGTCATAGGCCCATGGGCGGTATAGAAACTGTGACACTAGGCTAGTCCCTAACCACATTATAAGGGTTGCTGGCGAATGAAACTAGAGATAGTATTTCAAACCATTTACTGTTTGAAATGGTTCTTCTGCTGGCATGACTTTTAAAATATACGTAGCATTAATTTTAGACTTCGAATAATTAACAAACACGTTTACGCCAAAAGCCACAATAAAGTTAGTTTTTACAGCCAAAAAGTCTTGGTACAATATTAGCGGAGAGTCTGAGTAGGTAAATATTTAACTTATTTCACTTTGTACACCTAATCACTCCGTGGTTGAGGTTTTATGGCTATGCATAAATTTAAATGAGTAACGTTGAAGAATCGCGCTGTAACGTTGGGAGGTCGTTTTGAATTCTGCCAAAATTGACTTCATTATATAGCTATTTTAATTTGAATAACGCGGTATTTATGAGACGCGTTGCGGGGAACCTCCGGGAGTAATCTGTTTAATTTGGTTTCTGCGCCCGCATCTGAGGGCTCTGTAGGTACTCGTCACACTTGTCACATAGTCACCAACTTACACGCTTCTCTGGTTTGTCGCCGAGCTGCGTGACAACGATAATGTCACTAGAGTTGCTTGTTGGATTTAATTAGCCCTAAACATACAAAGTTATAAGCGACCTTTTGACAGTTCCTTTGCCCTTTGAGTAGTACGTATATAGTGAGACTCCGTGAGCCTCCCACCGGAAGAATTCGGGGATCATCGATAGCTGTGGACGGAGAACTTAAAGAAGGGTATGGATAACTTCCCTTTACTTGCCGAACGTCTTCCGAATACTAATTCGTTACATTATCTTGGCACAGAAGGGAAGTGAAAGTAAAGTAAAGCTTAGTTTTGTTTGCTGGGCGTGCCTACCAGAGATTTTTTCATTGCTAATTAAAACTGTGGGAATCTGGAACACTGAAATTGTTTCCTTTCTTTTTCGGCTAAGATTTCGTACAAATTGTGAAGAGCTTAGACTCGTTCTGTTTCAATTTGGTTTCACGTGTAGCTATCATCATTATTTTGATCTGATATTTTTCTTTCATTATGTTCTATGAATGGTAACGAGAAAACGTTTGTACAAATCGTGATTTTAATATTAAGTAACCTACAGTGCGATACACATACACGATACAGTGTGAGCAGTGGTGGCCCAATGGTCGCGGCCCCGACTTACGAACAGTGAGTCGTGGGTTCGAACCCCGTCAGGCGCATTACTTTGTGTAATTTATTTCATCACTACTGCTCTCAAAACGGTGAAAGAAAACATCGTGATGAAACCGGCATGTCTTAGAACCAAAAAATTCGAAGACATGTGACATCTACCAATCCGCGCTGGGCCCGCGTGGTAGATTATAGCCCATCCTTCTCCTAGAGAGGAGGCCTGAGTCCCTGCAGTGGGAACATTATAGGCTGATGATGATGAGTGCGATATTAGGTACATATGTAACCTAAATTAAAATTCTTATTTTTTCATGTGCTTCCTGGTGTCAGAGTTTTATGCCACCCATAAACCTTTGACTTGGCTTTCTCACGATGTTTTCCTGTACCGAAGCAAGAGTGATAATGAATCCGGAAATGAGATTTGCGGTTCTAGGGTCGACTAGAGTCCTATGGTCCTATGACTTGTTTAAACACTATGTTAGTTTGTTATTTAAACGGATTTCCGTAGTAAATTCGGTTTATTTATTGCGTTGGTATAACGTTCCTATATTTGTCATCAACGAAGTTATCCCATAGGTTCAGCCAATCTCATTAGCTTAACGATGTTACATAACAGATGTGATTTATTTCCCTTTCGTGAAGAAGATGCCTTTTGTTTGTTTGGATCCGAAACGTAACTTGGGTGTTCCCTTTATTTTCGTATCTATCTCCAAATATTTGGACAAAAAACCAATGTTTATTTTTGTAATTGGTACCTTCTACGATTTCTCTTTTATTGGTATTCTTAGCTGGAGTTTAGGTATTTGATAGGGTTAATTAATAGTTGGATATTTTGACAAACCTCATTTGTGAACACTTGGCTATGGAATATTGTAGTTGTCGGGTAAAGAGACAACGTTGACAAAATAAACATTAATTTATTAATTTTAAATCAAGTGAGGACTCTATCCATCGTCTAACTCTACCACTACCACATGCCTGGCATTCCGTCGTGTAACTCCAAGTTTCCTAATAAACATAACACAACATCACGCCTGTAACCCGTCCCAGAAAGGTTAGGCAGAGGTACCCAAAAATACACACATATTTCTCTCGTTTTGTTTAAGTCCCAGGCATATAATATAGATTGATCAACCATGTACAAATCCAACCTCCGTGGCTGCTACCGAGAAATTTCTGATAGAAAAACACACACAATAATACCACATAACACTTTGCCCGACGTGGGAATCAAACCCAGGACCTCACGTTCAGTAGTTGCACTTGCGACCACTAGACCAAGAGGGAGAGAAGTATCTCTATAAGTCGAAAAATAACTTAGGCCTACCTTTGTGTGTCGAACTATCACGGTATATTGTTAGGCTCAATGGCCACTTGTAATTACTAGCAGAGCTTTCAGCCTCAGGCTAATTGGTACCGCAACGGCCTTTTGAGCAAAGGTTTACGTTTATACGATATTCATAATTACACTTGTAAAACTTTAGTGCGAGAGTAAGTTGTACCTATGTTCTTGAATTGCTGACAACCAGTCTTAACAAGGGTTATCGTGTTACCCAATAACTTGGTTATGGAGGTCATATAGGTAGTCGCTCCATTTGAATACTAGTTTAAATCTGCATCAACTTAGACTGAAAGCCTCGCGAATATAGTTTAAAAAAGGCTAAGAAAACAATAAGGAAAGAAATGGGAAAGAAAGATAAAAAAAAAACAAAGATCCATAAATAACAAATGAAAATGTTTTAGAAATAAGCCAGTTCTAGTCTTGTGAAATGCACGGCTTATTTCTGTTTTCCGTTGATTATAATCTGGATCGCTTCAAAGTTCGAGTGCCAGGCCGCATCATCGCTTCACATCAGTGTAAATATTTAAAAAAACGGATGAGCCTAGCACACAATCTATTACAAAGACATCTGCTTAGCACTGTGATGTGATGACATAGAATAAAATTGTATATAATTTTTCCAAGTAATATAATTGTACCGCGTACATCACTACTAGGAATTCAGTAACCGCGGCCGTGGTAAGTTGTTGTTCATTTCGTAGAATTCTGTGGACTGAAATTCGGCGAAAACCGTAATAATCACTTTATGACCAATAATGACCATATTGAATTTAAGTGCTTATTCCCTTCAGTAAATAATTTATAAGTGACTTGGGCAATATTTCACGCCACACGGTCACATAAAACATGTTATAATCGTATACAAAATTTTATTGCGCCATGGCTTATTGGTCCCTTTGA
Organism: Diarsia dahlii; assembly: GCA_949775195.1. Lineage (NCBI taxonomy): Eukaryota > Metazoa > Arthropoda > Insecta > Lepidoptera > Noctuidae > Diarsia > Diarsia dahlii. Next base: position 11,283,511 of record OX459211.1, on the reverse strand, counting down.
AATCGTTAATGTCAATATAGCTTCGGCGACAAGCCAGGCCGTTGCTATAAAAAGTTCATTAATCAAACCCCAAAGCGGACGCGGTGGAAGGCTTCCTACTATAATTGATTTTATATAAAACGTGCGTTATGACCCGTGTCACTGGATATTGGCTGAGGAATTAAGGAATGACTGTTAGTGATTCATTCTTTATTGTTTGTTTTTTTGCTTTATTAATTTATTGCACAGATTCTATCGCGGGCCTTGAGTTGAGTTGAGCGTGGAGAGCGAATCCAGAGATTTCCTAACAAAAATATTCAGGATTCAAGATTCAACCAGGTTGCTATGGTTACGGAAAATAACAAGGTTGTCAACTGAGGTTGTCAAATTAAATAATTGTTTGTCTCTCTGCTTTCTCCTTCTAAAATATTCTTACTCGTATAATTTGTGTACAAAGTGCTTTAAATATGAATAAACAAAGTGCATTTATTAATTAAGAAAGTCACGAAAAAATAGTGAAAGAAAATGAGTGAGGAGTGAGTACTCTATAAACATTCATTTTATTATTAGTACGCATCTATCATAAGTTTTATTGGTTTTTGCATTACTATTCTGCGAATCGGTCTAAAACGATTCGTTTTCTTATAAAATATCTAAAATAAAATAAATAATTTTCATATTTTTCAATGTTATGACGAGTCCCTATAATGCCCGTCACAGTAATGCACATACCAGCAATGCACGACACTGGAATGTACAACAGGAGTGTATGACACAGTAATTGGCGACATCGCGATGTCGCCAATTACTGGGGTGTACCTTGCCGGTCCGGCCCAAGAATGTACAACACAGGAGTGTACGACACAGTAATCGGCGACATCGCGCGATTGGTTGGCCGACTAGTTGGGCAACTCGAAATTTTGGGACTTGGATACTGGGTAATTGAGCTAGGTAGTGCTGCCGAATTAAATTGTACTCCATGACGTGCGCTCGCTACGCTCGCATATTTAAAAACACTAATATCTTCTGTCCCCGAAGTGCCGGGCCTCCGCCGGCCTCCTTCGTCGGCCTACGGCCCGGTGCCCATGCCGCCCATAAAGGATAGTTACTGTCGCGAGACGGTCGTATTAACACGAAGAAAAAAAGAAGGAACCACGGAATTTTCCAGTATTTTATTGTATCACCTGTCCCTATTGTCGCATGGCTTTTTACTTTTTTAATGTGACGTCACTGTTTGTTTTAATTCCAATTCTCGTGCTGTACATTCTTGCCCGGACAATCGAGGTTCGGGCCAAGAATGCACGACATGACAATGTACAACATTGGAATTCAAAACACTTACATTCTTATGTCGCGCGTTCTCGTGTCGTGCATTCCTGTGTTGGGCATTGCTGGTTCCCGTTATGACACTTACGTCAGGCTGTCAATACTTTTTCTTTTAAATTTTCTGTCATAGAGTTTCTTACTAGCTTAGTTAGTCTATGAAGGTTAGTTTTGATTTATATAATGTACATCGCGCGAAATTCGAAGATCAAACTCTTATTAACGTTATTTTTGTTCAAATTTTTTGAATGAATAATTATTTTGGTGTGTAATTACCTAATTATTTATACCAATAGATTTACCGCGGCAGTCTCCGAGTGCCACACGTTTTTTTTTCAGTACGCAGCTGGTTACAGGAGCCTCCCTGTCAACGAAAATGGATGGATTGTATGAGGAATGATATGAAGGAAAAAGGAGTAAATGATAGCGTGAAGAAAAAATGTGTTGCGCCGGCCCCAAATGGGATGACGAGTGTGTTATTATGGCGTCGATGACATTAAGGGCAGAAATTATTATATGCCTCCTTCGTTACTGGTAAATGTGTGCTGAAAGGGAAGCTACATTGAAAATGAAGCTTTGTGTACAAATAGTGTCATGGACTCATGTCACAATCTTTTCTACAAGTCAATAAAATATTACAGTGAAAACAACTAAAATACGCTTTCCCGTAATCTTCACATCATTTTTTTAATAGATACCTATATCATTATTTTATTATACTATTAGTACAAGCCTATATTGTCCCACTGCATGGCAAAGGCGTCCTTTCCCTCTTTCCACTTTTCGATCCTAGGAATGTACTATAAATAAATATAATTAGTCCGCCAACTTTGGGAGTCGACATATTGGATTCAAAATGCTGCCACTCAGGTAAATCAGAGCTATTTTGCTTTCGACTAATTCTAACTAGGAATATAATGGAGAATGCCGCTCTCCTTTCAGCAATGATATTTTAGTTAAACAGTTTCTCTGAAACATGTCAATGCTCATATTACTCACAGACTGCAGTCGGCAACTGCAAATATCTACATCAGCTAGTCATAGACATTCTGCATTTGCGTATATAATGTATATTATGTTACAGTCAAAGCTGTAAATCAGTCAAAACGACTAGTGAGCGGTTAAAACTATTACAATGATAACTCACATTTACTTAAAAGCTTATTTCGTGGTGTCATGTTTTATTTGTTACTCATTTCGTACATCGTAAAGGTCATTAGAAAACTTATTATTTTGTTAAGTTTGTTTTGTGACCCTTTGGATAACCTTGTGCTATAGCTTACATAGTTTAATAGAGAAAACGCGTTGTAAATTAAAGGGTTTTAACTGTCACCAGTCAAAAGTAGTTTTGACCGATAACAGTTTTGATTGTAACATATATAGTAGCACACTGGGGATTATTTGAAAGCAAACGCTTAATTATGTTATTGCCGTATGATGTTGAATAAGACTAGATGTATGTATGCGTAAGTGTGTGCCGCACCTTAGGTTCTCATTAGATGAGTGATTACTGTGCATTGTGCCTTTGCAGTGTTTGCAGTATTTATAATGAAATTATAGGCAGGTGTTACGTGTGTTGTGATAATTATAGCGTAAACTGTTTTGGATATCGTAGGTATACGTATTTTTTTGGATTTGATATTGCTGTTTTGCATTCCAATAAAATTTAAATTAAAATGTCTACTTGGAAGTCAGCAGTCCGTAGCTCCACGACATTACGCTATTCGAGAAATTAATACACAGTGAAATGCATCGTCTGTTTTGATTAAATACTGGCCCAGATTCGAATCTATAAAGTCTGTTTATTTTCGAAGTGTTATTTGTTATATTCCGAGTATTATCTATACGAAACAAAAAAAAAAGATGAATTGTTACATAACAAAGGAAAATATATTTTGAATAAACCGCCATTCGTTCAGCAATTTGAAACAATATGACGGAGAGATCAAAGCGAATAAAATTAGGGGCGACTGTCGAGAGGCGTGAACAAGTGTCCGCCGCACGGGAATGTGACGCTAACGAACAACACGACTCGAATCTTATAAAGGAATCCGCTTTGTCCCCTCTTTCTATATTCAATACCAATAATTTTCATTAAAAACTTAATTAAATTCTCTTCTGACACTGACAAGGTGTTTTCCGCCGCATTACCACTGTTTTGAATAACCAATATTATTTAATTAGTGTCTGATGAAAGATTACCACGTTACACCATTTGATCTTAGACCGAAATATTTACTGTTGCTTCTTGATTCTCTTCCGCTGTCGTGACAGATTTATTTGCTTTATTAAAGGAGTCGTTAGGGCCCATACCGCCATCGGAGTGAAGACGAATAAATTACGAAGGTTAACAAAGTTAAATTAGGTACACATCACAGCTGTAATCTGTGGTACACATCCTTCAGGTTTGGGTTAACCACTGTATTAAGGGCGGTGGAGTGACATATTTATGCCGCAATACACTTAAACAAGAAGAACACTAATTTGTTTAGTTGTAATTGAATGCACACATAATTATAACATAACATAACATCACGCCTTTCTTCTTATGGGTTAGGCCGAGGTGTACCCATTAGTACACGCACATTTCACCAGTTGTGTTTAAGTTCCATATACCTAGTGGTGAGCCTTTTGCCATCAGCCGGGGACACATCCAGCTTGCTTAATTGGATTCTCCCAATTGTAACTAGCATAAATTATTTAAGATGAAGCAATAAACATTTTTATTTTATTTTTTATTTTTTTATCCAGACTCCGTGGGTGCCACTGAAAAATTTCTGATTGAAAAACCCAATAACACTTTGCCCCATCTGGTAATAAAACCGAGGACCTCATGCACAGCGGTCGTGCTTGCCACCACTAGACTAACGAGGCAGTCAATAAACAAGATTTAAGAAGAACACTAATTTGTTTAGTTCCACGTAAATGCGCACATAATTTTACGTTTAGAAAAATGTGAAAAATATTCTAATACCTTTCACAATTTTGATGCTACTTTGAAAAATGAAGAAGGTAAAGTGTGTCTTTCATTTATTTTCCCTCGTCTGTTAATATGGCGAGTAGCTTAAGTATGAGAAATAGGTTAGTAGGCGCTAACAAGTTATGAGAAGTTCTCCTTTACAATGTTTATTCGCCTCAAGCGTTTGCAAACGGTGAGGACTTCTTTACCTTAGTAAGTAAACCGAACTTAGTGACTCGTGTATAATATAAGAAGACTCCATTTAATACATTGTGGAATGAAACACTTAGTCGTTCTTATGAATTATACAAACAACCGGAGTGTATACTTATAGTAACTCATTCGCTTAGACCGTAATGAGTATGTCCTCTATTTATACTTTATTCCAGGAGGTATAATTTGGTGTAAGGTAATTACCCTATCTACTTCATTCCCTAGAGAGGAGGCCTGAGTCCCAGCAGTGGGAACATTATAAGCTGATGATGATGACTTAACTGTAACTGTGCAATAATTTAATACATTTTGAAATAATTTATTCTGCGCGACAGCTGAGCATGAGGTCCTGGGTTCAATTCCCGGATCGGGTAGATGTGTGAAATGGGTGTACCTACTATTAGCTATCACCTCTGCCTAAACCTTCGGGAATGACAGGCGTGTTATTATGCTATGTTATTCTGCGCAATTGTTTTCCTTAATTACAGCACACATGGGTCTATCTACACACTATATAAAAGAACATTTACCAAGTTTCATTTACGAATAAAGAAAGATTTACTTCCATTCTCTACGCCTACGAGTCTACCCTATTCATCAATTAACTTTTAATAGAAATGTCCAAATTGTTTGCCCGCTGGCATATGCCTACATACCTTCGTCAAAGTAATTAAATATGTAATGTATTCTGACATAGGTACTGTTAGGGACAGCCCTAGTACTTGCTCTATATTCATAATATTCGATATTATATACCTAACACTCAATGAGGAGTGGAGAGCTAATGGAGAGTTGGTTAAGGTTGTCAAATATGTAATAAACAGTTTTAATAAAGGTTCTGTTAACTGTATCAGTACGGACAGCTTGCGGACTGACTGCAGACGTATACTTCAGTACATTGTCTAAGTCCGGTCCGCAATAAGCCGGTAGCGGGCAAACCGGTCCGGACATTTCGTAAACTAGTTTGGGTCACCAGATACAACAAACTAAATAAGTAAACGCAAGCTTTTGGAAACCATTTTTGTTTTGGGGTGAAAAGTCACCTCAAAAGATTATACTGGTGAATTCACGTGGATGTATTTACAGTAAAGTTATAACATCAAAAACCTTGTACATAGGTATTTACAAAAAACTTTAAGACTAGAAAATTCCCAGGTATAGTTTAGAACAAAAAAAATCGCAATGACAGTGAGAACAAAGTGCCTTTCGGTTTTGTTAAGGGCACTTTTACACCCATTATAGTTTAGTTTCTGCCAAAGTACGGTGTTCCACCGAACCTTAAATTGGCGATTTACCTCAATTTGTCTATTTCATGATAAATGAGGGATTATGTCAGAAAAATACGATGCAGCGTGAGGGAAACTTTTTCTCGACATAATCCCTTTTTGGTTCACCATAACATTCCCGCAACATACCGCGTTATTCCATCTGTCAGCCGTGACAGGGGCTTGTCTTATACTGGGTATTGAAAGGCGTCGGCGTCAGGAGGTTTGCTTATAAACGGTTATTATTATTAACGACCAAGATAAATACTTTATCTACCCAAATATCATAAACCCTCTCTAATGCGTTCAAAAACCATATGCAATGACCAGCATTACCAACCAGCAGAAATAAACGGAACTGTTATGAAGTCATAGCCTACTGAAAACAGTAGGTTATGAGTTTAAATTTGGAACAGGTGTCAAATTCAAGCGAGTGTGCTATTCTAGTATCTTCATTAAAACAGATATCGATACGAAACCCCAATTCAGTATGATTTTAATTATAAATCGCACGACATTTAACTACCATTACTATAATAAATAATTTGCTTCTGTATGTGTTCAATTTATTTTTTATTGCATTACACTGGTAACAATGCTGATCATTTCCCTATGGTTCCTGAACCCATCATAGAGCCCTTATGATATTTGGGTAGATAAAGTAGTGTATGCAACTATACATAATTAGGCATTACAACACTCGTGTGATGTTATTAAGAAACGAGCCGAGTGTTGTAAAGCCCTTCATTATGCACAGTCGCATAAACTACTAATAGAACCATGTTATGAAGAAACATTCGATGTATTAATACTTACTTGTTACTAAAGCCGGTAGTCGTAGTAGTAGCAGTCTAATAATCTTGTTTTTCAATACAATGTTTACAGTATGGCATGGCCACTCATGAAATCTTTACTAGTTAAGTACCATTCATCGTCTTTCTTAGCATTTATTTTAGTTCTCTATTTAGATAAGTTAGCCTTAGAAGTTTAAATACGATTCAAAATCCAAAACCATGCAGCGCTGTCACTATAGTTTGACATTGTATTTAGCATTTTTTTATGTATAACATTCTAAAAAAGATAAAATCCTTCACAAACCTTTGTAAATTAAAATACTATGCATGTTTCTGTTACTATTTCATTTCGGAACAAAACACGAAATTATATTCGCGTCGGACAGTTAATATTCATATAAGCTGCTGCGTTATTGCAAGGTTTATCAGATAACATGCTCGCACGGCATATGACGTTAGCCGTGCAACGTAACATCAGTGTGTTTTTATAAAAAAAAGCTTTTTGCCTCAAAATATCGTTCATTGTTTCAATGGAAAAGTAAATAGGAAAATTTTGACTGGCATGCATTTAAAATATTTCTGTCCGTTGTGAAAATAATAATGTAACTTTTCGAAATATTAACTTGTTTAATAGATAAACTGCTCATATTGGCCGTCAGTCTTCTATACTAATATTATAAAGAAGTAAAGTTTGTGTGTTTGTATATTTGTTAAATTCCCTTATCTCGGGATCTACTGAACCGTTTTTAAAAATTCTTTCACCAATAGAAAGCCAAATTATTGCTGAGTGTCATATGTTATATAAGAAAAAATGAAAAGGCTTTTACGTGGTAGTCCGTTTTGCAAAGTGAATCGAAGAAAAAACGGTCGAATGAAAGCGTTTCTTACGAACGCTGCCTTAACTATGAAAAAAAGGATTATTAACTTTATGTTCAACGAAGTGGGCACGGGTCAGCTAGTTATCTATAAAGCGCAAGGGTGTTAACTTATCATAACGTCATGCTAACAGGAAAACTACAAGGAAACCGTCTCGTTGGTCTAGTAGTCGCAAGTGTGCTGAACATGACGTGTTGTGTTCGATTCCCGGGTCGTTCAAAGTCGTTCACCAGCAACGGTTGCCAGGGCTGCGCCAAAATGACGGCGTGGTCGGCGCATCACCCTAGGCCGCCAGCGCGACTGCGCCGCTCTCCGTGTCGCTGTCACCTAGTAACCGACTGCAGCTGCAGCTGTGACTTTTAGTTTATTTATATTGTGTTTTTATTGTGAACATATTTTATTTATTTATAATTAGTGTTAATTTTCTTTTGTATTGGTAAGTTTAAGAGTTTTTTTTTTACCCGTTATATTTAATGCTGAGCGGCAGCTGTAGCGACGCCGGAATAAGTGCTAGTCAACCTATCACATCACTGGGATGTGCAACATTTGGTACGATGTCCTCACTGCCCCCAGGCTCGTTATTTCAAAGGTGAACGGGGACTTAAGATACACTATGGCAAGGTTCACAAACCTCATAGTGTACCTTTGTGCCCCCCAGCCACTTCACCGACTTCAACATCTTTGGAACAAAGTTTGTGGAAAACATTATCCAAATTCAAAAATTCCACTCCTGTTTTAAAAAGGGTTCCCCGCGGGGTGCGAGACACACTGTTGCTCAAAGTTTAGCGCGATGTGTGCGTCTCGCTACCCAGGAGAACTCAGAACGTGCCTGGGAGGAGTTGCTCACCTTCCCTTACAGGATTCTGCATGTCCAAAAAAATTTGGCAACCCAAAAATCATTAACAAACCAAATTAAAGACAACTGTAATAATTCGGCTTATAGTTTTGATACAAAATTACCTTTTATGTACAATTATTCTCAGAAAGGCATTTGTGCACATGTGGAATCCAAATTAAGTGAGGGTGATATAAGGGGGGCAGCCAGAATTCTTTTCAGCAGTGATGTGGTGGCGCCTTACTCTCCAGAGACTTTTTCAGCCCTGGAGAGTAAACATCCAGCGCCTGCGGATGGTCTCACCTTCCCCGACCCGCCCGTCCACCCCGACCCCCTCGTTCGAGATTCATCTTTTTTCCAAATTACGGCCCCGCAGTTGATCGCAGCCGTGAGCTCTTTCCGAAGTGGTTCTGCTGGTGGCCTCGACGGCCTGACTCCACAGCATTTGAAAGATTTGCTGAGCCCAGGCGCCGGGGCAGCTGGTGAGTCGCTTTTGAAGGAGCTTGCGGTTTTGATCAATTTAATGCTCTCCGGCGGCGTGAACGATGCCGTCGTCGATGTCTTGTATGGGGCTAACCTGTGTGCCCTTCGCAAGAAAGACGGCGGCATTCGTCCCATTGCCGTGGGTTGCACCTACAGGCGTATGGCAGCCAAAATATGCTGCAAGCTCTACAGTGAACCGCTTGCAGCTAAGTTCCAGCCCCTTCAACTTGGTTTTGGTTCCAGAGGGGGCTGCGAGGCTGCCGTACATGCCTTATCCTCTTTTTTAAATTCAAAGAAAGGTGAGGTCATTCTCAAGGTTGACGTCAAAAATGCTTTCAACTCCGTGAACAGGGACACTTTGTTGGCTGAAGTTAAAAAAGTACTACCCGAAATTTATGGTTTTATGTGGCAATGTTATAGGAATCCTACAAAATTATTATATAAGGACAAATTTTTGGAATCTGCAGTTGGTTGCCAACAAGGTGATCCTCTCGGGCCTGTCATTTTCAGTTTGGCTATTCATCCCATTATTCAACAACTAAATTCCAAATTCAACGTATGGTATTTAGATGATGGAACGCTAGGAGGTGATATCGACACCGTTTTGAATGACTTAAAACTCCTCAAACAACAATTTAAATCTATTGGCCTGGACCTTAACCCGTCTAAATGCGAAATTTATCTCCCTGACATTACCGACAAACAATCGACAATAGCAAAATTTAACTCAATAGCCCCACAAATCAAAATTTTAGAAAAAAGTTCCTTGTACCTCCTAGGTTCCCCTATTTTAGAAGAAAGTTTCTCATTTTTCATCGATGACAAAATTAAACATTTTCTTGATATTTCAGATAGACTCTCCAAAATTAACCTTCATTCGGCTTTCACCCTTATCAGATACTGTTGTTTTGGTCCAAATTTTATGTATTTTCTTCGTTCTTCACCTCTGTGGACGAAACCACAACTTTTGGACAAAATTGACCAAATTATCCACGACACACTTACATCCATTCTTAATGTGGCCCTGGACGACCGAGCGTGGCAGCAAGCCACCCTTCCAATCCGTTTTGGTGGCCTCGGCGTCCGCAAAATTTCTAGTGTAAGCTTACCGGCGTTCCTGTCGTCTGTCCACAGCACTGAAAAGCTAACCAGGAAAATTTTAACCCTCTCCCTGGTTGACTCGGAAGTGCCGTGCTTGTCCGATGCAGAGAGCGCCTGGAGAATGGCTTGCCCGAACACGGATCGGCCCGAAAACCCATTATCCCAGAGACAGTGGGATGAGCCGCTCTGCAGGTTGGTACGGAATAACCTTATTAATACGTCTACCAATACTGCTGAGCGCGCCCGCCTGCTGGCTGTGGGTGAGTGGGAGTCGGGCCTCTGGCTTCAAGCACTACCGTCACCTAATATAGGCACTATGTTAGGTGACACTACCTTCCGGCTCGCTACATGTTTGCGATTGGGTGCTCCATGTGGGGCTCCACATCGCTGTCAGTGTGGTGAAGCAGTCGACGGCCTCGGACACCATGGCCTATCTTGCAGTAAGAGCGCAGGTCGGATTGCGCGACACGCCAGCATTAATGATCTTATCCGACGTGCTCTGGCTACCGCCGGTGTGCCAGCTATTTTGGAACCCAATGGGTTGGCACGCGTCGATGGGAAGAGACCAGATGGTATGACCATAATGCCTTGGAAGTTGGGTAGGCCTTTGGTGTGGGATGCAACTTGTGTCGACACCCTTGCGCCATCCCATCTTCCTAGCACGGTGAGCTGTGCTGGGGCGGCTGCTGCCGGTGCTGAAAACCTCAAACGGCGCAAATACAATAACTTAATTGGTAGTTATGTGTTTGAGCCGTTTGGGGTTGAAACACTGGGGCCATGGGGTCCGAGTGCCCACTTAATTTATCAGGAAATTGCCAAGCGTTTGGTCGACTCTTCACGTGACCGGAGGGCTGGAATATTTTTTGGGCAAAGAATCAGCATTGCCATCCAACGTGGCAATGCTGCCAGCCTTCTGGGCACTTTTCCTGTTGACAGCGGTGTGGACGAATTTTTTGACGCCCTGTAATTACTCCCCTTTTTGATACTTGTATATATTTTAAGTGTTATTGGGTTATTTCATCCTGAATTTCTCAGTAGCAGCCACGGAGTCTGACACTTTGTGATAACTTGTAAAAACGTGACATTTTTTTTTCACACCACTAAAACGTCGCCTTTATATCCTTAAACCTTTATATTTCTAGTTTAAATTTTACATTAAAAGGGCTTTAGTTTTGAAGCCGTCAACTTGTCTGTAACAGCCCTAGAGCTAGTGCTACTTGACAATGTCGCCGGGTCGCAGTGGACGAGCGGCGTCAGCAGAAACCAAGCTGACTACCCTCCACTGCTCTCACATGTAATCTCTTAACGACACCGGTCTATCTACATAATCGATAGCCTTATATACGTTGCCTACTTAGAATGAACTTAGATGAAACAAATAAGAAACTGTGAAGGAAAGTTGTCAACTTTAATTGAATGAAATAGCATTAAGAAGTTATTTAGTGAGAGTTTGGAAGGTGTGATTTTTTCATAACGTAGTTTGTTTAGCATTGTTTCCTTTTATTTGTTGTATGAGAGAAAAAAGCATTTTTACTCAAGTGAGTAGGCAGAAACTACAGAACGCCACCTGCTACGAGCCGTACATACTCCTTTTGCTTCGTTCATGTTCTCACAACTGGTTATACATGCACGCTGAATGCAAGTACTACATACCTGTCATTTCTGAAGTACCTCACCAATCACATCAGTGTAAAATTAAATATTTTAAAATATATTTTAGCGATAAAAAACATTCCATTCTCAGTAAAAAAAATATGTGTCACGCCATCATTACCATGAAAATGTAATACTCCGTTGCATCTCATAACAAATGAATCCACGTCACTCCAAAAAGCTTTCCATTTCAGCAGAATGAACTCTACCTACCTACAATATATACGTAATCGTTAAGCAACTTGCGCCCGAAGGCCGAAGTGAAAAGAAATCATACAAATTATCTTAAAAGGAACGCTGAGGACTGGTCCAATGTCAATCTTTTTACGAATTTAGTTTTTCACTTTGCGTAATTGGAAAAAATATCGGTGTAGGCAAATGTTTGGGATTTTGCCTTTAAAAATGAAAATGTAAATTAAGAACGAGCCTATATCAGGAGTGCGGTTCTAGGAACACAGCAAAACGAAGAGTAATCAATACATGCCAAGCCTTTATTCTGCCTGACAGGTGGCTTGGCGGTGGATTGGAGGTATTTCCGTCCACCACCTAAGTTTATAATGAAATAGTCTCTTGAGGAATGACTTAGAGAGTAGTCTTGAGCTATTTGTTAGTAATATCTGGCGTTATGATGGTTGATAGAGTTGTTACAGTTTATTGGATAAAGAAACATCGTTGAACATCGCAAGTATCCATTTTCACATAATTAAAAAGAACTCTTACATATAGGATTAATCGCAGAATATCCAGTTATCATAAGGAAAATTAGTGTTATTAGCGTAACGGGGAGATAACTATCGTGTGTAGGATGTGGTGTTGTGTTACTCGCATGGTTACCAGTTATTCGGGCAGGGCTGCCCAACGCACGGGGCGTAATGACAACCTCATTACGACGTCACAAAGCGAACTAGTCGACAGATAAACTCACACAGGCAGGTACGTAATCAGCATAATTAGCCGTGAAAATGTAATAGGTACTAGTGGAAACGTTAGCACGTTTACAACGCTAAAATAAAGGATCAATTTTATGACGTTCGGATAGATACTCGTAGCGTTTGGTACTCGGAAAGAGACATAAAGTAGATACTTTCCATCCCGGAAAATTAAAAACGAACCCGGCCCCGCCCCACCAATTTCGTCCGTTATGTATATTAGCCCCTGACGTACCTCCTCGTATTAAGACTTGGACAGCCCTGACAGACGTGGAGCGTTATTTGAAACGTATTATCCGCATCGTACGTAGGCTACGTAGCTCTCTGTAAGCTGGTACCGTTGTTAATATTGTTTGATGCAGAACCCGCTACACTTGTACCAAATTACTGTCTATGTTACGATTGGTTTGCGCCAAAACCAAATGTTAGGGAATACCATCACGTAAAGTCTCGAAACACAGGTTTGTCCTTTGTTTGCTTACTTTTCTAAATTCACATCACGTACGTAGAACAAGGATACCAATAAGACTACGTGTTTTGTTTCAAATGCATAATTTTCTGATCTGCACGAGGCACGCCGGCCACCTTCTAATGAAGGATTTTTTCTTTATTGATATCGAAGTCGGCTAAATTAATTCTGAGGAAGGACGCCTTTAGTTTTGCAAACTTTTCAAATAGCACTCATTAGAATGCTGGCGGTATGTTCGAGCTTCTGCGGAATAAGAATGCGACAAAGAAAAGTGTGAAACGTGAAATGTATGCAACTAGAAGTTATCGGTAGACCTGACTGTGATCTCAATATCTATTGAACTTATTTTGAGAACAAAATATATCATAGTATCATAGTTATTTACCCTCTGTTAAAAGACCCAGTAAAGCAGACAAACAACACTTATTCCCTTGTTTGCTTCACTTATATCATCATACTCCGGAACACAAAGTACGATGTTTCTTGATCTTGCCTCTAAAGATACAAAGAGAAAGACATTTTAAAGAAAAATAACGGAGAGAAGGACGCATTTTTTCTTAAAGAAACGCCCTCATTATGTCTAGTCATTCTTTCCATTACACGCGTTACTGGAAACAAAATGGAAACGCGAAACCTGATGCGACGAACACTCGACCAACGATTATTAAAAGCACTCCAATGTTTTGCTGTTCTCATTTAATGCGTTGCTTTCAAAAGAGTGTCATTTAAAATTCGAGACAGTATCGTCAGGATAGGAAATTGCTCGTCGTTCGGAAACTTTTCACTAACCTCTGAGAAAACCTTCCGCACAATATTAGGGCCTTACTGTAAAATCCAATACCGCTCCTAAATATAGCAAGTTTGGTGAATGATTTGTACGGAACGAGTTTTGAAGCACTCCCAACTCGGAAACCTCCATTTCTCAAATGCATTCACCTACAAATGTAAATCTTTCATGCAGCCTGCTACTAGGTCCGGGTGTGCCATTTCGTCAATCTTCGGGATTATATTATTATACGAAGGAAATGTAAAAATTGAAAAGCAAAAATTGCAGTTCCTAAGTCCAAAGTACGTACAAATATAGAATATTCTACCCAAAGAGGGTGCAGTAAGTACATACGTGACTTACAAATCTGGGATTTTTCAAATATTTAAACCGACAACCGTGCATGTAGTTTTCCGGTTCCTACCAAAGCTACGTTTACGAATAGAGAGTTTATTAGATACCCTAATATTTCGTCTAACTTCTTGGTTATAGGGGTAGTTTCATTAGTTCCTTCAAGTAGGATACGACGAGGGGTAGACCTAACTGTAATTAGTTGAATAAAGCTCACAAAATATGGCTCTATTCGGTGGAGCTGTCAATTTAGGGGAGATGCGCCGACAATTGGCTTATCCCTGTCATATCCGATCCGAAGCCCAACTTATACAGACTCGACAGATACGTGACCCGAATATTGATTTTTTTCATTGTCGAGTTCATACGTTTTCAGAAATACATATTAGTTTACTTGAGACATCACAATCTTTGAAAAAAAAATATTGCTCAAATGCGAATTTATTAATTCAAAAAGGTCTGAACCGTTTTTTGAGATATGTAATACTAACATTGAAAATGAATAAATTCGCATAATAAAAATTCAGTTCAAGATAAGACAAGTAATAAGGCACGGTCGCATAAAACGGAATAACCTAAGAAACGGTCGTTTTTATAGCTCGGCTAATCACGGTCGGGGAATCGATACCATTCCACGAATATTATATGCGTACTTATATGTTGGGCACAACAGTTCAACATACGTAATTGAACACAATGTTTAACCTCCTTGTAATTATCCAGTGCGGGAACATTGATTTACATAAATATTCATTGTGTGTCTATCATCACCATACTAGCTACACGTTCAGGCGAACCATAATTGAGAAACAGATTATAATAATAGTGTGAGTTAACTAATGAATTTTAACACGAACGACGTGGAGTGTGAAATGATTTTAGAGTCACTGGCACATGACATGCTTAAATTACGGCTCATGAATATGGATTCTGAAAACCGCATTTCCTCTATGGAGCCGGGACCGTTATTAGAATTATGGAAGCAAAAATGTTCAGTCATACGGAAGACATCGTAATTGCGATTAGTATTCTAACTAATTGCATCAATGTTGGTTATTCTTCGTCTGAAAGCCGCGACCAAATTAAGTTTCCTCCTCCTTCCTACCACAGCACTATCAAGGCTGGCTGACGTTCTTTTTTATAGCCAGCCAGTCTTTCCCAGCTTTTCGTATTTACCTAGTTCTTGCTCATTACTAGAACAAAAGACGGCAGTCGTTAATTAAAGAGGTTCTACAAACTCACTTCATATATAAATGTTTGTGAAACGATAGCTGGAATATACTCGTCATTATGGACGAAATTGTTCTTTTGATTACAGAGATACGTATAAGAATACTAGCAAATTGTTCAAATGGAAACGTTTGCTATTTTACTAGAAATATTCTGAGGCAATATACTTAGATCCAATTCAAACATCAACATCTGTGTCTTTCCCAATACAGTGTTTTAACAAGTTAGAGAATCATACGGAACAGAGTCAATAACATTTATTTTTATCGAATACCAGTGTTTACATAGCCTATAAAAGAGTAAGTTATACTGGAAGGCCTCGATTAGAGCGGCGCCCGGGGGATCAGAGCTCGTTCACCTGGCCCGTTGGACTCGTTCATACAACCATCTATTTTATTTTTTCCTCCCCTAACACCTATCCGCTCTTTGATGTTCAGAATCGTTTATATTATTGAGCCAATCTCGAACCCCCGATACGTCAACATAAATATTTATATTTGTATAAATGATTTACTTTATCGCGAGTAGAGTAATGACATTAAAATTACGTAATAACATGAGTTGATAGCTTATAAGGAATGTATGAGTTCTTGCAAGTGAATACATACGTTATATGTGGAAGATATCAAACAAATTGGAAGTATTCCTCTCGAGATGTGGTCATAGTTCTTAGTTAAAGTGGTTTCCAAGCTTGAGAAATAAGAAAAATAAAAGTTATTAAGGCCGCTAGGTCAAGACCATCGCCGGGAGATAAGACAAGTGGCCGCGTTATGTCCGAAACAAACGTTCAGATAATTACATTTTCTTGTGAATTCAAAAGAGCCGTTATACAAAGAGCATAATAAAGTTTTACGCGAAGAACATTACCTACACATTCACATAAATTGAAATGGAGCTGAACCCGAGAACAAGACTTCCTTTTATTCATTTTCTTGGAGTGAACGGTGCAGTTTTATGATTGAGTCGTAGACTATTGATGACTGTGCGTTACGAGGACGCTTATCATAAATTTAACGCTAATGCAAGCAGGAGGGTAGTAAAACATTTGAGGCCGTATCAGTTGACAAAGGTCCGAGTTTACGACCCTGCGCATCCGTCGTCCGTCCGTCCGCCGGAATACAGGAAAGTCATCAGTTCAGTGCTGAAAGTGATTCATGTTGAGATACCGTTTAGTTTTGCTCTCTGTCAACGTATGTTTGTGGGTTCTATTTTGCTTTGATACGCACAATATGGATGAGGTGTTGCGATGGGTTTATTAGATTTACAATGTCGAAATATAAAAGATGTCAATACTTGTTTCAATAGCAACATGGCAGGAGCTTTTGGTAACTAGTAGGTAGTCCTAGCTACACCATAGTACATCTTTCAAGCATTTAAAGTAGAAGTGTTTTCTTATTTCTTGTCGAGTCACTGATCAGCTTTTCTCGCAATTTTCTTTTTTCTTCTATCGTTTTGTTTTAACTCGAGTTTCAGTTCAAACATTTCGTTCTAGAAATGTTTTTGCTTTGATTTGAGTTTTGAACAAATTATTTAATTTCCTTCCCCATTTTTATGAACTGGTAAATAATGTAATAAAGTCCAATGGAATACTTAGGTAGCAAGTTTCAGTAAGTAAACGGTCATAAACTTGCCTTTAACTTTGTTTAAACTCGCTCGCGCTATTCTCTCTTAATCGGCACTCGAAGTTTGTTCGGAGCGATAAAACACGGCTTAAATCGGTACATCGATTAACTTGATCGTTGATATTTCCTCAGTGTCTGTCCTATTTATTATTCAGTATTTAGTTCATGTTCGCGGCAGATGTTTCATGAATTTCGCAGTTTATTTTAATGTCGCTAAATGTAGCTACTTCTGTTATCGAATTATACTCATTCAATCCAATTCCAGGGCTATTAATGTCTAGACTATATTCGCTAAATTATTCATATCTATTCTGGTGGTTGTGACGTGGTTTTGTTGACTATTCTTACACACGTGTATTATTATCGTTGCCTAATCGGTGCTAACTGAACTGTGAATGTTCAGAACGATTTTTGTGCGCGCGTGAGCAATCTGATCCTGCGGTGTTGGGGTTTATGGTGTGTCTATGTTCATAAGTACTACGTGAGTTCCTTACAAATGGTATACCAATAAATATATATCTGAATTCCTAGCGGGATACTTCGCTCGCAGATTTTAAATGGCACTTAATGATTTTGGTAACGTTCTAGATTTTGGGTATTGCTAATACGACGCAGCGGCGTGCTTTGTGTAGTGATTGTGTACATTTCGATAGATTTATCGATAGTTTTATTTATGAGGAAAAAGTGGCATTGTCTAATAGATTATAAGCTATTGAAGATATATTCTAAGCATTAGTGTCTTCATAACTTGTAAAACTAGTAGATAGTGACAATATGGCCTGATGCCAAATACAGGGTCTATAGTAGAAAATATTTGTCTTACTAAAATAACAACACTTCAACTCGCTGAACTTTCATACTTAGAGGTCCCAAGCTCTTATTAAGTATTAATATATTAATATTGGCGGAGTTACGGACAGCATTACGACGATATCATTGGCTACTAATTATACGATCGGCAGATATTATTTGGGACCGTCTTCTTATCTGATTCTATTACTGTCCGCGCCTACGTTCATGGTGGAATTAAATCAGTATGGTGAAGTACTCGTATATGTATGTAGACATTTATTTACTTTTCTCCGCGTGGGCATAAAGGAAGAAAACATATTATTGTGATAGCTATGTATCTTCACGAACGAATTCATTTGGAAAAAATGTTGATTTATAAATCAGGAACTTATGGCTTTATCTTATTTGGCATGTAACATGCCAACTTTGTAATTATTTAGGTACATTTAATTATAAGATATTAGGTTTTGCCGCTCGGACAGAGGTTAAGTCGCGTTTGCTTAGGTTGCTCCGTGGATGTCGTGGATGACTGGTTGAGTTTTCTTCTGTAGGTCTTTGACTGTCGTTACAGGTAATCAGTTGCTTGATAGTCCGGTAACCAGAAAAAGGGGTATCGTATTACCCAGTACTAGTGGGTTGTGGAGGTAAGATAGGCAGTCGCTCTGTCAGTCAGTCTTCTTTTCCTCCTCTGGGACTGGAGCTACGTTAATTTCATTGTTGTATTTGTTACTACAATTAAAAATGCCTGTTACTGGCCTATAATATACTTCAAAAAATGCTTTGATTCAAAATTTTTGATTTTACCACTGAATGCTGCAGCTGCGGTATTCTATTTCATACATCGTGTAAAAACTTTACGCAGTGCGTATACTTAGCGCTCAAGTCTTTGTTAAAAATAAGTGTCCATAGCTTTTATACGTTGTCACCGCCACTATTCTCCCAGTCACTTTGCTGACGAATAAACGATGTGCAAAAGGACCAAAATTCAATTCATTAAGAAAACAATGTTTCGTATGTCGTGACATCGTGTGTCGCCGAGCTCATGATTGTCAGCTGTCGGCAGGAATTCAGCACGACAACTACGTATAGTCAACAGGAAAAATATGTTAAATTAACACTTACATTGCATTGAGTTTTTAAACTTTAAAATTAGGCCATGTGTGACCGACCCGCGACGATACCTTATGTCTTATGGTAGCCATAAACGCAAGATTTACCTGTACAGGTCCGTCAAGTAATCTTGAGCTGCGTTTCGAGGAAACCTGCACAGTGTTGCAACATACACGCTCCGGTTTACCTGTATAGGCAAGCTTTATAATTTCCGCGAAACGTTGAGATGAAAATTGTTGTTGAAGTTCCAATAGATTTTACCTTAAATTAGAAAATAATACGTAAAACTCTAAATTTTTTTGGCTAACACCATAGGCAGGTAGGTAAATACAATATCTTTTATCGATAAATTGTCAACTGTTCGTGTAGAGCGGTATACCTACCGATCTACACGTTCAGTTGGTACATATTTTTGCCGTTGACAGTACAGTACGTATGTGTGTGTTCCGTAAGTACGAAACAACGTTATTTCACCGACGAAGTAATTGAAAAGCGTTTTAATTACTACCCAACTAAATGATGTTGTTCATAAAATATGCGCTTTGTGCTACTGATTGTTAATTGTGACTGCTCGACAATCCACTTATGAATGCCATATAATTGGAGACTCTTTATTTACTGTTCGGAAAATGTGGTTTCAGAGTAATTAAATTTAATCAAAATGTCGTTTGATTTCATGTTAAATCGGCTTTACCATCAGCAAGAATTCATTATCTCGCCTAGACTCGACTGCCTGGTTGGTTTAATGGTTGCAAGCACGACTGCTAAGCACGTCGGGTTCGATTCTCGGGTCGAGTAAAGTGTAATTGGGTTTTTCCACCATGTATTTCTCAGTAATGGCTATAGACTCGCCCCCTACATGGGAGTTAAACGTAACTGGCGAAATATGGGTGTACTATTAATTAGGTACCTACCATCGAGATGTAAGTACTAACGTACTAGAGAAGCTACGTCAAATAACTGAATTGTCCTATTTCGTAATTTGAATCTTTAATAGTTCGCTGCAGCGCTAAAATAATAACAATTCGTCTAAACATGTAAATGATGATGTAAATATAAATAATAATAAATAAATAATATAATGTAATTTAATAAACCATGTAAATCACGGCACTTACGCGTTTTCTTCGGCGACGGTGCGGCGCGATCGCCGCAGTTGAACGGGACAAAGTAGGAATTTACGGTGTCTTCTCTAGTACGTTAGTACTTATATCTCGATGGTACCTACACTTCTACATAACCCTTCGAAGATTAGAGTTGAGGTGTGTTTTGTTATGTAAAAAATAATTAGGTAATTTATTCAAACCCACAAATAATATTTGAACCGTAGATAGATTTTCATTTAAGTACTTAGCATTGAAAACCCTGTCACCATTCAAACCCGTTTACAGGTCTCTGAATCTTTTTAAACGACCCTATTAGGCTGTTTCTATGTATCTTTTTAGAGAACTCGGAAGTAACTAATTAGCTAGTGCTGGCATAAAGAGATACACAAGACCCAGACTAGCGGCAATCGCTTATTAAGCTATTGCATAGCTTCTATCGCGGGCCTTGAGCGTGGAGAGCGAATCCAGAAATTCCCTAACGAAAATATTCAAGATTCAGTATTCAACCAGGTTGCTATGGTTACGGAAAATAACAAGGTTGTCAACTGAGGTTGTCTAATTAAATAATTAATTATTTGCTGTTGATAAAAATGCTATGCAATAGCTTTACCGCGGCAGTCTCCGAGTGCCACATTTAGTTTTTTTTATCTAAGCCTGTACTCTCTCACTGCCGGGCAAAGGCCTTTCCAATTTCTTTCAGGAGCTCTTTTCCTGTACACTGTGAACTAGCCCTCGCGGTCGCGTCCAGGTCGTCTCGCCACTTCTTTCGAGAATCACTTTTACAGTATTTACAATCAAAGAATTTCTACAACAAGTTTGAACAGGATTGACTTATGCTTTTCAAAAGCTCATGTCGGGCCCAGACGTTGTTTGGGTTCACAGCTTTAGCATTATTTGATAAAAGTAGGTAAGCGTCCTCATTTATATGTAGCTCAATATTGTTCTGAATTTACTCACACCCTCTCAAGATCCTGATTAAATTAAAATGGTTTTTGTTTTGATAAAGCTGCTTCGGATAACGCCCCAAAGCGCAATGTTGGAGAGGTTTCAAGTTGACGCTTTAAGGACCCTCATAATGCCATCACGTTTGCCGGTCGCATGATGGCTGCTTTCAATTTGTCTGTGATTATATTATTTCTTCACGGTGTTTTTGAAGTGCTATGTCTACAGAAGATATCAATCTGCAATCTCTGAAAGGTTGGGCATAACTGTAGATAACTAGAAGCTGAGAGTCACGCAACGAGCCATGGAGAGAGCTATGCTCGGAGTTTCTTTGTGCGACAAAATCCGAAATGAGGAAATTCGCCGAAGAACCAGGGTCACCGACATATCTCTCAGAATATGCAAGTTAAAGTGGCAATGGGCAGGCCACATCGCTCGAAGAACGGACAACCGATGGGGAAGAAGGGTTCTCGAGTGGCTACCACGAACCGGAAGACGCAGCGTTGGTAGGCCTCCAACCAGGTGGACCGACGACATCGAGAGAGTCGCGGGCAACCGGTGGATGCAAACGGCAGGTTGCCGTTCGTTATTGCGTTCTAAGGGAGGCCTTTGTCCAGCAGTGGACGTCTTGTGGGTGATGATGAACTGTAGTTAACCTTCCAGACTATGGTCTTCAATTCAATAAAACCCAATAACACTTTGCCTAATCTGGGAAACGAACGGAACTCAAACCAAGACCTCACGGTCAGGACTAGCATGGTTGGTTAGACCAACGAGGTTTATTGTGTTTTTATGGGATTTTGTATTCCCTCGCATTAGGTATACCGGTTTACCAACTCATATCTATTTACTTGAAGCTCAGCTTGTGAACGTTTATAGCAAAACAGATACATGAGAAGCTCGAGAGTATAGTATAATTCACCTGTTTATGTCTTGTTAGTATCGGATTATGAGAATTCTATGCGAACAACAAATGGAATACTGTAAGCACCTTATTCTCTTGGATTCAGTAGTTTTACAAGGGCAGAGAAAATAGTTCTACATTTTTCCTTAGATAGTTTCATTATTATCTTTATTTTATTTTAAAATACACGTCCAATCAGTATTCTAAGAAGACGGCAAGTCAAGCATGTCACAATTGTTTTAGAATTAAGTATTACCATATTCCTTATAACAAACGCTATTTCTAGGTAAATTGATGACGTCTATTACAAATAAATAAGATTGAAGTGTCTGTTCGTAATTTCCAATTTAACTGAATGCCTGAGGAAGAATTTATGGAATTATAACAAAAAAACATGATTTAAAAATTTTATCTGTCGATCTGTCGCTGTTTCTCTCTGTTTACTCCGACCAATCTCTGAAACGTCTGCACAGATTTTGATGGAACTTACTGGCAGATAGCTGGTGTTATAAGGACTAGCTGAGGTTAATTTTATTTAAGAAAATAATTAGGGTGTCGTACAAAAATAAACACTTGAAATTGTCTACAAAATACGATTCAAATAGGAAAGTATTTTTTTAAATAATAATTTCACACAAATACAAGTCGCGGGGCACAGCTAGTGTTAAAATAAAACAAAGACGATTCCGTGGAAACACTACTTAAAATAATGTCGATAGTTCCACCTACGTATTATCTTTCATGGTCATTCCTGGAACCTTTCGCATCTGTAGATAGATACCATGTACAATGAGATGAAGTGACGTGTGTCCCACATAAAGGCTATGCAATACTTGTGAGTCAGTTAAGCAAAACAAAAGCACCCGACTTCTAGAGAGATGACACGGTTGGCGCAGTGGCTGAGCGATTGGACTGCTGCGCTGCGTGTTGCGGGTTCTTTCCCCGCACGGAACAAATATTTGTTTGGCCTACAGATAGTTGTTCCGGGTCTGGGATTTGTGTATGTGAGTATAAATGTTTGTAAACGCACCCATGATACAGGAGAAATTCATGGCGTGGGGCAAAGTTTAAAAAAAAAAATGTGGTAAAAATCGCAAAGAGCGCTTGTAAGGAGAAGCCAAAACGTGATTGGAGGAATGGAGTTGCCGTTGCCAGGATTAGCGGTGGCATGGCAGTATACCTTCAGGTCTGTACGACCATTGGACGTATTGTTGTACCTAGTCTTATTTGTCTATTTGAAGGAAAATAAGAGGTTCTCAGGTTTTGTGGGCTAATTGATATTGGGTTTTCAGGAATATGTCAGTACCCACCGAGTATGAATTTGTGCCCGGTTGGGACAACACGGTTGGGGTAACATTACGTGGGACTTAAACATAATTGGCAAAATGTAGGTGTGCTTGCCCTTCAGGAATTACAGGCGTGATGGTATGTTATTACCGTTAATAATCTTCTTTAAATGATCACAAAATCTCTGGAACAATTATGTAGACTTACCAACTTACGTGTTTGCGAGTATAATGTAATACGAAAAACCCATAATAATGCTTACACGCTTTGTATCGAATCCGTTATTGTTCTGTGTGGCTTCAGGCGGTATTACAGAAAACAATGTGTCGCATTATTTGCGTATTGCCTGAAGAATAATAGACATGAGTGTAAGTTATAGTACCTAAATTATAAAAAAAATCTTAAAATTTCTTCCATTTAAGTAGGTGCTTATCTGTGTTATCCATCATAATCATCATCATTTCAGGCAAAAGACGTCCACTGCTGGACATAAGCTTCATCCAAGGGTCGCCACATTGACCGGTCCCGTGTGTTTCGCATCGTGTGGATCATACAAACATAGTCAGTTATATTTTTTGGGGTGGCATTCCAACCGGGACTTTTCATGTGCAGGTTCTTGACAAAGTCTGGTTGTGAGAATTTCTGACCCCAACCCGATACAATTATTTCACCGGGTAGTGGAACCCACGCTTAATAATAGAGGAACTCGTGGTTAAAAAATTACATCCGCTCGGGGTCAATCTATAGGTTAAGCTGCGCTTACCGAGGTTGGTCCGTATATAGATGGTCAATTCTAATTGGGCTGTGGAGGTCAGATAGGCAGTCACTCCTTGTATAAAACTGGTATAAATCTGCATCCGGTTAAACTGGGAGTCGACCCCAACATAGTTGGGAAAAAGTTAAGCAGATGATGATGCCTATACGGAATGAATAAGGTTAATTTCATTTGTAGATAGGAATAAACCACATTGTATTGGCAACCTGTAGCTTCCAATCACCCTCATCAGAAGGTGTGAGTCGCATTATGTCTGTTTGTTCCAAGAATACATAGATTTTGTTCCCTACAACGTATTTGGAATGTTATTCCGTCCAAGACGTTGATTTGGGATTGAAAGATAAACGTGGAGTTTAACGAAGTTAGGTATGCGCTAGTGATGTGCCTTCCCGGGAATATTAGACAGCAGTCGGAATTTCTGTAGGTTGTTAAAGTTGCTAGAAACGTTGAGACGTCGTAGATCTAGTTTCTAAATTCTGTTTAAGCTAGCTTTTGTTTATTAATTTAGTTGTAAAAGTTTAAGGAAAATTCCAAACTCATGGAAACAATTTGGTATTTGTATTCTAAACTTATTTAAATAAATCATCTTCAAAATCAAGTGATAGTCTTGTGATCGTTGGACTGCAAAGTTCGTTAAAACTTGTCTCGTGTTCAAACCCATGACACGTACCTCTTTGATTACCCGGTTTCAAGTGCGTATTGAATTCATCACTTGCTTTGGTGACTGAAAATATAGTGAGGAAACCACAGGCCTGAGAGATATTACTCGATGGCGTGGCAAAGCCAAATCGGAGGCCGATTGGCGACATAAAATCTCTGACACTAGGTTAGGCACTAACTTTACGACAAAGAAGAAAAATGCCAATGTTTTATTGTGTAGGCTACTTAGCGGATAACACATTTATCATAAAATTAACAAATAATAGCGTACGCAATCCCGGCAAAGTTCAGCTAAACCCCACGCGCCATGCCGACGAAGAAGAATCTACGTATTCACTGAGTCGCCCTAATTCCCTTACAATATATCTTACTTCATTTGAATAGCCTCTCGCCTCATTACTCTTCTGAATTTAAAAGAAAACTCTCTAAAGAAATGTCTATAACAAAACGTACAGACGTAGACGTTGATAAGTCGATCTGTATGTAACGAACAAAATCATATTAGAATCTTTGTAAAAATGTAAATAATCACTCAGACATAAAAGAGCAGAAAATTAACTTTCACTTACACGGAAATAAGGTTTTTGTTTCACGGGGAAAAATATATTTTTAACAAAGTTTTTTTGTTTTTATTTTTATTGTTGTAAGCAGCGTTCATGTTCCATTACTGAGTGAAGTGTAAACATATTCAGAGGGTGAAATAGGCTATGATTAGGGATTAAATTGTCACGTAATTCATGGTAAATAGAAGTTCAGTCAATCTAATCAAAACAGGGCGTCCTCCACTGAGTTTACACTTCAGACCTGAGCACATAAATAAATAAACTCCATGTCTTTACTCGTATGATTGTAGAATCATATACCTACACACCTGCTCAAATTCACCTTGTTCCCCATGGCCGTAGGAACTTTTTCTGTTACGAAACATATACCTACACTTCTTTTTCTTCTTTTCATTACATTCTGTAGGTAAACATAGATTTATTTATTTAACACTTCAAGCGCAGAGTACACAGGTGAACTTAGTGCCATTGACATCTTCTATCAGTCAACCTTTGGGTATACTGAGACATACAGTGGTAGACCAGGTGTACATATATTCTACGTATCATATGATAATTATAGATACGAACAGCCGTATGTGTAATGTGCAGTCACGAACAATGAAATGCAAGCGATTTCCTCGTGAAACAACTGTTTCTACTTTGATATAAGACCTGTTTCGTAATAGAATGGTTTCCAAAATACTATTTAAATATGTTCCTATAAACGCTTAGAAACCCATTAAGAGAAAATCGCTTCTAAATTTTACTATGTGCGATTAATTAAATTGCTCGTGAGAGTAACTATATACCTTTTTTATAAATAAATAAAAAACACAATCTCACAAAAGAAATAGCAAATACAATACACGTCAGTGCACAAACTGCCGGTCATGCTCCATTAGCAGCACTAACTCCTCTCCCCAGTGATTTCCGCAGCTTCCGCGAAACGCAACAACAGCTTTATTTTCACTTATTTCCTGTTACATTGAGTTTTCCCTTCAGAAATCAATAGAAGAATGGTAAAAGGTATTATGGGCGTAATAATTTGGCTACAAAAGTACTTTTGTAGCAATAATGAGGATAGGAAGCAATTTTGAGAGCGACATCGACAGGAAGTGTTTCTTCTATACCGTGTCTTTGTTGTGACTTCTTTGATAAATTACAGGAATCGGAGGTAGAAGGGACAACGACACACAAACTGTTTCCACGTATTCAATACATGTTTCCGAAGCCCCGACCTAGAAGTTATTCATCGATAATTTACGATATCGATCATCGATAAGCTGTTCCATACATCAGATGTCCTTCCAGCCTGTTTATTAATCGTTACAGACTACTAACACGGATCATGTGATTTCTGTGTTCATTACTTTTGTCATAATTACACTCGTAAACAATACCACCTGATCATCATCATTTCCCTCTAGCCGTTTCTCAACTACGAGTATGTGTGTGGGTGTACTAACTATCAGGTCCCAAAATCATATATTTCAAGCTGGAACCAACCATACAAGAGTGTTGGAGATTTTCGTGAACGAACATATACACGAGATGTTTTATGTCACACCACTGTTGCAACACTGTCACTTTTGCAAAAGTTCAGGTAGGCATTTGAAATGATGTCCGGTTGATTCGCGTCAAAACCACAGTGACACTTCGTCCTCACGCGGAAACTATTGTCACCTACTTGTACGTAAGGTCACATAACACATTATTATCAAAATATTGTAAATATGGCAGTGTTAAACTGGCGGCGCAATATGTTATGTAGATGATACTAAGATATTTTCAGTTAATTTAATTCTAACTATGCAAGTTAGAATAACCTAAATCATGGGTATGCAAGGTTTACTACTATAAATATAGTTTGCCCATACATAAGAAGTAGGAACATCTTGAAAACACTTTGAATTCATAGGCAAAATTTTATTCAATGGAGAACTTTGTGAGACTGTCTGTCCTGAAAGGTATTCAGAATCTTCGAAACTTTCGCACTATGAGAGTTGCATGCTTGCATACCAATTTCGGGTACTCAGTCGTAAATTTAAGACTCATCACATTCTTAATATCTCTACCTACGAGAATGAGTTTAGTTAAATGATTCAACTGGAATACCTCATGATTAAAATACATTATTAAAAAATACTAACATTGGCCAACAGCCAGAATCTGGTTTAAAAACATTTTCAGATCGGAAATGCAGAAATGCTATGAAATCATTCATGGAAAAGCGTATGCGTATTAAAACAATACAATAAAGTTTGGTTGAAGAAAGGAAGGATATATCTAATTACACGATGAACTGATTAAGCCTCGGAAAAATCGAATCTACTAATTAGTATATGACCAGCATCATGTGTGTATTCGCAGAATGGGTTTAATGATTCTTTATTTCATCAGAATCCATACAGTATTGATCTCGCTGGGAGACATGTCTCCGCTTTCTGATGTATTGCTTTATAATTAGAAGCTAACCAAGTTGATTTGAACAAATATTTATGTAATTGAGAATTAGTGGTATTCGCTTTGAGAATTAGTACTCAATCAGAGGGTAGGTATTTGGCATCCCAATCAGTGTGGTCATCGTAAAATCAATGTTTATTGTATGGATGTACTCAGTTCGTCGTATTTTCATGAATTTCAGTCCTTTTACTCGTGGCCAGTTAAAGTTTCAATAGTTTGGTAATCATCATTTTGCAGATTAAAAGAGTAACTATACTTGTTCAGCTCAATATAGCTTTTGGACATATAAAACTGGATTCTATTAAAGATGAAGCTGGATTAAGCGAGCTAATGTGGTTAGTCTGTTTTCCCTTAGCGAAACATCATCATCTGCCTAACCTTTTTCCAACTGTGTTGGGGTCAGCTTCTAGTCCAACCAGATGCAACTGAATACCAGTATTTTACATGGAGCGTCTGCCTACTTGACCTCCACAACCCAGTTAGTATAAGGTAAAGTCCATTTCACGAAAGAAGTCCCGCGAACAATTGTGGAACAAAATTTGACAGATGGGGAGATATGGAGAGAGAGAGAGAGATAGCAACATTATGTCGCGCGAATACAGCGCTGCGTCTGCGGGACTTCTTTCGTGAAATGGATTTTAATAGGGCAATCATTATTATCTACCTTATATCCCACCATTATTGTACCTATGTTAAACGAATGTACCCCTTGGTAAGACTGGTTTCAATACTTTTGGGCCAATGTCTGTTACAAATGTCTAAGATCTAAAATTGACAGCCGGGACCATTACATCGGTGTAACGTGCTTTCCGAGGAACGGAGAAAACTCGCTATGTACAGAGTGGTCATCCGTTCCTAAAACCGACCTAAGAAAGCTCGGGTTATCCTGAAGATTGTTCCAAGCGGCTGTTTTTTTCTTCGGTTAAAAACATGCTGAGTAATAGAGTAAACAAATTCAAGGGAGAAAAAGAGAGAGATAGAAGTACAGATTTCAGCAAGGTTTATGAGAACGTCTCGTCCATGTAAACGCAGAGTTACAAGATTGTTGCATGTTTACCTTCAATTAACCGTCAAACTTTGGCGGGCTTGAGTTTCAAGCTAAGTTTGATCCCACCCGTTACACGAGTAACTCTTATTTATTTACAAGTATAGCTTAGTTGAAGGTTATGATTAGAAAATTAGGAATGAGGGTAAACTGGGCTGGCCCGGGCGATGGCAGAAGAAGTAGATTTTTTTTTTTAAGAAAGATAGTAGCAGAGTTAAGGATAATATAGGTGCCAGGTATAGTTGTTTCGTGTATGGCACAACCATGCCGGTAGTTGATTCTCATTTTTTAGGTATTGTTAACATTGTTATTTCATTGTTGTTAAAAATAACAACCTGAACAACAACCGAATTCACCAACCTCAACATGTTGTTTGTTGTCATGAGCACTAATAATATTTATACATGCGGAAACTTTTATAGTAATTTTCTTCTATACTGTATTGATTTATCTTATGGCATTACATTCATAGCATTATCGAACTCGTATGTACTATGACGAAATAAGTTTTATCCTTAATTAAAAACGAGAAAATCGTGTTTGATTTTTTTTGTTTGATTAGTGCACGTGACTGAACTATAACAACAACAAAAAGTAAAACTATTCAAGTACAGGTGCAAATGTTTACTACCTATCCTCCTAAAACACAGCCTCTACATACAAAAGGAAAGCTCCAGTCCAGTCCATTACCATAATCCCGTACAAATATATGCGACGCACGCGGCGTTTCCCGTTGTTCGTCTTAATTATGAGCGCTCCTGTGACGGACGGCGGCGCTCCGTGAATACTGAATCAAATTATTCAAAAGCCGATCACCTGCCAGAATTATCTGTTGCTGCTTTTATTTGTGCTTAGATGGAGGAAAATGGACTGTTGGCTTGGTTCTGTATTTCAGTGGTAATCTCTTATGTGGGTTTAATTTTTTTTTGTACGTCTCTAATGACTTATTGTGAATTGTTTTTTTTAAATATTATGTGGGTTAAGTGGTGTAGCTTCATTTTTCAGTAATAAAGAAGAATAATAATAATTGATATTTACTTTTATCAGTCTCATAGCCTGATTATGGGGGTCGGTGCAGCCATGCTATCTTTCATACGTTTCTGTTACATGTTTAGAAAATACTCATGCTACTGCACTCAAGCTATTGCATAGCTTCTATCGCGGGCCTTGAGCGTGGAGAGCGAATCCAGAAATTCCCTAACGAAAATATTCAAGATTCAGTGTTCAACCAGGTTGCTATGGTTACGGAAAATAACAAGGTTGTTAACTAAGGTTGTCATATTAAATAATTTATAACTTCACGTTGTAAAGGTGTAAAGTTTTCTGTTTTGTCTCTCTGCTTCCTCATCATCGTCATCATCATTTCAGCCAAAAGACGTCCACTGCTGGACATAGGCCTCCCCCTGGCGTCGCCACATTGACCGGTCCCGTGCGTCTCTCATCCAGCGGGTTCCTGCAACCTTGACCAGGTCATCGGTCCACCTAGTGGGAGGCCTTCCAAAGCAACTCTTCCGGTTCGCGGTCGCCATTCCAGAACTTTTCGGCCCCATCGGCCATCCGTTCTGCGAGCAATGTGCCCTGCCCATTGCCACTTAAGTCTGGTCTGCTTCCTCCTTCTAAAATATTCTTACTCGTATAATTTGTGTACAAAGTGTTTTAAATATGAATATACAAAGTGCATTTATTAATGAAGGAAGTCACGAAATAATAGTGAAAGATAATGAGTGAGTACTCCTCGAGTACTCTATAAACATTCATTTTATTATTATTACGCATCTATCATACGTTTTATTGGTTTTTGCATTACTATTTTGCGAATCGGTCTTAGAAAACGATTCGTTTTCTTATAAAATATCTAAAATAAAATAAATAATTTTCAAATTTTTCAATGTTATGACACTTACGTCAGGCTGACAAGCTGAGGGCACGCCACGATAGTGGCGGTAAGTCCCCTCTTTGAGGAGTGGCTAGAGAGGAGCCACGGCGTCCTCACCTTCCGTCTGACGCAGGTCCTCACCGGACACGGATGTTTCGCTAGGTACCTGCACCGAATCTGGCGGGAGGAAACGCCCGGATGCTTCCATTGCGAGGATCGACCGGAGGACACGGTGGAGCACACTGTGGAGGTGTGCCCTGCTTGGGCGGAGCCCCACCGTGTTCTCGTAGCGGCGATCGGCGGCGGCGACCTCTCGCGTCCGGCCTTGGTGCAAGCCATGGTCCGGGGCGAGGAAGAATGGGACGCCGTCGCCTCCTTCTGCGAAGCAGTGATGCTAGCGAAGGAGGTGGCGGAACGAGAGAGGGAGAGAACCTCTCTACGTCCCAGCCGCCGCGGAAGGCGCGGAAGGCGCTCCGGGCGTCGGGGGCCACGTGATGGCTTCCGGCCACGGTAGACGCGGGCCTGTGGACGGTGAGTAATGGGCTAGCTCGCCGTCCGGCCGTCGTCATGACGGCAACAAACCGTGTCGGCGGCGCGTTCGTGTTCCACGCGTGCCTCAAAGAGATGTCAGCAAGGAGGGGCCCGCAAGGGCCGACGCCCGTCGGGGCCGCGGATTTTTGTACTAGATGACGTGGCCTCGGCGCAAGGGCAAAGAAGGAACATGGGTTCGGATTTTAGAAGTCTGACACTCCCCTTCGCTCCGCCCAAGAGCGGGGGGGGGGGGGGGTCATTCGATGATTTTCCACCCACCAAAAAAAAAAAAAAAAGGCTGGCAAGCTGTCAATACTTTTTATTTTAAATTTTCTGTCATAGAGTTTCTTACTAGCTTAGTCTATGAAGGTTACTTTTGATTTACTTATTTATTTTAAATTCTTTTAAAAAAATACTGCATAAATAAAATAAATAAATAATTATTTGCATAAGTTGATAAAAAATGCTATGCTATAGCTTTACCGCGGCAGTCTCCGAGTGTCACATCAACTTTTTTTTAGAGGCAAAGCGTTCATATTTTTCGGAACCTAAATAATATAATACCTTTTTCTCCGTTTTGGCTGAGAATCTTAGTATAACAAAAAAAAAAGGTAGCGCTCCGGGAGTGCCGGCAGAAGTGAAAACTTCAATATTAACTTTCAAACTCGCGTCAGGGTCACGTGATGCTGATCGAAAAATCGTGATCGTCGGCGCTGAGCACTTTTTACCCATACAAAAAAGTGCTCAGCGCCGCTAAAGAAGTTTTCACTTCAACAAAAAAAAACATTTTTCTTTAATTGAAAGGCTTTTCACATATTTTTTTCTGCAATACAAGCCAGATATAGTGGTATTTTGGGAGACCTAAATGTATAATTACTGGAAAGAGTATGTTTTGAGACCCAAACGAAAAGATCGTCACTGAGGTCAATTTGTAACCGATGAAGATTTTATTTTACTAAAATTGTTTGCTCAAAAATAATTGAATCTCAATGCTTCACACAAAAAATACTCAGCTTACAATAAATGTTTATTTACTTACATATATTCACAAGTTTTCGTTAAAGCCACGCATGCATAGTTCTACATAATTTAAGCGAAATCTCCCATATCAATACAAAAGCCAAGCAGGTCCTACACGTTTATCAGTCCCCATTCTCTAGCATTTTATATTTTTTGGTTTTATTTCCACAAGTATTTATGTCGGCGTCACTAGTGTGAGTTCTTTGTTCGTGAAACGTGATTCACCCGACAATACACACAATATCGTAAAAGTCACGGAAAACGTGAGCTATATTTTAAGTCGAGAGCATTGTTTAAAACATTTACCCCAGCTGCCGTTAAGTTGGAAGAAAAATTGAAGCCAAAGCTTTCAAAGACCTTTAATTCTTTGGATGTATCGGAGAGAAACATAAAATGTTGGGTATCTACAAAGTGCATTGGGGATTTGAAATGTCAAACATGGCACGGGTTACTATATAAATGGGTTTTAAAATTTCAGCAGCTGTGGCCTTTGCACATAAAGTCAGCTCTGTGACGCATGGAATGAGATTACGATACGGCATCGTTATTTGAAAATTCAGTTGAATTACTGAATAAAATTGGGAGCTCATTTTCGGGATTTATCTTGATTCGAAGTAGGGATGGAATTGGGCTTTTTAAACGGGATTTGTTTGATGATATTGGCTGAACTGAATAGTGGAGACGACTTAATTAGTAAAAAGGTAAAAGAGTTTGGTAAAAAGGTAAAAAACCGTATAGTGAGACCAAAAAAATAAAATTATAAAGTTGGGATGAATACATGGATAATATTTTCAAAAGAAAATAGACAAAATATCATGATGCTCCATTTGCTTTTAAAAATATGATAAACAGGCGTAAACTCTGTATGACTAAAAAATATTAGTATCGACATATTATTATTTGGAAGAAAATTCATAGATACTAGAGGAGAAAGTCAAGATATCGATATTCGCCGACGGCCATTTTGGCCTCTTCAAGCATACCATCGGAATATCCGTACCTATTGCTACCGACAGGCCAGACAGTATCTTCAATCAGGGCTCCGGGCCAAGAAGCGCTTGTGTGGGCATTATTAACTGGTTGCGATTGAATTCGGCATAATCCTATCGAGCACAGTTCAGATTGTTATTGAGTCGTGCAAAACCGATACAGTTAGCATGACAGATGAATTTGGGTTTAGTAGAACATTTTTCCAACTACATAATTTCGTCATGGTCTCTATGAAGTTAGCTTGATTGTATTCACACTATAATATTTTAAATCGTCTCTAAGGGCGCCTTACGCGCGGCATATTTTAAGTAGCTCTGTTTCTTTTCACTCTGTAATGGCACATAGGTAGGGGTCCATATTGGCTCACCTAAAGTTCTTTATCCGAAATTGTTCTTCCTAACGATTTGTAATCCGAATGATCACTCTTCCTAAAATTTTTCATCCTAAAGTTTTCATTCATACTATTTGTAGTCCTACCGACGATGTTCATAACACTCATGTTTCCGAAAATTGGAATTCATAATATCATTAGTGTAAATATATTTAAACTCCTACTGTTTTTTATCCTAACGCTTTTATTCCTAAACATAATTACCATAATATTTTCACTCATACAACTGTTTAGAATGATTAAAGGTCGTTTCACTGATTTTTGTCTTGAAATAAAATAAATGAATGAAATTCAGGTCAGAGTGTCGTCTTGGGGGCACTATGAAAAAAATACTTAGAAAAATTTCGCGATCAATTTCGAGGTAGCGCTCGCCGGCCGCTGCCGCGGCACCGCTCGCTTCGCTCGCTCGGCTCGCGCGTAGTTGGTCACAGTTCTAACCTAACCTAACCTATGGATATCTTTGCATAGTATATTATAAAGTCCCATTAAAATAGGTGGACAAATTTTAACACAGCGTTTAGTAAGCCTAACTAAAGACATCTAAACAAAAAAAAAAACACTATATATAAAGTGATTTTATTTTGACTTAAAATAATAAATTGCCGGCACTCTAGAACAAACTCATCTTATAAAAGTAGGTATTTTATTTCTTATTCTTATTTTTTTTTTGATATTTTCCTTATTTTAGCGGTCTGATGATTTCTAAAATTTTGTCCACCTATTTTAATGGGACCTTTTATAATACTGATTATTATGAATAAAAAGTAATATAAACAAAAAAAAAGATATGACTTTGAATAATAGTGCAATGTAAAAGATGGATAACAATAACTTGAGAAAATATAGGAAAACAAATAATAGTGTAATAGATGTTTATTGCTACAGACATTATGAAGTCGAATGCTTCGGAATTAAAACATTAGAGACAGAGAAGTTAGGAATTGCGATTGTTAGGATGAAAAATGTTAGGAAGAACATTTTCGGATTTCCAATTATCGGAGTTGAAATTTTAGGTGAACTTTGGCGCACCCCATAGGTAGACATTGATTTGGGTTCTTACGCGAATGTGTGTAAAAATTTAAATTATTTTTATATTTCTACGTATTACGTTTCACGTGTGATGCCTGACCTTAACGTGGGCAAAGCCGCGGGCAAAAGCCAATGTGAGAATATCGAACAATTCGTTTTATTCAATAAACTGTTGTGCAAAGGCAGCCTCAATGATGTGTGCTAATTTTCCCTGAAGCTGTTGGATTTTATGTTCGAGTTCAATACGACTTTTTGTGGGCAAATATGTAAATGTTTGAAACACGGACGCCTTTCAATCTTCCCGTTTAACCTAAATAAAATTATAAGGGAAGGTTCACACGAGTACGGAATACGTAATAATAAAAGACAGTATGTATTCTAAACTCTTAATTTTTAATTTATCACCAAAACTGTAATCACACTTTGGTACAAAAACAACAAATCTTGTAACGACAAAATATAATATTACCTCTAAACAATAGTCGTAACAATCATAGAACAAAACTATCTAACTCATCTCCTTAAAACAGTATATTATGATCGCTAGAATTGACTTTGTTTTTATCAAACAGACTATTGATTTATACATACATACATGTTTCAGTATTGTTCACAGTAGTAAATTTCAGTTTTCAATTCATCATTGAATGAGAATAACACAAAGAAAAATTAATTACTTTATATAGTCTCAGATAAGATAGGTAAATATGACACAAAGATTAAAGAATTTATGATTCAAAAGTGTTGGCTCTACATTATAAAATATGAATATTTAACTACGACAAAGGTCCCACGAGTACTTTAAGAAGTAGGAAAAATTAGCTATTTTATTTTACAGTTAACGATCTACTCTCCAGAATGATGTTGAAGGTTTATTTGGATTGTTGGTTAACAAGCAAACATGGTTACGACCCAATGTTGGGCGGCTATCGGCTATTATACCGTTTGGTAAATAATAACAACGTTTATATTGTACGCGATATGAATAAAAAGACAAAAAAAAAACATTCAGTCCACTGGTTTGTGAAGGCAATAGAGGGATCAAATGTTATTTGTTCAGTTTATTGCTTCTCAATTAATCTATCACTTTAACTTTTACTTCAATTAGTAGATACATAATTTTCTACAGAAACAATTATTTACACAATTCGTTCATGGTCACTAATAATACATAATACTGCACACTTTTCACCACGTGAACACTGCTCACTATCATACAGAAGTGGTGATCTGTTCGATGAGGTGATGCTCACGGCGCCGACAGGGGGGCCGGCACGAGCCGCCGCGCGTCCATGTGGCGCCGCGCGTGGCTAGCCCCTCGGGCACGGAGCGCGATGAGCGTAGCGGAGGCGCGGGCGCTCGTCGGTAGCAGTCGGGGCAGTGCGCGGCCGAGCAGCACGCGCGGTCGAGCGGCGCCGCGTACGAGAGCGACTTGGGTAGCCGCGTACCGCAGGTAGGGCCCGGCCAGGCGCAGTACGCCGTGGCACCGCCCGCACTGCAAGCGCACCACGCGGGCTCGCAGCGCGGCGGCGGCGTCGTACACGGACACGTCTCCACCATCGTGGGAGCAGGCGCGGGCGGCGGTGGCTCCGGCTCCCGCTTAGAAAACCCAACGAAAAACAACAGCATAGCGCCCGCCAGCGTCGCCGCCGACGAGAAATAGAACCCTGCTCTTGGCACTTGTTGATTGATGTACCCTGTCACTGGTACACCCACTATGACTGGGATCGCTTCAGCACCTTGCACGAAACCTGTTCAAAAAAAATCTTTTAACCATGCTCTTTTCAAAGCAATCCTATAAAAAGACTAGTGCATTAAATATTCATACCCCAAACTCTAGTAAAATGTCGTCCCCGAACACGTTCCATTGTGAGCATCTTCATAGAATATAAAAATCCTCCCAAACAAAGGCCGTACATCCAGGCAAACAGCACGTATCCGTGATAGCCTTCCACATTGCTTAGCGCGAGCATTGAAATACCTGCAAACATTCTTCCTTATTAATTTTGAAATGTATTAGGTACATTTTCGTGGAAGCGGTCGTAAGAAATATATTTAATTTAGTACCTATTCCCACCATAGCCGTTTGGCAGAGATATTGCTTGGAGACGAGGCACTGCGCTGAGGGGCGTACCAGCACGAGCCCGAAGCCGGCACACCCGAGCACCGCGGCGAACCCCAGGAACGTTTGCAACAACACTAGAGCACTCTCCTCTAAACCTTCTTGAAAACCTTGCAAAGCCTATTAAAAACAAAATTAAATATTAATAATAATCACGAAAACTTTTTGATTTCAAACTTTAGCAATTAGACTTACCAAAAAAAAGACGGGAGTGTAAAGTCCAAAAGCAGCTAATCCGGCGGCTAGGAACAAAACTTTCGCAGGCCGGGATTGGAGAGGGCTTAAATCGAAGATTGGTCCTCCTCTCTTTAGGCCTTTCTTTTCTTTTACCTAACGCAAATAATAACGAGTTCATTTAATTATAATCAATCAATTAAACTTAGTCGAAACATCTTCAAAATTGGCAAACATTAATTTAAGTGAAACTTTGCTTCAGCAAGTTGCCAAAAGGATCTACTATAGACTCTAAATTCTAAATGAAATGTTCCGTACATAAATTAGTGTCAGTTTCCTTTGAGCACAAATTGCGGGAAATAATTTGTCTTAGATTTAAATCGGTGAGTTGATTGAATAATGTATAAAGTTTCAGTCTTACCGGCCTTACCTTTCGCCGTTGGTTCTTGAGGTGAAGAATGGCACGACGTTGAGGGTGATACAGGGATGCACTGCGGTATACGGAACTAAGGAAGAAAGCTAGGACGAGCACACCAGTCACTGCCTGTAAGCCCAAACGCCAACCTAGTTTCCTGATACAAAAATTCAAGCATTTACTTAAATCATTCTATAGCATTAGCATTTAGCACACATTTACCAAATCTTACTAAATAGTATTTTTTTCTAGAATGTGAAGCAATTTGCCAATTAATTTTTCATATTAATGAAACTTCAAGAAAGGGTTTTCAATTTACCAAACATTTTATCAGTTTCTTAATAAAGCACAAACTGTTGTTTCTTTTTTTTTCATTTTTCATTCAATGTTTACCCCACGGCTTCCTTATAGGCGACGCTGAATAGTGCGATGCCCACTCCACCACCAGCGTGGGCCACCAGCTCGACGAACTGTCTGCGTCGCCTGAAGTAGGCGCCAAGCACCAAGCCAGCGGACTCGCGCACGAACCCACATCCCACACCCATCACCACGCCTGGTTTGGAAACATCAGGATTAATTACAATCGTGTGGACATAGCTTGTGCTGGTGAAAATCGAATGCGGTCATACAATATATGTGTTAAAAATCCTTGATTACTTTTATTGCGCAGAGTACCATATGATATTGGAAACTGTAATTTTGTATCTGTTTGTAACCAAATGCAATATTGGAGGCGTAACAAGGTTAAATTTTACCAACACGAAAAAAAAAAATTATTCATTCGAAATACGTAAAACATTGCCACGACTGCCGACTGACTGGTTGGTCTAGTGGTCGTAACGCGACTGCTGGGAATGAGGTCTTGGTTTCGATTAATCGGGTAAAGTGTTATTGTGTGGTTCCATCAGGAATTTCTCAGTGGAAGCCATAGAGTCTGGATTTGTGCCCGGTTGATGGCAATCATCTGTTACATGGAACGTATCCATAACTGGTGCGAAAAGTGGTACTATTAGGTACACCTCTTCCTAACCCTTTCGGGGATTACAAGGGTGATGTTACGTTGTGTTAAGTATGTAAAATAAAAAGTACTAAGTAATTTTATTAATTAAACTAAAAACTGATTTAAATTAAACCTGCATATCTCGATTAGACTTAGGCTAGCACAGACTTCTATTACAATTACACTCTGAAGCCCACAAAGTCGCCAGTGACGGTATTGAGCCCTATTGGCAATGTGGCACAATTCTAACCTATATACTTCCGAGAATTTCCTTTTGCGTCCTGTTAATAATGTCCAATACGAGTAACGAACAACCGGAGCATCAAAGCAGCAAAATAATAATATTCTTTAGTCTGCAAGAATATTCTTTACTCCTTTTCTCAAGAAAATTCTTATGCATTTTTTAACCGACTTCTTAAAAAAGAAGGAGGTTCTCAATTCGGATGTTTGTATTTTTTTTTATGTTTGTTCGGGCATAACTCCGTCACTTGCTAACCGATTTGAAAAATTCTTTTTTTGTTGAAAAGGGTATACTTCCGGAATGGTCCCATCCCATTTTTTATCGAAATCGGACAAGCGGTTTTTGAAAAATCAACAAAACTAAAAAAAAAACTACAGTGTCCACATTGACCCATGAACATGTGAAATTGTGAACCACTAAAAAGTGAAAAATAAAAACTTTCAAAAAAAAAACACAAAAAAAGTGCAAAATAAACTTTAGAAGAAAAATCAGTTTCTGAAGTCGGTGGCAAAAAAATTAAATAAAAAAAACAAAAGTCACCGACTTCAGAAACTGATTTTTCTTCTAAAGTTTATTTTGCACTTTTTTTGTGTTTTTTTTTTTTTGAAGTCGGTTTTATTTTTTGTTAAAAAGTTTTTTTGTTTGCTTATCTGACGTTGTTATAACTAGCAAAAGCTGTAATTAGCATTCTGTCTGCTTCGTAAGGTACTAGGGAACGGGTGGGTAGCTTCTACGTTTTTTTAGAAACGTAAAGAAACCTTTAGAATCTTCAGACCTCTGAATAATACAGAAAGAAAATGTCGAGAAAAGGCAAAAGTCTCGCCTATTTTCGTCTGACACTGAATACACAAGTCCTTGCAAATAATGTTTTCGGTAAAAAATATATTTAACCCTCGGTTCCAACCGTTACAAGCAAACGATATCACGCTCAGCAAGCAACCTCGAATGATAAGCAAAACTAACAGGCGAGCTTGATTCAATAACCCACAAACCCGCACTGTGTGGAGAGGATAACTTATTGAACTGAACAGGCGTTTTATATAGAACTTAGCTTTGCACCTTTGTTTTAGAAAGATAACAGGAGGAATTTACTGCAGCTGAATTCGAACGAAGAGTTTTCTGTCCGGTTCGTTTATAGCCCGGGTTATGGTATCGGTTAAAATAACGCTCTCGTAACTTTGCGGTATCAAAAGCTTAACGTAGATCACATACTAGCGTTAAGCGCTTTTAGAAGCACCTAATTTCGAGCTCAGATTTTCTCAATTACGTACGTAAGTGTAGTTGAGGCACTTTTTAGTATTACACTCACATATCTGGGTGCACTAATGGGTACAGCTCTGTCTAACTAACCCTTCAGGGATTACAGGCGTGATGTTATGTTATGATTCGATTATTCATAATTCTCCTGCAGGTATACCAAGGGTTATGGAATTGGCATTGCGTGTCTAATTTTTTCATACTATTCTAGTTACAGAGATCATTTCTAGCTATTTCATCTTTCACAGTTCATCCATTATTACAGTATTCCTTTTTTAGAATAGGTACCTACTACTGAGTAATTATCCGTACTTACCGTAGCTAAGCAATGTCTGATGAAGCTGCGTGGCAAACGAAGTGAAGAGGCAAGCGAGTGGCAGCAGCAGGCCTCCGAGGAGTGCCACGAGGCGCGGAGACTTCCTTCGTGTCGCTGCGAAGGCACCCGCAGCGCGAGATACTCCCACACATATCGCGCCGGCCCACACTGAGGGACAGATAGATATGTTATTATAATATAAAAAACAAAAATGTGAAAAATTAACATCAGAAGCGGCTTCTGAAAACGAGAATAATTTTGAAAATCGGTCTAGAATTGACGGACATATGTCTGTCAATTGTAGACCGATTTTCGGTGGACATATATAAAAAAGTACATAAATACGAATATTATCTCTTCTATTTTGGAAGTTGGTTAAAAAAAGTAATTTTTTTAAAAGAGTGTCCATGGATTATATTGCCCATTATTTTTCATAGAGATCTACACTTTGGAATGGGCAACTAAAGTAACTTCACAAGTTCTTATGCTTTGGGACTGTGACTGTAGTTTTGCTTTCTTTGTTTTTCTGACATTCAAAAGTTAAAAATTAATACTTTATTTTTAAGTTCACGCCTGAATAAATAAATCGAGAAATAAGTATTAAAATGTTAAAATAGTTTAATGAGATGCAAGGAAATCCAGCGGAATCCAAGGAAAACCGATTTAACCTTTTCCCTTTTTAGTACAATTTTATTGTGCATTCTTTCAGCATATATTCTTCTTTCATATTCCTATAATTACTTGTCACCTCATCTGACACGTCCTTTTTTGGCGTATCATATTTATTTTACACAGTCCATTAATCAGTTCTTTGATCTTCTTCAACACTTATACTCATCCACATACATTCATACGCAACGCTTTCCCCACGACATTTCCTCATTCCTCCGCATCACATCCATACTACGCCAATCGATTACCACCATATTACCACACAACTTTTCAGTCACCGGTGCCACCTTCATACAGGAAGTCTGTGGCTACTCCTTTCTTATTTTATTCATTCGCTTAACATACATCCTCTTTGCATTCTCAAAACATTAAAGTCTTTTTTGGGCAGTCGACTAACATTATGTAAACATTTACTATTTTTCAATTTTTCAACAAACATGCGTACCACGCAGTCCAATATGGCGTGGTTTATTTGACTCTTTACACTTTCTGTTGACCTTTTCGTAGTTTAGCGAGCTTTCCAGCGTTGGTGACGAGGGACCCACGTTTCAATTCAAATTCGCCGGATTAAAGTTTTGTGGGCCATGCTTGCCATGTGAGGGAATTAGACAACTTTTAGGAACAGATTAATATCATGTATTTCATGTTGCCTAGTTTTAGCAGAGAAACATACTAGAATTTAATAAAATAGATTCTAGAAGTTTTAGCACTGTAATTTTGGAAAACGTTTGACTTTGTACACGGCACTCAGTGCCCGTGTTTATCGTCCAACTCAAAAACGTGTTGATCAATTTTATCAAACAAGGTGTCGCATCACTTTTCAACAAGAGAATTAACGGCTCCGAGGGTCGTCCCGAACTCCCAATGTCCCACGAGGGAACTAATCGGAACAAATTGTGTTGACAGCTTTTTTTTGCGCGAAATTGAGACCTTACTTTCGGGCTGAATTTTTGGTAATTGAAAGCAGAGTTTTACTCGGATTATTTCGTTAAATATGTGTGCATATAACATGACGTTATGCTACATAACGTCCCTTTTTATGTACAGACGAAAATGGAAAACACGTTTCAAAACTCTGTGATTTTGTTAAACACACTTTGTTACAAAATTCTGTTCCCTCTTACAATTTAGCGTAACTTTTGCACGATCATGCAACTTCTATTATATCTTTTACAGACAAAATTAAATAATGAGGCCAACTAGCGAAATATTTTTGCATTTTCCTTTATTTTATTAGAGTGGAATTGTTCTACATCCTGTGATCCTCCTTAGGGACATGACCGTCCTATTCCGACATAGACGGACGTACAATAAAATCTGAGCGATAAAACCCCCGCC
The DNA here is from genome assembly GCA_949775195.1 of Diarsia dahlii. Classification (NCBI taxonomy): domain Eukaryota; kingdom Metazoa; phylum Arthropoda; class Insecta; order Lepidoptera; family Noctuidae; genus Diarsia; species Diarsia dahlii. The sequence continues at coordinate 11,241,662 of OX459211.1, read as the reverse complement.
AGTGTCACGAGAAACTCTTTACCTTTGAGTATCATGTCAACAAAAACACATTTAGATTATTGTTGATAGGAGGAAAACAAAGGGAATGTAACCCAAAAGGCTAACTATAGGGCCCCACCTTGTTGTTTATTTATAGTGCAACTTTAACAAACATGCCAGAAGTGGATACTGTGGGGACTGAGGATAAATAAATAATGTGCTTTTTTTTCTCCTGACCTCGATCACGCCTAATGGAAAGCGATGGATGAGAACTATGATGGAATGAGTGTGCCCGGAAGATGCCTGTTCACTATTTTTTGGAGGCAGACGGGGTAGTTCCCAACTTTGGCTTTGCGCATAATAAACGCGAAGTAGAAGCGCTGAAGTACGACTCTTTGGGATATCAACCTTATATTTGGTTTTTGATTCACTTGATCTAGGCAAGATTATCTTTTCTAAGTCTTATAATTACGAAATAAGAGTTTCTTCCTTTAGCTACCCCCTTCCTACCGTGGAAGTACACGAGGTGTAAAACTCGGTCCGATGTATTATAGGCCCAGATAAATTAAGATAACACGATGACTAAACATAGTCAGCTGCAATGGATAATTAGATAGCATACACGTCATTACGTCATCAGATACGCATTATGATAACAAACAATGGTGACTTGGCATTGTATTAAACACAATGTCTTGTTCGATGCGAACGGAATTGCAGATAAATTCTTATTTTAGCCTTAATATTGGTCCCCGACACAAAGGGCTAAGAAGGAACATGGGTGTTTTTTAGTCAATAGAAGTCTGACACTCCCTACCGTTCTGCCCAGAGCGGGAGGAGTCATTTGATGATTTCCCACCCTCCAAAAAAAAGCCTTAATTGGTCCCGCTAATGTCTTAGCAGCCGACGTAAACACATGAGTGGAATGTGAGATGGAAATACCACCATCTTACCGTGATTTCACTTAACACAATTACCCCGAACCGAATAGCCGAACCTCGTTATAAATATTGTCGTACGCATTATCGTTCCCTTCAGAATGTACCTCCAAGAAATCCTCTGTCGAAGTTAAAGCCGACGTAATGAAATTAGCCTTTAAGGATATAAGAGATAATAAAATTGTGTCGATTTTATCTTGTCGCTTAAGAGTTATAATTACTTGGCCTGCCTTTGTACTTTATTGCGTTTTAATTATTGGCACCGTAAGAATGGATTAAAGTTAATTAACGTTTCATATATTGTTGGGATCGTGGGTTGTGGCTGTAATAAGGCTGGGTAATATTGTCTGAGTATAATGAGGTACAGATGCAGCACATGAAGCCACTACAATCTGTTATTTTTTAAATATATTTTTAACTCCTTATCTAAAGCATTAGGTTCAACCATGAAGTTTGATTAGGAAATTTTTACAGTTTTTGGTAGCCTAATGAGCTGGGTTCTGAAGTTTCAGGCTGTCAGGTTTATAAGAACAGTGTTAGTTCGATACCGTCTTGTCCGTTCGCCAAGAGTACCTCAACTCGTTAACGTCGCTAAATTCCAATTTGAAAGCGGCGCAAATGGCGGACCTGACAGAGTTATGTCACCCCTCCTACCCCCTACCACCACTGACAACAAAGACCGCGCTCATAACCGAAATTACTTCTGCCTCTTAATATTCAACCCCAGTCGTGAATCTTGGAAAATTAATTCAATAAATCAAGCAGGTCCGCAAATACCGGTGACTCGGAAAGTTCATTACTTAATAACCAATATTAAATTGTAGTTGTCAAAACACAAGCTCTCGGCTTTGTTCACGTAAATTAGGCCTAAATAGAGATGTCATGAAAAACGTAATAAATGCTAACAGGAGAACAAAGTTGTAACAACTGAGCCGATGAGCGTCTTTATTAAATTGGACGTCTACAAAATGACAGTAATTAAAAGTTGTGAAGGTGAACTCGTTTATTTGGCCATAACGCTGTTACGCTTCTGCGACGTAAATATTTTTTCGTCGTTGTCTGTTTATTTAAGTATTATATCCGGAGGGTTCTCGTTGATAGATTACTTTTCTACTCTGAGGCCCTCGGCGGCCTCCGCTACGCATTTAAAATTATTTTCTTCCTCAATCTTACATTCAGTTATGACATATAAGAGCTATTGTCGTTTCCTCGTCCTACTTTATTTATTATTTGTCATGTCTAATAATAATATACAATCAAAATTTCTTCTCATTTTACGCACGAGTGGGTTTTATAGGACGCGCATAAAGACAATAACAACGTAAATAACAGAAACTTTGTTCAAGCGATGGGAAAGTGGAGTAAGTAATCCATTACGTATATTCGATAATACGAGATGATCTTCATTATTTCAGATGACAACATCTAAAAAATGAAGATCATCTCGAATAAGCCTCTTTTTACACACAAGTTTGAAAAGCATACAGCTTACCAGCATGATCAGCAGAGGGTCCGAGGTGTCTCAAGGCGTACACGTGGAGTGCTCCATAGGCTAGCTGCAGTCCAGTGGACAGGAGATGTGCCAGGAAAGCTGCTCCGCAAACGATCCATCTGCGAACAAATCTGAACTTAGGTAAAGGTCATACATAAACCCCAAGCTTTTTACCATAAGGAGACAAGCCCGCTACACTATTCCCAAGCCACTGCAACTCCTGAAAGTCAGAATCAACAGGGGTGAACACAGAAAAGCGACGAGATAATGTAGCTCGACGAAGTCCCAGAAAATCAATTTAACTGTCTTGCACACCGCAACAAAACGAAGATAAGCAGAACCTACTACGGTCCTCACACGCTCCTTTTACTTTATCATAACGGTCATTTTCTATTAAATTACGAAACCTAACTCACAGCTGACATATTGCTGATGTACCCAACTTGTTACGTCGTGCATGTAAATCACGTCTTAATTCCGCCGTATCCTACAGGCGTGACGCGCGCCGTGGGAAGCCCGCGACGTAATTAAATCGCTGCGATTATTTCGCCGCAGTATAATTCTCGTGGCGAGGCTTCGGTAACTCTGCAGGAAGTTACGCACTAATCCCTATTTTAAGGCTTACCTCTAATATAGCAATTAGTTGTGTGAATTATTAATACACTCGTTGCTGCGTTGTAGGTGGGACACTCACGGGACACAAAGTGGTCTACCTTATTTACTTCACATGTATAATGTAAGCATGTAAACAAAGCTCATAAATTATGGCCGTATTTCTTAGCAAAATATCTAATTTTGTGGAATTCTTATTTCATTCAATGTGAGACAGTCACACAGTTTCAAAGACCCATTCAATGACACCCTGATGGATGTGTGTGAAGACGAAAAAAAATTCAACGTAACATTCGTTAAAAACATTTCAGCATTCAATTTTCTCGTACGATGACCGTTTTTTGTCATGCCTTTGGATGCTGTGAAAGCGTCATCCTGTTAAAATTCGTCAAAAGAGCGGTGAGTAAAAGGTTGTAATTTTTATACAAACCGTTTATGAATATTTTATGAAGGTAACAGTTTCGGTACGGATTATCGGATTACAGACAATCGTAATAACACATTGGTTTCCCAATTCAATTATTTCAACTGTTCGAGCCAACTGTAAAAAACATCATACTTTTGAAAGCCAATTTTTAAATAAAATCTTTATGAACGTGTATGAGGAGGAGTGGTACTGTCACCGGCAGAAGCCTGCGCATTTATAGCCGCGGCACGCAGTCAATATCCGAAACATAAATTCGTTTATCGTCCGATGAGACCGTCGCATTATGTCCGTATCAGATTCGAGAATTCCCCGCTGACTGTACCTCGTGTTCGCATCGAATTTATCTCGCAGTCGGAATAAAGTTGCTTCACGACTGATGATGATATTATATGTCTTCATCTTGTGTCTCGTCACGAACTCGGGGGAAATTCGAGATTCGTGTTCATTGTGCCTCATGGCTTGTCGGAACATTTGTCTGCGACCGAAGACGGCTTATGACGTGTCGCGTCGTATCTAGTCATCAAATCTTGTACGTAATACGTTTCGTATGAGAACAAGATCCGGCGTTATTATAGGGAGGATGTAAAACAATAGCTAGATACATGAATAAGAATGATTAGATTACATGAATAATTCATTCAGCAAATTCATGATTCGTCAAAAAAGGAGTATGCCTATGAATTGTATTATCTGTATTGTGGAGGAAAATAGTTACTACAAAATATACAATACACAGATATAGCTCAGAATCCTTAATTAATGTGTGATATTGGATGTGCTTGCGTAATCCCAACGGATTTAACTTAATCCTAGCTCTGGATATCTTACTGCTACATAGCCATCCGGTGGGTAAATACTCTTAAGTGGATAGATAGGTAATTGTTATAATGGTTTACCTTTTACCAGATATTTATTTATGCATATAAACACGTGTAAAGCCACACATTAAGTGTGAGGGCGAGAGGCACTTACCCTTACCGTAAAAATTTCAACTTTTTACATGTTTTTTAACACAAGTTAAAATGTTAAAACCTTACTTTAAATTTCTCCACGACCCCTGTATTATTCAATGCATTCGTCAGCACAATGTGTTACATTGAGCGCTAACGTGAAACCATGACTTCTCACACCGAAAAAAAGGTCGTTTTTCAGCAATAATTTTGGCACAGAATTACTACTTGATGTACAGAATGTTTGGTTGACCGCTCTGTGATGGGTCCTTTTACAACCTGTCTAACCTAACCTCACACTTTGCGCAGTCGTTGGCTGTTATTAGATAAGGCTGATGATGATGACTACATTATAAGTCCGTTGATTAACTTTGGGGTTGAACTTGAACGATAGCCGAGACACGAAACCGCCAAAAGTGAAGAGATTTGGAAGAGAGCTACTCTATTATTTCCGTTCTCTTATTCAGTTACGCGTTTGACTTCACAATTTATTTGGTTTCGAATGTGATACGAAATATTGATCGAAGCCCTTTATATGGGAGTCTGAAAAAGTAATAAAACAGTAGGTAGGCACTTATTCTTGATATTTCAAAAGTTTGTTTGATGGACATGGTTACCGGCAGTCGTAGAATTTTATAGCAGTGAGCTGTCGACTTTCGATTTGTACCGTATTCTTCGATCAATTTTCTGACTAAGGCCGCGTTCACATTGGACACGAATTTGTATCGTACGTAAACGTACGATGTAAATTAGACTAATTATATGTACGACTTGGAAGGTTAGGATCATTTGTACGTGTACGCACGAGTAAAATTCGTACGAAAACGCGTCCAAACTGAGCGCGGCCTTAGAACTAGTTTTTGCTCAGGTATTTTCTGTTTTTATACTCTTGTTGTGCTCTCTAAAATGTATAGGACAAGATTGTCATTATTTTATCATGATCCTGAATATTAAAGTCTTTATGTTATGATATAATGATGAACAGATTGTTAATTATTATGGTTATCATTGATGTTTAGGTTGTTAATAAAATTAGTCTAGATTGTTAATTGTAAGTCTCATTTTGTCAACTTTAACTATAACTACACTGTTGTATTAGGCTAGCCTGTAATGATAGTGTGTGTGTGTTCAAATAAATAAAAATCACGCCTGTAATCCCCGAAGGGTTAGGCAGAGCCGCGGCACAGTTGTAGTACAGTGCACCCTTTTGCCAGTTATGTTTGAGTCCAACGCATCAATTGATTCCGAGGCTGCTATTGAGGGGCCGCGGATTTTAGTGGGCCGCAGATTTTAGTACTAGATGACGTGGCCTCGGCACAAGGGCAAAGAAGGAACATGGGTTCGGTTTTTGGTCAGTAGAAGTCTGACACTCCCCTTCGCTCTGCCCAAGAGCGGGGGGGGGGTCATTTGAAGATTTTCCACCCACCAAAAAAAAAGAAAAAAAAAGGCTGCTACTGAGAAATTCCTGATAGAAAAATCCAATAATAGTTCACCCTACCCGGGAATAAAATCCTGAACTTCATACACAGCTGTCGCGATTGCGTCGACAAAACCAACAAGGCAGGCTAAAATCGAATGTGGATATCGCTTTTTTGACGTTAATACCAGCTATTAACTTCCCTGTATTAGACGTGCGTAGCAGATTGTAGCTAACAGAGAGTTCCTTTTATTTTGGAGTTTGGGAAATTATGAAAAGACTCCTCCCGCTCTGGGCGGAGCGGAAGGAAGTGTCAGACTTCTACTGACCAAAAAACACCCATGTTCCTCTTTAGCCCTAAGTGTCCGTGACCGCGGTATCTCTTTCGAATAACCCGCAGCCCGACAAGACAGAGAGGATACCTGTTTCTCAGCATAGGCATAGATATAAGTTAATTATGCTACCAACGGTTATGATATTACAGACTTTCTGCCTCTTAATTGATCGGATACTCTACTCTATTGGGTGCAGAGTTACTCAAACTGAAGTTAATGAAGTTGACCGCTAGCTGAACAGTCCAACTTGTTCCCTAACCTAACTACAGCCAATGGAGAGTGCTCTAGAGCATTATCAACGCTAACTTTTAGTTCATATTCAGTTAATGAGCTGCTTACCTGGTAAATAGCTGCAGCCAATTGTTGAGGAGTTGAAACTGATATTTACCCGAGCATATTTTTGGGGGAAATTTATCATGTTCGTATTTACTTTCGAGTTATTTCTGTATTGTAGTTGATAATTATTTATTGGTATCATTTGCTCTCAGTGGTGCCTCGTTATGGTCGGAAAATTTCTACGAGAACGTTTAATACGTGTTGTATAATTATCGCATGCGACGAAATGAAGGAGAACATTGTGAGGAATCCAACACGCTTGAGAGGTATTTCTCGTAAACTCAAGTCAGAGATCTATGATCGGCACAATATCTCTAACACCAGGTTAGGTAACCACACATTAAACAAATCAGCTTCTGAAGTCGGTGACATTTGTTTGTTTGATTTTATTTTTTTGCCACCGACTTCAGAAGCTGATTTTTCGGGTCAGAGCCCATTCGTCCCCTAAGATTCGCACCCTGTGCCCACTCGTCCCCTGGAACTTTTGAGGGGCCCATTCGTCCCCTGAAGAATATTTATATTTATTCATTCTTCTAATATAAGTACATGCATATGTGTATAGTGCAACTTGGTAGTCCTGGTACAGTCGCGCAGAAAGGGCTAAAATAAAAAATATAGTAATTCGGTAGATATCATGTTTATTTCAAATAAGATTTACACATACAAAATCACAATGTCCTAGAAACTAACAAAATACAACTCTTTTACAAAAATCAGCCTTGATTGACCATCATATAAATCAACATTCAATATAAAATATACAAAAAAAATAGAACACTTAACAACAGTAAATAATCACTTCTTATTTTTTTGTATATTTACCAACTACATACATGCAAAATCATAATAATATATCAAAAAAATTGTAACAGTACAAAAAAAAAATACTAAAATCACAGTAATTATTGAAGACTAGATCTATAAATCAACATATTTTTTTTTGTATATTAACCAACTACATGCAAAATCGTAATAACTTAAATCTAATAAATTTTAACTAGAAGTACCTACATAAAAATTGGCTAAAATTACCGTTTTTTTGTATATTTACCAACTACATACATGCAAAATCATAATAACTTAAATCTAACAAACTATCAGTGTTGCCAACTCAACTACTTCAAAATATGCTAGATTGGTGTAAAAAATATGCCAAAAATATGCTTACCTTCTCTAAAAAATGCCAACATAATTAAGTATCAGTATTTATTGAGAAATTAAATCAAGGGAATAGAATATCAAGGTCTTCATCTTCATCAACATCAGCTGATGTGGAAAGCTGAGAGCCGGAGTCGTAACACTCTTTGGTTCCGACTTCCGATACTGCTTAGTACATTGTCTGGAACAGTGTAAGAGTAACAGCACTTTCCTGCTCTTTTTAGGCCGAACCTAACATACAAAATGGCATTCAGGGTTCTCACCGCCAAACGGTTTCGGAGTTTTGTTTTTACTAGACTCATTTGGCTGAATACACGTTCAATGTCCGCATTTGAATGCGGCAATGTTATAAGAGACATTGCAAACTCAAACTCTGCAAAGGGGTTATTAACAGCAGCATCTTTATATTGCATGACTTCATTCCAGAACTTTACTGTGGAAGTCAAGGATTCTCCATTGAGATACCAGTTTTTTTAACAAGCCATTCGTAGTGGGACAAATTTTACATCGTAAGCCTATCGACAGGTTATATTATTATCATGACGGATTATCATTCATCATAGCTCTTTTTTCAATGATCTGTTATGATTTATTAAATTAATTCCGTTAATAAACTGTTCCCAAGTGTACTATGTTAACCGTTTCTTATGTAAAATATAGCTAATTTTATCTCAGGGGACCAGTAGGCACCTGAATAGGTGCCGAATCTTTAACTTATATTGTATATTTATTAGAGGGGACGAATGGGTACCTTAAAAATAATATTTTTTATTAAAATATTAATTGGTCCCCTACCAGGAGGCCAATGGGCACCTATATAGGGGCCGAATCTACAACTTTTATGCTGGGGGACGAATTTTAGGGGACGAATGGGCTCTGACCCGATTTTTCTTCTGAAGTTTATTTTTCTCTTTTTGGTGTTTTTGAAGTCAGTTGTTTTTTTAATGTGTGGTTACCTAACCTGGTGTTAGAGATATTGATTTATTATTATAGATTAATTTTTTATTTTTTCATTATTAGTTGTAAGTAATAAGTACCTATATATATCCTATACAAATATTTAACATTCAACCAAGAAACCTAACCCTTAACCTTCAAGATTCCCCTATTTTAGCTTTCAACTATTAACCGTTGAGGAGTAGTACCTTCCATTATCAGCTCATCAACATGAAGACAAGTGATGACTGCTAGATGCGAATACTTGAATAGCGTCAGAAAAAGCACGAAATACGTAATACGTGTCTATGAAATTCATATACAACAACTAAAAAATGTGTATTGTACACATCTACATACCCCCTCAGAGCATACAGGCGTGATGTTACGTCATGATAATGTATACTCAATAAACATCCAAGCGATTCCACCAATTACGACAGATTTGCAGTCTATTTTTGAAGAGTTCCATTGTATATCTCCGAAGATCAGCACCAGATCTTCACCACCTCAGGAGTATACTCTTTCGAATTTTGAGAATCGGTCCACAAATGGGGGAGAAATCAGGTAACATACATAAAAAAAAATACACACACACGAGCATAGAACCCCTCCTTTTTTTTGAAGTCGGTTAAAAGAAAGATGATTAGTGAAAGTGTTTTCGGAGTGGGTCGTTCAAATTTATCAACCCTCTTTAGAATATTACCATAGATAAATACTTAAAGCACACGAATGTTTAAAGACGGACTTAATGCGATCGTCATAACCTTAAGCTGATGCTGAGACGAACTTAGACCTTTTTTTTTGGTGGTGGTAAATCATAAAATAACCCCTCCCGCTCTTGGGCAGAGCGAAACGGAGTGTCAGACTTCTACTGACTCCTTCTTAGCCCTTGATGTCAAGGCCGCGGTATCTCTTGCGAACATCCCGTAGTCCCGACGGGAGAAACATAGACCTCATCCATCGTTTTCCATCAGGCGAAAACAAGGTCAAAAGCAGGTCCTTTTAGCAATAAAAAAATTAAAATAACGAACCGTTGTATTGATATTTAGATTGCATCAATATAAATGGGTATTTGATGTTCTACTCACCCCCATCCTCCCTCGGGGTAGAAGTGATGCTTGATGGCGCGCGTATCGAGCTCTCTGCGACGCAGTGCGGGTACGGTGCGGTGCAGCGACCGCAGCTCACGCTCCCGTAACGCACCGCCCGACGACTCTTCCTCGCCGTCTGGCCATCCATCTAAGCGCAATATATTCATTGGTAAGAACATCTGTGTAAGCGTTATTTTGATTTACAGTTATTCTGAATAGGGTCACAATATAGTGATTAGGGTTTCGGTCCCTTAGTCTTCTTCTTAACGTGTCGATAGCAATCTAAATTGTGTCAGTCCAGAAACAAACTACTAGTTTGGAACTTTCGATGGCTTCCATCATTTCCAGTAGTAAACAAACAAGAGGACACGCAAGACGCAATATAAAGTGCAAAATAGTCAAACCCGGGATAAAACCGTTTTACTATCGGACAGAAAGCCAAGCCAAGCAAGTGGTTTCGCTTTTAGGCATCACGTAAATTAACCTGGTTCCGTAGCATCAAACATGATCATGGCAAGCATTTTTGCCGATATATTGAGAAAGAACCCAAGAGTTCATAAAAGTCCACATAAAAAAAAAAACAATACGGAACACTATACGGAAACCATTTCCGTGTTTTTATTTCGCAAAATTATACTCTTAACAATTCAGTTTACGTGAACTCGATACAAATTGCCGGAGGTTAGTAAGGACGAGTGTAACCAATTGTTTCCGTAATATGAAACATAAAAGCGAGATTCGATAATACTGATATTGTTGAATACAAGTCTTTTATACCTATTTTACGACTCAAAACAAGCCATTTGACACCCCCTTTATCAGAAAAGGTTCTGTTCTTCAGATCTAAAAAAAAAGTAAGTAGAAAAGAAAATAATTCGATAAAAGAAGCGTTCTAACGGAATAAACTTAAGACAACATCTACAAATTGTTCTTTTGTTTTATTATTTCCCTTTGAATTAGCGCAGAATCTCACAAAAGATGGAGCTTCAATGATTGGCAGACAAAAGTTATTCAATTATCGTTACCCTGAGGAATTACATTGTGTGCTCCGAATCGCTAAACTGGTTGTACGCCAAACGTACGTGCAAAGGAGTACTGTAAATATTATGTAAGTTCAACTGTGTCGTTTCAGTAATTTTTTCAACATACATAACATTACGCCTGTAATCTCCGAAGAGTTAGGTAGCGGTGTACCCATTAGTATACACACATTTTACCAGTATGTTTAAGTCCCTTGGACTAGTGGGCGACCCTTTTTAAACGACTTCTAAAAAAGAAGGAGGTTCTCAATTCGGATGTTTATATGCTTTTTTTGGTTTGTTCGGGCATAACTCCGTCGCTTGCTAACCGATTTGAAAAAATCTTTTTTTGTTTGAAAGGGTATACTTCGCAGGTGATTCCATTCAGTCAGGTTCAGGTGGTTCAAGTCAGGATCTGATTATGCGGTCCTGAAAAATAGAGATAACTCTTCAAATTTTATATGCACACTTGAGGTGATTTGAGTAGTTTTTGGAAGAGTACTTTCTGATAGTGGTTCCTAGTCGGTTTTATTTTTTTGTAAAAAAGTTTTTATTCTATCAATCAGGCACAAACTAGACTCCGTGGTCGCTGCCGAGAACTTATTAAAAGCCCTACAACACTTTTCCCGACCTGAGAATCAAACCTACGACCTCATGCACAGCAGTCGCGCTTGTGTCCACTAGACCAAAGAGACAACTATATTTTTATTCAACATAAATCTTTTTGGGAGACAAAACAACTCGAAAAGGATCTCTGAAATGTAAGGATCGCATGGAGGCAGCCGAGCGACTAAGTGCTTCGCATCCGGCGGACGAACCATACATTCGTTAGAATAAAATTGTGTTGACCGTTTGTTGTCGAGAAATAAATTCGCGAAGAATTTTTTCACCGTATACCCGTCACCATGTGTTTTTCCTACCCGAGCTTAGACCACGGAGATTGTGAATCTTTACAAAGAGATTCAAGATTTATTTGCGCGAAAGAATGTCGGAAGCGACGTTTTTAGGCCAGTAACTTTAATATATGTTTCCTATAAACATAAAGACATTTAATGTCGTGGAATGGAGCATGGGAAATTGGACAACATATCAGGACTTCAAAGGTTAATATCACCTGCCTGTGATAGCTCGAGAGGCCCCTTGGTCCCGGGGGAGGACGTAGTGATGGGACACTCGAGGTCCTTGTCAGCGGAATGACAATGACTCGTACCTTCCTACTCGTTATATGAGAGGACTTGGGCTAAATTCATTAACTCAGTAAACCGAAGTCTTCGTCGAACAAACGGATGGAATGTGGTCACGTCTCAGCTCCTTCGTTCGAATTAATACTGTACTGAATATTTGACAGAAATATTTGCGAATGAAGTCACGATAGACATTTATCTAATTAAGTTACTTGGTTAGTAACTTCACGTCATCATTTAGGGTAATATAAAGTTCGAAAAGCTTATAACCCATCTTAATAAGGTGTACCCAGTAGCTCGGTTGTGGACGCCAATAAGGCACTCCAGACTAGAAGCCGAACTCAACATAATAGGCAAAAGGCTAGGCAGATGATGATCAACAGTGATAAGGTCAGGACATAGAATATAATGGAAATTGTGTTCGTAGACCCCAACTTAGTGGGCAAAAGGCTAGGCAGATGATGATCAGATCAGAACAGTGATAAGCTCAGGATGGGGGATGAAATATAAAGGGAATTATAAAGGTAATGAGGTGGGATATTAAGGTATTTGTCGTCGCGTGACAATTTCGTCGCGCAGTCGTTACGTGCCCGGCGCGGGTAGAGTTGTTTATGTTAGTGCACTCAAATATGCGGCCGAGTCATTCCACCGGTACATTTAAACAAACGTGAATATGCACGAAATTATATAAATTTTTCAAATTTAGTTTTTATGGCTCAGTTCGCGTCATAAATTTTTGCTTTCTTTTTTATTTGAATTCCTTAGAGCTTATTTTATAAAATAACTGTAATATTTTAAATAACACACACACGCGCACATATTTAAGCAACAATATATGACATTTAAATGAATAGATGACAGCTTAAAAGCCACCCTACAGATTAAATTAATTACAATAAATTCTACGATTATCATAAATATTCAAAGCGTAACGCGAACCAATAAATGATTCCCTGGGCCCTCATTCCGAGCATAGATTCTGTGTTGGAATCCCGCTAATCTATAGAACTCGTTGAATCACCACTGCTGGGTATAGACCTCTTCTTTTTCCGTCACATTTTCCGGTCCCGTGCGTCGTCGCTCAGGTGTTTTCCGCGACTTTGACGAATAGGCTTCTTCTGGGTTAGCTCGTTCAATCGTCGACCTCATGTCTGCCGTTAGGACAAGATTGAGGTCAAGAGCAGACCAATCTCATATATAAAAAAAACCACCCAACGAGCTTTAGGACGGCCCTGACTTCTATGGCCGAAACTTGGCCAACCTTAGTCAAGGCTTTGCTCCATCGGCCATCTTAATACATACCATAGTGCGGCAAGCAGGTGTAGCTAGTAGAAAAGGGTTGTCGGCAGTGGCAGCGCGGCGGCGGGGCGCGGGGCGGCGGCGGCGGCGAGGCCGACGGCGAGGGCGACCACCAGCCCGGCTCCATCAGCCGACCATGGTACCCGCACCCGCACCCGCACCCGCGCCCGCGCTACCTGTGGACATGGAAACAAATACATGTACTTAATGGGACGTGTAACAACACACTTGAGGAGAGAAGTACTTGTTATTCCAATAATTGAGATCAGTTTTGAACATGGACCATTCCACGAACCTTCTAAGTCTAGAAAAAAAATTATCACGTTTTTTAAAATACAAGCTTTAAACATTATAACTATACTTTGAATACCTGCCTATACTATCCAATGTGTCCATTAGCATAAATGTTTTGAATTCGTTACATTAACTCGATCGTAAATGTTTTCCAGCAAAAAAAAAATACAAGGAACTTGTTAAACACGTGAAGCCGTCGTAACGGTATTCAGTGGCCCGTACAACGTACACGTCTGACAACCAGTCTTACAAAGGGGTATTATATTACCCAGTACCTACTGGGATGTGGAGGTTAGAAAGACAATCGCTTCATGTAAAAATACTGGTATTCAGCTGCATCCGGTTAGACCGTAGGGAAAAGGCTTGGCCGATGATGATGCACTTGTGGCATCTGCCAAATAAACCTATTTTCATACAAGTAGGTAACACTTCAGTCATGGTGTAAATTATCCACACATACGCTTCATAGAACCTATATCAATCTCACATCTTATGTTGAAGACGTTGCGAGAAAGTAACTTCACGTCTTACCACAAAGCGCGAAACATTATGAAGATGTAACTATACCTACCCTCACGCGGTTAGCAAACTAACTTTACCTAACCATCACGAAACTTGATACCGTTGTTTGGTTACCACAAATCTTGGTAGACGAGTACAAACGGTTTTACAGCCACGCTGCCTGAAGCGAAGGTGTACTTGAACTCCCGTCGGGGCTGAGGGTTGTTCGCAAGAGATACCGCGGCCTCGACATAAAGGGCTAAGAAGGAATATGGGTGGTTTTTAGTCAGTAGAAGTCTGGCACTCCCTTTCGCTCTGCCCAAAGGCGGGAGGGGTTATTTGATGATTTCATAACCGCAAAAAAAAAGAAAGGCGTACTTGAACTTGAAGTCATAGGTTAACAAACCTATTGAACTGAAAAATGTGGGTCACAGAGGAGTGGTTAACTAGTGAAGTTCATCTTGAGGAAACAAATAAATAACATTATCATCAGCCTAGTCTTTTCCCAATCATGCTGGGTTCAGCTTCCAGTCTTACCGGCTGCAGTCTTTGCAAGGGTGTTAAGACTGAATGTCAGATTTTCGGTAACTGCAACGACTATCAAAAAGCTCGTGGCTTAATAAGAACTGCCACTCGGGTCGATCTTTAGGTAAAGCTGTGCTTGCCTAGGACGGTGACCGCCCGACATACCGAGTTTCCTCCGTGCCTCGGAAAGCACGTTAAGCTGTTGGTCCCGGCTGCCATTTAAATAGATCTTTGGCAGTCGTTACAGGTAGTCAGTGACCTGAAATTCTGACATCCATTCTTACCAAAGGGTATCGTATTACCTAGTATTGACTGGGTTGTGGGGGTCAGATAGGCAGTCGCTCCATGTAAAATACTGGTATTCAGCTGCATCCGGTTAGACTGGAAGCCGACCCCAATATAGTTGGGAAAAGGCTAGGCAGATGATGAACGACTATCAAAAATCTAGAATTGATACCCGATGGTTCTCATCGCCTTTACGTGCTTTCCGAGGCTCGGGGGAAACTCATTATGTAATCGAATCAAATAGTGCTATTAAGAACCTGTGTAACACTATCTTCACCAGTTACGTTACGCACAGTTCAGAGCCTCAGGCGATGCGACTCGGGCGCGACTCGCGTCAAGTATACCTCGTGGCTCGTAGCATGCTCTAAGGTTACGTACTGTTACGGTTGCTAATGCTAGGGAAAACTTTTAATGATCATTACTTAGATTTCCTTCAGATAGGAATACCTCATTTTAAAGGCAGCAATGTCTCCCGTTTCCCTAGTGCGGCAGTCTCTTCCCGATCGCTGAACTGAACCTCTATCATCTTTGTTTCGTTGTCTGCCAGTTCCGAATTATTTTTAACCGAAAAGTGTTCAAAGTCAAACCCCAAAATAATCTGTTTTCTTAGTGTAATTAAAAGTGTTCTGTTTTTAAAATTGTTTAAGGGGTCCCGTTAACGTATATACGCCAGTTCGGCGGATTGCAAAAATCATAGAACGTATGTTTACTTACTCGCTACTTGCTAGGCGACTCTAGCCTCTACACCTGTAAGTGCGATCGATTCTTTCAAATGTTTTCATTGGATATCGATGTCGCAACTCGCGTCTGGAACGTGTAGTTAGTGGCCAAGTGGTTAGATCGTAGACGTGGTAAGAAAGGCGATTAAGGAATCTAATTATAACAGAGTGTTCTTCATTACTTAATTGGGTACTACATTCTAACGATTACATCATAGTTTGACAAAAAATCTATCGAAAAAGTACTTCATCACCCAGCGCTTTGAAGTGCGACAGTTCGTTATTTTAATGATCGCTGCATCGTTAGCTCGTATTGATTTGTGAATAGGTATTTTAATTAAGCGAAAGTTTGTATGTATGTTTGTTACTCATTTAAATGGTGAAAAGAATTTCGATGTAATGTAGCTTCTCCAGGCATTACACAGAGGGGACTCCGGAAAAGTTTTTTAAAAGGAAACTTTGCCTCCTCTCATGTGCGGATTGTGACCACCGGGGTGGTTAAAGTCAGGTAAAAATCCTCCCTCCCCGGTCTTCTCCCCAAAGACCGGTTGTCTTTTGATGGTTACCCAAAAAAACAAAAAAAAAGGCTATAAAAGCCAGTATAAAATAAAACACGAGTAACGTTAGAATCTCTCCAAATGAATCAGGAAACTCTGTTTTCTTGGTTCTGGCCTTAATTTATCTCGTTGGGCGCCATGCTTGGAATGTTAATGAAATTAATTTGAATTCGCAATTTGCATTAAATTACCTTTGTAATCTTTTTAATAACATTATAATCTTTAATCAATGTTACATAGACAACAATAAGTCGGAGTTTTGACTGTTTAATGTTCGCCACAAGTTGTTCTTGTTTACGTTTCACTGCTGATTCGATTATGGCGTTCTACAGAGACGGTTTTAATTATTTGATTTAGAATATTTTTTTTGTTTATTTTGACAGTTTTACTACCTTATGCCACGACTGTTGTCTCCGAAGGCTCGGGTGACTTAAAAGTACCTTTTTACAGCCAAATATCAAAAGTTATGCTTAAGAGTTTAGGGTCGAGTCTATGTACGTTAATCGGGTACAAAGGTTTAGAAAATATCATAAAATCACACCCATATTTCACCAGTTATGTTAAGTTCCATGTAACGGGGGGTGAATCTTTTGTTATCAACCGAGCACAAATCCAGAATCAGTGGCTACTAGGTACTGAGAAATTCTTGATGGAAAACCCTGACACTTTACCCGACCCGGGAATCGAACCCAGGACCTCATGTCAAACCAACCAACAAGGCATTCTAAGGCAAAGGTTTACTAAATACAATATTCATATTAATACCTTCGTAGAGCTTAGAGAAATAAATAAATAAGAGGTCACACGCGAAACGCTGCACACTCATACAAAGTATAAAGTTTGCCACGCACGTACGAGAGCCGGGGAAACTTGAGAATTTTCCTTACATACATGTGCGGCCGCAGGAAACGTCACACGCCGACTTTATCCATAATAATATTTTCTGAAATTTACGCCAACATCACTCACGGTCGGAAATAAAAACAGGCCATATAGGAAATGGCGTGGGGTATACCTACTCAGTTGGATAGGATGATGACGTGTCCAAATGAGAATCCATTAGTCGCAATGACGAAATTAAATTATCGGCTGTCGGAATAAAGCTCAATTTATTTTGTGGTTAATTTTCAGTTGTCATCAAGCTCGTTAAAACCTTACTGACTCTGATTTACTGTAGTGTTCCAAAATGTAGTTGTGGCAATATTTATTTCAAAACTGCATGTGTTGGAGTTTCGAATTGTTGCACTGTTATATGTGCAAACATTTTGAAGCTATTTAGGATGCAGTCAAAGGAAATGTCAGTACGTTGTGTAGTTAAACCAATTTTAAACAGCAAATACAAGTGGATGCTTTTGTCAATAATGTATACTAACAGATACTGCCTCGTTGTTCTAGTGGAGTAGACGTGTAGAAACGTAAATGGAGAGAGAATAAGGTCCTGTGTTCGATGTCCGGGTCAGACAAATTTTCCAATAGGAATTTATCTGAGCTACCGCAGCCATGAAGTTTGGATCTGTGCCCCATTGATGGCAATAGGCTCGCCCCTATTACATGGGACTTAAAACATAACGAAAATTGCGAAATGTGGGTGTACTATTAGGTACACCTCTACCTAACCCTTCGGGGATTACAGGCGTGATGTTATGTTAAACTGACAGAGAATAAATTATAATTAAAATCTAAATGATTCGTTTGTTTCCCTCTTCACTATATTAAGGAAAGGATTACCCATGTGAAGGTCAAGAGATTAGAACAGTGAGACGCAAAAATACAATATATTGGTTTTCCTAAATATGAAGAATAAATAAATGCAATAATGTACCTACAACAATAAATGCGGACTCCTGTATCTTCAATTAATCTTTATCGTTATTGATACAAATAACTATTATTATAACACAAATACATATAAACGATACACCCCAATAAACCATCATATTTATAGCCTTTAAACATTTTACCCGAACGTTTACAAAAACCTTTAAAACGGCCACCACTTCCATTTAACCTGTATTGACGGTAGTTTCAACATCGCCAGACACCATTGATAAAACGTGCTCTTATTTTAATGAATCGTTACCAACTGAAGTGAGATTAAACGTTAAATAATTTTGAAAACACGTCCGAACCGGATAATTAGAGCGTTCACCAGGAATACCGGATAACCTGACAATTAAGATACGGATAACAGCGTGCAGTTTCCCAATGAAGCAAGCGAGATAAGACCTTATGTGTGGCGCTGTACGACTTAATAATGTCTATCCACAAAACTGAAGCACCTTTAGGACGTGATTACACTGGGCGAGTTACTAGCTCAATAATTCTGGGTAAATGGAAATTGGTTAGCCCAGCTCTTTCAGGTAAACTACTTACACCACCGATGAAAATTATTTGGCTAGTACATTTTCAGTACTGAAGTAAGTACGCGACTATTTACTCGATCTAACGTACACGCGCCTTTATTTAAAGTTCGTTGAACTTTCAACGACGTGACCTGATACGATAAAACGAGAAGTCAATACGTTATCTTACAATGAAGAGCATTTAATGGCAGTTCATTTAATTGTAATGTGTATAAATGCGTATGCCGCGGTATATTACGAAAGGTACATTAAAATAAGTACCGCCCGCTTCAGATGCAAATGTGGGATTGTTGTCAGATGTACCGAAATTATTCGTGTATTGTGACAACGTCGGAAAGTGAAAATGTGTATCGTGGAATATGTATATTTTTGCCAAAAGCAATCTACGGAAATTTGGTATGACGTGATAGATTAAAATTGATCTGTTGGCCTAGAATTCGCAATGTCTGTGTTGTGAATCTCTATACCAATAGATCTTCTTGGCAATCCTCTGTTAGTGCAGCATTCTGAATTCATATACACATAAGATAGCTCAGCTGGGGATTTCGGTGTTCTCTGCTCTTTAACGTCGAGTAAAAGGTAGTACATGTTAATACTAGGTACGTTTTAAAGCCTGAAACACTGTGGATTGTGGTAAATGTGGTTTTGCGTAGGTAGTGTGGATTCGCAAACAAATATAGCTGAACGGCTAACTGACAGACAAGTTACTGTCTAAACCACACATCACAAATATGTGTGGGTATACTAAGGCCGTTTTAACATTCATGTGAATTTACGCAACCCTTGCTGCTTTTTATATGTCTATATTTTTGTTTTATTACATGCGTGCGAGGCTGCGTCAGTGAAATGTCCTTAAGGCACACACATAATGCAGACAGCACATAATATTCAAGCAACAGAGTATCTTCTTTGTTATTGGCGACGAAAACCTGTGACTATAGACTATGGTAGTAATGCTGCATATAGGAATATGCAGAAATGCATCCCTAAGGGTATATATTTGCGAACGAATTGTATCATAATCCGTACCTAGCACAGGCGCACCGCTCCAGGCCCTCGCTCACACTGTACACGCTGTGGCGCCGCATCCGCCGCGGTGCCGCCGCGGTTCCGCCGCGGAGCCGCTAGCTGCCCGCGCGTCACACGCCACGCCTCCGCATCCCTCTCAGCCGCTTTATTTACTAGCGCTCGACTGTTGCATGCTCTGTCCACACCAAGTACGACGCTCACTGTGCACTCTACCGTCCCACACTACAAGTTTTTGTTTTTGGCATACTTTTTCACGATCTTATTGTTCAGTGGCGGTTCAACAAACACATTCACACACACATTTTAAAGCGTCCGCTCGATTTTCGGCATCCTCTGTTGTTTTGTTTAGAGATGATTATCAGATGACTCTGCCGCTGCCACCATATCTGTAAAAGAAAAGCACTTGGATTATTATACTGTATCATAAACCTTTGTTTTGTTATCATACTTGAGATATAATAATGCTGGTCATGCTTTATTCTCTTTAGATATGGGGGAACTGTGCATTTGGTTAGAAAGATAAACATATATGGGTTCAGAATAGGCTCGGCCTTTACCGTCGCCTTTTCCCAGGATCTTTGATCGCTGTTGAATTTTGCGAAATCCCATTTTATCCCTTGCGTCCCAAAAGAGAGCGCCTGTGGAAAATTCCACACGGCTCGTGAGATACCGTGATGAATGAGTCAGTGGGTTTTGCCTTTTAGATTAAAATGAAAAACGTAAGGAGAACCTGTTTGCCGTCTAACACTTTATGAAGCAGAAAAAAGGGTATTTTATTATTCAGAATGTTCTTAAACGTATGAGTTATTCACAGTTGCTTTGCCGCGGAGTATCGGAGAGTCTTGGTATCTACAAGTAAGTACTTAAGTAAATGTAGTATTCGATGAGGCGTTTATTTTATTACGTGTGCGTCTTAAATTCGAATGTAATGTGTGATGGTCGTACGTGCCGGGGCGGAGCAGGCTTCGCTTGTTGGTTGAAGCATAATTTGCATTGAATGTGGCCCACGAGGCGATTGAGTGTGATCGTAACCGCACAGAGAGCCACTACTAGTAGTTGGGTTGGCGACACGGAAATTGGCTTGTAATCAACTGCTGCCTACACAAATGTCTCTACGTATAATAATAGAACACTGCCTAATATCCTTTTAAACGTTACGTCTTGTAGGTACAACGAGGTTAGAAAGTTTATTGAGCATATACGTATTATATTGTTGTTATGGAACTCAGTTTTCTTTTGCTCCAGGGGTGGGCGCTAATAACTGCGACACAGTTACTAAAGTAACGCAATATAAACGTACGCAAAAATTGTAATATGTTTTTGTTCCATTATTAAGTAGGTATTTGTATACCCTCATGAAACTGGTATTAGGACAATGTAAGAAATATATTTATTTCATCGTTATTTCTTTTTCAAAACTTTTAATCCAAATAACGAAATCAACGACGAGGAAGATGCTACGGTACCGTTACGCTACTATTGAAACTTCTTCTTAAAATAGAAGTTTTAGCATTAGGTATTTCAATATTGCACACTTCCCAGCCACCGTCGATATGAGGAGGTATTTTTAAGGAGAGTACACATCAGGATTGCGGGCTGCAGCTCATCGCAATGCTAAACTCTGCGGACTGATTCATGAATACATTTCCAGCCAGCAACCGCTCTGCCATGTCCAATAGTTCATCAAATGTATGCAAACTGTATGCTCAGATTTCTGACTTTTATTCTTCAACAATGTTAGGAGAAATAAAGTTATTTTTATGTCATGTAGGGTTATTAATGTTGATATTTTTTAACACGGGTAAAAATAAATCGAAAGCACACGATCAAATGCTTTAAGAGCAAGAGATGTCTTCTCAGAGAAATGAAAGCTCACGAGTGCATCCAAGTGGAGAAGAAAATGTTGTGACTGTAAGAAACAAGAAATAGGAAATCTCAATAGGAAATGAGTTCGTTTCTAATATCGGGAAAATGAGTAAGTATTGGTAGTTAGCAACAGATGCCCTGTATCTAAAGCACTAATGTAAAAGCAATTTCATTCGTACCGTATTCTATGAATACTCATTGCACGAAAGCACTTTTTAAGAGCTTATTTAAATATTCACCAGCTGCGGAATTCGTTCTAAAAGGAATAATTATCAATGTCGTTTGCATTTTGTTGTGGTTTAACGGTACATAACAAGTTAATTCACTGTTTAAATATTTTACCAACAATTTCAAACATTTATTACCGACGACATTGTTCGGTATTATTAACGCGGCGAGTGCAGCCGTGCAAGTTTCTGCAAATATTTTATAATATGTGCTGATTAAAGAACGATGTGATAATATGTGACGGCACCTGTGGTGCAGTGGCTGAGCAATCCGTTACTGTCGCTTCGTGTCGCGGGTTCGGTCCCCACGTAAAACAAATATTTGTATAACCAATGAAACAGACGAAATTCCTAGCGTAGAGCAACTTTTTTTTGTTTTTATAGAAAAAAATAATTGTTTTTACAGACTTCAAAATATATAAAGCTCACAGATTTATTTATTGGCTACGAGTTTGTCATACAACGTTGTAAACTATTAATCTGTAGCCTGCAGGTCGTTCCAAGACATCTGGACGCAAGATTAATTTATTGAAGCCATTATTCACGGCGGGGACGGCGCCGTGACGTCACGCATGCCAGTGTACGTAGCTTTTTCCGTAGCCCTCTTAATAATTGGCCACAATGCTTCATTCAAATACTTGCCTCGTTAACCTTAATAGTTTCTATGATTTGTGGACGCCATTCCGTCCACGAATAAGACGTTTCCTAATGGGACCACAGATTAACAAGAACAAGAGGTATTCAAGTTGTCAACTGTCTTGATGAAGTATTGCTTTTTATGATAAAACTGGGACACTTCTGCCGTTGTACGTGGACACTTTTTTACTCGAGGATTTCTCCCCGAACGCTCATCTTGCGAAAAGTTTTTCTGCACCATGAAAAGAGTTTCGTTACTAAAAACTTTGAGACGCGGGTACAACATTGGGTTAGCAAGTTCTTAACAAACTTATTAGATGTTGGAACCGTGATGTTTTCATTTTTACCCTGTTAGCCTTACAAAGAGTAGTTTGTATTGGAAAACTGTGTTTGTTAGTGCGATAGCTCAGTTCACGGATAATCGAGTTATCCAATTTTTCTGAAAATCCTTTGTTGAAACAATTGAATATTCTTTTAATTTCAGAGATGCGTCGAACTTTGATAGTAGTCCATCCAACAAAGAGATTGTAGAGTGCGTGAGCAAGGCCCTAAGCAATTACTTCAGAAAATTGTTCAGGGTGCTTAGAGAGTTAACATACTAAAAGTCCTGACATCTACGGGGTGAGGCGGAGTGGGGGGAGGGGGTTAAAGTTCCCATTTTTCAGTTTTTCGCTAATATCTTTTAAACGGTGCGTCATGGAGATAAGAAGTCTTCTACGCAATGAAAGCTGATAAAATTATGTACAACTTTTATCTTATACACTTTTTCACATTTCTACCTATTTTCGAACTACACATTCCGGAAAAGTGAAAATTGAAAAAATCTGCTTGAATTGAACACTACCTTTTGTATACTACTTCCTTCACGTTATCTGGGGATAAAAGTATCTTATATCTTAAATCAACTCCTACTATATCAATTTACTAAATTTTATCCAAATCTGTACAGCCGTTAGGATATCAAAACTTTTATCTACACTTGTCTTATACACTTTTTCCAAATTTTCACCAGCGTACTGGTAATCACTGGTATCGGTACTTATTGAGGGAGGTCAGTCTTGCTGGTGCGCCATACCATTTGAGGAAGCACATCTTCCCAGCCTCTTCAACCTCACTGTGCATGGAGGTGGGCTTGTAAAAGATCGCAGAATATTATTTTTTATATTATTTTTTAAGATATAAGATACTTTTTATCCCCAAATAACGTGAAGGAAGTAGTATACAAAAGGTAGTGTTCCATTCAAGTAGTTTTTTTTTTTCAATTTTCACTTTTCCGGAATGTGTAGTTCGAAAATAGGTAAGAATGTGAAAAAGTGTATAAGATAAAAGTTGTACATAATTTTATAAGCTTTCATTGCGTAGAAGACTTCTTATCTCCATGACGCACCGTTTAAAAGATATTAGCGAAAAACTAAAAAATGGGAACTTTAACCCCCTCCCCCCACTCCGCCTCAACCCCTAGATGTCAGGACTTTTAGTATGTTAACTCTCTAAGCACCCTGAACAATTTTCTGAAGAAATCACTTAGGGCCTAACTCACGCACTCTACAACTCCTTATGGGTGATTTATTGAGTGGACTATAGTGTCATTTGAGTTTTTGCGTTTTTATCGCGAACAGTGTTTGAAATATTTAACGCATTTGGCAATTTAGGATATGTTTATTTTTTTACTTCCATCGTTCTAAAGCTATAATCGCCTAAAGTTTGATCGATGAGTTTAAAAACGAGTCTGTGTTTCAGGTGTAAACTATCTTGAAATTCGAATGACTTCAAGGAACAACTAAGAATATCTTAAGTGGTCCTGTGATCCTAGAAATTATGTCATAATGTGAACATTTAATGTGCCATAATTAAAGACATTTCCTGACATAAAACAGATAAAGGTCAGTAATAACCCGTGCGTTTGCGCACCCCGTAATGAACGTATGAAATCGCTTAGATATCTAATATTGCGCGTTACGACCAGGATTTATGATTATTAAGGGCAACAGACGCAGTAAACGATGGGGATAGTCGGGTTAGTGTCGAGTTACTCACCGATAACTTTATAACTACTCTCATAAATAAATATCATTATTATACATAGACTGGGTAGATTGTGTGAGGAATGATATGAAAGAGAATGGAGTAAATTATGCCTTGGCATCTGACAGGGGAAAATTTAAAAAGAAAACGTGTTGCGCCGACCCCCTATACTATAGGGGGTCGGCGCAACACGTTTTCGTATTCTATAGGGCCTATAGAATGGGACAAAAGCAGGAAGATGGTGATGACATAGAGACTGCCTCGTTGGGTCTGCTGAGCATGGAGTTCTGGGTTCGATTCCTGGGTCGAGTAAAGGGGTATTGATTACAGCCACGGAGCTTGGTCTTGTGGCACAACTGGCCAAATGTGGGTGCACTATTAGGTAGATCTCTGCTTAACCCTTCGGGGGCAATAGGCACGATGTTATAAAAACTGAATATTTCTTTGCGAGTAGGATTATCCTGAGAAGAAAGTTGTTTACCATACTATATCCTGTAATGTATTAATGAATGTTTGTACCTCATCTACATATACGGGTACGAAAACATGGCAGTTTTACCTACTCGTACGTATAAGTTAAATTGCAGTGCCGTACCAGAAAGCTATCTCGAGGAAAATGACAATGTAATCCAAGAAATTTGCATAACGCGGGCAGACATTATGACGTCATTTATGCCCCGTTTATCTTTGTTGTTGGATTACGATGAAGCCAAAAGAGGGTTAGCTTTTTTATTTTGTATGTAAGTGTATGTAAGAATTTTATTCGGATGATAAAGGGTTGGCTCAGTACGGATCATTTGGGGGAGCTCAGAAAAAGCCGATGTAGCTACGAGTATACGTCTAAATTAGGAAGATCGCCATGCTTTTGTTTTATTTATTGGATTGACGGGTAGTACGAGGTCGTTTTTAGACTTCGAGCCTAATCATAGATGTCCGATTAGGCTTGTCTCTTCTATACCTTTTTTCCGTGTTCTTTTTAATGTGGCCCTTTGTGTTTCAGGCCCGCGGTGACTCTTTCGAACAGATTTCGCAACCCCGACAATTTTTCTAAATCTAGTATTCATCTTAAGAGCTGGTTCGTTAGGATTTGGTTGTTGGAGGGGTTAAACCACTCTTAATTTTGTTCAAATCCTTTCATACTTAAATATGGTTTGAAATCTGAATGTACTATTAATAACTGAAGCATATTTAACAAATCTTTTCAGGCATGCAATATTAGGCTGAATAAATATCTACTATTCATAGCCATCCCTATGTAGAGTTCCTAAATCCTGCGCACGATTTAGACTAGACAAGTTAAGCAGCTATTCTATTGGTGTTCAACGGGCCTCTAAATACGTCCACATTGTTGGACTGAAATTGAGTGGATATAACACCATAATCCATGGTTTTGAGGTTAAGCCGGGAAACGATGTGGCTTGGCACCGTCGTTAGAGCTGATTAAATCCTATATGGCCGACTTTTATTGTGATCAACAGAGCCATTGTCTTTGGGTGTTTGTAATTAACGCGATTATAGATTACATGCTGGAGTCACTTGGATACGCGTAATCTGTGCACTTTTGGAAGACCAATGGCAAGACAGACTCTAACAAATATCAGCTCACAACTTCGTGGTGATAGGTAACTGGGCTTATAAACGTTATAAACGTTCCTTTATGCTTATTAACCATGTTTAATTCTGTCTCCTGCAGATATGCAGCGAAGAGGATTTTTAATCCTCCTTCGCTATTCTTTTCTTATTAATTTCGTTGCGGGATCCAAAAGTTAAATTGTTTCTGTTTGACTTCGTCGAGCTTCATTGTCTCGGCGCTTTCCTGGATATCACCACTGTTAATTCGGGCTTTCAGAAGTGGCAGTGATATGAGAATAGTGTGGTGGTAACAGGAAGTCTGTTTCCATATCAAATTGCTCTAAAAAGGAGGATTATGCCCTGCATATGGGATCGAAAAGGCTTTCCTTACGTCATTGAACTTATATGCATATTTAGCTGTATTATCATAAAAACTTATTTATTAATCATCAAAGTTTCATAACAATAAAACCATCAAAGGCCTCAAAGACTCTTTCCCCTATACTACGCACAGTCCACGACAGCCAAAAGCAGAATTAAGGTCATAAAGCGAGTTTATATGGTGGCACTATCAACTGTTTATGTTACGCACATAGCTCCGACATACCACGATAGTCCCAACTTCGGGAGTTATTCACTTCAATAATACTGAATATCCCTGAATTTCATGTGACTTTATGCCCTTTTGATTGTGACTTTACGAGTTTGTTTTAGCCCGGTAAACAAAAATATATAAATTTAATAGTATTCGGAGTGGGGTTTTCTTCTGTATATGTTAGGTTTCTGTCCTTGCAGGAGGTATTAGCACTAATATCAGGTATAAACAGGAAAAGGGCGTTAGTTTATGTATGTTTGTATGTATCATCTGATCCATAAACGTTCCTCCTACTGTGTTGATTGAAGGTAATTTCCGACCGTAGACCGTAATGAATGACTGTCCTGCGCCTAACCGATCTCCGACCGTAACGGATTGCTATTCCATTGGACTATGAGAGTAAAGGAATAGAGAGTGCACCTGTGCGGCAACGTCTTGCTTTTTGCAAAGATAGTATTCTGAAATTGATTTAGAACTAGTACCAGTTCTATATGCTTTAAAACAAACATATTAGTGCTCGTGAACTCGACTAAGGCGAGTGGGAAAAAAGTTGTATTGGAAAAGGTCTTCTTCAGGATTGTACTATCCTATATTGATAACCACGCTAAAGAAAAATAAACACAAAATAACAATTGCCCTACATCAAGTTTCTTTGTACATGAACTAAAAACTGTAATTCATAAAAGCCTTTTTTTAGCACAAGTACCAGGCACACATGGATATCTGGAAACTGTCTGAAACAGTTTAAAGTTTATGAGTTTCCACGAACTTCCTAAACACAATTATGAGCACTCACGTTAGCCAAGTTTGTTGGTACACTAGTTAAAACTAAAGTTTACTAGAACACTTTCAGTTGGCTGAATCACGCGGTTAGGTTACAAGTTAGCCAAACACTGATATAAAACTGGCCATTTGCAAAAAAACTCCTGATATTAGTTTTTTTTTTATTGACACACACAAGTTATAAAAACAACAACAAATATAATAAGCAAAGTTAAAAAATACAAATGTAGAAGTAGCCTTTTGATCTTTTTTTTTTTAATAACGTTGCTTAGCCTTGTATGTAAAAAGGCAGATAAATGATTAGACTGGTTAAAGTCCGGACAGGGGTTAGCTGGACATGTCTAGACGAATGGTAAACCTTTTTTTTAAGGATGGGAAATTATCAAATGACTCCTCCCGGTGGACTCTACGGTAGAATTAGAGATTTTCAAACTCTTACTAACTCAAACCCATCCGTGTTCCCTAATGCCTTTTGCCTCCCAGGGCCATAAAACTCTTTCGGACAAATTGTGAAATCCTTACAGGCACTGGCCCTAGTCGGCTCCGTCTACTATGCAGACAACTCTTTGAGGCACCCGTAAAATACAACGCGTCGTCGACCCGGCACGGATGGTAACACCCTATCTGTAGTGTAACCAAGTCTCCTTAGATATTACCTACTTACGGTTTAAAACCCCTCGCAGCACAAAGGTGCTTTCAAGTAATATTCTCGCTTTACAATTAGTTGCTAATATATTCTATAGTTTATTGAACCATTTAACCCTTTGCTATGAATATGAACTATGTAATGTTACGAGACAATTCAACGATTGTATCCGCTTTGAGATTGTTTTGGACTTGATTGTGGTGTGGTGCCTGAATGCGGTGTTCGCATGTGCTTTTGTTTATTCAACCACTTATTTTTTATGCAACATAACGTAACATCATGCCTGTAATTCCCGAAGGGTTAGGCAGAGGTCCACCTAATAGTAGGTATACGTACACCCACATTTCGCTAGTCCCATGTAATAAGGCTATTGCCATCCGTCGGGCCTGCGGGATGTTCACAGATACCGCGGCCTCGACATAAAGGGCTAAGAAGGAACATGTAGTATATGTACCCCTTGTAAAATGTTTTACTATTGTTTTTTTGGAAATTTGGTGTACATAATAAAGAGTATTCTATCTATCTATCTATCTATCTATATGTAGGTAGGTTTCTATATTATGTTATGTACTTGAAGGTACTATAAAAATAAATCAGTGTTCAACCGACATTCGTGTGTTTCACTATATGGTGACAGCGGTTTTCAATAAAATCCGTTATTGGTGGTCTATTTCTACTTAATTCGATTAAAATCGACTTGTCTTTGTGTAGAAAGTGTTAAATAATAACAGTGAAATATGGAACACGCGCGTCCTCCAGCCGAACTGGTTTTAGAAGGCGGCCCCGCCACGCGGTCTGATGCGTGGCGCAGGTGGAAAAAGTTGTTTAACGTTTTTCTAAAAGCCTCTGGAGTGAGCAAGGAGCCCAAGGAAGTACAGGCTTCTCTGTTGGTGAACCTCGTTGGACCAGCGGGTTACGAGATTTTCACTACTTTTACCTATAGTGAGGGCGAAAGTGAAGATGATATCGGCTGTCTGTTAAAAAAGTTTGATGTCCATTTCGGTACAAAACCGAATATTACTGTGTCGCGGTACAAGTTCTTCACACGTAGCCAGGAAGAAGGAGAAAATATTGATCAGTATGTGACGGCATTACGTGTGCTGAGTCAGTCTTGCGAATTCGGCGAGCTTCATGACAGTCTGATCCGAGATAAGATCGTGTGCGGGATAACAAGCAACAAAGTAAGAGATCGTCTACTGCGTACTGATGAGTTGACATTGGCAAGGGCGATACAAATCTGTCAGGCGGCAGAAATGTCGCAAGAGGAAAGTCGATGCATCGACGGCGCCGCAGAAGAAATGCAGGTGAACGCGGTGCGGGGTCAAGCCGGGAGCTTGAACGCGCGAGGCGGCTCGCGGCGTTCGACCGGTAGGCGAGGTGCGCGGCAGCGTGGTGGCGGCGCCGGCGGCGGCGCTAGGGCGCCCCCAGTGCGGCTCGACGGCGGAGCTCGCGCCTGCGCCACCTGCGGCAGCGGCCGGTGCCCCGGCGACGAGCGTTGTGCGGCGAGAAGTGCGATATGTTTTGTGTGTGATAAAAAAGGTCATTTTTCTATGGTGTGTCCACAAAAGGAACAACAAAATAAAAAGGTGTATGATTTAAGTACGCGGTCGGAAGTTAGTGACGATTCGAGTGATGAGTTATTCTACGTGAATACCTTGGGTGAGGATAAAAAACTGAGTAAGTCTCATAAAGAATGGATTGAAAATGTGAAATGTAACAGTAAAAAATTTGTGCTAAAAATAGATACCGGTTCAATGCTTAACGTTATCTCTAAAGCTGAATATTTGAGGTTAGGTTTATCAATGGATAATCTAAAACCTTTTACAAAGCGCGTTCATTCATTTACTGGGAACCGGTTACCTATTGTTGGCACTGACAAGATTTGTATTATTTTTAATAGTAAGAGTTATGTGTTGCCATTTGTAGTAGCGGATCTGAATTGTCAAAATGTGCTTGGCCTAGAAGGAAGTATTTTGTTAAAATTGGTTAAGTGTGTTAATGAAATAAACATTGAAGAGTATTCAGATTTGTTTGAAGGACTCGGAAAATTACCCGGCAAGTATAGCATAGTAATAGATAAGAATATACAACCCGTTATTTGTCCTACATCATTCCGTCGTTCGCGCTCATAGTGACTAGCCGTGCTGTACATTACTCACATTAAATATTCCGAGAAAACAAAACAAAGTAAATTCTACCTTAGCGTCAAGTCAATTAAGTTGAAAATTCGCTATTCGACGCCACACATCACGTACCAGTCGTGTGGACAAGACAAGAACGACGTGTAGTATATGCAAAATACCAAGATGTCTCGTACACCCCAACAGAATATAACATTGTCTTCGTCTCAACCGGAACTAGCAAGTTATTCAGACCAAGACCGCGAAAATTGTTTATCTTCAAGAAAAAGAAAGGAACGTACTGACGCAGAAGAGCTTAATGCCTTGCGATCTGATATCGTTACAATGTTGAGTGAATTGAAGAAATCCCAAAACGATAAGTTATCTTCATTGTCCGACATGATCAAAGACCTAAAGCAGCAGAATCAGGAAATCATAAAACAAAACTCTTATTTGAAAAATACACTTGAAAACACAACACTACTGTATAACGAGCTAAAGGGCAAGTATGAATGTATGGTACTGGTAAATAATGAAGCAAGGAATAAAATCGTCATACTGGAAAATAAAATGGAAGATGTTCTGAGAAAACAACTTGAAACTTCATTGGAAATTACAAATATACCGTTTACTGAAAATGAAGACCTCAACTTGATAGTTAGTGATATACATAAAAAACTTGATGTATCAATTTCAAGGGAACAAGTCTGTCAAATATATGGGAAACGATCAAATAAAAATAAAGTGATTGTGGTTGAATACAAGATGACGCAGTTCCGGACGAATGTGATACAGGCTCTTCGTACTTACAACAACAACCACAAAGATGACAAATTCAACACCAACCTGATCAACTTGCCGGGTGAGAAAAAACCAATTTATATGTCAGAATCGCTAACTCCCACCACACGACATCTCTTGTATCATGCTAAGCAAGCTCAGAAGAAGAATTGGTTCAAGTATTGTTGGATCTCCTATGGAAAAGTTTTTATAAAGAAAGATGATGGATTGCCTAGAATACACATCAAAACATTGGAACAAATTGAAGATCATAGAGTCGACTCTGATCCTAAAACCTCCACTCACGATCTAAGCAAGTGACTATTTTTTAATATTTTTACAATACTTTTTTATATTTTACTTTCTCTTAGTTTATGCATGTTTTCAAAATCCATGTCTTCAGCAAAAAAAAACTACTATTTAACCCTGCCAGCCATACACACAATACACAAGTACAAAAACTATATATTACTTATAAACCACCTACACATTATCAAATATCTCAAACACCCAACAAAACTCTGTGTTCCGATAAGTTTGGCGAGTCATTTCGTTGTCAATAGCTTAATACCAACAACATGCAGTAAAGACTATGGTTGACTTGCAAGTAATTTCCTCGGACATTGATGAACGAATCAATGTCGGCAACGCATTGGTCGCCGAATTTCCGGAACACTGTAAATCAGCACTTCATATGACTCATCAAGACGTTACTATATTAACGCAGAATATTAGAAGCTTGCATAAGAATGGTAATGAACTTTTAGTTCTTCTTAAGCGTCTCGACATTGCCTATGATCTAATTATATTGACAGAATGCTGGCTTTCTGATACTACCATCATACCAACGATCGATAATTATATCTCTTATTCTACCAAAAAATATCTTAATAAAAATAGCGGCATCGTCATCTATGTTAAAAACGGTATAAACTGCTCTATAACGGAACCAGATTACTGTCTGGAAGCAAATTGTTTAATTATCACTAACGACACCGATTTAGCTGTAGTTGCGATTTATAGATCACCTTCTTTTAAGAATTTAAATTCATTTCTGGAATCTTTGGATAAAGTGTTGACAGGACTAAAACAATATAAAAGTATTGTGTTGATGGGGGACATTAATATAAATATCAATGATGACAACCTGCATGGGCAACCTTTAGATTATGTTAACTTATTGGCTTCACACGGTCTCTTAGCATCACATACCTATCCTACTAGAGAGGCAAACTGTCTCGATCACTGTTTTATCAAAACAAAATACAAAACAACAACTATAGTTTGTAACAGTACATTGACAGACCATAATTGTGTAATGACTACAATACCTCGCAAGGGAACGGTTATGAAAAAACCTCTTATAAGATTGTTCACAAAATGCGACTATGATGCTGCTGTTGCAGATTTGGAGCAGCTTGATTGGGAAGACATGCTATCTCTGCTGGATTCAAACGAAATGACTAACCAATTCCTTAACGTCTTAAAAGACACCTTAAAACGACATACTCATACCTATAAATTATCCACACGTAAAACAAATATCAAACCCTGGATAACACCAGGTTTGTGTCGCTGTATGAGAAACCGTGATAAACTTCACCAACAACTTAGATTGAATCCAGCTAATGAAGTGTTAAAAATTACATATAAACGTTATCGCAACACTTGTAATAATTTATTGAAGAATTTAAGAAATGGTCATTTTAAAACAGAATTAGAAAATAGTGAAAATAACATTAAAAAAAAGTGGGGATTGATAAAAGATATGTGCAATTTGGACAAAACAGATATGTCAGCGGTAGACCTTTTATGCAAAGAGCAAGACAGTCAGAGCTCACTGAATCAAATAAATAACTATTTTGCTGCAGTTGGAGCCGATTTGGCCAATGATATACTATATAGAACTAAAACAAATGAAGAGGACCTTAGCAAAAAATTTAAACTAAATAAGCAACCACTGCATTCGTTTATGCTCTTCCCAACAGATGAAATCGAAGTTAAACGCATTATCTCCAACCTTAAAAATACTGGCTCGTCTGGGTGGGATGGTATAACAACACAATTTTTAAAGAAAGCGGTGAACGTCATAATAAAGCCAGTTACTATTATTTGTAACACCTGTTTTACCACAGGAACTTTTCCACTGGCTCTCAAAAAGTCTGTCACTGTCCCAATTTTTAAGACTGGGGACAGAAATAACGTGTCCAATTATAGACCCATTTCCTTACTGCCTAGTTTGTCGAAAATCTTAGAAAAATTAATTAACTGTAGACTAAAGAAATACTTAGAGTCAAATGGATTTCTCTCGTGCAATCAATTTGGATTTAGGGAAGGCAAATCTACCAGTGATGCCCTGCATAAGTTAACTTCCTTTATTGTTGATGGCTTGGATGGTGGAGATAGAGTTTTGGGTATATTTTTAGATCTCGCCAAGGCTTTCGACACGGTCTCCGTTCCTATTCTCCTTGCTAAGCTCGAATACATGGGCATTCGAGGTATACCGCTGGATTTATTTAGGGATTACTTAAGTCACCGCAAACAGAGTGTAAAGATCAAGGACGAGTGTAGCCAAGAGGTCGATATGGTTTACGGAGTACCACAGGGGAGCGTGCTAGGCCCAACACTCTTTTTGGTCTATATCAATGACCTGTGTGAACTTTCTATGAACAAGGGCCAAATTGTGACATTTGCTGATGACACGGTTTTATTATTTAGAGCAAAAACATGGGTGGATATAAATAGCATAGCAAATCAAGGAATACGCTCAGTGGCAACATGGCTGGATAACAATTTGCTAACCTTGAATCCACAAAAAACCATGTACATCTCCTTCAGCACATCAATTAAAACTCAGCCTCCATCAAACACCATAGATTTAAAAGTACATAAATGTCAGAACGTACTAACATGTGACTGTACCGGTATTAATAATACGGCCTCCACTAAATATCTCGGTATTATTGTTGATCAGTATCTAAACTTTAAAGAACAAGCAAGAAAACTAAGTGCCCGTATACGAAAATTGATATACATTTTTAAAATACTCAGAAGTGCTTGTACAATGCAATTACGTACTACTGTGTATTACTCACTTTGCCAATCTATTGTAAGCTACTGTCTAACCATCTGGGGTGGTACATCAAAAACTACTTTGCTGGTAGTAGAAAGAGCTCAACGTGCGCTACTTAAGGTAATGTGTTTTAAAAACTACAGGTATTCAACTGATCTATTATATAAGGAAACGAATGTACTTTCAGTACGGAAACTATTAATTCGGCTTTTAATTATTGCACAACACAAAATGAAACCTGACTCCGGGTTTAGGCGAAGGCTGGATGTAGTATATAATACACCCAAATGTAAGACTAAGTTTGCTCAAAGTTTTCCAAATTACCTTGGCCCCAGCCTATATAATAAAATAAGCAAAAAAATTAAAATAAGAGATCTAAGCTGTCGCGAGTGTAAGAGGTCTATTGATGAATTTCTGAAAAAAATAGATTACTATGAAGTGGAAAATATCTTGAGATGATATAATGTGACACACACACTCATTTAAACACAAGCCCTCATATATACACATACACACACCCACACACGCACACTTATATACACACACACACACACACACACACACACACACACACACATATACAAACAAATACACACGAACACATATACAAAAACACATATTATACAAGAAAACACAAAGTATGGCATGTTAAATAAGGGAAAAAAAAGTACTATTTTATACTATTTTAAATTATTTTTATCTTGGTTTCGAATAATGTAACTGTTTTCAGAATCAGTCTTTTTCTTTTTGTTGTTTTATATGAAATACTTAGCAAAAAGACAGTCAAATATTTGTAAACAAAACTTAACATCTAAAAATTTTGCATATACTATGTGAATTTACGCTACTACCTACAAGTTGAAAAAAACTCAATGAACAACAATTTGAATGTTTGTTAAATTTACCCACAGTTTTGATTTGTAATTATCTAATTATTTTCTCTCAAATATGCTATTAGAATATTGGTAAAGTAGAACGAGGAAGCCTGTCCCACCGTAATACAGTTTATAACTAGTACGGGGGTCAGCGTGAATCGGTATGTAACAACCAGAATGTATTATTGTTTAGTTGTGTACTGAGTGATTGGGTATCTAATCTTTTTAGCACCATAGAAAATAAGTACCTAAGTACCTAGTGTTAAATTTTTTTTTTTGTAAGGTTGTTATTCTTTTGGCAAATAAAGATTATGATTATGATTATGATTACTAGAAAAATACCTCTAGGTTTGAAAGAAAAGTTGCACTTAGAGCTTCAGAGAATGGAAAGTCTGGGTGTTATAAGGAAAGTGTCTCATCCCACAGACTGGGTCAACGCTATCGTTTTAGTTGCTAAAAAAGACGGCAGCATTCGAGTTTGTTTGGACCCGCGACCTTTGAACCGAGCGGTGCGTCGCGCTCAGTATACGCTGCCTACTGTTACAGAACTAGCTGTGAAACTGAGGAATGCATGCTACTTCAGTGTGCTTGATGCTAGGTGTGGATTTTGGATGGTGGAAATTGATGACGCAAGTGCGGATTTGTGCACCTTCGGTACGCCGTTTGGCCGTTATCAATTCTTGCGCCTTCCTTACGGCATCAATTGTGCTCCTGAAGTTTTTCACGGAAAACTAAGGCAGCACCTTGAAGACTTAGAAGGGGTCGAGTCGTTTATTGATGATGTCATTATTTGGGGTAGCACAAGGGAGGAGCATGATTTGAGGTTGGGTCGCTTACTGAAACGGGCAAAAGAAATAGGAATCAAGTTTAATCATGATAAATGCAAGTTTGGTGTTACCGAGATAACATACCTAGGTCATAAATTTGACAAAAATGGAATGAGGGCTGACGAGTCAAAGGTTAAAGCAGTCATGGAAATGCCATACCCTGATGATAGGAAATCCTTGGAAAGGTTCTTAGGTATGGTCAACTACCTGTCCAAGTTTATACACAACTATGCAGATTGTGTAAACGTCTTGAGATCTTTATTGAAAAAAGATTCGGAATGGGTTTGGGAACAAAACCATACGGATGCGATAGACAAGCTAAAAAGTAAATTGGCTACCGCTCCAGTGTTGGCGTTATACTCGCTGGAAACGCCGATAGTGCTGTCGGTGGACGCGAGCAGCCATGCGGTGGGTGCCGTGCTGCTGCAAGAGGGCCGGCCCGTCGAGTTTGCTTCCATGACGCTCACCGACACGCAGTCACGCTACGCGCAGATAGAGAAAGAGATGCTGGCAATCGTATTTGCAGTGGAGCGATTTCGGCAGTATATCTATGGTAGGTCAGATGTAACAATTCACACTGATCACAAGCCTCTCGAGGCGCTGTTCAACAAACCTTTAGTTTCAGTGCCGGCGCGGCTGCAGCGTATGATGCTAAGGGTACAGGGGTATGAATTCAAAGTAGTATATACGCCAGGTAAGTACATGTATATCGCCGACACCCTATCACGGGCCCCACTGAAAGACTTGCTGTTTGATCGTATTTCAGATGAGGTAGAAATTCAAACATGTTTTATGATAGAAAACGTACCTTTCAGCGAACAAAAAATGGACCTAATTTTGAAGGAAACAAAAGTAGATAAAGTCTGTAACTTGTTAGTGAAGTCAATAGTCAACGGTTGGCCAAAACACAGACGTGACGTTCATGAAAAGGTAAACGTGTTCTGGCCCTATCGCGAAGTATTGAGTTACATAAATGGTATCATATTTATAGGAGATTGTGTGTTCATTCCAAGGGGCTTACGTGAAGAAATGCTAGCGAGAGTGCATGAAGGGCACTTGGGCATAGAGAGGTGCAAGCGTCGCGCGCGAGAGGTGATGTTCTGGCCGGGCATGGCCGAGGACGTGGAGCGCGTGGTGCGCCGCTGCCCCGCTTGCACGCTGCATGCGCCGAAGCCGCGGCGCGAGCCACTCTTGCAGCATCATGTGCCGTCACTTCCTTGGCAGAAGCTAGCGTCCGATATATTTCAATATAGAAAGAAATTATTTATCATATTAGTTGATTATTTTTCAAATTATGTGGAAGTTGGGGAGTTAACGAGCACGAGTAGTAAACAGGTAATAACTTTTATGAAGGACCAGTTTGCGCGGCATGGGATTCCAGTGGAACTTGTTTCAGATAACGGCCCTGCATATGGTTCTCTAGAGTTCAAAAAGTTCATGAGAGAGTGGGAAATACATCATGTGACTTCTTCTCCACATTATCCACAATCCAATGGGAAAAGCGAACGGACAGTACAAACTATTAAAAACTTGCTTAAAAAATGTGTGGAATCTGGGCAAGACTTTCACATTAGTTTGTTAAATTTTAGAGCTACTCCTCGCTTTAATTTAGATTCACGGGCACAAATATTAATGGGTAGGCGTATTAACACTAAGTTGCCTGTAAGTTCAAAGTTATTACGCGAATCAGTCGATAAAGATCGTAATTACCGGGCGCTAATGGCACAGAGAGAAAAAGATAAACAATACTACGATCGCTCAGCGAAACAACTGCCATTGCTATCGACAGGTGACAGGGCGACGCTGATAGATAAAGGGTCAAGAAAACCGGTCTTGATAACTGCACGTGCTTCGGAACCACGATCGTTTATGGTGCAAGATGAGCACGGTCAACGTTACAGGCGTAGTAGACGTCACTTGGTAGCTCGCAGCAGTGTTTCAGGAAGTCCGAGCGTCAAATCAGGTCCATCTTTGAGAATAGCCTCTCCAGTAGACCAACCCAACCTTGATCAGTCCCATGTTTCAGAAGAAAGGAAAAATAGACGACGAGAGATAACACCAAAGTTTGAGGAGCAACTTGGTGAAGGTGAATCGTCTACGCCGCCTGGAGACAGTGACAGTCCTCGGGACGATGCTTTACCAGCAGTTCAAGGACCAATCACTCAGTCCAAGGCTCGAATGCTGACGACAATAGGTTATAACTTATTATTCGGATCAAACAATGGTGATAATGAGTGAATTGAAATTTCAAAAAAAAAAAAAAAAAAAGCCAAGTACTTCTTTATACTCGTTGTATTTGAAACCAATTTTATTTTTTTTACTTATTCATACTATAGTGCCTGTAGTTAGTTATTGTTAGTTAATATTTCATTGTAAGTGTTGGTACTATTAGTATTGTAGCACAACCTATGTTTCCCTAGCCTAAGTCTCCTTACCAGTTTAAGAAAAGTAATTAATTGTGTTCAAACTATTATTAAACTGTAACTGGCAATAACAGCAGATTCTATGAAGTTTGTTAGTTTAATTAAGTTTATACACACTGTTCTCTGTTCTTTTTTTTTTTTTTGTAAGGGGAAAGATGTAGTATATGTAGGTAGGTTTCTATATTATGTTATGTACTTGAAGGTACTATAAAAATAAATCAGTGTTCAACCGACATTCGTGTGTTTCACTATAGAACATGGGTGGTTTTTATTTAGCCAGTAGAAGTCTGACACTCGGCCCAATAGCGGGGGGTCATTTGATGATTTTCCACCCAACCGAAAAAAAAGGCTATTGCCATCAACCGGGCACAAATTCGGACTACGTAGCACCTACTGAGATTTCCTAATGAAAACCCAGTAATACTTTGCCCCAAACCCAGAAATCGAACCCAGGACCTCATGCTTAACAGTCGCATTGTGACCACTAAACCAATGAGCCAGAGTAGTTAGTTTTAAACAAGCAATGTCTGTTTCTTAAACTTTGTTCTGTTTTAGAGTTCATTTTAATCTTAGTCTATGTCCCTTTTACCTTTCATCTTAGTTGAAATAAACGTGCAGGTGACAACTTTTGTATTCGAAGCGACTGCACATGTTACGGAAGCAAATAGTACCGTGTGTTCTTTATGACTCAAACTTTATGCACCGTCCAATGAAAATTACGATGTCGTTTCCGAAATATTCGGCAATTTGCAAGTTCATCTGCAAATTCATGGTAAAAATAAATACGCGTATTTATTGTGGCATATGGGCCTTCACAGACAGTTAGGTTAGGTTTTCCGCCATAATTTATTCTCGGCTACATTATAGCACCGGATTTTATGCTAGTTTAATATTATAGCACTAGGTTTTTAATATATTTTATGCTGATCTGGGTTTAAATTGTGGCATAAAACAAATAATGTGGGATGCAGTTTCCAGCGGAACAGAGATAATTTTAGATGAAAAAGGAAACAATATAATGGAAAACTTTTTATGTTTGGTTGGTTCACTTTTATAATAACTTGGGAAGAGAAATGTACACCGAGCGAAATATAGTTAGTCTAGAGCTCTGCCTAGCTTTTCCTCAACTATTTTGAGGTCAGCTTCCAGTCTAACTGGATGCAGCTGAATACCAGTGTAATTAATAATACCAATATCCTGAGATATATTATATGGGACCAAAAAGATTGAGTGATCTAAAAAATAAACCGGTCTTCAAACCCAAACCGCCCTTTTTATGTTCTCCTTGTTCTGTCAAGCAAAGTATTTGAAGCATTTTATACAGCGACACACGTAGGAAGCTCTCGAAATAACAAGTCGAAGAGTGCTCCTATAAAAGTCCACAATGGGTGTTATTTGAATGGCGGGCGGGGCTGACCACGCCTCCGGAAGACAATGTCTTGCCGGCGACTCCTACGCATCTGTGTACGTCTACTAAGAATCTGGCCATTTAGCCTTTAAGTTTTCTATTTAGATTGCCGAGATGAAATTTTTTGCAACGGACTACCTTATCGCACGTTATCGTTCTGTTTTGTTTCCGGGCTGACGATCAGCTAACCGACATCTTTTTGCAGTGATTTTTGAGGCACTCTCCGATCACCTAGGAAGCTAAAATGTTTTTCAATCGATACGCCGTCAATTTTGAGAATATGCTGAAATATTTTAATTTTTTTACGTTTAAATATCCCTTTTTAATAATAAACTAGCCGCCCGCTATAACTCGAAAATTATCCCACGGGAAGATAAAATCGGGATAAAAACTATCCTATGTGCTAATTCAGGTTATAAACTATCTGTGTACTAAATTTTATCCAAATCCGTTCAGTAGTTTTTGTGTGAAAGAGTAACAAACATCCATCCATCCATTCATACATCCTTACAAAATTTCGCATGTATATTATTAGTAGGATAGGATCTAAATTCTATGCCAACAGGTTGTCCATATACCACTTCGCTATTAACTAGCTTTTGCTAGATTTAGAACAGGAAAAGATTTTATAACTGGAATGTTACTCAAATACTTTCAATTCAATTAGGTTTTCACTGTAGTTTCTCTCTTCTCTAAAGTTTATTTAAATAACCATAACCTTGCCTAGTGGTTTCAATTATGCTCAGACTGGAATGTTTGAAACTTACTCAACTGATTGCCATTTTCAGTTTCACAAAGAAAGTTTTAATTTGATTGTTTCGTAAACTAACTTTGGGTTCCAATTTCAAATTCGAATAAAAAGTAAGTTGATATAGAATAAAGCCAGCAGCAATAAAAGCGAAAGGAGTTTGTCTATGGAACAGCGGTTACACTATGGCACCTGTCTCATCGCAGGCGATAAGCGAGTAGCATGTAGAGCTAACAACTAAACACTCGTGTTTAGCAAATAACACAATAAATTAAGTATTTATTTGTTTGACAGAGATGAAGCGAGTCTAGATAATGAGTGGAAGCATAATGGGCTAATAATATGAATCATGTTGCAATAGGGGATCGGACTGACTCAAAAAAATAGAATTCTGTTTAGTCCGTCAGTTAGATTATCGAAAAATATTGGATACGTGTTTTTTGTTTTATCAAATCAATAAAAATTGACGAAGATAAAGCGCGTCAAAGATCATGGAGTGGGGCTTGAAACGTCACTTCAAGGTACAAAATGTACTATCATATGACGTCACACGAGTTTTTGAAGCACTGTATCGTCTTCATTTTTTGTTTACGTGAAATTAGAAAAAATAGGTGGTCAATATTTTTTGGAAATCTATCTGACGGACTAATTAGTTTTTTTTTGTCCGATCCCCTATTCGTAATTTATTCATATTAACTGCGTCTGCGACTATTTTACGAATTGAAACGTACTGTTATCAATATTATCTGCTCAAGTGGCTTTTTAAACCCCCAGCAATAAACTATATTCATGGATATATCTCTTTCTATCTTTTCAACGTTGCTTGAGCAAGAAAATAGTCGATCGCTAGTTCAGGTCAGCGCAGCGACAGTAAAAAAAAATCCGCACGACGACCATTCAAGTTATACAAAACTACTTTATGAGGATTGCTCATAGGACGGAAAACCTCTATAAAGTGAAGCCATGTATAGCTTGATGTGTCGTCTTGTTTGCTCTCTTGGCAAGGTGAACACACCGAGAGTGATAACTTACAATATAATAAGGATAGGATTTAAGGTGCCATGAGGAAGTCTGGAATCCCGAGATTATATCACATCATACGACAACCCCAGATAATAAAGGACCTCGTGCTCGTATATTTTTTTATTTGTATAAATGTCACCCGAGTCCTTAAAGTGAGGTTAGAGCTACGAAAGAAGGCGTTTATTTTTTATATCCTTTCTTACAAAGGAAAATAGAACAAAACCGTATTGTTCTCGTGTGTCTAGCCTGCGTGTCTTTTTAATATAGTAAAAAACGAAGCTTTCTTTTTTTTTTGCTACAGCCTTTACTCGCGGTTTCGCCCGTTGGCGGGGTTGCAGTACTTTTTAAGATTTTTGAACCTTTGAAAATCGTACTAAATATGAGTTTTTTAATAAATAAAAATCATTACATAAAAATGAACATACTCTCAAGTAAATCGTAAAGATAGAAACGCGATTTAGAATGATCGGCTCGATCATTTTTTTTTATCAAACATGACTCTAAATCACAATTTAAAACGTGTACTGCTAAGACATTTCCTCATGAATTTATATGAAAGTTATATCAGTAGATAGAACTTTTTATTCTAAAGTAAATGTTGAAAACATATTGTATAACTTCTTTATCATTTTTCTCCAAGAAGAAAAAACAGTCAAAATTTAGACATTATATCGCTCGCGCGGCATGGCGGGGATTGAGGTCTTGCGTACATAAAAAAAAGTTGATGTGGCACTCGGAGACTGCCGCGGTAAAGCATATTGCATAGCATTTTTATCAACTTATGCAAATAATTATTTATTTATTTTATTTATGCAGTATTTTTTAAAAAGAATTTGATTATAAAAGTAAATCAAAATAAACCTTCATAGACTAAGCTAGTAAGAAACTCTATGACAGAAAATTTAAAAGAAAAAGTATTGACAGCTTGTCAGCCTAACGTAAGTGTCATAACATTGAAAAATATGAAAATTATTAATTTTATTTTAGATATTTTATAAGAAAACGAATCGTTTTCTAAGACCGATTCGCAGAATAGTAATGCAAAAACCAATAAAACGTATGATAGATGCGTAATAATAATAAAATGAATGTATATAGAGTTCTCGAGGAGTACTCACTCATTATCTTTCACTATTTTTTCATGACTTTCTTCATTAATAAATGCACTTTGTTTATTCATATTTAAAACACTTTGTACACAAATTATACTAGTAAGAATATTTTAGAAGGAGAAAGTCTGCTTTCTCCTTGAGACAAAACAAAAAGACTTTACACCCTTACACGTGAGGTTATAAATTATTTAATTTGACAACCTCAGTTGACAACCTTGTTATTTTCCGTAACCATAGCAACCTGGTTGAATATTGAATATTTTCGTTACGGAATTTCTGGATTCGCTCTCCACACTCAAGGCCCGCGATAGAAGCTATGCAATAGCTTAACAAAGTACTGCAACCTCGCCTTAAACATATTTAATGGAAACTTTTCTTCAAGTGCGCTACGACTGTATACCAATTGTTATCATATACGCATGTAATTAGGTAATGTAATGTCTTCCTTGAGAATTGGACAGAAATTGCACAGAATCGCGACCGTTGGAAGGAATGGAGGGAGGCCTTTGCTCAGCATTGGGACAACATAGGCTAGCTATAATAATAATAATGTAATTAGGTACAACAGATACAAAATACAATACAATACAATAGTACCCCTTAGTGTTGGCAACAACGGGCATTAGGCATTTCGTTATTTACTCTTTATAACATCAGATATCTGCCAGTAACAGTCCCGTGAAAAGCGGTTCAGTCATTTCGGGGATTATAACCCGTAACAAACAGCTGACAAAAATTGAATAAAAATAATAAAGATTTTTTGTTATGAGTGCCGTATATATATTATATTCTTGAGCTTTCAGTAAAAAGCTGTTAGATTGATATTATTAGAAAAAAACACTTCAATTTATAGTTATTGGTATGGTGTTGGGTCCTCGTTTAATAAGTGAGCATATCCCGGATATTGGCGTTTACAAATACCTACATAATTACGTAAATTACATAAACGATATAAGTACCGCATTAACTGATTTTTTCCGATAAATATTAACGAGTAGTTAAGCCGATGAACCGTTTATCTTGCCTAGTTATGTTAATCAATTAAATTAATTTGAAAAGTAACACATTTATCAAGAACGCGGAAACTCCACAGCGATAAACCACACTTCCACTTCACTTCAAAGACTGACGAAAAGAGAAATGATTCGCTTCAATTATCACAATTTACTTCAAAAGGAACTTCCAAAATCAATTTACTGGAAAGGAAAATCAATTGAACACTTTCTTGAAAACCAATTTGAATCATCTATATATAAAATACTTAACTTTGTAATGATTTAAATGAAAACTGTTTGGAGGTTTTATTGATAATCTAAAGTTTTAATTCTGTAAAACGAGACGGGCGGCTAGCGGCAAGTCAGCAGGAGGTGAGGTAAGGTGTTCGGCTTTATTAAACTAGGTCGCTAATGCACTGAAACTTCATTAACTCGTTATTTCAACAGGCTTCATTAAAGTCTTTGGGAAATTATAATCCAAAGACATTTTCACGATTATATCCCTTTGTGTTATTAGGGATGCCACGAAGTTGGATAATTTTATTTGCAGAAAACTGAAAAATAATATTTTACTCAACAAAAAATTCGTCCAAAAGTAATGCAGTAAACAAAGCCTCATAAAGTTAAGTTGACTTAAGACTGTTTCGAAGTTAAATAATTTAACGGTTCTTAACCACGGTTAAGAACAAAGCAACTGAAGCTATTTAAAGCTAATCGTTGTTTGTAAACCGCGAGCCGACGCGGACGGCCACCATTCATAATTTGTAAGAACCTCTTAACGTCCACCAAAAGTTAAGGCCTGCTGCTAATGGACTTGTGGAACTTACAAAATTTTGCTCCCATTTACATTCAAATTAGTATCGTAGCAGCCCTGCATGGTAACTCAAATCGAGCAGGTAACCGAAATTGCACTTAATTATCTCTGACTTAGAGTTCTTTGAACCTTAATTAACGAAAAGCTTCTCGGTCTAACTATCTACTAACAGTTTTTGTTGCCTAAACTGTGTAACTTTTATATTTAATTAAGCTAAACGGGCGTTAGCAAAGAGATTAA
This sequence comes from Diarsia dahlii, assembly GCA_949775195.1. Classification (NCBI taxonomy): domain Eukaryota; kingdom Metazoa; phylum Arthropoda; class Insecta; order Lepidoptera; family Noctuidae; genus Diarsia; species Diarsia dahlii. Next base: position 11,197,425 of record OX459211.1, on the reverse strand, counting down.
TTATGAAAGTATTTGTTTTTTTTTCCTCATTATTGCGTGATTGCACACTCATCTGCGCGATGGCCAGTAATTATCGCGATGACAGGAGATAATTACGCAGCCGTGAAGAAAGGCGCGATGAGAATTACACGTATTGTATCGAAGGCCCTGTTTTTTAGTTGACATTTGGAATGATTGGAACTGACAATTATCTGTACCCTTACACAGAGACACGTCGATTAACACTTTAATGTCAAAGACATAGTTAGCTGTAAATACAATCATTATTATTATGTGAAAAGAAAATTCGCGGCAATTACCTCCACATTACCAAACACACCTTTAGTTAAATATTGATCTGATACGCACAGGTATGTCAGAGGATATGTCAACATGATTATACCATTGTGCAATTAATTATGTACATTAGTCCGGATAAGGACCATAACTAACGACAGCCTGGGTTTGGCAGATTAGAGGGATTCCAACACACAATCTACATTCTGAATGAGGGCTCAGGGAATCATTGATTGGTTCGCGCTACGCTTTGAATATTGATGGTAATTATAATCGTATAATTTATCGTAATGAATTTTGTCCGTCGGGTGGCTTTTAGGCTGTCATCTGTTCATTTAAATGCCATAACTCTATTGGCACCTGTACCAGGCACATCATAATTGGCATAACTAAACAAAATATGAAAGAAAATATTTTTGTAGGTAATTTAAAAACATAACACAGATTTTTCAGAGATAAGCCCTCAAGAATTCAGACCAAAAAAAGAAAGCAAGAATTTGAGAATGACAAACTGAGCACTAAAAAGTTAATATGAACCAATAAATATGAAAAAATTATATATTCACGTTATACAAATGTACCGGTGGAATGACTCGGCCGCATATTTGAGTACACTAACATAAACAAGAGACACGCGCCGGGCACGTAACGACTGTGCGACGACATTGCAACGCAACAACATATACCTTCATATCCCACCCATTTCCATTTACATGCACAGTTCCCCTAATATTCCGTAGTCTTATATCTGAGCTTATCCCTGTTGATACACTGGTAACTCCGGCCACAACACACACGTAAAGTGCATGCTTAGTTAACTCTAAATGCGAACACCTTTTCTACTAACGTCTCGCTTCATCACCGTGTGCACTGAATGTCTATTCAATTTACGCCTGTCTCACTGCACTTTAATTAGTTTCATTTATGTTGACTACAGAATTTATGTTTATAATAAAATATTTCACTAAATGTCCCTTGAGAGTTAGTATAATAAACCGAGGCTCATTATATTTAGATTCGCATAATTAGAGAATAAATAAACACTAGCTCATATTTTTGTAAGATAAATCTTGGAATGTGGCAATTATGACAAGGATCTGCTGAAATGGGATCACAGAAGCGGAATTTGCGTATCAACAGTAACAATCACACTCGGTTCATTTGTCCCGAATTGTTTGTTTGTGAGCAAACTTTAGCGATAGCTGCGCGTATTTCACTCAACAGATTGCGTTAAATTCTGTGTGTTTACGAAGCTTGCGGATGCATATCGTTAGTAAGGAATGAAGAACAAATATAAAATATAGTACCTATGTAAGTTTGATTGAACACGCTTGGGGATGAATGCGGTGTTGCGCCGTGACGCCGAGGTGACAGTGTGACGGATCGGGGCAACATGGCGCAATTGAACCAAATGCGGATCGCGCCGAATGCCACCCGTACCGCAGGGAATTAGCGACAACGTTATTATATAAATAGAAACATACTGTGTAGTCATACAATCCCAAGAGGTGGCAACGAAATCGCAAATTCCTGGAATGTTAATCCAACACTGAGTTTTTAATGGACTAGAGCGCTTAAAACTATATTTTCTCCGGATGATGTTGAGTATGAATGTAAACGGCTATAAGAGTAGATGAAGACCAAATAAACGATGAATGGACTGTGTGACGAATGATGTGGCTAGAAAGGAGGTGACCGCTGATATGACTAGTAATAGAGAAGTACTGAAGAAGAAGACAGGCTGCGCCAACCCGAAATAAATTGGGATAAAGGCAGGAGATTTTAATATTGATCCGGTTATTGTCTCGGGAGTAGTCGGGAGCAACTCTAAAAATTTTCTCGAAATTCTAATAACAGACTAGCTTTTGTAGTCTGATTCACCACACACTTGTAGTGTTCATGTAAAAGGTTCGGCGGCACCGCGATCAATTGCGCTATCTCCGTTTTTACACAATTCTCCAATACTAGCTAATAAATAATTCGTCCGTTTCGGGTAACGTTGGAGCAAATCCAGCTGTTTTCTTTGCTCGTTTAGCATTGTACAGATTCACTGATGCTTCAAAATAAACCCCTTTACAATGCTCGATACATCGGGAGCTTGGAGACAGTTTAAAAGATGGCTCTTACTTATCCTTATGCTTGTTTCTCGGTTTGAAATGGCAGGATTTAAAGAGGTATAGGAATAGTAGATTGTGAATGCGATGGTAAATTGCAAGGCTTCGTTAATGTTTATTGGACACTGTGTCCAGGTGTCTGTACGTGTCCAATAAGAAGTAATTTACACTTCAGTGAAATAGACCTGAATTATTTCAGGATGAACCAGGTTTAAACACCTGCGGCTACTTCGTAATTTTACTCTTTTTATTTTATCAACTATTCGGGACTCGATGCCCTCGATGGATTGGATAATTTCAGCGCTGTCAAGTTTAACAAAATTAATTTGATTTTGTAAAAAATGGATGAAATTCACTCTTTCGTGCAATTTGCGTTGTTTCGAATTTACCTCCATAGTTTTAAATTCGAGTAATAAAATTTCAGTGGGATCAGGTGAGTAGCTAAATTGCGTGTCGATCAGAAAATCTTTTATTTTTGCAAATTTTCAACTTTCAATCTCCATAGTTTTAGATAATACAGATTTTTGGCAGTCATTACAGTTGGCCTGATAACGTCTTACGAAAGGGTATCGTAGTACCTAGTGTTGATTCCTTTTTTGTAATTCCTCTCAAGTTGGTATTTTTCCAAATAATAGGTACATTTAAATCAAGGTCAACCACATTGTTAAATCATCTGTCAGTCATTGCGGTTGATTGCTGTGGCCCCGATATATCCCCGTCACGTCGTTCGCGCCCCACGGCCCCAAGTGATTGGTGACGATCCCCACTATGCTAATAGTTTATTGATCACGTGGATTTAGCGGGTTTTACCTTGGTTTTACAGCGAAATCGGAAATTCGCTGTGAAACCCGCAGATTTACAGATTTAATTTGTAGTCTATTGGATGCATTTGTATAAAATAAATTGCGTCCTCTGACAAATGCACGCTAAGCCCAAAAAAATTTAACATTTAATTTTTTTCGTATTTTAAATATTGATCTTGTGTCTGCAACTCCACGTGTATACCGCGTATTTTAATAGATACTCCACATAGCAACAATACGTAAAATAAAGTGAAAAAGCCAGAATCAAATGTCCAGATTTTCCTTTTTTAATTAAAACGTTACACTGTATCCTAAATCTAAAAACCTACAACATTTAATTAATGATTCAGATCACGAACTCGTAATCCATGTTTTTTTCGCAACAACGCAAATTACAGCCCAACAATTCAGCCCGAAAATTTTGTTTTCAAAAATAAAACTCAGTTATCGAGCTTTATTTTTTGAGGCACAAAATTTTAGGAACCAGTTTCATCGGTTGCAGAATACTAATCCGGAACGAAATGTTGCCATGTAAAAAAGTTGTGTCGCGTTCCCGAACAAAAAGTATGAACATTAGATAAAAATATATTAGTTTTTGTACACAACGTGGCAGGATGTTCGTTCAAACAAAACTTTTAAAGGTGTTACAGTTGGCAGTAACTTCCTACTTCTAAATTGGGTTTTCAAAAGTGCACATAAAAGTTAAGTATGAGGTTTTTCCACACACAACATTGTTACTAGTTTCCTAAATCAGTTGCAATGTAGGGTTTTCTCAGACAAAACCTGGAAATACTTCCGTTTAGGTAAACATTTCTTAATGAGAAATTCATGTCTTTGTGGGAGCTTTCAATCAAAAGGATATTCAGAATTCAAAATGAAAAAGCTTATAAAAGATATTTGTTACCCTTTCCATAAATATTTCTTACTACACAATGTGTTGACGACAATAACAAAGACAAACTGTGCCAATGTGTTGCTGTTCTGCAAACGATGAGACACTTCATCATGTCTGGCGGGTCTGGCACGTTAAAGGAACTTCTAATAATATTTTCATATTGCCCTTTCAACATCCTTTACAAAAATATCTCATTCATATCTTAAGGTAACATCTTGTAGGTCAGACACAAGCCCTACAAATCCTTGTTTGCCGTTCGATATGTAATGTGACGTCAGTTATAGCCCACAATCTGTATCAACATCGGATGCTGGGGTCGGACGTACGGATGTATGTGTCATGGACACGGAATACATATATATGTTCTCCTAGATATGTAGGATATGTGCGTGTCCGTGTTCCCATTCAGAATATCCTTTTGATATTTGATACTATCGTTACATGGTCGGATGATAAATGTTATTTTAATTTGGAATGTGTTTTTAATGTCGCTTTTTTCAGGTTGGTTATCTTTTCGGTCTGTTGTACCTAAATGAATGTATCTACCCAGAATATTTTTAAATATATTTTTCATATATGTTACGAAATTATGCAGATAATCGCTTAATTCTATGGTAACAGTGATTAAAAAGAAAGTTAATACGGTTTGCGGATGAAATATTGTTCAGAAATACGGGCTAATTTGGGATAATCCCTTTTTTGTATGAAAGTATCTGCAACCAACAGCCCTAATTTTACAAAACATTTTTCCCTTATAAGGCTGTTTGCCAACATCCCTTCTGATAGGCAACAAGGGGAAATCGCCGCTCAACCGACCATCCAGAAAATTACCAAAACATACCATAAAAAATGAAGCAAACTTCGTGAAAAAGCAGGTTACGGACGAAAGTTCGTAAGTTACAGTAAGTGAAAAGCAACGGAATTTGATACAAGTTCCGGTGTAAATAAGTGCGGAAAAGTTTTTAGTTATTTTACTTGTGGAATATCTAATCAAGCAACTGGTTCGAGGTTGAATTTCCCGAGGGAGCGATTGTAATCAACGACAGTTACAAACGCAAAACTTTCCGCCATCTGTATTCTGTTTACTAAAGCAAATATGTATCTCTACTTCCCTGTAAAGGTAGATAACAAAGAGGTCTCGCATTTCATCTGTTTTTCTGGTTAGGCAGAGATGTACCTAATAGAACACCCATTTACGTTTATGTCCCATGTAATAGAGGGTGAGCTTATTGCCGGTTGATGGCAATCCAGATTCCCTTGCCAAGAAATTCCTGATGGAAAAACCCAATAACTCTTTGCCCGACCCGGGAATGAAACATAGGACCGCATGCTCAGCAGCCGCGGTTGCGATTACTATACCAACGAAGCAATAATGTATTTGCAGCTGATTTAAAAGTGAATTAAACCTGAAAATTATTATTTTTGGTAAATTTAAACATCATCCGGTTTGCACATAAGCTGTTTTAAATAATGATATACGGTAATTATTTAGCCACATTAATACCTGTGGTCGTACTAAAATTTTAATACATCCAAAATAATTTACGTTCATGAAAATAATAGCTGTTTTATAAAAGCTGAAACTAAAAACGTATGTGTCTACGAAATAAATGATAACCGTAATCATGAAGACAAAGTTACAAAATTTTACTTACCTATCTTTTCGATACAAAAAAGAATACACATGGGCAGGTACAACGTCCCTAAGACGTGTATTTTGTAAGAGAATAATACATAACTACTTAGAATAACACGGTATTTTTCTAGACCGTGACTATCGCGACGCAACAAACACATAACAAAACAAAAAAATACCTTCGAGTACCTTCTCGTGCCTACATATCTACCCGTATAATTAGGTACTATCCCAAACGTGTAAACTCGATCAACACAACGTTATGTCACTGACATCAATTTTACGGTGCGATTGTACCCGATATAATTAATGGCGTCCCAGAATTTATGGTCATGGGGTATTGACTGAATAATTACTTCCAAACTCACGTATTGACAGTGACAAGTGCTTATTGTGTGAGTTTCACAGACCGCTTGAGGTCACACACAATGCTGCGACCTGTTATTTCGCACGCGGGCACAGTTCCAATATCTTGGACTATATAATCACAATTTTATCGCGTCTACGACGTGCCTATAAAGTAGTCTGGCCGAAGAGACTATTTACTGTTTATTCTGTTCGCAATACATCTCATTTTGTCGCGTTTCGTCTGCGTCTTGGAACGCCCCAGTCTTTGGCCGGCAACCCTATTTTCCGTAGAATAGACTTTTATAGCATTGAGGGATAAGGAAATTAGAATTTTGTGGAAATGATAACGGTTTCCGTAAATGTTTTTTTCCTTTCCGAAGTGTCCTTGGGTGAGAAAGAGGGTTATTATTGTACTGAAAGGTAAAGAAGGTTGACGAGACGGTTGACCTCCGCGGAGCAGGTGAACAGTGAAATAGCCGACCAATATCATCGGACATTTGGCAATGTCGGGCTGTCGGCGCCGCGAACCGTTCAACGAAATCTTTCACCACATAAATGGTGAGATAGAATCTCTGATTCTGATGCTCGATGCCGCACCATCGAGCTGGGTTTCCACTTAATAAAGCACAAATGAACCGAGCGAAATGTATATTATATCTACGAGTAAGTTAAGTTCTCTGCAGCACGGAAATCTATATCGGATATCGAAATGACTTGTTTATGTTCCAGCTAACATTAGGGATTATTTCGGCCACTGAATAAACTGGTAGATTGTGTAAATTTAATGGTCCAACTGTTATATGCAATACAATCTAGGTCACAGACGGTTTACAAAAATTCCGTTTCAGATGTTTGAAAACAAAGGAGACGGAAAATGGTGGGCCCAAATATAATAAGTTGAGATAGATATAGGCTAAAAAAAAAAAAATATTTTATAATAAATTATCTAAAATCAGCTCAATTCTCAATCTGGGAGCGGAGAGTCTGAGGGAAAACATAGTTAACCTTTCGAAACGTTTTTACAATTTATTTAACGTTTACTACTCGAAAGGTTTAAAACATGATGTTAGTACCAAAATAACATGTCCTCTCTGGCGCAGTTAAATCCCGCAATTGCTCGCGTTGCGGCGTTCCCTCTCAGTAATACTCGCACATCGCAGTCTATAAAACTGCACGGGTGCATGGGTGTGAAATTATTTATTTATGAACGACGACGTATTCCCTCGTTCCACTACATTTCGTTCGCTGGGAACAGGTAAAGCAACATTTTCCGTCCGCAGGGTGCATTGCAGACATTTTCCAGCATCGACCCTTGTTCGGAAAGCCATTACTATCTCTTTTACAGCCTTGTTTCTCTTTTGTCAGTCTTTGATGCATTATCAAAGAGATTTATTGAAGAAACAGTAAGGAAGATCTCTACAATTTTGCATCGTGCGCGCTCACGAGATTTATACTCGACGACTTATCAGATTTAATTCTTGGTTACACGGTTTGTTTCCTGCCTTCCCCTCCTCTTCAATGTTATATCCTTTGCAGAGGTTTGTCGTTGGATAGCAATAGACGTTATTTGAAATGTTTCAGTCACGGAAAAAGTAAAATAAAAAGAATTTATTCTTTGTTCTTTGTCAGTCGTTTCATTAAAACTCTAGCAGTAAAAGAGTAAAACTATAATAAGGTCGTAAAAAGCGATACTTCAGATTTTCACGAAAGAAAATTAGGTTAGCCTCTGTTGAAGTGCACGGTATCATCTGGGAGTGCAGTTTGGTGCCAAGCTCTCGTAGCGGCCAGTTTCAAGGCCTCATCACACAAAAGCTTCTTTAGGCATTCGTTTAAGTGCTTATTCTTATGAAGGAGGTCGTCAAAGTGGTACTTAGTTGACACGTCATTAACTCTCCGATAAACTTTTTAAGTTTGTGTATTTTTAATGTCAGAAAAAAGTTTTTATGTGAAATCTTTGGTCATTAAAGTATCATTTGACTGGCCTGTTGGTCTAGTGGTTAGTGACCCTAACTGCTATGCCGGAGGTCGTGGGTTCGATTCCCACCCAGGACAAATGTTTGTGTGATGAGCACGATCATTTGTTCTGTGTCTGGGTGTAATTTATCTATAATATGTATGTATTTAGAAATATATAAGTATGTTTATCAGTTGTCTAGTACCCATAACACAAGCTCTGCTTAGCTTGGGACTAGATGGCGTTGTGTGATAGTTGTGGAATATTATTATTATTATATTATTATTATTTTCATCTTTTAACATACATGTTGTGGTAGGCTTCCAGTCTAACCGGATGCAGCTGAGTACCAGTATTTTATATGGAGCAACTGCTTATCTGACCTCCACTATGTTATTAATAATATCCCCGACATTAATATTGGAATTCATGTTAATTGTTCCCAAAATAATAGAACAAACCAGATGCCAATGTTTAATAGAACAGCCATCTATTTTTGACAAGCCTCGTATCGGTTGAAGCAGATGTGCAGACTGAAGATTAATAACTATTGCAGTCATCGCATCTTGTGTCTAGACAGGCGTATCATGATGATTGATACACGGACATATTTCATCCTTACATCCTTACATAGTATAAAACAAAGTCGCTATTTTTACCCGACTGCGGCGAAGCCCAAAAGGAGGGTTATTGTCTGTTTGTTTGTCTGTATGCTTAAATCTTTAAAATTTTGATGCGGTTTTTTTAATAGATAGAGTGATTCAAGAGGAAGGTTTTAGTATATAATTTGAACGACATCCACGCGGGTGAAGCAGCGGGCATCAGCTAGTAGATACTAAAATTAGGACTTGACTATAAAGCCGAATACTACCAGCTCGTCTACACGGCGAATTGTCAGTGACGATACACCACCACTACCTGTATTATAATATTATAAATTCCACTCTTCTTTTCTGATTAATTTCGTTGCGGGAACCGAGACAGTTAAATTGTTTCTTTGAAACTTCGTCGAGCTTCATTGTCTCGGAGCTCTTCAGGTGTTCACTGTTGATTCTGGCTTTCAGGAGTTGCAGTGGTTTTGGAATAGTATGGCGGGTTTTTCCCAAAAAAATATTACAACAATGTGGTTTAGTATTTTTTTTTTCGAAACTCTTTAATTTTTACCTCAAAGCGCCCTTTCTACGTGACTCATGAAAATTATAATTATAAATTAGCAATTCAGATGTAATTACCTATGTAAGATTAATAACGGACCTCGTATTACCAACATTAACGTTCCCGTTTCCACCCAATCAAACTTTAGAAAGGGACTAAAATACAACAGGCTAATAAACACCTAACATTATTTTGTGAGACTAATATTTGGAAACAAAAACGAGCTTAGTGAAAACATTATTTGGTCGGTTGGTTTTCGCACAAACATTATACTTAATACAATGATAATGACGTGGCTAAAGTGTCCCTGTAATGTTGTCATAGACTAACTCCTGACACAAAACAGATAGGTATCTACAGAAGGTTAGTTTTGTATGAGTGAAAACGCTCGCTTTGCTTCTTCGGACGAACTCGTCACGAAAGCCAGTATCAACGGTGGCGATCTCTAGAAAAGCGTCAAAGTGGAAAACTCATAGATCCTCGCGTCACAAGCTTGCGTTTGCTTGCTAAGTTTGAGCTTTTGGTTTCGATTTCTGGATTGAACAAAGTGATATTGGGTTTTTTTATCAGAAATATCTCAGTAGCAGCCACGGAGTCTGGATTTGTGATCGATTGATAGCGATAGCCTCGCCCCCTATTACATGACACTATTGGCAAAATGTGTGTGTAAACCTCTGCCCAACCCCTTCGCGGATTATAGGCGTGATGTTATGTGTCCTACGCTTCACGTATGTTAAGTGTAAGTACACTTACAACTGACATTTGTTTGCGATCGCGGTACGTGTCTATGCTATGCTCGCCAGTTTTAGCTGGTAGTAACTAGCCGACCTTCTTTAAGACCTATCAATTCTGAGCTACTGATTATTCATGAGGGTTGCCACTCGAGCACAATGCGTGGATGCCTCCGAGTATGATTGATCATTGTGACGCAACTCCCTTGAGGTACTCACGATAGGGTTGAACGACGACAGATGCAAATAAATAGCTTATGGAGGTACGCGTCTTAACAGTTTTGGTCGCATGAAGTTTTGGGGACTATGTGTATCGACTTTCGATTCGATTTAGGTTTTGAATTATTAAGAAGGGGTCTACTATGTGACGTGGGTTGTATGTCAATGCATAAATTAGCACTAACAGCGGAACTTAACAAAGCAACCCTCAAACATTAATATTCAAAACTTGAGATTGATATTAAATTTACCTTTCCCAAGTCAGGTGTCCGTTCAGAAGTTTCTAAAAAATTACATAAATAAAATACCCTAATATTTATACCTTAGAAAATCTGTTTAAATGTGATTAGGGACAGTATCTGGCAACAAACACAAACTGCGATCAGCAATCTATCTCCCAAATGTGGGTATTTTAAATCCCCTTTGATCGATCTTTAATGTCGAGGTCATTACTGTGCCCCCATTAAGCACAAAAATGAGGAGGGAGGAGCCTTTACGAGATTGTAATGAATAAGAAAAAAACATAGTTTTGATAGCAGTGGACATCTTTTACATAAGACAATAATGATAATGATGTCGTTACGATACAGTAACGTAACTGCAGCTTATCAGCTACCTACGTTACCCCTATTTAAAAAAGAACTTTGAAAAACACAACACAAAACTTTGAAGAAAATACTAACTTTTTTTTATATCACACTTCACTGGGTTAGGTACTTTGTTCCGACCTTCCGACTAATCTGCCATCTATCAGATAAAAAAACGACACTTTCTTTTAAGTTATATTTAAAAAGTTCAAACTGGCAACTGTGACCAGTTTTAAAATATAACCAGCCTGTATCATTTGAGGTTGCTTGTAAGATAGACCTACCGAACCTAAACAGAACCGATCATTGAAAATACCAAAACCACAACCCATTACGACCCTTAAACCCGTTAATGAATATTACCTCGTAAAACAATACTAATCATATCGATTGCCAGCCAGTCCCCATAGAGTGTACCCGCGATATATTATTATTAATACCAGTCATAATTTACACGCGTCTACCAGTTTCTATTGGCTCGCCGACTATTAATTACTGTGTAACAATAAATGAACGTAAACGGTACATAAATGGTTACGAATTTACGATCGAAGTTATTAATGTAAGTGTGGTATGTTTAGTTGAATAATATTTGAGTATACTGCTTAATGGATATTATGTTAGATATTAAATTCGAATTATGAAAGCAAATTATTTCGTAGAATAATACAATATGTATGAGAGAAAATTGTTTTCGAAAATACATCTTCTAAAATCTAATAAAAACTTCAAAATCATTGACAAACCTAAAGGTAAATTATCATCATACAATTCTATGGAAAAAAATCGCACCCATAAAACGCTACGCCGGCGCCGTAGCGGAAGTAACCTACGGCGTAGCAAATGATTATGCTAATGACGTTAAAATAGGACAGTGCGCTACATAATAAAAGCATCTCGTAGCTTCGTAGCACCACATACATAATATACTAGGTCTAGCGGTGGTCGGCTCAAGTCACACAATAGATGCCTAGTTGCTGCCTACATTTCGTTTTGCCGGCAGTCATATCGTGAGTGGATTTCCGCATCCACTGAGAACATTGTGCTCTAAATGGCTTCTAAACTGTCTGTGAATAGGACATAATGTAACAAGCTACTTTGTGCACGCTCACGTCGATACCTGAGTGAGATGAAATTCCTTTTTGTTTTATATTTGATGGCGTAAGCTTATTTTGCTTGTTATATTTTGTTTTTATCGATGAAAGAGAATATTAACATCATTAGGGGACATCGATTTATAAAGGAGTTTTTCCTTTCTCAATCACAGACTTTCAACGCCCATTTTAACTTAGCTCAGTCCATCTTCATAGTCCTAATGAAACTAAATTAGTTTTGTATCGGATATTCCAATGCATACAGATAAGAAACTAACTTCAAGTTAAATCGACTTGCAAGTGAAAGTTCGTGAAATGTCTTTATTGTGTTTGTGCGGAATTTCGTTTCCTTTCCATCTTTGTTCCAAACTCTACTTGGAGGAAATTGTTCTACACTCGTCTCAAACTTAGTTGTGGGCTTAAAACACAATCCGTGTTGCGAACATCATTTGTGTTAAACGCCTCGACTGTGGAAATAAAAAAAGGAAGTAATTGCTTAGAGATAAGTGCCTACGTGCCAAGTACATATCGCGCGCTTGATGCAATGGCGTAAGCGTACGGTTTTGTATGTTCCGCATCAATTATTTCTTCACGTTGCGAAGGTGTTTCATATTCTTATCGAAGTATTACGTTTTAAGCTCGTATATAATCCCCACATTTGAAATACATAAAGTTACGATTCCTGCGTAATAATAAAACGAAATCCTATACTTAACGGTACACTTCATGGGGATGATATCAGCGATTTTTGGGGAAATAAAAAGTTTATTGGCCCAAATAAAAGTTGTGGTCCATTTATTTGAATTCAAAGTGTCGAACGCTGGCTTTCCGTACGATTGATGTACGAAGTAACCTTGAAGTGAGGTCTATCCGAGTCATTGTCTGCAGGCATCCGTAGGTATTGGACTACTGAGACGAAGGGTGCCATAGACACAGACACTCTCGTCATAGTCATTCGTTAGCTTAGGAGTGAAAATAAACTGAAATATAATAAAGGAAGGACGTGTGAGTGAACACTTACGGTAGATTTACTTTTACGTGTCATCCTCGGAGCACTGCTGCCATCTAAATGGATACGTGCCTTCAGAGATTATTATCATTCCCCTTTTATTTCGTCACAAACATTTAAACATTTTATGTTATAGCCAGTTTCTGCTTGACAGTTATTTAAGTAGATGGCAGAAAATAAAATGTTTCTTGAGTTTTAAGCTTGGGTCTCGGGGGTCACGGACACTTCGGACACTGATAAAACTTTTGTGTTTTAACATGACATAACATCACGCCTGTAATACTCGAAGGGTTAGGCAGAAGTGTAAGTGTAGTGTGTATTAGTACACTTACATTTTGCCGATTTTGTATAAGTCCGATGCCGATGTAATATAGGACCAGCTTATTGCCATCAACCGGGCACAAATCCAGACTCTGTGGCTGCTGCGGAGTCTAATCAAAAACTCAATAATATTATGCCCGACTTGAGAATGGAACCCAGGATATCATGCACAGCTGTCGCTCTTGTCACTTCTAGACCAACGAGGTAGTCAGTTTTAATAACAATGTAAAGGGAGATTGTCTCACTTGAATTAGGTTGGAAACAATTAGATTCCTAAACTTTAGTTCAACAGGTGTCCAGGATGTTTAATATAGGGAGAGAAGGTTAGATAAAAGTTCTGCATTAGTCTCATAAATATTCATCGAGTAGAGAGAGTTTTTCGTTTAGACCGCGGTTCCGTTGGTCCATCGACTACGGCAAACGTGATTTGGGGTTTTATTGTGGATTGAGAGTTTGACTACCAGCTAATGAAATGATTTATTTGCGTAAACAGTTTTATGGTTATCTGGTAGATTATGCACAAAAACGAGTACTTAAATATTGGAAACTTAAATGTTTTAGTGTTCTATTATAGTGTCTACAACACTTGAAAGATACGTCGCCTAAATGGAGCACAGGTGCATGGGTTGAATAAGATTTTGACAACAGCTCTAGTATCACTTACAATAAAACTGGCCAAGCGGATAGGCTTGGCTTTATTGAAATTGATCAATGGGTCTAAAATGGCTACTTTAGCAGATCATAATAAGATTTAAACGCAATTCATATTTGATCCATATTCATAATCCACATTTAGCCCCTGTTCAATGCAGTCAATAATTGTGAGTGATAATTTCAAGGAAATTCTTTGAGCCATTATTCCGTGATAGAATAACACACATAATATGTCGACTCCAAAAAGGAAACATACGTTTATATAATTTAGGAAACAACAACGGCTATCTATTCGCTTGAGTTGAAGACTAATCTGGGGCTAGGAGTTTACCAGAGCGTGAAAGGAAGGATAACCATACGCACAAAGGAGCATGCATTGTTTGTATGGCCTTATCTATGTGTTAAGTTGTAAGGCTACAATACATACGTGTCGTAGGAAGATACATGTACCCAAAGGATCTTACTTCTAACTGTTGAATCCACGAGACAAAGCTTGTTTGCATGAACGGTGGTTTTCCAGTTTAACCGGATGCAGCTGAGTTATCAGTAATTTTCATGGAGCTTCTCCGAAACCCGCTTTTATACTGGGTAATTGGTAAAACGGCCTAGGGTTGTTAGCCTAGTTACTAATTTGTCAAATAATCGAATCGTGGAAGATGATTTCTTTACTGCACTGATATGAAAAACCAAGTTTATGATGAGCTCTGTTTTATTCCAAAAATAACAACAAAACTTATCCAACTATGTCACCAACTCGCTATCCTTGTATCTCTCTACATCTCAACGTAACAAACAGAAAGAAAAACAAGAAAACAATATAGGTATCTCTTTGACAAATGTGTGTAAGTATTACCTTATCAGACATTTCCGGATGACTACACAGCTGAATTTGCTCACGGAATGAATTTGTTAAACGACGTTAACCATTTATTTTATTGAGCTATTTTGAATGTCAAGTAAAAAGTTAGGTGTCACGGTATCAAAAGTGGGCGTTTTCTTTGAAATGAATTCGGTTATGTTTTCCTCATTTCTACATAATATATTTTTATTTCAAGTTTACAAACATAACATAAAATCATGTCTTTAATTTTCGAAGTTAGGCACAGGTTTTTAATATTATTAAAGCAATGAATAAGCATCTTCTGGGTGAACTCGTTCTATCATAGACCGCATCCATCGCTTTCCATCAGGTGTGATCGAGGTCAAGTGCAGGCCCATTTTGCAATTTAAAAAGGTCACTAATATATATAACTAGCTGACCCACGCAACTTCGTCTGCGTCACATAAATATAGCTTATAACCTTTCTAGATATATCGACTATCCGACATAAATTAATCTAAATCGTAACAAACAAAAAATCTTATCTTTCTTCTTTATTATAATAGTTTAGATTAGCTTAGATTATATTAAAGTGTGAATTACTATAGGTATCTCTTACTGTTAAATACATATACGATAACACTCTGTACTTGTAAACATTATGATGCAGTAAATATTTTGAATTTGAATTTCCCGGAAAGAATCTCCCTACATTGCGACGCTCGAATTATTTTGCCGCGCGGATATTTTTACATTGCGATATCTTCTAAGATATTTGTTTAAACTGTTTAGAGTAAAGGGCACAAATATTCTATATTAAATTTTCCTTCTAACAAACACATTTATTTAGATATAGATTAATACCATATGGGTTAAATAAGCTTCGCAAAAAATAATTATTTTTAACCTAACAGTTTAATAGTAAAAAAAGGTTACAGTAAGTCAATCTTAAAAGATAGATATTTGCTGTCGCGGACTTTTTTTTAGAACTTTTAAAGAGGAACAATTCCTTCATACATGATATTTGCGTAACTTAAACCGTTTTCGCAGCGCACGCAGCGGAAGCTCTCAAAAAGGAAATACCTTTTCCCGTTTTTGTAATATTTTTCATTTATGCTCAGCTCCTATTAGCCGTAGCGTGATGTTATATAGCCTATAGCCTTCCTCGATAAATGGACTATTTAACACAAAAAGAATTTTAAAATTCCAACCAGCAGTTCCTGAGTTTACCGCGTTCAAACAAACAAACAAACAAACTCTTCAGCTTTATAATATTAGTATAGATAGAAGATAGATAGAAGCGAGTTTATTGCTATGAACTGGGCAGTGGGCACTAATCCAGCCTCTGTGATTACTACTGAAAAAATCCTGATGGAAAAAACCCAATATCATCAGCACTTGAATAAGAACCACTAGAACAACAGGCAGTCATTTCGAGTAGGTACTTAATTTATATTTTAACCTCTACAGTCTATACCTACGTTTAATAATAGCTGACATTATTGTAAAAACAAGTGGGCTTCGCTTGACATTAGGCTACATCAGAGAGATAAGATTATATGAGTTGTGTGGGCAACAGTACCAATTCATGTGGAATTATAACGAAATTAATTCTACTTCAGTGACAGCCTACGTCTGGGTATTAGTCCGCTTGTTACCTATTCGATTACTGCCGCTGTGTTTAGATGATAGTTTAATCAAAAAATATTTAAATTATAAAAATGCCTCGTTTGTCGCAATTGCTACTGTTCAGCATGATGTCTTTGATTCCCAGCTCGGGAATTTTTTTAAAGGTTTTTCATTGGCCAGCAATAGACTCGCCCACTATTTCATGAAACTAAACCGACCATGAAGTGGATACACTATAAACGCATGCAGAGGGAGAGGACCTCCCTAACTCATCGTAGAAAAAACAAGTGTAGCAGTCATACCTACTAAGATATCCCAAATGTTTTAATGACAGCACAATCTTCCCTAAGACACCTCTGAAAGAAGGCTAGGTAAACGCTTAGTCCAAGAAAACCCACATTTTATAAATAGATTATACTTGAACAAGTCCACATAGTCACGTACTGGAACTCAACTTTCCAATTACGTGCCCACGCTAAAATTACTATCGAAGTAAACTTATGTTACTTGCGCTGGGCACATCCCTAGAGACTGTATCCATCAAAGACTGGGATAGAAAGTTATATTTGTTAGCAATATTAAGGTAACAGCATTCCCTTGATCAATGATCGACCATTCTGACACTATTGAATAGCAGACTCGGGGCCCTGTGTTGTAGGTCATGGATCATTGTCCGTCGACTGTAGGGGATGGTCAACTATGAATAGACTTATAAACGGTTCCAAAATACAGTTTACAGACGTCATTCTGCTTTTGTTTCTTGTGCTGTTTTGGTTTATAATGAACGGACACAAAATCAAAAAGCGCTTCTTCAACGAAAGGTTTATAACGTGATGATTCAAGACTTCATTTTGAGCGATATGTTACAAATAGACGGCCCTTGTGAGGGGAGCATTTTCTTGTAATGTAACGATTCAAGTTTCAATTTGGTACAGAAACAAGTGATTGATACACATTGTATCGTTACAGGTGGCACACTGTAATTCTTGGTTCTCCTCACTCACTGATGTAATGCTTGAATCTGTACATCTCTCTGTTTTACATGGTGAATACTCGCGGTGAGCGCCTAAGGTACATACGGTAACAAAGAGCGATGTATGGTTTCCACAGCACGCTCACGCTACTGTATAAATACCCCACAGACCCGCGGCCGGTATGTGTACCCACCTCCCAAAGGGGTTGAAAAATCTCTTTTATTAATTACGCCTCAGAGAAAACAATGGCCCTCCCGCAAAAAAAACGAAGTTAATTTGATTAGATGCCAGTACCAGTAAATCTGCCAAAAGGTCACTTCGCTAATTAAAAAATATTAGGAAAGATAATTTTCCAGGAATATTTAATGTGGTCTGTTTGGGTCGGTAGTAGTTTTTTGAAAAGTATGTCCAATTATCATTGCCAATTATGATTACTTATGTTGTTTACATTTTTCGTTCATTTTTGGATAAAGACTGCGGATTTCTCTCGAAAAGATTATTTAATTATTAACTACGTAGGTACATAATTAATTATGTTAGACATATGGCCACAAATGGTGCTCCACAAATTTCAAAACACTCGATATTTTGCATTAAATTAAGCACAGTTCTTTTGAAGCTGCTATTTACACTAATGTAATGGTATCCATCATGATAACATTCCAAAATATCATTATTTTTGACCTTACACAATTTTTGTGTCAACGGTGACTGGCTTAAACCTTCCGTCAAAAGAGAGCAATTATATACAATACTCACTCTCAACGTGGACATACTCGTATACACATACATACATAAACTCACGCCATTTTCCCATGGGGGTAGGCAGAAACCACAGAACGCTACCTGCTACGAGCCTTACATACTCCTTTTGCCTCGTCCACATTCATACATCTGGTCATACACGACACCGGTTGTGAGTACTACGCACCTGTCCTTTCTGAAGAACATCACCGATAAAGTCAGTGTATGTCTTTCTAGGGCGTCCCCTCCCGGCGTTGCCGCTTACATACTCGTATAATCGATGAAAATAACAGATCCGAGTACATATTATGGGCAGAGTTATCAAACGACCAGATACAAAACAATGCTTTTACACACATTAAATACAAATTAAGGACTTATTTCTAAAGTTGTACAAAGCTTTGTGTTGTCTTATCGGACTAAAAGCTAACATACCTATCAACTAGACAACCTTGAAAGTTCTTCCTAATGTGAAGGAGTTCTGAAACCAATATTCTTGGTACAGGTAAAGGTTATCAAAGATTTCTATTGTAACATGAACCCTCGCGATACTTATGTCGCTTAAAAAGTATTGAAACTGAGCAGCTGCTCATCGTGAATGGCGGTACATAACATTTTCAGTATGAGTGAGTGAGAATTTTTCACATGCAACGATACAAATAAATAATATTTTTGTGGCGTAGGATGCTGGATCTAATGATTAATGTAGTACATTTGTTTAAACTAATGCCATCATTGTAAAACCTTCGCTAAGTAAAAGATATCTCTTTATATTTTCCTTTTCAATCTTAGTAGATACCCTTTTTTCAATCAAGACGTCTAAATCGCTGTCCGAACGTATGAGTAACGAATCAAAGAAGTGTGTACAATTCTGTTCCTTTTCTTTTCAAACACATCACCTTCATCCCATTAGCATTTTTATAGGCTCTTAAGGGTGCCGACGTTATCTCGACCCCACGGCATACGCCGAAACCTTCACTAATATACGTATGACTGTGCCTTTTCTTTTATTCCCACTTTCATTGAATATTTTTGCCCTTTTTTTGGGAACTAACGTGTCGTTCTCTATTTAGTTTGTTTCTTTTGCCGGGGCTTAGGCATTTGGGGAAATTGCCTGTCTGCTTACGAAGGAATTTATAAGATATATATAGAAAGAATATGTCAGTAGGTAGTATTATGCTGGATACAATGTTAACAGTCAGTCAAAATCACCTTATATGAATTTATCTTCTCTAGTTAGTTATCAGGTCTGCTTAATCAACATCATTTAAAATAGAGGTTTACGGTTTTAGATATTTTTGAAAGTAACTGTTGAGATGAGGAATAATAGATAAGAAGACATGCTGCGCGCGCCACCCGGAGTTATAGGTTAATTGGAATAAGGGCAGGGGAATGATGATAAGGGTCGTTGTAACATAAACTATACCTATACTATTTTAATTTCGCATGTACAGTGCCGACATTAGTTTTGAATTTTGTGTGCAATAAAAAATAATGACAATTTTTATTAAATTCCCAAATAATATCAAAGATTTCATTCTAGAATTTTTTTTTAAAGGGGTTTGAACTTTTTTGTATGGGAGCTGGCATATCGACCCACCGCCATTTTGATTTTTTTTCGAAATCGCGGACACCGAGATATTTGAAGGTAAAGATGGACATATGAGTACAATGACCACATAAAAATTAGACCTTTTACGTGTCTATAGGCGTTTATTATTATTATTACTGGTTATTGAAAGAGAGTAGGTACATTACATACTACTAGGAGCACGAGAAAACTGTTTTTTGACATAACATAGCGTTTCATTGCGATGCGAAGCGATTTTATTGTGCGTATAATAATAATCAACCTGGAAACTATTATTTGGATACAATTTAACGCCTATACACGTAAAAAGGCTATTTTTAAAATATTTAATGATTGTCGATGTACTCATTTGTCGATCTTTAACTTCAAATATCTCGGTAACGTGACACTTTGGGTACCGTATTACCGAACATTTTTTGTTCGCCTATATGTCCTCTATTCATACATACCACTTTCATCGTGGGCCGCGATTTCGAAAAAAAATCAAAATGGCGGACAGGTTGATATGCCACATTGGTTCTATCCCCTTTAAAAAGAAAGTCAGAATTTGTAAACCATATCAATTATCATTCTATTTTTGCCGAGTAACCATTGAGAAGAGGTACGTAATATAAATTAGAACAGGCTGCGTCCATCTTATGACTCCAAAAGCCTTGTCTTCATCAAGTTTATTGTAATATTTGTGGATTTTTTAATCGCATCTCTCTTGCAGATTATTTACACAGCGAATTTTTTAAATACGTAGTATTTTTGTATGTTTACGATTACGTGAAGAAACTCCCACCATGAGCATCAGAGAAAACGACAACAATACAATTGAATTCAGAGTTTTCCGGTATAGAATATAGCGGAAGTTATAAAATTTAACTCACTGAAACGATTTTATAGGTGCTAAAAATAAGCCGTAACTATGGGGCCATAAAAGAAACTTATACTTAATGTTTCAAGAAGAGTTTCTAATACAAATTTTTCTCGGAGGGTCAAACTCTCATATAGCAAACGTCGGTATAAAGTAAATCTCCACAAGATGAGCGCTTATGCTAATACTATATTTCATTTCCGAGGAGAAAAATGTTAAGTTCAAACGTGCCGGTGTCATGATATCCATGATTTGAAACGTGTTGGAATTGAGAATAAATTTTAAATTGAAACCGGGTAAGAGGATTACAGAACCCGAGGGAAATCTGAATAGCGCATCACTATGGAAGATTTCTAGCTTTTTCTTCTTGCTGTAAATTTAATATAAGGGTATTTACGTGGGAGCGTTACTACCACATTGCCCATGGACCCATGGGTCCTCTGTATGATGGAATCTGGTACATATTGTACCATAAATATTTCCTCAACACATTATGAGCAAACGTGAAACCACCAAAAATTCCACTAAAATATGCCTCCAACACTTATAATTTCCATTTTTTGTCAGTTTTGTCAGTCATCATCAATTTCTTTTTTGCCAGTATCTACAATTAAATGACAGGCTACAGTTTTGCACAACCCTTTCTTCTGTTGCATATTTACGAAGCTGGATACAATCTCGCTTGCAAGAGGCCACCCAAACCTTTTTCCCAAAAAAAGATAAGAACAGTCAAGTGCGTAGTTTCTAAGCTGTATAAAGTATTCGTTTATCCCCAAAATACTACTTACCTTTTTAGAAATACTGTTGCCAAGTGAAAGGTCAAAATCCAAAACAAGGAAAACAAAAGTGCTTTTTGGACATTCCGTGACATTAAAAGACAGAAATTGCACAAATTCTTCGTACACTTGACCCCTTTGGTTTACATTAACACGAGCAATTTGTCTCGTTACTCCATTTTCGACACACCATGTCAGAAGGTGAATGGAATTTAATCACTTATTTGTGAATTCAGATTGTCACCATATTGTCACACGTATCTACTTACCCGGGTAACGTGGGCGGACATTTCGCCCCCAGGCTCCGCTATTAATAAAATCAATTTCATGTTGGCCTACCATGTTATTTTAAGAAATAATAAGGACAATAAAAATACATTTTCGCATATTTTTGCGCTAAATCGAAAGAAGACGTATAAAATCCGATGTAATGAATCAAGATTGCTGTGAATAAGAGACGGCCAGGCAAAGTTTTGGTAAGTATTTCAGACTAAAGTTAGTGGATTTGCATTTAAAAGTTAAGAACAGCTAATAGCTAACTCTCGTTAGTTGTTAAAATATTCAAGTCGCTATCGTGACTGCTCGTGCCTCTGCATTAAAATACGATTCTTAGTTGTTCGATTATAAAGAACATATTCAACAAAAGTAACAGTAGCCTTTTTATTCCGTAGTGATGAAAATAATAAATGTAAAAAGGTAGTTGTAGACATGGTTTTCATATCACTATCAAGTAAATAAATATTGGAAACCACGAGAAAATGTGAACGCCTATTGTCAATATCTTGGCGAAGAGCCTAATAAAAATAGGCGTGTACAGAACGTTAGCAACTACATTATATTATATCATTCACACTTTCCCGATCTTTGTGCGTGGCGGTGACGCAGCAATAACAGATATTTATTACCGCCATTTTGTCGTTATATACCACGGGATCCCGTCACCTGAGATTTTTGTAGGATTATTTGTTCTTACGAAGATTTAGTCATGAAATATATACGAGATGTTTCACAGAATAAATCATCTTCTTGTCCTTCGAGCCATATTGGTTACGAAGTTCGTTTCTGAAATAAGTAAACGAATATTAAACATCAAATCTCACTTCCTTCCTTTTGTATTGTGAGAGCGTGTACTTTTGATCGTTTTAACTGTTGCTGAAAACTATTTTAATCACACTAGGTGCTGATTGGTGTGCCAGGAAATTCCACGTGCAGTAATTAAACCACAATGAATAATTCAGGATTTAAATCAACAGTTTCCGCTTTTCGGTGTTCGAAAATCACGTTAGTTTGGTTCGACAATGAGAATTGCCTCGAGGGTCTCCCTAATTGCACCGTAAGGTAGGCCGGGATGGCTTTTGGGATCATGTCCGCAAGCCCATTACAAAATCCACGAATAAAAACATACCCATGAACAAATGAACGAGATGAATCTGATTACGGAACGTTCGTATAAACTTGACAAAGGATTTAAATTAGACAGGATTTAATTCAAGGCAATTAGGCAAATTCAAAAGAATGTAATTTTTACCTGTGTCACTTTTGACAAAGGCTCAACGAACGTGTTGGCTCGACGGCGCATACCTACCTACGATCTACATATAAATTGTAGGATTCGAGGTCATAAGTCGTTGGTATAAAAGCTATGTTGTATTGTGAGCAAATAGAGCGAAAGAAATATTAGAACGCGACGACGCGACGACGACGGACGTGATTAATCAATGAAAATAATTGAAAAACATTTCTCTTCCGTTGGAGACAAATTACATACCTACGCACTCTTTTAGTTAACATAAACTTAGTATAACAAACTGTAAGTAACCTCAAGAAATGTTACTTTAGCATTACCTATATGCATTGTAGAAAGAAGTTAACTGAAAACAACCCGCCGCTGTTTGCATAGTAAAACGATAGAACCCCGGCCGTACAAACAAAATTCCAGGCCCAAGCTACCATCAACCACCAATAATGTATTCCAAACATTCGAAGTCCATATCAGCTCACTAGTTCACAGTTACATTAAACTCAGAACTGTGCAATGGCACTTTGTTTACGAACTGCAGTTTCCCAATCTGCTCGGATCGTATTTCAATATTAGATTTATGTATCGGAATCCGGAATGACTTCGCAAACCAAGTGCCTATTGTGTGAGAAGTAAATAGCTTCGTCATGTGTTTAAAATCAATTGATTCTATCGGAGTCCGGTGTGCCGGTTGAAACTACTACACCCTTTCGAGTGTCGAGTTCTTTGGGTCACAGAAAAGTTTAATCGGAATTCTTTGTTACAAAATTCTGAAGCTGGGATTGAAACTTCACTTTGTTTGATGCGGGATTGGAAACGCTAACAATTGTGTTCTAAACAATACCGAAGTGATGTGATACCTTCTGTGCACAATCATTAAAGTAATGAGTAGAACTATGTTGGGGTCGGAATATCAGTATTTTACATGGTCTGCGGCCGCCTATATGAGCTCCACAACCCAATTAGTATTCGGTAATATGATCCGCCTTTTTAATACTGGTTGTCAGACTATCGGGCCACTCTATAGACTATCAAAGATCTACAAAAGAGGTTGGAACCAACAACTTAAAGTACTTTACGGAACTCGGTGTGTAATGGATGAACCTTACCACAGGCCAACCTTGGCAAGCGTGGCTTAACTTAAAGATCGACCCGAGTGGCTAAAGATGGAGCCACGAGCTCTTCAGTACTGACTGATACGTACTCGTGTATGACAAACCTATTAAAAAAAAATACCTGGGTAAACATGATTGATATTCCTTTTAGACCTCAACGTCCTCAGCACGGTTGATTAATATGGCAAATGTGAACTTACGACCTTTTGCACGTCACTCAGCCCCTGAGCTATTGACGCTTGAATTTATGAAGGTATTAGAAATTCCTGGCCTCCCATCTGTTGCCAAATTCCGGGAGCGAAGAGGCAGTTTTCTAAACGCGGGCAATAAATAACTTTAATAGTATATTTAAATCAGGGGCTGGTCATCCTGTAATAGGATTCGCACGTGCTTGTGACTTTTTTGCTATCCCTCCGAGGAATGGACTAATTATTTATCCTTTAGGTACGGAAACTTTTCATGCGTTCCTTAATGACCCGGAATAATGCCCAAAATTGTCTAATAACTCTGATCATAATTGCTTGCATGATTTATAGAAATTGTACCAACACGTTCTGTTGGTTGTGGTAACTAAGCATATCAAATTATGTTAAAGTAGCTTAATTACTTTATTACCTACCGTCTCTTGTTTTGACCCATCGTTTCCCATAGGAGTCATAAGAGGCGATTAAGGGATTATTTAAGGTGGAAGCATGATACGGTATCATATCCCTTACCTCCATGATCTCTCGAGATATGAGAGGTCAAATGACCGTCTTACACGCAAGGTAAAGAAACTATAGTCATCTCCCTAATGAAGCAAGCTTTGCCGCTAAGCTCGGTTAATGGAGCGAGAAAACTGCAAGATAAGAGAGAGAAAGAAAACTAATCTATGATGTCATAATACCAGTGGATAAGGAACAATATTAATTGAGTATTTCGATGGTATTGTGGTCGAAATCACGAATGTTCTGTCCAAGAGGTCCCGAGGGTTTGATCTTGGGTCAAGCAAAGTGATATTGAGTTTTTTAGTAGAACCATTTCAGCTGCAGATGGGACTTCTGAAATTGGCCATTGCCTTATGGTAGTTGGGAATGGAAAAAAAGTCATAGTGTTTGGCAATTATCGACCCCTGCCTAACCCTTTGGGAAATAAAAGTAGGCATGGTGTAATACATACATTGTTTTCCAAAAAATAAAGCCACGCATACAAATACAAACAGGCATGAATACAAATAAGGAAAATATTGTAACTTCTGAAATCAGAAAAACGAGGTGCGCTTTTTCTGATTTCCAAAATTACTTTCACCTTATTTATGGTGATAGATAGGGTAAAAGTTATGCCAAGTGAAAAGCAGAGTAAACGAATATGCGAATATTTACATGTAGAGCTTTTTCCATGGCAGTTCCTGAAAATCGAAATGTCTGAAAGTAGATATGAGAAAGGTAGAAATATTTTATATCTTTGTAAAATGTTTTGCAGAAGCGTTTTCTAGTTACTTTTGGACAAAATGTTATGAAAATATTCTACATACAACAGATATTCTAAACCTATGTAAATAAATAACCTATTTCTCAATTCAGCTTTTTTATGGATCGGGTTTCATGTTCAACGTTTCCTTGTTTAACTGTAGATTAATAAAATATTACTATTAGGTATTCAATTAAGCACAAAATCAAATAAGGAAACTGACTTCAATTATGCGTAATCAACTGACTGCCTGGAGCGGTATTTAAAAATAACAATTTGTAACAAAAGACAAGACAGAACAATCTGCAGCGACAAAATCTTGGCTTAAAAAAATTATGCCAGGGACAAAAAAAAACAAAATAATTATTCGCACCAATTTATTACCCGCCAAAAACTGTCAGATTGTACACAAGAACCTTCCGTAGCAACGAACGCTTTTCACCGCCGCATTTAATGGAATGATTCATAGCAAAATTTTGTCGGAAGCTTCGCAATATTGGCCTCGCGGTTTTAATAAATGAAGTTGAACAATTCATAGTACGGCCTACAGATAACTTGCGAATAAGTTGGGAAGTAATTACGGTAGCTGCGATGGGGTTATCGCCGCCTGTTTATTGTTGGCAAGAGATGCCCGTTAAGTGTATAGTAGCTGTACATTTATTTGAATTTATTGGCTGCGATTAAAACAAATGGTTATTGAAAGACGAAACTTTCGTCTTGGTTCAACGTTTATGGGATTCCGGTGTAATTATTATCTGAGTAATCTCTCGAATATAATGATCTTGGTAAACTGATATAAAATTACAAAAATATTAGTGTACTCATTGATATAAAAACTAAAGATACGGTCGTCCGAACGTTTTGCTCGATGCGTTCCCCATACAGAGAAACACTAACGTCATTTAAAAGAACTAATCCAGGCTGCGCGTAAACGTAACCTTGTATGAGCGGCGTGGCGTGGTATTATCGAGGTATAAAGAAATTAAATAAAGCTTTCATTAAAATGTTAATAAAAAAAAATGTTAAATTTTAATTTTTAATTTTCTTTTAAACTTCGGTTTAGTCAAGACCTATTTGGGACCAAATTCGAGGCGTCATTTTATCATGCGGTCCGCCCAGTCCTTACGCAGTTATATATAAATAAGTCAATTAGTGTACTCCAAAATTATCAGTATTACCTGTAGGATGAAATATAATCAAAAAATTAACCGTAATCTAATATGACACAAAGGAGGCGGACAACCAGAGAAATTATGACATAATTAATACAGACATAATCAAATAACCGAATAAACTTAGCCCCTCCATAACCAAGCGTAATAGTATTACAATGTCTTTGTAAGATTTCACGATTCAAAGAAATCCGAGAGGTTTATTCAATTGTACAAATTAATTTCATTATAAAATTTCTGACATTTATGGAACTGTGATATCGCGTTAGTAAAGCTCTTAACTTCACCGCAGCTTAATTACATCATTTTTCAATCCGCCAAGATTTTAGTTCGCAAAATTTCATAAAAATGATCATTACAATTTTTTCACGAATATTTTATAGGGCATAAAAATGGAAATACTATTTTAGAATAATGTTATATTTCGGTCTATGCTGACGCAAGTTATCAAAATAAAATGATATTTATTATCAAAACAAGGTCTATTTATATAAATAAAACAGACATAACCACGGCCTTCTAATTGAGAGCATCCAGTGCTTTAGACAATCAATTTGTTGAAATATTTATCTCAGACAGATTTAGTTTTACACGTTTAATTTGTTTACTCACCTACTTTTGTAGTTGAACGAGTGAAATGTATGTGCCTAATACATATATATTTGTATATATTTAGGTACCTATATCCTAGGGCTGCCAGACCGCTGGGCAATAAATTGAGCAATTTGTATCAATTTTAAAAAGTCGGTGTTACTGTTAATTTAATTTGTGCAGCCTAATGGTGTGATCATTGAACTGCTAAGTCATAGGTCCCGACTTGGAACCCAAGACACAACTCTCATTTTTCGGATTACTAGTTATTACTTGGTTCAGCCCAGACCAAAGAAACGATGGATGGACTGTGTTAAGAATGATATGGTAAGAAAGGAGGTGTCTCATGAGATGAGAAAATCCGAGAGGTATGGAAGCCTAGAGGAAGACATGTTACGCCGACCCCAAATGAATTGGGATAAGGGCAAGAGAATAATGATGACTTGCTTCGGTGCAGAAAAACATAGTGAGGAAACCAGAATGCCTATGAGATATTTCTCGGCGACATGTAGGTACTACCTTACCAAGTCAGAGGCCCATGGGCGACATAAAAACTCTGACACCTGGCTAGGCACTCACTAAACGATAAAGAAAAATTTACCTAGGTGAGAAAACCGTCATTCAATTTTATCTAGACACAACATTATACTAAGTACAGCAAAAGGTGGTGTACTGGTGTTCCAACCCTTTCACATTTCGCTTCTTATAAATAATAAATGTTACCTTAATAAGAACGTAAAGCACCCACTTTTCTTAATACACGGAGAGACACCTTTTAAGCACGAGTGAATTAAACATTCCTCCTAATTCTGCGTTAATATTAGCAGAGTTACGCGATAAAAAATTATAATATGAACACACGGTGCTGAAAATTTTAGCGGGATATAACCGCTTACAGAGAGTGTCGGTGTTCGCACTGCGTTCGCGGAATCATGGGGTCGGCACCACGGGATCTCGACACGGGTTTCTGTACCGAAGTGACGGCAATGCGGGATGTTATAAAGGGTGTTGGCAAAAGTAATAGCAAAGAGTAGTGGTAATGAGGTGTCTTCAATTTAATTCAGCTCTAAGTAATGCCTGTGTGGGTGTGTGTGTGACGTCGCCTGAGTGTTGACAGAGTGGTTCATTATCTTTTGTTAAATTATTCTCACTCCTTTTCTTCTCTTATGAGTCCTTTTAGGGTTGATGCGGTACACTTAAGAGCAGAGTAGTTAAATGGTATGTGTTGGTTTAAAGACCTTTTTACTTAATGGAGCTTTGTCACTAATCTTTTTTGGCGCATTAATTTGAAGACTCACAGAATATTAATGAGGGGGTGTTATTTTAAAACATAGACCTAGTCTTAGTAGATCTTACTTTAAGATACAGACCTAGAAATCATCGTTTAAATATTTCAAAAGGAATGCTTTAAAATTAATATTTTATTATATGCACACAAATGCAAAATTGTATAAAATATAAGCATGAACTGGGAGAAACATTTATCTTCCAACATAAACCCTTTATCATCACCGCGAAAAGGTAAATAACAGAAAAAAATACAAGCAATCTCAATTCCAATATCCAAAAACAAAACAACGTTAAAAAGTAATTCATTACTCACTAAACGTATTTACTCGCCAATAAAATTCACGAACAGTAATAAAAGCGGCACATAAAGGTTGTCACTCATTCACAACACGGTAGCGTCACAACAATACGGTGCATTACACGGATCGCGGATATTTTCACATCACTAGCGTGCGTGGAAAAGTACGGGAAAGTTGTGGGTTGCGGAGACTAGAGGCGGCGTTCGCAGCGGCGGCCGGCGCGGGACTAGAGCCGGCCCGGGTCGCTCCCGCCCCTGGCGCGGGAAGCCCGGCCGCCTACGCGCACCACGACCCGTGCTGCCTCGCTGTGGCGGTCTACTTTACAGGCCTTAGAGTACGGAGCTGAAAAAAAAATACTGATAACTTCAATCTTTTTATTATTTGTATGTGTGTTTATTTTATCTGTAACAGCCATGCGTTGCAATGCACTTTTTCTAACATCCTATCTAATAACTAATAATAATTTGGGTTTCGCCGCAGTCGGATAAAAAGAAATGCATAACGACTTTTTCTCAGACCTACCAAATAAACAGAAAAAAATACAAATTGGTCAAGCCATTTTGGAGGAATTCGCTATCAAACACTGTGAAAGGAAATTTTTAAAAAGATTTTTTTATATAGTATTTTTTTTTTGCAAAGTGTCGGTTTCCTCCCGCAGATCTGCTGCAAGAACTCTCGTATGAAATAAGCAGTACCTTTGTGCTCTTCTATTTTAATGTAATAGTATCAATAGTTTGATATCAGCTATTTGCATTTTAGTAACTGTGTATTTTACTTCGTTGTCGCTTTCTGAGGCGAAAAATCAAATGACTCATTTATAGATCGAGAATAGGTATTATTTCCAGAATACTTCAGTGTTTACAAAATAAAACCATGGTTAGATAAATTTATCATAAGCCTTGAATATTCTAGGCCAAGGATTCCCGACGAACCAGGAAAATAGGAGCAGACACAACTGAGGTATCAGACATATGAAGTAGTCACTCTAAGTAGTTGAAAAGTAGTAAAAACAAACTATGTTTTCAAAATAATACTGCACTATTCGTATTTCAGCCGTGCATTAGGAGAATTAAAGGCAAATACAGACGCTGAAACAACATTTTTACTATTTTATTCCTTATTATTTGAGTGCAGCTGAATGCTAATGGAACGATCTGAATGTTAAGCACGAATTGAAAAAGTTTAGTATCGCGAGCGACTTGTACGGTAGAAACTCTGACGGCAAATCGAATCAAGACGTTTTTTTTTTGTTCCTTGCAATTTGTCTACTTATTGCTCGTTCACCCTCCAGCTTAGTAAAATGATGTAATAGGTAACGAACAAAAATACATTTATTCGCGTATGCCATAAGTACACACAATATTAAAGAAATATAATAAAAGCAAAAATAAAGTAACCAAAAAAAATTAGACAATGTAAAGATTAAAACGAATGCTGATTGTTAGTTTGCCAACCCTTTTTGTGTAGTGACGTTACCGTATAGGCTATTTTGAGGGAGGACTATGTCCAGCAGTGTACGTCTTTAGGTTGAAATGATGATGCTGATGAAAGGCTATTGCTGGCTGTGAAAGTTTTTTCTTGGTTTATTTTATCGAAACTCTGTCATGAAATAAGTAGCCTTATATTACATACATATATATTTTTAATATTGTTATAATCCTCATAAAAATATTAGGTACTGCTTGTATAGCAAAATTCAGGATGTTTCATACAAGAAAATATAAACGGGTTAACACGAATATTACGGCATGATACGATTTCCAAATACATTTAATTTCATAGTATCATAAGTACGATCTACGCATAAAAGCCTTTATAACTTTTACACCCTTTCGCTATCTCGGATTGGGTTTCCTCTGCCAATGAGCTTAAGCCAATACGGAGTTCCCATGGTTCCAACTACACACATGTTATCTCCCGGGAAACTCACACAAGCCCAAAATGAACAAGAATTTATTCCCAAAAAGAGGTTGATATAATACATATTCTTGAACAACTTACGAATTAGATTGGTAAACTTTTTAATATGTTACTTTATGAAATCTTACGTGAAGGATTAACTTTACTTTGGAAATGTTTTATGGAAACAATGATATAATTGGCTGCTAATTATTATTGGCTTTATAACATTACCACAAAGTTGGTTACTATGCAACGTGCTAGAATGTCTAAAGTTCCAGTCAAACCACTTTTAAGTTGAACTTTTTTAATTGACACCCTGTCCTTTGTTTTATACAGGCATAACTAAGAGAATAAAATCATCTATAAAGTAAATTGTTCTTCCTTATTCAGAAATCTCATTCAGAATAGGTATTAAGAGATTTTAAGGAATGAGAAATTCAATTTATACCCAGATGAAGTTACATGGAAATCGCCAGTGGACTTAATACAGAAAATGGATTTCACGCAGCGACCGAGTTTTCTGTGTGAGCACAAAACGGCTTTGTTATTCTTTAAAATCAAACATGAGGTCCATATTTAACTTAATTGAGCTTAAAATTGACTGAAAAAAAGCATGTAAATTGAATTCTATTGTTACCTATTTAAAAATCCTTTTCATTGAAATCTGTAAAATTGGTTGGATGGGAAATCATTGAACCGCTTTTTTCCAGTATTTTATTTTACTCTAACTAAAAGCGAGAACTAAACAAAAGCCGTTTCCCAGGAAACTGCGTGTCGGATATACAGCGACGCTAACAAGCTTGTGTGTTCAGTAAAATATTGCCATGTTTAAATTCAATGCTTTTATATATTGTACAGAGTTACCAACTGGACGGCTTATTTAAATGAAACTGCTCTATCGAGGCCTTTTGTCTTCACAAGAATCAAAGTACGAGCAAACTAGAATCAGATCTACCCTCGGAGATTAGTATATTTTCCTAGTTTGTCCCCACGTCAATGTAACGGACACATGTCTTGGCCATGTCTTAGTAAACGACACCCAAGTACAGATACATATTGAGGGGATTACCGTTTACATAATATATGTACACGTATAGGTTTAAAGATAGATATTCCCGCTCATTAGCTAGGTATTTAAATATTTTATTTAATTAGGTCCATAAAAGTTAGCGCCAACATAAATAAAACCTGCTATTTGCTCCGCTCTACGTAAAGTTGGAGTGGTAAAAGTTTAAATATTTTATTAAAATTCTCTCCGACCGACGTTAGAAAGTTAACTTTGAATTTTTCAATGCGCTTCGCCGGGCGTACATCTTAAGTAGAAATTAGAATACGGCTGTTTTCATACGTTTAGAAGTAACCAAGAATGCAATTTCGAGTTAGTATGAATACCTACCAGCAAATGATAACTTGGGAGTAAAAACTTTTGCGCAGAGTCAAACTTTTTTAATTATGTTGCCTTGGTCCAATATCGGTTCGCCGTTCCAGCCGATTCAGCGAGTCTGAAATCTCAAGAAATTCGTTTGAACTGAGGCTTATCTTTTTTCAAATAACACTTACTTTAATTTGGAGAGTCTTCACAAAAGGCTTAGGAAAAAGAAGACAAAACTAAACTAGGTTTGGGGAACATTGCAATCGAACACAAAAGCAATTTCTTTAAAGCATTTTAAATTAGTAATCTGTGATACAGCATTCTATTAACCAAACAAATAAACACTTTATTGATTGAACAGTAGTAGCTACTTTTCAATTACAAAAACAGCTACGTCATTGCAAGTAATTAAAAGAAAATACCTCAAGCTTTGAAACTTCCCATCATAAGCAGGAACATTGAAGTGTCATTCAAACATCTTGGTTCGACGCCTGCTGGCTGCCGAATTCATTCCGCTATATAACTGTAGCGTAAGGCAATAGAAATAAAGCTTATTTTGGGGAATATTTTAATATCATTAAATAATTGTGATGAGTGATTAGTAGTTGTGATTAATAAAGTGCCCCGTATCCTGTGTTCTTAGCGTTGATATCTTTGACGGTTAACGTCTTTTAAATTCGTGTCTATTGAATAAAATGTTTGCATAAGTTATTACTTAAACTTAACTCTAGAAACGGGTCTAACACCCGTATCTATAAACAAGTCATAGTGATTACTTGAGTAAAAGTCATTGTTTAAGATAAGATTTTTTCTCTGTAGTTTAGTAATTCCTTGATGTTAGAACTATCAAAAGTTAGAATTTTTAGGTTTGGTTTCATTGACGGTTCTAACTTTGCTTAAACTCTTGTCCATAGCATAAAAATGTATGCCTAAGTAATTACTTAAGTTCAAGTAATTACTTTAACTTGACTATAGATATGGATGTAAGACAGATGACGATATTCATCTGTCTTATGGAATTCGTTTGTAAACTGTTAATTTTTATAGAGTTTCACTGAAAAGGAAAACTTAACCCCAGAGCAGGTCAAACGGTACATTTGTATGCGAACCTAGTTGTGGACAGCAGCTAGTAAAATATACAATTTATAACAGTTTATTTGAAACGTAGAGGCAATAATGCTGTAAACAACAAAGTCTTATTTAGAAGTACATACTATTTATTGGTATTGTAAAATGCAAGAATATCAGAAACTAGACGGTAAAGGGCAAGTAACTCGAGAGGATTACCACTGTAAGCCGAAATGCCTACAAATTCGGTTCCAGATGTTATAACTTTTACATAAAAAATACTGTTCATAGCATTTTATTTGGAAACTATTGTAACTAAATGAGAAAGAAATAAATCATCCTTATAACAAAAGTCATAATTACCTACGAGTTCGTTAAAACGTAAAAATAACCCTTTCTTCTTAAAATACATAACAACCGGAAATGAAGTCATCAACAAGCCTTAAAGTACTCATAAACAGTATTCTAACCCGTTATTTGATGTGTTATACGTTGTTTGTTTAAATGCAAACAACGGCAAGCGCTCATATAGCTTTAATTACGGTAAAAGGGCAGAAAGCCAATTACGGTTCGCCTGAAAAGATAATAAAATGTAAATTGCCAATCATATTGTCAGGCGACATTCAGATCCGACTGGCAGAGCTCCCCAGTCCACACGTTTGTGCGGTCCATTGTTCGGAACGTAATAAGTATTTATGAATTACAGGAACAAAGGTCTAACAACAATATTTGGATTTATTTTCTGGATTTATTATGGCGCAATAAATGTATTTTTTTGCATTCCTCTAACGTGTTGTTCTTTTGATTTGTATAGCAAAAGCTTATGCTTGTGGCTTGACTCGCGTCGTGATCGAAAATTATTTATTTATTTATTTATTTATTTAAACTTCATGCACAAACGTGGTACATAGGCGGACTTAATTATGTCACGGAAACGTTTTAAATATTAGCGTATGACACATGGGGATGATAATAATATAGATAGATAGATAGATAGATAGAATACTCTTTATTATGTACACCAAATTACAAAAAAAAAACAATAGTAAAACATTTTACAAGGGGTGACACAATGGGCGTATAGTTTCCCATTCATGAAAGAATTTTTCGGAACTAGTGCAGTAGTTCCGAAGATTACCCTCTTTATCTAAACTCTTCCTCTTGTTAATTTTAGTATAGATTTATTATCCGCTCGCTTGCTTTCGATTTCAAGAAAACCGTCGAGCTTTGCTCGTGACATTTGACCTAAACACTCGGCGGAGCCGCCCCTCATTAAAACTTGATTTACAATCGATACGAGAGACCTAGCGTAATTTTGTTTATTGTTTTGTGTAGACAAAAAGATAAGGAAAAGAGTAACGTTTGTTATTTTGACAAAAGTTGAGTGTAAAATATTTTCTAAGAGGCTAAAGTTAAGGTCGAGCATATTTTGCCGGTTTGTCGAATAACGTGAAATTGTGAAAAAGTTTGCGCGATAGGTATATAGTTTTTCGTCATTTTTATAAACTAGACTAGTTATTTGTACTATTGAACAAGAAACAATAACGATTGTGGTTAAAAATCGTCATTAAAAATAAAAGGACACAAAGCACAAAGAAACACAAAATGTCGGCCTC
Organism: Diarsia dahlii; assembly: GCA_949775195.1. Classification (NCBI taxonomy): domain Eukaryota; kingdom Metazoa; phylum Arthropoda; class Insecta; order Lepidoptera; family Noctuidae; genus Diarsia; species Diarsia dahlii. The sequence goes on along the minus strand of OX459211.1, from coordinate 11,162,843 downwards.
AAACTTCAATAATTAATTGTAAAAAAAAATTCGTCGGGTGATGTTGCAAACTTGCGTCTAAATGATAAACAATCTAATAATCTATGGTTTAAAGGCGTTTTGAAAGGACTTTACAGTCTTTAAAATAGAGTTTAGAGTTGTTTAACAAAAAATATATTTTGGCAACGATCGTTGCCGAGAGCAAGCGAGAGAGTTTTGATTTTGGAAACAATCGTTGCCAGAAGCAAGCGAGTGGTTATAGTTCTAAAGAGAAATCCAGCTGTAAAACGACAAAACTGTAAAACGAGATTCTAATTATTCAGAAAAATAGCTCACAAAGAATATTGACTCCACACATTTGTGCGGTCCATCGTTCGGAACGTAATAAGTATATGTATATGAATTACAGGAACAATTGTTTTTTTTTCAGATTTATTATGGCGCAATAAATGTATTGTTTACATTTCTATGCCTGATTGTTCTTTTGATTTTTGTAGATGAAGCTTACCTACGCTTGCGGTTTTGCTCGCGTTATGATTGAAAATTATGTCTTCTATTTATTCTATTTATCTTCGGGGACGCCGGCAGACACCAGACGGGCGATCAGTCCTTTCGTTGTGGATTATTTCGCCCAATTCCCCATGTTGGTGGATCCCCTTCATGGGTTACTGGTGGTCGGCATCGCGAATCTTCCTGTTGCCTTGCAGAAGCTCACCAGTTGTTCGGTAGAGATTTCTGCAAGCTTCTCTTCATTAATCTCATCTGTTCCTAGGATTTCCCATCTGAGTAGCTCATACATTGTGCATTCCGCCACAAGGTGGAAACTTGTTTCTTCTGCTTCTCCACATGCTGGGCATATGGGATCTTCCTTTACTTTCATAATCGTCATGTGTCTATTGAGTCCACAGTGTCCTGTTGCGATCCCTACTACTAGTCTTATGTTTCCCCTGCTCATTTTGAGTAGCTTGTGGGATTTCTTTTCATCATATGACTTTAAGAAGATTTTCGATTGTCGACAACCTTCTGCTGCATTCCATCTTTTATTTGACTCTCTTGTAGTTATTCTATGGATGATTCCTTTATGATCGGTAACCTGGGCTCTGGTCCCACAAAGGTTTTATCTGCTCCTTTTCTGGCTAATTCATCTGCTATCTCGTTCCCTTCGTAACCTTGATGACCAGGGACCCATGCGGCTGTTATTTCTTCTGCTTTTTTAATTATGTCTTGGGAGCGTTTTAAATAATAGCTTATGAAACTTGGGAATGCGGAATCTACGTATTAGTTCCGAAGATTACCCTCGTCATCTAAACTTAGAAACACACAACCTTTATATCTAAGTAATATTAGTATGAATTATTATATTAATATAGTGTAGATGTAGTAAATACTGCTGGAAAACGACAAAATGAAAAACCAGATTCTATACTTATTGGCATAACAGGCCCTCTTAAAATCTAGAAGCGTTGTATTTATACGTATAAGTATATTATATGAAGCAATCACGGGGTTTGTATTGTATTAAAATGTAATATTAAGTTAAGCATAATTATTATATTGTAATATTTTGATTTTGAAAAAGGGTCCATGGAGTTTCTTGCTAATTCTTCTTCGTCTACGCTTTGGGATGGGCAACTACAGTACTTTCACAAGTTATTATGACTAGTGACTGTAGCTTCACTTTCCATGTTTTTGTGACATTCAAAAGTGCCTGTAATGGTCTAATTAAAATAAATACTTTGAGTTTGAGTATTTGTTTCATAATCTGTGTAAACAATAAAGGCCCATGTCTGTCCATAAATATGGAAATTAATTTGCACAGCATTAGCGATCCCGACCATACACGCAATTATATACGAGGACCCTTTGTACGGAACCATTGTCCATTAGCAATTAGCTTAGTTCTGCTTAATTTGCAGAGCTAGTCTTTGGTTTGAACTAAATCCTGTACCTACCTATTTAGTTCAAAGATACACCAGCACCCTGCTATGAGAGACATTCATAAATATAATATAACAAAACCTGCCTATTACTGGCCCACTGCTGGACAATAGCCACTTCTTCTTTTCAGTCTAGTCTCCGGACTATAATTGTTGGCAAATAATGTTCCCCTTCATTGCTGGGACACAGACTTTGTTTGTCCTGTGAGAGGGAGTGGGTAGTACTCTGTTCAAGTGCAGGGCATGTATATATGTTAGCTCACCGTCCGTCAGTCCTCTAACAATGACAGGCCGTATCGACGGCGCGTTCTTGTTCCTCGCGTGCCACAAAGAGATGTCAGCAACATTACAGGGCCGACGCCTGCCGGGTCTTCGGGTTGTTCGAAAGAGATACTACGGCCTCGGACATAAAGGGATAGGAAGGAATATGGATGGTTTATAGTCAGTAGAAGTCTGACTGACACTCTCTACCGCTCCGCCTAGAGCGGGAGAACTCAATTGATGGTTTCTCACCTGCCACAAAAAAGGGCCTGTATACAGTATGTTATTTTAGATGAGGGACATATTGAAACCTGCAATATGCTTACATTATACTAATAAAAAATGAACAAAAAAAAACACTGATAAATAACAGACATAACCATACCAAATATTTCGTAAAAGTCTCTCCACCCTTGCGTATATCACAGAAATCGTGCGCGGGTCAATGACTTTTAGGTCTAATCAATTTTCCCTTCATATTTTAAGACTGGCGTAGGACAATAACGAAAAAGAAACGTCTAATAACGTGAGATCTGGAGAGCGTGCGGGGGCCATGAGACAATTACGTCACAAATTAATTTTATAGTTTTTTTTATGTATTTCACCCTCCTTCAATATGTCCCTCGTTTAACCTAAGACCACCAATGTATGTAGATGCCACCTAATTATGTTTGATTGAATTTTTGGTCATTACTATGTTACCTTTGAGCACTGTATCCTATATCCTTGCTTCGTAGCAGAAACAGTAATGTGTATCAACTTCCTCCAACAATATCCTTCTCAAAGAGCTATACTAACTTGTCGGACGCAAACTTTATGTATGAACAAACTAAACCGTTCGCTATAAAGTATCGGTTATGTTAACAATATGTTGGCGTGCATTTAAGTGGCCTCCAAAAGTGGTGGTAGTAAAATCAAGGTACGTCAGGCCCCCTCGGAGCAGATAGCCCCGCAACCACGTTGCTGGCTGAGATGCTCCGTCCATGACCTGAGTTGATGAGACTTGTGTAGCGAAACATGCGTTTGTCACTTGTTTTCTTCTCTCGAGCCGACTCTTGCCCCGACGACGCATATCGCGTCGTTGGGACCTCGAGACATGCACTAAGCAATTACTTTCATTTGTTTTCTTTATAAACTCAACAGTGATTTTAGAGAAAACAAACCTAATAATTGCGGGAAAACTACACGTGGTGTACGACACAAGCTTATAACTAAATTCAAAAGCGATGTTCTAATGAAATAACGGTTTCGAGGTAAGTATTTTAAGATAAGACCTATTTCGTAATAGTATGGCTTCCCAAATTTCGTGAAAATAGAAGGAGGGAGATCACTTTTAAAAGTTGCTTCGCGTATAATACATTTTACTTGCTCTCGACTGTACCTCATGCCTAAGCGGCAATAGTAAGAGTTATTCTCTTAATACAGTTCGTGTTGATGCGAGGGAAACTGAACAATATGTTTTTCCTTATATTGAAACGTATCATATAACTTAGTAGATAAAGTCCAAAGTCACAAATAAGTTTCTACTTTCGAATACCATAAAAGTTTATCGCTTTTCAGGATGTGAACTTGGACAAAGTTTTTCGATATATTATTTTCACTTTTATATTGAAACTTGGCATCGAACGACTGATTGTTAGTGGAATCAATTTGAATAGTTCTATCAAAAATCTGGCCAAATAGGAAAAGGCTATTTCTGTGTATACTCCAACATGAAACGAATATGATTGTCGACTAATTTTTTTCAATGACCTGAATTTTCCCAATTATATTGGGATCGGCTTCTTACCTGCTGCTAGCTGAATACCAGTATTTTACATGGGGCAACTGCCTATCTGACCTCCACAGCCCAGTTAGTACTCGGTAATATGTTACCCCTTGTTAAGACTGGTTTTCAGACTTTCGGGCCACTGACTACCTGTTACTACTGTCCAAGATTTACAAATGACAGCCGGGACCCACAGCTTAACGTGCTTTCATTCTATATTACTATTCAATTTATTTTAAAACTAAACGAAAACATGCCTCTTCCAATACCTTTTCTCACTTACCTCTATCGAAGTTAACTCCTATAGACGTCCTCGATTCTTGCTCCCTTCAATTTTCCTCGCTTCCCTTGTTCAGCGTCCTCGAAGTAAACGATATTGTCGTCTGCACAAGATTTAATTGAAGTCGTATTAATGTTGCGGTTACGTTACGTTCCGGTATTAAATCCCTATTATGTGTTAAAAGCGGCGTTCATACGAGCGTATGTTTCGTATATTAAGCGGCTTGGCAAACTCAGCCACTTCCATTCCACTGTTATATACAGCACCTTATCCTGTTCTAGCCTTATTACACATCGTTTATGTGCTCTCAGCTTTAAGTCGAGTTTATTTTATGACATTATGGCGACGCGTTGAATGATATTCTTCGCCTTAAGCAAACTTCGTCATGCCAAGCTTTTATGAATACATAAAGAAAAAGTTTGGTAGGACTATAACAAAATTAGTTTTTCATTTTAAAGCATAAAATGAAAAACTGAGGGAAATCCACGAACGAACATGAATCTGAAATGGATACCTGAAGTTATTGCGGTTCGCTTCCGTGCCAAAAATGGAAAATGATACGTTTTTTGAATCATCTTTTTGTTAGCCATTTATTATTCTTATGATCTTGTGTTCAAATTGATATTTAAGAAGATTAGCAATACAACGAAATTTTCTTGTTACAGAAAATAACTTGGTCATTTTGCAGTTTGTAGAACTCCAAGTTACTTACTATAATAATGTAAGTTTGCTAAGCTGCAGCAGTTGCAGCACCCGACGAACTCTGAAGCTTAGTACACGAAATTAATTCGTGAAATGTGCACACTGTTTATTTTAGTCTGTGGCACGAGAAAACGACGAGGTTCTAAGACAGACGAATTTCACTTACAGCTACGACCTACTGTTAATTTTTGTACAGAGAGATTGAACACCGTTTTATCTATCTACCGTACAATCCATTAATCCAAATGTCTGTACCCGATCACGTCCAACGGCAATTGGATTTTTTTCTTTTATCCTCTTGCAGGCGAAGAGTACCAATCTTTCCTTCTGTAGCTCTTTCGTCCAATAAAACTACACACTTTTAGAGTTCCCTTCGTTCTGTTGCATTCAGTTTACGATCGGCTGTTAACGTGGACGAAAGTTTTGTACATGTTGTGGTCTTTAAGTTTACAGTTGTTTCAGTTGAAAATGTAGAAACGGCGGAGAAAATTAGGTTTTGTCTTTTGATGTTTATTTTAAGACTTACATTTTCTTTAGAATGTAGAAGTTTGTGAACTGTGTTTATTAGAACCTCGGTTAGGTGTATCGTTATTATTAGAAAACTCTATGGCAGAGTTACTTAGATGATACATTCCTGGTTATTATTATAATTATGTCTAGTTAGAACAAGGGCTCATAATTATTAGCTAACTTCGCCCACAGGCCATTATATAGTTCATTTATTATTAACTAGCTTTTTCCCGCGACTTCGTTCGCGTGGAATAGTGACTTCCGGCAGATTTTTGGTTTATCTCGCGAAAAAAAAAAAAAAAAAAAAAACTATCCTATGTCCTTTCCCAAGTTCCAAACTATGTCTGTACCAAATTTCACACAAATCGGTTCAGTAGTTTAGGCGTGAAGCAAAGACAGACAGACAGAGTTACTTTCGCATTTATAATATTAGTTAGGATTCAATGTACGGGTAGGGTGCCCTGCGTCTCGATTTTCAAGGAATCTTACTTTAGTTCAAAGTTAATAGCAGTGGAACGTTCCGGATAGATATTTTCTTCCTAGCTACGTTAATTAGTAGTAGCCTTGTATATACGAACTGAATGGTCGATAATTAAACTAGACTAAATAATACCATAATATAGAATAATTACATACGGGACCGAAACGTGGTCGCTCACAATGGGCCTTATCAGAAAGCTCAAAGTCACCCAAAGGGCAATGGAGAGGGCTATGCTCGGAGTTTCCTTGCGTGATCGAATCAGAAATGAGGACATCCGCATGAGAACCAAGGTTACCGACGTAGCCCGAAGAATCGCCAGACTTAAGTGGCAATGGGCAGGGCACATTGCTCGCAGAACGGATGGCCGATGGGGCCGAAAAGTTCTGGAATGGCCGAATGGCGACCACGAACCGGAAGACGTTGCGTTGGAAGGCCTCCTACTAGGTGGACCGACGACCTGGTCAAGGTTGCGGGGACCCGCTGGATGAGAGACGCACGGGACCGGTCAATGTGGCGACACCTGGGGGAGGCCTATGTCCAGCAGTGGACGTCTTTTGGCTAAAATGATGATGATGATGATGATGATGATGAAATAATACCAAGATCCGGTTGGTGTTTGGTATTATTTTGTCCGATGCAGTAAATGTAGATTTTCATTCAATTATTTCCTTTTAACTTAATCATTTCGTTAGCGAAGTGAAGTTGAATCATTCTCTCCAAAACCTTTAGAGAAAATGATTCAACCTCACTTTGGTTTTCGTCAGTCGTGGTGTTACTATCTTAAATCAACACGAGATCGCTTTGTAATAAAATACTGAAGTCCAGATTTTTACAGACATACAAAACATTTAGGTACACTTGAAAGTATGTCTAAGTGAGCTAAACTGATCTCGACGATTCTGTGAGAAAGAATACTTTTTTCAAGAAGAAAACACTTTCCTTTGTAAAAATTTTCAGTGTAAATCATGAATATAAAAGGCTTTAGTTGAATCTAGTATTACCTACAATAGTAAATATTTGATATATGTAGAGTGGTGATAAAATTCATTTTGTCCATGAACACGTTTCGTGCTCTATTTTGCATGTAATCCTGCGTTAAATCCTTCACTATTTTTGTAAATCTTTTTTATTGTTTTTATTTTGTTGAATTTAGAAATATTGCCAGGTGTTAAGTTTTGGTCATAAATAACAGTAGCTCTAGAGAATTTATATGCAGATGTTATGTTCAAGTTTTTTATTAAAGAAATAAAAATAATATATCTGTGATATTTTTTCTGTTGTTTTCATTCAATTCGTCTGTTTTTCGTTGTTTAGCTTTTTAGGCACATATTGTAGTGCTCTTCTCTTAGATTAAATTTTGTTTTCTACAAACATAATTTTAAAGCAACTTAATAGTGTAGATACTCATTGTTGAAGAGCCAAATTACACAAATAAATAATGGGGGGAGTCTACCTGTGTACCTAAAAGTACATAAAAGGCTTAATAATATATTTTATTTTATTCATTTGGCTCACCAGTAATTGAATGTACTAATACAAAGATATAAGTTACATTCAATAGAGTTATAGATTAGTGTACCAATTATCCAGTTACGTAACAATATACATATTTTTGGTGCTTTCTATGCCAGCTTTAAAAACATGGCCAAATACCATTAGGCGTTAATTCGTCATTTTGCCTTAATCACACATATAATTCTGCAGAGGCAGAAGTGTAAGAACACCCACATTTCGCCAGTTATCTTTAAGTCCCATGTAATAAATACCCTTAAAACTGTATCATATAAAATTCCACAAATGTTTATATCGTATATATTATATTATGAATCCTAGGCAAATAAAAAGACCGTAAATGTGTCGATGAGCGTATTAACTTCACTGTATAAATAATATCAATAGAGACTCGACTGCGGCAGATGGCACTCGGTGTCATAAATTACACAAAGTAGTGAGTCCCCGTCGCCAGAGAGGCGAACATTGTGAATATTTTCAGGATATGAATAACTAGATCTGTTATAGTAATTTTAATATGTATTTTTCATAATATCTGGCTTTTGTATAAACGAACACCGCGTTTTAATCAAATAATACACTGAAATTGGCCGACAATGTACCGACCTATACCGCAAAGTCTAGATGCATGAGATTTTCCGCAAAAGTTACATCATGACTTTACATTATATCCCACAACTCAAGATTAAATTCTTTAAGTATAAATAAAACAAAAAAATCTAGAATATGTAGTCCGAAATGCATAGTTTTGAAGATATCATGAAGACTCGATGTGTGTTAGGGATCTAAGTTTCATTGATAGATAAATACGAGTAATTCATTTAAACCAATAATTCATACGTTAGCGCTAAGAATACCGTCGTTATCATATTTCACGTAATGGTGTTTTAAACAAATAATCGTGACTTTGTTGAATTATTTTGTGTGAAAAAAGAAAACAAAAAAAAGAAATTATTCTCTTTACAAGGTGAAAACGGGATGAGTTTGTATATAAGTTCGTTATTTTCGCCGATGGGAAATCTCATCAGGCGGCTTGTTATAAATAAAAACTCAATTTAACATGTGTACGAGCTCCATACTATGTGTACCTACGTATAATAAATAAGAGATTGTTACGTACATGTCAAGTAGACTTCTTGACATGTTTTAACATCCTCTTATTTATTTTAAGCACTTATGCAGGAAACGTGGGATTAAAGGGACACTGAAATAAAAATAAAATTACAAATAAGTGAAACACAAAGATGAATTTAAAAAAAGGAATAATCTATGGTATATATCATTTATGTTACACATTCCATATAATACATGAACAGCCATAAATAAATAAGTTCATCATCTCATTAATATTATAATTGTGAAAAGCGTGTCAAATATTCCCCAAAAACAGTTCAGTTTTTCAAAGAAACACTTCGTTCCAGACGAGCACACTTCCCCAGAAACCTTAAATATCGTTAATCAAGTTTCCTTGACGAAACAAAGTTCGTTTTGATTGGCCGTATCTCTTGTATCTCCGTATTTCCCGCTTCCCTTTCAGCCATGTTTCAGTGACGGCCTGAAAGCATCGCTGATGCAGATCGCATTATATAAATGGCACTGAAATGGAACTTCATCAATTAGAGTGGGCGATGTTACCAACAAAATGAATACGTGAATAATGTCTGTAATTAATATTACGTAATTGAACCATTCGGCCGTTCGCGTTGTATACTTTACCTTCGAGTAACTTAAGACTGTCTTAATTTGAATAGATTTATTAAAAGCAATTTTGGGCAACGATTTTGTTTACATCTACTAGCACTTAACAGGCTAAATTATAGGGAAATAGGCTGCTGGAACGACAATATTATATTTGTGGAAGATCTAATTTGGCTTAGGTTTATTATACACTAGCTGTTGCCCGCAACTTCTTTCGCGTGAAAATTGTGATGTGTATGTGTGCGAAAAAAAATGTTAGAAGTTGCCTTTATGTACTATTCTAGACTATAATCTTTCTCTGGATCAAATCTCATAAATATCCATTCAGCCGCTCTGGCATGATAGAGTAACAAACACATTTTAAATTAATCAAAACTTGGAAGCAGGCGGGGTTCTATTTTAGTTTAGTTCTATTTTTTTTATTTTATAATATATTCAAATGATCCCCGCCTGGTTCCAAGTTTTGATTAATTTAAAATGTGCTTGTTTTTTGCTTTTCAGTTTTTTCAGTCGGGTTTTTTTAGGTTTTTTATCTGCTTTTTTTTATTTCCAACTTTTTAGTTATTTTGTGTTTGTTGTTTCGTTGGTCGCGTAAAAGTCTTCGCAGATGATTTAACTTTTGTGCTTGTTTATAGGATTATCACTTTGAATTTCTTTTAAACATATAAGTGTTATATATTTTTGTAATCTCCTTTTAAAACCCTTTATTTTGATACCCTACTCGATAGTATTGAAATATTTTTTTTTTTAACTCCGCCATTTGGCCCCCAAAATCCGCAATTTTTCTTGGTTTTTTAATTTTAGTGTAACCTATAACACTCGCGCCATCAAGACGAATCTAACGACGTATATTTCATTCAAATCCCTTCATCCGTTTAGGAGTTATGAGGGAACAAATAAACGGACATACATACATACACGCCAAGCACATAACCCCCCTTTTGGGCTTCGCCGCAGTCGAGTAAAAAGTACTGTAAATAATCGCTTATAAAATACGGTAAATACCTAGCCGCTGTTCATGTCTTTCATAGACAGAGAAAAACAAGAAAAGATAGAGGGTTATTAACTAAGAATTTCACTGTGGTTTTCAAGATTTTGTCAGAAGGAGAATTAATAAAAGAAAAGAATTCAAATTAAACTTCCAGGAAATAAAAAACTCTTCTTGATTTCTAATAAGTTCTAAAACCCGTGCGAGCCTGGGGTGTTTACAAGTGTTGGTTGGTATTTATAATTACAGCACAAAATTAGGCTCAGTACAGATTTGAACAACATTCCGTGCAATCAATCAGTGTTGAATTGTACCTAATTTACTAATTCGCTAATTTGGTGTGTACAGCGAACGTGCAGTGCAACGCGTGAATTGAATTTATTTGCAACATTTCACTATTATTTAGTTACAATACGCTACTGATGTTGCAACAGTCTGTTACTGCTTCCTCGTTTTTTCAACCATATATTTTATTGATAGTTGATCCAGCTGTCCTCAATGGTTTTCGTGAATGGGGTTTCAATATACCCCAGAACTGATGTCACGAGCAAAAAAGTGTCGATAAATATACACATCGGGACTTCGAGCTTCGAATGGAGCACTTGGGAGATAAACGATGTACCTAACTCCCTCATTTGTTTAAGGAGTGTAAAAAATATAGATCTTCGGCACCGCTGCGTGCAGTTTTTGCAGGAAGACGTGGCAAAGTGTTGTCGGTCTCATAAAGCTTATTAAAGATTAAAGTTTTGGGTTTAGCTTAGTGTGTATTTAGACTAAGGTAGCAAAAAAAGCTGATTATAGATTCAATTTCTTTGAATATTGCTGCTCCTATGCCTCACATACACACATCACTGCTTGGCGGTTATTACTATTATCAAATGCACTGACGGTCTGCCGCTTTTCATCCCTGTACCCTAAGTAATAAAGTCGAAAACTGGTTTACGGCTAGTACCTACTAGCCCACAATTTACTACCACCACAATTATAGGGATAATTGTGGTGGTAGTAAATCTCCGAAATAACTCATTCACAAAAGCTCCACTGCAAATCACACATAACAGACCCTCGGGAATAACGTAACAATCTGTGGTAACAATATATTAATCATATGAATGTAAATATTATAAGTATCATATTCCCCAGGAATTACCTATTTTAGAGCATAACTTGGAGGAAAAGGTGATCCAGATTATCTTACTTCAATATTTTTCAGGCCTTACCTGATCTGAATTTCAAATACAGAATACAGACATGAAAAGCCAAATTGTTTTTTAAAGTTAGAGACTATGGATACGTAGTTATTTCATCTGTGTACAGTCAACCGGACAAAAATGGGGGTGATCTTTGTAGTGCTTGTTTTAACAATGAAGTGTGCCGTGCGTTTAACAGTACTTTTAGTTATTACTAAAGAATACCTTCTCTCGGTCATCTACAGTAAAATATTTGTTATACTTTTGATGCATTCTGCAATATTTTAAAACGTCTGTTAGAGCAACTATCATTCTTTATTTCAAAGTCAACAAAAAAAAACACAGTATTCTATAAAATCAAATAAAAAACGAACCGCCGAGTGTTGCCAACGATAACAGCAATTATTTACTATTAGCGGCATATTGCAATTGTTTTTCTCCAGGCGTTATTACGGGGCTCGTAATATCATACCATGTTATTTATTAAAGCCGTGTTAATATCGTGCGAGCGTTTTCCCGCACGGAAAATAAAAAGGTATGTAATTATAGCTTTAGAGTACTCATTAAAACTGGTTGGTAATACAAGAAAAATACAGAGAGGGCGAGTTGATATTCTCGTTTCAAAAATGTAAAAATTTTGACTGGCTACACTTTGAGAAGTTAACCTAATGAGCACAATAATAGATCTACCTGACTGCCTCGTTGGTCTAGTGGTCGCAAGTGGGCCTGCTGTGAAAATAGGGGATCGGACTGACTCAAAAAAATAGAATTCTGTTTAGTCCGTCAGTTAGATTATCGAAAAATATTGGATACGTGTTTTTTGTTTTATCAAATTAATAAAAATTGACGAAGATAAAGCGCGTCAAAGATCATGGAGTGGGGTTTGAAACGTCACTTGAACGTACAAAATGTACTATCGTATGACGTCACACGAATTGTCGAAGCACTGTATCGTCTTCATTTTTTGTTTACGTGAAAAAAGAAAAAATATGTGGTCAATATTTTTTGGAAATCATCTGACGGACTAATTAGTTTTTTTTTGTCCGATCCCCTATTGTGGAATGTGCATGATGAGGTACTGGGATCGATTTCCAGATCGCTTTTAGCTAATCAGGATTTTTTCAGCAGCGTCCACGGAGTCTGTATTTATGCCTGCCTGGTTAATGGTAATAGGCTCGCCACCTATTATATGGAACTTAAACATAACTGGCGAAATATATGTGTTTACTATAAATGAGTTTACAGCTCTGACTAATCTCGGAGATTCTTGAATCAGAGAGATCTTAGAATCAAAGTCTCCCAAACAAATGAGAATGCTATAAATGCGTGTGTAAAGCCTTGACATAACCATTAGGTACATTACATACGAAGATATTAAGATTGATCACAAATCATGACAAAAGATACATCTGCCTGCCTAATGGCCTGTGTCGACATTCGTTTGTGTTTAATCGTGTCATTGGTGTAACTGTAATGGTGTCACTCGGAATAACGGTAATTTTGAATTGCTACTTGCACAAAACCACTGCCTGTAAGTAATTGAATGGTCTTCCTAATTAAGTTGGTTGGTGGAAGAAAATGGAGAGTTTCAAAGTTAGATTCAATGGACAACTTAGGGATACCTCCTGAAGTCCTCAATTGAAAACGACTTCAAATCATTTGGTTTCCATTTTCATTCAGTATGCAATGTTTTTGGGTGTAACGTGTAACTATTATTTACTACTCCTAGGATCATGAACATTTACAAATCATCAGTTGTTTTAAAACTACGTAATAAATAAATCAAATTGAAAAACAAGCTGTGCAGCACAGGCACAAGTGGCTACAATAGTAACGATGATAAACACCTTTTAGTGCTCCCTCCCGCAACCGCGAGGCCATAACCAAGCAGTTACAATTAAATTATTAACTTAAATATACTGTTTTTCGTTTAATTAGCCAATAATCAAACGAATATTGCTTTAACCTCTGGTTAAAGTGGCAGGGTTTATAAATGCCACAACGATAATGATGTAGGTATCATTTACAATCATTGCCTTTCAGTAGGTAAAGTTACCTGCTAATAAACACCCATAAAAACAATAATAATGGTTCAGGAAACACTTAGCACTCCAGTGGTTACACACACAGTTATAACAGGACATTAAGCATATAAACAAGAACAAAGGAAGTGTAGGTACTTAGCCTGAAGTAATTTACGAGTATGTACGCAATGCGTGCGAGAATATTACTGTGAATTCAAACGTTTGGATACTGCGGCCAAACCACATTTTGGTTCCCGCTTGTGGTCACATTCTGAGGTCAGTAGACCACTCATTATTTGCTTACTCCCATATTTGCGGCTAACGTTACACGGGCCGAGGGTATTCAATCCCTTACATTTAACAAAGGTAACTTCGTATGAAAGTTGATCATTTCCAAAGCGAATTTTCCTCAAAGGGTAAATTGAAAGGTTTCCTTGGGATTTGCCGATCGGCAATCTGTTCACCTACATTTTTGTAAGCTAAATATTTTTTGTGGATGCCGCTTTGTAGTCATAGGTTCTATTCAGTTACTTGGAAATGGCTGACACACCATTATTTCCTGACTGATTTGGTTTTTGGGACCATAAAGGCCAGTAGCTCTTTCTCCGTGAGTTTTGCAAAAGTTGAGTGCGGGATAACATAAAGAGGGTGTACGTCATGTATGTATGTACTACATCCTCTTTACCCGACGTCCTTCTTTAACGCAACTTCCGGCCTTGCATGTGATCGCGGCAATATTTACTCTTCACTGTTTATGAATAGGGTTTATAAAACTCCACATTCAATGGCGCAAGTAAGCAGGAGGATATGCTGGTGATATCGTTTTTCCCGAGGCTGACAGACTTTGAAATATCCGGATGCTTTTTGATATTTCTTCGATAAGTTCTGTTTTTCTGTGTTTGCTTTCTGTGTTGTGTAAAAATACTCTTAACGACGCCGAAAAGTCATCTCCCTGTCATTAACGATAAAAGTTCGAACTTTTTTTATTAAATACAAGTTTTTGATGTTACAATTTTACTTTAAATACCTCCAACCCCGTACTATTAAATGCATTAGCAGTGTTATAAGTGTGTCCATTATTATATTGAGTACATCCATTCATCATTAGTACATTCATCATTCATCATTAGTCCCCATTAGTACATTGAGTCCTACCGTGAAAGTTGATTTTCACCTAAAAATCGTTTCCCAGAAATAAGTTTCATGTACAGAATGCTTGGTGGCCGACTTCGCGAACGGTCCGTATACGCCTTTTTTAAATACATTATAATGTGTGTTAACTTTAACCTCATTTTACAGTATTTTACAATGAAAAAGGTAATTTAGCAAGGTCAAAACTAAATGTTGAATATTATTTCATATTCTAAGTAACCATTAAGTATTCTCAAAGCTAGAATATGAATACAACGCTGTTTAATCCGTCGCCATTTTAATATTTAAGTACGTAATGGGTTGAGGGTTAATTTATGTCCTCAAGTTTCGGGATACGACTCCCGTGCCTGCTAATTATGATTTATAACCTTTTACTTATAATGGATGAGTCACTCCAGATTCTGATGGCTTTAGAACGGTTTAATTTGTTTCCGTAAGTTATAAGAGAGTTATGTATGCTTGTGTTGTTAATTAATAAATGAGTATTAGAACACTCAAATCTGTGCGATTCTTCCTTCAAAAGACTATCTCAGACAGTCTTATTCTTAGCGTGTCGATGACAATTTAAATTGAGTCGGCCCAAAATTTGGCGACGAGTTCGGCACTTTCAGTAGCCTCCATCAGCTCCTGTGATGTGCAAGTAACAGGACAGGCTGGACACGATATCAAGTGCTCCATAGTCTGTGGGGCAAGACCACATTTACACTCCAGGGCAGAGTCGTCTATGAGTCTTCACCTGAACAGGCTTTCCTTGCTTCGGCCTACCTGTGTCCGGAGTCTGTTTAGAGACTTCCAGGTTAGCCATGGCAACTCGATGATGAAAACAGCATGAAAATTGGTGCAGTAGTTTTTGAGTTTATGTCGAACAGACAGACGCGGCGGGGGACTTTGTTTTATAATATGTAGTGATAATACTGCAACTGAATACTTAGAACCCGAAACAACAAGCTTTATGCCAAATTATGGGGATTTGATAACCGAACCGTAGTGCTAATGCAATTGGTTAGCCACTAATTCAATCGAGTATCATTCAATTATAACTATAATTAGAGTAGAAACATGACTATGTTACACAGTACGTACATATATTTGTTACCGATTAATATCTTCTAATAATGTTCACCGATTTTACTGATTTTCACGTCATGTGCTTGACCAAAAATAAAACAACCGGCCTCTTGTGAAGCGTACTCATACACACAGGTTTCCGTAGCACCAAAAGATATAATAATACTATTTTTAACACTCATTCATAGGTCAACTTACACACAACAGCAAAACTAAATTGGTTTTTCTATGGTATTTCATTGAACACAAAGTTACAGTTGCAGTTTCACGAAAACAACGACAACGGAACCCTAAAAAGAAGCTCATTTCTATCAACTAACAACGCTACTGGGGAAACTACTACCGCAGGTTTTCACAAGAATATTTAAATATTAATAATACAACGCGCTTTACTGCACTTTTAAAAACGCGCAGCAGGTAAGTGGTGAAATGGAACATTATCTAGAAACTGGAAACTTTAACGCTAGCGCTTAGCAAGCCGGAGTTTAAATATGAATTTAGATGTATAATTTATAGTCGTTGTGCCAGAAATTCTCGATGGCTACCCCCAGTGGATAGACACAGGTGTACCTAGTATTCCCACCACTATCGTTTAAACGTTTAAAGTCACTTCTCAGAGACACCGTTATTTGTGAGCGCCAGTTTTGTGTGACTGAGTCCATCCCCGTTATACAGTTCCAATTATATAATAACTTTCGATAATGTATAACTTGACTAATTCAAATTATTTTTTTCAGTAATTTATTAAGGTACAATTTTATATTAATGTAAAGAATGAATAAATCGAATGTAATAATGTTTTTATTGAAGTGAACTAAGCTTCATAAATATTGTACACCTTATAGGTATGTTACATTGTTACTAAAAATATAAATATAACATCTCTATCGACATGTAACAAACAATAAATGATTTGAATTTGAATTTGAATTTGAATTTCGAACTGTAGTGGAGAATACCAAAAAGAAAAATACGACTATTTTGGTTGCCCACTGATTTAATGGTCCATTGGCGGCCAGCAGCCTGATTTATGGCTTGACAGTACAGGGATATTGAAATATTTTAAACGGAAATTAAAATCGATACTGCATGGTATTTTGACGCGGGAAGCGGATCGGTATTTAGGTGTTGCTTGGGAGAGCCTATGTCCAATAGTGGCCTCACATACGCTAAGTTGATTAACTGCATGGTAAAGCAAATAAGTAACGAAAAGTTTTTCGGTTATAGATTGGGGAAGATAGAAAGATCCTCTATAAATTATATATTGTCATGGTAAGTGCATCGTGGGCGGTTAACAGCCCCACCCAAACCACTTTGCTGACTGGCAAATCTTTTCACCATAATAGTGCCCTTTGTCATACGGATATAGCCTCTATCGCCGCGACAAAAGCATATGATAATAATAGCTTTGAAAGACCTGTAGGTGAAAAAGATTTACAATCTTTTGCGATCGACGAATGTTTACACTTGTTTAGAAGTCAGTTTTTCTCCACCACTACCTTCACCACTTGGCTTGACTTCAGTCAGGTAGACTCTTGGCAATTTCCTTTAATACAAAAGTTCCTTTTATTACATAGGTAAGGAAGGACATTTGAAAAGTCACCCCCGCAAGGGATTAATAACTGGGGACTAAAATTATTTGGGACTTTGACATTTTTAACGATAGAAAATACCATCGACCATTAATAATAAAATTAATTGAAACAATCACTTCAGGGATTATTACAGCTAGGCTGGCTCCGAATATGTCAAACTATTTAATATGTTAATTTAATCAAACTAAATCGCACGCATTGCGGCTTTGTCACAATTTATACACAAACTAATGGTCACATATTAATTGAATTGAGAATCATTTTATTAGCTTCATGAGGGATTTACATTGGAATTGCAATATTTGGCACGGAACGCTTATTGGGTCCAAATCAATATATTTTTTGTTTAATGACTAGTGAATTGCTCCTGGTTTACACGCATATGGGCAAAACATTGGGATATCTGTGATTTTGTCACAATATTAGTTAATTACAGATTTTATTCACAAGTGATATTCACAAACATCAGTGAAGTCCATAGGTGTCCACGCTTCTTTCAGTGTGATTTTCTTTGGCCAATTTTCACAAACGCCTCTAGGACATCACGCCAGCATTTTCTATGCCTCACTCAGCGATGGTTATCGTTACTAATATTGTAAATTGAAATGTAGGTTTATTTGCTGCGCCTTCACGCTAAACGAGTTTAAATTTTGTACACGGATACACCATGATCCAAAAACACTCTTTATCCTGCTAAGAGGAAGTCGGGGGTAAAATATAGCAAGAAACACACAACATATTAGACAAAATACATCTCCACACGACTGATCACGTAATGGGATTTGATAAATAACACGTATTAATTATATAGAGTGTAGCCAACCATTCTACTATGCATCAAAGACCGAAGTATCGGAGCAAAAAGGGAAGGTTCAATAACAGGGAATTCAGGCGACAAGCTTGATAAAGCAGAAAGATTTGAATGTAGATAAATCTGTGATTTAAATCATTACACACGTACTGTACTAAGGTCGCACGAAAAAATGTTTACACTGGGGTCACTGGGAAGAGTAACATCGGACATTCCGCATGGAACGATAGATGCACTATACGATTTCCATTCTTCTTCTTCTACTTATTTATCGTGTGGTGGGTGCCTTACCTGGTGTCAGAGTGTTTATGCCGTCCATGGACTTCTGACTTGGTTTTGCATACCGTCAAGAAATATTTCCGGCAAGCAGGTTTCCTCACGAATTTTTCGTTCACCGAACCAAGTGATAATAATTATACAACACACTTTATACGCACATGAATCCGAAAAAACAAAGGGGCATATTTTGGGTTCGTACTCTAGGACCTATGACTTGGCAGTTCGACGGTCACACATTATAAGATACGATTACACGATATAATATTATACGATTTTCAGTATAAGTTAGCGAGACATTATTTTCATCTGATCCCAAATGCCAAACTACGTTGGGATCGGCTTTCAGTCTAACTGGATACAGCTAATTACCAGTATTTAACACGGAGTCACTGTAACTATCTGACCTGAATTACCAGTATTTAACAAGGGGTATCGTACTGGCTAATACGATACCCCTTGTTAAGACTGGTTGTTAGATTCAATCATGTAAATAAATGAGCGAGATTATACCATTAAAATGTTTCAGCTAAATATAAACATTATCATATTTTGACGCAGTGGGTGAATCTAATGATTTAATTAAGAGCTTTGAGGTAAGTATTGAGTCCATCGATTTATTATTTTACACGCGGTGCAGACACTCGCTCGCTCGACTCGCTGCCGACGGGAGGCCACTATTGGAATAAACTTTAGACATTGCACTATCAATTTATACTTTGACAACTTTATTAGATTTATTGTTTTTGCTCGAGTTCAAGTTAATGGCTTAAAATAAACTCCTGGGTGGTTTTACAGTGTTTGGTTCATAACTCTTTTAATATCTTCTCTATTGTACTTGTAGCTTCATCGGGTGCAACTAGCAATGTATTTAATGTACTTATTATGGGTTTTTGTATATTAAATCTCTCGTATTTTATAGTACAAACATTCAGAAAGACCAAAAACGTATAGGCAGACACTAAACTGTCTGCAAAACGTCCGTTTATTCATTTTCACTTGAAAGGAAATATAGCAAAGACCTACAGTGCACCAAGATGAAAAACGTCAAAGATATTACCGAGCTTCAAACTCTGATATTATTAAGACTGCCAAAGGAGAAAATTTCAACGTTAATATTTTCCATACAATCTTCGGTATCTCGGAATGAAAGGAAAATATATTACTATGATGCATCATCTGCTTATTTTCCCGGCAGCTGTTGAAGAAAATTAAGTGAAATGAAACACGAGCTACAGAATGGGTCCATTAAAGTTCAGATTTGTTCAAAGATGCAATCTATTGAGAATTCTTATATAACTTACTTTGATTTCACATAATATCTTAAATATTGCCAATGTAAATTACTCAAAGCTTAGTTATGACAAAAGAGTTAATTAATCTCCCTTTTCATTACAGAGTTGACTTAAAATTATTAAAGAACCGCCTTTGTTAGAAGGAATCAATAGAAATTAGGTCAACTGGACTCATTTGTGATCGGACGAATACAAAAAGAATTGTGGAACCTAAAGGCATTGTAAATCATGACTTGGTAGGCTTATGTACGGGTATATAGCTTCCGATAATGCTAATACATCACAGCAGTGTATCCCCAAAACACCTGAGATCGGCAATATCGTGGATTATCTCGAAGATAAGCACCGGAGGCCGGACTGTCGGAAATCCTTTCATTCATCATTTACATGAACGTGCCCAAAACTGCCTTCAGTGAATTTATAAATTCATCCGTTTTTGGAGCGAAATCATAAATATTTATAAGCCGTCGTTTTTTAATAAGGCCATAAATAATGTCACAGATAAAGCTGTCAATAATCAATTAATTTAATGACAACATTATTTTTACGCCTTTTTGTGGGTTTAAATTAGTGTAGACAGGACCCAAGTTTTTAAAGGGTCACTGGGAAAATTGTGACAACGATACAAAAAGGATAAGGTTCCTTTTTAGCCTGAAAACTTTCAATTTGAAATTGAAAAGAGACACTTATCCGGGACACTTAGCGGGGATACTCCGACTGCACTTTAGAAATACCACTTGTAGAATATTGTGAATTTAAATTGACGAGCATGGAAATGGGCTGAATTTTCTAAAATATATTGCTATCTTTTACTTGATGCAAAAAATGAAAGGTAAATGTGAAAAATTTTGAGTGTAAATACGTTTCTAAATGTGGATATACTATTAGGTACACCTCTGCCTAACCCTTCCGGGATTACAGGTGTGATGTTGTGTTGAGAGATAGTTACAAAATATAGATTGAGCGATATTCATAATTTTCTTTAATCTTTTCGTCGTTAATATAGTTTGATAGGAAAAATGGTATATTTACGTGAAAACATGGATTAGACGCTATGAACACTATCACAAGCAATGTCATTCTCTAATCAATGTATGTAAAACTGAATCGTAGTCAAACTCATTCTCCATCTTAGAAGTCAAGTTTTCAATGAACAAAGTTTGGATCTTACGTATGTACATACATTCAAAGTTGAAAGCCTCAGTTTGCGTTTCCTCTTCCCGCCTACTTTACGGGAATAACTGGAAAACTTCAAAATAATTAAGTGCATTTGGTGCAAAGCGACGATATAAGTGAGGATTGTGGGGAATCTGAAGTTTTGCTGTCCTTGAGAAGCTACAAGTAGGCGTATGATCGTTTCTACAACATAGGTTTGTGTCAAAAGTTTCCCAGGCATTGATCATGTAGGTACGGTTACTAGTTGATACAGAATAGGAACCATATTTAAGCCATAAAGTACTGGTCAGAAATAAAACGGTCGCGAGGCGTTGAGGCGTGAAAACTGGACAAACAAATAAATAAAGTCTCACGAAAGTGGTTCATATATGATATGAGTTTTCTATTTTTATGAGTATATTTTTATTTCTCTATATTTGTTATCTACTCGCTATAAGCTTTGAGCACTTCTCGAAACTCAAGACATTGTAGGGAATAACACCAATTCAATATTTAGTGACTCTTTCAGCATTTCAGAGATCTCTTTGATTAACATAATATACAACTTCAGACAAGACAACACACAACAGTGTACAAGACAGTGAACAAGTTCAGAGTAACATTATATCTACTCAAATCGTTGCGGATAATTTTAGTATCATATGAGGTGAGATCTTGAAAAGGAATTGAATCATCATCTCGTTTATGTATGTTTCTTACAATTTACGAGTTGACTTTCAACTCTATATAAATAGCTGTTATGTTCAATATCACAGTAAATATAGTCTTATTCGTTTCTCATTTAACTTATGAAAATATTTTATACACGATACACGTACGGTACGGTCGGCTGATGCAGAGAAAACACGTGTTCTTTATAAATAAAAACACTTATAGAAATGTACACAGCTATCGACAGTCTAATCCGAAGATGATAAGTCGCCGGCATAGTACGTCGTTTGAAGACCGCAAGTGAATAGCTTACTGAAAGACCGCTCGTCTTATACTGGGAAAGTTTTTATTAAAAACTGTCTACGAGATCCGGTGTCCTGCTCTTGAGTCTTTATGTTGTGGTAAAATATTTTATATCGTGAATATTACCGTAATTTATAGTTATTTTAAAAGTTATGATATTTCTTTGAAAATTGTCATTAACAGTGGAAGAAAAAGGAGAAAGGGAGTAGTTTTTATTTAATCGCATCGAAAAATATGTACATACTATATAAACTACTTTAAAAATATTAATAATCATTAATATTTATATTTTTAAAGTAGTAAGACTCAAGAGCAGGACACCGGATCCCGTAGACAGTTTTTAATAAAAACTTTCCCAGTATAAGATGAGCGGTCTTTCAGTAAGCTATTCACTTGCGGTCTTCAAACGATGTACTTTGCCGGCGACGTATCATCTTCGGATTAGACTGTCGATAGCTGTGTACATTTCTACAAGTTTTTTTATTTATAAAGAACACGTGTTTTGTTGTTTATTTTTGTTATATTTACGATTTATGTGCATAGTACAGGGTCATTGGTATAACGTGAGCAATAATTGAAGGGAGTGAAACTCGTAAATGTAAGCAAATTTTTGCAAGTCTAACTATGAAGTATGATTTAAAAAAAAAAAAAATGCATTATAAAAAAAAATTATGCAATATATTATAATTATAAAAAAAATATTATTAGCTGATATTTTTTTGCGATTTCTTGTTCGGTCGAATAGTAAAAGTTATTTGTTTTTATGAGTACTACTTGCCCCTAAAGCCCTAAAGTATTGCTGACGTTTAACAAATCACCCGCTTTATACAGAAAAAATAGGTACAATGGTGAAGCTTCTTCCAAAGAAAGCTCTTACTTTTTTTTTCCTTGTTTATTCTATACTAGCGACCCGACCCGGCTTCGCACGGAACCATTTATTCTACGCATAAACCTTCCTCTTGAATCAATCTATCTATTAAAAAAACCCGTGTCAAAATCCGTTGCGTAGTTTTAGAGATCTAAGCATACATATGGACAGACAGCGGGAAGCGACTTTGTTTTATAGGTAATATGTAGTGATGATGATAATGATATATTTTATTGCCTCCCCCCATTCCTTCCACTTCTTACGGTGGAGTGCTTTTTCTCGCCAGTTAATGAAGAAAGCTATCCTATATTAAAACATAAGTATTGCTTACGTCAACATAACAGCAGTTGTAAAACTGACAACTCTTGAACGCAGCTTAGATTGACTGATCACATTCATTTCAATTGCTGAAACTTTAATCATCCAATATTCATGAATGACGTTGTTATCAGGATGCACTTACGTACCATTAATATTATCTTCAACAACAATACTAATACACGCTCTGTACCGTGAGATAACACGTTTAATTTATGCAAGCTCCCATTCAATTGATATTGACCGCAGTGCTGCTGCAAAATAGAATAAATTATTTGAGAGCAGTAAGAGATTTTTTTGAATCAGGATAGCGCAAAACTCTCACGAGGGTTTATCAATAAATATTTTATTCTAAAGTGGTATTTTTAATGTTTATGTGAGTGTGCCACCTGAACTAATAATCTTATTATAATACAGATTCTAAAAGAAGTACTGATGGATAGATATTATATAAATTGTTTTTATATTAGACTATCTCGACAAGCTATCTCATTTTTCGCAGGCGCAGTGCTAGTCTCTCATTATATTATATTATATAAAGCTTAATTACCACTCACTCACTGACTGACAGAATTGTTCTCCCAGATGGTGGATGGGGAGGTGGGTATATTTTGACAGATTCGTAAACAAGCAACTCTCGTGAGTATGGGAAAAGTCCCAAACCCCCCCTTTTCCCCCCCCTTCTCCCCCCTCCCTATCGTATCTCGGAAACAAAGAGACTTTACGTGTTTTTTTTTAAGGAATCGTATAGAGGAGGCTCGGGGAAGTTAAAACCATTTTTCAAATTTGACCCCCTTGCCCCCCTTCACCCCCCCTTTAGGCGGATCTCGGAAATAAAGAGACATTACGTGTGTTTTTTTAGGGATTCGTATAGAGGAGGCTCGGGGAAGTAAAAACCATTTTTCAAATTTGACCCCCTTGCCCCCCTTCACCCCCCCTTTAGGCAGATCTCGGAAATAAAGAGACATTACGTGTGTTTTTTTAAGGATTCGTATAGAAGAGGCTTGGGGAAGTATAAACCATTTTTCAAATTTGACCCCCTTGCCCCCCTTCTCCCCCCTTTTAGGCGGATCTCGAAAGTTAAGAGACTTGGAACCAATTTTTTTTCAGATTCATATAGAGGGGCATTGCGTTAGTCGAAACCATTTTTAGAAACTCCCCCCTCTCCCCCCCTTCACCCCCCCCCCCTCTTCACCTCTTTTTTACTCCTGAAAAAAATTTTGATTCTTACCTAAATCTATTTGAGGGACGTTGAAATTTGTATACCCTCCCCTCCCCAACCTCCCCTAAAATTAAAAGGGCTGTAACTTCATAACGGTTAGAGATAGCCATTAGGTGTTTGAACAAATATTATAGTAGGCGTCGAAACCTGTCCGGTGGTGGTACAGCGGCAAAGCGAAGGGGGGAGCGGGCGAGCGAAGCGAGCCGGCGACCCCCGTAGCGTAGGGATAATGTCATGATAGCTTTCCGGTGGTAGGTAGGTCCTGAGTGGAGCGAACCTGCGAGACCAAGTGGAGCGAAGGGGGGAGGTGGCGAGCGAAGCGAGCCGGCGACCTCCTTAGCGTAACGAAGGTTGAGTGGGTGAAGCGTAACTCAGGGGCGACGACAAGCAAACTTTATGTTAATGTTTTTTTAGTGGTAGTAGGAGGTAGTTGGTAGGTAGGTAGTAGGTAGGTGTAGGTAGGTAGTAGGTAGGTGTAGGTAGGTAGTAGGTAGGTGTAAGTAGGTAGTAGGTAGGTGTAGGTAGGTGTAGGTAGGTGTAGGTAGGTGTAGGTGTAGGTAGGTAGTAGGTAGGTAGGTGTAGGTAGGCAGTAGGTAGGTGTAGGTAGGTAGTAGGTAGGTGTAGGTAGGTGTAGGTAGGTAGTAGGTAGGTGTAGGTAGGTGTAGGTAGGTGTAGGTAGGTAGTAGGTAGGTAGTAGGTAGGTGTAGGTAGGTAATACCGCGAGATGCATTGGAACATTTTTTTTTTCAGATTCGTATAGAAGAGGCTTGGTATAATAAAAATCATTTTTCAAAGTGGCCCCCCTTGCCCCCCTTCTCCCCCCTTTTAGGCGGATCTCAAAAGTAAAGAGACTTGGAACGATTTTTTTTTCAGATTCATATAGAGGAGACTCGGGGAAGTAAAACCCATTTTTTAAATTTGACCCCCTTGCCCCCCTTCACCCCCCCTTTAGGCGGATCTCGAAAGTTAAGAGACTTGGAACGAATTTTTTTTCAGATTCATATAGAGGGGCATTGCGTTAGTCGAAATCATTTTAAGAATCTCCCCCCTCTCCCCCCCTTCACCCCCCCCCTCTTCATCTCTTTTTTTACTCCTGAAAAAATTTTTGATTCTTACCTAAATCTATTTGAGGGGCGTTGAAATTTGTATACCCTCCCCTACCCAACCTCCCCTAAAATTAAAAAGGGCTGTAACTTCATAACGGTTAGAGTTAGCCATTAGGTGTTTGAACAAATATTATACTAGGCGTCGAAACCTGTCCGGTGGTGGTACAGCGGTAAAGCGAAGGGGGGAGCGGGCGAGCGAAGCGAGCCGGCGACCCCCGTAGCGTAGGGATAATGTCATGATAGCTTTCCGGTGGTAGGTAGGTCCTGAGTGGAGCGAACCTGCGAGACCGAGTGGAGCGAAGGGGGGAGGTGGCGAGCGAAGCGAGCCGGCGACCTCCTTAGCGTAACGAAGGTTGAGTGGGTGAAGCGTAACTCAGGGACGACGACAAGCAAACTTTAGGGTAATGTTTTTTTAGTGAGCCGGCGACCCCCGTAGCATAGGGATAATGTCATGATAGCTTTCCGGTGGTAGGTAGGTCCTGAGTGGAGCGAACCTGCGAGACCGAGTGGAGCGAAGGGGGGAGGTGGCGAGCGAAGCGAGCCGGCGACCTCCTTAGCGTAACGAAGGTTGAGTGGTTGAAGCTTAACTCAGGGGCGACGACAAGCAAACTTTAGGGTAATGTTTTTTTAGTGGTAGTGTGAGGTAGTAGGTAGGTAGTAGGTAGGTGGTAGGTAGTAGGTATGTGGAGGTAGGTGTAGGTAGGTTTAGGTGTAGGTAGGTAGTAGGTAGGTAGTAGGTAGGTGTAGGTAGGTAGTAGGTAGGTGTAGGTAGGTGTAGGTAGGTGTAGGTAGGTGTAGGTAGGTGTAGGTAGGTGTAGGTAGGTGTAGGTAGGTGTAGGTAGGTGTAGGTAGGTAGTAGGTAGGTGTAGGTAGGTAGTAGGTAGGTGTAGGTAGGTGTAGGTAGGTAGTAGGTAGGTAGTAGGTAG
This sequence comes from Diarsia dahlii, assembly GCA_949775195.1. NCBI lineage: Eukaryota > Metazoa > Arthropoda > Insecta > Lepidoptera > Noctuidae > Diarsia > Diarsia dahlii. Next base: position 11,136,746 of record OX459211.1, on the reverse strand, counting down.
GTGGTAGGTAGTAGGTATGTGTAGGTAGGTGTAGGTAGGTTTAGGTGTAGGTAGGTAGTAGGTAGGTAGTAGGTAGGTGTAGGTAGGTAGTAGGTAGGTGTAGGTAGGTAGTAGGTAGGTAGTAGGTAGGTGTTGGTAGGTAGTAGGTAGGTGTAGGTAGGTAGTAGGTAGGTGTAGGTAGGTAGTAGGTAGGTGTAGGTAGGTAGTACCGCGAGCTGCATTGGAACATTTTTTTTCAGATTCATTGAGAGGTGCAAGGCGTTAGTCAAAATCATTTTTCAAAGCTCCCCCTCTCCCCGCCTTCACGCCCCGCGAGCTGCGCGCAGCTCGCGCAGCCACGCAAATACTAGTTATATTATATAAAGCTAAATTACCACTGACTGACTTATTGACAGAATTGTTCTCCCAGATGGTGGATGGGGAGGTGGGTATATTTTGACAGATTCGTAAACAATCAACTCTCATGACTATGGGAAAAGTCCCAAACCCCCCCTTTTCCCCCCCCTTCTCCCCCCTCCCTATCGTATCTCGGAAACGAAGAGACTTTACGTGTTTTTTTTTAGGGATTCGTATAGAGGAGGCTCGGTAAAGTAAAAATCATTTTTCAAAGTGGCCCCCCTTTTCCCCCTTCACACCCCCTTTAGGCGGATCTCGAAAATAAAGAGATTTTACGTGTTTTTTTTTAGAGATTCGTATAGAGGAGGCTCGGGAAAGTAAAAACCATTTTTTTAATTTGACCCCCTTGCCCCCCTTCACCCCCCCTTTAGGCGGATCTCGGAAGTTAAGAGACTTGGAACGATTTTTTTTTCAGATTCATATAGAGGGGCATTGCGTTAGTCGAAATCACTTTTAGAAACTCCCCCCTCTCCCCCCCTTCACCCCCCCCTCTACCCCTCTTTTTTTACTCCTGAAAAAAATTTTGATTCTTACCTAAATCTATTTGAGGGGCGTTGAAATTTGTATACCCTCCCCTCCCCAACCTCCCCTAAAATTAAAAGTGCTGTAACTTCATAACGGTTAGAGATAGCCATTAGGTGTTTGAACAGATATTATAGTAGGCGTCGAAACCTGTCCGGTGGTGGTACAGCGGTAAAGCGAAGGGGGGAGCGGGCGAGCGAAGCGAGCCGGCGACCCCCGTAGCGTAGGGATAATGTCATGATAGCTTTCCGGTGGTAGGTAGGTCCTGAGTGGAGCGAACCTGCGAGACCGAGTGGAGCGAAGGGGGGAGGTGGCGAGCGAAGCGAGCCGGCGACCCCCTTAGCGTAACGAAGGATGAGTGGGTGAAGCGTAACTCAGGGGCGACGACAAGCAAACTTTAGGGTAATGTTTTTTTAGTGGTAGTAGGAGGTAGTAGTTAGGTAGTAGGTAGGTGGTAGGTAGTAGGTATGTGTAGGTAGGTGTAGGTAGGTGTAGGTAGGTGTAGGTAGGTGTAGGTAGGTGTAGGTAGGTGTAGGTAGGTGTAGGTAGGTGTAGGTAGGTGTAGGTAGGTGTAGGTAGGTGTAGGTAGGTGTAGGTAGGTGTAGGTAGGTGTAGGTAGGTGTAGGTAGATAGTAGGTAGGTGTAGGTAGGTAGTAGGTAGGTGTAGGTATGTGTAGGTAGGTGTAGGTAGGTAGTAGGTAGGTGTAGGTAGGTAGTATGTAGGTGTAGGTAGATAGTAGGTAGGTAGTAGGTAGGTAGTAGGTAGGTGTTGGTAGGTGTAGGTAGGTGTAGGTAGGTGTAGGTAAGTGTAGGTAGGTGTAGGTAGGTGTAGGTATTTTTCAAAGCTCCCCCTCTGCCCCCCTTCACGACCCGCGAGCTGCGCGCAGCTCGCGCAGCCACGCAAATACTAGTTATTATACTATATAAAGCTAAATTACCACTCACTCACTGACTCACTGACAGAATTGTTCTCCCAGATGGTGGATGGGGAGGTGGGTATATTTTGACAGATTCGTAAACAATAAACTCTCATGACTATGGGAAAAGTCCCAAACCCCCCCTTTTCCCCCCCCCTTCTCCCCCCTCCCTATCGTATCTCGGAAAGTAAGAGACCCGTATTTTTTTTTTTTTAGGGATTCGTATAGAGGAGGATCGGGGAAGTAAAAATATTTTTTCAAAGTGGCCCCCCTTTTCCCCCTTCTCCCCCCTTTTAGGCGGATCTCGGAAATAAAGAGACATTACGTGTGTTTTCTTAAGGATTCGAATAGAGGAGGCTTGGGGAAGTAAAAACCGTTTTTTAAATTTGACCCCCTTGCCCCCCTTCACCCCCCCTTTAGGCGGATCTCGAAAGTTAAGAGACTTGGAACGTATTTTTTTTCAGATTCATATAGAGGGGCATTGCGTTAGTCGAAATCATATTTAGAAACTCCCCCCTCTCCCCCCCTTCACCCCCCCCTCTTCCCCTCTTTTTTTACTACTGAAAATTTTTTTGATTCTTACCTAAATCTATTTGAGGGGCGTTGAAATTTGTATACCCTCCCCTCCCCAACCTCCCCTAAAATTAAAAGGGCTGTAACTTCATAACGGTTAGAGATAGCCATTAGGTGTTTGAACAAATATTATAGTGGGCGTCGAAACCTGTCCGGTGGTGGTACAGCGGTAAAGCGAAGGGGGGAGCGGGCGAGCGAAGCGAGCCGGCGACCCCCGTAGCGTAGGGATAATGTCATGATAGCTTTCCGGTGGTAGGTAGGTCCTGAGTGGAGCGAACCTGCGAGACCGAGTGGAGCGAAGGGGGGAGGTGGCGAGCGAAGCGAGCCGGCGACCTCCTTAGCGTAACGAAGGTTGAGTGGGTGAAGCGTAACTCAGGGGCGACGACAAGCAAACTTTAGGGTAATGTTTTTTTAGTGGTAGTAGGAGGTAGTAGGTAGGTAGTAGGTAGGTGGTAGGTAGTAGGTATGTGTAGGTAGGTGTAGGTAGGTAGGTAGTAGGTAGGTGTAGGTAGGTGTAGGTAGGTGTAGGTAGGTGTAGGTAGGTGTAGGTAGGTGTAGGTAGGTGTAGGTAGGTGTAGGTAGGTGTAGGTAGGTGTAGGTACGTGTAGGTAGGTGTAGGTAGGTGTAGGTAGGTGTAGGTAGGTGTAGGTAGGTAGTAGGTAGGTGTAGGTAGGTAGGTGTAGGTAGGTAGTAGGTAGGTGTAGGTAGGTGTAGGTAAGTGTAGGTAGGTGTAGGTAGGTGTAGGTAGGTAGCAGGTAGGTAGTACCGCGAGCTGCATTGGAACATTTTTTTTTTCAGATTCATTGAGAGGTGCAATGCGTTAGTCGAAATCATTTTTCAAAGCTCCCCCTCACCCCCTCTTCACGCCCCGCGAGCTGCGCGCAGCTCGCGCAGCCACGCAAATACTAGTTATACTATATAAAGCTAAATTACCACTGACTGACTCACTCACTCACTGACATAATTGTTCTCCCAGATGGTGGATGGGGAGGTGGGTATATTTTGACAGATTCGTAAACAAGTCACTCTCGTGAGTATGGGAAAAGTCCCAAACCCCCCCTTTTCCCCCCCCTTCTCCCCCCTCCCTATCGTATCTCGGAAACAAAGAGACTTTACGTGTTTTTTTTTAGGGATTCGTATAGAGGAGGCTCGGTAAAGTAAAAATCATTTTTCAAAGTGGCCCCCCTTTTCCCCCTTCTCCCCCCCTTTAGGCGGATCTCGAAAGTTAAAAGACTTGGAACGATGTTTTTTTCAGATTCATATAGAGGAGGCTTGGGGAAGTAAAAACCATTTTTTAAATTTGACCCCTTTGCCCCCTTTCACCCCCCCTTTAGGCGGATCTCGGAAATTAAGAGACTTGGAACGAATTTTTTTTCAGATTCATATAGAGGGGCATTGCGTTAGTCGAAATCATGTTTAGAAACTCCCCCCTCTCCCCCCCTTCACCCCCCCCTCTTCATCTCTTTTTTTACTCCTGAAAAAATTTTTGATTCTTACCTAAATCTATTTGAGGGGCGTTGAAATTTGTATACCCTCCCCTCCCCAACCTCCCCTAAAATTAAAAGGACTGTAACTTCATAACGGTTAGAGATAGCCATTAGGTGTTTGAACAAATATTATAGTAGGCGTCGAAACCTGTCTGGTGGTGGAACAGCGGTAAAGCGAAGGGGGGAGCGGGCGAGCGAAGCGAGCCGGCGACCCCTGTAGCGTAGGGATAATGTCATGATAGCTTTGCGGTGGTAGGTAGGTCCTGAGTGGAGCGAACCTGCGAGACCGAGTGGAGCGAAGGGGGGAGGTGGCGAGCGAAGCGAGCCGGCGACCTCCTTAGCGTAACGAAGGTTGAGTGGGTGAAGCGTAACTCCAAGCAAACTTTAGGGTAATGTTTTTTTAGTGGTAGTAGGAGGTAGTAGGTAGGTAGTAGGTAGTAGGTAGGTGATAGGTAGGTAGTAGGTAGGTAGTAGGTAGGTGTAGGTAGGTGGTAGGTAGGTGTAGGTAGGTGGTGTCATACGTGAGATTCATATAGAGGAGGCTCGGGGAAGTAAAATCCGTTTTTCAAATTTGAACCCCTTGCCCCCCTTCACCCCCCCCCCCCCCCCTTTAGGCGGATCTCGGAAGTTAAGAGACTCAGAACATTTTTTTTTTTCAGATTCATTGAAAGGGGCAATGCGTTAGTCGAAATCATTTTTCAAAGCTACCCCTCTCCCCCCCTTCACTGCCCCCCCTGCCCCTTCACCCCTTTTTTTTAAACTCGTGTTCTGTTTTGTTTACGGATTCGTATAGAGGAGGCTCGGGGAAGTGAAATCCGTTTTTCAAATTTGACCCCCTTGCCCCCCTTCACCCCCCCCTTTAGGCGGATCTCGGAAGTTAAGAGACTTGGAACATTTTTTTTTCAGAGTCATTGAAAGGGGCAATGCGTTAGTCGAAATCATTTTTCAAAGCTCCCCCTCTCCCCCTCTTCACGCCCCGCGAGATGCGCGCAGCTCGCGCAGCCACGCAAACACTAGTTATACTATATAAAGCTAAATTACCACTGACTGACTCACTGACTCACTGACATAATTGTTCTCCCAGATGGTGGATGGGGAGGTGGGTATATATTGACAGATTCGTAAACAAGTAACTCTGGTGAGTATGGGAAAAGTGCCAAACCCCCCCTTTTTTCCCCCCCTCCTCCCCCTCCCTATCGTATCTCGGAAACTAAGAGACCCGTATTTTTTTTATTTTACTGATTCGTATAGAGGAGGCTCGGTAAAGTAAAAATCATTTTTCAAAGTGACCCCCCTTGCCCCCCTTCTCCCCCCTTTTAGGTGGATCTCGGAAATAAAGAGATTTTACGAGTTTTTTTTTTAAGGATTCGTATAGAAGAGGCTTGGGGAAATATAAACCATTTTTCAAATTTGACCCCCTTGCCCCCCTTCTCCCCCCTTTTAGGCGGATCTCGAAAGTTAAGAGACTTGGAAGAACGAATTTTTTTTCAGATTCATATAGAGGGGCATTGCGTTAGTCGAAATCATTTTTAGAAACTCCACCTCTCCCCCCTTCACCCCCCCCCCCCTCTTCACCTCTTTTTTACTCCTGAAAATTTTTTTGATTCTTACCTAAATGTATTTGAGGGGCGTTGAAATTTGTATACCCTCCCCCCCCCAACCTCCCCTAAAATTAAAAGGGCTGTAACTTCATAACGGTTAGAGATAGCCATTAGGTGTTTGAACAAATATTATAGTAGGCGTCGAAACCTGTCCGGTGGTGGTACAGCGGCAAAGCGAAGGGGGTAGCGGGCGAGCGAAGCGAGCCGGCGACCCCCGTAGCGTGGGGATAATGTCATGATAGCTTTCCGGTGGTAGGTAGGTCCTGAGTGGAGCGAACCTGCGAGACCAAGTGGAGCGAAGGGGGGAGGTGGCGAGCGAAGCGAGCCGGCGACCTCCTTAGCGTAACGAAGGTTGAGTGGGTGAAGCGTAACTCAGGGGCGACGACAAGCAAACTTTAGGATAATGTTTTTTTAGTGGTAGTAGGAGGTAGTAGGTAGTTAGTAGGTAGGTGGTAGGTAGTAGGTATGTGTAGGTAGGTGTAGGTAGGTAGGTATAGGTAGGTAGTAGGTAGGTGTAGGTAGGTAGTAGGTAGGTAGTAGGTAGGTGTAGGTAGGTAGTAGGTAGGTAGTAGGTAGGTGTAGGTAGGTAGGTGTAGGTAGGTAGGTGTAGGTAGGTAGTAGGTAGGTAGGTAGTAGGTAGGTGTAGGTAGGTAGGTGTAGGTAGGTAGGTAATAATAATAATAAATAATAAATTTTATTTATTTCTCTCATCATCATAAATTAAACAACGTCAGAATAGTAACTACATAGAGACTGGTGTCTGTTTTAGGTAGAACCTGTATTACAGATCACCAGGCTAACCCTCCGTCGGACATTTCTCCTATGACATAATAATTAAAAATTAAGTTAACAATTCGGTGAATTTAACAATTACATTAAGTTATTGAAATAACATAAATCAAATTCGATGACTTTAAGCAGTTCAATTAAGTTAAAATAAATTAAATTAAAAACAAATGAATTAAAATAATGATAAATTAAATTACAAATGAGTCAAAAAGCAAATCAAATAAATTACAAATAAATCAAATAAGTCAAAATGCAAATCAATTAAATTACAAATAAGTCAAATTACAAATAAATTAAATTACAAATAAATTAAATCAATTACAGATAGAATGTCAATTTTAGAAATCATCCTATACATTATTAAAAAGGTAGGATAAAATTAACATTAAAAAAAAAAAAAAATTAGAGAACAGTTTGAGATCACTAGTCTGGGTTGTTTTTACCTTGGTGGAGCGTGTGTGTGTGAGAGTGGTGGGTGATTTCATTCTTCACACCATAATTAAATAGTGTGAGGAATAAATTGTGTATGTATGTGTGTGTGTGTGTGTGTGTGTAAGTATACCTATATCGTTCCAAACATTAGTTCAAGGGTTTCAGTAAACGTTCCGTCGCATTGTAATCCAGACCTTGAAGCCACGAGAACACTTTTTTTTTGCACTCTATCCTGGAAAGGGGATAGACGGACAAAGCTTTGTTCATATTATTATATAAATAAGAACCCAAAAAACCATAAAAATTGTGTGCTAGACTGGTCTTATACCTAGTTGTCTCACAGACCGTGGTGTTTCTCCTTTTCCCTGCGAGTTTTTTAGGGTCGTAAGGAAGTTCAGCGTGTTTCTTAGTAACAGTGGCTAAAATAAAAATTTGTCGAACTGTAAGTACCTTACAGTGTTGATATAAGTCCACTGTAGGATAGCGCATGGGAAAAAAAGAACTTACCTTTAATATGGCTCTCTGGGCTCTCTCCAACTTTATCAGGTGGGTTTTAGCGCTTCCCCCCCAGGAAGTTACACAATAGGATAGCAAAGACTGGCACAATGCAAGATAAACGGATTTGATAATGGAGGTGTCAGCAATGTGTCGAAGAGATTTAAATATATATATAAGTTTACGAATTCTGGGAACCAAGGCTTCAATGTGATGTTGGAAATTGAGTCGGCTGTCAATTACAACACCCAAATATTTAATAGTGTCTGTTTTTGACAATTTTGGACATTTACATACGTTGTTTAGTGGATCGCCACAATTATGAGAAATAATTGAGTGGTTAGGTACGTCTTGTTTCCTGATTGTGTAAGTCATGATCTTTGTTTTTTCTACATTCAGTGTGAGGATGTTATCATTCAGCCAATTGGAAACCTTGTTAAAGCCATTTTGGGCGTGAGTATAAACTTCTTCCCAAGTGTCACCATAAAATATCAATGCAGTATCATCGGCGAATGTAATAACTTTGCCATTGGTCAGGTCTGTGTTACATAGGTTATTTATGTAAACCAAGAACAAGGTTGGGCCGAGGATACTGCCTTGTGGGACGCCATATTCTATTGGTAGCTCATCACTTATCCATCCATTCACCCTAACCACCTGTGTTCTGCCTCCTAGGTAACTTGCAAGCAAATCCAGTGTTACACCCCTGATACCCAAATGTTCCAGTTTGTCAATCAAGATGGGAATAGACACTGTGTCGAATGCTTTGGCTAAGTCCAGGTAGATGGCCAGAGTCTTTTTCTTATTATCTAACTTAGACATAATAAAATCCGTCAATTGATGAACAGCATCTGATGTTGATTTGTTAGCGCGAAATCCAAATTGAGATGACGATAAAAGCTGGTTTGCATCCAAGAACCCGACCATTCTGACACTCATTAAGCGTTCCAATATCTTAGATAGTGTTGGAAGGATGGAAATAGGTCTATAATTGTTAATACAACATCTATCCCCACTCTTAAAAACGGGAACTATTTGCGCTTTTTTAAAAGCAGATGGGAATACTCCTGTTGCGAATGACAGATTGCAAATAAAGGTTAGAGGAGGAACAATAACGTCACTAAATTCTTTTAGTAAGTTTCCTGAGATCTTATCTACTCCTACTGCACGATCATTCTTGAGGTTAAAAATTAAAGATTTAATTTCTAATTCATCTGTAGGTAATAGTACCATTGACTTATTACAGGAACTTGTAGATTTAGAAGTACTACCGGTGTCTGTGCTAGCGGTGGTGGTGTGGTTATTGGAAGTAATTTTTTCAGCCAATGATTTACCAATACCCGCGAAAAATGTATTAATATTATTTACAGAATTGGTCGGATTTTTGGGACAAATTAATTGAGTTGACTTTTCATTTTTCTTTGCGGTGTATGTAATATTTTTAATCGTTTCCCACAACCTCTTGTTATTATTTCCAGCTTTCCTAATCATTTCCTTTTCGTAATCAATCTTGGCCTTCTTTAAAATAATACTACAAAAATTCCGGTACCTCCGATATATGTTTTGAATTATTTCATTCCCAGGATTTTTTTTTGACTTTATATAAAGTTTATCGCGGTTTCGCATACATCTTAACAGTCCCTTTGTTATCCAGGGCTTCAAAATTCTTTTGCGTCCAGTGCTTGTTATAGTAATTGTATTATTGTCAATGGCGTCAGAAATTGATCTTGTGAAAGAATCTGTAGCCAAGTCCACATCAGTCATGCTATAAATAGAATTAAAGTCAATACTCTTCATGCTCACTTTTAATCCTTCGGAATCGATTCTATCGTAGGTTTTTTTAATGATTCGATTTGGTTTAGTGTTCATAAAAAGTATCACGGAATCATGATCCGTAATTGATGTCTGTGCAACGTAGCAATGTGCAGTCAGTTTTGTTTTTAACAATACATGATCTAAGCATGTACGACTGTGAGTGGGTATATTGTGGGCAGGAAGCAAGCCGTGGAACGCAATCATATCAAGATAGGCGGATGATCTTTGGTCTTGAGTCCCAGGTGAAATATCAATATTAATATCACCCACCAAGACAACATTCTTGACCGAAGAGTATTTACAAAGACAATCATTTAGAGAAACCAAGAAGTTGTCAATATTTCTGTTACCTGGTGGTCGATATATGGCAATAAGGACGGTATCTGAATCGATTTTCAATATGAGTGTGTTCGCGTCTGAAAATTGTGATTCATCAACCGTAGGGGAATAGTAGTTCTTGCAGTAAATCACCACCCCTTCATTTTGAGTTTTATTGTTGGCAGTTGAGAAAGACTTGTACCCGTCAATTGCAGGAATAATAGGGTTACGTGTCAACCAACATTCGGTGTAGGTAGGTAGGTGTAGGTAGGTAGGTGTAGGTAGGTAGGTGTTGATAGGTAGGTGTAGGTAGGTGTAGGTAGGTAGTAGGTAGGTGTAGGTAGGTAGGTGTAGGTAGGTAGGTGTAGGTAGGTAGGTGTAGGTAGGTAGGTAGGTAGGTGTAGATAGGTAGGTGTAGGTAGGTAGTAGGTAGGTGTAGGTAGGTGTAGGTAGGTAGTAGGTAGGTGTAGGTAGGTAGTACCGCGAGCTGCATTGGAACATTTTTTTTTTCAGATTCATTGAGAGGTGCAATGCGTTAGTCGAAATCACTTTTCAAAGCTCCCCCTCTCCCCCTCTTCACGCCCCGCGAGCTGCGCGCAGCTCGCGCACCCACGCAAATACTAGTTATACTATATAAAGCTAAATTACCACTGACTGACTGACTTATTGACAGAATTGTTCTCCCAGATGGTGGATGGGGAGGTGGGTATATTTTGACAGATTCGTAAACAACTAACTTTCGTGAGTATGGGAAAAGTCCCAAACCCCCCCTTTTCCCCCCCTTCTCTCCCCTCCCTATCGTATCTCGGAAACAAAGAGACTTTACGTGTTTTTTTTTAGGGATTCGTATAGAGAAGGCTCGGGGAAGTAAAAACCATTTTTTGAATTTGACCCCCTTGCCCCCCTTCACTCCCCCTTTAGGCGGATCTCAAAAATAAAGAGATTTTACGTGTGTTTTTTTAGGGATTCGTATAGAGGAGGCTCGGGAAAGTAAAAACCATTTTTTGAATTTGACCCCCTTGCCCCCACTTCACCCCCCTTTAGGCGGATCTCGGTAGTTAAGAGACTTGGAACATTTTTTTTTCAGATTCATTTAAAAGGGGCATAGAGTTAGTCGAAATCATTTTTAAAAGCTCCCCCCTCTTCCCCCCTTCACCCCCCCCCCCTCTTCACCCCTTTTTTTCAGTTTTGTTTACGGATTCGTATAGAGGAGGCTCGGGAAAGTAAAAACCATTTTTCAAAATCGACCCCCTTTCCACTCTTCTCCCCCCCCCTTTAGGCGGATCTTGGAAGTTAAGAGACTTGGAACATATTTTTTTTCAGATTCATTGAAAGGAGCCTATCCTGTGGTGGTACCGGTAAAGCGAAGGGGGGAGCGGGCGAGCGAAGCGAGCCGGCGACCCCCGTAGCGTAGGGATAATGTCATGATAGCTTTCCGGTGGTAGGTAGGTCCTGAGTGGAGCGAACCTGCGAGACCGAGTGAAGCGAAGGGGGGAGGTGGCGAGCGAAGCGACCCGGCGACCTCCTTAGCGTAACGAAGGTTGAGTGGGTGAAGCGTTACTCAGGGGCGACGACAAGCAAACTTTAGGGTAATGTTTTTTTAGTGATAGTAGGAGGTAGTAGGTAGGTAATAGGTAGGTAGTAGGTAGGTGTAGGTAGGTAGGTAGTAGGTAGGTGTAGGTAGGTAGTAGGTAGGTAGTAGGTAGGTGTAGGTAGGTGTAGGTAGGTAGTAGGTAGGTGTAGGTAGGTGTAGGTAGGTGTAGGTAGGTGTAGGTAGGTGTAGGTAGGTGTAGGTAGGTGTAGGTAGGTGTAGGTAGGTGTAGGTAGGTGTAGGTAGGTGTAGGTAGGTGTAGGTAGGTGTAGGTAGGTGTAGGTAGGTGTAGGTAGGTGTAGGTAGGTGTAGGTAGGTGTAGGTAGGTGTAGGTAGGTGTAGGTAGGTGTAGGTAGGTGTAGGTAGGTGAAGGTAGGTGTAGGTAGGTGTAGGTAGGTGTAGGTAGGTGTAGGTAGGTGTAGGTAGGTGTAGGTAGGTGTAGGTAGGTGTAGGTAGGTGTAGGTAGGTGTAGGTAGGTGTAGGTAGGTGTAGGTAGGTGTAGGTAGGTGTAGGTAGGTGTAGGTAGGTGTAGGTAGGTGTAGGTAGGTGTAGGTAGGTGTAGGTAGGTGTAGGTAGGTGTAGGTAGGTGTAGGTAGGTGTAGGTAGGTGTAGGTAGGTGTAGGTAGGTGTAGGTAGGTGTAGGTAGGTGTAGGTAGGTGTAGGTAGGTGTAGGTAGGTGTAGGTAGGTGTAGGTAGGTGTAGGTAGGTGTAGGTAGGTGTAGGTAGGTGTAGGTAGGTGTAGGTAGGTGTAGGTAGGTGTAGGTAGGTGTAGGTAGGTGTAGGTAGGTGTAGGTAGGTGTAGGTAGGTGTAGGTAGGTGTAGGTAGGTGTAGGTAGGTGTAGGTAGGTGTAGGTAGGTGTAGGTAGGTGTAGGTAGGTGTAGGTAGGTGTAGGTAGGTGTAGGTAGGTGTAGGTAGGTGTAGGTAGGTGTAGGTAGGTGTAGGTAGGTGTAGGTAGGTGTAGGTAGGTGTAGGTAGGTGTAGGTAGGTGTAGGTAGGTGTAGGTAGTTGTAGGTAGGTGTAGGTAGGTGTAGGTAGGTGTAGGTAGGTGTAGGTAGGTGTAGGTAGGTGTAGGTAGGTGTAGGTAGGTGTAGGTAGGTGTAGGTAGGTGTAGGTAGGTGTAGGTAGGTGTAGGTAGGTGTAGGTAGGTGTAGGTAGGTGTAGGTAGGTGTAGGTAGGTGTAGGTAGGTGTAGGTAGGTGTAGGTAGGTGTAGGTAGGTGCAGGTAGGTAGTACCGCGAGCTGCATTGGAACATTTTTTTTTTCAGATTCATTAAGAGGTGCAATGCGTTATTCGAAATCATTTTTCAAAGCTCCCCCTGTCCCCCCCTTCACGCCCCGCGAGCTGCGCGCAGCTCGCGCAGCCACGCAAATACTAGTTATACTATATAAAGCTCAATTACCACTGACTGACTGACTCACTGACAGAATTGTTCTCCCAGATGGTGGATGGAGAGGTGGGTATATTTTGACAGATTCGTAAACAACTAACTCTCGTGAGTATGGGAAAAGTCCCAAACCCCCCCTTTTCCCCCCTCTTCTCCCCCCACCCTATCGTATCTCGGAAACAAAGAGACTTTAAGTGCTTTTTTTTAGGGATTCGTATAGAGGGGGCTTGGTAAAGTAAAAATCATTTTTCAAAGTGGCCCCCCTTTTCCCCCTTCTCGCCCCCTTTAGGCGGATCTCGGAAATAAAGAGATTTTACGTGTTTTTTTTAGGGATTCGTATAGAAGAGGCTTGGGGAAGTATAAACCATTTTTCAAATTTGACCCCCTTGCCCCCCTTCTCCCCCCTTTTAGGCGGATCTCGAAAGTTAAGAGACTTGGAACGAATTTTTTTTCAGATTCATATAGAGGGGCATTGCGTTAGTCGAAATCATTTTTAGAAACTCTCCCCTCTCCCCCCCTTCACCCCCCCCCCCCCTCTTCACCTCTTTTTTACTCCTGAAAATTTTTTTGATTCTTACCTAAATCTATTTGAGGGGCGTTGAAATTTGTATACCCTCCCCCCCCCAACCTCCCCTAAAATTAAAAGGGCTGTAACTTCATAACGGTTAGAGATAGCCATTAGGTGTTTGAACAAATATTATAGTAGGCGTCGAAACCTGTCCGGTGGTGGTACAGCGGCAAAGCGAAGGGGGTAGCGGGCGAGCGAAGCGAGCCGGCGACCCCCGTAGCGTAAGGATAATGTCATGATAGGTTTCCGGTGGTAGGTAGGTCCTGAGTGGAGCGAACCTGCGAGACCAAGTGGAGCGAAGGGGGGAGGTGGCGAGCGAAGCGAGCCGGCGACCTCCTTAGCGGAACGAAGGTTGAGTGGGTGAAGCGTAACTCAGGGGCGACGACAAGCAAACTTTAGGGTAATGTTTTTTTAGTGGTAGTAGGAGGTAGTAGGTAGGTAGTAGGTAGGTGGTAGGTATGTGTAGGTAGGTGTAGGTGTAGGTAGGTAGGTATAGGTAGGTAGTAGGTAGGTGTAGGTAGGTAGTAGGTAGGTAGTAGGTAGGTGTAGGTAGGTAGTAGGTAGGTAGTAGGTAGGTAGTAGGTAGGTGTAGGCAGGTAGGTGTAGGTAGGTAGGTGTAGGTAGGTAGGTGTAGGTAGGTAGGTGTAGGTAGGTAGGTGTAGGTAGGTAGGTGTAGGTAGGTAGGTGTAGGTAGGTAGGTGTAGGTAGGTAGGTGTAGGTAGGTAGGTGTAGGTAGGTAGGTGTAGGTAGGTAGGTGTAGGTAGGTAGGTGTAGGTAGGTAGGTGTAGGTAGGTAGGTGTAGGTAGGTAGGTGTAGGTAGGTAGGTGTAGGTAGGTAGGTGTAGGTAGGTAGGTGTAGGTAGGTAGGTGTAGGTAGGTAGGTGTAGGTAGGTAGGTGTAGGTAGGTAGGTGTAGGTAGGTAGGTGTAGGTAGGTAGGTGTAGGTAGGTAGGTGTAGGTAGGTAGGTGTAGGTAGGTAGGTGTAGGTAGGTAGGTGTAGGTAGGTAGGTGTAGGTAGGTAGGTGTAGGTAGGTAGGTGTAGGTAGGTGTAGGTAGGTAGGTGTAGGTAGGTAGGTGTAGGTAGGTAGGTGTAGGTAGGTAGGTGTAGGTAGGTAGGTGTAGGTAGGTAGGTGTAGGTAGGTAGGTGTAGGTAGGTAGGTGTAGATAGGTAGGTGTAGGTAGGTAGGTGTAGGTAGGTAGGTGTAGGTAGGTAGGTGTAGGTAGGTAGGTGTAGATAGGTAGGTGTAGATAGGTAGGTGTAGGTAGGTACGTGTAGGTAGGTACGTGGCTGCGCGCAGCTCGCGCAGCCACGCAAATACTAGTTATACTATATAAAGCTAAATTACCACTGACTGACTTATTGACAGAATTGTTCTCCCAGATGGTGGATGTGGAGGTGGGTATGTTTTGACAGATTCGTAAACAACAAACTCTCGTGAGTATGGGAAAAGTCCCAAACCCCCCCTTTTTCCCCCCCTTCTCCCCCCTCCCTATCGTATCTCGGAAACAAAGAGACTTTACGTGTTTTTTTTTAGGGATTCGTATAGAAGGGGCTCGGTAAAGTAAAAATCATTTTTCAAAGTGGCCCCCCTTTTCCCCCTTCTCCCCCCCTTTAGGCGGATCTCGGAAATAAAGAGACATTAAGTGTGTTTTTTTAGGGATTCGTATAGAGGAGGCTCGGGGAAGTAAAAACCATTTTTCAAATTTGACCCCCTTGCCCCCCTTCACCCCCCCTTTAGGCGGATCTCGGAAATAAAGAGACATTACGTGTGTTTTTTTAGGGATTTCTATAGAGGAGGCTCGGGGAAGTAAAAACCATTTTTCAAATTTGACCCCCTTGCCCCCTTCTCCCCCATTTTAGGCGGATCTCGAAAGTTAAGAGACTTGGAACGAATTTTTTTTCAGATTCATATAGAGGGGCATTGCGTTAGTCGAAAGCATTTTTAGAAACTCCCCCCTCTCCCCCCCTTCACCCCCCCCCACTCTTCACCTCTTTTTTACTCCTGAAAAAATTTTTGATTATTACCTAAATCTATTTAAGGGGCGTTTAAATTTGTATACCCTCCCTCCCCAACCTCCCCTAAAATTAAAAGGGCTGTAACTTCATAACGGTTAGAGATAGCCATTAGGTGTTTGAACAAATATTATAATAGGCGTCGAAACCTGTCCGGTGGTGGTACAGCGGCAAAGGATAATGTCATGATAGCTTTCCGGTGGTAGCTAGGTACTCAGGGGCGACGACAAGCAAACTTTATGTTAATGTTTTTTTAGTGGTAGTAGGAGGTAGTTGGTAGGTAGGTAGTAGGTAGGTGTAGGTAGGTGTAGGTAGGTAGTAGGTAGGTGTAGATAGGTAGTAGGTAGGTGTAGGTAGGTAGTAGGTAGGTGTAGGTAGGTAGGTGTAGGTAGGTAGTAGGTAGGTAGTAGGTTGGTAGTAGGTAGGTGTAGGTAGGTAGTAGGTAGGTGTAGGTAGGTAGTAGGTTGGTAGTAGGTAGGTGTATTTAGGTAGGTATATCAGATTCATTGAAAGGGGCAATGCGTTAGTCGAAATCATTTTTCAAAGCGCCCCCTCTCCCCCTCTTCACGCCCCGCGAGCTGCGCGCAGCTCGCGCAGCCACGCAAATACTAGTTATACTATATAAAGCTAAATTACCACTGACTGACTTATTGACAGAATTGTTCTCCCAGATGGTGGATGTGGAGGTGGGTATGTTTTGACAGATTCGTAAACAACAAACTCTCGTGAGTATGGGAAAAGTCCCAAACCCCCCCTTTTTCCCCCCCTTCTCCCCCCTCCCTATCGTATCTCGGAAACAAAGAGACTTTACGTGTTTTTTTTTAGGGATTCGTATAGAAGGGGCTCGGTAAAGTAAAAATCATTTTTCAAAGTGGCCCCCCTTTTCCCCCTTCTCCCCCCCTTTAGGCGGATCTCGGAAATAAAGAGACATTAAGTGTGTTTTTTTAGGGATTCGTATAGAGGAGGCTCGGGGAAGTAAAAACCATTTTTCAAATTTGACCCCCTTGCCCCCCTTCACCCCCCCTTTAGGCGGATCTCGGAAATAAAGAGACATTACGTGTGTTTTTTTAGGGATTTCTATAGAGGAGGCTCGGGGAAGTAAAAACCATTTTTCAAATTTGACCCCCTTGCCCCCTTCTCCCCCATTTTAGGCGGATCTCGAAAGTTAAGAGACTTGGAACGAATTTTTTTTCAGATTCATATAGAGGGGCATTGCGTTAGTCGAAAGCATTTTTAGAAACTCCCCCCTCTCCCCCCCTTCACCCCCCCCCACTCTTCACCTCTTTTTTACTCCTGAAAAAATTTTTGATTATTACCTAAATCTATTTAAGGGGCGTTTAAATTTGTATACCCTCCCTCCCCAACCTCCCCTAAAATTAAAAGGGCTGTAACTTCATAACGGTTAGAGATAGCCATTAGGTGTTTGAACAAATATTATAATAGGCGTCGAAACCTGTCCGGTGGTGGTACAGCGGCAAAGGATAATGTCATGATAGCTTTCCGGTGGTAGCTAGGTACTCAGGGGCGACGACAAGCAAACTTTATGTTAATGTTTTTTTAGTGGTAGTAGGAGGTAGTTGGTAGGTAGGTAGTAGGTAGGTGTAGGTAGGTGTAGGTAGGTAGTAGGTAGGTGTAGATAGGTAGTAGGTAGGTGTAGGTAGGTAGTAGGTAGGTGTAGGTAGGTAGGTGTAGGTAGGTAGTAGGTAGGTAGTAGGTTGGTAGTAGGTAGGTGTAGGTAGGTAGTAGGTAGGTGTAGGTAGGTAGTAGGTTGGTAGTAGGTAGGTGTATTTAGGTAGGTATATCAGATTCATTGAAAGGGGCAATGCGTTAGTCGAAATCATTTTTCAAAGCGCCCCCTCTCCCCCTCTTCACGCCCCGCGAGCTGCGCGCAGCTCGCGCAGCCACGCAAATACTAGTTATATTATATAAAGCTAAATTACCACTGACTGACTCACTGACAGAATTGTTCTCCCAGATGGTGGATGGGGAGGTGGGTATATTTTGACAGATTCGTAAACAAGCAACTCTCGTGAGTATGGAAAAAGTCCCAAACCCCCCCTTTTCCCCCCCCTTCTCCCCCCTCCCTATCGTATCTCGGAAACAAAGAGACTTTACGTGTTTTTTTTTGGGGATTCGTATAGAGGGGGCTCGGTAAAGTAAAAATCATTTTTCAAAGTGGCCCCTCTTTTCCCCCTTCTCCCCCTCTTTAGGCGGATCTCGGAAATAAAGAGACATTACGTGTGTTTTTTTAGGGATTCGTATAGAAGAGGCTTGGGGAAGTAAAAACCATTTTTCAAATTTGACCCCCTTGCCCCCCTTCACCCCCCCTTTAGGCGGATTTCAAAAATAAAGAGATTTTACGTGTTTTTTTTTAGGGATTCGTATAGAGGAGGCTTGGGGAAGTAAAAATCATTTTTCAAAGTGGCCCCCCTTTTCCCCCTTCTCCCCCCCTTTAGGCGGATCTCGGAAATAAAGAGACATTACGTGTGTTTTTTTAGGGATTCGTATAGAGGAGGCTTGGGGAAGTAAAAACCATTTTTCAAATTTGACCCCCTTGCCCCCCCTTCACCCCCCCTTTAGGCGGATTTCAAAAATAAAGAGATTTTACGTGTTTTTTTTTAGGGATTCGTATAGAGGAGGCTTGGGGAAGTAAAAATCATTTTTCAAAGTGGCCCTCCTTTTCCCCCTTCTCCCCCCCTTTAGGCGGATCTCGGAAATAAAGAGACTTTACGTGTTTTTTTTTTGGGCTTCGTATAGAGGGGGCTCGGTAAAGTAAAAATCATTTTTCAAAGTGGCCCCCCTTTTCCCCCTTCTCCCCCCCTTTAGGCGGATCTCGAAAATAAAGAGATTTTACGTGTTTTTTTTTAGGGATTCGTATAGAGGAGGCTTGGGGAAGTAAAAACCATTTTTAAAATTTGACCCCCTTGCCCCCCTTCACCCCCCCTTTAGGCGGATCTCGGAAGTTAAGAGACTTGGAACGAATTTTTTTTCAGATTCATATAGAGGGGCATTGCGTTAGTCGAAATCATTTTTAGAAACTCCCCCCTCTCCCCCCCTTCACCCCCCCCCCTCTTCATCTCTTTTTTTACTCCTGAAAAAAATTTTGATTCTTACCTAAATCTATTTGAGGGGCGTTGAAATTTGTATACCCTCCCCTCCCCAACCTCCCCTAAAATTAAAAGGACTGTAACTTCATAACGGTTAGAGATAGCCATTAGGTGTTTGAACAAATATTATAGTAGGCGTCGAAACCTGTCCGGTGGTGGTACAGCGGTAAAGCGAAGGGGGGAGCGGGCGAGCGAAGCGAGCCGGCGACCCCCGTAGCGTAGAGATAAAGTCATGATAGCTTTCCGGTGGTAGGTAGGTCCTGAGTGGAGCAAACCTGCGAGACCGAGTGGAGCGAAGGAGGGAGGTGGCGAGCGGAGCGAGCCGGCGACCTCCTTATCGTAACGAAGGTTGAGTGGGTGAAGCGTAAATCAGGGGCGACGACAAGCAAACTTTAGGGTAATGTTTTTTTAGTAGTAGTAGGTAGGTGGTAGGTATGTGTAGGTAGGTGTAGGTAGGTGTAGGTAGGTGTAGGTAGGTGTAGGTAGGTGTAGGTAGGTGTAGGTAGGTGTAGGTAGGTGTAGGTAGGTGTAGGTAGGTGTAGGTAGGTGTAGGTAGGTGTAGGTAGGTGTAGGTAGGTGTAGGTAGGTGTAGGTAGGTGTAGGTAGGTGTAGGTAGGTGTAGGTAGGTGTAGGTAGGTGTAGGTAGGTGTAGGTAGGTGTAGGTAGGTGTAGGTAGGTGTAGGTAGGTGTAGGTAGGTGTAGGTAGGTGTAGGTAGGTGTAGGTAGGTGTAGGTAGGTGTAGGTAGGTAGAAGGTAGGTGTAGGTAGGTAGTAGGTAGGTGTAGGTAGGTGTAGGTAGGTGTAGGTAGGTGTAGGTAGGTGTAGGTAGGTGTAGGTAGGTGTAGGTAGGTGTAGGTAGGTGTAGGTAGGTGTAGGTAGGTGTAGGTAGGTAGTAGGTAGGTGTAGGTAGGTAGTAGGTAGGTGTAGGTAGGTGTAGGTAGGTAGTACCGCGAGCTGCATTGGAACATTTTTTTTTTCAGATTCATTGAGAGGTGCAATGCGTTAGTCGAAATCATTTTTCAAAGCTCCCCCTCTCCCCCTCTTTACGCCCCGCGAGCTGCGCGCAGCTCGCGCAGCCACGCAAATACTAGTTACTTTATAAATTTTGTTGTATATATCATGTATTTATTCTTATATTTTAGTTATGTATACTTTGCTGTTTTGTTATTTGTTATTACAACTTATGTGTACTGTCACTACATCACCTTAAGGTCATAGGCATTAAGTCCGTTATTGCACAAGTTTCACTTATACATAAGGTTTTTATAAAACAAAAAATGTAAAAGGTTAAAAAAATGAGAGCTATTTTAATAATCTTTTATTAAAAAGATAACACAGATAGCTAATTAACTAGGAACGCGAGTGTTTTATTATAATGACTTTGTTTAAGATAGTTTCAAATAATATTAATTGAACAAACAATGTCTAGACTTATAAAGTCATAATTTTAGTAAGTAAGTACCCAAAATAAAATGTTTTTTGATTTATTATTTATTACCGGATCTCCCAATAGATACCTATTTATATTCTACATAATAATTTATATTTTATACCTGCTATTAGTTTATAATAATAATAATAATAATAATAATATTCCACAACTATCACACAACGCCATCTAGTCCCAAGCTAAGCAGAGCTTGTGTTATGGGTAATAGACAACTGATAAACATACTTATATATTTCTAAATACATACATATTATAGATAAATTACACCCAGACACAGAACAAATGATCGTGCTCATCACACAAACATTTGTCCTGGGTGGGAATCGAACCCACGACCTCCGGGGTTATCTTGGAAATTACCTACCAACTATGTTATAATTATAATTTACAAAGTGCTTCCTCTCTCCAAACTCACATATTTTGCAGGGTCCATGTGATCTAATTTTAAGTTTTACCACCTAAGGAATGCAATAAAGTATTGAGTATTGAAATTTATAAATATTAAAAATACGAAATGGAATGCTCATCTGGGCTTTTTTTTACTTCTGCTCTTCTTTGTGATTTGTAGTGTTGTGTAAGAATATATAAATAAATCAAAAGTTCATAATAATAGAGTCGGTAGTCGTAGTAAGTATATTATTGAAGTTACAATCATTTTGATTTAATTTTATGGTTTTTTTCAAACCGTTGCATACCTCAATACCTGCTGCAATCTACAGTTACATTGGATCTATGAACTCTTACTGTATGCATCTCGAACTCTCTTACTCTTGCCTTGCGAACTATGTTTGTTCTACATATAAATACTATAATAGATCATCAGCTGTCACTCATACTCTAAGGTCAGCCAAACAAATGACTGTCACATATTATATTTAATTCATTTTCATTTTAGTAAGTGAATAGTGAATGATATTTATTCAAATAATTATTGTAAAGTTGATGCTTGCCAGTAAGTTTTTAGTTTATTATAAGATTACTGGTCGAATGTAATGATGCTGAAGGCAGAAATTGAATTCTGTCATATCATAACTCATATCAACAGTGGACATAATTTCACCACACGCCGGAATTTATTGCGATATCGAATTTATCGATAATACCGATCTCATAACATTATTTGATACTGAATGGATATTCCGTCTTTAGGTATTTTTTCTTCTGAAATCCAATTTTTCTCGTCTTATTTAGGTGTGTACCTACCGGCAATAAACACATTTACAGTTATATTTTATGGTAAACACATTTAAAGGTATTTATAATATCGGATATCCAAGCCTACAGGTTTAATATAGACTAGACCTAAGACTGCATAATGAACCTAAAACTATTTAGCATCGGTAGCCACTTAGATGAAAGCATACATCAGTGTATTACTACCAATAATCTAAGGAGAGTGCATGTAATGCCTACGTAGCCACTGTCAAACGCGTAGCAGTTTCGTAGCAGCGCCGTAGACGTCGCGTAGCATTGGCGTAGACATCTCGTAGCAATTGGCGTAGACGTCGCGTAGCCGTAGCGTTGTCGTAGCATCGTCGTAGCGGTCTGAATCTTGGCCTGCATTAACGACAGCATTGCGAATGACTGGACAAACTCTCTATTGAATTAGTTTCTCTACCGTTCTCTTCTACTAAATTAATATTTAAGATGTCGTTGTGATTCTGAGCTAGTATGTTTGAATTGTTTTCAATTCAAACGCAAATTCTGTGCTAGATTTTATTACATTCCATGCATTGGTTTGTATTAAAATTAAAGTAAATAACGTTAGTAGGAGAGGAGCTGATTAAGAAAAAGTAAATTTATTTATTACTGCCACCAATTTGCATTGCCTCGGTTTGAATGTCGATGAAATTTCAGACTCCCAACGTTTTTATCTGAAATATTCATCGTTGCGTAGCCGCTAGCGTTACAATTCAAAGGCATGACGAAGGTAAACCAATAAAGGCAGTTGGAGCCACAATTTATCAGCTGGTTGGTCGATGAATAATCTGCAACATCAATATTGATTTTTTTATTCATAGTTTTCTCTTCATCTGCCAGCCTTTTCCCAAGTATGTCGGGGTTGGCTTCCAGTCTAACCAGATGCAGCTAAGTATCAGTATTTTTACCCGACTACGGCAAAGCCAAAGGAGGGTTATGATTTTGACTGGCTATGTATGTATGTATGTTTGTATGTATGTATGTGTGTATCTTCATCTGTTCCCTCATAGCTTCTAATCTACTTAACGGAACTCGACACAGGAGGTAACGTTAGAACCGTCTTAATTTTCCGCTGAACATAGGCTACGTGACGTGTCACAAAAAGCGATTTGGCGCCCTCTAGCGGACAAAAAGTAAGGCTTAAAAAATAAAAATGGAGATAAATACGCCGTGTTTGGTATCATTTGAAAGGGCCACACTTGTACATTTCCAAAATATTGTTCAAATTTAAAATCACGCCCTCTAGCGGACAAAAAGACAAAAGTAAAAAAAAATTAACACCAAAATTGTTTAAATAAAAAAAAGTAAAAAACTAAAACCCGACTACGACAAAAAAACGACGCTGAAAAAGTATGAAACAAGATTTTCAGGATAGAACAAAAAGAAAAGCCGTAGTCACACGTTATAGGTACCTACCAACCTAAACACTTGAATACCGTGTGACTACGGCTTTTCTTTTTGTTCTATCCTGAAAATCTTGTTTCATACTTTTTCAGCGTCGTTTTTTTTGTCGTAGTCGGGTTTTAGTTTTTTACTTTTTTTTACATGGAACGGCTGCCTATCTAATCCAGTCAATACTAGGTAATACGATACCCTTTGGTAAGACTAAAATAAAACGTAACTATAAAAAAAAAACCGAAAAATCACAAAGACGTAAGTTCTCTCATTAAGATAGACTTAACGAAGTAACTCTAAAACAATTTACGATAACATAAAACATAGATTCGTATCTCGAAGATATTGAAGGAGTTACAAAGTTTTTGAGGTCTTAACAACTTAATATCGTCTGCTCAGCGAGATTCCAAGTTTGTTGAGAACTGCTGGCAAACAATTTATAATATATTATGAACAAAAAGGGATTTTTGTGTCGCCCAGCCTCATTCATCTCCCTGAATAACCATCTTTGACAAGATAACCGATATAAAAGGTAAACACTTCGGCTTAAAGATTATGAGGCAGAAATAGGCCGCTTCATTTTTGTAATGAAGGTTAGACTCGTTATCTTGGGTACGGCGACTTTTTATGAGAACGATGATGTTTACATTAGCATCATCTTGAATTGGCTAGCGCACCAATTAAGACAATTAGAATTTCTTCACTTTATATTCGATTTTTTTACTTCTTTTCTTTTTTTTGGCTTATGTCCGGTGTGAATTCACTTGCATGTACCAGCTTAAGATGAAACCATAGCCTAAAACATTTGCGGTTAAGAAATCTTTCAAACAAAAGCAACTAAATGAAAATCGGTTCATCCATTTGACTACGATCTCAAGTAGACAGACACGTCAAACTTATAAAACCCTTTCCTTTTTTCTATCCTCGGGAAAAAAAGAAAGATGTCCGCCGTGTTCTGCTTTATTGTAAGTTGACTTTCAGTAGCAAACCTGAAATAATGGGAAAACGGGGGACTAAAACCATCACAAACACAAATAAGGGTTAACGAAAGGACACCTCTGTTTACCCCGTTATAAGAAGGAAGGCGTAATATGTTATTTATTTAAAGATAACGTTACCCAAATGCTATATACGGTCGTGAATCGTACATACATAATGTATGACTGAAGGAGCCGCTCGTAACGTGTGTGAGGGGAAACTGTTTCCCCAATATTTGTATTGTCTCTGGTCGCACCTACACACATCACTATTCATTGTAGAAGAAATACTGTGATCATGCTAAACTCGATAGCACATTTTGAAAAGTTTAGATCAGGAAATGAAGTTATTTTTTTAAGAAATTCTGACTCTTTTTAAAAAAAAAAAATTCAACACAAAATCGCGCATGCCACAGATGTTAATTATTATATGGTTATCATTTGTAGTAAATAAACGGTTGAACATTCAATACGATTATTGAATCGTATTGAATATTTGAATGTATTCAACCATATTTTCATAGTAGGTAAACAGTGATACAATGATGCCGAATTAAAATATTAGCAATACGATGGTTTACCTTTCATAACATTGCCAATTGTATTAATCTCTCATTTACATAGGAGATACTTCAAATGATTGTAATATTTTGGACGTACGATATAATCATTATCATCGAATTAAAATAACTGGACATTACATCAAACATTACTTATTAATTTAAATCAAAATAGTTTCTGAATTGTAACTAAAAAACCAAACTAGTGTTCCAAATAGACTCTGAATACCCGTAATTTATCTAAAAGCGAATTAATCACAATAGCAATTATTACAACTGTACATGAACGTTAAATTAATGGTAGCACATAATTGATATTAGTAGCTGAACCTAAATAATTACAGTATGTACAAGAGAGATACATTCATTACAGCTAAAACCACCTAAACCATACATTTGTTGATGAGAATGTTCTTGGATCAACGCTAAGATACGTCCATTTAGAGAATGGCACACAATACTGTTCTAATCTTTCTTAGCATTAAATATATGAAGACAATAACGGATGTCAGCCGTCAACAAGAGCTTGGAAGGACCGTCCAATATGCATTAAAAGAGCTCACAGGGGTGACGGTAAGTATCTACTTTGAACGCACTCTGCCCGTCAGTCTGGAGTCTCGCTACCAGGGTTGATGACTGGCCATTATCGTATTTATGGCCTCTAAACACCATAGCCGCCTAAGTTGGCAACTTTTGTGCCCTCGGACTAGTTGGCGACACCAAGTTGCAAGTCGAAAATATTGTTGGCTGCACGATGATGATGTGCAACTTTGTTTTACACAAAAGCTTGAGTCGATGTCCTCAAGTACTAGTACGAACGGGTCCATGTCGCCGACACGACCCGGGCTATTTCGGTAGTATAGCGATTAGACCCCGTACGATCGCGTGTGGACTCCATAATAGCTACATCTATTGCCAAAATGGCAAAACAAGCCCAGTGAATCTTATTTAAAATATTGTACAACCAAAATACTTTAGCAAAGGATTCTTGTCTTTAAACAGTCTTAATTTAATCCTAATTCGCAAAGAAAACTAAAACAGCGTGTTCCTTGTTCCGCATTTAAGCTGATTATGCGATTAAGTTTGCTCTAAATCCACAGTAAAATAACAGGTTTGAGAAATATTTCGTTGAAATAGATGATAGACGTTCGTTCGTCCTTCCTGCGAAGATAATGGACCACTTCGTGTATTTCCGACTTTTTTCCGAAGCAATGTTTTTATTCCAATCCTTAGAAATGAAATACTGGTTTAGGCGGTTGTGTGTTTGACTAATTACTGCTTTTTGGTTGAGATTTTTCAAGCTAATGCCACACATTCACCAGGCCAGACATCCGTTCCTTTGAAAAACAGGAAAGGCTTTGTATAACCGAACATTTATACGGATTTTGTATGTGTATAACACAAAACACTGATATGAAATATAATCACAAAATTTTATTGATGTCAGTGCCTTAGGCAGGGGGATACTGAATTTATTACAAACTCGACTTGTTTAGATACAAAATGTTAATTCAGAAACGGTTATATACATAATAATCTTCGATTGTAGAAATTAGTTTAGTATCAGGCAATTATCATATTATTTTACATTCCACTGTCAGAATCGAAATTCTCGTTTATCGTTCTTCCAAATGAACATGAAATATGTAGATAACAATTGTCCCACATTATAATAACGTTTTGTGAAATCCCAATAAAATGGTGCAATATGTTTCTGCATTTACAAAACATACAAACGGATTCAAGCCATGTCAGAGAGAGACCCATAGGCGTCCTCATAACGGATCATTCTCATTAGTTCCACCAGCAATTAGTTCCATGGAACTAGTGAGACTTTTTTTTCTCAGTAGTTCCATGCACTTTGATAATGGAACAAATGGAACAAAACTTAATCGAACTCGTCTCACTAGTTCCACCGTAGTTGTCCCATGGAACTAGTGAGAACTTTTTTTTCTCAGTGGTTCCATTGTTCTTCTTAGTGGAACAAGTGAAACTAAAGTTAATCAACATCATTCTCATTAGTTCCACTTTTTAGAAAAATATCATCTAATATTAATAAAGGAATAAAACGCAAAAAAATATAAAAAATTAAGTAATTTAATGTTGTGACCATTCATTTTATGTTAAAAGTAAAATAATATGATGAAAACGTTGAGAATAGGAAATTAATACAATAAAATTAAAAAATAATTTTGTGTAAACACAAATGGAAATAATTATTTCAGGTGCTATCAGCATTCCTCATTTTTTGGACAAATTACGATAACATACCTACGCCTGTATCGTAATTTGTTCAGAAAATGAGCCTGATTAAGTAATTACGTTCTTGAAATTACGTCGTTGGCCTGATTTGTTTGTAAAAATGAATAACATTAAATTACTTAATTTTTTATATTTTTTTGTGTTTTATTCCTTTATTAATATTAGATGATATTTTTCTTAAAAGTGGAACTGATGAGAATGATGTTGATTAACTTTAGTTTCACTTGTTCCACTAAGAAGAACAATGGAACTACTGAGAAAAAAAAGTTCTCACTAGTTCCATGGGACAACTACGGTGGAACTAGTGAGACGAGTTCGATTAAGTTTTGTTTCATTTGTTCCATTATCAAAGTGCATGGAACTACTGAGAAAAAAAAGTTCTCCTTAGTTCCATGGGACAACTACGGTGGAACTAGTGAGACGAGTTCGATTAAGTTTTGTTTCATTTGTTCCATTATCAAAGTGCATGGAACTACTGAGAAAAAAAAGTCTCACTAGTTCCATGGAACTAATTGCTGGTGGAACTAATGAGAATGATCCGTCATAACCACTCTGACACCTAGTTAGGAACTAACTACTCGAAAAAAAAAGCACGTATTGTACATTTAAATTAAAAAACGCGTGTAATGGAAATATATGTATAAATATATTAATAAACCAAACAAACTGTAGATTAATTTAATTCATTCTCATATTCCCAGAAGAGAGCCCAAAAAACCGGTGCGAGATAAAGTAATCTTTCGTTTGTTTGTTACATTCGTGTATATGCCCTCTCGATTGTGTACCGCGATATATCCTGGCGAGGGCTCATTTCGAACACCATTAAATAGGGGAAAGCCATCATTGCCACCATTTCCCGCTCAAGATGAACACAATGGAAACATTCCCAAGGTTTAACAGATGTAATGATATCCTTAAATATCTGCTAAACTGAATATGGGACAATATAGACACTTTATTGTATTGTTTATCCTCTAACAGAATATAACATACAGTGTACTCTACAAATTGGCATTCTTGTTTTCTCACTACTGATATTTTTTGTTGCTAACGTTATATTTTTTCGTAAAAATAATTGGCTGACTAGATATTTAGATAGCTGCTTCTACTCCAATAAACATTACTTTTATGTAAAGTTCATCGACTTAAGTGGGTACGTATATGCTGTATTTATGTTATAAATTGTAATACAAATATAAAAGCGATTCTCTTCAGTTACTAACACAATTGATTTCGCGGCTGAATTGACAAAGCGGTACGACTATACAACTGCCTTAATTACTCTAGTTTTGACGCTCAAGTTATCACAGTAATAAACATAAATTGTGTGAACATTATTACATAAGGAAACCATATTTCAATACGACAAAGCTGTATAATTACTTCCTAGAAACTGATCGCACAGTTTATATTTAACTAGCTTTTTCCAGCGGCTTCGCCTGCGTGTAAATGACGATTTTCCATACAAACTCTCATCCCCTATTTAACTCCCTTAGGGGTTGAATTTCGAAAAATCCTTCCTTATTCCTTGTCTACAATATAAAGGGAACTTCTGTGCAAAATTTCAGCTTTCTAGGTCCAAAGGTTTGGGCTGGGCGTTGATGAGTCAGTCAGGACTTCTCTTTTTATTTATTTAGATATAGATAGGGATTGTTTACATATCTTACAACAATATAAAAGGGAGAGAAACGTCCAAAAGGATACATATAAAAATGTATTAAAACTAGATTACCATCAAAATGCAAATGTGGGCCGAAATTAAAGCGAATAGGCATTCATGAAATCGTAGCACCGACGCGTTGGTCAGATGGGAAAACACGATAAGGCCTGCAATGGAGGTGCCTTTGTGTTACACTAAACAACTATGCATTATGTACCTAGGTACCTAAATATGGTGATATCAACGACAAAGGGAAGTCTTTTAATAGACACCGGATACAGGTTGGCCGAAGCGAGGAAAACCTGTGTTGGTGGAGATTCATAGCTGACTCTGACTGAGACTCGACTTCTGAAGTTTGAATGTCGTGTTGCCCCACAAACAATGGGACACTTATTATTGTGTCCTGCCTGTCATGTTGCTTGTACACCACAGGAGCTGGTAGAAGCTACTAAAAGTGCCAAACCCTTTTTTAAATTGTCATCGACACGCTAAGAAGAAGCAAAGTTCAAGTCATGGCCAATTCAATTACAGCCAGATATACTCTCTATAACAAAGAGGTGAAGTTTTACTTACACACACAATTGTTTCATATAATCTCTCCTCCCAAGTCCGTTCCGTCTCCGTTCTTTCCTCTACGCGATGTTCGAAAGAAACTTTTACATTCAAATATGTATGAGATAGAACTCGCGGAGGCTTACCAGGATGGCGCTACGGAAATAGGAACACACCTATTAACTAAACTGTGTCGACTTGTTAAGACTTACGAAAGGAGGTCACTGGAATACCGGTGAGTCAGAATTTGTTTTTCGAGCATGAACTTATACATAATACATACCTGGGTAAGACTAGGTGTGATGAACTTAAAAGTATTCAAGAATTTCAAGTTAAGTGAGTACTAAATGGTGCCCGCGACTTCGTTCGAGAGGATATGCATGTGTGAGTAAAATAGGAAAAATAGATAGCTCATGTCCTTCCCCAGGATTCAATCTATCTCCTTACCAAATTTTGTTACGATCCGATCAGCCGTTTATTTGTGAAAGTAGCTCTATGCTTTTGTACCAGACATACAGGCTCCTACACTACATAGGTATATGGTATATCTGTAAGAGGAGAGGTTTCTCACAAATAAAACACATCAAACTTGAACTCTAACTGAAAATGAACTGAAAGCATTTATTTGCACAAAGCTACAGCCACAGGGCATAATAACTTGTGAAAGTACCGTAGTTGCCCATTCCCTTGCGTAGATACTATGGAGAAGAACGGGCAAGAAACTCCATCGACACTCTTTTCAATCAGAATATTACATAACCTTCTATACAATTTAACTCAATAATTTTAAAATTTTGACAATAAAATCAAGAAATCACTTTCTAAATAATAATTCAAGATAAAATAATATTATTCACTCTTAAAACGTCCGACTGACTTAGCTGCCAACGATCGAATGCCCCCTCTCGCGCTGCGTACGCCTTTAAAAGCACTTTGCTACTGGTGGGGCGTCGAAGTGGGGCGCGCCGCATGACTCGTTCGTGACGTTCCGTTGCACGTGCGCTCTGCGCGTTGTTGATGTGCTGCGTGTGTATTATTCGCGCCGACATATCTACTGTATAGGGAAGGAACCAATGATAGGAACTAATGATAACAAATTCAACATTAGTTCCATTATTTTCAGAGTCGTTTATAATGGAACTAATGATAACAAATTCAACATTAGTTCCATTATTTTCAGATTCGTTTATAATGGAACTAATGTTAGCAAATTCAACATTAGTTCCACTATTTTCAGTTTTTTTTTTAAATGGAACTAGTGATAAAAAAAAACAATCAGTAGTTCCATCATGGAACTGTTAATGGTACTAGTGACAACGAAGCGTAGATTCAACACCCAAGAATGTTTTATTCACCTAGTTTCACCACTAACCTCCGCTTTTGTACAAATTAGGCTCGAACTCCAATTAGTCAGCATAAATATAAACTAATTTGTAAAGACCCAAACTAAGTTCTATCAAGTTATCTAAGATTAAGATAGCCTACGCTAAATAAATAGCTTTGTATCGCTCCTCCATCGCAATCCCGGGCAACCCTAAGATTAACAAAGTAAGCGAGTTGCTTATCTCTGAATATCCCATTATGTTAATCTAGCGTAATTGTTTATAGGTCTAGCTGTTCCGCTTCTCCGCGTGGTGTGGGGGAGAACGGGCCATAATAAATCACCGCTAAAAGGCTTCATTGTTGGCTCGACTGACAAAGGTTTTGCGCCTCATGGCAATGGCACGTGCGTGCGGAATTAAAAGGCGTCCAACCGCACTTCCCGTGACCCGACGCTTCCCGAGGCAGACCGAGGCAAGCCGCAAAGGGTTGCACTCGATACCGCTTAATGCGCTTAATGTCCTTTAAGTACTATTTTAATGGACAATATTTTGCAGGTAGCATATTTCTATGGTTCATAAAAGTAATGATTTTCTTTAAAAGGACCTTACTGTTTTACTACGCTTACAGTTCAAACAAAAAACCGTTCTTAAATCATATTCTGCCCGTCCTTCACCCCAATTACCAATCTCGCTAAGACAAAAAGGGGTCCAAGACTGAAATTAGTTTGAATAATTTCTGCGAACACGGTCGAAGTCCCTCCACTTAATTCATTATTGCTGGAGGACCCAAGCCTCCTCACAAGCTTATGAAGAGAACTTTAATAATAATAATAATAATATTCCACAACTATCACACAACGCCATCTAGTCCCAAGCTAAGCAGAGCTTGTGTTATGGGTACTAGACAACTGATAAACATACTTATATATGTCTAAATACATACATATTATTGATAAATTACACCCAGACACAGAACAAATGATCGTGCTCATCAGACAAACATTTGTCCTGGGTGGGAATCGAACCCACGACCTCCGGCATAGCAGTTAGGGTCACTAACCACTAGACCAACAGGCCAGTCGAAAACTTTATACATCCAACCAATGAATGGAACCATTTTATTGGTCTAGATTTGATCGTGCTTATAAGTTTCATGACAATTAAATAAGGTAATTATCTACACACTGGTCCTTTGGAACAAAATACATCACTGACACTGAATAACTTTCACGAATATTTCT
The DNA here is from genome assembly GCA_949775195.1 of Diarsia dahlii. NCBI lineage: Eukaryota > Metazoa > Arthropoda > Insecta > Lepidoptera > Noctuidae > Diarsia > Diarsia dahlii. The sequence goes on along the minus strand of OX459211.1, from coordinate 11,106,120 downwards.
GCTGTGAGTGAAATAACCAATCGGATCGGGCAGTAGAAATTATGTTTTTCCTGTTCCTTCGCTATTCTTTTCTAATCAATTTTGTTGCAAAATTCAAGACAGTTCAATTGTTTCTCTGGGACTTCGTCGAGCTTTATGATTTCGGCGCTTTTCTGGTGGTCGCCACTGTTGATTCTGACTTTCAGGAGTTGCAGTGGTTTGGGAAATAGTGTGGCGGGCTCGCTAAACTAAATAAATGGAATATACTTGATAACTCTTTTCTTTTCTTCAATTTACCAAAATTTGCTCCATTGGAATGGATCTGCAATATAGCATAAGCATAAACAGCCTATAATGTTCCCACTGCTGGCACATAGGCTTCCTCTATATGATAAGCTATAATCCACCACTCGGGCCCGGTGCGGATTGGTAGATGTCACAAGTCTTAAATTTTTTAATTCTGAGACATGCCGGTTTCCTCAGAATATTTTCCTTCACCGTTTTGAGAGCAGTGCTATTCTACAAAATACAAGGCAAATATTCCTGCAAGAGAAAAGTAACAAAGTGAATTTTTACCAACTTCACTTTAACAAAAACAACTCGCTAAGGAAGAGTACTTGTGCAAGTAATATTTAAGGCTCAATGTCGGCGCGTTTAACAATTTAACTTTACTTGTTAAGTTTTGTGACCTAAAGCCTTTTAGTTACGGTTATGTTAGGTGCTCAACTTGTAGGATCCTGTAAACTTCTTAAACTGTTACTGTCACGACACCTGGGGGTCTCATGAATTATTATAAATGCCAGGTACGCTTTGATTAACCTTTGTAAAAGTTATTCATAATACTTTCATTAGAGCGAACTTCCTTCGCAAATGTAAACTTCTGTCAATCGTGATACACTCCTTTACCAATTACCAGTAATAATGTTATTGTCATACATGTTTTGAGCTTGCGGTGAGAGAGACATTCAGTGTCTGATTGCAGCGGATTGAGACGTCTCGTTTGTACCACGTGTTTTGTTAAGATATAATTTCTAGTAGGTACTTTGTTAACTTCAACAAGAGAAGTGTATTTTACTCTTAGTGTATCACACCCAATGTGTTTTCATTGCACGAAACCAATATTTTGCCCATATAATCTACGAGCATAACGAGTAAACCCTGACGATCCGACATACATAACATACCTTCATAAACTCCGTTTTTCCACGGGGATAGCCCGAAACTACAGAGCGTAACCTGCTAACTTACTCTTATCGCTTCGTACACATTCATACATTTGGTCATACACTCCCGCCGGCTGCGAATCACACTTGACCTTTCTGTTATTTACGATAATTTTAGTATGCTTTTATCTACTACATTAGATTTACAAACTACTGAATACACACCTATATCGTTCTACTATCGCCTACTCGTTGCCTAGTAAATTGATAGGTCTTTGTGGAATATAGTTTTTTGTAAACTAGATTACACCTAAATTCGTAAAAACTCTTCCTACAATATAGTTTTCAGTTTCACGACCAATCTGTACAAAACCAATACAAGCTGACCTCTCATTGTACGGGCAGATCATAACTAGCGAGGATGTGTCGCCGTGTGAACAGAATTCAATATTGATTTGAATGGAAATGTTTGTAGCACACGAGCTTCAAATATTGAAACCGAAACATTGTATTGGGAAAATGTTACACAACTCTATTAGAACGTCAAAGCAACGGTACTAACAACTAGCATATATACAGGGCGATACATCCAGTTATACAGCCATAGAAATATAAAATATCTATGGTACTATCCTGACGTCGCTTTGTATATAAGCTTCCCGTATAATTACTCGTTGAGCTCCTTGAGTTACAAGTCGAGCTCCACGATAACTGACAAATGCTTACACTGACTAGACAGTGCTTTCTTCCAAAGACCATCACAGACATTAATCTGCATATTAGTCCTCATGTGTGTATACCACCTCTGAACTTGTTTTGGATGTTTCTTTTCAGAGTAGTCTGCAGGAATGAAACACCGGTCCCATCTAGTTTAAAAAAAAACTGGCCAAGTGCAAGTTGGACTTGCACATTTTGGGTTGGGAATGTATGGGTAACCATACATTGCAACTAAAAATGTAAGTTTGTACGGATAATATTGAGAGATTTTCCATGTTATTTTAGCACCTTAAGACTTTTTATAGGTTTTCCTGTAATCTATAAGTGTTGAACTAATTTCTGTATTTTTTTCAAAATTTTAGGCTCAGTAGTTTCGGAGATACGAGGAGAATGTTCAATTTTCATCGATTTTCTTAAATATCTTTAAAAGTGTTTATCTTAAAATCATTAAAAAAATATATTTGCAATCCTTAGCCTTTTCATTTGATATGTCACACAGTACAGTTCGCAAAAATTGAAAAAAAAAATTAACTGTTTAGCTCCCCAAAAGTGACCCCCCCAGATTCAAAATTCATTTATTTATGTTATACGTCCGTGTTTGGGTCATAGAAATACATATGTGTACCAAATTTCAACTTAATCGGTTCATTAGATTCGGAGCAAATTGGCTGTGACAGACGGACAGACAGACAAACGAGTGATCCTATAAAGGTTCGGTTTTTTCCTTTTGATGTACGGAACCCTAAAAAGGTGACTTGTAAAAGTATTTTTTAGAACCTATTTACAAAATAAACATCATTTATTATTAGAGAGATCAGCTGAATTTGGTTTTGCATAGCTTGATAGGTGCGTACACACGGCTACACATCAAGCTATACATTTCCAGTTTACGCTGGTCTCGCACTGTACGGAAATCCTATACAATGCGAGACCAGCTTACACTGGAAATGTATAGCTTGATGTGTAGCCGTGTGTACACGTATAGTGGAATTTCCACCAACATTCATAGAAAATTTGTAAAAAAGATTAAAGATTTAATAAATATAATAATAACATATTTATTTTTGTAACTGCGAGTCAAAGATTTAATCTTTGGCTCGCAGTTACACAAAAAGATAACCGAAAAACTCGTTTTCGGCATTATGCACACATGTACCGGGTTCGTTAGTCCACTATTTTACCCGAGGTATTCACGGGTTGAATTGCAACCATCAGCGGAAACCCAACGAGTTTCACAATGACAATCACGAAAATCAAAACGAAAGCTTTGATTTTATTTTATACCCACCATTAATTGACATGCATAAGTGAAGGCATCGAGTATCATTGATGTGTTTTTAGTCAAATATTCAGACCACCAAAATAAGGACGATGGTAAAAAAAAATATAAGAAAAACGCATTTAATTACCTACTCATAGAGGAAGAGTTTGTTCTAGAGTGCCGGCAATTTATTACTTTGATTAAAAAAAAAACACTTTATTTAATGTTTTTTTTTTGTTTAGATATCTTTGGTTAGACCTACTGAACGCTGTGTTAAAATTTGTCCACCTATTTTAATGGGTCCTTATATAAAGCTGGTTTCTGTATCAATGAAAATCTGGAAAACAAATAAAACTGCAGCTCTAATCAGTGCATTGTGCATGAACGTCGATAAGAATTGTATGGTCAGGGACAAAAGTGGAAGTTCATTAAATACGTCAGTAAATTATTTTTATTATTGTATCCATAGCACATTTCTTTTTAAATTAAAATTACCGTTTTCCTTTTCTTAAGTTCTCATTACTCTGTCATCATCATTTTCTTGACCTTATCCCAATTTATTTGAGGTTGGCGCAGCATGTGTTCATTGCTCATCATCTCAGCAGTCTCCTCGTTTCTGTCTCTGTTATCATCCTTTCCAGCCATTGTTTCTTTGGTCTTCCTCTCCTTTTCTAATTATTCTCTGCTACTGTGAAGTAAGCTAGTAGGACTATTCAGAATTAACTATTAACATTTTGTTCCTCACTGTACCTGCATACGTGACTTACTGTTGCATTGCAGATAAAGGCCGGTTATCTCCTGCGCGAAGCTGATATCAGACTGCAAACGTCTTTAGTTACGTAACGACGTCAATCATGTCGTCGTGAACGTCACGCATTACTGAAAACAGCTGTTGAGAATAAAAGACAAACACAAGATAAGTGAGTGTAAGTTTTAAGACAAGATATTGCACTCAATTAAACACTTATATTGCTAACACTTAACACTTTAACTGACACACAAAAGCCATTAATTGTAAAGTAACAGAATTGGTTCAAAGTTAACTCTCAATTAAAAGCCCGGACTCAGGAACTCTCTTCTGAAAATTGTTTAATAAAGCAACTTGTACAAAAGTACGAAAGTCTTTATTGACTTGTAATGATCGTTAACCACTGCCTGGGAAGTACTTTCATGAATACAGAGCAAATAAAGGTCCATTTAAGGCCTGCTGAGGCCCAATTCGGTCATTAATAATTCATTTTCGACCTCGGGACATTCGATAATTTTGTCCCTAATTGTAGAACTCAGGAGGCAATTTGGAAGAGCAAGTCCTGTTAAAACGACTGGGGTGACACCTGGCTTATTTATTTGGGGATGGTAATAATTTGGATTAATTAAGTAAGCAGAAATACGTGTTCTTTACTAATTCACAATGATTGTTTCTGACAAAAACTTGAACTTTACATTTCTTAATTGTACCATTCAGAGACCGAGGTATATATCGGAGGGCTCTTTTGGTAAAGTGACCGCTTCTGCAATGTTAGAGCATAAAAACCATTTTTTTATACTTAGCATTTATTTTGTCCCACAGCTGAGTAAAAGTGGGAGGCCTTAACTCCTTCCTTTCCAACATGATCAGATCGTCACACCACCTTCACCGCAGTCGACCTCGACAGTGATGTACTGATGTCCACCTTCAGGCGTCCAGTGAGTGATCCTTGCCCACCTCTCCAGATACAACCGAGCGATGTGGCCAGCGCCTGAAACATCATATAAAATCAGATTCATCATCATCTTCCTGCCCTTGTCCCATTCCACTGGGGGTCGGCGCAACACCTTTTCTTTTGTCCATTTTCCCCTGTCAGACGTTACGGCATCATTTACTTCTTTCTTACATTATTTTCAGAAAACTATTACCTAAGTACGTTACAGACTACAGTATATCCAAAGGGATTAGGTACTAAATTCCATTCGGTTTCAATACCGCATCACATAAAGTTATAGTGTACCTCTAATGATTTATATCCGTAACACAGGAAAAATATTCACCTTCAGTGCAGAATAAGTGTTCCCCACGGCTACCCCGAATTGATAGATTACACCCGGGGCCACAGAAATTGTGTAATATTTTCTGACCAGTAAACGGACATTCAGGGTCCCGATTTTCTATGACCCATTAAAATGTTAAACGTGTTATTGTATGCTTAGGCATAAAATGTAACCGCCAAAAGATCTATAAAAGAGGGTTCTTTCATAAATATGTAACTTTGGGATATTGCTTTAGTTATAGCGTCGTTGTTCGCTTCCTGATCATTGCCAGTATAAAATCGGGATTTGAAAGTTTGTGGATTTATTGGTCGAGCGGTTTTTTCCGCCGTTTTTGTTAAGATTTTCTGCCATGAATAATAATAACGTTAAAAAGCATAAATTGTTAAGCTTAATGCATGAATTTTTAAAAGGCATTAATTTGTTGGTTTGCTGATTTTTACTCAGTTTTCTCCTAAGATTTTATGCTAGGAGAAGAATGATTTTATAATGCGCCCCATAAAATTTTACAAGAAAAATGGGTACGCAGTATAAAATAAAATTCTATTAGTTTTGAGTTTAGTATGGGTTAACGAATTCAAATCAAATGGGTCAATTTGTCATCGTAACTAATGCACACAAGCGGATAGACCGGGACATGTGACATGAGAAAAATGGCAGCTTCCCGAATAGTGATGGATGGGCGCAGCATACTGCACGACAGTGTAACATACATTTCATACCAACGGTTGTGTATGAATGAATTTTGTATTATTATAACACCTGTTCCTATTGTATAACGAACGTTACCATTTTATACTAAAAAAAAGATGATATTTGTCTAAAAACCTAGTCACATCAGGAAGGTGTAGTAGTCGCAAGCGTTATGAGGAACATGAGGTATTTATTGGGTTCGATACCCATGTCGGGTAACGTGTTATTAGATTTTTCCATCTAGAATTTCTATCATTAGCTCGGAGTCAAGACTTGTTCCCGGTTGATTGCAATTGGTCCCTTGAAAGATGGGATTTAAAATATGACTGACGAATTGATTGAGGGTGTAGGAACTGTGAATAGTACATATCTGTCTAACCCATAGGAAAACAAGCGCAATGTTAGTTGGTGTAACATTGCTAGGAAGGATTTCATCATTTAAATAAATAAACTCACAACTCCTTTAATACATAACACCAACATATCCGCTAAACAATAAGCTAACGCATTCACAACTGAAACAAACACTCCACATAAACGGCATAGAAAACTATCACAAAGCTTGGAACACACAGCTTGCAAATCCCAATTAAACTGAGAGTTACAGGACTTACAGGTAAGTACAGGAGTTCGGTGAGCAGGAACCACGCTCGATAACCGCACTCGTCCAACTTCATTTAAGTTAAGCTTTGGCTAAGCATCGCCAAGTGCCAGAGCCTCGCTGGCTGCCAATCAAACACACGGCAAGTTTGTGAACTATACCTTGCACTGTGAACTTTAGTACGAAGAAGCGGGTCAGTTCAAAGTTACATCTTACGCGTTTCTTTTGCAAATAAATAACTATATTTTTTCTGCCCTGAACTGCATGTTTACTTGTTATGAAACTTTATCATCAACTTTAGCATTTTCCCAACAATGTTGGGGTCGGCTTCCAGTTTCACCGGACAGTATTTTACATGGAGCGACTGCCTATCTAACCTCCACAATCCAGTACTAAGAGAAGTTGTAAGACTTTCGGACTACCTGTTACGACTGTGGGAATGGGGGTCACCCATACACTTACCAATCGAGGTAATCCCCGATTAACCTGAAGATCGACCCGAGCAGCTATTATTATTTACCACATTAATCACTTTAAGCTGTTGGTCCTGCACCTGATCTCTCTCCGGTCGTGTCGGATTGCCGTCTCATCGGACTATGAAAGTAAAGGAACAGAGGTACTTATGCCTGCGCACACAATTGTGCACTATCGATGATACCGATGGCTAATCGCTGACAGGATATATATTTAGCCACGAGTTCTTCTTATGAATGTTTATAAGAATCATTCATATTTCCTGAATCTTCTTTGTTCAAAAGCAGAATGCACATATTTTTTTTATTTTTAAAACTTACATAATCCCTACCAACTAACCGTCTTTCATTGGCTCAACAAGGAAGAAGAAAAAAAAGAACCGACAACACAACTCCCGAACTTTCTTCTTTTATAAAGTTTTCCATCGTTTGGAATAACTGCAAACACAATTCAACACCTGCGGGATTATTTAACTCGAACTCCGACCTTAAAATTAAAGCGCTCTGGAGCTTAATTTGTCTGAACTGAATGTGATTACCGGTTAAGTTCGAACGACAAATATAACTTGTAGGTAGGGGGGGAGGGGGTGTGGGAAAACAAACGAGAACCTTAACAAGTTAACATCGTAATATTTTGGCCGAGAAGCGCGAAGTTATAGATATTAACTCGGTAAGGGATAACAAGACGAGTCGAGTGTGAATTTGTTTGGATATAACTGTGAAATTTGATTGTGTGAGGGTCGTTATCGTTAGTTTCGGATTTCTAATGTAATATTAAATGTACGCCTCGTGTTTCGAGATCGTCGGTTTCTTGATTTTGCTAGGTTTAATCAAATATCAAGTTTATCGGGTTGCGATGTAAAACTTAGTTTGTTACGTAAATATTTGCACTATCTCTGGTTTTAGAAGACAAGCAAGACTTTGGATTTGTATCTCAATTAATTTCCATTATTATCTCTAGGCTGAATTTAACACAGGACCTGTCAAAGGACTTGAAAAAAAACGCGGTTACTAAGTAATATTTTAAATGAGACGTTACATTATATGATTATAAGGTTAAATTATAACTTGTAATGTTTTTCTCGGAATTCAGCAAACAATATTAGACCTCTATTTAGATCCGGAGATTTAGGTTTGTAATCAATTTACATCTCGCTACAAGCACGGTACAGTGGCTAACAACATTTGGGTATCGTAAACGCGCGGTATAACTTAGTAAAGCCAGAGGCCGCCAACACACGTAGCTAAGCGAGTAATCCCAATACATTTGCTTGAAATAGTTCCTTCTGTAGCGTAAAATACGGGTTGCCAGTTGACGTACACACTACTTCCCTAATTGATGGTTATCCCTTCCTTAATTTATCTTGCTCTGCCGATTCTTGGGAGAGCGGTCGGATGCAAAAATCAATCAGGCGTATGTCATCCTATATTGTGGGATGTTTTGTGTGGCAGTAATGACGCACTCAAGATATATCAATTGGTTTTGATTTATTCATTTATAACAAAAAGATGATATCTGTCGTGGAATCAGAATGTTAAGCTCGTTGTGTTACTCGTTATAAATGAGAGAGAATATCTCCGTAGACGAATCTTTGTCATTCGTATTTTGTAACGCGGTCTATATATATATTTGTTCGGTAACATTGGCGTAGTTATATGTTCGAAAGATATTGAAGGTGCTAAAGAATGTCAAAAGTTCTTCTTTCAAACCTCAGTGGCAAACAGCCATTGAAGACTTTCCACACCCAGATTTCGTAAAATAAAACCAAACCCAAATTGAAGGAAATTCGGACTGAAAACAGAACAATGCAAATCGTAAGTAGAAGTATCAAGGAACACAAATAGCAGATCTTGGAAACTAGCCAACGGAATGCAATGCAGATGACTCGAATGTTGAACGAAAACAACAGACCATTTGACTTACAAAACTAGACACAAAAACTGAAAGAATTACGAGACTTCGCTGGCTTCGAGACTCGTGGTTCATTCGGAAACGAAACAAGACAAGAACTAGAATAAGGCTATCGGTTCTCCCATTAATTAGATGGCTTAAGTTAACCGATAGTGTCATGCCATCGGTGAGGATAAAAGACAGTTCGATAAATCACACCCACTCAGCATTATATCTAAGCTTACAAAGGACATAGTTCACATACAATCCAAATGTCAGCTAGATACAGGTGTTTTTTCTAAAACCAAGTAAAATGCAGTTAAATGTAAATACAGAAGTCAGTGTAGGAACATCACGTACTGTGGAAACATCATTTATATTCTAACCTGTGCAAAGAACTTGCAACTGGTGTAGTACGAGTGGGACCAGTCACATATGGCATGTAGGATTATGTCAGGTGTTATTTGAAAGTCCTCTCGATTTATATGTGCCGTGGTCAGGGGGTTAAGTCACTTTTGTCATACAAAAGTATGTCAAATCTTTACTAAGTGACGGATTAAGTAAACATTAAATTTCTCTGATTACCGCAGTTAGAGGATTTTACTTTTAATCTTCTATCAAGAAGGCCTTGTGATAAGGCGCTCGTCCAAAGAGTAGAATAATAATACCGCTCCCTAACTATTACTTTCCTAACTGGCTCACACATTATTGACCGCCTACCACGGTGATCCGTAGCGATGAAGGAGTTCATAATATCCTACGCTATAATGTTTACAAAATCGTAGATATATGAAGACGTTACTTACGATATATCGACACTTCGATCGAAGCACAACACAAACTCAGTCTATTTAATGAACAAGTCTTTGATATACATAAATAAAAAAGAAAATCAGAAATGGATACTTACATTTAAACAAGGTAGACCTTCAATTATAAGGACTCACAGAAAAAGGTTTTTAAAATACTGTTTACCGTCCTCATTAGTTGAAAACACTGTCAAGGGCCCTCTTCTTCACCGTCTGTCGCGTTTTACGTCAACTCAGCAATAAAAACACTTTATTATTCTTACTTTTCTCTTATAAGCGGTCATTAAGCCTTTACAACTTTGTATTTAGCAGTATTCTTAAAAAAGTACAGGCGTTTTTTTTTAAACAGGGTTTTTAATGAGGTTACCCCCAGACGACATATAGATAATGTAGGTAGGTATGTTTATTTCGGGAAGGGTAGAGAAAATCTCTACCTACCATATTACCCGAACAGCTTGTAGGTGCATCTTGATTTGACCTCAATGGGGTTAGAAAACCTCAGCTTTCGTATTATTTGAACAATGACATCAGGTGCCCCTGCCCCATGTTATTTAGGTTAGTCACAACACGTTTTTTTTTTATTCCCTGTCAATGATCACGCTATCATTTACTTCTTTTTGAATATAAATATACTATTACAGAGTTATATATATACTTTTTGAATATGAATATAAATATATAACCCGACTACGGCAAAGCCAAAGGAGGGTTATGATTTTGACTGGCTATGTATGTATGTATGTATGTATGTATGTTTGTATGTATGTATGTATGTGTGTATCTTCATCTGTTCCCTCATAGCTTCTAATCTACTTATCGGAACTCGACATATGAGGTATCGTTAGAACCGTCTTAATTTTCCGCTGAACATAGGTTACGTGACGTGTCACAAAAAGCGATTTGGCGCCCTCTAGCGGACAAAAAGTAAGGCTTAAAAAATAAAAATGGAGATAAATACGCCGTGTTTAGTATCATTTGAAAGGGCCTCACTTGTACATTTCCAAAATATTGCTCAAATTTAAAATCACGCCCTCTAGCGGACAAAAAGTCAAGAGTAAAAAAAATATTTAACTCCAAAATTGTTTAAATAAAAAAAAGTAAAAAACTAAAACCCGACTACGACAAAAAAAACGACGCTGAAAAAGTATGAAACAAGATTTTCAGGATAGAACAAAAAGAAAAGCCGTAGTCACACGTTATAGGTACCAACCTAAACACTTTAATACCGTGTGACTACGGCTTTTCTTTTTGTTCTATCCTGAAAATCTTGTTTCATACTTTTTCAGCGTCGTTTTTTTTGTCGTAGTCGGGTTTTAGTTTTTTACTTTTTTAGTCACATGCGATTCGTCATCCCATGCCCAGATTCCTTTTCAACTGTATAATTTTAATACGTATCTTTTAACAACAACTAAATGTAAAGTCTTTCAGGACAACGACCTTGCCTAGCTAATCATGAGCACTGAAATGAGTTCCATCGAACATTCATAACAACTACCAACAATACCAATTCATTAATCTGAAAACAATCTGATGAATTCATCAGACCTAATGATGTCGTCAGCACTAAGCATTCATAAAGCTAATTAGTACCTACTTAATACCTCAGGGTTATGTCATCCTAGCTCAGTCATTAATAATAGACAATTCATGAAATTGTATTGCGGTTTCGTAATCCGCTAACATACACATCACTTTTCAGGATTCACTGTCACCAAAAAAATACACTTAGTGAAATTTAATAGAAAAAGATACTCGAAATTGAATATTCATTTTATCATTTAGAAGCGTGTCTTGCTAAGCTGCACATTTATCCCGATATCATCGGTAATAAACTCGCAAAAATATCTACTTCCTGCTGAATACAAATCATTTCAACAAACAAACAAACATTCTCGTGGTAATCTATAAAAGATTACCTCGAAACTGTTAAGAAGTCGACCTCTATGAAAACCACACGACATTCATTAACCAAGCGGATCCCATGAATCCAGGAGTGACATAATATACACGAAAGCCAACTTTCGGCCACTCACTTCGGTACCTTCATCAACAGAAGTAGAAACGATTCTGTTGCTTTTGTTGATATCTCGGGCATGACGAGGCCTCACCCGCCAGGCTACACAGCTATATAACTCCGCCATTTTTGACAACTCGCCCTACCCATCCAATTAGGCTGAGTGGTCTCCTCACACCTGCACCAAAATCTCCTTTTGACAACGTTTAGGTGGTCTTACCAACTACTTAATAACTTATTCCGGAAATAATAGTAATAAAAGAGCAAATAAAGTCGAAGTGAGGGGACGAGGGCAATTTGCGAGAATAGATAGACCATCTCGAACATTAGGTGCTCTTTTCGAAACTTTCGTGCCCCAATAACGGTTAACATCACATTAACATTATATCGGGATTTAGATAGTTATCGAGTTTTTGGTCTTTAGAGAGAATTTTTTAATTTATTATTACTGCTCTGTTTTCTCAACGAAGTCTTTTAAATAAGTAATCTATACTAATATTATAAAGAGGTAAAGTTTGTGTGTTTGTATATTTGTTAAATTGTAAGGAGTAATCTCGGGATCTACTGAACCGATTTTAAAAATTCTTTCACCAATAGAAAGCCACATTATTGCTGAGTGTCATAGGCTACTTTTTATCCCTGTATTCCCACGGGAACGTGATCTACGCGGGTGAAACCGCGGGACGTCCGCTAGTACTTAATTACGACAAGACTACACAGACTAGATTCGTATGAAAATAATTATTATTAAATAAAACTGCTGTGTATATTTACTTCACTACCAACGTTGGGTACATAAACTCGACACGCCGACCTACAATTGAATACAAATAGAAACGAAAACACCAAGATTAAAAACCCAAGTGCGGTCGCCAAGAAAAATAAACAATAACATATTCGGTGTATTCCAACAGGAGGCGTTGCGAATTTTATTGAGCAGACTCGATATTTTATGCAGAGGCAAGCCCGCAGGCCGGCTGCCACGGCTGTGGGTGACAAGCGATCCAAGTTCTCTCCACCATGTTTTTGTCAGAAACCCTCGGGCTCTCTTGACAGTGATTGTGACCGAAATTGAAAGGGTAACATTTATGAGAAAAACAACTAAGAGTGTTTTTACGTGTTCTCTGGCATTTATTTCCTCATTTTAGTGGAGTAAGTTTATGTGGATGACTGCCACGAAAGGAGGTTGCTAGTTTTATTGTTTGCAGATTTTCATTGGATTATAATTTTAAAACATTTTTAACATTGTTTTAGGTAGCAGCAGGATTACGAGCTGTTTTCAGACATACCTTTCACTAATATATTCAATGATACAATCTTAGATGACAAAGGAGTAGTTCCTTTGTCATCTCATCCTTGAGGATTATTATTTAAAAGAAAAAACATTTTACGATACCAACATACCCCACCTAAAGTGAGGAAGAAATCTACGCGAATTTAGTTTGGAACAATGGAAACCGTTTTTGCGGAACATCTATTGTTTTCATTGAATATCTTTCCATCGAGCGCATATTCACAATAGACTGATATTGGTTTACAGCTTTTAACGATAAAATATCTTCGCTATCGTCCAATATATTTGGGAGGTTTCTACGTGGAACCACTTTAGTCTAGTTTCGAATTCCGTGAGGTGTAGTTTTCTCCGTGAGAAAATAAAGGACGGACTCATGAAATTCTTAATATTTATTCTTTTTTGTAATCTGCTTTCGTCAGGTTGGTACAATAATAAAAACAATATAAACCCATCAATTTCATCCGTCCATCGACATCAATCAATTTTCATGAACAACGTAAGTCCTTTTAATTTAATTATATCTTTACTTTTAGGCTATCTACAACAGACAAATAATGAAGACGGTTATAACTCTATACAACCAGATGTTGGTAAAAGTAACTGGCCACATCAAACCTTTCCTACTGTTCAATCAAACTTGTATGGCCAAGCCAAGAGAACCATCCCTGAAAAACCTTGTGCGAGGCGTAGTTCCCCGAACTATGAACCAATTAGTCAACGGCTAAGTCCTCCACTTATTACTTCAAAGGTTGAAGCTTTAACTATAGCTCCTCTGAAGCCACAAGCTTTAAAACATGAAGAATTCGACCATAAAGCAAGTCCCAACCACGCGTCCGTTTCAAACCCGCAGCATACCACTGACAACAAATTATTGAAAACTAATTCTGTAACAATAATTAATCCTGTCATAGACTCAACAGAAGAACTGGTCCCACCCGTCTTTAATGAAATACAAGAAGATAACCCTAAACCATCAGAGCAGATGCATTCAACGCCAATCAGTGATTCTCTTTCATCGTCAACAAGTGGAGATAAATCTGCAGATAGTAAAAAACACCAGCCGAAACCTAATAGTGCATTGCCTATTGAACCTGATAATGAATATGGTGCTCAGCCAGAAAATCCTGATAATTCTGAGCAAACTATACTTACTGCTCCTGAACCTAAAGGACACCGTTCTCCACAAATATATAACCTTTCTACAGATAAAAAATATTTACCAGGGTATACCGTTGATCTCGAGCCTACAGAAACTCAAACATTACCGCCATCGCTTATAGCTAGGCTTCTTGTGCAACCAGAAGCAACTGCTTGGTTGCGTTCAAACAAATGTTCGCATGACAAAGAACCTGATAACTTAGTAGGACACTCAAGGCGATCCATGTCCAGTTATAATGATGAGAACAATGCAAAGGACATTTTGAGCACCAACAGGCCCTCGACAGACCCTCGAAACAATAATGAACAATATATTGACTCCCACATTGAAAACGAAAACGCGATGGCGTCTGTTATGAATACAGAAAAGAATGCACTAAATACTTATTCAGTCGATCAACCCCTTAAAAATCTGGATCAAGCTAAATTGCTAACTCATGAAAAGTCAGTGTCACATGCGAGGCCACCGTTCAATGAAGCTAGACGAGAAATGATAGAGCCTTCCAAGGGAGCCGGCACGATGGGGCAGTCAGCACTGATGATGATGGGATCTGAGAGAATATGTTATGCATGTAGCACTGCGAATAACCCGTCGTGTTGGGTACCGGACAGAAGGACTACAGTGAAATACTGCCGAAAAGGAAACAACGCTTGCATCACGAAAACTTTCGGAGAGGGGCGTAAGTTGTACAATTGTTTATAAGTACTGAATTTTAACACAAAGGTTTGTGGATTTCAATTCATTATTGATTTTTACAGATTCATTTACTCTGATACGTGACTGCGGGAAGTCCTGCGACGACTCTGACGCAGGGATTATGCCAAAATACAAGTCTTGCTCCATGTGCCACTCAGAGCTCTGTAACGGTGCTTACTCCATCAATAGGCAAAGCATAATATTTGCATTAATCTTAATAGGTCTAGTAAAATATTTCAATTAGATGTTTGGTTCTACACCTTGTTAGTCCGTCCGTTTGTTAGCTGCAGTGAGTTATTTTATATAGATATTCCTCTGGGTGAATGCGAATAAGTGAGGCACAGCTTTATTCACATTTCAAGTTTCCATTTCCTCGGTACAATAGATTCGATGCGGAAGCGAAGACATTCCTTCACTTTGTAGTTTGATTCGTTTCGTATTCAATAAACCTGATCGTAACAAACATTTGTTTGCTTAATTAGATTGTTGGCAGAACTACAAGTATTTTGCTAAAATATTTATAAAACAGGGTAGAGAGGAATGGAAGGAGAAAGGGGAGGCCTTTGCTCAGCAGTGGGACACAACACAGGCTAACTAAAAAAAAAATATATATAAAACGCTGGACATGCTTTTAGGAAATGTACCTACTTGTTTTGTGATTTTGATTAAAATATATATGATCAAACAAGGTATAGCTTTGGTTTCTTTTTCCCTTTGAATTATAAGTGGTGAAAACGTGCGGGTCAGGACATTAAGCCTTTCAATAGATCACGTTCCTTTTGCCCGGAATTACCCACGTATGTGGCCGTCATTCTATATGGGAATGCTGAATGACTTACGACAATACCGGAGGGGTGAGGTATGGCGTTCATTGTTATTCGAATGATTACAATAACATCAAACATAACTCTGGGTTACTCATAACATTATACGCAAAGACATTTAATTAATTATTCAGTATGAATTGTGCACTCTAGTGAAACTTGACCCGTTGCTAAAATATTCCGTTTTACATTTTTGTATAATCCTGTGCTGCTGCGGCGGACCGTTGGAGTCTAAGTAATAAGGTAAATATTTTCTTGTTAAAATGCTTTCATGGAATTAGCAAGTTTTTGTGTGCCCTGGTGTACCTTATAATATATAACAACTGCATTATTGAAGAAGTTTTAAAATATACATGGTCGAAGGTGCATCGACGCTAAAACGGCTACCACGTATTTAGTACATCATTCGGAACCCATTTCATTTGCCAAACTAAGCGGTTCCTACAAAACCGCAATACCTACACGGTTAAAATGTATAAAACAACTGTATTTGTTTACATGACCGACTAAAAATGTTGGGTTACTAATAAAATTGCGAAATAAGAACACTGTTGTTCCATACATTTTGACGACTTAAGCGAACATAAGCGTAAGGCACACACAAAAATCCTCAAGACCGGAAGGTATTGCACTAATTAAAAAAAAACTTATTAACACCATTCATGTAGCATTTATATTTTCATATACAAATCGTTGTACTCGTACCTAGTTCTACTTTCTCTCCGAAAATTAAAAGCAGTCAGTCTGAACCTTGATATTTTCGACGTAGTTTCACAAAGGTCTACAAATTACTTGTATACTTTGAATAGGGTGCCTATTCCCGACACGTCAGCTTCTCACAAGTCAATTGTTCGGCTTTTGATAGGTACTAAGATTGATTGCAGATTAAAAAAGGGATTTTCAATTTAGAGGTTTTATTGAGCATTGGCTGTAAAATGAATGGCTATTTTTTAGACAGGTAGGAAAGTTAATGGAATTTTAACTAATTCCTTCTTTGGTTAATGGCGAAATGTGGGTTTAGGTTTAATGGGTCTTCTCTGTCTAAACCATCGGGGAAGAGAAGCGTATTTTCCTATACGAAAATAAAAGTATTATTCATTTTATTTAGGTATAGTAGCTTGAGGTTTAGAGGGTGGTTGGTATTAATGAATTGGTTCAAACCTATAAACAAATGACTGCGACTTGACCAAACCATTACTTACACCGCTATTGCTACCAACATATAACACCTTTTTTAGTACACCACAAGGAATTTCTTCACTGATTTGTTTAGGCAATAAAATGTTTATATGGGAATTCAATATGCGCCGAAAAGCAAGCAAGTTTGCGATCGAGGCAGCCCTAGGGAGAAATATTGTTTATTCATGTATACGGAAAACATTGGCGAGCACTCCAATCGGTGAATGGCTGCGGGAACTTATCTCTAGGGTCGTCGATACGTCATTAGAAAAGGTGTAAATTCGTTGACGGATTGTACACTTTGGAGTGATGTGGCCACGCCACAGCAGTGGCGTATTTCAAACACACCTTTTTTAGTTTGAAGAAACGCGCCGTAGAGATAGTTTTGTAAGAAGAATAGAATATAATGCGTATATTTGTCAGAATATCAAAAAACAATTAATATACAAAGCTGTTAGGTGATAAACGAACGATCATAATATTCATTTTTGTTTCTGGAACGCAAACGGTTAAGATAGAGCATGGGTGGGTTTTAGCCAGTTACATAAATCTGACACTCGTCATTTAATTTTGATAATTTCCCAACCGAAAAAAATGTAATATTTTTAAACACAAATTATAACTCTACATTAGTGGGCCCACACTTTTCAAGTCCGTCTCTGTATGTCGGTCGCCTTTGACCAGTTGCGCTTATCAGACCATTTAGGATAGTGTTCGTCCTGATTGTGTCGAGTGATCTTGTCATCGATTATTATTGAACTTTTATCGAATGTTCTGGTGCCCTGGCAAACGACTTGGTTCTTCTTCCGGTCACAACAGGTAGTGAAATTTTAATTAAAAAAAAATACTTGGTGCACCATCAACCTGTAATGTTCTCAATGAGAAGAAGTGGGCGTGGGTCCACGTCACACCGCCACGTCAGTCCAGCTCGGCTCAGGTTGGTAGACGTCACATCTCTTTGATTTTTGTGGTTCGGCTCGTCAAAAAGCAGGATTTTTTTAAAGGAGTTCTAACAGGAATGTAAAAATATAGGTATGTATATTATTGAAGCATTAAGCAAGCAGTAACAAGGTCCAGGGTTAGTGAATCGACTTCACTCATCCTCTCCACATGATCAAAACACCTTAGCATACTCTTTTAATTTTTCTTTCATTCATTTTTAATTTTTGTTTGTCCTTTTTTTTCATATTCATCTTGATAATAATAATCACAAGTAATGTTAAGTTACCCTAAAATAACTAAACAATCAATTCTTTAAACTCGGACCATAATTTAAGATGCTCATAGATGATTTATCACATAGCACCAGCACAATAGCCAATCTACAGCTGTCTTTCCTAATAGTTGGTACACCATTCTACTCATTTCAGCCAAAAGACGTCCACTGCTGGACATAGGCCTCCACCATTCTACTAACTAAAACTAACTAGGATATTGTGGGATAGATAGGATATTGTGGGATAGATAGGATATTGTGGGATAGATAGGATATTGTGGGATAGATAGGATATTGTGGGATAGACAGGACCAGGATTTCGGCCGTTATCGACGGCAGCGGTTGGCACCCGAGCCATTGATCTATTGTTATACAGACAATGAGAAGATCGGTGACCGACAGTCCTACCTACGCCAAATTCGACGATATCTCATAAATGAGAAGCGAATGATCACATGTCTACTAACCGGTTCCAATATGATCCGTGAAATCTTACCACTGTTATAAACACCAAAGTTTGTGAGGACGAATGGATTGATGGATGATTGTTACTCATATACCTACGCATAAACTACTGAGTAGGATAATATTTTATATTTGGAGATAGTTTATATTATCTTGGATTAACACAGGATAGTTTTATACCGCTAGTACGATCCCGTGGTATATCATTACCGAACTCCAAGCAACCCACGGGCATAAGCTAGTAATGAATATAGTCGTACAAAAATCATTTAGCACGAGGCTTAAATTGAAACCAGCATCGGCAGCATCACTATCGTGTTTTTCTCAATTCAATTTCCATAAATGTTTACCAACTTCAGCCAGTCAAAGACATTCAACACCAAAAAAACCATAAAGAACTGCATTCAACTGCGGGATCCAAAAACAACTACGGATTCAAAGGTCTAAATACACAAAGAATCAGTTAGTCTTCTAACCCCGACCTACATCTAATTACTAACAAAAATCCCATTTCCTCGCCCCAGTACTACGTGTGCCGATAAAACACTTAGAAGATTTAAAAACAATTAGAAGGGCAAGAACACCTTAGATTAAACAGATAGTGAAAGTGAATTTACTGCGGACAATTATCAAACGACTGGATCGTAAAGCCTGAGTTAAAACCTCTTAATAGCTGCGTCGGCAACAATTTATTCAAATTCTTGCTCTGCTGATCAAGTACTTATTCACAGAGAAAAATATTTGATGTGAACTTTGATGTAATTAACATTTCATTTGTTAAATTTAATTTGGAGAGAATGCAATTAAAGATCAGACCTTTTACACTCTGTGTAGATCTGTACCTAGACTAGATACGCTTCGGGCTTCAGTGAGTTTCAAAAAATATCTTTTAACGTTTTTACTCTTGTAAATGTTTTTAATGCATGAAATGGTTCGATAATATTGACCTAAACGAGGACGACTTAGTAATATCGACGGTCGTGATGTATATATTTTTTTTTAATGATCTGTGCAAAATATATTTTAGGGAAGGGACGGCAATCCGCAATAACGAGGCATATTAAGGCCTCTGTATATGCGTCATAATTCTACCGCTGAAAGAATCGCCATTTCCGAGCCATAACGTGAATTAATAAACATTTCCCTATATATCTCACTGAAAGTAGACTTGTTTACGGCCATTTATGTTATTAGAGCTTAAGAGGGCCAACGATAAATTGTGCTTAAACCAGCTTTGGCTATGTATTTTTAATTTAACGGCCGGTGACTGAACATCAAGAGTTATTGTAATTGTTGCTCCTAATTTATCTAGCTTAACGCCCCTGTGATAACAGGCCGTAAACGAGTGAAACAATGAATGGTTATAGACGAAAACGTGCAAACAACACGCTTGAAGCTGGCGAATTGAGTAATTTTTTTCTGTCATTAGATTGACCCTTCCGTGGCAAGACTCACCAAACATACAAAACACATTGAAGCAAAGTAATATAGACAGAAAAGTAACAGCTTCTTGTAACAAACCAACAACAAACATAATATACAATCACAACACGAAAACAACTACCCTCCAGCAGTCAATACTCAATAAAACAACAAATCCGAAGAGAGGCGTAAAGGAAAACAAAATCCAAAGTACACAAAATGGAATCAGCGCGCGGTGCATCAAAGTCGTGAGAGCTTGTCAGCCGCAATTCCTCGCAATTTCCATGAACATTCACATGAGGTTGAACGCGAACCGCATACCCACACAGCTCAGGTACTTTTGACAGGATTCGTTCAAGCTGAAACTGGCTACTGTGGCTGCCAATGTGCCCGTCGCCAAATTGAACCAGCCAAGCGCAGACCGACTAAAACCAAAGCGCGAAATACGCGGCATTTTGCCGCCAGTCTTTTATACAATTTCCTATGTGAAAATCCCAAAAATAAGCCAGTCGCTTGCTAACAAAGTCTGTCCCTTACTTAAGTATAATAAAAACTTTTCATAAGCCGATTTAAATCGAAAATCCAAACAAAGCTGTCCCTTTATTTGAATGTTAAGGTTTTAGAGATTTATTCTAGGGAGTAGGGACTATTTAACGTTTGCGGCGGACATTTGTTTAAGTAAGCCACTTGTTAATTCTGACCTCTAAACTACACATGTAGTGAATTGTGAGCAGGATTTGTACTTAGGTAATATTTGCTCTTACCTGCTATTAAGTTAGAGAGAGAAAAGAGAAAAGAAATAGTAGTTTATGCGACTGTGCCTACTGAAGGGCATTACAACACAAGTGTGGGTTTAAGAAACGAGCCGTTCTGTTTAATTCTGCTGGTTGGTAATGCTGGTCATTGCCTATGGTTTTTGAACGCATTAGAGAGGGTTTATGATATTTGGGTAGATAAAAGTATTTATTGGTTTCACACAGGACAGAACAAATTGACAGAAAATTAAAAGCAAAAGATTATAAGTGAAGAGCTCGTGGCCAACTATTAACAGCTACTCTTAAGCCAAGCTTACCTAGTATATATATATATAGGCTGGTCCATGTATGGGTGACCATCCATTTCCGAGTTTCCTGCGTGCCTCGGAAAGCACGTGGTCTCGGCTGCCATATTTGACTAATGCCCGGTTTCTGAGGCAGTCCTTAAGTCGACAGACCTAAGGCACTTTTTTGCTTGTTCACATGAATAGATAAATCACCGATGAAAGTGCCTCAGAAACCGGGCATTAGGTAGTCAGTGGAACGAAATACTGACAGCAGCCAGTCTTACTAAATAGTATCGTAATACCCAGTACCAACTGGTTTGTGGAGGTCAGATTTAAGCAGTCGCTTCATGTTAAAAATTTTCAGCTGCATTTGGTTAGACTGGAAGCCGACCCCAACTTAACTGGGAAAAACCTAGGCGGATGATGAAACCCTGCTATTGAGTTAGTATCAAAGAATACATCCGTATGTACGTACAATGTTGGCGATATAAAGTGGTTTAAACAAATAAAATTGTCCACAAACACAGAAATACATGCGTTTTACAAAAATAACGGGGTTAACTTCCCCGGGGAAATCATAACGATTTAGAAGATTCGGCTTTGCTGAGCTTGCCGCCTACATTCTGTTGACAATATTGCGAAACAATTGGTAAAAAATATATGTATATTTGGGTGAACATTCCACATTTCGAGCTACTGTAAATCTTTCACTGTTCAGACCTAGATTTTTGTATTTGGTCGGCATACATTTAGAAAAGCTGCGTCACTATAATAGTATTGCAAATTGTAAGACTTTTTAAAAACAGAAGGAATTTGACCATCCATAAATATTATCAAACAAAGTTGCTTTTGGTGTCTGTCAGGTTTTTACTATCATTAAGAGAATTTATTCTAGAAAGTATACACACGCTGTTACATTGGAATTACACACTAAAAATATAGAAACTAACCAACAACTCAGGACAGATTTTCCTGGTGAAAAAAGTAAGTAGGATAGAGCTATGAAGAAGAAGAATAATAACAAATTATTATTCTTCTTTTTAGTCGTAAAATACGACAAGCACTGGTATAAAACAAACATTACAACAGAAAACTACTATTTCCTAACTACAATTAAATATTTCAACAAAGGCTGCTGAGGCACCGCGACATTAAATCAATTTCCCGCAGCTGAGACGAACCCTTGTCAAATGGGAACAAACTGCAATTTAACGGTGAAGGATCACTAAGATAATAAATACTACATTGCATATCTAACGATCATCTCCAATGGGTTAAGGATCCATTGTTCTTTCTTATCCACCACTTTGTTTGATATTACCAAAGGTATCACTTGCAGTGATAAAGGTTTTATATCTTTAAATAATAAGTTAAACTAAAACAGAACTTGTTTAAAATTGACTTTCCAAAAAACGATAGCTAAACCTAACATTAAATTATTTATTAGAAATACATACTTCCAAAATGCATAACTCAAGCATGCAAACAAAATAATGCAAGTAAAAAACCTAACGTTCTGGATAGAAATACATTTTGACTACTGGTGCTACGAAGGACGCTACGCGGCTACGAATATCGTAGTCACGTAGCGATGCACTAAGGACTAAGCTACGGGGTCTATGAAATTCGTAGCATCGCGCTTCGTAGCACGTCTACGGCACATTTGTCATATTGTAATACCCTAATATTATACTGAAATTGATCTATTGATCTATTCATCTGGAAAATTCTTTGACTAAAAAAATATATAATTTGTTTAGCTACAGTACAGCTTTCACTAAACATCATTCATATTTGGAATACTTTTGGGTTAAGATATGCTAGTGCTAGCCAATACACGTGACTTTCGCCATGAATCACAAGACGAGGTATTAATTGCGAGACATTTTTTTGTTCATTTATACACTAGTTTCTTATGCATATAAATATTTATATTTCGTAGAAATGATTATTTTAATCTATTTCTATTTCATTTATTTTATATAAAAGGCTGTAAACTCTGAATACTAGAGCTGCCATCTCTCTATAGCGAACAGAAATACCTATTCGAAACGGGAAGGGGTTGGAAAGACCTCCGCAGTTAACCCACCATCCACAAGATGACGCAGAGAACAAAAGAAAGAAAATAAATTAACTTCTCAAAGGACAAAGGTAGTGTTGAGTCCAGACAAAAAATGCGTTTTTTTAGGAGTTTCAGCGAGTGAATTAACACTTTAATTTAGTACTCGATACGAAGAGGAAGCACGTTTATTTCAAGACAGTCCAGCTAAACCCACTTGGTCCACCCTCTGATTAGTTTGTCTACTAGGTATAACGTTACCATCATCCTTCATCATCATTTCTTTTGCCCTTATCCTAATTTATTTTAGGTTGGCGTGGCACGTCTTCTTCTTCCAGACTTTTCTATTACTCGTCAGGTCATTATCCACCTCCTTTTTTGCCATATCATCGATACCACGACAGCCAGTTCCCACACAACTTTTCAGTCACCGTCGCTTCTTTTAGACTTCATCTTCCTCTAATAGGATACTAAAATTCTTACTATTTAACATTTTTTGAATCTGCTGGAATTAGACGGCCGAAGCCTCATCTACTGGATTATTCCGTCACAACAGACGGAACTTAAAGTTAAGATACTCGAATAAGGTAAATGTTGATTTAAAACGCCGATAGAGAGCGTTGCGTTCGCGCGGATTAAATGCTCTTATTGAGTGTCCTCTTTACTTTGAACCAATAGAAGTTCAGTTGATTAAATTATATTGTAGCCGCAGGATTGTGGCTTTAACTGAACGATTGAATACAATCTACGCTGAGTTGAATACTTTGTATAACTCTTGCAGGGTGTGGCTTGGCGATTGATTTGCTTCCAATGTACCTACCAATGTTTAAACGACGTACTTAGATAGTTATAGATGCTTCATTGTACACCAATATTGATACACAACCATAAATTTTTACACTAGCATGGTCTTTAACACTCAACTAAAAGAGTTAATTACAATGTAATTCTTTTACAACATTGCTAATTACAGCTTCCAGACAACTTTTGGTCTGAAAAAAAATCACACAAACGAATCGAGAACCACCTCCTTTTTGGAAGTCGGTTAAAAAAACTTTAAAATTAAAGGGGCAGTCAGTGGTGTACTGCTAACATATTATATATCATATACAAATCATAACATATCATATATCCTCCCGTCCAGGAGATTTATAACAATGGCTTTTTAATTGTGTCTATAATAAGGCGTATGAGCTCATAATATACTACATGAATTACTACTAAGTATATGAATTATGCGAGGAATTTACGTTATTCCAAACAATGGAATTTATTTCCGCTATCTTTGAGTATTATCATAATTCTGTAAACACAAATCCATTTACTTAATGTAATGATAATAATATGTAGCCGGTGCACATATTCTTTAAGCCTCGTCCGCAACTCCGCACTACGGTACTGAACCAGCTAATATTTGGAATCATTTTTTTTTTGCTTTTTTCTTATATTCAGATTTTTTTTTGTAGAGTTTAGGGGTTTAGATATAAATGGCCGTTTGGTGGCAATAGGCATCACCCCTATTATATGTGACTAAACCATTTATAATTGGTGAAATCCGGAAGAACACTTCAGTCTAACCCACTTCGAAAAACAGGCGTGACTTATGCTATGTTTATTTATACCCAACTATGGCAAAGCCAAAAGTAAAGATTCCATAAGCACAATAAATAACATCGAGAGCAGACTCAGGTGACCTTGATTTGTGATATACCTACATACCTCTATCAGTCACTACAATTTTTCTTGTAATAGGTAATAGTCGTTAACGTAACAGCACTAAACATAATAATGGTTTTTTACAAGAAAGTACTCATCAAACTAATGGAATAATTACTGGACGAGACCCCCCCAAGCTTTTAGCTGTTATTAAATTAAACAATAAGCTATAACCAATGATATTCTAGTAAATTTATTTGAATATCATTGGCTATAACTATTTAGTTGTTTTTTATCTGCAGTTTGATGGTTTTTCTTTAAAAACCGAAGCAGAATTCAGGCTAGCCAAAAATAATCATTGAAAAACTGTTACGCGCTTTATTTTTTATGTAATTTGACTCTTCAACTATGAGTACGTACCTACACTTTTATCTACATAGTTATAGGAAATCATTACAAACTTAAGTGCCCCATCACATTAAGAAGAGCCTGCACTATACTATTATACGCATATATAACTAATTAAACAACAAAAACAAAAGACCAAAAACATACGACAGAATGAACATAACACCACGCCTGTAATCCCCGAAGGGTTAGGCAGGTGTGTACCTAATAGTACACCCATATTGCACCAGTTATGTGATGTCAACTTTTATGTTGAATTTTATGTAGCATACAACCTTACGTCCCATGTAACAATAGTAGATTGTACACCAAGTGCATAAAACGCACCATTTTGCGCGAGACGTTTATCCATCCGATGCGAGCTTGCGAGCGAGGATGCATATAAAGTAGAGAGTAAAATGGGTTTTATGGACGAGTTTTACACTCTACTTTTCACTTCGATTGCGAGGAAATGAAACAGCAACTTGTTAATATTGTAAAAATAAAGGTTACCCGTTCCCGCCAATTAACTTTTTTTTTCATTAGGAATCTTGACATAACACCTGACTTATGTCGTTACTCATACTGCTCAGTTATAAAAACATTTTGAGCAAGCCTATTGCCATCAACCAATCTTATTAGGAGCAAGCCTATTGCCATCAACCGATGTAATTAGGAGCAAGCTTATTGCTATCAATCAATGTAATTAATAGTAAGCCTATTCCCATCAAATGATGTAATTAGGAGCAAGATTATTGCCATCAAGCGATTTAGGTAATTGGGGGAAGCCTATTCCCATCAACTTCCCTTGTATTCGTAATGAAAAGCAGTAATCCCTTGTTCTTAGAATACTAACGAAACGAATTAAATTTTAGAGGTAATTCTATGAAGTTGAAGTTGTTCCTGTGGCTGTTGGTCCGATTACCTGTGCCGATTACCTTGGTCTTCGACGAAGATTTTACTTTATGCTCTAGAGCATAAAACGCGACTTTATGTCGCCTACGCACGACATAAAGACGAATTTTAGAGCGAGAGAAGTGAAAATAATAATATCTATCCACCTACCATATAACACCCACTCCTATCAAGGTCGGAGACTTTACGCTCGAAGTTGTGGACGATTATGTCTACCTGGGACAAACGGTCCAGTTGGGTAGATCTAACTTCGAGAAAGAGGTCAATCGTCGAATCCGACTCGGCTGGGCAGCGTTCGGGAAGTTGCGCGGTATCTTCTCGTCCAACTTACCCCAGTGTCTCAAGACGAAAGTCTATGACCAGTGTGTGTTGCCAGTGATTACATACGGGACCGAAACGTGGTCGCTCACAATGGGCCTCATCAGAAAGCTCAAAGTCACCCAAAGGGCAATGGAGAGGGCTATGCTCGGAGTTTCCTTGCGTGATCGAATCAGAAATGAGGACATCCGCATGAGAACCAAGGTTACCGACGTAGCCCGAAGAATCGCCAGACTTAAGTGGCAATGGGCAGGGCACATTGCTCGCAGAACGGATGGCCGATGGGGCCGAAAAGTTCTGGAATGGCGACCGCGAACCAGAAGACGTTGCGTTGGAAGGGCTCCCACTAGGTGGACCGATGACCTGGTCAAGGTTGCAGGAACCCGCTGGATGAAAGACGCACGGAACCGGTCAATGTGGCGACGCCTGGGGGAGGCCTATGTCCAGCAGTGGATGTCTTTTGGCTGAAATGATGATGATGATCCACCGGGCACAAATCCTGACTCAGGGGCTGCTACTGAGAAATTCTTGATGGAAAAATCCAGTAAAAAATTGCCCGACCCAGGAATCGAACCCAGGCATTCATGCATCCATATTATAAAGCTAAATAAAATAGCACTTATTTTTGCTGTTTACTTAATAATTAGACCAGTAACAATGTGACATATAGTAAAGGATAAGCTATCGGATACTTACTGTAAGTAGTTATCAGATAAACGTAAAACGCGAACTGTAGGTAATTATTGCGTTACGTACCTGCGTATCGCAGATAAACGAATCAGTTTATTGTGTTAAGTGCTTATTATTTATTTAGCAATTTCTCTTTACGTAGGTAGGTAGTCAATCTCTATTTTATGGACTAATAACTACTTATTCATATTATCACTAACACTGAAAACGGGATATTTATATACCATGTTTACTATTTTTTTTTTTTAATTCCAATAAAAAGGGCTTTGTCGCACATGCGATTATGCCGCCCTGGTTGCTTTTACAATTTTTAACAAATAATACTTAAACTAATTAAAATCTAATAATTATGTAAATCTTAACATAGCTACTTACTTGTATAGCGTCAGAAAAAGCACGAAACACGTAATATGTGCCTATGTTTGAGGGTTGCCCTCGATTTCTCTGGGATTCCATCCCAGCCCAACGTGCTGCTAACTCCGGTAATCTAAGAGAGATGTACAAGGCGACGAAGACCTTGGCCGGAAACAGGAACCAGAGGAAGAAGAAGCCCTTGAAGGACAAAGGAGGCCAGCTGATCGTGACATCGGAGGGACAGCTTCAACGCTGGCGGGAGCATTTCGAGGAGATCTTCCGAATCCCAAACGACCCCATCACTACGACACCTGCTGCCAGCTTGCCCGCACAAAGCCTCGACATTGACGTGTCTCCCCCCACTGAGGGGGAAGTAGTGAAAGCCATCCGATCACTCAAAAATGGCAAAGCCCTAGGAGTCGACCTCATCACGGCAGAAATGCTGAGAGCGGACGTGCCTACAGCCGCAAACGCGCTGACACCCCTCTTGCGGAACATCTGGTCAGCCGAAGAGTTACCCGACGACTGGAATAAGGGCCTTCTCATCACCGTGCCTAAGAAAGGAGACCTCAGTGAATGTGGCAATTGGAGAGGCATAACCTTGCTCTCGATCCCGTCTAAGGTGCTGTGCAAGATTATCCTAGACAGATTATCGAGGGCCGTTGAACCTCTTCTTCGCAAAGAACAAGCTGGTTTCCGACCCAACCGATCGTGTACGGACCAGATCAATACCTTGCGCATAATCCTCGAACAGGCATCAGAATGGCAGAGGGAAATGTATTTATTTGACCTTCGTGGACTTCGAAAAAGCCTTCGATACGCTGAGCTGGTGTTGCATCTGGGACCGATTGCGAAAAATTGGGGTCCCCGAGAAAATTACACACGACGGCCTCGTCTCGGAGGACATACCGGTACATGCGGGCGTACGACAGGGGTGTCTGCTCTCACCTCTCCTATTTCTTGTTGTTCTCGATGGCATCATGAGCAATGCAGTATCTAACAAGCGTCGTGGCATAGAGTGGGGACTATCCAACGTCTTGGAAGACCTGGATTATGCCGATGACCTTATTTGATAACTCTTTTCATCTTTTCTTTGGTTAAGCCCTTTTTTATTTATTTAAACACAGAAGTAGTATTTCTGTGAACTTTAACGTATAGCAATAAAGCTCAAATTCGCGGTGAAAATTACCGGATTTTGGGACACTTTAACGTTTACTAGTACAAATCTACCGGGTACTGGTACAAATAGCCGTTTATTACTATTTTTGTATTATAGTTAATGCACATTTATATTTGTTTAAAAAGAGGATATTACACCAAAA
The DNA here is from genome assembly GCA_949775195.1 of Diarsia dahlii. Lineage (NCBI taxonomy): Eukaryota > Metazoa > Arthropoda > Insecta > Lepidoptera > Noctuidae > Diarsia > Diarsia dahlii. Next base: position 11,077,496 of record OX459211.1, on the reverse strand, counting down.
CTAGATAAAATTATCTATCTAGTCATATAAAATTTGTTTTTGTAAGTCTACTAGTTTTAGCACAGCAGACCTGCAAAGTCAGTGAAGTTCAAGACTTCACGGTTATTGGGCCGTTTACCTTAGTCTGTAAAGTGCTCTGTTTACTATTTGTTATGAGTTCCCGATATTTCAGGGCTGTTGCAAGCACCATGATCATGGATAAACAGTGACCATGTCAGTTTAAAAACTTCAAAATTATTTATTTGTCTATACTATCTATACTTCTATACTAATATAATAAAGAGGTAAAGTTTGTGTGTTTGTATATTTGTTAAATTGTAAGGGGTAATCTCGGGATCTACTGAATCGATTTTAAAAGTTCTTTCACCAATAGAAAGCCACATTATTGCTGAGTGTCATAGGCTACGCTTTTTATCCATGTATTCCCACGGGAACGGGATCTACGCGGGTGAAACCGCGGGAAGTCCGCTAGTAGGATATAAAGCGATTAATGTCTATTTTCATAAACAATGGAAACAGCTATACCACCTCGCTCTGTCGAAAAGTTATCAAATCTCATGTACCTAGAGCCAAGCTTCGAACTCTTCAAGCCCTTACTTCACAAGCTCTACACCTTTTTTTTTTTGTTGGGTGGAAAATCATCAAATAACCCCCCCCCCCCCCCCTCCGCTCTTGTGCAGAGCGGAAGAGAGTGTCAGACTTCTACTAACTAAAAACCACCCATGTTCCTTCTTCGCCCTTGTGGGCACGCCGCGCCGCCTTATTTCTTTAGATAATCCGCAGCCCCGGCGGAAAGCTCTACACCTTAGTCCAAATATTTATTTAGCTTGGTCATTTCGTAACTACAAGAACTATTGTAAAATAATACAGAAAAGTAAGAAACAGTGAATAAATTTTTCATCTTACACCCATGTGAAATTGTGAATGTTTTAAGAAAGTACCCGATTTATGTTTAGTATCAATTGCTGTAAAAAGTGTTGGTAAAATGTCTGATTCCGGAAGTTATGCTTTTTAAACAAAATAGAAATGGCGGTAGTGATAAATGGCGGGAATAGTTTAGTTGGCAGCTATTTTGACCACAGCCGCGGCTCTCATTCTTTCCCCAGCCGAAAATCAATGCATATTTGTTGAGAAAAATACAACGTACATAAAAATAAGAAAAGTACAACTGTACCCTATTTACTTCTGAATATAGGGTATTACCGTATTATACATAATATTAGCAATACATTTGTAGCTGTTAGATATTATACTCGCACATACGAACTGACATACGTAGTAGTTATTATTTTTAGTCGTACCAATTTAGATTATGTTCGTAAACACTGACGATTTCATTGCCGAGTCGAACGATGTGTGACCTGACCGTCACGTGCATTTTGTAAAAAACGAATTAGCAACTAGGTTCTTGAATAATTTATGCCATCTCTGTACGATTGTTTTTTTTTAACGTCTTGCATAATTGTATAATGGCCAGATACCATAATTAATTCACTAGGTACCTACATGATTCGAGTCTTCGAGATCCCCAAAGTTAAAAGGACCGTGGTAATCATCACTACATCACTTTCACTACATAGTATAAAAAAGTCACATCCCGCTGTTTGTCCCTTTGTATGTGTAAATCTTTAAAACTACGCAACGGCTTTTGATGCGGTTTTTTTAATAGATAGAGTGATTCAAGAGGAAGGTTTTAATACATTTTTTGCACCCGTGCGAAGCCGGGGCGGGTCACTAGTTATTCTATTAACTCTGAGCGTTAGAACAACAGAATTAAAATTTATGGTTTAAGAAATTTATTTCGCTCAAAAAGAATACAATTATTCACTTCTATGAGGAAAAACATAATATTTTAGATACAATAAATTATAAGCGGCGGTTGCGCTTTGTTGTGGAAAAATAAATTAAGTAATAAAATAACAAACTAGAATTAACCACTAAGAACGGCAAAAAAACAACAATTTATCTAGTAGCTAGGTGGTGCTTTAATTTCAAAAAGTAATTGCTTATAATAATGGCCGGGATACACGAGGCCAGTTTTTCAAGCCAGGATAGCAAGCTAGTGTCAGTAAGCCAGTAAACTAGTAGTACTTCTAGCTAGTAAGACAGGACATAACGTCCTTGGACAGGACAGTTTAGTAGTCTAGTGGAGCTTGCTGTCTTGGCTTGAAAAACTGTGTCACTTCGTTCTAAAACAACAAATAAGTCACCGGAGAACCAAAATAGAGCGACTTGACATTATGACGTTTCAATATTTTGCCAAAGATTTGATTTATTATTCAAACTGATATTAAACCTGGTAGTTTAATAATAGTCGGATTTCTACAGTCACACAGCCTCTATAATCCTTAGTCGATTTTAGAACCCAGTCGGTCCAGCTCTGATTAATTAGGTACCTACTGTATTTAGTTAGCTTTAACAATTTGTTTTTCAATATGACCTATTTTAAAAATCAAATTTTGGTCAAAATATAGGAAACGGTAATTTTTTTGGGTGCTAATTAAACCGGCTTCTTTTTAATAGCATTATTTGCATCTAAAAATCTACATTGCCTTCTAAATTACTAAGTCAGCCACAACTAACGAGCATCTAAAATTCTAAATATTACTTTCTTAGCCACAAGTTATCTTTTCTGAAGCCACTCTAAATACAACTCAGCATCGTGGTTATTTTTTACACGACTGCCCCAAAAAAAAAGAGTGTTATTAGCATCTAAAGTAACATGGATTCAAACAGTAAACTTCTAAAATATTAATATACGGCATCAAAAAAATATTCTATTTAGCTTCTAATTTATTAACTCAGTACGTTTAAATTGTAACTCGTGCCACATTAACTGAGCATCAAAATTAAATTAAAATTGTCATCAAATATTATATAATAGCCACTAATAGTACGTGGAAACCACTGTTGTGTCATCGAAAGGCTTAAATATAGAAGTTCAGAGTATCTAATGACCTAAATATCGAAGTTCAAAGTATCGAATGTCCTAAAGATCGATACCTATTTATTTAAATGTTGTGCTACAAAAGTTATCGACAGAATCGCTGCAGAACTTTAGTTTTATCGGATAACTGGTCACAGTTTTAACCTAACCTAACCTATTTCCCTCAGTTTACAATGACGGATCATACAATCTGCCTGTGACTAGTCAATTAGAAAATGGTATAAACATTTCTACAACTAGTAGGTATTTTTAACGTAAATACCTATAATAATTTAAAGTGTTTGGGGGGGATGAGGAACAGGGTCTAAAGATCCTCATCCTCCATGGAAAAGGGAGGATCCTCCGACCGGACGGGTGTTGTGTCGGGTGGGCTAACTGCCCAACATTTGTAAGTCGGGATTTTTTCTAGAGGCTTAAGTCGCGGATAATGTTGATACCGCGATGTAGGAATTCTCCTTAGTTCGCAGGTGTTGCGATAGATGTCGCTAGTCGCCACAAGTGTATCAAAAGTTCGCGCTCTCTGATTGGTGCCAATGGCCACTCACTGACGTGACGTCTCGCGCGCTCGCGCTAAATCTTGCTGTTGCTATTTTCACGATAAAAGAATGTGATGTATTATTTTACATGCTAAGTTATAATAAATGATGTTGACTACGGTCGCTTCATTTATATTTTTTTGAGGGCCTTGTGTTGAAGATGTAAAATGATGGTGAGATATAAATTCCGTGGCTGAGTTAGTAAATTAGGTGCGTATGTATAAATTACAAGGACAAGTTAATATAATCGTTGATCTTCACTTGACGCTTTCTTTAGAATATAGAAGTTTGATCACGTGGCCAATTAAAAAAACTATGGCTCGATTTATTATTTGGCCGTACCTATTGGCCGTTGCTCTGGTATTCGGCTACTTTCATACTTGTCGCAGTACTAAGAAATGGGGAACTTATTATGGGCTATTATTTAAAGTACCATATTTCAATTATGTTGAACTTACGCCTGTTTTGACCAAAACCCTTTCCTGTACAGGCTGTGTTATTTAGAAATATTAGACAAGGTTAATTTAAATGTTCGTAAACGTACCAACTAGGTATATAGAAAAATGGACGATACAGTGTGGGGTAATGTAAAAAAGGTAAGTGTTAAGAAAAGAACCTCATTTTACGCTCAACAACCAACAGCCACCGTTACTTACAACGAAAGAAACATGACGCAGTCAGATCATCATCAGCTTATTAATGTTCCCACTGCTGGGACACAGGCCTCCTCTCTTTGAGAGGGAATGGGCTATAATCTACCACGCGGGCCCAGACAATCACACAACGCAGTATTATGAGCAAAATAAAACTAGAGTTAGCTGTTTGATTTAAATCTTCTACTCCACAGAGTGTGACAGAGTAGTGTTATCATAAGTAAATTATTAAATATTTTATTGTTACATTTTGTCTGATTCTAGAATTAAAAAGTATTATTTTGACTATTGTAGTACCGGCTGAGTTCGTGGTTGGTACGACTAACCAATCATAGCGCTTGGATTTAAAAGTTGGTAGAATGGCGGGAAAATGCCGATTTTGGCGGTCGTACCAATCCTGCGAGCTCAGTCGTACATGGAACGTCAAGTCAAGAAGTCAAGTAAAATAACTCCTACTGTGTTGTGGAATATTATAGTTTTGATTCTGAAGTATTTGATTTTGTGTGTTGGAAAATATACAAGTAAGTACATTAATAAGTGTCTTTTATTTTTAAACCTTATTTTAAAAAAGCCTTGAACCTAAATAACGGTTAATTTTCATAATAAAAACTATCACTAGATTCTCTGCAAGGGTACAGAGTAAACATCTCAGAAGTGGGATAAAGACCCCTATTTTGGCCAATAATGTTTTTTTTTCTTTCTTTTCTTGCTACCCTTAATTTATTTAACTGTTGGGTGTACTTTCTAAGTACCTAATTGTGTTACTTTGTTTGTCTAATAACCTGATAAACAGTTGTTGGGTTCTTGGCTATTTAGTGGCATTTAAGTTACCATACCTAGTAAGTAAACACTTGAAATGTATATAGCATAGCTTTTGAAATCCGTAGTACAAACGACCCTACAATTGAATTTTATACAAGTTGGGTGTCTTATGTACTAGGTGGTTTCTATTTGTTTTCTTTTCATCAATACGCAGTGGTTTTATAACACACAGCCACGTACCTTACTAACATGTGACTATTTTAGTAACTGTAGTATTTTATTCCAACCTATGTTTGGGAACAAAATGTGTTTGTAAGGACCGTGGCACATAATGTGCTGTGGGTTTTGCCTATACCCATGGGGAAAAGGAGTGAGCTTATGTACGTATGTTTGTGAAATACCTAATCGTTACGATTATTATGTTGCTTCCGTTTAAATCATGCTAATGTAGGCTGCCTAAAAACTTCTTATAATAGCTTATGGATTCGCACTCAGTAGATTTATTATATCCAGTCAGATGTTATCGACGATATATTTAATAACGTGTTTATATTATGCTTTACGTTATGCTTGTTCTCTTTAGTTTAGAATCAGTTTTAAAGAACATTTTCTTTGGGATATAATTAACTTTCCAGGGTTACCCCATGGAGAGCAACGAACGTGGACGTGTTCTCTACACGCCGACAGATCCGACGAGGTCACCCCCTGCCAACCGGCGGTCACGCAGCCCTGTAAGGCGTCAAGTCTGCAGCCGGGATTTAAGCCGGTCACGCAGCCGGCCGAGCCGACAATCAAGAGGGCGCCTGAGTCGCTGCTCACCAGATCAACCAGTGCCTCTTCGAAGTCGGGATAGCTGGCGCAGCCTGGAACGCCGCGCCTCGGGCCGCAGCCCGGATCACCGCCGCGCATCGGGCTACAGCCCGGAGCGCCGCGCCTCAGGCCGCTGCCCGGACCGCCGCGCCTCAGGCCGCTGCCCGGACCGCCGCGCCTCGGGCCGCAGCCCGGATCACCGCCGCGCATCGGGCTACAGCCCGGAGCGCCGCGCCTCAGGCCGCTGCCCGGACCGCCGCGCCTCAGGCCGCTGCCCGGACCGCCGCGCCTCGGGCCGCAGCCCGGATCGCCATGCATCGGGCCGCAGCCCGGACCGCCGCACATCGGGCCGCAGCCCTGATCACCGCGCATCGGGCCGCAGCCCTGATCACCGCACATCGGGCCGCAGCCCTGATCGCCACGCATCGGGCCGCAGCCCTGATCGCCGCGTATCGGGCCGCAGCCCTGATCGCCGCGTATCGGGCCGCAGCCCTGATCGCCGCGTATCGGGCCGCAGCCCTGAACGCCGCGCATCGGGCCGCAGCCACGAGCATCGAGTGTCGAGCCGCCGCTCATCGCGCCGCTGGCCGGACTGCCACGCGGCGAGCCGCAGCTCGAACCTCCGCCGAGGATTGAGCCGTTCGCGTAGCCCAGTGAGGCAGTCACATGGCAACGCGTTAGGACACGTGCCAACCGCGATTGAAGACAAGACCACAGGTGAGCAGACTTCTTCGTTGAAATTATCTACTTTATCTGATCTTGTCAATGTTTTAAAATCTATGTCTAGTAATAGTGCAGATAAGTTAGGATCCCTGAACAACACAATTCCAGAGTTTGACCCAAGTAAACGGGAACAGACAATGACAATGTGGTTGCATAAGGTTAATGAATGCGCAATCATCTATGCGTGGTCGGAGAAGCAAGTCATTCATTTTGCATTACCAAAACTAAAGGGTATAGCCCAGAGATGGTATGAGGGCCTCCCGTCGGTCCTGTTTACTTGGGCCGAATGGCAGGAAAAACTCTTGGCTGCCTTCCCATCGGAAGAAAACTATGGGCAAATGCTTAGCGACATGCTGGCCAAACGGGCTAGGTTCACAGACTCTTTAGAAGACTTTTATTATGATAAACTGTCTCTAATCAATAGATGTGGCATAACTGGGAAAAGGGCTGTAGAATGCATTTTACATGGCATCGACGACCGGTCGGTTAGATTAGGTGCGGAGTCCGCTCAGTTTGATGACCCTAACAAGCTCCTATCATATTTACGAAATGCTCGAAATACTAAATTTAATAACGAGCGTAAAATAGTTAAAGGACAACCCCAAAAACACCAAAATAGCTCTAACTCTAGATCAACACGTTGTTCAAATTGCAAGAAGGATGGTCATGTCACATCTCAGTGCACCCAACCCATAAAGAAGTGTAGTCGATGCAATAGAGTAGGTCATGAGGTGGAACAGTGTTATGCCAAACTACCATCGACTGAAGAGAAAAAAGTGATGCGAGTTGAGGGTAGGGGTGATGCAGGTGCGGTTAGTTCTTCTGAAATAACCGCTCCGGTGTCGGAATCGAACAAAAAGTATTTCAAAACTGCGACTATTAACGGTTCTCCCATAACTGCATTTATAGATTTTGGAAGTGAATGCTCAATGATTCGATTGTCAGCATTTCGAAATATAGGTTCTTGTTATAGTGTCAATAATCTTCCTGTACTAAGAGGTTTCGGTAATTCGGTTGTCCATTGCATAGGCAAACAAAAGGTTCAAATAATTATCGATAATGTGCAGGCTGATCTCGAATTGTTGATAATCGCAGATGATGCCATGCATGTGCCTCTTTTAATAGGTCAAACGTTCACGGAGCAGTCACACATCGTCATTCGTAAAACTAGTGACACCTTAGAGTTCTCTGAACTTGAGCTCCAACATATTGTACCTAATAGCAAAATGAATTTGTTTTGTAAAGACGCCGTTGAGCTGTTGGGTCTTGCTGTTGTGGATGTGTATACAGATTCGCCGTATCAGGGTGACATTTTTGTCGATGGAAGTATTCGATTCCTGAAGGGTGTTCGCTATTCAATAGCTGCTGGGTTGTTCCAGTTGAGAGAAGGTGGAGGACAAATCGTCGTTGTTAATACTTCATCAACCCCTATAGTGCTCCCAAAAGACTTTCTTATCGCTCGTGGTCGTGTAGCTCAGGAAGAGTCCAGCATGCAAGTTTTAAGCGTCTCCTCCACTGACAATGATAAGTTTCAGTCAATTACTGAGGCTGACCTAAATCTGGAAGGTGGACTCTCCCCTGAGCATAAAATTCAATTGCTCAATCTACTCAATAGGTATCGAACCTGTTTTGCCTTCAACTTGTCAGAATTGGGGAATTCGAAGGCCGGTCATATGACCATTGATCTCCAAGATAACCAGCCCGTCGTCTATAGGCCCTACCGTTTGTCAATCAGCGAAAAGGAGAAGGTTCGAGGAATGATTTCTGAATTATTGGAGAATGATATCATAAGACCCTCAACGTCATGTTACGCAAGTCCTATCGTAGTGGTTAGGAAAAAGTCTGGTGAACTTCGTTTATGCATCGATTATCGAGCTCTTAACAAAAAGACCGTCCGCGAAAACTATCCCATGCCGCTGATTGACGATCAGCTAGATGTTCTTTCTGGTAATAAATACTATTCAACCTTAGACCTTGCTTCTGGTTATTACCAGATTCCAATCCGTGAAACTGACAAATATAAAACTGGATTCGTGACGCCGGATGGCCATTACGAATTCAATCGTATGCCATTTGGCCTTGCGAATGCCCCAGCGACATTTCAACGTATTATGCATCAAGTCCTTGGATCATTACGACATAAAGAAGCCCTGGCCTATTTGGATGACGTCATTATTCCTTCAAAGGATATTAATGAAGGAATGTCGAGGTTAGAATCGGTGCTGTGCTTGTTCGCTGATGCTGGTCTCACGTTGAAGCTCTCCAAATGCTTCTTTTTCTGTAGTTCGGTAGAATATTTGGGATTTGAAATCTCTGCCAATGGCATTCGTCCTGGTGAGAGAAAAGTAGAGGCTGTGAAACTGTTTCCAACTCCTCAAAGTCAACATAATGTTCGACAGTTCCTTGGACTGTCTAGCTTCTTTCGCAGATTTGTCCAAAATTTCTCGGTTATTGCAAAACCGCTGACACAACTCCTCAAAAAGGACTTTAAATGGTCATGGGGTACAGAGCAAGAAAATGCGTTCCGTCGTTTACAAAAAGAGCTTGTACAACGTCCCACTTTAGCTCTCTACAATCCAAAGGCAGATACGCAACTTCATACGGACGCTTGTAAGATTGGAGTGGCAGGTATATTGTTGCAAAAGGATAAGGACGACATACTAAGGCCAATTGCTTACTTTAGCAGGCAGACAACGCCTGAGGAACAAAATTACTCGTCTTATGACTTGGAGACTCTCGCCGTTGTTTCGTCCTTACAAAAGTTCCGCGTTTATTTAGTAGGTATCCCTTTCAAAATTATAACTGACTGCAACTCGCTTCGTGCAACCTTCCAGAAGAGAGATATGATTCCACGAGTCGCTAGGTGGTGGGAACAGATGCAGGAATATAATTTTTGCATTGAGTATAGGGCTGGACAGCGCATGGCCCATGTCGACGCACTTAGTCGTAACCCTATACAGCAAGCTCATGATGTAATGGTCGTTAGTGATTGCGATTGGTTAACCACAGTCCAAGGTGCAGATAGTGAGATACAAAGGATAGTTGGCATTCTAAAAGACCCTCAATTTAATGACGTAGTCGATATAAAATCAAACTATACTTTGAAGAATAATAGGCTCTATAGGGTAACCAGTGATGGCGATAGGTGGGTTGTGCCAAAAGGGGTGAGATGGCAGATTGTAAAGCAAAACCACGATGATATAGGGCACTTTGCGCTTGACAAAACTCTGGAGCGTATCAAAGCGACATATTGGTTTGCAAAAATGCGTAACTTTGTTAAGAAGTATATCGGTTCTTGCCTAGAGTGCGCTTATTCAAAGGCCTCAGGAGGTAAGAAACCCGGTACTTTGCACCCTATACCAAAAGTCGATATTCCCTTTGATACGGTCCATGCAGATCATGTTGGCCCCTTTATACGTAGTGCAAGAGGAAATATGCACATTTTAGCTCTGATTGATGCCTTTACTCGTTATATTTATTTGAAACCCGTAAGAAACACAAAAACCACAACTTCTATAAAGGTCTTTCGAGAGTATTTTGGTTTGTTCGGTGTTCCAAGAAGGGTAATAACGGATCGTGGAACCTCGTTTACTAGTGAGGCCTTTAAAAGGTTCATGACCGAAAAAAACATTAAGCACGTGTTGAATGCTGTTTCCACCCCAAGGGCCAATGGTCAGGTAGAACGCTATAACAGGACACTCGTTGATGCTTTGACCACGAAGTGTATCGGTTTCCCTGAAAATAAATGGGATGAGCATCTACCTGACGTGCAGTGGGGCATGAACAACACGTTCAACAAGGGCATAAATCGTACCCCGTCAGAGGCTCTATTCGGCATAAGACCCTCGGGTCCTAGTGACTGTAGAATAGTATCCGAACTGTCAGACGACATAGCAGGTTCTTCTAACAGTCAAAATCTGTCACAAATCAGAAATGAGATTAACTCGCATGTCAATTCCTATCAAGAGTCGCAAAAGAAGGCCTATGACGCAAAGCATTGTCCAGCTCCAAAATATAAAGTAGGTGATCTTGTGAGGGTTGAACGGCAAGTCCCAGCTTCAGGAACTAGCAAGAAACTTGTTCCTAAGTTTCAGGGACCCTATAGAATCACAAAAATTTATGATTTTGATCGTTATCAAATTGAGGATACTCCCATCACACGAAAATCTAATAGGCCTTATTCAACAGTTGTTGCAAGTGACAAAATTAAGGCCTGGTTAAACTTTAATAGACCACATGACGAATCGTCGGGTAATGACAGCGAATAACGCTTCTATATTATTATGCAATGTATGATTATTAAACATTTATTTCAGTTTTACCTTATCCGGGCCATGAAATAATGCCCGTTACGGTAGACAATCTTTCCAGACCCTTAGACCATGAAATAATGTCTATTGAGGTCATCCCTGGCCATGAAATAATGCCAGATACTTAAAAATGGGCCATGAAATAATGCCTGTAAATTTAGTCGAGCCATGAAATAATGCTCACCATTAATATTATAGTGGGCCATGAAATAATGCCCGTAAATGTACATCGAGCCATGAGCCATGAAATAATGCTCGCCATTAATAATAGTGGGCCATGAAATAATGCCCCAAATTGTGATTGTCATAATTAAATTTATTGTATTTCAACTTATTGTAACAAGAACGCTATGATGATAGATACAAGTGTGAAACCATGTTATGGTTATGTTTTTGCCTAGTATGTAAAGACTTTATAATTGTATATTTTTTTCTTTTCCTTTAATTCTGTACCACGAGGACGTATACTGTAACTTGGATGGCCGACTGTTATCATAAGTAAATTATTAAATATTTTATTGTTACATTTTGTCTGATTCTAGAATTAAAAAGTATTATTTTGACTATTGTAGTACCGGCTGAGTTCGTGGTTGGTACGACTAACCAATCATAGCGCTTGGATTTAAAAGTTGGTAGAATGGCGGGAAAATGCCGATTTTGGCGGTCGTACCAATCCTGCGAGCTCAGTCGTACATGGAACGTCAAGTCAAGAAGTCAAGTAAAATAACTCCTACTGTGTTGTGGAATATTATAGTTTTGATTCTGAAGTATTTGATTTTGTGTGTTGGAAAATATACAAGTAAGTACATGAATAAGTGTCTTTTATTTTTAAACCTTATTTTAAAAAAGCCTTGAACCTAAATAACGGTTAATTTTCATAATAAAAACTATCACTAGATTCTCTGCAAGGGTACAGAGTAAACAGTAGGTAGGTACATTATTTATTTTACTACTCTTTGGTTTGCTGTCAGTAATCAGCGTGTGTCCAGTGTGACAGTGTCACACCTTTAAGGGGTTTCTTGCAGCTGTTTTCAGCATTGGTACTGAACCTTAAGTGATTGGATGGTGCTCGTTTATTCTGTTTTGTCATAATTATATTTGATAGATAGATAATTTTGCTGAAAACCATAGCTAAAACCATGCTAAAACTATAAATGTGCACCACCAATTTGTGCTTCTCCAACATTTTACCACGGGCAGCTACCGTACCGAAATCAGAAGAACAAACACGACATCACGTAAACACGTCATCATCATATTGTCACGGCAAAATGGCACGGTCCAACTGCATCTAAGGACTGAGCTGCACTGTCCCGCTGGTGGCACAATCGTTGAAATGATGACTGCGAGCTGCGCTCACGCTACGGTTTTTAGATCACATTGACAGCAGAGTAACAAACGCATGGACTGTAAAGGTACAATTCCCAATTTTCAATATCTCAATCAAAACAGTACCTACCTTTGAAGATTAAGTGATGAGGCTGACGCAAGGAAATGTACCATCCAATGACCCATACCCGTCACGCGACGGTGACGTCATCAAAGACTGATAGCAAAATAATGTACAGTCAAACAAATTAATAAGTATACAGTCAGATTTTTTTATAAATGTAGTACAATAAAAATATTGATTGCAATTTTTACCCGACTACGGCAAAGCCAAAGGAGGGTTATGATTTTGACTGGCTATGTATGTATGTTTGTATGTATGTGAGTATCTTCATCTGTTCCCTCATAGCTTCTAATCTACTTATCGGAACTCGACATAATGTGGTATCGTTAGAACCGTCATAATTTTCCGCTGAACATAGGCTACGTGATGTGTCACAAAAAGCGACTTGGCGCCTTCTAGTGGACAAAAAGTAAGGCTTAAAAAAAATGGAGATAAATACGCCGTGTTTGGTATCATTTGAAAGGGCCTCACTTGTTCATTTCCAAAATAACAAATCAAATTTAAAATCACGCCCTCTAGCGGACAAAAAGTCAAGAGTAAAAAAAATATTTAACACCAAAATTGTTTAAATAAAAAAAAAAAAAAGCCGTAGTCACACGGTATTAAGGTGTTTAGGTTGGTACCTATAATGTGTGACTACGGCTTTTATTTTTGTTCTATCCTGAAAATCTTGTTTCATACTTTTCAGCGTCGTTTTTTTTGTCGTAGTCGGGTTTTTATTTTTTAAAGTGATTGGCATTAAGGTGAATCCGACATGGTAGCCCACGAAATTAGAATTTTCTTACGTTTTTTTGCAAATTTACCGGTCTGTGTCGGTTTGTATGCTAAATTAGATAGGATTCGCGACCGTATCAAATGTGACTTCACTGAGTAAATGCCTTTTTCATCAAATAGTCACTCAAGGAACCTTTATGAACTGAGACGGATGTATTGGTGATTTTAATCATTCTTACTCTGTAAATGCACATTTGGTACGGTCGCGTATCCTATTTTATTTAACATACACACGGCTACACATCAAGCAGTATAATCTGATCGTTCATTGTGCGAAAAGATCTAGTAAAGTGAGGCCAAGATTAACTGGTTTTGTATAGCTTGATGTGTAGCCGTGTGTACAACCCGATACTGACCGGCAAATTGCAAAAAAGGTAAGAAAATTCGAATTTCGCGGGCTACCTTGTCGCATCAACCATAAGCGACTGATGTCAAACGCCTTATAGTTTGACATCAGTCTTAAAATATGTACTTGTATATTCTTAAAAGTAAACAAGTTAGCAGGCTGTTTACTTATTAGCTTGTTCGACTGTAGCTACGAGCAATAAAAACTTCTTATCAAAAACTAACTAAACAACGTATAATTTAGCAATTTCCGCATATATTACGTATTTCCAAATAATTCTCTTAGAAATATACAGTGACCAAAAGATATTTTATGAATAGTTGGACTTTCATGGTGGACCCAGACCCAGACTGTTGTCAAGTATCGTCACAGATTACATAGGAATTTACTTACGATATCGACCGGGGCGGGCTGGCTGGCACAGTGAGCCAACTGGCAACATTATTATTATTCGCGCCAGTTCATTCATTCGTTGCCGTGTGAGTTGGTGTGAGTGTACACGCACGGTGCGCACGGTTCTGTCACGAACGAAACGAATTTCGTCATTGAAATAGACCAAATTGTGGTGAGCGAACGTCGCGCTTTTACTTAAATTTTTCAAAAACACAAAATCGTAAGTAGAGTTTTATTGTATTACTGGCATTATTAATGTAGTATCTATTTATTCATAGTATCGTTTCTCACATAATGCTCATATTGATTGAGTGAAACACATAACAGTTAATTTTAACTTCGGTCAAATGTTTCGCGAATTTAAGTTTAAAATCTACGTTTACTGTTTACTGACTTTCTAAGAGTGATAAGCGAATATAACAATGGGTACAAAGCATACCATTGTCATGATTTGCTACACATTGATTATTTCATCGACTTACGTAACGTGACATTACGACACCTTGTGCCTTGGAACTCCCTGATGACATTGATCCTGACCTAGTTCTTAGTTACCAATTCCAGAGCAGTACATATTATTAACATGTTCAATGATTTGCCTAGCTTTTAACCATGGTTATTTTTAATGCCATTAAAAAAGAGTATTTGCAAGACTGCTCACAGAGCTAGGTAGATATTTTTTACCCACATTTATCCTTATTGCCTACCGGTTTAATGTGAAGTTAGATATTTTTAAACTATTAATTAGACAGTAATGTACATAAAATGATTTAATTACAATAATTAGCAGTTAAATCACAATGTAGGAAGTGTTAGAATCATGACCTTGAAGTCATCATGATCCTAACATAACCTCACTGACTGTGATTCATTAATTCCACCTTTTTTCCTACAAGTTAAAACGTGAATTATTTTTAACTTTTCCTGTTTATTCTTTCTAGTAACATGGGTATCCCAGCTGGTAACGCCGAAAATGGCAAGAAAATCTTTGTTCAAAGATGTGCCCAGTGCCACACTGTAAGTACCTTCATTCATCATTCTTTCTTATCTATCATCACTCATCACATTCTCAACATTTTTGACATTGTCACACATGACATTGAGACTTTATTTCTGGCGTGACTGCTAAATGAATTTTCCATAGGAAATATGTTTTAATAATCAACAACGTAATTTTGGATTTTCCTGCCTAAACCGTTGATCAGTAAAACCCACATTTTAAGTAGGTTCTTTTCACAATGAGTCATTTAAATTAAACCCTACGTCAGTGGTGTAGAAGATAATGCAACAACATAAATAAGTAACTATCACATGTCATAATAGTCACATGGGAATTCCTTCCCATATTATATTTCATAATGTGAGGCTACATAACAATTGTATTGTTTTAAAGAAAAGTGCAGTTTCTCAATTAGACCTCACCATAAAGTTTTCAAAATGATATACCTAATTACTTATTTTTCATAAATAAATAATAAGTCCAACTAATTATATAAGAAATATTATTCTATTTTCAATTTAAATAAAATATAATTCTGTCTGACATAATACTCTTGTGGCTAAGTTGATTTACTTACGACCCTTACCGCCTTTAACACAACTAATAGTAAGTATTTCTATGTTACAGGTTGAAAACGGTGGCAAACACAAAGTAGGACCCAACCTTCACGGCTTCTGGGGCCGCAAGACAGGTCAGGCAGCTGGCTTCTCTTACTCAGATGCCAACAAGTCCAAAGGTGGGTTTATTATTAATAGTTTCCAACCTTACATACTGCTATACTAAATTTTTAAATCTGTTGGATTATGTCAAGATAGAATTACAACTTATCGAACTGATGTGTTTGTGATTAAGATAATCACAAATGCATCAGTTCAATAAGTTATAAATCTATCTTTTTTTGACCTTACGAAAGTGAGTGAGATAGACATGACTTCCCAAATCGAAGCGTTAGTGAATAAGGGGCCAGAAAAGAGAGGCCTATACACAACAGTGAGTAAATTCGGGCTGCGGATCAGTAGATACATTTTTGATGATCATCTGATGAATACTAGTATTTTACATGAAGCAACTGATTATAAATTATCACGAGATATGAAATCAATAAATCTTGTGAACTGATTCATTTGTGATTTATCTCTTTTGTTTGCTGAACATTGAGTATTATACTATAGTACTTGTGTAAGTTTCAAGGAAACTCATTGTACTTGATTGTTTAGTTTATAATACAACTATGTACAGTTGATGACGTCATGTACAAAGTACCATTGACAGTGTCCACTGTCTTATTATCGCGTGAATATCACGCCACGTGTCCACTGTTCAGTGTTCAATCTCAATATTACAACAACTACACTTCCAACAAATACCAACATTTGATTAGCTATCATTTATCAGTCACCCGTGATAAACAGATAAACATGCAATGTCAAGAATTATTTAATGACAATAAATATTTTATTTTATAGGTATCTCTTGGGGTGAAGATACCCTCTTTGAGTACCTGGAGAACCCCAAGAAGTACATCCCTGGTACCAAGATGGTGTTCGCCGGTTTGAAGAAGCCCAATGAGCGCGCCGACCTCATCGCATACCTAAAAGAAGCCACCAAGTAGATTTAAAAAGACATAGGAAAAAATTATTTTGGAATAAGAGGCATTTTCCATTTTATTTATGGAATGTACTTCTTGTTTTTTAGCCCAATCAGTATCATCAATCGTATTTTGCAATATTAAGTTGCGTGATACACTTAGTATAGTTCACAATCATGTTCTTAGCTGTTATATTACAATTATGTGAGTACAAGTTTCAGTGTGAAGTCATACTCTTGAGTATGCGCTTTTGATAATGTTGTGAGTGAATCTACCGTTATTAAATTATTAACTAGACCCCCCTTCAAGCTTTTCATTTGTGAATGTTCTACACAAGTCACTATTTATTTTCTTTTGTCACCTAAATTCCAGTGTGAGTTGACTATTAATTTCGGATAATTGTTACCAATTATTAATTAGTGGTTAATGAAATTATTTAATAAATAATATTAATTTATTAGTTTTGATTTTTTACCACCTCTTTTCCAAAATGTTTATATATGGTCCCATTAAAATAGGTGGACAAATTTTAACATAGCTTTCAGTAGGTCTAACCAAAGATATCTAAACAAAAAAAAAACCTGAAATAAAGTGTTTTTTTTTAACTTAAAATAATAAATTGCCGGCACTCTAGAACAAACTCATCCTTTATGAGTAGGTACTAAAATCTTATTTTGGTGGTCTGAATGATTTCTGAAATTTTGTCCACCTATTTTAATGGGACCTTATATTGCTCAATCTTATTTTCTGTTCTTTATCGACTGCTGAGCATGAGGGTCATTCAAAAGTGTTATTGGGGTTTTCCATCATGGATTTCTCTGTAGCAGCCACGTGTACTTTTGATTTATGTCCAATTGATAGCAATAGGCTCGCCCCCTATTACATCTTCTTTACGTGTCGTTGATCTCAAATTGTGTTAGACCAGTATGTAGCCACCTGCACAGCTCCATCATTTGCTTCGAGTAAATCCTGAAAGGTGCAACTGCAAGAGGTTGTGCAGGCCTATAACATGAGACGTAAACGAAACTAGCGTGGCTGTACAATAGGTAGTGTACAACTTGTACCTACCTATTGTACAGCCAAAAAAAAATCAGCAAAAAAAAAAAAAACAGCTAAATCAGCAGTAAAAAAATCAGCTTCTGAAGTCGGTGACTTTTGTTTGTTTGACTTCATGTTTTTGCCACCGACTTCAGAAGCAGATTTTTCTTTTTAAGTTTATTTTTCTCTTTTTGGTGTTTTTGAAGTCAGTTGTTTTTTTTGCAAAAAAGTTTTTTTATTTTTTCATTTTTAGTTGTAATAAGTACATATTATATCCTATACAAATATTTACTATGCATTTAACATTCAACCAAGAAACCTAACCCTTAACCTTGACCCTATTTTTGCTTTCAACTCTGAACCGTTGAGGAGTGGTACTACTCCTCAACGGCTTAAGAGTTGAAAGCAAAAACCCATTAACAGCTCATCAACAAGACAAGTGACAACATGACTGCTAGATGCGAATACTTGAATAGCGTCGGAAAAAGCACGAAACACGTAATACGTGTCTATGAAATTTATATAAAACAACTAAATAAATGTGTATTGTACACATCTGCATACCCCCTCAGAGCATAGGTACAGGCGTGATGTTACGTCATGATAATGTATTATGTATATTCAATAAACATCCAAGCGATTCCAGCAATTACGACAGATTTGCCGTCTATTTTTGAAGAGTTCCATTGTATATCTCCGAAGATCAGCACCAGATCTTCACCAAATTAAAATGGGACCACCTCAGGAGTATACTCTTTCTTTCAAATAAAAAAAGAATTTTGAGAATCGGTTCACAAATGGGTGAGAAATCAGGTAACATACATAAAAAAAAATACACACGAACATATAACCTCCTCCTTTTTTGAAGTCGGTTAAAAAATGACGAAGATAAAACGTGTCAAAGATATTGGAGTGGGGCATGAAACGTCACTTGTGTCGTCAAAATGTACTATCATATGACGTCACACGAGTTTTCGAAGCACTAGGTATCGTCTTCATTTTAAGTTTACGTGAAAAAAGAAAGAATACGTGTCCAATAGGTAATTTTTGGAAATCTATCTGACGGACTAATTAGTTTTTTTTTGTCCGATCCCCTATTATAATCATCATTACCTACAACCCTCCAAGTTCATGTAACTCTCAAGAATGATTATTTCATCAAAAGGTCATTCTTGAGAGTTACATGAACTTGGAGGGTACACCTCGACCTAACCCTTCGGTGATTACAGGCGTGATGTTATGTGTCCTAAACGAAAACTACCTACAACAATTACCTACGTACTTACTACATCATCATCATATACTACATTACATGACATAGTGAGGTGTCTGATGAGATGACGAGTAATAGAGAAGTATGGAAGAAGAACATGCTACGCCGACCCCAAATAAATTGGGAAAAGGGCACGACAATGGTGATAAAGATTTACGTAACAGTTCGTCGTCGTGGTTTCGTAGAGTCGAGTTTTCGTTTTTTTTTTTCTAAGTCAGTTTTTTACCCGACTGCGGCGAAGCCCAAAAGGAGGGTTATTAAGTAAAGTAGTTTCAATGGGAACTTTTATCACCTAATAAATAATAAAGATGAGTACCGCTCAAGCGGCAAGCCGAGGAAAAAACGAGAGAGGACGCCAATGGACTTACGCGGCCCGCACACAATACTGTTACTAGTTCTATGGAGACCGCAGACTAGTAGAATGTAGGGTTTCTATACGTGTGTAGGTAGGTGTGGGTAACTGTAGGTACATACATAGCAATTAATTATGTAAAAGTGTTGCGACCCAAAACACTCGTGCAGAGAAGATGGGATGCAGGTAGGCTTTGCAGTCTGCAATTTATTATAAACTGTACGCAGTGGTTGGCAGAGAGAAGAGAACACTGCCTGGTGCCTATTGCTTGAGAAGCGCACTCACTTTTTCTTACAGCAAGTACCGCCTCTGCCGTACTCTGCCTTAATTCAATTTCTGTATGGTTCTGTCTTTGATTTTATACTTAATTAATGTATGTTAGAGTTTATATCTCTCTATAATAATACTTCTGCATTATCTACAATTTCAAAACGTTTGACTCTCAGTTGCTCAATTCAACTTTTCCAAGCTCTGAACTAAACGCAGCATCAGCATCTGTCACAATGACATTTCGATTTTCTTTTATATTTGACGGATCTCGGACGTCACGTCAATTCAATTCCTCATCTTCAATGAAATGAACGATTGCAGGTTGTAATGTTGTAACATTATTAAATTAGCAAAACACAGCATGGAAGTACAATAGTTTTAAAGTATTAGTGATAATCCAAATTGTTCGAAACGTGATTCAAACAAATGCTTTGGCACTGTAACAGCCTTTGGTGAGTTCGTTTACATATCTTGTGACCAAAAATCTTTTAAAAATACATTAAATTCTAGTGTGCGTCAACCCCTCAAACAGACTACACCTGAATTAATATTTAACATAATTTTATGTTGATATCTAAGTAGTTAGAGAAATCCACAAATATGACCAAAATCACCTCTATGCAGAATTAATTTCATTGAAATTTTTAGACGCATTTTTAATTATTTTTTTAGAGTTGACGGACGTTTGAATTTGTTAACATTTAAAAAGTGCTTATATTTTATTTTAGTTATATTTTTCTTGCTTACCAGATATTATCAGCATTAAATGTTAAAGGCTTGAATGTTACTGAAGATCCCTAAGTTATAATAACTTCAAAATGGCCAAAGCTTCAATCGTATTAAGCTTCCATAGTATATTAATTCATCAGTCAGATGTTCATCTTTTGTCTGGACCATACTGGCTGAATGATACTATCATATCATTTTATTTCGAATACTTAGAGAAAAAGATATTCAGAAACGCAAAAGAATTACTGTTTGTATCACCAGAGGTGACTCAATGTATAAAGATGGTTCAAGAAGATGAAATAGCAACATTTCTAGAACCTCTTGGTGTAAGTAAGAAACAGTTTGTGTTCTTTGCACTTAATGATAATGATACACCAGACATGGCCGGCGGCTCACACTGGAGCCTTCTTGTTTATTCAAAACCGGAAAGCTGTTTTTACCATTTGGATTCTTCTTATGTGAGCAATCACAAACCTGCTTGGGAGCTTGCAAGCCATCTTATACCTTACCTATCCAGGGGTAAGTAATCAATTTTTATTATCTCATTGGGTATAATATTTTTCCAAATTTAAATTGAATGCATTTTTAAATCAATTCTATTGTCATAGTTTTAAAGGGGAATTTTAAAATGGGAGCAATAATTTCAATACAGAAACAGTCAGGATTTCATTACAATCCTGTTGTTTTTAAATAACAACTGCTTAAAACTTTCGGTGCCAAGCACCCAGCATATGGGTCGAGCAATATTTGTTTGTGTGCCCACAACCCATCTCCAAGTCATCACTTTATGTAGCTTAGAATGACTTGGCAATTTCGGGCATAGAACAAAACAAATGATATTTTGAAGTTCGCAGAGAAAGTGTTAACTCTAGATCATTACTTATTAATGTTTGTACATTTTCAGGTAACATAAACTTTGTGAACAAAGATTGTTTGCAACAGGGCAATGGTTATGACTGTGGAGTGCATGTCATATGTAACGCTGAGAGGCTAGCGGAGCATGCCCATAGAACGGGAGAGATCGCTAGCTGCGAAATGCATGACAAGATAAGCCCCTCGGCCAAGAGGAAAGAAATATTAAAAATCATTTATGGCCTTGCCGGCAAAGATTAGTTTATGTTAAATGTTGTAATAGTTACTGATGTGCTTTGTTAAAGTAATTTATTAATATTAAAATTTTAATCAATCACATTGATCAATTGTTTTTTTTTACTAATTTTTTTGTGGCTTTTTTGTTTTGTCAGATTAGATGTTTCTCTAAACATCTCACTGTTATCTTTTCTTCAAATAATGACTGAGTCACTTTCTGTTATCTGGTTTGTATAGACCAGTGATTCAATTTACAAAATTGTAAATATGCATGTATGCTGTACTAATCTCATGCATTTTATTATAGCTGTTCTCATAACTCTTAGTGAATAAAATTGATAGTGAAATGGACTAAAAAACGACTTTCAAAAACGATATAATATGTTGGTAATTTAATTTAGAAACCAATGCCCAACATTTTGCCAGGTTTTAGTTGAATCTAGGAAATCTTAAAAGAAACTCATTTATCGTAAATAGGTAAGTATGTACTGTTTCAACACTTTCGAGCCGTATGCGTAATCCACAGTATACACGCTAAAGTAGGGTACCGCTATATCCAGCAGTTCGAAGTATTCCGAAATAAATGGAACTTCAACAAGTTGTTTGGGGTTCACTAGGAAGACTATCCCAAGTTTTCTACCATGAGGACATAGTGCTAACTTGGGGAGGGGTATAAAAACCTTAGTTTTTTTCAGATTTAATTTTTTTCGATATCTCATAAACTCGTCACAGTTAATGTAGGTACCACATTGGACAACCAAGTTGAAGAACATTCAATTTCGTAGACCTAAACATTCGTCTGTGAACCAGATTATCAAGCCCAATATTAACAGAGATAAGTACAGCCAATCAAAGCTAGACAAAATTTCTTAAAATTGTATAAATAATACAACTATAATCACCATCATTTCTATGATAATAATGTTGATCAGTGATCAATAACAAAGTCTTGGATAACGTATCCTCCTCCCTATAGCGGAGATTCCTCGACGAAGAAGTAAGACCACAGATTTTGACGTGTGTAGCTTGTAACTTCCCGCGCAAACCATTCGTGATCGTGGTGGTCAGCGACATGAATTTGTAATACATTTAGCGGTCAGAATATAACTTTGGCTAACCACTACTACCTTCTGCATAGGATTCACGACTGCCCCGTGTACTGACTACATTTCTGCTAAAAGGTAGGCCATGATAGTTTCCAAAATACATACACTCACGAGTTTCACCCATTAGGGTAGGCAGAAAGCAAATAACGCCACCTGCTACGATTCTTACATACTCCTTCGCCTCTTCTACGTTCACACACCTGGGGCTGCCTGCAGTCTCTACACTAATAACGGCGCTACGAATGTCGTTAAGTCGAAAAATCGTAAACTTTCTTTAATAGATTTTCAGCTTTATTTCAACAGCATAAGGTTGAAAATCAAGAAAGTTTACGATTTTTCGACTTAACGACATTCGTAGCGTCGTTATTAGTGTAGAGACTGCAGGCCCTGGTCATACACACACCGGCGGTCTGTCTTGCTAAAAGTACTCTGCCAAAAACTCCCCATATCGCTTCAAGTGTCCTATAAAATTTGAAGAGTCTCCATTTCTCTAGGGTCCCATCATCAGATCCTGATACCAATTCAAACAAAAAAAAAAACAAATCGGTCCAAACCAAAGGTTCCGACGAATTAAGAACCTCCTCCTTTTTTAAGTCGGTTATAAACCTTGGTTACTTCACTTTGGTGGATAAACAAGCAATTGAAAGGTACAGTGCGATCAAATTATCTTGGCAGGTCCGAACATAGGCTCTGCGAACTTTTACGCATGTAAACTTGTGAAGAAAACTGTTATTGCATACCTACTTAAACGATCAGAAAATATCTAATTTAAACAGTGAGAAATAGGTACAAATAAAATAAATATCATATCACTTTTATACATTAGTTGTAACAAAATGACCTGCACGAAGTTCGGACCTGCCAAGATAATTTGACCGCACTGTACTCTCATGTAAGGTCAACTGGTCAACACTTAAGTCGTAGTGGTAGTGTAGACGCCTCCAATGATGAAATGAGCGAAGGTGAAGGTCAGGTGTGCTCATGACTATGCATATAATATGAAAGATATAGGTATTATAGATAGGTTTTACGTTCAATAATACAAATATAAAAGTATTAATAAGTTTTATTAGATTTTTCCGTTCCTGCTTGGTACTAGACTATCGAGACGTAACCATATACTTTAACATGAGAGGATTCTGTCTGATAGTCACCTCAATCCATACTATTTAGATTATTTGAATCTCATAACATTATCACTCCTGTTTTCCTCAAAGGCATAAGCAAGTGTATAGGTACATACTTGAATAGTTCACCCACATTTCGCTAGTTATATATATTTTAAGCGCCATGTAATAGGGGTGATTCTATAATCTATTGCCATCAACTGGGCCCAAGGCTAAGTTCCGGGTTGTGAATGAAGAATCCATAATAGGGGATCGGACATAAAAAACTAATTAGTCCGTCAGATAGATTTCCAAAAATTATTGGACACGTATTTTTTCTTTTTTCACGTAAACAAAAAAATTAAGACGATACAGTACTTCGAAAACTCGTGTGACGTCATATGATAGTACATTTTGTACCTACAAGTGACGTTTCAAGCCCCACTCCATGATCTTTGACGCGTTTTATCTTCGTAATTTTTTATTGATTTGATAAAACAAAAAACACGTATTCAATATTTTTCGATAATCTAACTTACGGACTAAACAGAATCATATTATTTTGACCCAGTCCGATCCCCTATTGAAATACACAAATCCTTTTTTCCACCGGAGGATCGACCCGTCACCAGGCTGGTGTATTTTATTGCTTTTAATTTGAAGTAATTGATCGAATTTACAAGTGTCACTTTGATTGAAGTTTGAGTGTTGAGATCTTCGATCAATAATGTACTAGATTCCCGATAAGCGCTTCAAAAACGGCCCGAAATATAAGACCACAAACGTATTTGTGGTCATATTTCAAATTAGTATGGTCCAATCATAGCCAACATTAAGACGTCAAAATACCGCAGTATGCGTTCAAAAACTGCGTAAATAACCACCGTAACACCAAAGTTTTGGAAGGAATATCTTTTTTTCGGTAATTTAATATCATTATGTGCTTTTTCATAATATTTAAACATAGTTAAACTGTAAATATAATTAAATCAGCGAATATTATAATTGTTTGGCCAATGTTTGCTACAACGCACCAACTATTGTATCATGTTCTTGAACAGGGAACGCTAGTTCCGCAATAGAATAAGCACGACATTGTACACAAAATGCTTTTAACCGTATTGCTTAGAATTTAAGTTTCATTTTAGAATGAATATTTTTGTACTGATGACTTTTTACTTTGGAGCGACATTTAAAATGTTTTGCTTCTAATCTTTCTCCGATGAAAGGGCTTAAATAAATATACTTTACAATTATAATTAAACGTTATGTTTAAGTGTTAAGGTTTATAATCATCTGAAGTTGTTAATAATATTGAACTTTTTTCTAAGATGTTATGTAGATGTTTGCGTGTGTGCAAACGTGGCCACTTGAGCGACTTAGTTTTGTTCCTGATGCTTAATCTAGTACTATTATTGATCGAAGGTTGAGATATTAGAACCTGTCCTGAAGCTCCTTAGTTTTGCCTAGGTACTTATTTTTATGGAAAGAGCGAAATGATGAACCATATTTTATCATCGTAAGTAGAAATTTATGTATGGACAGTGCCTAGTTTCTAGGTGCCAACACATTATGTAGCTATAAATCTCATATTAATAACAAGATAATTATTAAAATACCATTAACAATAGTTTCTCACATTTAACATTTAAGGCATTGTACAAATATATTAAAAATTACAAAAATATTGTGACATCATATTTTATGCACCTAATCTTTATCAAAGTTGTAATTGTCATAGTTAAATTTATGAATGTTGAGGTTCCACCCATCCTCCAAATGCGTGATTTAATTCTTCAGCAACTGCGAAACATAATCTGTCTTGATTGTGATTTGCAATCACTTGAATTCCAATTGGTAGACCTTCGCTACTTAATCCTAGTGGAACTGTCGTCGATGGTAGACCTAAACAGTTGATAATAGCTGTGTAAGAGAAGTTGAAAGGTCGAACTAACGGTTCATTGTGATAAGGCGCTGTTGTAGGGTGGGTAGGGAAGAAGAATACTCCATCGGTCCCGAGCAAATTGCTGAAGCTCCTTTCTAGATCTTCACGTAGTTTAAGGTAGTGCGTGTATTTTTCACTCCCGATTTCCACACCTCCGTAGTCAAATAGAGCCGTTATCAGACCAATTAACGTGTTTCCAGAGAGCCCAAAGACATTTTTCACCATTTCGAATAAGATCTTCCCTACACTATCGTTCTTCATTATAAGCTGGCCAAACCTCTTTGGGGCCTTCATGTTTGCGAACCAAATGGCCATCGACTTGCGCATTAGTGGCATTTTCTTCTCCACAGCGTCAATTTGATATTGTTTTTTCAAATATTCTGTAACCATTTTCATTGCTGTTATAATTTCTGGATCAACAGCGTCCACCAACGGCCCATCTGTGCTGAATTGATAGTAATACTTGAGCTTTTTGACATCAACAGGTTCATCCAAGTTGAGTTTCTTGGCGTTGTGCGCCGCTAAAATTTTCATAATAGGTTTCAAGTCCACCGCGTGTCTAGTCATCGGACCGATACCTGTAAGTAAAGAGTAAAATTCTTATAGATCTGCATATTAGAAGTAAATATATCGGTAATTAATTATAGTCAATGTGTTAATTACTTTAATTTTCGTTTTGAACACGTTCTTGAATGCTATAAAGTTGCACATTAATAAGCAAATTTTTAGATGATTATTAAGGTAATTTTTAAATTAAAAATGTATTAGGTAGGTATACAATTTATAGACATTAGCATTTACCCGCATGTAGTTCGAAAATTATCTCTCTGAAACGAGCTAACGGGATAAATATTATTTTTTCCATCCCTGGTCCGGTCTACTTGTTCCTATCCCAACTTTCTTTCATTCGTGAAGTCGTGAAACAGACTTACAGAGTTTGTTACTTTCCCTTAAAACATATAAGTACGGAGTAGGTACATTGCTTACCCAAAAATGAATTTAGCAAATCCGACTCGGGAATGGGGTACTGTCCGTTGTTTGAAACAATGTTACGTGACGGCTTATGACCGAAAATCCCGTTGAAGTAAGCCGGCATCCGTATCGATCCACCGATGTCAGAGCCTAGAAGCATAAAAATAAACATGAGAATAATCTTAAAGAAAAGAAAAATAGAAGGAAACCATCACTTACAAATATATTGATCTATTAATGAGGTATAACGTCGCTAAGTGATGACTTTTAGCAAAATGACTGGCGCGAAAAGACGTAAGTCTAATAAAATAAGTAGTATTTTGTACAGCTGGAAATTGAATTCCTCAGAGTGACTCGTAGTTCAATTCTATCAGTTCAATCAACTCAACTCCTCTGTTCACAATGGGATTGGTTTCTTGCCTTTCCGCATCTAGTCTGTCAAAGGGATAGACTAGATGAAGTGCCAAATAAATACGCGGTCCATCTAACTAACCATGTGAATGAGATAGCCTGCCTTGCCACGTTATAGCGTTTACTATCCCAGTCAGGGTCAAGGTCAGTCAGTCGAGGAATTGATTCTCGAAGGACCGCTTAATATTATGTTACTCTCAAAATGGTTATTCTGACATATTAGGCCATTACCGATGTCAGATTACCGTGCCCGTATGCATACAAGTATTTTAACGGTGTACGCTGTACATACCTATGCCAAACACGCTGCCTGCAGCTGATTGACAGCATCCTTCCCCACCAGATGAACCTCCAACGATTCTTGTGGTGTTGTAAGCGTTATTCGTTCTGCCATGGATGTGGTTGTGGGTTTCCCACCTGGAATATAGACACCATACTTAAACATAAACGAAAATTTCTAATTATTACAATAAGCTTGGACCACCTCGTGTTGGACTTGGATTATGGAAATATCATTTTTTTTACATTAAGCATTATTAGCATTTTATAATTATTTTTGTACTTATAATCTGATTTTGAAAAACAAATCTTGAGAGTTGTTCTAAGAAAGTTTTCCTCAACAACATTGCTATTTGAATTCCTCTCGCGCTCTTCCTTTCATTTACTCATTTAAATAGAGCCGAAGCCAATTACACTATTTCAAATGTAACACAGGCTGAGCAAAAACTTCAAACATTCGTAAGAATGTTTGAAGTTTTTGCTCCTGTGTTGCAGTATCAGGTACTTTGAGTCTAGCAGAGCGCTAACAGCGGCTAATGTTCGAGGAATAGGCGACTTGGTCCGCAAGTCGCCTGTTTTTCGAATAGTGTGCAGCAGTACGGCAAGTCGGAACAACCAGTAAGCGGTGATTTCTGCCACGACAGTAATTGTCTAGCTGGGACAAATATATGGTTAGTAGTTGAGCCTACAGTTTAGGTCACCTTGTCTTTTAGTTAGTGTATCACGATATCACGATGCGTTTATAGATGTAGGTATAGAAGATTGATCAAAACTTACCACATGCACAATTCAGGTACATTCGTGAGTCCAAGAATAATGGCGCCATTTTGTCTCAGCAACCTCACGGCGTCACTGTCTTCTTCAGCGATTACATCTTTACGGAGAACCACGCCAGATGTGTGGTGTAAACCTGTAATGACATTATCTTTATGAAAAACCTTTACTGCTACCTAAGTCCGGTCAAATTAAACCAGAAAATAGGGGTGAGGTTACACTAATTCCCACCCGGCTGAAAAGTGGTAGGATTTTTCAAAACACCATTAGGTATAAATGAAATGTAAAAAGTCCCCATCGATCCGACACCTGGAAAAAAATTATTCGAGGTCAAAGGTCACACAAAAACGGGTTTTTCGCGATTTTCAGCAAAACGGTAAGTTTTATCATAAAATTTCCAAAGACAAAATTATAGTGTAAAATATTTACCCTTTGCCCTTTTCCTGCGAGTGACGATTTAAAACGATTACATCACTAGTCACTACCTAAGCGGCAGGCAAGAATGATTGGATCGGTCGGTGTAGTCAATAAATATAATAAATCACTTTAATTCATATGTATAGAAGGAAAATTTATAGTAATTACCCTTTTTATTCGTATACCTAACGCTGATAAATTATTTATCGTTAGTTTTTCATGAATATCTTATGAATAGTGCCTGCTTAAATCAATGTTTTACGTAACTCAATGTTTTAAATGTTACAAAAGCAATTCATGCGGTAAATAACATAACATCACAACTGTAATCCCTAAACTCCCTATTATAAAGGACTAGCGGACCCGCGGTTTCACCCGCGTAGATCCCGTTCCCGTGGGAATATAGGGATAAAAAGCCTATGACACTCAGCAATAATGTGGCTTTCTATTGGTGAAAGAATTTTTAAAATCGGTTCAGTAGATCCCGAGATTACCCCTTACAATTTAACAAATATACAAACACACAAACTTTACTTCTTTATAATATTAGTATACCTAGATATAGATTACGTAGAGGTGTACCCATGAGTACTCTAACATTTCGCCGGTTAAGTAACTTAAGGTCCAATGTAAAAGAGGGCGAGCGTATTGCCATCAACCGAGTACAAATCCAGACTCCGTGGCTACTACTGAGAAATTCCTGATGGAAAAATCCAATAACAGTGCCCGACCTGGGAATCGAATACAGGATCTCTGGCGAGCACAACAGTCGCGTCACCAGGTCACCACTAGAACAACGAATTTAAGCAGTAAATATATCAAAAAGGTAGGTATGTAGGGTGGTAAATAGGTATTCCAAAACTATTCCATGCGTTTCAATTAAAAGTAGCTATGTGAATTATGTGATGGACGATGGTAGACCATAAAACACAGTAATAGTTAACTTCAAAGGTACACTTAGGTAATTCGCTACACCATAGGTAATGTATTGCCAATTTACTGCAGCAATTAAATTGAGGTAACCTACGTTTTTTCAAAATATTTTCATCTCTGTAGGTACACACGGCTACACATCAAGCTATACATTTCCAGTATAAGCTGGTCTCGCATTGTATAGGATTTCCGTACAGTGCGAGATCAGGGTAAACTGGAAATGTATAGCTTGATGTGTAGCCGTGTGTACCAATAACATATTTTCATCATTTGAACTAATTCATCCTCATCACAATCTAAAATATCTGTGATCTCAATTAAACAGACTGACAATGCAAATCCTTGGACCGGCACTGATATGAGTAGGTACCGTACCGACATTTCCTGTACCTACTCATCATTAAAAAGTTCTACTGCAACGGCAACGGTCAATTATTTTTCGTTAGCAAGTCATCTAGAACTAATCCTATAAACAACCTTAATAAAAGTTAGGCAGGTAAATTACCTTTAACTGCTAAACAGTCTTTGGTTGTAAAAGGAACGCCAAGGAAGGGCTTCTCTTCCAGTAGCTGTTCGGCCGTCTTCGTGCTACTGCTGACGAGTTCATCGGCCGCCCGCGCTTCCTTTAATGCGCTTTCAAATCGATCTTCCACAAAGCAATTGAGCGCGGAATTGACATCTTTTATCCGCCTGATGCACGCTTCTATTACTTCCACACTGGTTATCTGTAAAAAGAAAACGAAAATTTTGTTATTTTCATGTTATTCTTTTCCTGTTCTCTCACATGCTACTAGTGCTACTACTGGCTGCATTTCTTTTTTCATGTTTCCTTTCGCAGGCCTACCTACTGGCAGTTGAAATAAGATGTGCCTCTGTACTCTGCGTTTTGTTACGATGTTTCTTTATGTTGATGTACACACGGCTACACATCAAGCTATACAAAACCAGTTAATCTTGGCCTCACTTTACTAGATCTTTTCGCACAATGAACGATCAGATTATACTGGTTTTGTATAGCTTGATGTGTAGCCGTGTGTACCTCTACCTACTTACATAATATCTAAAACATAAAATAAGCAAATAAAAAATATTTTTTTAACTTGACACGTGGATTGTGTTAATTATGAAATAACTTGATCAGGTCAGCAAGAAATGACCTTGGGTTAGTTTTTTAACTCGGCATTTTATAACAACTTGATTAATAAGTTTTTTGTAAAAACAAGTTTTCTGTAATGTGTTTTTGGTTGGCTTGTCATGGAAATAGTAGGCACATTATGGTTAGTTAATCAAAGACTAATTTTAACGTACCTACCGTTTTTTCATCATCCACAGCCTGAATTCACCCACTGCTGGGTATAGACCTCCCTTTTCTTGTGCCATTCAACTACGTTTACTACTTCTTATTAATTTAATCATTTTTGTACTCCTGTTCTGTACTCCTATGATTGTAGATCTAATAATGTTCTGCTACAACATGAAGACATCGAACAATGCTTAAGCTGATGGTGCCGTTTGTGGAATGTAATTTCCCATCCCCCATACTTTCATAATTTTCAGTACTAACTTACCAATAAACTCCTTTTCCACGAGAATCATTTAAAACGTAATTTAGTCAAACTTTTCGCTAACGACCATTGTAAGTGAGGAATTAAGACAGGCTGTCGCCATTTCGATCCTAAGCCTGGCAATCGTTACAAAATAATTACCAAGTTTAATACAAAGTACTTGACCGCAATCATCTTCGGCTTACGTTCGAGGCTTTGTTTTCAATTCGCTGAAACTTTGCCCGTTGCCTAGGTAAGTATGCCTCCTGATCATACTAACATTGAAATTTGCTAAATAGATATTCTGCTCTGTATACCATCTGATAGTTGGACGTTTTGCTACATGGACATTTTGCTACTTAGACCTTCTGATCAGGAGGCGTAAGTATTTGTACTGGATCGAAACAAAATTATAAACGTCATAAGCCAGTTGTACCGAATAACGAATACGCCAACTATTGTTAATTGCCGTAGGTATCGAGAAATTCAAAGAAGTTTTTAAGAAAAGGTGAACTTTATTCCACACACTTGTGCACATCATCATTCTCCTACCCATTATACAAGTCGACGCAGCATTTCTTCTTCCTCCATACTTCTCTATTAATCTCAGGAGTCACCTCTCTGGCTATATCATCCCTCACCTCACTCAGTCCATCCATCATTTCATTGGTCTTCCTCTACTCTTATAGTACACATTTTACTCTTAGGCGGCGTCCTAATTGGCAACGATCGTACGATCGAACGATGCGTTTTCGTCGCACGAAGATAAAACGCGTTAAAGATCATGGAGTGGGGCTTGAAACGTCACTTGTATTGTAGGTTAAAAAAGTACTAACATATGACGTCACACGAGTTTTCTAAGCACTGTATCGTCTTCATTTTTTGTTTACGTGAAAAAAGAAAAAATACGTGTTCAATATTTTTTGGTAATCTATCTGACGAACTAATTAGTTTTTTTTTTGTCCGATCCCCTATTCCCTGACCAAACGCGGTCGCCATATGAAATTAAACCAACAAACTTCCAAGATAGTTCAACCGCACTCGGTGTGAATGTGAATACAGATTTTGATAGACCATACCCCTTCATAATAAGCATAAACTTTCCTTAAATAACTTCATTTTAGGAACGCGTCATTACTCATTAAGGGATCCGCCAGGGAATCCCGTGAACCTGACCCGTGACCACAACAAATTGTAATTGACCTGAAAATTTAATTTCGCGGGCTACCATAATATCTTTATATTCGATAGTCTCTTTCCCTAGAAGATTTTGTACAAAGAATCGTCTGTTTAATGGCATTATCCACAATTTTGTCCAACAAAGCGAGTACAAGTGTATCAGTTCACGGCTTCATTCGGCTCGTTACGCATAAATCCAATTCGTGCCGCATTGTGCCTCCATTTAAACTGAGAATAACTAGTTATGTTACGCTACTTGATCAATCAACATCGAGCGTTATGTTTCCTGCTGTTTATTGTGTTGAACTATTATCAAAGCACCATTATTATCATGGTTTGTTGTTATTGTTTAGCTACATCTCATGAGGCTTTATCATATTTCCCTACTATTACCAAATCACAGAGGTTTTCTTCATCTTAATTTTGGATAATAGTGCAACCGGTTTTTAAATTTTGTGATGTTTGGAAGCTTCTTCGAAGAATAATAAAGATAATCTTAATTTATGCGTGATTGCATAACGAACAATTTAAATAATCTGAAGACGGTAACATAGGGAATCTAATACTCAATTTATAAGCTGTTAGTCACTTTAATGTCTTGTTTTAATTTCGTGTTAGCTTTTTGCCTCAATTTAGTCTTCTATGCTATCTAAGTTTGGCGCCAACATCTTGGCTTCTATTCAAGGCATATTATGAAGGATTCCATTGTGTCGTGGATTCACTAATTAAACACTTAACTTCTGACCTTCAAACAAAAGGCACGAGGTAACATTGTTTTCATTCCTAAATAATCTCTCCAAGTAGAAATAGCACGAAATCTCAGATAAAACCAAACTTGACAGAGCGGAAGAATGCTATCGCACGCGGCAGCATCAACGGTGTGATCGGCAGCAGGCCTTTTTTCTCGCTCTAGGAAATAAGGATTCTGTGCGACCGAAAATAATAGGAGCATAGAAAAGTATGATTCCGTGGTACCATCTTAGGTTCAACCCCTATGGCAACAGTAATCCGAATTTCTCGAAAAAAAAACAACAAAACACAAAATCAAATGAAAAATTCGTAATCTATCTTGTAAAGAAATAGGTAGGTATTTTCACAATCAACTTTACACCACTTTCTATGCTAATATGATTGTGCAGAATGCTAATGGAGACAAAGCAAAGCGGTTTTATTCACAACATAACAAATAAACAAAGGTCTTTTGTGACGATGTCTTTATACTTGAGTCATAATCTCTTAGCCAGCTTGTTATAATATCTTCCAAGTTCTACTACGTTGATATAAATCTATTTTATTCTAATGATTGTTAGCTCGCACGAATGAAGCAGTTTTTAATCCTGATATCGACCATCATCACTGATGCATAATTTACATGACCTACGTGAGGCGGAAGATAATTTATTCCGAGTATCATACTAAAATTGTGTTCCTAAGCTGGGGTACCAAAGCACCAAGTCACAGTGTAAATATTACCGTGACCAAGTGTACCAACAACGTACCTATGAGTCACTTTTAATGCCAAGGTTAACTTCATGTTTGGGTGCTTACACGTGCTGGTAATAAGTAATAGGGCGATAAAATAATTTGATGAAAGTGACGGGTACCAGCTACTATAATAGTAGAAATAGAAAGATATAAAACAGATGTAGATAAGCTGAGTAAAACATTTAAATCATATGACGAACAGGTCAATAAATTTAACCCTTGTTAAAAACTGAACGACCAAGTGCAAACGTGATATGCTTTGCAGGATTTAATTACCATAGCCATTCTAGCAGAACAGCCAGGATAATTATTTGCAATAATCTAATCGTTTTGGTATTCCTAGATAAGACTGTGAACATAATGAATTAATGAGTCATAATTTTTATAGTTCGGACTTTGTAACTGTGCCTTTGGTGGTGATATAAACGTTTTGTTATGGAAAGTGCATTTTTAAACGCATAGCATTCGACTGCCAC
Organism: Diarsia dahlii; assembly: GCA_949775195.1. NCBI lineage: Eukaryota > Metazoa > Arthropoda > Insecta > Lepidoptera > Noctuidae > Diarsia > Diarsia dahlii. The sequence goes on along the minus strand of OX459211.1, from coordinate 11,043,823 downwards.
ATGGATACTGTTATCAGTTTGTGTAAACATGGCATTGAACTACATGTGGGTTCGGAAAATTAACAGTTATGAAAGTTCACTACGAATTGAAGCCGACTAGAAAAATCGTAGGTGCACCATTTCCTTGTTACGTAGAAACACGCACTTGTTACTTGCATCATGTGGTTTCTCTCTAAACATTACATCATTAGCTATTAAACTTGCGCCTTCTAGCTCACCGTTGTTATGTTTATGTTTGTGTACCCTTCTTCAATTTCGTAGTCTCCATTTATTTTGTTTAAAATTTATCCCGAAAAAAAGGTTTTCCGTAACGGGACCACCAAATATATTCGCACAAGTCCTTACAAATATTAATTTATGAGTCAAACTTACCTCTTTGTTTCGAATTTTCTGTGCTACTACAACAGCTGGCTGCTTTAGGATATCATCTTGTATGGCTGGTATCTTCTCTCCGTCAGTCCCATAATATAAACTGAGCACAAACTTCCCAATACTTGCAAACATTAATCTCACTGCATGAAGCACTCTCAGTTTGAGTCCCACAGGCCTGTCTATCTTCACGGCGGTAGACATGTTTACGTTAACTTTATATCACTGCTATTAATAAACTTTGCGCTTAGAAACTATCTATCTGCTACCGCTATTGCACACTTTAATTTGAAAACAATGTTAAAGTTTTGACGGCGAGCGGGCTGCGACAACGCCTGTGTCGCTCATATACAAACGAACTGTTCGACTCAATGAATGAGCGATATAAACCGAGGACACATCAGCTTGTGTATCTACGTCAGTGCTGCCGTCTCGCTCTAGCGCAGTAGTTCGGGTGAGGGCCGAGCGTCGGCTTCGCGTAGTTCGCGTCGGTCGTCCTCCTACGGCTCCTCACTGGCGTGCCGGCTTGCCGGCTACTCCACACGGTGTACCTACGTTGTTTTCTGTAATCGACAAGATTATTTTTTTTGTTTAACGAAGTAGGTACAAATTGCTGCCTTCCTGGCTTATTAACTGATTAGGATGTGCAGTCTACTGGGAACTCCTGAAACATTTCACCGAGATTCTGTTTCAGAGCTGGTTTTTCTAAAGCCAGTAATTTTCTGGGAGTACACCATTAAAATTTCTCCTAAAACTCAAATGACAATTTCATTTTCACGGATGAAAAATATTTGGGAGAAAGAAAAGGGTTTTCAGTCAACAAAAAATAGTTTAACTTATTGGTTTTACCTGTGAGTCCAGCGGCACAGATGGGACTGTTCTTTTTTTTTTATTTGCTTAACATGGTCTGCAAAATTTCTGTTTACATCATAAACGACATGTCCTGCCGAATCAACTTCTTTTCCTTCTTGTGTTAGCGTTTCAAGAACGTTTCAAGAAAAGTCTAGACAATGTTATTGTCTTTTCTGGACTTATTGGAACATCATGACATTCAAATGTCAAGATTTTACCATTGTATTTTTTTTTTAAAGAGGATTTATTCATTTATTTACCAAAGAAGGTTCCATCCAATAATTTTTGAACCCCTTTTATTTTCAAAGTAATGTTGTATTCATTATCATACTTTCACAAAAGTTGTATAATCCGTATACGAGAAGTGTGAAGCTCTCATATTATTATAACTTCTTGAGTTCATCGACCTTAATAGAAATACCGGTTACAAATTAAATTAAATATAAGCAAAATGGTAAAAAATAACTGAACTGCTAAACTTGAATGCGAGGCCAGGCCACGGTACTTTATTTTCTTTTTTATGCATTAAGTTATCGGAAGACATACTGTTTTTAGATAATAGGAATTCATGTTCAGCCTATCTTAGTTTTCAAACTTTGCCAGCAGTATTATTGTCATCGGCATTGAATCCCTACTCCACGGTTTCGAATCAATACAATATTTGAAAGTGGGCCAATATTTCTATACAAAATACTGAAAACGTGTTAAACATTTACACTGCTTTGTTCTCTGGCGAGGTAAACAAAATTCGAAAGTATGTAAACTTCTGTAAACATTACAAATGAAATTTTAAAAGAACAAAGAAACCATTGACAGATTCCTACTGTTTTGTTGTTGGTACTGTCTGTTGTATTTTACTTACTGCTTACACATATCAATTATCAGTAATTAATCACAGTAACATACGCTTTTACATCACGCCATGTGAACAGCCCCAACTAGACACAGGCTATTTTGGATTTCAATCTGGTAACAAAACGAAATACGCCAGTCTTTGTAAAACCACAGAAGCATACTGGTGCTTATTCACATCTTTGGTTTCAGAAAAACATGGACGGCTCACCAGGAAGAGAACAGAAATCGACCAGAAAAATATCTTTGCCTACAGTCCTCTGCACATCCGAGACTTCGGATAACAATTCCGATATATCTATGAAAGTAAATTCTTTCCTTTCGTCGGATTCTAAAATTTCGCTTCCGTCCAATTTGGGCACACCTACGTCACCGAAAAGATTATCCTCTCCTGTATCATTACCGACATCGCCATGCGTGAAGACTTCACCGACGTCGTCAGCGAACTCGTTACCGAACCCGAATCCGAAGCCAGTGACGTCATCAGCTGCGACTAACAATGTGCTGAACAGCGGTTCTGCTACCGGTGAGTGATAGATTTAACAAGTGCTGGAGCAATTAGCATGCTTGTTCGTTGTTGGTTAGCGATGAAATGCTAATACTTATGTGTCTTAAACAACCGCGGGAAAACTGGTGATCAGAAATATTGATGTCACGGTCTTTTTGCAGCTATTATGGTCCATTGATTCTGTTTTATATTATTTTGTACACTATAATACCTTTAATCAATATATTAATGGATTATTTCAGCCCTGTATAAAGTGTTAACTGGTAAAGATAAATTAAACAGCGGTTGTTTGCACCCACATTGAGCGAAGGGTAGCAAAGTGCCTGCTGGCAACGGGTTCGCGAGAGGGCTTGTCAATATTGATGCATCGCACGCTGCGATCTTCACACCAACGCAATTATTAGTTTCATATAAATAGCTAGGCTGCCGATACTGTTCTATGCATAATTGCATTCGTATAACAACACAAGAGGTTTATAGATACAGCCTTCAGGGACAGGAAGAGAAAAAAACGCTTTTTTTTCTTTCGAAGGCACCAATCATTCAGTGCATCAAAGTGTAAAAGTGCCCAGAAAAAAATAGCTGGGAAACGACTTTCTGTTTGGTGTCAAATAATCATATTAATAATGCACACAAAACGTCGTGCTGATAGATGCATTGAACAGTTAAGTTATATCAGTTAACTTTTGGTATATAAATTTGACACTTTCACCTTCAATATCTTAATAAAAGGTTCCCAGGTATGGCCATGGTGCAGTACAAAAAAATATCACAATCACGGTGAATTAAAACACGGGCCTCTGGTGGCTTCGATAAGAGTGTTTGTACACCTGTTAGATTAAATTCACAATGATTTGCAAACCCAGATCAACCACTAATATACTCGTAATATCGATACAGAACCTACCATTATCAATTTATGAATGGAATTTCGTGAAGCACGTGTGCCTATAAATATTAAATTATGTACCTTTATGTCTGAACAATTTTCCCCACAAATATAATATTCTAGGCACGTTACTTACTAAATCACATTTTGGATCAAAACTTAATAAAAGCTCACATTTTGTATTCTATTCCCGCATTCTATTACACGTATTCTGGCAACATTTACTAGAATTATGTACATAATACCAATAGAGCTGGTGTAGACCGGTACGGTTTATATGAGCTCGCTCATTGTTCATTAATTAATTATTAGGCTGTAGCAATTGTTTCCCTTGCGTCCAAGTATTATAATTAAAAAAGCCATCGGAAATTCGAAGCCGGCCCGTCCTGGGTTAGGCTACATTAATCTTAATTTGTTAGTAATTAATATAAATTATGGCCTGTACCCCTGTACCGGAAACTCGAAATAAAGCTAGGTTGTACATTGTACAATTTTTTTTTTTTTTTTTTTTTTTTTTTTTTTTTTTTTTTTTTTTTTTTTTTTTTTGCAATTTAAAAATGCTTTATTTACAACATTTAAAAACTACTATTTACAGAACTAAGATAATAATAAAATATATACAAGTATCAAAAAGGGGAGTAATTATAGGGCGTCAAAAAATTCGTCCACACCGCTGTCAACAGGAAAAGTGCCCAGAAGGCTGGCAGCATTGCCACGTTGGATGGCAATGCTGATTCTTGTACAATGATTCTTTTAGCAGAATTAGGTCTCACATCAGCATTCTCCTGCCCTTATCCCAATTCATTAAGGGCCAGCGCAGCCTATCTTCTCTTCCATACATGTCTGTATTACTCGTCATCTCAGCAGTCAGCTCCTTTGTAGCCATATTATGATATTATTCTTCACACAGTTCATCCACCGTTTCTTTTGTTTCGTAAGCAGTTTCCCACAAAAGAATATTAATTTAGCAAGTTGATAATGTCGGAGATAAAATAAAAATAGAACTCTTAGGAATCCTGAAAACTTAATGAATATCATTATAATTCCGATGTCTAATGAATAATAATCTCAAAGAAGTATAAATAAATTGCTATCTAAGAAATAATTCCTCGTGACAGATTAGGTTTATCGTTAGGCCCGGACATTTAAATTATTATAATAATTATCGATTAACTATGTGATTAATTGTTGATTTATCAAAGTTATCATCACCTCTTGGACTCTTTTATACATTTACATTTTTTGTGATGTTTCTGTAAAGACAAACTCCCGTCGAGGCCTATGTCCAGCAGTGGACGTCTTTTATCTGAAATGATGAAACTCCCGTCGGGGCTACGGGTTGTTGAAAGAGATACAGCGGCGAGACACTATCGCCCAAATACTCGAACGTCACTCAATTTTAAGTTGCACTTAAATCTCGTGCTGTCTTTGTTACTTTAACGCAGAGTGACAGAGATAGCAGGAGTTTTGAGGGATACTTATAATTGAGTGACGTTCGAGTATTTGGGCGTAAGTCTAAGAAGAAACATGGGTGGTTTTTAGTAAGTAGAAGTCTGACACTCCCTTCTGCTCTGCCCAGAGCGGGAGGAGTCATTTGATGATTAACCAGCCCCTCAAAAAAAAAAAAAAAAAAGGACAAGCTACGAGTGTATATATTAAAAAAATAACTGAAATACTAAATAACTAATAATACTGAACGTAAACATAACTGGTGTAATTTTGGTGTACTATTAGGTAGGTACACCTCTGCCTAACCCTTCGGAGATTACAGGCGTGATGTTATATTTATGCAACTGAAATATGTATAGATGAGCAATTTATCAAAAATTTAACGTACCCACTAACTACCTAAGTATTTTATAAATTGCGGTCGTTGACCATATAATAATATGTACATTATTTAAACTTGAAAAAGCAGCCGTTTTGTTAGCCTGTTTAATCAAATAATTTCAGAACAATATAATAACGTTTAGTCAGGTACTTAAAAAGCTTAATAATTTCTACCGAAACTATAAAACGGTTTCGTGAGGTAGTTCTCCCCACGGAACGACCACCACGAACCACTAGACCAACGGGTCTAGTGGTCGCCATCGCGACTGCTAAGCCTGGTGTTTTGGGTTCGATTCCCTGGTCAGGCAAAGCGTTATTCCGTTTGTTTCATCTGGAATTTCTCAGTAGCAGCCTCGAAGCCTGGATTTGTGCCCGGTTGATGGCAATAGGCTCGCCCCCTATTACATGGGACTTAGACATAACTGGCAAAATCATCATCATCATCATTTTCTTGCCCTTATCCCAAACAGGTACAATCGTTGAGGGTCGGCGCGGCATGTCTTCCTCTTTCATACCTCTCTTTTTAGGGTTCCGTAGTCAACTAGGAACCCTTATAGTTTCGCCATGTCTGTCTGTCCGTCCGTCCGTCCGTCTGTCCGTCCTCGCTTAATCTCTGTGACCGTTAGCACTAGAAAGCCAATATGTGTATCAATCACGCCGACAAAGTGGTAAAATAAAAATTGAAAAAAAAAAAAAATTAGGGTAGCCCCCTACCTTATGTAAAGTGGGAAGTGATTTTTTTTTTAATTTCAACCCTAACGTGTCATATATTGTTGGAAAGGTATTTAAAAATGAATAGGGGTTTACTCAAATCATTTTTTGTCAAAACATCGATTGTGGTTTTCAATGGGCTTAATGGCTATTATTTGGACTATAAATAGACCATTCTATACCCATGGGTGTCATTAGGGTTGTGGATGTCAATAATTTCGAAAATAATCGCTCCAAAAGTAAAAAACAATGTGCCCTCTAACTTTTGAACCATAAGTTTAGAAAATATGAAAAAAATCTGGAAAGTAGAACTTCATAAGGACTTTCTAGGAAAATCATTTTGAAAAAAAAACCACCTTTAAACTCATAAGTGGGAACACTTATTGTGACGGACGGGAAACTACGGAACCCTACACTGAGCGTGGCCCGACACGCTCTTGGCCGGTTTTTTTGCCATCTCATGTCATGAGACACCTCCTTTCATACCATATCATTCTTAACACACTGGCAAAATATGGGTGTAATATGTATTAGGTGTCTACACCTCTGCCTTACCTTTTCGTGATTACGCTGTCGTGATGTTATTTAAGAAGTGATTGTCGCAAATGTGGTACTACGGTTAAACCGTATTAATTATTCAATTGGCCCGTTCATTGCAATCGATACAGTATGGATGAATGTTTGATTGAGTACGTAACGGGATTAAAACAATACACGGGCATGTAGTTAATATTTTACACAATCATCAATATACAGAATTCAGCGAAAGCTTATTGATGAATTTGTGGATGTATTTATCGTCTTTTATTCTTTTAACAAATTTCGCACAGTTACACGCTATGTTTGTGTAGGTATCAATAAGAAATCATGGGCATTTTTTTAGAGAGTGGGAAATTATCAAAAGAATCCTCCCACTCTGGGCGGAGCGGAAGGGAGGGACAGACTTCTACTGACTAAATACCGCCCATGTCCCTTCTTAGCCCTTTATGTCCAGGCCACGGAATCTCTTTCGAACAACCCGCATCCCCGGTCATGGGCATCCGAAGGGATTGACAACAGTGACTAACCAGAGCACGTCAGTCTTTGAAGCTTGCGATGCTAGACTGAAAGGCTGATGTACAGACGCCAGCACGAGAATCTGTCCAATTTCTTAAATTGATTCTCAACTTTATAGGTAAAACATTAGGTGCAAGGTTGATTGGGAACAGTTTCGGGTAACTTGCATGTGTAGGCGTCTTTATAATCTCATTCTAGCACTAGAATCCAGTTACGTTGAATCGATATTTGACCAATATAAACTATTTTTCAACAGATCTACATATTTTTCTACCATCACAAACTGCTTTTGCCTAAAAGCTTTCTCAGCTTCTCTAGATCAATCTAAATCAGAGTCAATAAAGTTGTCTCCTTCAAAGGAACCCAAACTCCAGTAAGAATGCTCCCAAATAGCACTTCCTTCATTTTCTTGGAAAGTTTCCGGAATTTAAACCTATTTGACGAAAGCTTTAAACTTGCCGAGGTGCCATTTTACTTCATTTGCGACGCAATCCGCTTAAATATACTCAATTTAGAATGTCTCCTAATGCAATATCTGCTAGGCAGTTAACTTTTTGGAAAAATAAATTTGCGATAAAAAATAATTAAGTACACAAGCCTCCGTTAGCAAATACTCATCAACTTAACGTTTTGGAGGTATAAAACTTCCAAAGGGAGATAAAATATATTGTTTTTCGTTACCACCCCTTCAAAAGGAAATAAACAAACGCTGCTAACTTTGCGATTCATTCGTATTGTGACCTTCCAAAGTTAACGATATTCGTGACTGTTTCCATCTAAATGATAGAACTTTAGCAATTAGAGCGACGTAACTGGTAAAAGATCGTTCGTCTACTAAAGAATTTATGTTTAAATTACGCTCGGAAAGTAGTACAATCGATTGGAGGGTTCCCTAATAAACAAACTTGCTTCACCGCTATATCCCTATTATTAAGACAAACGTTGAAGGCTCAGCCAGATTACTTCGAGTGTGAATTGGCTACTATCGCACACTATTTCGTCATTATGGACCATAATCCGTGATATTGAAGTATATTTTGGCAATTGAGTTGATATGCAATCGTGAAGGGTACAAGTACCCTCATTGAACCTTTTGGCCTTCACGGGACCCCAATAAACATGAGGATTTAGCATTTTTTTCAGGACGCTGAAAATGAGAAACCCTCATCGACTTCATTCATATTCCGCAGTTGAGCGCAGAACGCGGCGGAGGGCGGGCGCGTCCCGTGCCGCTTTCCTTGACGATGCCGATACTAATTCGCTTTAGTTTCCTTACCCGAGTGAAGTGAAGTGGCAATTAGTATGTCGTATGCCTGTCAGATAGCGTGGTACTCATTAATATTGACAGTCCCACACGCGCGGAATAATAAACTCGCAGGAATATCAAAAACTTTGCGGATATTAGACCTGATAAATTAAAAACTTTCTGTTGGAAAAGTTTAATCTCATATGAAAATAAATACTTCGACAATTTATGAATGTTCAAGAAAAACATACAATCCAGTTTTCTAGTAGTTACAATGTAGGATTGTTGAGTTGTATCGAACAGAACAGTTATTGTTGCGAACAATGCTTGAATAGGGTTTTGTTGGTAAACTGTTGTGTACGTATAATGAGAAGACAAAGTTAAACTGAGTGGTGGAGTGAGGCACCGGGATGCCTTGTTGTGGTTGCTGGTGGAACGGCAGACAGAGGCATCGACCCCCCGACCCTGACACTTCAGGTTATTTTCCACCTCATTTTCTTCTCGAAATTGCTTGCTCTAAACCCAAATGGATATAAAACCAATGAATCGCGGGATGATGGATAAGCGGTTCTTTGTCCACTGAGCTTTTACCGCTCAACATTATTACTCCGATCTGTGTGGGTTGAAATGTTGGTACATTATGGAATTCCCTCATAACTTGCGAAAAGTTTGATAGCAACTCTTTGTTATCGTTTATTATCCGAGTGTCGCGTATAATTTTATCTTATTTGCCTAATCATATCATTAAATCAACATTCCTTATGAAACATTGGTTTTCTCATTATCTTGTATCTATTGTAATAACTAAAAGTCATGGCGTGATAATTCCATAATTACCCAATTTGGAAAACAAACGTCTACTATTATTATTATTTTGGTGTACCTAGCCGTGATCATTTTTTTTTTTGTTTTTAATATAAACGTTGTGTTATTGTCGGAGTCCCATGAAAAAAGTGGAACATTTGCTTGTAAATTGCAATCGTTAAAAATAATAATTAATCTCTCTCAAGTTCTACTTAATGGGAATTGTTGGTACTAACGTCTAAGGAGTCTTGAATGGATATTCCAGAAACTACTAATATTGGCTGAATTTAATTAAACGAAGCTTGTTCCATTAGCTACATCAAACGAGAAACTTCAAACTAAGGGTCTCTTTGAGTCAGGACAATTAATCAGTTAACGTGACCATACAGGACGGAACACAATGGCACTTCGATGTTATCAAGAACCCTTGCCCCCAGACGTACGAGAAGGTTTTCGAATTACTTACATTTGACAATTTGACAAGAATGGCGTGTATATACTCGTACCATTTACTTAATTGTCTTAAACTTTTGATTTAACAGCTGTAGGGGGACTTCCGAATGTGAATAATGGACCCGTTTTAACCCTAAACTTTCACATGTTTTTGATAACTGAGAATATACAGCCATTGTTCATTCAGGCTGGGTTTAAAAATAAAAACATATCCATGAAAGAGGTCCTAAACAAACCAAAGTGATTTATTTACGGATTATAAAATGAAGGGACATTTTCCAGGGATCCCTGGACATCGCTGGCTCTCGGACATAATTGATGATTTTCCTGTTTCAGAGTGTTTCTACAATGCTTTTTCTTATCCTTGTAATCAAAAGAAAAAGCTTTCCAACCAGATACAAGTTATCGTTGTAATCTACAAAGCTCGGGCACAAAAGTGTTAATCCTGAAGAAAGTCAAGGTCAAGGGTCCTAATGTGATCCTAAATTTTATTCGCATTGTAGCCTGAAGGCGCAACAAAAACTTTATTTCCTAGGGACCATTTTATTACCGACTCAAAATATAGGTCAACTTAAATGATTTTCATGAAAAAAAAACTTTCATTTGTTTAAAAATACAGCTTTTCAGCAACATTTATAAACGCGCTTATGTTGAAACTTAATGCCACTTACATTTTAGATGCGATAAGGGAGTTGTAACAATTCCGCAACGGAAAAGTAATGAAAAATTCTTTATTTACGAGAAAATTACTGCAGGTAAACAGAATAAAGGAAAAGCATTTCTAAGCAAGCGACGAGTAAAGGTGGAAGTAATTGAGACGAATGATTGGGGCTCAATTTATTGCTCCATGGTGCGGAGCTCTGCTACGTGACGTGTGGCACTAACCCACTACCTGAACTGTCCGCCAGGCAATATCCGCGTACACTTTTATTGCGACGCCCGAGGGTGTAATCTACGATATTTCCTTCTTGCTTTTAAAAAGGCTTTCGTCGCAGACCGGGTGCTCACGTTTCCGTACGATGACAACCGTGTAATGACCAGCATTTCACCAAAGTATACATTATTGAGAAGGTTGGGTATATATGTCTAGCGTATAAGTTTCTATCAGGTAAACATAGAGTAATTCAGGTGGCTGAAGAGCTTTTAGAGGTGGTTTCTTGACCTTTTCATAAAAGAAAATTGCTTGACTTAAGTATATATAAATAAACAAGTAACCAACCCAGTTCAAATAATCCCTTTGTTTGGCCTTAATTAGGTACACGAAATACAGAACCGATTAGCGATAATTGTTGTGTGGGTAGTATTTTTCTCACTTTTCTGTTTCACTAGCTTGAACGAGCACAGAAATACTTAATGAAGGCATTAGGAAGTTCCTTTTGCTCAAATCCGTGGGATTCCTAGTACCTGTGTGTTCCGTCTAAAACAGACTAGGTCGGAGCAAGACTAAGAGATTACCTACTTCAATTAATTGAAGTGGTCTATATATATATACGAGAGTCCCACACGCGTGTTATTCTACACACGCATTATGGAAGAATATAATCTCTATAGAACTGTTCTACGTGACTTTTACGATTTACTTTATTCACTTAATGATAATTTGTTTACTACATTTTATCACTTAGAGTTGTTGTCAAATAAATCTGACTTTTTATTAAATAGACAAACGTATTCAGTAATTAATTTGACATGATAAATTGCTTAGGTACCACATTTAATTGTCTACGCCGCTAAATATTACTGCACACCTCATTAAGTAAACTAGGTACGTACCGTGTATCCGTTGAGACATTTTCCCGGCATTCAATGCAATATGGCGCGGAAAACCTGCGGAAGGGTTATTTCAAACTTCATAATGTCACGTTCGCAGTCAGGGGTTATTAATGTCGGCTTTGGAAATCAAATTCTAAAGGCGAAAACTAGAACGCTCCCATTAAAAAACAAATATCAGAACTATAAAACGACTGTATAACTTTGATAAAAATTCTGTGCATCATGTGTCAGAGAACTCAATTTGGTTGTTCTGAATCCATACACACTCGATGTAACACCATTCAGCCGTTACAAGTGCGTGACAGCATTGTGTCGTAAATCTATGACGTCATATAATACCTACCAAAGCCTTTTTGTCTAGCATTGTCCTGCATTTTAATGAACTATTGATTGTTTGTTAATTTTACCACAAATCAGTCGGCTTCAGTCGGTCAAGCGACCACACCGCAACGCTCGAAAATAAAAAAATGTTTTGTTGCATTTTCGCCGAAAAACGCGGTAGTGAGAGTGAGTGCTCCCATACGAACCCAGATGAGACAGATTACAGTGAGTGAAAATATCTCGAAATAGCACACGGAATGTGCGAATAATATAATCAGCAAGATGACACATTAAGAAATTATTTTCCTCGTTAGCCTTATGATATTTGTTTGGGTGGAAACGTGAAATAAAGTCGTAGCTAGCAGGTGCGAGTAAAAATATTCTCTTTTAAGAAATTCTCGAGGTTAATTAAAATTAAATTAGATGAAACACCACAAGGTCTGTGGTACACCTAACTTTGTTACTTTCGGAAAAACTTTTCTAATATCATCTTGGGGCATTCATTTATTTACAAATTGTGATTTAGGTACCTTTACCTACTGAAGTTAATTTATTTTCTTAACATTTTCGTTGGGTTGTTGGTTCCACAAACAAAGGTTTGTTGTTATAAACTTCTTGTTTTTACAAACGGTTCTGGCAGTCTGTTGTAATGTTGGTAAACTTTCTGATGCTACTAACCTTGAAGAGATAAAGTGCTCTTGCCTAGCAATATGATGGAGCTGGTGGTTAAATAATAACAGCTGCTCGGGTCGATCTTCAAGTTAAGGTGCGCTTGACCTAAAGATCGAACTTTGTCGCACTTTTTGTCAACGTTTTATAATTGCCCATATAAAATATTTTGATTTTGATCTTGCCTAGGTCCGTGGATGAGTGACCAACATACCTAGTTTCCTCCGGCTGTTATTAGTAGATTTTTGACAGTCGTTACAGGTAGTCAGTGACCCGAAAGTCTGACAACCAGTCTTACCAAAGGGAAAGGATGACCCAATACTCACTGGATGGTGGAGGTCAGATGGGCAGTCGCTCCAAGTAAAATTGTATTTAGTTGCATCCAGTTAGACTAGAATAGGGATGGCGAACCTTTATGGATCAAGGTGCCATTTTTTCTAAAGAAATGTTTAATGAGACCTTACAAGTGCCATCAAATAAAATTGCTTAGTCTTTATTGGCAGATAATTAAACTAAATATTTTAAAGCTCTTTCTTTGCTACCAAATTGAAAAAACTTGACCTATGTAATAAATGTTTCAATTATACGTGTAATTCAAATTAAAGTAAGATTGCATCTTGGACTGGACTCCTCCACCAAACTAATTTAATAGGTTTCTAAACGAATCTTCCATTAACCTTACATAGTATAAAACAAAGTCGCTATTTTTGTCTGTTTGTCTGTATGCTTAAATCTTTAAAACTACGCAACGGATTTTGATGCGGTTTTTTTTAATAGAGTGATATAATTTGAACGACATCCACGCGGGTGAAGCCGCGGGCATAAGCTAGTATGTTATACATCTCTGAAAATAATTACTCGTAGGCCATCGGCCATAGTAGAAAATATTGTTAAAAATTCGGTGTTGTGCCTAAAATATTCTGCAACGTGCCATGAATGGCACGCGTGCCACTGGTTCGCCATCCCTGGACTAGAAGCTGACCCCAACATAGTTGAGAAAAGGCTAGGCAGATGAAGACCTACCAATACTGTCTTAAAAGACGTGATAACATTAATCATCATCACCAGCCTATAATGTTCCCACTGCAGGGACTCAGGCCTCCTCTCTAGGAGAGGGATGGGCTATAATAATCCACCACGCGGGCCCAGTGCGGATTGGCAGATGTCACATGTCTTCGAATTTTTGGTTCTAAGACATGCCGGTTTCCTCACGATGTTTTCCTTCACCGTTTTGAGAGCAGGTGATGAAATAAATTACACAAAGTAATGCGCCTGCCTGGGTTCGAACCCACGACCTACTGTTCGTAAGTCGAGGCCGACACCACTGGGCCACCGCTGCTCTACATCTCTGATAAAATACCAATCTAAAATCATTAACTAAATTGTCCATGTGTTCCAATTACGGGCCTCGATGAGTTTTTGTTTATTTTGTTAATGGATCGCGAATTTTACTTAAATCTTCCGTAAATATTTAGTTAGGCACTCTTTGCTTTAGTAAAAGATTCTCTTTTGATTATAATAAAACTATATAGTTTATATTTCACTTTGCTAGCTGATTCATTTGATAAGAGGAACACGTATTTCATATCGTTGCGTATTGATATGGATACAGTACGTTCTAATAACATATTCGAAGCGAAACAAACTTCGTTTTGTTATCGACCTATAGTTTTCGTGTAGTTGTAGCGTTTTTCCTTATAGGATACCTACTAGCTGATGCCCGCGGTTTCAACCGCGCGGATGTCGGTTATCGCTACCGATGCCGGTTATCGCGTAATATTTTCGTACCCCTTGAATAAAGTTTTCTCGGGTATCAAAATATCTCCATACCAAATTTCATGCAAATTGGTTCAGTAGTTTAGGCGTGATTGGGTAACAGACAGACAGAGATACTTTCGCATTTATAATATTAGTATGGATAACTGCGCCGTTGGTCTAATGGTCGGAAGCGAGACTACTGAGCACGAGGTTCGATTCTCAAGTCGTGCAAAGTAGTATTGGGATTTTCTCAGAAGTAGTCACGGATTCTGGATTTGTGCCCGATTGATGGCAATAGGCTCACACCCTAGCCCTAATACATGGGACTTAAACATAACTGGCGAAATTGTTTGTACTATAAGTAAGTTACACCTCTGCCTAACCCTTCGTGGATTAAAGTCGTGATGCTATATAACTTATAAGACGTCAGCGATTAAGAGCGGTTCGTCCGTTGATTTGCTGACAATAGGCCGTGGTGAATGACGCTCGATGACCGACTGATCTGATATGGTTTCCTTTATGCTCGGCGCAGCTGTCGAGTCGGTGTCGGAGATAGTATTAACAATATATATACCCTTTTATAATGTAATGTCAGGATATTAATACTTGCTTCTATATGTTAAGGAAATTGAAGTTGGCTTTCAGACAGTTAATTGTATTATTGATAACCTTTTATCGTTTTATAGGTTTGATTAATAGGACTGTATAATGCTAGTTTGACTTTACAGTAGAGATATTAAGGTGTAAATTAAGTCATCATCAATCAGCCTATAATATTCCCACTGCAGAGACTCAGGCCTCCTCTCAAGGAGAGGGATGGGCTATAATCTACCACGCGGGCTCAGTGCGGATAGGTAGATGTTACATGTCTACGATTTTTTTGGTTCTGAGACATGCCGGTTTCCTCACGATGTTTTCCTTCCCCGTTTTGAGAGCAGTGGTGATGAAATACATTACACAAAGTAATGCGTCTGACAGGGTTCGAACCCACGACTCACTGTTCGTAAGTCGGAGCCGCTACCATTGAGCCACCACTGCTCGTAAATTAAGTATGAAGGTGTAATTATTTAGATCTACTATCTATATATCAGTGTATCCTTAACACAGGCTATTTTGTAGCCTAGCTAGGAGAACAGAGCTTCAACCACTTAATTGTAGACTACAACTTCTGTGGTACCTGTTGTTATTATTTAAGTTAAATGTTGTAAATCTACAATTTGATTATGCGAAATAAATTAAATTATTTATTATCACAGACGGTTGATTGCCAACATAGGCAGTCGCTCCATGTAAAATACTGGTATTCAGCTGCATCTGCTTAGACTGGAAGCTGACCCCAATATAGTTGGGAAAGCTTAGCAGATGATGACGGTTGTTGACATAGTACACAAGTGTAGTGGTACTAATATGATTTCTTTATCATTTTTCTCCAAGAGAGAAAAAACAGTCAAAATTTAGGCATTATATCGCTCGCGCGCCAGGGCGGGGGGTGAGGTCGTGCGTACATAAAAACAAAGTAGTGCAACCTCGCCTTAAGCTGTTGGTCCCGGCTGTCATATATAGATTTTAGGCGAGTTTTTGTACGAGTAGGTCGAGTGAGGTGTGCTTCGATCAATAATGTACTAGATTCCCGATAAGCGCTTCAAAAACGGCCCGAAATATAAGACCACAAACGTATTTGTGGTCTTATTTCAAATCAGTATGGTCCAATCATAGCCAACATTAAGACGTCAAAATACCGCAGTATGCGTTCAAAAACTGCGTAAATAACCACCGTAACACCAAGGTTTTGGAAGGAATATCTTTTTTTCGGTAATTTAATATCATTATATGCTTTTTCATAATATTTAAACATAATTAAACTGTAAATATAATTAAATCAGCGAATATTATAATTGTTTGGTCAATGTTTGCTACAACGCACCAACTATTGTATCATGTTCTTGAACAGGGAACGCTAGTTCCGCAATAGAATAAGCACGACATTGTACACAAAATGCTTTTAACCGTATTGCTTAGAGTTTAAGTTTCATTTTAGAATGAATATTTTTGTACTGATGACTTTTTACTTTGGAGCGACATTTAAAATGTATTGCTTCTAATCTTTCTCCGATGAAAGGGCTTAAATAAATATACTTTACAATGAAAATTAAACGTTATGTTTAAGTGTTAAGGTTTATAATCATCTGAAGTTGTTAATAATATTGAACTTTTTTCTAAGATGCTTTGTAGATGTTTACGTGTGTGCAAACGTGGCCACTTGAGCGACTTAGTTTTGTTCCTGATGCTTAATCTAGTACTATTATTGATCGAAGGAGGTGTGCATATTATGTACATAACGAAAGAATGGTTCGGCCATGTTAGCATGCGCGCGCGACGTGCTGCTGTCGGTCGGGCGGCCGCCGTTGTGTCTCACTCGCGATTAGGGATTGCAAATATTCGATTATTTTAATATTCGAATATTCGAACAAATTTTCAGCTTTATTCGAATTATTCGAATAATATTCGAATATTTCAGAAAAATAATGAATTTATATAATTTCGCGCATTTTTGCCTTAGAAACTATGTACCTAGTACCATATTTTTATGTAAGTAGGTCTTTTTTTTTCGGTTGTATGGAAAATCATCAAATGATCGAATAATATTCGAATATTTCAGCAAAATAAAGAATTCAATATGTAATTTCTCACATTTTTATTGCCTTCATCATCATCATCATTTAGGCCAAAACACGTCCACTGCTGGACATATGCCTCCCCCAGGCGTCGCCACATTGACCGGTCCCGTGCGTCTCTCATCCAGCGGGTTCCTGCAACCTTGACCAGGTCATCGGTCCACCTAGTGGGAGGCCTTCCAAACTTCCAACGCAACGTCTTCCGGTTCGCGGTCGCCATTCCAGAACTTTTCGGCCCCATCGGCCATCCGTTCTGCGAGCAATGTGCCCTGCCCATTGCCACTTAAGTCTGGCGATTCTTCGGGCTACGTCGGTAACCTTGGTTCTCATGCGGATGTCCTCATTTCTGATTCGATCACAAGGAAACTCCGAGCATAGCCCTCTCCATTGCCCTTTGGGTGACTTTGAGCTTTCTGATAAGGCCCATTGTGAGCGACCACGTTTCGGTCCCGTATGTAATCACTGGCAACACACACTGGTCATAGACTTTCGTCTTGAGACACTGGGGTAAGTTGGAAGAGAAGATACTGCGCAGCTTCCCGAACGCTGCCCAGCCGAGTCGGATTCGACGATTGACCTCTTTCTCGAAGTTAGATCTACCCAACTGGACCGTTTGTCCCAGGTAGACATAATCGTCCACAACTTCGAGCGTAGAGTCTCCGATCTTGATAGGAGTGGGTGTTACATGAACATTCGACATAACCTTGGTTTTGTCCATGTTCATTTTAAGACCCACTCTTTCGGAAGCTCTACTGAGGTCATCGAGCATTTTACTGAGGTCTTCCATGGTCTCAGCCATGACCACTATATCGTCGGCAAACCGAAGGTGAGTGATGTACTCGCCATTGACATTGATGCCAAGTCCTTTCCAATCCAGAACCTTGAAGACATCCTCCAATGCAGCGGTGAACAGTTTCGGAGATATGACGTCTCCCTGTCTCACACCGCGCTGCAGAAGGATAGGTTCCGTGGTCTGGTCCTGAAGTCGGACTGACATGGTGGCGT
Organism: Diarsia dahlii; assembly: GCA_949775195.1. Classification (NCBI taxonomy): domain Eukaryota; kingdom Metazoa; phylum Arthropoda; class Insecta; order Lepidoptera; family Noctuidae; genus Diarsia; species Diarsia dahlii. Next base: position 11,026,052 of record OX459211.1, on the reverse strand, counting down.
TTTTGTACAAACACTTCAACACCTCGATGTACCGGTAGTCGATTTGGCACCGTTGGAGAGACTGCAGCACAGCCCAAGTCTCGATCGAATCGAAGGCTTTCTCGTAGTCCACAAACGCTAAACAGAGAGGCAGGTTATACTCTTCGGTCTTCTGTATAACCTGCCGCAGCGTATGTATGTGGTCTACGGTACTGAAGCCTTTTCGGAATCCGGCTTGTTCGGGAGGCTGGAAATCGTCAAACCTGCGTGCGAGACGATTCGTGATGACTCTTGAAAACAACTTGTAGACATGGCTTAGAAGTGAGATGGGCCTATAGTTCTTCAACCGGGCATGGTCACCCTTTTTGAAGAAGAGCACCACCGTCCACCACACCCCTGCACCAAGCCTGTGGCGTTTTCCCCTCGAGTATTATATTGCCTTAGAAACCATGAAGTAACATATTTTTATGTAAGTAGGGCTTTTTTTTTTCGGCTGTGTGGTAAATCATCATATGACCCCCGCTCGTGGGCAGAGAGAAAGGGAGTGTCAGACTTCTACTGACTAAGAACCACCCATGTTCCTTCTTAGCCCTTTATGTCGAGGCCGCAGTATCCTGTGAATATCCCACAGCCCCGACGGGATGTGAGTAGGCGGCCTAACATCCCAATCAGACAGATCCAATATCAATTTTTTTAATGAAGTTAGAAATAATATGAACTTCAGATTATAATCATTCATTTCAGCCCTAAGACGTCCACTGCTGGACATAAGCCTCCCTCAGGTAGTCAGTAGGTCCCGTGCGTCTCGCATCCAGCGGGTCCCCACAACCTTCACCAAGTCATCGGTCCACCTAGTGGGAGGCCTTCCAACGTAACGTCTTCCGTTTCGCGGTCGCCACTTCAGAACTTTTGGATCGAATCGAAGGCTTTCTCATAGTCCACAAACGCTAAACAGAGAGGCAGGTTATACATACTCTTCGGTCTTCTGTATAACCTGCCGCAGCGTATGTATACTATGTATGTGGTCTACGGTACTAAAACCTTTTCGGTATCTGGCTTGTTCGGGAGGCTGGAAATCGTCAAACCTGCACGCGAGACGATTCGTAATGACTCTTGAAAACAACTTATAGAAATGGCTTAGAAGTGAGATGGGCCTATAGTTCTTCAACCGGGAATTATCACCTTTTTGAAAAAGAGCACCACCACGCCCCTGCACCAAGCCTGCGTTTTCCCCCCGAGTATGACGGAATTAAACAACTTCTGAAGGGCCTTATGGACCGGTTTGCCCCTTCAGAAGTTCGGCCGTAATTCCGTCACCACCCGGTGCCTTGTTGTTTTTAAGCTGTTTCAGAGCCGTAATCTAGTACAGGCTGACATCCGGGATGTCCTCGGTGTAGTGTCGGGTCAGTCTAGCTCTGGGGTCTTTCACTAGTTTTTCAACGGGTTGACTAGTTGACGTTTACAGTTGCCCATAAAAAATCTCGATCACTCTCAGAATTTCCGGTTTAGCGGATACGATCCTGCCATCATCGGTTTTCAGTTTCGTGAGCTGGCTCTGCCCAATAGCTAGATCTCTTGCAAATACCTTGGAGCCTTTGTTCCGTTCAATTGCGTCTTTAATACGCTCTGTATTAAAGCGGCGGAGGTCGCTCTTCAAGGATTTGGAGATCTGTCTGATGAGCTGCCGGTATTTCCACGCCTCGTCTGGAGACTGCAGGATCATCTCTCGCCGCTCCTTCATGAGCTTGAGAGTGTGATCTGAGAGTTTTTTCGTCTTATTTGCACGACGTATCTTAAGTAATTTAGACCCAGTCATAATAATATGGACAGTTTCCACAAACCCGTCGTTGTAATCGTCCACTGAGCTTCCTAGGCATTCGAAGTGATTCTGGAGTTCAAGCTGAAAGCTCTCGGGGTTTATCGGGGATCTGTACTGGACGGAGCGTTGACTTCATCATGTTGAACATTTGCTTGTTGGTAGACATGATGAAGTCAATCTCATTTTTAGTCGCACCATCGGAGCTCTATGTATTGTAGACCTGTATGACCTTCAGTGAATATCTTGCAGATATTATGAGTACAAGGTACGCCATCCTGTTCGACACATTCTCGATCTCCACCACGTTATTCACAAGGGACTTGTGGACGATAAACCCAACACCACCCTGTGACCGCCCGGTCGTCCTTTCAGAAGTAGAGCAGGTCGTCAATCCGACCAGTGCCGATTTATTCAGAAATTTGACGACCACGCTTTAGATGTCGCGTTCGAAATCAACAAAATAATGCTGTTACCTTAATTGCTGTGGTAAACTGGTAATATTCGAATAGTTTATAATTCACTATTCGAATATGAATTTCAAATGTATATTCGAATAATTCGAATATTCGAATATTCGATTGCAATCCCTACTCGCGATGGGTAGCTCGTCTGCCACCGGGAGCTGAGGTGGCGGTGGTCGGGACGGTAGGGGCGTGTTCGTTCGCCGCGCGTGCTGGCATGGCTGGCTAGCTGATAGAAGCCGTGTTATAGACACCAGGGTACCTATATGTACGGATACTGGAGCTGTAGAAGTGTAGACCAGTGAACTGTAATTCTCTCATTATATAACAACGTCTATGTGAGCAGACGGCGCACTAAAAATACAAGGGGATGTGCCTTCCCTACATTTATAACAAAACTATGTGTTGCCCTTAACGCCCTATAAGATGTATGTAGGTAGTATTTAATGTTATTTGAATTAGAGCTGTATTCACGAGAACACTGCCGATAAACTGTCCTGCAGTTTGGCAGAAGATGTGTATTATACCCAATCATGTAACTTTTTTTGAAATAAATAAATAAATAAAAAAAAAAAAAAAAAAATCTTTGACAGTCGTTACAGGTAGTCAGTGACCTGGAAATCTGACAACCAGTCTTACCAAAGGGTATCGTATTACCCAGTATAAACTGGGTTGTGGAGGTCAGATAGGCAGTCGCTCCATGTAAAATACTGGTATTCAGCTGCATCCGGTTAGACTGGAAGCCGACCCCAACATAGTTATTTTTTATTTATTAAAACGTTGCCCCACACTAGGAATTTCTCCTGTGTATCGTGGGTGCGTTTACAAACATTTAAACTCACATACACAAACACACCCAGACCCGAAACAACTATCTGCAGGCCTTACAAATATTTGTTCCGTGCGGGAATCGAACCCGCGACACGCAGCGCAGCAGTCCAATCGCTCAGCCACTGCGCCAACCGTGCCGTCAGTTGGGAAAAGGCTAGACAGATGACAAGCTGTGTTACACCATAAGTATGTTAGTCTGTAAGGTATTTATCTATGGGCCAAAGTAGACCGAAAATAAATAAGTGTTACGTGTGTTATAGCTGTCACTGATGATATAGAGATGTCATACCTAGTGTGGTTCTACATTCCTTTACTAAGTTACGAAAATCCATCGGATAACAAAAATGATATCTTTTTCCCGCATCGTTACGTTGAGACGTTTGAGTAGGTACATAATGCGAGTACCTATTAACTGCCAATATAAAGAGGCTTTACTCGAGTGTTATCACTGTATATAATATAGTGCTGTATGCATCATATTTCTATCGAATATCGATACTGACTGACCACACGGAGACACTACTAGTTTTGCATGTCCAATATAACATGACGTCGCTTTGTATTCATTTGCTATACAATAAGTGATCTACTTGTACTGGTTTTGTATAACTTCATTTGGTCCTTGTACCAATGTGTAGAGGGGCTTTGAATAATATGACTACGTTAATAAGTTTATACGAGCCGTCGATATCACGCTGATAGTTAAATCGATATCACAATTTAATACAGATTAACTGAGTTACTCAGCGAGTCAGTGTTACCAGTTCCCGATAGTGTTGTATTATTTATGACTGGCTCTATTATGGATGATCAAAACGGAATGAATTTTAACAGTTTATTTTGTAGTTATATTTAAGTAAATACCAAATTGTGTGTGGTTCATACTGTTAATACAAGTTGATTTTTGCTATCTGTATTAATAATAAAAATCAATTGGCATATGCATGACGGAGCACTTGACTATGGCTCGACTGATTTGGTTGTTTTTATTTTTGTGTTTCGTAATTAAAGGTTTGTATGGATAAAAGTGTTGAGATTTTCTTCATTATTAAGTTGCACCCGGGTGTAGCCGGGGCGAGTCACTAGCAAATAAATAAAACTAGATACATGAGAGGGTTTCTTTCCAAATTCTAATTAGTTTGCGCCATATACTTATTTCATGGTTCAAAAAAAAACAATCCTGTCCCATTCATACATATTATCTACATCTACACTTCTACATCTACACTATATAATATAATATTATAAAGAGGAAAGATTTGTACCTATTTTTGTATGTTTGTAATGAATAGGCTCAAAAAGTACTGGGCCGATTTCAAAAATTCTTTCACCCTTGGAAAGCTACATTCACCCTGAGTAACATAGGCTACTTTTTATCCCTGTATTCCCACGGGAACGGGATCTACGCGGGTGAAACCGCGGGACGTCCGCTAGTTATTAATATACACGTAAGTAACACAGACATTCTTACAATATTACAGCTTTAACACAGAACACGTACAAAGAAGATTGGATTTTTCTGACAGCAAACCTCATTGCAATAGTGATTGCAAAATGACGTCACACTCATCCAAATTTTCTTTCTTTCTTTCACATACAATACATTACTAAAACTCACACCCTTTTCTCGTGTGGGTAGGCAGAAACCACAGATCGCCACCTACTACGATCCTAACATACTCCTTTTGCCTCGTCCACAACATACACATAAACAAAAAATACCTCTATCTTTCTTTTGCGGAAACGGAAAAGCTAGGCTAGACTATAGGGTATATGGTGGTCAGTTGCCGCATCGTTTGTAGCAGGAATTGGGTCAGAAGCGAGGTGGAACGATGCAGCCTGCCTGCCTGCTCCTATTTGTAGAGCCAGCCTATTGAAATATTCAGCTTGAACTTGATTGGCCTTAGACTCGTCGGGTGCCGTGTTTCGTTTGCATTGCTGATGTTGGTGTTGGTGTGCCTGGATTTGGCATTCTCCTTTGGTGTTTTAGGTGAGGACTTGCAGGGCTCAACTAATGAACTATTGGGGAACATATTGCTATAATGGAATCTTAACCAATGAGCAAGGTTTTTAAAGGAAGGAGCTCGAGGACAAACAACAACATCCTCTTTGGTCGATCTTTAGGTTAAGCCGTACTTGGCTGGGTTGGTCCGTGGATGGGTGACCACGTTTTACATACCGAGTTTCCCCCGTGCCTCGGAGAGCACATTAAGCCGTTGGTTCCGGGCTTCCGGCTGAGATTAGTAAATCGTTGAGTTGCCACTTATTACAGGTAGTCAGTGGCCCGAAAGTATGACAACCAGGGCCCACAGTCTGCTATTCAATAGTGTCAGAATGGTCAATCATTGATCTCATAATTTTTAATTTTGACAAGTTTGTTGTTGTCAAAATCAACAATTATGAGATCAATGATTGACCATTCTGACACTATTGAATAGCAGACTCGGGGCACAGTCGTACCAAGAGGCATCGTATTGCCCAGTTACTCGGTTGTGGAGATCAGATAGGCTGTCGCTCCAAATAAAATACTGATATTCAGCTGCATCTGGTTAGACTGGAAGCCGACCCTAACATAATTTAGAAAAGGCTATGCAGATGAATCAAGGTTCCTGATTATCAAATTTTATTCAAACACGGTTTTATTGAAACTGTATTTCATACGACCAATCCCATGTTGTAAATTCAATTCGGTTTTCGTGATTGTGTATGTTGTTCTTCTACACAACGCAGCGGATTGTGATACTGGCTGCACCACCATTTTGAGAATTCATTCTTTTATGTGTAAGGTACGGTAAATACTGACTGACATCTTGATATTATGTTTATTATTATTATGTTTTGTCAAGTCATAAAAACCATACGAAACAGGGGCACATATTTCGTTAACATTACAGCTAAAATACGTGATAAAGTTGGCAAGAAGCAATGAGCAAAGTTAATGGTGATCAATGCTCGACCCTTCTCATTTAAAAGTTTGTTGTGTGCTAAACATTTGCGAAATAACAAGCAAGCATTATTATGCCTACACGTTCTGACGTAGGCCGTAGGCGAGCAAATGTCAAGCTGGGTACAATACGTTTGTGACAATCAAATATGTCAACTTGCTATGAACATATATAGGTCATGCTAACAAACTGAAACCTATATGGGTTAGTCTAGTGCGAATATAGGTATATACCGTAGATATATATATATATATATATACGCTGTAACAGTTGCGCTGTTCAACTTGAGCAGCGAAATTGCTCGTTAGTTCCGTTTCCGGCTACACTTGGAGGGTTTTCCCCACAACCTCGGAGAGCTAGCTTTTTGTCTCGTCCCGTTTGAACGTCGAACATCAAATACAGTTGAAAGCTTCTTACAAATAAGGTATCTTTCCACGGAACATGATACGATCCTATTAATGCCTCTTTATATTTTCGTATTGCTCTCATTTATTTGTTGCTCCCCGAGATGAAAGGCCACGGCAAAATGTTAAGCCTGAGCAATTAGTGAAATGAACGTGTCAAGTATAAAAGATCTCGCGATAATGATCCGGGTATACTTCATTTATTTTGTACGTAATTTTAAGATCACTGGGCGAGTTAAAAAAGAGATCAAAGTAATATTTTACGAATGGTACATTTTCGCCAATGTAAACATTACAATGCGCTGGCGACACAATACCCACATTTTACAGACACAATTTCAAAATGTCTTACAATACAAGAATTCAGCATCTTTATAGAAATTATTATATTCTGTAGACTGTCGCGAAGATGATATTGGAGTTGTGCCAAAACTTAATCACGATAACAGAGCCTAGACTTGCGCTGAATAAAATATTTCATCTTCATATTAACACACAAAATAGAGAAATGCAAATCACGTTCCAAATAAAATAACTAAACGAACCCAAAAATGTCGAAAATGATACAAGGTAAGTATTTGGTTTGTAAATTATGTTGTCTTACGAAATGAAAGATATTATGACAGGTATAAAAAGTGGGTCACTGTTATCTCGTAAACAAATTCCTATGATGGACGGCTGAAGGCGCCAAGTTTCCTGGAGCCAAGATAAACAAGCTCCATCTCAGCCAAGCCCCCCCCCCCCCCCCCCCCACCACAGCCTGATCGGCTTATATAGATATAGTGGGGCTGTTTATGTACTGGTTATTAACACTTTAGGGCACAGCAGTAAAAAGTAACGGTCCATCACTTGCCCGTGTTATGTGAAATTTCCATTAAGTTGCTACAGGTAAATACTGTTATGACTTCTAATCATAAAGTTGTGAGTTACCTTACTACCGTATCCCGCTATTATTTCGGCGAAGGCTGCTCCTTATTACATGCCTAGAACATCGTAAAGGCACAATAACGGAAAATATCTTTCAGGCATTTTTCATTCAAGTATGTTGCACCGGTGTTTCTTGAAATTGCTTTAAATAGCGGTAGCTCCGTCTAACTTGTTTTTTACACAGAGCTTTTTACTTTGAAACACTAAAGAATTACCTACTTACCGATAGGAAAAAAGCCGGATTTTAAATGCGATTCGAACTCGTTCGAAGTTCTTGTATTATTTATTGTAGCCAATGTAGTAATAAATAAAATAAAGTAATTTTATTTCGGACAACTAAAACATCCATAACAAAAAAAAACTAATTAGTCCGTCAGATAGATTTCCAAAAAATATTGGACACGTATTTTTTCTTTTTTCACGTAAACAAAAAATGAAGACGATACAGTGTTTCGAAAACTCGAGTGACGTCATATGATAGTACATTTTGTACCTACAAGTGACGTTTCAAGCCCCACTCCATGATCTTTGACGCGTTTTATCTTCGTCATTTTTTATTGATTTGTTACAACAAAAAACACGTATTCAATATTTTTCGATAATTTAACTTACGGACTAAACAGAATCATATTATTTTGACCCAGTCCGATCCCCTATTGTTAGTTACAACCAGTAATACACATCCTCTAAAATTTTAAGTGTTTGTCTACATATTATATTATGGTTTAAAATGACACAGTCCCGTAACAGACAGCGGAGCCTTAGTAATAGGGTCCAGTTGGCACCATAATTATGTGACACTAATAACAATTATTTTGATGAAAAAAAAAATGATTTAAATCAAAAGAGTAAATGTTTCTACAAAAAATTTCACTATAAACATTGAAAAAAATCAGCCCCACGTTCTTTTATCGAAAATCATTTTTCGATGTTCACCTGTCTTACCAAGGAGTTGTCCCAATAGTTGTCTTTACACGTGCCGAACTGCTAATGGCACACATTGTCTACGTCCAAATTGTTATCGGATTTCCACGTGAACGATTGGACGATTATTGAGAATTTTCTTTTGGCAAACAAGAGCACTTGAGTCCCTGGGATCCCGTATATCGGATATTACAATTGAATGGAAGTCGAATTACTACATTCCTTGTGTTCACTGCCCTAAATCTAATACAACAATTCGTCAAAGAGAGGTTTTTCGTATTCAATAGGATCAATCTATTTGAGCGGGTATTTTTCTAATGTTGTTGCTTGACAGATAACTAAAAATAAATGTTGGGTTCGCTTCTAATGAGATTTTATTGTTTACCTTTACTTAGAAATGGCTTTTATTAAATCAACGTTTAATTTTATTCTGTATACAACCGTTGTTTCGTAGCTAAACAAAATGTTGATGAATTGTACAACTATAATAGGGGATCGGACTGGGTCAAAATAATATGATTCTGTTTAGTCCGTAAGTTAGATTATCGAAAAATATTGAATACGTGTTTTTTGTTTTATCAAATCAATAAAAAATTACGAAGATAAAACGCGTCAAAGATCTTGGAGTGGGGCTTGAAACGTCACTTGTGTCGTCAAAATGTACTATCATATGACGTCACACGAGTTTTCGAAGCACTGTATCGTCTTCATTTTAAGTTTACGTGAAAAAAGAAAAAATACGTGTCCAATAATTTTTGGAAATCTATCTGACGGACTAATTAGTTTTTTTTTGTCCGATCCCCTATTATGAGTTGTTACATTTACAGCAAATAACTCGGGCTCCTGTTTACCTCCGGTTGTTGTTCCCCCTCAGGCTTGAAGCTCTCTTATTGCTACGCCCACCCCTTCTTCCCAATGCCATCTATTTTCAACTAGCAGTCTCTCTAATTATGCTTTTTTAATGATTCATCTTCATTAGTGTATCTGATGAGTTTATTTTCAACAACGAAAAAGAAAGTCTCTTGTTCGCATAGATATATCATAATTATTCCATAACGCTGCTCGAATTTAACATTATTTTGTTGTGTAATAAATCTAGTCTCTTCTGTCTCCCCAAGGACGGTCTTATTTTACAATTAGGCTCTAAATCCTCTAATATTCTGCCTAAACAATAAGCTTATTTAATAACTAAACTTCTGGATCATGAAGGTTAAATTGTATTATATCTGCGTAGACTTTGGCAAAGAGCTTAAACGAAAATACCTAAGGAAGGAGTCTTAGTTTATGCAGGTGTGCTTGCATTGTGACGGACTTGTTAAGATCTCAAGCACGCACACACACACACATATAGCCCTTTGTGTATAAGCGCTTCAGGCTGCCTTTGTTACCTCTCCGGCAAATCTTCAGTTAATCGGTTTAAACCCCTCGGTTAAACCGATCAGTGATGCCACAACTGATTTCGAGATCAGAACAATAAGTCCTCGATATATTATTATCTGTCCGTCTGTCAATCGATTCTGGCTTATCTCGTGAATTCCAATTCCATTAGGATTTCGCCATTAGTCATTTGAGATCAAGTGCGAACAATATTTGTATTGTTAAACCAGTCGAACTGAATGTTGACCAGCGTATTGTATTTCTCAAATGAGTGCTAGAAATAAAAGCTTTCCACCGAAATAGGATTTCTTAGTACAACTCATGTACAAGTACAACTTATTTATTTTATGGTCGTAAATACTTGATGGATCACACATTATTTTTAACCGCCCACATATAAATAAAAACGCATAGGTACTTAATAATATACCTAAAGATGGAATTTGGTATAAGTTCTACTTTTTGTATAATTATTTACTTACACTATCTATCAAGAATCCAATCGATTGATCTAAAAATCTAAATAGTACACTCGTAGGAGTCGTAGGTCAAAATCTCATAAAAGTCAAAAAGGGCTTCAGTTAATTTATATCAGATAATTTATGATTTAAATAAAATATTCCAATTATTCTGATTGCAAATCATAAAAGATACGACGACCTACGGTGCATCGACTTGAGTGCCCGCCCTAGATCAAGGACGCGGGTTCGATCCCCGTTTCAGGATAAATATTTTGGTGAGCTCAGAGCTGTTAGAAATAAATGTTTATGTTTATCGAAATCATAACGTAGGAATTTCTCGTAAAGGTAAAAATGGTTTTACGTAGAATGTTTGAAACGAATATAATACGCACCAAACAATCTTCGACCTTTTGATAATATTAGCAAGTTTTCCACTCCGATCAACTAAACCGATCAAATGAAACGGATCAACTATTTTTTGTTCCCAACGAATCAACCATTAGGACATTCCACGAATATCACTTTTTTCGAATTGACATTTTGCCTATTGGAAATTCTGTGTGAAAACCTTAAAAATGAAACATTTAGTTGAGAGAGTTTTTTGGTTTTCAAAGAGCTTTTCTTTTCCTTCCCTCTCTACACACCTTTAGAAGGTTAAAAAAAAGAGTTGCTTTTATTTTATTTTACAGTAACATCGTATTGATAATGATATTATCTTAACAATATGACAGTATAACAATGAGGTATGAGCACGGAAGGCTATATTTAACTTATCTACACCCACGGGAACCTACAAGCGGAAATAACTCAGTGATTGATGATAAAACACAATGTTATTATATTGTTTATGGAATTTTCCTTGTTTCTTTTTAATAAAAAATGGATCTTTTTTCCAAAGAAGTAAATTTGGCTAGGAATAAACTACATACTTCTTCTTCTTAGCGTGTCGACACGATGACATTTTAACCCTTTAGTTCGCAGGTGAAAAAATGTTGCAATTTCATTCTTTTTTCTTTTTGAGGGGTTTAATTATAGTCTAAATGGCTTTATAAAAATATTTAAAAAAATATAACTTATATACTTTTTGAGAAAACATATGTTGTTGAGGTACAACGTTGCGAAACACTCTAAAGAGTAAATGGCAGAATATATGTTGTACACTACCAACATTGCGGCTTGAGTGGACAGTAAAATTTACAATCAAATTAAAAATAATGTGTGAAGAAACAAAGTTTACTGTTCAAAACAACACACAAAATCATCTTTCTTTGAAATATAATTATCGTCATTTAGACGTTGACATCGTAATGATAGTAACAATTTTTATTTTCCAACAACCACGATCTAAGGTTACACTTATTGCAATTTACACTGCATGGTATACTGGTTTTCTGCCCCTTTTGGTAGACTGCCCCGTTGGTCTCACGGTTGCAAAGCGCGACTGCTGAGCGTGGGGTCTTTGGTTCGATTCCTGGGTCGGGCCAAAATAACTATTGGGTTTTCATTAGAAACCAAGTAGTAGGCCGGAGTTTGGAAGTTGGTGGTTTGGTTGGCCTGATCGCGCCTGATCTATCGCCTGTCATGTCGGATTGCCGTCCCATCGGACTATGAGAGGAAAAAGAAACAAAGAGTGCACCTGTACCTACCACACACTTAACTAAACTAACTATAATATCTCCCGCGCCGATTGTCAATCTCCGCTAAGATTGGCCGCCATGACCGAAAATGGACTTCAGGAGGACTATTATTATACTGGTTAATCCCGTGAAGTCTTGCATAGAGCTATGACAACTTCAGCTCCAAGACCTAAGCTATTTACGTAGTCCGTAAAACAGAGGTTTCTGGATGTATCTTCACCAGCATATGGGAAGCAGTATTTATTAATCCAGAGACTCCTGCTCGTATAAATAACTTAAATCCCCATTTCTTTTGCTTCTTGGTTAGATACTGGCGCTTACTTACTGCCCGCGTAACATGGCGATTCTATCTCTATTCTACCAAGGATAAATAAAGCTTTTCAATAATTCAAATCGACATCTTTCTAAAATCTGTCATTTTGTCGAATCTTTCCGCCAACAAAACCCGTTTCTACGGTAGGAGAAAAAACGCTGGAAGTATTCAAGAGGGTGTTTCAGGCCTACATCAAAAGGCAGATTACATTGTGATAATTCTACTATTGCTGTGTAGTGAAATTTGCCTTTTTTGAATTTGAAGTTTAGGGGTTTTCGACCAAACTTCTTCACCCGTTTTGTCAGATGCTTATGTACTGTGGTTACCTTTCTCTTTGAATGAGTTGTACTTGCTGGTGAATTAGTCAAAAGGGAGAGGATTGATGATACTAAATTTAGCATGAAAGGAAGTTACTCTTGCGGTCGATTTTCATTGTAAGAACCGACATAAAATATATGCAGTACTTGACAAGCAAGAGAGCAGCGTTGTTTCTGTACGACATACAGAAAGTTCGGTAATTTTCTGAGAGCTCCGCAGTGTTGGTCACAAACAACATAAGATTTCACAGCCTCATAGGTTGAATATTCATGGTTCAAATGAGATGATTTTTACATTAATCAATAAAGGCGATATTTCTTCAGAAATTTTTCATGATTAATACCCATTAACTAAATGCAAATGTCCAAAATCGAAAATTATTAACCTTAGATCCGCGCATGACAGTTCACCTCCATGACATCTTGGTAAAAAAAGAGAGAAAAAATTTGCGCGAATTGACAGTTATATTATTTTTAGGTTGCAAATCATTTTTGCTACATTTTGATTAAAAAAAAAACAAAAACTTATCAGCAGAAAATGAACCAGATTTTTTTGTTTACTATGTCGTTCAGGTTCAACACTGCGAATTAAAGGGTTAAATTGAGTTAGTCCAAAATTTGCCGACGGGTTTGGGTTTGTAGTGTTTTGCAACAGGACACGATATCAAGTGTCCCATGATTTGACGGCTGATGAAGATGCAATCGGCATTTTACAAGACCTGTTTGAAACAGACGACGCTGTTTGAATAACGACGAATATCGTCGTTGATAGTCTAAATCCGCGTATCTGTGGCGTAACTAACATTGTCAATACCGCGTATGTACAAGTCTGTGCCCAGTATAACCTGACCCCTAATATGAAGAATAAGAGGGAAAGTGGTGTGAGAACATTGGTCGAGTAATACTGGGCACAGACTGTGAATTCGCGGTATTCGACAATGTCAGTTACGCGGAGTTGAAGCCAAGTACTACCTGACCCCTAATATAAAGAATAAGAGGGGAAGTGGTGTGTGAAGATGGGTCAGGTTATACTGTACATACGCGGTATTTGACAATGTTAGATACGCGGATTTGGACTATCAATGACGATTTATTATCTGCCATGGTTAATATAAAAATAACGTGTGTAGGTGGGTTAAGCATAGATCCCAAATTAGGGTGAACACGGGAGAATAATGATGATATTATGGTCATTAAATAAAATATGAGAACGAAGCAGGAACATTTAAATAAAATTATGCTTCATTACCTCTTTATATCCTGAAGATAAGCCGCGCTCCAAATTCTTTTAAGACTTTTTGATGTCTACCATTTATCAGATCAGGAATCAAAAGGTACTCATACTTCTACTGTTTTTAAATTAGACCTTATCTTTCATTATTATAAGCTTTATTATACTTTCGTATAAGTAGTGCATTTTATTTACGTGACTTATTTGGTAAATATATAGGATACACTGAGATCTAATTTGAGAAGATGGGATCAAATTTTGCAGTTAGCAGTTGTAATACAATGTATCTTTTGCAAATATCGACACTTTCGAATACTTAAGTGTGGGATTAATGTGAAAACTCATGATTTTTATTTTTTTAAACCCGAAATTAATTAGTAGGTACCTGAAGAAAAGATACTAAATCTAATTAAGTAGGTAGGTTCTCATCTCGGTCCCCGATAAATGTTACTTAGTACTTCCGGAGTCAGCATCTTGCCTTTTTTTTGAGTGATCCTTGTGGAATCATTCCGTCTAACTAGCTAGGGCAAGCGGAGGGTTATGATGGACTTCAACCGACTAAAAACCTACTGTTCTTTCTACTACCATGTGTTATGGGCCTGGGAGATTGTCAGTATCTGGTTTCCTTTTGTATACTAAATCAGACGTAAAGAAAAGACCCTCTATCTAAGTAAGTACATAGGTAGTATTAGGTAGATACTCATCTCGGTCCTCGATCGATGTTACTTAACACTTACGTAGTCAGCTTCTTACCTTCGGTGACGCTTCCACTTAATGACGAGGAGATTGGGACTTAAATGAAAGTGCATTTGTGCTGCTTCATTGTGTTCTGGGCAAAGACAATGAAATCTTTATAACCTTTTAGTTACGTTTCAACATTCAATATGAAAAATCTCCGATCATTAAATTCATAGTATGATACTTACTATAAGTTAAAACATAATAGTTGGAAAAAGTCAGAGCATAATGACGACCTTATATAAAAACCTTTCAAGTTATTTTCTCTGCTTAGTAATCAGTTTTCATTAATACAGTCTTCGTTTATTTTCTTTTTCATGTCGGAGGAAATCTGCGTATTATATTATTCTGCGAACATAAAAGAAAATTGATCATTAAGAAGAGGAAATAACTTGAAAGGTTTTTCTTTACTAGCAAATAGTTTCCATCAACACTAAGGAAAATGAATTAATGAACGTCTGATGGCGGTCGAGAGTAATTTGCTGACTGCCGCTTTCAAAGCTCGCCATCACTTTGACAATTTATCTTTTATAAATAACATTCCGGCGGGACGCATAACATAGAAAATTACTTTATTTCCCCGAAAGCCCGAAAGTGGCTGAAATAATCAGAAGAGAGGAAATAATTTCGTTTTACGGAAATAAGCCTATATTTTTGTACAAATGCGCAACAGAAAATACAGGTTTGTTTTCCTCGTGCAAGTTTTTCTGAAGCCTTCGTCAATAAATAATCAAAGGTGCTTCTAGGACAGTGCCAGAGCACTCAGAAGATTTCTGTAAAAGCAAAGTTCATATTGTTTTATAATACTTTTTTTTTTGCAATACTTACAACAGAAGAATGTTTTCTTCTTCAACCTTTGTAGGTCTGTTCCAAGTTTCTCCACTTGTTTCGTGTCTTGGCCATCCAGTTTCTTCCGGCCACGAAGAAATTATATAATTCTAAATACATTTTTATTTCGGCCAACTATTCTAATGAGGGTAACGTTCAGAAAAATAATACTCTCAAATAACGTGATAATTGAAAATGGGAAGATGCTGAAATTTGAGCTCTCTGTAATACGATTAGTTTCGTAGATTCCTACGCCTTCTTAGAATGGCTGGGTTGACTAACCTTTCAGTAAATAATGCGTAAAAAGATACCTAAATTATCCGTCTGGTAGCTACAGTTATCTAATTATAGTTCTAAATTGCATATCATAAACTCATTTATTTTATTTGTATGCAAATGTGAATATTCCTTTCTTTGATCGTGTGTATAAAAGTTTGAAAATGAGTTTTCTTTGCTCCCTTAAATAGGCTTAGGTACGCAAAATATTATTTTCAATAGACTTAGTTTGATAGTATATCTGCCTCCGTAAAATATATTTTTTAAGAATTTTCTGTGTACGTAAAAATAAAAAAGCAATTTATACGAGGGCAACTTTCATTAAAGCCTAAAATGAGGAGTCTCATGCATAAAGATTTCGATATAAATCACGCTGGAAGCATTTTATGGTGAGAACAGCCATGAAAGATACATATATACATACCGATATAGCATATAATAGCTATAAAACAGTCTCGTCAAGCGATCCACCATGAATCATCTACTATATCGATCAGTTGCTATTTGACATTTTACGTAATAGGTCGACGTTCAGTTCTTTTTTTATTTGCTCAATTACTAGACAAATACATAAAAGATGTACCTTGTAGAGTATAGACAAAGGTAAACCCGCTGGAGCAAAATAACAACATAGCTATTACCAGAGTTAGGTACTAGTGGTGCGATATTTTCATATTGAAAACTTTCAAAAGCGAAATAAGGTATTTATCATTTGAGGTTGAGGTAAAAAGGTTGGATGAAAATGACCATGCAACTGGCTAATTAAGATGAAAAAACAAATACAAGCCATTTATTCGTCGACGATGAAATCGTAAAAAATAAAACTTTAATGGCCTTGCTTAATTTTTTTGGCAATTAATTGCCAGTGGTTACTTAATTTTAAAAGAAATCTTATGGCGCGTGTTCAAAATTGGAACTAACACCGCCATCTTGGTTCTTACTAATATGGTTGGAACTAAATCCGCGCGCTTCGCTGACAACGCCAAAAGATCCTTGAAGCACTGTAAAAATTTACATCTTACTCAGTTTGTCATATAAAACTCGTGCAGTTGAACTAAAATTCATAAATTAGCAAACATGTACGAGCGCAGCTCCAGTATAATTTAATTCTTCATCATGAAGTTTTGCATAGATAGCGTTTGCAGTCTCGGTGCCACTCTAACATAACAAGGCACACTGTCGGTGATTGTCGCGAGTTCTCTTGTACCCTATTGTACGTGTAGTTGCCGTATGACATGAAAATGAATTTAACTTCAGTTTCTCATTCTTTGTTTTTGACCTTAGTTTTAAAACTATGTAGCTAGATATCACTATTGTCTATTCGTAAGGTTCTTACCACTTTTGCACGTGGACTAGAAGGAACCTATCCATAACTTTAAAAACCCTATAAAACGGATGTTAATGAAAAAAAATATAAATACAGTTAAATGTCCGTGCTATAAACCGTTGAGGAGTCGTCCTGTTAGGAGACGATCCTGGCTGCAGAATAAATTCAATTATAAGAATGTATTGTCACGAGAACCAAAGGTGTGTGCAAAATTTCAGCTCGATCGTTTGGAAGACTGGTTTGAAATTCAATTGCAATTCATCATCATTTCAGCCCGGAATCACCCATTGTTACTAACTGACTAATAGGGCAAATTAAATAAAAACGTATAAAAATGTTCACCATCTCCGATTCTCCATCTAATCAGGCGCAGCTTTGCTTCGCAGATCGATACTCGTACGTCTGCCACGACGAGCCCCAGGTCCAAAGTCGTTTTCCCGCATATATAAATAATTTATTCCTTTATAACTCGTTAGAGTGGCGCCGCAGTTATTTTTGTTTTACGTCTAGCACATTAGAGATAAAAGTTCAGAAGGAAATAATGTTTCATAGACCAGTTAAACGCGTGTATGGTTTCAGATCTCGACGTAAACAACTTTCAGACGCCACGGAACTTATCGAAGATCTATTGACGCCTTTATTTGCTTCACCTAGAATAACATAAATGTTGTTTGTAGTAATAAATAATAGTGCAAAATTAAGTCTATGTCCTTTGTGCAAAAATATGTATATTTACCGAAAATCTGACGACGACCCGAGAAAGACTTTGAAGTCCTAAATGGTCTTATGGCCTGTGTGGAAGTTTGGCCAAAATCGTTTATAATTGAATATTAATTTGACATTTGAGTAACACCCACAACAAGGAGTGTTTTATTAAACGGAAAGCCTGACAATAATTATTGTAGTTAACGTGACCATAGCTTCCCAATGTGAAGCTATTTTGAAATATGAAAAATCGGACTAGTAGTTTTGGAGAAAAATGGCAACATGTATTTGCACAAACACACAAACAAATAACCTCTTACCCCAAACGCATATACCGTCTCCGTTCCGTCGTGGGTAAAAAGAATGCTAACGCTATTAGTTCCACAGTTGTCATCTCCACTTCTACTTCACCCTTGTCAGTTGCAAAGTATCCCACAATATGTTCTGAATAAAAGCTATTGATAAATAACCCTTATGTTACGTATACGCTATATACGTACCTATATTCTGGTGATGTGGCACACTCCATCCAATCAGTGCCACTAGAATCCTTTCAATCTCTACGGCGTGGGATTGAATCGCTTGAATCGAATTTAGGCTAAGCCTGGCCGGACGCCGCCGTGTACTATATTTTGGAATTGTTTAGGCTAAAAAAAGATCTTTATCTCTGTTTTATTGGGTAAAAGGCTTCTTCGCGGAACGTTATTGGGGTCAAATTAAAATGTTGGTACAAAAAGCGGTTTTAATGGGGCTAAATCTGCCTATACATACTATGAAGTAAACAAAAATAATAACATTTTACCACGTTTTACCGAACGCCATGAAGGCTTCAAAACACTGCTCTTCCGGATTACTCACCATTGAGTAGTTATAGCAATAACGCATTTGTTTTAGCAGTTCCTACAGATTATTCCGGCCATTTCACACAAAATCGACTCAACCTGTCTACAGATTTATGGCCGCATAGTCAAGTATTCCGAGCAGTTACACTCATAGCACAAATTTTCTTCCGAAGATAATCCGCATTCACACATGTTCTATGTAAATATATCTTATTACACATTGCCTAACGACTATTTAACTTTGGCATCGCTATCTTCAGTAGGTATCCTTGGGACATGGCAACTCGATAAACCTACATGTAGTGTTGTGCGACAGTTATGGATGGCGACGATACGACTAACTGCACAACTATTAATTGGATTGTGTTTTATCGTTAAAACTTTACGGACAATGTTAAATGGGAATAGGTTTAACTTGAAGACGGATTTATGTAACGACACTTTGTAGACAACAGTATTAAGACGGAGTGTTACCTTAAACCCACATCTCAAACATAGTATTTGCATAGTTTACAAACTGAATTATTCATAATCGTAGAACTTAACAATGGGGAGTTGGTACAGACTATTACCTCTAAGTTTGTTACAAACAAATTCTGACGGAGATACGAACTTAGCCCTTGGTTGCACGGGAACTGAATTATGCAGCTAAAGTGTTTCCGAGAGTCGTAGTGGATCCCAATCCGGCTTATAGTTAGACCTCAAACGCTTCGAGTACGTATATAGTTGCGGACTGGAGTTTCATCCTGCAGTTTGTAGACATTCCGCTGTGAAAACATCGGAGAGGAAAAGTTTTGGAAAGACCTCATTGGAGCGGGCAGGGAGAAATATAGCGCCTCGTTCCATCTCCATGCGTCTTTCCTGAAGCCTTATTAGCTCCGTTGTTTTGAAATTACGTATTCTGATTGAATTAGCACGGTTTTCAGAAAGTTCCTGCAATATTCAAGAGGTATAATGTTAATCTTTGTCAGTTGATTATATTGCCTCCATTTCCTAAAATCCCAGCTTCTTTATTGAGGTTAACGCAATTGGTACGTTATTCGTTGCTCTCCTACGAGTTATGGCCTCTTAACTTCAGCACTGGTTGCATTGCAAAATTGGTTCGCTTAAAAATTAAATGAGAAAATGTACAAATTTTCGATGGTTGGCTTGTCAAAGCTTTATGAACGCGGATCAGAGTTTGATAAATATAAATGTCTACGTATTATGTATGTATTGCCGTATTTCATCACGGGCTTCAATGTTGTGTATTATTGGGAGTCATAACTCCTATAAATCAATGATCGTATTAACGTCACTTGTCCGTGTTTACGTAATCAATCTGTTTCTATATTTTGCACCGTGACCTAAAACTAATGTTCTGTTTCCCAATATATATCTGAAAGTAACAACATAGTAAGCTTGATGTCTGATTATCTTTATGATTATAGTAGATTGGCCAATTTGTGATTTGTCAGTGTTACGCAGTCAAGCCGAAATGACCGGACCCACAATCTACATAGAGATGAGGGCTTTCCATCTTGTTAATGTTTAATTTACTCGGTAAATAAAGGCCCCGATCTAACACAAATATCCCAGTTTCACTACAACGTTTTTGTTTTCAATCTCTGCACCTTTTAGGTGTTAAATTTTTCTCTTTGCCGATAAATTGGATATCGTCAATCCACTTTTTTTTTCGCTCCTGACAATGGAAGCAATTTGTAACATCAATCACTCTTTTCAGAGTCACGTGATGATCCCCCGTATTTAATTACAGCTCAAGCTTGGCGTTTGTCTGATGAAAATGAATTATTCGCAAATTCTTTAATACGATTTGTGGTTTTTGAAAAAGATTAACCGCCATTGTTTGACG
Organism: Diarsia dahlii; assembly: GCA_949775195.1. Taxonomy (NCBI): domain Eukaryota; kingdom Metazoa; phylum Arthropoda; class Insecta; order Lepidoptera; family Noctuidae; genus Diarsia; species Diarsia dahlii. The sequence continues at coordinate 11,005,858 of OX459211.1, read as the reverse complement.
ATTCATCCCGAATTGGATTTGTGATTGGCTTGATTGTTTCAAAGTAATAGCGAACCAAAATTGGTTTTCGTTTATTCTATTGGGATCGTGTAGGCGTCCATATTCACACCAATTTATTTTGTGTACCTATAACGAAAATAGAACTATTGAATTTACAGAATTCCTGAACGACACGGTTCACGGTCCTCCTGTTTCATAAAATGATCTGAATATAGAATCTACCTTTTGTAATACCTGCTCAGGTACTTAATAGGTAGGTATTTATGCCAGATTCAATTTGTAAATGCTGCTAAATAATTGAATTTGCTAATCAAATAATAATACCCTTCGATGTACCGAGTTGTATTTGAAACTAAATAATTCATCGGCGATGCGGTGTACCTACGAACTTTTCTATTTTCTTGATACAAATTCAAACGTGAATAACTGAACAATTAAAGGGAATGCGGAATTATTAATACGGTTGTGCATTACTATTTTATTATGCATGAATATTCACACAGATATTCATAACTAATGCTGATCCAACTTTATTCTAGCGTGATCCAGATATGGATAATCCGCAAATGTAACAAACGAACATCAAAATAGGTAACACGGTTCACTCGAGAAAATGTCGATTCATTCTCGTATGAGCTTTCCGCAAGATAATGCAAGAGCTTTGGACCATTTGAAAGAGTGTAGTGATGTAAAAGAACATGCTCCGTTGACTCGAACACTCAAGACTCAAGGCGAAGGAAGGAATAAGGCTAAATTACGCCTGTCTAGCCTCTAAGATGGATCTTTTAGAACAATGAAAGAAAGGAAACAAAAAAGGTTTAAGGATTGTCACTCCGACCGTCGACCTTGCTAACTTCCTGACGAAGGATAAGGCGAAGTTAAACGTGAACGTATTCTTCTATTAAAGTCTATTTTGAGATGGATCTTGTCCATGTATCGTGCATCCATTAATGTATATATATGTGACCGGTCAACCCGATTTCTGGCCGAACTAGTTTTTCCTAAACCAAAGTTATCACACAAAGACAATCATAGGAGTCCCGATGGTCACAGTTTAATTACATTTTTTGGGTAATAAGAAGAAGACATGTTGCGCGGACCCCAAAAATATAGGGATCAGGGCAGGAGAATGCCAGGGCTCCGGGTTGTCCGGGGCTGCCCGCTGCGGGTTGTTCGCAAGAGATACCGCGGCTCCGGACACAAAGGGCTAAGAAAGAACATGGGTGGATTTTAGTCTGTAGAAGTCTGACACTCCGTTCCGAGCAGGAGGAATCATTTGATGATTACCCTCAAAAAAAAGGCAGGGAAACGATGATGATGACAAATATCGTCACACAATAAACGGGTAAACCGGTTTGGCCTGAAGTCGGGGTTGTCCAGTAACATAGGTATGCAACGCGATAGTTCACGTTGTACACATTCTACCTTCGCTAAGTTGTGAAGCGCAGCGCTTTTCATGTTTCCACTTGGCTGGTCTCAGTATGTTTCAATAAAATCTTTAGACGTTACTTCGAAGGAACTTTGCCAACGCTTTATATGCTTCAGTCATGAGTAAATTGTATTGTATATGCTTTGCTAAGCTATATTGCATTGTATTGCACCTTTAGAAACTGTTTATTAAGTTTCAGTATAAAAGAAAACTGTGTTGACTGCCTCCTTGTTCTTGGTCGCAAGCGCGACTGCGTACATGAAAGTTCGATTCCCAGGCCGGGCAAAGTGTTATTGGGTTTTTCTATAAGAAATTCCTCAGTAGCAGCCATGGAGTCTGGATTTGTACCCGGTTGATGGCAATAGGCTAGCCCCCTATTACATGGAGTTGGAATTAAACAGAACTGATGAAATATGGGTGTACCTATTAATGGGCATACCTCTGCCTATCCCTTTGGAGATTACAGGCTTGATGTCTTTAAAAATGGTTGAAATTCAAAAGTATTTCGAATTCCGTAGTTCATTATACACGGCGGATACTCGATGTATAAATTGTTAATTCGCTTCATAATCATAATCTTAATCCGCTTTATCTTAATTGCATTGTTCTCGTTAACCATGAAATGGCCAGTATCCTTCGTCTAATTTAATAGGAAGATCGGAGCCGTTCAATTTCGGGGATAGACGCTCGACCGTCGACCGGCGCGATTGACGACGGTGCGTCCATGCGTTGTTTTGTACCGACCTTTACGGGTGAGCTGGTGATTCTAACAACTCACCTATAAAAATTCTAAGAAGCTTGATGGCTTCTTAGAATTTTTATAGGTGAGTAAATCACCAGTTGATTAAGACCGAGTATAATAAAAAGTTTTACCTTCAACTCATCATCATAATTACCAATCCCAATTAATTTGGGGTCGGCACAGCATGTCTTCTTCCATACTTATCTATAAGTCATCATCTCATCACACCTCATTTCTTGCCTTAGCATCCTTAACACAGTCATCAGTCCAACCATCGTTCCTTTGGTCTTCCTCCACAATCATATACTTAAAACTTTTCTCACGACATTTTCCTAAGATTTTCCTCCAACTCTATGGGAATATTCCCACATAACAAGGGCTTTTTGAGATAAAACTTAATCCCTGAGGACAATACGACTGCTTCCGTACGTTACGAGCTATGTATTCCGGAATAAAGGAAAAAGGTAAATTCTTTAGCCTGGAGCATGTTCTTTTGCGTAGAACATATTGTTTTGGAAAAAAAAACACTTAAATATTGCACTGACCTTCATCGCTTTTTATTAAACATAACATAGTTTCACGCCTTTAATCCACGAATGATTAGACAGAGTACACCCATTGCACATTCAGATTCCGCTGCTGTTACTGAGAAATTCCTGATGGGATAACCCAATAACACTTTGTCCGACCTGGGAATCGAACACAGGACCTCATAGTCGCGATCACATCTACTAGACTAACGAGACAGTTTTTTATAAAACGCAAGTAAATTCTTTCTAAGGGCTGCTACCAATGTCCCTTGTGAGACTTGTGAGTTTCCTTTAAGGAAAAATAGTGCGAGGGTGTACCCTAAAAAGTGAAACGGATTTGGATCCGATTCAAACGAGATTTACAACTATGTCTCAGGAGTCCAATATTCCTAAAAGTCGGAGATAAGCAACAAGTACTTTCTTCTAGAACATTTCATGTGGTCGAGATAAGTCACTTATGTTTTTTTTTCTCTCTTTTATACAAAACCCTAACATTTTAACCGAAAAGGGTTGAAAGGTTTATTTTTAGTTTGCAGGCCTGTCTGTAAGCCAAAGACTTTATACCCTTTAGAGATAAAAAAATCCAGCCAACACGGCATGAGCAGATTTGGAAATAAAAATTTACTCGCGGCCACACATGTCAAGCATTTTCAGTATAACATGGATTGACATTCCGATATTCAAATAAACTGGTTTTGTATAACTGGACTGGCCGTCGTGTGCCGTACGCAGGTCAACCCTTATTACATTACACGTAACATTACATCACGCTTGTAATCCTCTAAGGGTTTGGCAGGGATGAACCTATTAGTACGTGGGTGTACCTAGTCTACTAATGGGTATATACACCTATTTTTTTTTTTTTTGGTTGGTGGAAAATCATCGAATAACCCCCCCGCTCTTGGGCAGAGCGAAGGGGAGTGTCAGACTTCTACTGACTAAAAACCAAACCCATGTTCTTTCTTCGCCCTTGTGTCGGAGCCGCGTTAACCTTTCGACAATCCACAGCCCCGACGGGAACGCCTATACACCTCTGCCAAACATTTCGAGGATTATAGGCCATCAGCCGGGCAAAGACCACACTATGGCCGCTACTGAGAATCCTTATCATCATTCTCCTGTTCCTATCCCCATCTATTTGGGGTCGGCGCAACATGTCTTCTTCTTCCATACTCCATATCAAGAGTTATTTTTAGGTTTTGTTTAAAGTTGTATATTTCCATAAATATATTGGCTTCTAAACTTTTTATTAGTTTAAAAGTCAATAAGATTCTGGGTACGCGTTACTGGGTGTATTCTGTGAATTTCTGTGTAATCGCTGAGTAGACAGACAAACTTTCTCGTCTCGCGGTCGTGGCTCGTGATTTATGTTAATGTACAATCTGATACCTTTTATATATTCATAATGTAGTCTACATTAACGTTTATAATAAAAGGTCCCGTGTTCTTTTATGTTTTTTCGATGACAAATACTAAAAAGAAAAAATAAGTTGTTATTTTAGGATGACATCAAATATTGGAAGGTGACTCGTCTCGGAAAAGAAAAATAAAATAATGTTTTCTCGCTAGCGCCGTCGTTTATTTGGGCGCCGGGAGGTATTATCATTTGTGATATAAGGAAGATGAGTGGCATTAAGACCCTCTGAGTGTAATTTCAGGTGTGAGTATATTCATTCATGTGTTTCTTTAACAAAAAGATTCTGAATGTAACGGAAGTAAGCACATAAAGGGTGTAAAAGATTCCTTAACGGGACTGAAAGGTACTTTGTTCTCTCCGTCATTGCTATCATTTTTTTGTTGTTGTAGGTTAGACCATACCTGGGAACCTTCTAGTTACGAAGACATTGGAGTTCAAAGTTCTAAGTTTTCAATCTTACAACTCAAGTTTTAAAACCTCGACGATCCATGAACCATGATACGCGTTCACCAGCCCTATGTTTTGAGTGCGTTACATTGCGTTTTACGGTAAAACGTGACCCCAAAATTAAAAGTAATTTCACAGCATTATCAACCATTGCGTAGAGTTACTTATTTTGATGTACAGAATGCTTGTTAGATGAACTCGTTAAGAATCTGTTTACACCTTGTATAACTCCACCGCTATTCTTTGGAAACATCCTTACCATCAACATTGAACATAGATAAATTACCTACTTATTGTACGACTTAAGTGATCTTATCTAGTGTCCCCACTTTAAGTGGTCCAATTCAGTGGTTCTACCCACCCACATTCTTTACTTAAGACAGTATTAATATGTCCCCTACTTAAACGCTACAGATAAACATAATAAAAACAACATCGTTCGTTGTCTATTCCCGAGCGATCAATTACCTACACAAAACAGGGATATCCTCACTAATAGAATTAAGAGCTTTCCAAGTGGATTGAACAGCGTCGTTACGCACAAAGTACTGTTTATTTATAGAATAAAAGCGTTGATACGATCAATAGAAAATAATAAAGTGTAGGAAAAATCATTGATAAAATAGGACCGCTTTGTCCAGAACTTGTTCTATTGAATTCACACAGCCGCCCACATAAGTGTCTACATGTATGCTGTCGATATTTTTCTCACAAACATTTAAAACTCAATCACTGTTCGACATATTGAACACGACGACGTACTGAACATTTTGATTTTTTTATAGCAAATACTGTCACTGAATGAACATCGCTTTTTACTGTGTGTTGAGTAAGTTGTGTGTGCTTTTTCAGAATCAAATCGCATGTGACTAATAGAGTGATACATATAATATTGATGGATGGAGAGGAAGATCAAAAGGTGGTTGAATTGTGTGAGGAATGATAAGAACTAAAAAGTCGTAAAAGATAGCGTGACGATTGACAAGGGAGAAGTGAAGAAAGAAACGTATTGTACCGACCTCTGATAGCAAGGGACAAAGGCATGGAGATGATGATTTGTTGGCTTTTTCAGTTCTAACTGAAGTCTCCTTTGTGGTGTTTTTATTTACCATAGAATCTTGTGTCATAGTTTTGTTAGAAAAATAGGAATACCTAATGAAACTTTTTTGCAAACTTCAGAGACCACTTACGTTTTCTTTCTTCTTTTGTTTTAATTTGCTCAAGCTAATAGCATCATTAGAATATAAAGTTTTCTGACAGCCGGGAACGCTCTATAAAAGATAGTTGACCTATTACGTAAGTCGTCAAGAGCTGCGAGCTTGCAGACTCCAGATGGCGACAGTTGACGAGTCAAATTAGATAAGAAACTTCTGACTCAAGATGAGGTGGCGTTACGAGCTACGATACGACGTGTCTCCGAAATAAACTTTTAATTTTAAACGTTGAAGACGGTTTTAGTTGATCCTGATGACTGGTCGTGGTCATAGCAATTATGACAAAATCTTAAACGTGTGAGAAAGAAAAAGTATTCATTGGTCACACACAGGACAAAACTAAATGGTAAAATTTTACAATAAACTAAAAAGTAAACTGGAAAAACGCTTAAAAATTAAACAAAACATTAAGCCAAAGCAATCACGTACCCTACCTATGTTGTACCCTCATACCCTGTGACCCTATGTGCCCTTACACAACTACAAAATCAGTGGATTAAACGCCAGTTGCGATGTTGTCGCAATATTTTCATTTAAAGCACGCAAGGTTTATATATACCTTGCTATATGCAACGGGTGCAAGCGAATTTCGTTACGTGCCGGCCCGAAACGCCCCGATGCACAGATACCTCCCTGCCAAGAGAGGTGCTTCCCTCCACTCTACCTCCCACCTCTAATCGTTCACTGTAGCGAACTATGTCCCGGTCCATTTCAATTTATTAGTGGACAGCCGCTATCAGGTAACCGCAACCTGGACCAATTGCAGACCACAAATAGGCCAATGATGATAGAAACATACATTAATATAGCACTACGCCTGTAGTGCCAGAAGGGTTATTTAGTGGTGTATACCCATTAGAACACCCACAATTCGCCAGTTATGTTTAAGTCCCATGTAATAGGGGGCGAGCCTATTGTCATCAACCTGGAACAAATCCAGGCTCCGTGGCTGCTACTGAGAAATTCCTGATGGTGAAACGCAATAACACTGCCCGACTCGGGAATCGAACCCAAGGACCCTATGCTCAGCAGTCGCTCGCACGACTGAGGTCTATGAGGCAGTCATGATGATAGAAAATGAAAGATAAAAGCACTTTGTAGCACATTCGGTTGTTTCGTCACACCTTTATGAGTCGGAAGAAGATTGGAACAGCGCGGGTACCACATTTGCAAACTCATCTTTTATTCACTGGCAGAGGGGTCGATCGGTCTGAGAGACTAAAAATAGTACAATTTATTGGTCGCGGGTCGGCACAGTGATTTGTTTCTCAACCCTAGCAAGCCAAGTGTAAACGGAAAGAACCTTAATTGCGTGATTGAAAAGTTTGCTTTATTTTACTTTTGATTAATTCGGAAATTTGAAATTGATTTGAATAGCGTTCAAAGGTTCTTTTTCGATCAGGGCAAGATCATTCAATAAATACAATCTTTTCAAAGTGTTAAAATCGTTTTTTTTTAACTTAGCTATTGGTAACAGTTTGTGGTTTTGTTTCTGTAGGAATGATTTGGAAGGCCAAGGTTTCTTTTGAATTTAAATTTAAAAAAAATGATTGGGTTTTTTCGTCAGAAATTTATCATTAGCAGCCAAAGAGTCTAGATTTGTGCCTTGAAGGTAATAGACTCGCCCCCTATTACACATGGGACTTAAACATAACTGTCGAAATATGGGTGCCGTGTACGATTAGGTACACCTCTACCAAACCCTTCGGGTATTACAGGCGTGATGTGTGTGGAAAAAAAACAAAACTGCTGACGAAAATCCTACTAGCTCCACCGCACAAAAGGTGAAGCGAAAGATTCTTCGGATTATTATACTCCAAAGAATCTTTTGTTTCAAACGTAACCGAATTAACCTAATCGTTATTTCAATACTCTGACGCGTTATTTTTCCCTTTGTTCGTTTGTTCCTTCAGCGGATTCTCACAAATAAAACGCCGGTATAAGCACTTCTTTCAGGCTGTCGGTCGCGATATCCTCATTAGGGGCCGCCGACGCTCAAAAGGGTACTTCTCCAATAAAGCGCTGATGGTTTTTGCTTGGCTACACAAAGCTGCGACGACAAAAACTACCTTCGTGCGATGAGGATAACTGGATCCGCTCTGAAACACGGTTATCTACGCTTTTTGCACCTTGTTCGCGATTACCACTTAACATAATTGGGTTGTAGTAGTTTGAAAAGTTCCTAAACAAACAATAGCGCTTTCTATTTACGTTTATTATCAATTTCTGATCATCTGCCTAGGCTTTTTCCAATTACGTTGGGGTCGGCTTCCAGTTTAACCGTATGCAGCTGAATATCAGCATTTTACATGGAGCGACTGCCTATCAGACTTCCGCGACTCAGTTAGTACGAGTAGGTATACTGGGTAATACGATATCCTTTGGTAAGACAGACAAGGTTGTCAGACTTGTAATCAATTTGTGATCTTGCTAGAAATGTATATTTACGTCTAAGTGAATGTTGAAGTCAAACTTCTTTGAAAAGAACGGATATAAATGGCTCCTCAAGTTATATTTCATTCGAAGTCGCAGAAGTTGATCGAGATCGTTAGCTTATAGTTTGAAACTCGTAATGAAGTTTGTGAACGCCGAACGGAATATATCGTGAAACAAGCCTTTGCTTGGTTTATTTTTCTATATTTTTTCACTCATGCCTCTTTTTGGCGCCCGAGGGAAAAGCCTGAAAAAACGTACACAAATCTATCTCCGGTATAACGTTGATGAATTTTTATCGTTCCGTATTTGCATTCGACAAGCCATTAATTTAGCGCTCCACTCCGCAGCTCCACAAAATTGAATCACAGCGATAGCGATACAAAAACACAGTGCACAGAGCGGTAGGACTGACCTTTGTAAAACTGTTACTAACTCAGTACAGTGCAGTTTTATATAGAGTACTGTTTATGAGAATATAGTATAGACTGCCTCGTTTGTCTTGTGATTGCAAGCGCGACTGCTGAGCATGAGGTCTTTGGTTCAATACCGGGTCGGGCAAAGTGTTATTGGGTTTTTCCATCACTAATTTCATCTTTGAGTAGCAGACACGAAGTCTGGATCCTTACTGGCAATAGGCTCGCCCTCAGTTAACTTACCAGGAACTTACCAAATGTGTGGGTGCCTACCCTTCGGGGATTGCAAGGAGTGATGCTATGTTATAATAATAAGTTATAGTACCTACCTATAGACTACTATAGACTTAGTAATCCACACCTGCTGTTTCGAAATACAATCATATCCTCAAATAAAAACCGGTAGCTTAGTGAAGGCTTAACCTAAAAATAGAACAGTACAGGCTATCAAAAAAAATCCTGCTTCACGGTTTTCCTTTACAGTTAGTCTACTAAGGCCTTCTAAGGCCCAAGATTTATAGTTTCGTGTTCAGTACTTCAGTCATAAAAACAGCATTTCACGGTGCTTAATACCTAGAAACTCGACCAATGTCGCTGCCTTTTATTCGGTCCGCGGTTTTCTTTTCACGATAAAAGCTTTTCCTTTTATTAGTAAAGCAAAGCGTGCACATTAGCCTTGTAAACTGGTATGTTAGGCGTTTTTCTGCGAATTTAACGCTCTTTTACTTATTTTATTTATCCTTTCATGGACGGATACGGAAATTTAATTATCGCGGTTTGGTTTACAACACAGGTTTTTCTGTCGTAATAGTATTTTATATAACTTGATTTCACCTGCTAAGGTGGAGATTTATTAATGAATCTGCCCTGAAGTGTAAATGTGGTGTTGTTCCACAACGACGGAGCACTAAATATCGTGTCCTGTTGTTTGTTCACTACAGGAACTGATGAACGCTATCGAAAGCGCCAATCTAGCAGCTCAATCGCTCAAGTGTAATTCTGTTTACCGTACGGGACTCGCTTAGTTCTGGGTCGACACAATAAAATCGACAGACTAAGAAAAAGACTTGATTTCAGAAATGTAATTTATATTGAAAAGAAAACTCGCTTAAGTTTTCGCAAACAATGATCAGAGAGTTTGTGTTTAGATAAAAGTTAGATATTTTTATAATTTATCTTTAAAGACTTTCAGATGAACAAACAAGTATACCTAGATGTGATAAAAGCAATATCGATTACCTAAAAAAATATGGCGATGATGTATAAAAATTAGAATAGGCAGGTAAATTATTTACTTGAAAAAAGACCAGTCGAGACCACGAGACCAGATTTATTTAAAAGGCCAGTGATTATAAATATTTAACATTTATTCATATCGCTGGAAATTTTGAAAGCTTAACTTGAGTACCAAGTGATGTATTGTTTCAGGTTTTAAACCAACCGCAGACCATAGCATTACTTAACCCGATTTACGCTGTTACCAGGCTTTAAGCGCACATTGTGTGAATGACGTCATTGAATAATATGTGCTTTGTGTTAGTATAATCTGTGGTACAATCATTTTTACCCGACTGCGGCGAAGCCCAAAATGAGGGTTATACCACTTCAATTTAACGTTCATCCGTTTTCAGCCACAAACAATATTCTGTTATAATTTCGCAGTTTCAATTTTTTCGTTAAATTGAACATCTGCACAGGATGATTTTCCATTTTCGTTTTTTCTGGACAAAAAGTAAATTGAAAATCGACGGTCGTTACCTGTGACCGAGAGGTAAAAGTCGAGAATACATTTTGTGCTGAACGATATATTTACCAACTTTAAAAATCTGCCCGCAGTGTTTTATTCAGAAACTTTGCAGTGCACGCAAACAACGCACTTCAGTGTAATTTTACAGTCTTTTGCGCTGTTTCTTCAACCTCGTTGCTCTTTAGCTTTCTTTAAAATTGCAATGGAAAGCGATCTTTAAAGAAATACCTCGTTCTTTTGCCGTAGTTGGAACTTGGAACGGAGCTCTTAAAAGATCGTAAGAAATAGGTTAGTAAATAGAGGAGGGGTATCGGATACTCCACTACGAGTAGCTTTGTAGTTACTAGTGGAACGATTAAGGCGTGTTTCTATCGGTAGAGATATTTACTTGAACGACTATTAAGGACTTACTGAACCATTAATTGCGCAATGTGGAAGCCACGTTTGGTAGTGTAATAGTCTAACCACAATTTTACTGGCACAGACCCAGCGTTTACTTTGAACCCGTTACATGTTACCTATTTGAATAGATATTATACCTACCTTCAAAACCTATAACCTACATAGCCTAGTTCATTCAATTTCAACTTTTAGATTAATATTGACTTTTAATTTCAAATGTTTATAGCTATTATTACTTATAATTGATTGATATTGCTTAAAATATTAACTTAAGGTTAATTTCAAAACTGTAACACTACCTAATATAATATTTGTACACCAGAAGATAATTATGGTAGTATGTAAGAAAACTTTTAAGTCATGTACACCATAAATAAAATCTACTTTTTCTTCGGTTTCCTCGTGACAGCACAGGCTACAGTAATTTCCAAGAATATAAGCTCATGTCGTAGAAAAAAGATTAGCTTGTCAGCAAGTTGTTGAGCTCCCAAGGGTACTCCGAGGAAACTTACCGACCGACTCACACTTTTACCTCACCACTGCTGTAAACAAGACTTTATACACAACTTCTTAGTTGAATTAGAAACGAAATTCCTCCTTCACATACCTCCTTTTATCTTATCGCAGCTCGTTGGTTTGAAATTACTAACGTAGCTTGTAATTTTCTTACTATAATTATATCGTTGTCTTTTACTTACGTATGTTTTGTTTCTTATCTTTGTGTCATTTAGGTGGAGAATCGAAATACATAATATCTTGAACAAGCTATATCATTTCTCGCAGTCAAATTCACTTTCTTAACAATAACTATGTCAAAACATTTTAAATGATTTATATTTAACTATGTAGATCTTTGACACTTGTAACAGGTAGTCAGTGAATCGAAAGTTTAGCAACCAGTCTTACCAAGGGGTATCGTATTACCCAGTACTAACTGGGTTGTGCAGTCAGATTGGCAGTCGCTTCATACAAAACTGCATCCGGTAAGTACGGAAGCTGACCCCAACATAGTTGGGAAACGCTAGGCAGATGATGATATAATTAACTACAAAACCATGTTAATTACACAACACATTAAAATTGCACCTCAAAATCCCTAACCATACATTTTTCCCGATTTAATAAAATGCTCATGATTTGAAATGAAAGTACGCTACAGTTGCATACCAAACTTTGTGCTAATTAACTTTTTTACATTTCCCGTCGCTTGGGGCTCCTCTTAACTTATGAACACAGATGGTAACTAACTTTAATATTCAATCTCTATGTGAGAACGTATTTACTGATAAAACAAAATGAAATTAACTATCGCTGCTGTATCTACTAAAAAAATATGATTAAGTACGTAGATACATACCTATAAATCATTTGCAGCGTAGACTTATTTTTACCTTTATTAGTAAAATCGAATTACCCCTGAATTTCCCAGGGGTAAGGCAGACATGTATCTAATCAAAGAATACACATACATTTCGCCAGTTATATTTACGTCTCATGTAATACGACGCAAACTTATTGCCATTAACCGGGACAAATTAGGACTCCGTGGCTGCTTCTGAGAAAATCCAGATGGAAAACCCAATAACACTGCTCGACGCAGAGAAACGAAGACCCAAGACCTAAATTCTCAGCAGTCAGTACCTAGTCATTAATCTCCAACGTTTAGTCATTAATTTCTAAGGATCTGGTTTCTCCTGTTTCATATTCAAAAGTATTAAAGTATCTGAGTACTTAATATTAATAACAACCTGGGGCCTGTTTTTAAACGAGGGATCCAAGAAAATAAGTGGTGAGGTCGACGTAAATATCTAAGTAAATAATTTAAATGAAGTCTGTCGTCGGCCGGAAAATTAACATGGACGCCGCCTCAAGATTAAGTAATCAAAAAAATTCTGCTCTCGCCATAACCGCCAGGTTACAAAATGACTTTTTTTTTATTTATAAGATCATTATTTTATGTCTACACCGTCATCATAACACCCCGGAGTTATTCTTCAGGGATTAAATTTGCATAAATAAATAATAATCTCCATGAAAAATATATCGCATAAATATTCATTAAAAAATACAAAACAATATCACAGACGCCAGTTGGAATGAAACGCTTTCCTTCCATTGCTTTTTGTAAAATGTTTATCTTCAATTTTCCGAGTTCGTCGTTGTCTGAAATATTTAAAAATATTTACGCTTTAGTATCAGTTAGCAAACATACGTAGGTTAGGCAGGTACTGTTGGGCTCAAAACGCTTTTGTTATACAGGATCCCCTTTGCACACATCTACACTTTATACATAAAGTGACTTCGGGGCTATTTTGCATGTGAATTGATACCCCTATGTGTCGTAGTAGTCGTAATTGACTTCTGTCACCAACAGTACCTCTCAAATTGCTTGCCCTGGCTGGTCCGTTTAGGGAATTTCGTTAGAGCACTACTCACCACTCCAATATTTGACTAGAATATTACAATGTGACTCACGCAACCACTAACTTTATCTGACGGCTTCGGGGATTACTGCCCAAATATTTACCGATTACTTCTTCCCTTGATATTTCTATCCTTCAGAGGACTCTTCAACTTTTATAATAAAAACCAATATTTCGTAGGTATACAGAAACAAACAAGATTTCTCTTCCCAAGAAGTTTGGACCTCATAAATAAATTAGGTAGGTAAATATAGGTAGAAAACCTTTTTGTAAAATACATTTTCTTGTGACGACGATTCCTCAGAAGGCTATCAGCGGAGCTAGGAGCCGTGGTCCCCGAGCTCTACTTTGCGCCAGAAAGAAGAAAAATTGAGGAAACAAAGCACTTATTTCTCTTTCCTTACATGTTAGAATTAATTACTTCAAAATTAGCTTCGACAGGTGTAAAGTAACGAGTTAACATCAGTCTGTTGACTTCGTAACAAACATGAGGTTCCCTGAAACTTGACACGAATTTTGAACATTAATTAAACTTTACGCTTTTGGTCCAAATGAAAATAATTTCTCTGACGACATATTTCATTAAATTCGGTGTGTTAGCAATGTTTGCATCTTTAATGAAACACACATTTTGTATTGTGTATTGGCTGAATAACAATTAATGTTGCGAGGAGTACTTAGTAAAGCGTGAATCTCTATCTCTATATTCTCTATGCGTGAAACTGTGGTTTGAGTGGAAGGTTGTTGTGTGTAAACATGTGCTCTGTGATGAATTAATTAAGTCAATATTGATTTAACAGAGGCGGTACAGCCTGCTTAATAGGGCAGTCATGTACAGATGATTTTGATGTGTGTTCTGTTTACGAGTATGTATAAATGTATATCGTACCCTGACGTGACTCGACTGACGTGCTGGACGGAAAATTAATTAGCTGAGTAACAATGGTAACAATAAATATTTTTGTATCACGCAACATTCGTATAGATATAAATATGATATATGATACCATTAGTTGTAAACCTAGATCGTAAAATATTATTCTATGAATGCTACGTCTCGGTCCTGTAAGTTTATGGGTGTAATTCTGCCACTATCTAGGTTTTACTATCGTTTTAATGATATTACTTATAATAAAAATATGTAAGTACCTATGGTCTAACTGGCATCGACTGTCGTGGTGCCGTGGTCCTTACCACATGGCCCACCATGTGGTAAGGAGGGATGAATCGCATAATGACTAAAAGAGTGAAGAATATAAATGTTGACGGTTGGAGAGAGAGAGGAAATCCACATGAAAGATGGATGGCTGGATTGTGTGAGGAATGATATGATAGCGTGACGGTTGTTGACAGGGGAAAATGGAAGAAAAAAACGTGTTTCGCTGACCCCAAATAACATGGGATAGATGCAGAAAGACGATGGCCTAACTAGAACAAAGAATTTTTAAAAGCTTATTAGCAATTTGTATGTCCTAAACATAATTTAACAAATCAGTCTAGTTACGATAATGTTGTTAATAAAATAAAAGCAGAACGCAAAAGAAAAACTTAATTTGAGTAAAAGTTCTCAGTTCTAAATTCAAACTACGACGGCTCCAACATTCCGCCGGCCAGTTTACTCGGTCCAATCAATCTCGATATTTAAAATTCATTTTCATTTTATTTTTTATTCAGCCGGCAATAGAACGAAATCTCTGAAGCCTCAATTGGCTCAACCTAAAGTCCCTGAGACTTTTATTTGTGGAATCTGTTCGATCCTTTTTTTGTGCTATGACAACACTGAGCCAATTTCTTTTGTGCCAGAGTCATGTTGAGTAGTCCATTTAAACTTAAAGTAGATTTTATGAGTTTTCCTGGAGAATTATGGATCGGACGGGTTCCGTTAGTAAGCCATTCTCCTAGGTTTACACACAAACTTAAGTTTTCAACTGGATTTTCCAGCGCTAATGGACCGCGGCGCGCCGCGGTCGGCGCGGTGCACGTTATTGGCATGTGAACTACAAACTAATAAGCTGTTCTCACCACAAACTGTAATACTGCACTGAGTTATAGTCGATTATTTAAGTTTGTACTCTTAGCGACGTCACTTAGTACCCACTTACCAGAGTATGATGAAATTGTACTGGGATAGGCAGATGTGTACTTAATAATACACCCACATTTAAACAGTTATGTTTAAGTCCTATGTAGAGGGTGAGCCTTTTGTCATCAACCGCACAAATCTAGACACCGCGCCTCCTGCTATACTGAGAAATTCCTGATAGAAAAACTGGGCCCACCGAACCCAGGGCCTCAGGCTCAGCAGTTGCTATTCCGACCACTACACTAACGAGGCAGTTCATTCAATTTATCTACACTAATATTATAAACAGGGAAAACTTTGTTTGCTTGTAATGAATAGGCTTAAAAATTACTAGACCGTTTTTAAAAATTCTTTCACCATTCGAAAGCTACATTATCCACGAGTAACATAGGCTACTTTTTATCCCTATATTCCTACGGGAACGGGATCTACGCGGGTGAGACGCAGGACGTCCGCTAGTGGTTCAATATAGATGCTAGGATTGCAATTAAATCCCTCTCATTAGTGCTGTGATCAGAGGGATCTGTTCACAGAATAATTACAGTAATTTTAGAATCTGCCAACGCTTGTTTGTTCACAATTAAAGTATCAAATAGAAGTTTGAAACTTCTAAATTATAAAATTATAACATTTCAGTAACAATTCCTTTGTTTCGGCAATGATTTAAACCAAACTCGAGCCATGAAATATAAAATAATCCGAGGCTTGTAATTTGCTCGTTGTACCAGTCACGTATAAGAGAGAAACCCCTAAAACGAAATTAGGGATGATAATTGTTATCTTAAACTTAATTTCGGTCGTAACAGTTGGTGGAAATACGAACTACCGAGCAGACCTACTTAGTTTTGGTACTTTAGGAATTAGACCTAGACAGAGGAAATTAAGTCGTATTTCTGACTTTAATATGAAAGTGGAACACTCGCAACTAATTTAATCTTGTTCGTTAATTGCTTTTATCCGTTACGAACTTACGAGATTCTTCACTAAACATAAAATGCCTATAATCCGCGAAAGGTAAGCAGAGGTGTACTTAGTACTACGACAGATTACTTATCTGTGGTACTACACCCACATTTCACCATATATGTTTGGAGTCCCATGTAATAGGGGCCGAACGGGGAGCAGCGGTGGCCCAGTGAGTAGCGGTGGCCCAGTGGTGTCGGCCCCGACTTACGAACAGTAGGTCGTGGGTTCGAACCCCGGCAGGCGCATTACTTTGTGTAATTTATTTCATCACCGTTGCTCTCAAAACGGTGAAGGAAAACATCGTGAGGAAACCGGCATGTCTTAGAACCAAAAAATTCGAAGACATGTGACATCTACCAATCCGCACTGGGCCCGCGTGGTAGATTATAGCCCATCCCCTCAAAGAGAGGAGGCCTGAGTCCCTGCAGTGGGAACATTAATAGGCTGATGATGATGATGATGTAATAGGGGGCGAGCCATCAACCCTGCATAATGTTAAATCCAGACCATATGGCTGCAACTCAGGAATTCCTGATGAAAAACCCGATAACACTTCGCCCGACCAGGGAATCGAACCCAGAACCACATACATGCTCAGCAGTCGCGCTTCCGACCAACAAGGCAGTAAATTCTTTCCTCTTTCTTAATTACCCTTTTCATATTAAGCTCTGCCTCAGGAAATTAATAACGGAACACCTACATAGCAATATCCAGTCATTACCGTAATATCGGAGCGGAATGACCGCTGTATCCATTGTCCACAAACGAAAATGGGTTTTCGATATTATTGATCGTTAATATCAACGAACACGAAGGATATTTATAAAACTAGGCTGGACAGATGTATTGATGATGGCAGTGTAACTTTGGTTACTGTCCGTCTGTTTTAGACGCTTCGACACGTTTTACGATATTCCTTAGGCGAACTAAGGTAAACGTTATTCATAATAAAGGGTGTAAAAACCTGTCGGGGCTACGGGTTGTTCGAAAGAGATACCACGGCCCCGGACACAAAGGGCTAAGAAAGAACATGGGTGGTTTTTAGTCAGTAGAAATCTGACACTCCCTTCCGCTCAGCCCAGAGCGGGAGGAGTCATTTGATGATTTCCCACACTCAAATGATGTAAAAACATCCTTAACGAAGCCGGCAGGCCTGTTCCTCATGGAACAGAACCAAAAAATATCACAATGCGGCACATAGCGATATTTTTTGGGTCTGGTCCGTACCTAGGAACCTTCTAATTACGGAGATATTGGTGGTCAAAGTTTTCTCAAGGTTTTATTTAAGTAGTACTTGTTTATAAGGTTATATCTTTTCTTTCTGAAACGTGGTCGCTCACAATGGGCCTCATCAGAAAGCTCAAAGTCACCCAAAGGGCAATAGAGAGGGCTATGCTCGGAGTTTCCTTGCGTGATCGAATCAGAAACGAGGACATCCGCTTGAGAACCAAGGTTACCGACGTAGCCCGAAGAATCGCCAGACTTAAGTGGCAATGGGCAGGGCACATTGCTCGCAGAACGGATGGCCGATGGGGCCGAAAAGTTCTGGAATGGCGACCGCGAACCGGAAGACGTTGCGTTGGAAGGCCTCCCACTAGGTGGACCGACGACCTGGTCAAGGTTGCGGGGACCCGCTGGATGAGAGACGCATGGGACCGGTCAATGTGGCGACACCTGGGGGAGGCCTATGTCCAGGAGTGGACGTCATTTGGCTGAAATGATGCTGATGATCTTTTCTTTAATTACTTTCATGCCCCGTTTTCTATTCAAAGCATTCATCAGCACAACGATTTTAGTATGTTACGTTGAGTTTCGTGTGTCACTCCAAAAGAGAATGTGTTTCCCGATAATCATTTTTGCGTAAAGTTACTTAGTTTGATGTACCTAATGCTTGGTTGACGAATTCATGTAAGGTCTGTTTACTCCCTGTATAATTGAAATATTGATTAGTAGGTAAACAACGTGTCTGGCTGCCGCTACCAAAATAGTTTGGCACACGCAGCATTGTTTAACCTAACTTAGAAATGCGAACACGTGTCGCGTTCAAATTGCTTACGTACTTAATATAATTTTCGCGCATAATTCGCGAAATTCCGGCACAATAAGCCAGAACTGCTTAAACATTAAATAATAATGTTCCCTAAAGTAACATCGGCTTCCATTATTAGAAAACGAAAATTAGAAGCTTAAGGCGGAGTGAAGTTATTTGATTGGCATCGTGAAGAAAAAGGGGAAAGCTCCCAAGTTGGAGGGCTCGTAACTTTAGCAAGCTTTGATTTATTGATCTGTCCCTCGGCGGAATTTGCGCTGGTAGTTGGCACTATCTGTTTGTGTTCGACGGATCAGCTTCAGAGCTTTTGTCAACAAAACTTGTTTGTGGACGTTGGTGATACGGGTACGTCATCGTGTCATCTACATAGGCAGCTAATACGATCCTCTGCAATGTTGGTATGGGTGGGAATATTGATTACAGGATTAATGTCAACAGGCATTATTTTATGAAACATAGAGATATAGAAAAGTGGCTCTTTGTCGAAAATCAGGCGGGCGAAAATCGACGCATTGTGGTAGGTACTTGTAAAGTACCACAATGTGTTGGTTTTTTTCCCTTGATCCTAGAAGCCGCCTTTGAGATCAGAAATCGCATCGCATATAAATAATTCAATAAAGTAGCATTTTTACTGAATCTTGGTCATAAACAACGTCAGATGAGAAATGTATTTCATAATTATCAGATCATGATTAGTTGACCCAATTTTCTTGGCAACCGAGTGCAAATGTAAGTGCATGTATATAAACTATCTACCAACAAAGCTGCACTGTGAAGACTTGGGTACCAAAATATCCAATTTCAACACCCATATTAAAACTTTGAGTGAGATCCATTAAATTATTAATTTGAACACCGTTACACGTAGAATTACCATCGCTCTGGATTTGACTTGCCGCTTCCGGCTTTTTGACCAACCGTCCGGTTTTACTTGAGACGTTTTTTTTAAGCATAGAGTTCAATGGGCTAAAAATTAAGATTAGGATGTAAAAACTAGTTTTTTTACAAAAGTCCATCAATATTGCCCGAACTTTTCAAATTTCAAAAAGGTAACCCAAGTTCCACATAGGTACATCTGATATAAAAGTAGCGGTGGGCGGGCACTCACAGAACGTCTCGCTACCATAAATAAGTTATAAGCTTCGCTGTTCTACGGATTCACTCCACAATATTTATTCACCTGAAAAAAGGGTTCATGTATTTTTTCAAAACACATAATATTATCTGCTTACTCAATATATTGCGTTCAATCTCCTGCCATGTCCCCACAATAGCTTATATTTTTCTGTGTGAGATACATAAGCCAATGTAAGTCCCTGAAACGTATCTCACTATTGCAAGAATGGAATTTATGCGGTGCTACGAATGTGGCGGAAATGTGAAATGTTATCTACGAATATATGGGGCCAGTAGAGCTGTAGTTTTGTATCTAATTTTTCCATTTTCGTTCAGAAATTTGGGCGATATTACATACGAATTTTAGAGTTAGAAAATGATCGATTTGGGCATCATTCAGTCAGTACACCTTTCAAGGGTGATACTGTAAACAAGGGTCTAGGGACAAGGGAGAGGAGCTCGTGGCTTAATAATAACTGCCGCTTCGTCCTAGATGGGTGACCAACTGACCACCCATTATCTACCGAGTTTCCTCCGTGCCTCGGAAAGCACGTTAAGCTGTTGGTCCCGGCTGTCATTTGTAGATCGTTGACAGTCGTTACAGGTAGTCTGTGGTCTAGTAGATTGAAGTCAAGAGCAAGCCCATTTATAATAAAAAATTAAAATAAAGTATACACACAATCACTTAGCTGGTTCGGCGTACACACCTCTCAACCAGGTCCAGTTGAAAACCAGCGTCAAGCACTTAGTTGCCTGACATTTATGCTGAACTGGGCCTGTTTGGAGCAGCCGTGGGGCAATAAATTTTTTGTACCAAATAGTTTTAGGTTATTTCAAAAAAAAATCATTTGTTCATTTTAATTTTTGTATGTTTATTATTATATGTATGCCCTGTGTCTGTACCAATAAATGTTATTTTTTTCTTTCTTTCTAGTCAGTGGTCTGTCAACCAGTCTTACGCGGCATCAGTCTTTACGGGGCATCATATTACCCAATACGAACTGGGTTGTGGAGGTTAAATAGGTGGTCGCTCCATGCAAAATACTGGTATTCAGCTGCATCCGGTTTGACTGGAAGCCGACCCCAGCATAGTTGAGGAAAAGGCTAAAAATGATGAACTAGTCGATTCAATAGGTATCAGAAGGTTTAATTCCGTACACCTTTAGAAGGTATACAAGAAGTATAGTAGTGTTGTATAAACAAGGTATAGGTACTTTAGAAGAGCGTAGTACTCATTAATAGTTTTAATAACATGTTTCATAATTATGTTTCATTTTACCGTTGGAGTGCTGCTGCGTTTGTAGTTTAAATGTGTTCTGAAAACCGATTAAACCTTGAAAGCACCCACTGAACTTTCAATGTTAGCAGCATTAACATTTCGTAATGGTTTCTGATGTTTTAAACAAAATGAAGTAGGTACTTAGTGTTTGTTGAATTTAATATTTATTTCTATCAGCATTTTATGAGGACGGAGGTTAAGCTTCAAAGTATCGTTGCTCTTATCGCGACCGCGATTTATTACTAATTGTGAAACTTGGCCCGAATTAATTTTAAAGCACTCCACTATAATTAATTATTCAATCTCCCTCTTAGTTAAGTGGGACATAGTAAAGTACTGAAAATTCAATTATCCGCCACGTTTTGAAACTATAAATAGATACCCAATATAAAATGTATATACCTTTCTGGGTACAAAATATTTGTTTGAAACAAAAACATCTCTTAACACTGTATTTCATATTTTCTGAAAATATAAATGTCAGCTCCATGCATTAATGCATGTGTAGGTAAGCTACACCACTTATATGTTTTGATACAGGAATTAGGTATTCACAGTCGGTATTTTTGTTGCAGGCAACCCCCGCAACAAATGCGCTCTGCAGCCGGGTCACAGTTTGATGGACTGGATCCGACTTGGCAACTCCGGCAAGGATCTCACCGGAGTCGGCGGGAGGATACGACCAGTGTCTCCAGCTGAACTGTCTACACATAATACCCTTAGTTAGTTCACCCTTCTGCCTCAACTAATTGGCTCTTCAAGCCATCACACTTATAAAAACTCTCTTGAGAATTAAATAAACCACAACATACACCCACGCATACACAAAACGAAAGCTAATACGTTAAAAGGTTGTATTATTTATTCACATTTATGTATTCTCAAAGATTAGCATCTAAAAAGGATAAAGACTCCCTAAGTCCCAATAGAGCGCGCTGGGTTTCATAACATTTTCAACAAAGATTACCCTTACAATACAAAATACACAAATAAAAGCCAGCGCTTCAATGAAATATAATGTCATAACTTCAGATGGAACTCTACTTGAACTGAATGTTTCAGGCGACGCCTGGCTGGCGATACGCGGCCGCGTCTACAATATAACGCATTATCTACCCTATCATCCCGGAGGTAAGGATGTTATTATAGTATACGACCTTGGGGTCAAATGGTTCGAAATATCTTACAGTCTTGTACATAAGTTTTGCTCGCATCCCAGGACCCGAGGAGCTAATGCGAGGCGCCGGTATGGACGCCACACAACTCTTCGACAAAGTACATCCGTGGGTCAACTATGACTCGCTCCTAGCGAAGTGTCTCGTCGGACCGCTACGGTTCGAGCTGCCCGATGCAGAGGAACTCTTCGACACTTCCAACCCATCACCCAAATCCGACCGTCTCAGAGAACCGTCTAAAGCACAAGAATTAGTTAGAAAGTCAATGGAGAACTTAGCAAATTGTATTACGCCAGTTAGAAAGAAAATTACCAAGGGCGATGATAAAGAGAATGCAAAAGGAAGTCCACCTAGCAAAATTATGCAGAGTTTAGTGCAGTCAGCTGATTTACCGATGTCAATAAGTCGAAGAGCAGCATCGAGTCCTATAAAGAAGACAGAGAAAGGCCCGGATTCACCTTTACCTCTTCGATACGACTGGATACAGACATCAACAAAACTAACAATATCCGTGTACACGGGGCACCTGGCCAACCCGGGGGGATGTGCAAGGATTACCGACGGATTTCTGTTGATTGAAGTAGCGACCAACGGCTGGTTGAGGACGCTCAAAATAAAGCCCGAGGGTAAATTAAAAGAACCTTTACAGCTACGTGTTTTCGCTGAAAGTGGAAAAATAGAGGTAAGCTGGGAAAGAAAATTGCAATACTTTATTTTTCTTACTCGAAATAGTATTCTTAACTATTTCAAGAGAACACCCACACGATTGCGGAACTATTTTCATAAAAATTCTGCAATCGTGTTGGCGTTCTCCTAAAAATAACATGGCGTGGGGAGTGTGGTTAATTGTCTCTATTTTTGTAGATCACCGCACTCAAAGTGGATCCGAGTGTTTGGAAGGGTTGCGGGGACGTGAGTGTGGGGGCGGCGAGCCTCGTGTCCTCGCCGCGGAGCGTGGAGTGCCGCGTCATGGAGGTTGGCACGGTCTCCCATGACACCTCCTTACTGTCCGTGTGTCCCAGGGCTGGGCCAGTCGTCGTGCCCATAGGACACCATGTACGAGTACACAGGAGAGTCGAAGGTAAGACAAAACACTTTTTTACCATCGGCATCGATCGAATTCCTTAAATAAACAGCTCATTGAAAACTCCTTTTAGAGATAACTTTTCCTGTAATCTGTCCGTTTTTCCAGAACATCTATGAACTTTTCCCGTTCCAAGTAAAAACATTTTTCCGATAATTTAAAAGGAAGTGCATGAACTTTCCATTAACCCGGCGGATGACGGATGTCTTTGATAGAAACTCATCTACCTATTTAGAAAAAAGCTGTGGGTTGTTTACAAAATAAATATGTACTTAGTAACTCTCAAAGTAGTAGATAAGCTTCTACTCGCTAACTAAGTTGTACTTAAATATTTACCCGTGACCCAAGTAACTGGTCTCTAGAGAAAAATATATTAACTTAAGCTCTATGGATGATTAACGAAATGAGTTTTCATGCTTCTGCCTAATATCGTTGAGGGCTCATCTCTCAACTAGAGCGTATCACATCGCGACGACGCGAAATTATGAACGTAGCCAAACGAAATATTGCCAAATTTTTTAATTCCATCAGGTGAAAAATTTCCGGAGCTAATATGGTGATGACTTAATTTCGTGGAAATGGACAAAACTCTCGTAAATCCTTATTGAAATATGTCCCCTATTGTATCTTGCATGATAGGCAGACACCTGTCTCGCATGTCAGGCCAAGATCTTTTATGTACCTATTCATACTATTCATGGTATTCAAATAAGTTCCTTTCATCCGGCTCGGCATGTCGTCTTCATATTTTTAACGAGAGTGGGTGGCTACTTAGATACAAAGTATCATGTAACTAGGTGTTTCTGACATTACTTTGGTAAGGAGACAGTTATGTTGAGATCGCGGTAACATGATCTTATAATGTTACTTATACAATGTCACATGCCGCTACTTTTTCCTTATTTCGTTACTATCTCATTTTATCGATATATTTTATTTATTGAATTATATTCTCGTTATGCGAGACAGCGACGGTATACAATAACTTTATTGCCAAAAATATTGCAAAAAGGTTTTACATTGACCTCAAACTAGACAAAGCCTGCCTTGTTCCGTTTTTGCGTAGGTAATTGATTTACAAAAAACGGAAGTCCACGGGCAAACATGATATAGGTAGGTACCTACTATTAAAATTCCTAACTATGATGGTATTTATACGGACCCCTAAAGAAATATCTAACCTTAGAAAACGTAAGAGTAGGTAGGTATCTGTCTTTAAAAGCGTAAATGAGGCGTAGGATGCTTATACCTTCATTAGTGCGATCTTTGACGGATCCTTATTAGTGGACTACGGTGAGGTAAAGCCTCTTCCAAGTATATTTGCTTACTTACAAATTATTTTCATCATCATCATCATCATTTCAGCCAAAAGACGTCCATTGCTGGACATAGGCGGGAGGCCTATGTCCAGCAATGGACGTAGGCAGGCATTTTTGGGGGGGGGTACAAATTATTTTACCTGTTTACAAAACACGGGTAATCTCACAAAATGGAGAAACATTACATCCGTCCGTTAATAGGTAATTATTTATTTTAAATTTAATTATTCTGATGTCAAATCACAACAAAGAAAAGGAAATATTTTGAAGAGACAACAAATAAGGAACTTCCGCAAGATTTCAAAACATTTAGGGAAAAATATGATTTAGGAATTTACCTAACCCGTGTAAACCCTAACGCGTGTAATTTCTAAATTACCCCTTAAAGGGTAATTTAGAAATTTACGCGTGTCACACACAATCATGTCTATCTATAAGACTTGATCAGGACAATTAACTGGGTAAATGCTTTTAGACGCAGAAATTGTCAATGGCTGGTCAAACAACGTGATAAGCTGGCACTTCCTGTTCCGGCTGTCTTGTTTACCTCAACCTTCTTATGTGAAAATAATTAATAATGGACAAGTCATGTTAGGGCGTAGTTCGAGTTTTCAGGGCCGAGGTATCTATCCAAGTATCCATCCCAGTTCCCCACGTTAGGTATCTACGGCAAATATTAATAACGAATTATGGATGTAGGTAGAACCTCGATCCCAATCAAAAACGTATTACAACGTAATCCTGGATTTGATGCATAAAGGGGGTTCCTGAAATTAAATCCTGGTTACTTTTTTATTGGTTGCCTGAACTTAAACCTTAGGGCTCTTTCTACGTGAATGGTATTTTTTTTTTTGGTGGGTGGAAAATCATCAAATAACCCCCCCCCCCCCCCCGCTCTTGGGCACAGCGGAAGGGAGTGTCAGACTTCTACTGACTAAAAACCAACTCATGTTCCTTCTTCACCCTTGTGCCGTGGCCACGTCATCTCTTTCGATAATCCGCAGCTCCGTGGCGTCGGCCCTTGCGGGCCCCTCCTTGCGGACATCTCTTTGAGGCGCGCGTGGAACACGAACGCGCCGTCGACACGGTCTGTTGCCGTCATAAGACGGCCGGACGGCGAGCTAGCCCATTACTCACAGGCCCGCATCTACTTCCGTGGCCGGAAGCCATCACGTGGCCCCCGACGCCCGGAGCGCCTCCCGAATGGTCTCATCCGAGAAAATTACCAGCTAGTTATAACTAGACAGCTTGCTTAGCCAATGCAGACCAGCTTGGCGGAGACTGATTTACCTCGAGGACTAATGGAACCCTCTTTGGGCCACCCCATTTGAAAGCACCTACGTGTTACTACCTACCACCTAGCTTGAGAGCTGTACCTATCTGTAACAGCTCTCGAGCGATCGTCCATCATCACAGTATTGCAGTGTTGATGACCAGATTTTTTTTTTATTACGACAAGCCCGCCACACTATTCCCAAACCACTTAACTTCTATATAAGCCAGAATCAACAGTGGCGATCACAAGTGATGACCATTTGTCGCCAGATGGGCTACTTTACTTCCTTGCTACCAATTTATCCTTGTTTCCTTTAGGCACAGAGTGTGTCCGTTCCTACACGCCCGTGGGTGAAGGCTGGGGCTCTGCAGACGGCGCTGAAATCTTTTCGGCTCTCCGGTTGGCGGTGAAACGCTACGATAGTGGCGCCCTCTCGCCGCACCTCACCGCGCTCAAAGTCGGAGACCTCATGACTCTCTCCGGACCTTATGGAAACTTTCAACTGCCGAAGGTATAGTTTTATATTAATTATTATGTTTTATTCTACTCTACGTTTTGAACTTCTTATAAGTATGCCAGTTAGTAAGTTGTTATCATTTTAAAAGTTCTTGTTGCGACTTTTCAGAGCTTCATGAGATTTTTTGTTTGTTATTGGAAGAAGTTTTATTTCCTTTGCTCCAATTAAAATGAAACTTTAGAAGTGTTGTTCATGACTTGGACCATTTTTTAAAGGTTTCACTTTTTTTCTGATTTTTCTCAATTAGGACTTTATTTATAAATCTTGTTGTGTAAGTAAATCGAATGATACCTACAGCTATAGCGAAGTAGGCTTGCCATAAGTATTCACTTCAGCCAGTGGACAACACAATAGTTCGAAAGGTTTTATACTCGACCTATTGACTTTTCAAACCAAAACCTCATAAATATCATTATTGGCCTGAAAAACCTGAAGTCGCGGAACAAAGCACTCATAAATAAAATAAAAGGCGGCCATAAAATTATAGGTACCTACCTACCCATTTCAGTTCTTCTTTGACCGTCGTTTCTTTGTTTATCACCGTAAATCATATTTATAGACATGGAACAGCAACATGGAAAGGACGTAGTCTATGATTTGTTGTCTATTGGCTGCCATGAAAATTGCGATTCCGTGCTGATAGATTTGACGCAACCCTTAGGGTACAGTCACGATCAAAACTATGAATACACTCAATTTTCTTGTGAAATAACTGTTTCTACTATAATATGGTTTCCAAAAAGTTGCTTTATGTTTACATATATTATGTCGGTGCTCGTACACCTCTGCCTTATCGATTACAGGTGTGATGTTATGTGATTTCAGTTGAAGACCGTGAAGGCGTTGTATCTGATCGCTGCCGGTACTGGGGTCACGCCTATGCTCGGTTTAATCAAGTTTATGTTATCAAGATCTAATCCTAGATGGTAAGTTTTCTTTCACACATATTAAACATTGATTTACATACATACAAACATAAAGTCACGCTCTTTTCCCATGGAGGTAGGCAGAATGATTTACACAGATTTATAACTCGCACCGCTCGAACTCGCAACATCGAGGCGTTCATTAAAATTCTCCAACAAATATTTAACGTCAATTTTAATTCGGAGCGGCTGTTGACAGCGGTTTTGCGGCCTCCAGGATTCTAATCTAGGTCATCTTCAGATACCTACAAATCATTTTTAACTGGCTTCAAAAAAACAAGGCGATTATAATAATACCTATATTATGTTCCGAACGGTTTTTTTTTAAACCTCCATTTACTTATAAATATGATTTAAATAAAAAAAACTTCTCAAACGCGTTTAACTTGTAAAGATTAATATGATAAAAATATAACTAAGTCAACAATATTATGTAAGACCCCTCTGGAGCACGAAATATATCGGAAGTCGGCTGACAGCTTAGCAAGGTCACAACATCAATCATATTCGCTGCTCCGTCATCATTAATCGATATTAGAGCAGTCTTGACATTCGAGCGAGGAAACTACTCCAAGAGTCACATTATACTTACTATGAATTTGCCTTTAGTCCCTTTGATCTATCGAGTTAGATAGTTATCGTAATTTCAATGTAGGGATGGATAGTGAATCGGCGAATTCTGGCCTAAGAATAGTTCTGAATTCAATTATAACTATAGAGACAACAAATAGAACTAAAATAAAAGTAACACGCAAAACGACGCGACGTAATGCGACGCGATGCTACACGCGACAAATGTCCTACGTGATTTTGGTCTTAGCTTTTCGAATCATGGAGAAATACAGTACAATTTTGCTTGAAAGGATTCGTGGTGTCGCGCCTGGTCGCCTTCAAAACAAGTACGCGTTATGTCGCAGACTGCCATATAGGCCGCAAACAGGGTAATAGTATGCCGTTGAATTGATCGCGTTCGTCGCGTTTCCAGCATCATGTCGCGTCGTATTCGTCGCTCACGCAGGACACCGCGTAAGTATCATGCTGTCACCCGGGAATGTGCCCGGAAGACTAGCAGCATTGCCACGTTGGATGGCAATGCTAATTAATTCTTTGGCCAAAGCCACGCGAAATGTCGACCAGTCGGCGAAAGACGCGCACTCGGGCCCCTTGACCCGAATTTAATTATCAATAAAATTGTGGTAGATAATGTTTGGTTAATAACATTATTTAATTTGTGATCATTTATGTTTCAGTGAACGGACACACTTATTGTTCTTCAATAAAACCGAAGAAGACATCCTGTTTCGTGAAAACTTCGCAGAAATTATGAAAGAGGATGACAGGTAATTATTTTTATTTTCTTCATAACAAGGTATTTTTTTTTATTTATGTAGGTACCTACAATAACTCGAGGGTATGAATTTACTTTTCAATTATTATTATTCTTTGTTTTCATTTATAATAATATAGGTAACGTTCAACCAAAAAAACTCTTCAGCTTTATCATAATATTAATAAATAGATAATCCTGTAAAAAGACGTTGTATGTTCAGGATTGGTAATCAGTATATTATATTTTGTTGTACTTTCCTAACCTATCCTAAACGGGCAATGGTGATTATCTTCCTGGCCAAAAGAAAATTTGTTAAAAAGTAATGCAATTTGCATATTCATATATTTTTTTCTTTTTCCAGGTTAAAGATCACGCATGTTTTATCCGACGGCAGTTCATCCTGGTCGGGTCACAGAGGTCGCATCAGGGACGAACTCCTAGCTGATACAATGGGCAATGTGAAGTGTGACGCTGACGGCAAATGTTCCCACTATGCCTGTCTCTGTGGACCTACGGAGTTCACGTACGCTGGGCTCGATCTCCTGAAGAAGCACGGCTTCAAAGACGATTGTATTCACGCCTTCATGGGTTAGGAAGACAGACTGCGCGAAGCTCAAGTGCTGGTTGAATACCAAGTAAAAAATCATCTGCGCATACGATACATTCAGGGCCCAAGCAATATCCACTGTGTCCAGGTGGGGGCTCAACATCTAGGAAATTAACTATATTGTTAACACCACATTTCTCTTTGTGCGTAGGTACTCATTGATCGGTACTGCGCACGAATACGTCCCATGCGCAACGAAAATGCCAAAAATTCGGCGCTAACATCTAAAATTAGTTCCAAGTATTATTCCACAATTACGAGTAGAAATTCCATCTTTGGCATTTTATACAGCACGTAAAATAGTAGGTATCTAGACAAAAGTACAATCGATGTCGACACGCTATAGATTTTGTATTATAGAAATCAATATTTTATTCGTAACGTAAATAATATAACTGCCCAATTTAAGAGCAATTGTAAAAAGTTTATGGACTGTATATTGTAGTGTAAAGAGAAGCGTCTAAGATTTTTTTAATTAAAGTTTAGTCAAAGAGTGAGAAATCTAATGAATAATTGTAGCTGTAAAAACTAAATTAAAACTACTTTGTAGAAACTGTTAAACAAGTTTCGGCCAAATTCTCGCACTTACTTTAACATTCAGGAACAAATTAAATGTGAATTAGTTTTAAAACCAAAGTGTGATAAATTAGCTTTTTTAGGTACGTCGAACATTGTTTTAGTAATTTGTGATTAGAATATTTGTGATTGAGTAGATTAGCTCAATGTACAAAAAGACAGAAATAATAGTCATAATAATTGTATGAAGTAAATCCTGGTGGTATGTATGTACCTATTCCATCCATTACCTAATATAAATTATATTCATATTAAGTTTATAATATTGTTATATTTTTTAACCATCTTTTTTTTTCTTATATTTGTTTAACTTTAGTGGTTAGGGGAATTTAAGAATAACAGTTTCTTTTAAAATCGAGTACATACCTAATATTAAAATACATAATGTTGTGTAATAGAACCAAAATTATTGCAAGATTAAAAAAAACTACAGAATAGAACTCTCACATGAATTTAATTTTCAGGCAGGCCCTTTTTATTTTAAATTTATTTCAATCTAAACCATTTTCTTTGACCAATAAGATTGCTTTTCTGTTACCAATGTTATTATACTAGGAATAGTTATTGATTCCTTATTTCTGCAAAGGGGGCGTCCATAAATTACGTGAGGTGTTTAAGGGGGGGAGGGGGTCGAGTCAAATCTCATCTAATCTACGTTGGAGAGGGGGGGATCTCGGCAAATATCACGCAATTTTTTTTCTGAATAAATCAAACAAAAATACTATTATTATTTTGGTCCTATTCCAGTATTCTATTGTTAAATTTTTATTACACTTATAATTAAACGCTCAGCAACATTGATAAAAAAAAAGACGAAAGAAAAAATATTTGCTTCGTGCTTTTATTTACGACTAGTTAGTCGTAAATAAAAGCACGAAGCAATTTTTTTTTCTTTTCACAATAACAATCCAACGCGTTTACGTAAGAAACCCACATTTTGAAAAATCTCACGTGAGATTGGGGGATGGGGGTTTGAATAAAATCTCACGACATCTCACCAGGGGGGAAGGGAGGGCCAAAAAATTAAATAAACCTCACGTAATTTATGGACGCCCCCAAACTGTTATTGAGTTACCCAACATCAGGGGGCTTACCATGCCGCCTGAAAGCAGGATTGTTTAAATCTTATTCCAGTGAGGAAAAGAGATGGCGCTAGACAACCTGTATAACTCTCTCACTTTCCCACACTGTAATAAGATTCAAACAATCCTGCTTTATGACGTCATGGTAACCCCACAGTTCTTAATATTTAAACATACTACTACACGTAGTTCTGCAGCTGTTTTTCATTTTAAATATATTTCATACTATTTTTCAAATATTGTACATAACAATATTTCGGACATCATGGTAATATTATAATTACAACATATCAAGTACTTACATTTTGTAAACAATACACCAAGTTTTTCATTTATTTTTAACAGAATAGTATTTTTCCATTATAAACTACTAAACGGGTACTACCATTGAAGTTTGCATTGAAATAATAGTGTAAAATAAAACTATATAATAATATATAGTGCTAGTGTGTGTTAAATATTTAACAAATTTTAATAATTCTATTATTTCATTTTGTATACTATGTATCTTTTCATTTATGCTTTTACTTAAAAGTGAAATTGGTGAATGTTTATAAAGTGCCTACATTCCATATGTTGTTTTGTTTTTTTGTGTGTTGTTGACTTATGGGTTTATATTAAATAATTTTAAAAAAACATTGAGATTTCATTTATAAACATTTAGGTGTGTTAGAAAATAATAAGGGAATCGATAAACATAGATATTTAAATAAAACATTTATTTAGGAAGAAACATGACTATAATACAACAAAACAATATAATACACGGTTCATTTTTGAAATAAATGCATGTAACCCTTGACCGAATGCGCTGCATCATAATAAAAAAGCTCTATTCGTAAATTCCTTTTGGTACTAAATAGTTAACAAACCCCTAATTACGTTACAGTTATGGAACGCTTTCAAAAAGGATAAATTTATTCTTTTAAAAACACCTAAACAATAAAAACAAATAGCAAGCGACATTTAACCAAATTCCAAGATAAAATAATACAGTATGTACCTCAATCTATTTAACGCTATCTTATAAAATATCAATCATAACTTACTAATGATACATTTACATACATACATAAATAAAATTAGTTTTGTTCCATTTCATCTTTTAAAGCATATTTTTCTATTAAATGAGTCAAATCTTGACCTGTCTTGTTCTGAGGATAAGATCGACGATGGACCGAGATAGCCGAAATGAATTAGGTAACATTGTATTAAAGCTAATAAAAAAAGGCTTTTTCGCTTTAAAAAATAATTGGATCCAGTACCTACTAAATCGGTTCGAACAAAACTAATTTCAAATAGGAAGACACGACGAAAAATTTGTTACAAAACATGAGGATAGCCTCTTGGAGACTTGCCAAGTATTTAGTATTTTTATCAGGTTAGCACTGACATTTTGTAGGGTCCTCCATTACTAGAATGTTATCACAAGTATTTTAAAACCACGGTATGGTGATGACAAATACAGACGCTAGGACATCAAACTACTACAATCTGCCAAATTTATTTAATGGATTTTATAGTTTATCCCGAAAGCATTGGGTTCAAGGTTGATTGGGAAAATTTTACAGTTTCGGGTAGCTTGATGTGGTAGCGTTTATACAATCTATGTCGAAACCCTAACTGTTATTAAAACGGTACCGTGGGTACAAAAAATCAGTGTCTCAAACAAATCTTCGCCGTGTTTCAGTAGGTAACATAGTGGACACAACACCTTTGTCTTTACTAGCGCAAGAATAGTTCGAACTTAGCTATAAAAAATAAAAGCAATATTCCAGAGTATAACGTGTATAAATGAAAATGTGATATGCAATTAATTCACGCATCTTCCAAATAATATTATGTCTTAATTCCAGTTTTGGTTTAGAATACCTACACAATATTTTTAGCACATACAATCAACACTTGGATATCACAATTAGAGGGGACATTCAGCCTTGTAAGTCCCGAAAGTTTTAACTCAAGATTTAAGTCATGTTACATTGCCCAATATTGTACTCGTACACATACATTCTTTGAGCATCACAATATGAGAGATGTCAAAGTGCGATTTTACTTTATCATACGATCAACTTATTCGACTCTTTTAAAATTTATTGCATCATTACATACCTGGCTATTACAAATATTGTATCTAGAAACATCAATTGCTAATTTTGAAGTCACATTAACTGGAGTGTAAAGAAGCAGGCCCAAGTAAGAAGGTGATCAATATAGCGAGGTTAGTCCTCAAAACTGACCCTACTCGCCTGGGATGGACATTCAATTGACATACATTGGAATAACTTCAATTAAATATTGATACAGGTTCAATATCCTGACCATCTAAAATTATTATTATTATTTCGTTAAATCTACCCAAACTACAGATCATTATTTTAGTTCTACATTGCGGAATACGAAAACAAAACAAATCTTGCAATCGTCCAGCGACCACAAACGGCGATATTGCAACACAAGTGAAAAGGGACCTTATTGCACTACTGTTACATTTAAGTACAAAATTAGTCGCACCCATGCAGGGTGTCCTAATCTCGATATCAGCAACATCCCGGTCCCACACACTTACCCCAAATATTGGACCAAACTTTGTGCCAGTATAAAAGTCCGAAGAAGATTTTTTTTTATGAATCGAGCCAATGTTGGCCCGTTTTGTTGGGGGTCGGAGTGAGTGGTACCGGGTCATAACACCTTTTTGACAAAACCAGTACAAATAATTCTACACAATGAGTAGTCACTTTTACTGACGGACTTTTCGACATTTTAATAAATTCACAGGGTCATAAACATAACATGATATACATAAATAATAACTTAAAATTATAAGAAAATGTCGATTTGTACCGTAAGTGTAGAACGTTTCGTAACGCATACAGTTGCTGTGACAAAATGTTTGCGATTGCCGACTGTGTAGAACTATGAGTTTTCGAAAGATGGTAATTCCTTAAATGCCAATAGGGGATCGGACAAAAAAAACTAATTAGTCCGTCAGATAGATTTCCAAAAAATATTGACCACACATTTTTTCTTTATTCATGTAAACAAAAAATGAAGACGATAGGTACAGTGCTTCGAAAACTCGTGTGACGTCGTAAGCTAGTTCATTTTGTACCTTCAAGTGACGTTTCAAGCCCCACTCCATGATCTTTGACGCGCTTAATCTTGGCCAATTTTTATTGATTTCATAAAACAAAAAACACGTATCCAATATTTTTCGATAATCTAACTGACGGACTAAACAGAATCATATTTTTTTGAGTTAGTCCGATCCCCTATTGAGATATTACTATATTCTATTATTTGAAATTAAGTGCTCAAACTGCCCTACGCGTGACGTGTCGTAATAAATATACGCCTATTCATACGAGCAGTTTTGTGGTTGTTCTGAATAAGATACTAACATTGGTCATGAAGTTAGCTGAATGACACAACTTTAGAAGTTGGCTGCTTGTATGTGTATAATCTTGTTCAGTGTATTATGTACATGTTCCACTACTCACCGCCCGATATTCGACGCGGTAGTCACATAATATATTTAACGTTGAAACGCTAATGTCCACGGAGTAGTAAATAAATGAAGTGTTCACACGCATACAAAATAGTAAACCAATGTTTGTAACCATCTCCAAAATGTCGAGATTTAAAATCCGTCGCATAATAAACCATCAACCAACGCCAACGCGAACCGTTAGTGATCGTCATTGCAGATGTGGCTGTTTGAGAAGAGCGCATGAGAGCAGTGCAGTCTTTCAAAAAATATTTTTGGCTACAGCTAGTGCCACATTTCATTCAGATTAAAACCAAGCAAGTTCTGTTCACTCCATTTACGCACCACTCCGTGGCACCACCAACTAGATGTTAAAACTTCATTTATGAGAGACTTGTAACACATTTTATGCGTTAACGTCATTAACGAACAGCACATCTCGGTCCTTGAGACCAACGTCGATGAGACTGTTGGTCCCGCGCGCGAGCACACGCTTGGGGAAGTTGGTCGTTATCTCGAACTCTTCGGGAGACTGCGGGTGACTGAACACGAAGTCGTATAGGTCCTGGAAAAAGTGAGAATCATTGTAGACAGGCCTCGTTAATTTTCTTTTGTGAGGTTTTTTCAATTAACGCTAAATAGATGAGAACCTCCTCCTTTTTGGGAAGTCGGTTAAAAATCAAACTAAATAAGTACAATTTTGACAGGGTTGTTGCATAACAGTAGCCGAGAATCGAGTAGAGTGGCCAGAGTGGCGTTATAATAGAAGGTTGTGAACAGCAGTAGGCCTATGTCCAGCAGTGGACGTCTTTTGGCTGAAATGATGATGATGAACAGCAGTGGACACCTTGGCGTGTCGATGCCAAATTTTCATCAAATTTTGGCCCAAAATTCAGCTATGCGAACTCCGTTCGATATAAGATCGTCAATTGTGCAGGTGTCAGGGCAAGCAGCACAAGATGGAAAGTAGGTCATTGTCTGTGGAGATAAAATATAAATGGAGTCCTGTATAATGAACTAACCTGTGTGGTATGCGTGAGCGTGAACCGGCGCGTGAGTCGCTCCCCGCCCGGCAGTCGTATGAGCAGCACTACGGTACCCTGTCCGGCGACAGGCTCGGGCGGCAAGCGAGCCGCCATCGCCGCGCGGGCCTCGACCAGCTGACGTATATACTTTAGTACAATAGGAGAGCTGAACTTGCAGCTATCACGTGGACTTATAAAAGTAGGGTGTGTTGATGGATAGTAGGGAAATAGAACAATTTTATACAAGTGGGGAAACTGTCATTGCTGTCGAGGCGGAATTAGTAATAACCGCACACACTCAATTTGACAAACACAGATATGTCATAGCAAAATTCAATCATATCATTCAAATTCAAACAATTTACTGTGGATCATAGGATCATAAGATGTTAATAAGTTACTGGTTAGTCTGCTATGTCCCACCATTGAGGCATACAAAAAATCATCATCTTATCAAATCATCACTTTCCCAGGGGTAGTACTTGGCTTTGGCCTGTACTATCCTATAAATCCAGCAATAACGCCTGGATATGTAAAAGTATGAAAACAAAATAATAATACGTAGTGTTAAAAAAGTCCAATTAAATCAATTAGTTCTAATTCATTGAAATTTTAACTTTGTCATATTTCTCTATGTGTGGATTGGTTTTTCCAAAACTTAATAATTAATTTATAATCTGCGATAAGCAATGCGCCCGATGGGATTTGCAATCGCCAAAAATAGCGAATTTACATAACTTCCTTCCCTATTTCAAATGTATAAAATTCAAGTAAAATTTTAAAAACATGCCATACGCCAACATCGAATGCAATCACTCTATCATCATTCTCTTACCCTTATACCAATTCATTTGGGGTCGGCTCAGCATGACTTCCACTTCCATACTTCTCTATTTCTCATGAGACACCTCCTTTATTGCCATATCATCCTTTACACAGCCCATCCATTGTTTCTTTGGTCTTCCTCTACTCTTATACACCCATACACATTCATACTAAAACCTTTCCTCAATTTTTCCTCATTCCTCCGTATCACATGACCTACCACGACAGCTGCTTCGGATGCTTGACTTTAAGCTGATTTCATTTTTATATGAGTTCATTTACAATTTTTGGTTCATTCGTTATTCTGTTTTGCAAAACCAATTTATGCCGCAACAGTTTTTGACTTGTGGAATAAGGTGTAGGTGTCTGGTGTGTTGTGTGTGATACTTACATCCATCTTATGTTTCTCCTCCTGCTGCTGTCGCTGCAGGTCCTCGTAGTCGCGCTGTTCCCTCGCGGCACGTTCTGCGGCACGGCGGCGTTCCTTCTCCTGGTCAGCCGCTAAGCTCTCCGCATACGCCTCGTCCTGAGCCGCGCGTAGACGAGCGTTCACCTCGCGCTCCACTCTACGCAAATAATTTGATATTAAATTTATATAGTTGTGTATTTCAATTAACATGAGTTTTATTTTTAAGCCTTTACATTATATACATACATGTTTGGAAACACCTTTTAAGCAACCAATTGCTTTTTGTAAGGGAAGCTACAACTTCAATGTAGTAGTCCAACAATGTATCATTTATGTAAACTAAAACCTTGTAATGATAAAGTTCTCTAAAAACTGACTTTTGATGAAAATTGATACTGTTCAGAGTTGACTTTAGCGTTCTAAGAAGATTCTTATATGAAACTTAGAACATATTTTAACACCAGTCATATGGTGTCTCTCACACGACGCACACCATAAATAAAGATGAAACTAAAGCAACAACAGACAACACAATACCTGTCAGCTCTAGCCGCAGCTAAATGCGTCTGGTTGTCGGACACGACGCGGCGCAAGCGCGCGAGTAGCTGATGCGGTGAGCACGAGCCTTCGGAGCGCGCCACCACAGTCATGCGATGCTCTCGCACGCACACCACGCACAGCAGCGGGTAGCGCCGCCCCCCCACTGACTGTGCCACCCGCCAGCCCTCGGCTGTGTCCACAGCACAGCCCCAGAATAGGGCGTGCGTGTTTATGTACTCAATCACATCTGGATCTGCTAGGGTTTGCCTGAAAATGTTCAATTGTGGATCAAATGTGTAATTCGAAAACCCCAAATTTAAACTACCATTCCATATATTTTTCAAATTATGCAAAGAATGCAAGATTTTAAACTTAACCCGCCTTATTACAAAACGTAGTTAAACCTGGTTTAACTTAGACTTGGTTTATCTCGCATGACGTCTCACTTCAATAATTTTCAAAAGAAAGTGACAGCATGCGAGATAAACCAGGTCTAAGTTAAACCAGGTTTAACTACCTTTTGTAATAAGGCGGAACACGTTTATTTATTGTCAGAAAAAATCAAGAACTGGATATAATAAAATAATTATCAATTTTCTTCATAAAGCTACAAGCAATGTAATAAGTTTAATTTGACCGAAACCGGAAATATTATTGACGCTAACTTATATAAAATTAAAAAAAAATAATGCTAACTCGGTTCACACTTCGTAGTAAGGATCATGTTTACCTGCAGAAGTTTTGTGTCTCTGTGGCTGATTCAGAGTGTAGATACACAACAAGGAAGCGGAGCTCGTTCTTAGCATCATTGAGGGCCTGTGCATAAGTGCCCTGGTAGAACACCGGGTGTGGGTTGAACCGCGATGTGTAACTAGTGATGAAACCCATCACATCACCCAGTGGGTCCGTCACCACTACAAATAAAAACATTTACATACAATTGAATAGTGAATAAAGTTAAAATGTCAATGAACCAAGAAAATATAATCAGTGAGATATACTTTGTGTGGCTAACAAAATTAAAGTTATACCGATGATGCCTTGATAATAATAATAATAATAAAATTTCGCTGCAGTACAAATTTCGCTGCAGTACAAATTTCGCTGCAGTACAAATTTCGCTGCAGTACAAATTTCGCTGCAGTACAAATTTCGCTGCAGTACAAATTTCGCTGCAGTACAAATTTCGCTGCAGTACAAATTTCGCTGCAGTACAAATTTCGCTGCAGTACAGAATAATTTACCTTTACAAACAAATAACTAGAATCTCACCTTGGTTTACACCCGTGAGATTCTTAAAATACCAGGTATTAACCTGAGAAAACGAAAGTTTAAAACCACAATAATAATAATAATAATATTCCACAACTATCACACAACGCCATCTAGTCCCAAGCTAAGCAGAGCTTGTGTTATGGGTACTAGACAACTGATAAACATACTTATATATTTCTAAATACATACATATTATAGATAAATTACACCCAGACACAGAACAAATGATCGTGCTCATCACACAAACATTTGTCCTGGGTGGGAATCAAACCCACGACCTCCGGCATAGCAGTTAGGGTCACTAACCACTAGACCAACAGGCCAGTCAAATGCCTAGGCCTTGATGGTTTATTATATCTCAGAAATTTAACACTTGAGAGCTTTTCCTCTTGTGCGATACTTGTTTGTCTTGATGCCATTGCTACTAATTAATACAGGTTTAATGCTGGTCACTATTTTGAAAATTAAATTAAATGACAGAAATTATGCAGGCCATTAATTTAAAGCCCTGTATGATGAAATGGACTGACACAAACATAAATTTACTTAGAAATATATATAATAACTAGGTTAAATCAAATACTTTACCTTTCAGAAATCTATTCTATTAAGGTTAAAAGAAAAAGAAAAGCTTCCGGTCAGTGGGTCGTCTTAGGGGCGGCCAAAGAAATATGAAAACTTTTTATTTATAGCTTTGCAATCTTCTCTAGAATTGCCCTGTGTAGGCTGATTATGACTGCAATCCAAAAAAAATATTAAAAAATAAAGAAACTGTTATACTTACATCTTCTGTCATCATTGCGTACAAAACTTAGTAGCATGTTTAGCACAGATGAAATAGTGCTGTAGCACATAGATACGACAAGGTTGACTACGTAGCGGAAAAGGCCTCGCACTCCACCTGGCCCTTCAGGGGTCTCATCTGTGAACACTTGCTGTGTAACTTGGTCATTTACTACGGCTGGCGCGCGGGCTTCTGTCGCGAATACCGATGGTCGACCCTCCCTCATGTTTAACTGTTCCTGAATCGCCACCTAATAAATGTACATAGAAATGTGAGCCCAAACTATTATTTTTATCTTATAAATAAAACAGCACAGTTTGATAACATTATTTACTAAAATTTTTTAGGTTTTGCTTATCTTCAGTCTGGCATACGGGAACATCGTCCTGAATATCGATATATTGAGATAATATTACCTCTATATCCCATTGATGCCTTTGTAGGACGTCTCTACATATTGACATATCTTCAATTCCGGTTAGATCTTGAAATTGAAGTATTTTATCCGTCTGTTCGTGGGTTAGACCCATAGCATTGTCCTCAAGATCCATTGCCCTAGATTTGATACCTAATTATTTATTTATTAGAAAATCAGTCACGCCAGCTAATACGTGTATAAGCTCATACAATCTTAATAATACATATTAAACACGAACTCGAACGAAAAAATGTTAAAACCAAAATGTTTTGCATCAAATCGCTATTCATTGCCTACAAGAACGACATTTCTGGTGTCATGTCATCCATGAACCGCAGACAAAGTAGAAGGATACAGATAATAAAAATACATGGATTTATTTATCAAAATGAAAATGAATTCTACAACATTTTAAAAATATTATTCTCTATTAGAGTTACTAACTTTATACATTATTAATTAAAAACTATAAAAAAAACTAACAAGAAACTATAATAAGGCCAAGTCCAAGGTATAAACCAGCGCTTGGGTCAACGGGAAGTTTCAACTCGAAAATAGTTTCCACATTTACGCATTATTTACTTACGCCACTTTGCGCCAGCCAATAACGAAAGTCTCTCTCGCTAGAGTGATTCTGGCGGGAACTTTAGAAAAGAGCGCATCAGAAATTTTTTCATTTTCCTTTTTAAATAAATATTAGTTAGATTTTTACTTAAAAGTGAATTAAAATAATAGCGATAGGTGTCTAAACCGGCGAAAATGGTAGGAAATGAGGGGGGCGGGGATAACCCGCCCACCTCACATAAACGGCCTCGGCCTGACGACGAAGGCGGGAGGACAAGCATGGACATGGATGGCGGCGGCGGTGAGCATGACTACTCTCCGTATATTAAACCACACTATAAAAGACTTTACCCAGAAAATGCCAGTTATTTTGATTTTAAAGTATTTGTCGAAAATACCAACAGCAACGATAGATTAGGCAATAAGAGCCCTATATATCTGAACCACATATTTTCTACCGAAATAAAAGGTGTGACGGCTATACAAAGGATAAACGCAAATAAAATAGCAGTAATATTCAAACAATATAATACGGCCAATAATTTCATCAACAATAGCGCTTTTCTAGACAAACATGGTTTGAAGGCATTTATTCCGGCTGCACAAATTGAAAAAACAGGTATAATCAGATTTGTACCAGCAAACATTTCCAATAAAGAACTTTATACTAAACTAACATCAATTTATGAAATAATAGCTATAAGAAGATTTACAAAGAAGATAGGACAAGGACAAGTACCACTACAAACAGTTAGCATTACTTTTCTATCAAATGTTCTTCCAGAAAATGTACAATACGATTTGTTTTCATATCGAGTTTTTGAATATGTGCCCCCATTACAGCAATGTTTCCGTTGCTTTAAATTTAACCACTCTGCTAGGATATGTAATGGCAAACAAAGATGTTCCATTTGTGGAGGTGAGCATTTATATAAAGAATGTGATAGGCCAACAGAGATCTGCTGTTGCAATTGCAGTGGGCCTCATCTTGCAATATCTAGATTATGTCCAATTAAGTTAAATAAAATTTTAGAAAAGAAAAATAAGATAACTTATGCAAGTGCAACATTATCAAAACAAACAAATGACAATACACAATTCCCACCTCTGCCACCTCCAAAAATGAAACCTACTGACACTGTAAATAAATCTGTAAATAAGCCTGTATATACATCTGTAAATAAACCTGTATCTGTAAATAAATCTGTGTCTGTACATAATCCTGTACAAAATGTAAATAAATCTAAAGATGTCCCTCCTAAGGTTGACATCAAAGCCCAAATAGTTGCCAACAACGACGTACTTATGGCCCTAGTACAGACGTTGGTGGAACTGGGTAATAAGGGAGATAATACGCCTACCACCGTAAACAGTATTAAAGAAATACTTCTCAAAAATCTAAAGTAATGGATCCAAGTCACACACTGTCTAAGCTACGTATTGCTCAGTTTAACATTCAAAGTGCTAATAATAAAAAACCCTTATTGATTCAATTCTTACAAAAACAAAATATTGACATTTGCTTACTTAACGAAACATGGTTTAAAGACAATAGTTTTAGAATACCTGGATATAATATTTATAGTAAAAATTCCAATAATACTCATAATGGTGTTGCAATATTGATTAAACCATATTTAAAGTACAAGGTTTTAAACACTACATTTTATGAAGACATTCAAACTGTTGCTCTGTCCTTATCTACAGCGCATGGTAGCTTGACTATACTTTGTGTATACTGTCCTCCTTCTAGTGGCCATATACGGATCAATAGACTACGTAATATAATTAATGGTCTTCCAAAGCCTATATTTGTCAGTGGTGACTTTAATGCGCACCACATTGCATTTGGTTGTCTATCCACTAAGAGCAGAGGTCAGGATTTATTCAATATCATTGATGACTTGGATTTATGTATTTTAAATACCGGTAGTTATACAACTGTTACCAACCCGAGACGAAATCCGTCTGCAATTGATGTTAGCTTTATTAGTGCTAGCCTCGCATCAATATGCGAGTGGTCTGTACATGATGACGCCATGGGCAGCTATCACTATCCAACAATAACAGAGATTTCACTACATATAGATAAATATAATATTAATCCCCCTATGGATAGGTTTATATATAAAAAAGCAGATTGGGAAAAGTATAAAACTATTTCCAAAACAATATTTAATGATTTAGTCCTAAAATTGTATGATCCTATTTCAACTTATGATGATTTTTGTTCTCGATTAGATACTTTAAAAGATATGACAATTCCTAAAC
The DNA here is from genome assembly GCA_949775195.1 of Diarsia dahlii. Classification (NCBI taxonomy): domain Eukaryota; kingdom Metazoa; phylum Arthropoda; class Insecta; order Lepidoptera; family Noctuidae; genus Diarsia; species Diarsia dahlii. The sequence continues at coordinate 10,963,674 of OX459211.1, read as the reverse complement.
TCAATAAACCAAATAATTTTAAAAGCAGACCTCCAGCTCCTTGGTGGAATGACATTTGTGAAAAAAGTGTAATTGCCTCTTACAATGCATTGAAACTTTACAGAAGTGAACCTACTATGGAGAATTATTTAGATTATAAAAGAAAAGATGCACTTAAAAAAAGAACCATATCAGAACAAAAACGAATAGGTTGGGATAACTTATGTAACACTTTTAATAGAACTACTCCTATAAGTAAGATCTGGAATCTTCTCAAAATGTTCAAAGGTATAAGAGCTGGCAATAAATCATATAAAGATGAGTTTATTTCTCAATTTCTAGATAAATTATCTGATAATAGCAATTTATTTGATGTTAATAGTTTAGGCAATATTTCTGAATTAAATAATGATAATCCAAATTCAAAATTTTTGCTAGATCCTTTTACATGGTCTGAATTTAAAATGAGCTTGTTATCTCGGAAAGACACAACACCTGGTTTAGATGATTTCCCATACAGAATTATTAAAAATTTAGATGAATCTGCACAAAAAATATTTCTTAATATTCTTAATTTACTTTGGCATTGTAAATGTATTCCACAATCATGGAAAACACAATGTGTCATTCCGATACTCAAACCAGATAAACCTTCAGAGCTTGCCAGCTCTTATAGACCAATATCACTGTCTTCATGTCTAGGTAAATTATTTGAAAACATGATTAAGAATCGTTTAGATTGGTATATGGAATCTAACGGCATCATTCCACATGTACAATATGGATTTCGTCGAGGGCGAAGTTGTGCAGACAGCTTCACTTCCTTAATTTCAGACCTGAAACATGCAAAGGAGAAAAGGTTACAGACTGTTTGTGTATTTTTAGATGTTCAAGGTGCATTTGACAGTCTGGATCCGGCTATACTTGTACAAGTTATGTCTAGGTTAGGTGTGCCTGGTCAACTATGTAAATGGATTTATAATTTTTTGAATAAAAGAACACTCTATGTAAGACATAACAATACATTGCATGGTCCAAAATGTGCATCTAAGGGTACAATGCAGGGTGCTACCCTATCTCCTTTGCTATATAATATATACACAAGTGAGATTTGTAAATTTGTAAATAGTAATGTAGATATTTTGCAGTTTGCTGATGATATTGTTTTGTACAGTAGTAATTATAATGTAGAAATTGCAATTGACAATATTAATAGAGCTTTGTCCCAACTATTTCACTATTATAATGATGTACTACATTTAAAAATTAATCCCTCCAAAAGTAGTGTTATGATATTTGGAAATGAAAACACTAATTCAAAAGTAGTTTATAATGGAGAATTTATAAATCCAGTAAATTCAAAGAAATTTTTAGGAATAGTAATAGATAGGAAATTAACTTTTGAGGAACATATTAAATATATATCAAAGAATGCTCTAAAAGGTATAAATGTAATTAAATGTCTTGCAGGTGTCTCATGGGGAGCAGACCCGAAAATATTGTCAATTCTGTATAAAAGTATAGTTAGAAGTCATTTTGATTATAGTTCACTAGTGTATATAAATAGTACTCATGTAAATAAACTAGATATATTGCAGAACAGGGCTTTGAGAACAATTTCTGGTGCAATGTGCTCTACTCCCATAAGGGCCATGGAAGTGGAGACTAAAATTATGCCCTTAATTTTGAGACGTATACTACTTGCAGGGAGATTCTGTCTTAAACTAATTGCTGCAAATAACAGGAAAATAATAAACAAAATTGTACCTTCTGTAAGTAGAACTGCTGGGCCTCTAACAACAGGAGAGGATCTCTTGAATGGCAAATCCCCAACATTATCCAAAATATTGTTAGAAACTGAAAATAGTTTTACTGGTATTAGAAAACAGTGCCCATGGCCATGTTACTCCTTCTCATATCAATGTATTTCACATCCTGTAAAAGTATTGCAAAATACTATTAATAATAATTTGGATATGTTACAGTTTTTGGCAGATAATGCAAATTATTATGTTATTTACACTGATGGCAGTAAGGGTGGTGATCATGTACACGCTGCTATATATGAACCACATGGAAAATTCTCACAAAGCTTTGTTCTGCACAATACATGTACTATATTCACTGCAGAGGCGTATGCGGTTTATCAGGCATTATTACATATTCGCCAAATTAACAATTGTAAATACTTTTTGATAGTTTCTGATTCACTTAGTTTGATAAAAGCCTTATCTAACCTTACAGTTTCATTTAGGTCAAATTACATTCTGTATTTTATCAAGGAAATAATTCATCAATATTACCTTAAGCACATCCAAATTGCTTTCCTGTGGGTTCCTTCTCACCGGGGTATCTCTGGCAATGAAGCAGTTGATAAAACCGCATATGAAGGTATTAATGCTGTTGATGTTAAAAATGTAACGGGCATTCCTATGACTGACTTCCTGCAATGTATTAATGAAAATATATGTAAGTTATGGTTAGAAATGTGGAAGAAAGACCAAGACATCAAAGGAAAGTGGTATGGAAGTATTCAAGAAAGACTACCTGTTAGACCCTGGTACAATAATTTGAAAGAAGCCAGCCGAGACTTCATCACTATAATGAATAGATTGCGCTTTGGCCATAATACTGCACCGTCACACCTTGCTAGACTTGGTATTATAACAAGTAATACATGCCCATATTGTGAATCCCAAGAAGGAACCATGGAGCATCTAATTTTTGACTGTCAAAACTTCCTACTTGACAGATTAGTGTTGGCTAGTGAACTCAGTGATGTGAACATTAAGTGTGATTCTTCATCCCGCCCGCCGCCACTTGAACAATTATTAAAAGACAAAAACACTTTCAAACCGCTATATAAATATATTAAAAACACGATTAAATCAATATAAAAAGTGAAGTGATACAAAGTGTAGTGTTTTGGAAAATAAAATAAGACTTGACTTAAAGGTCTATGTAACCAGGTCATTAAAACACAAAAAAAAAAAAAAAAAAATCTCGCTAGAGTATATATGTTCTGTGCTCAGTTCTCTCACTCTGTGGCGCCAACGCCAATACCACAGAGTACATTATATATACGGGTATAGAGTCATCACTTAGAATTATGATACTAGCGACATCTATCGGTATACGACACCCGTGTAGTAAATTGGTTGGGTGGTTATAATCTTAGAAGTTCATTATTTATTTCTCAAAGTAATTTCCAAAAGCCAAATCTTTTTAAAATGATTTTGACTTTTGGAAATTACTTTGAGAAATAAAAAAAGGTAAAGGTAAATTCTCTCTTTGATAGAGAGAATGAAATTCAGGGAAGTAAATCAAACAACAGTTTAGCGGTTGACTGCCTTTTTATAATGTTTTCTTTTATTATAATAATTAAAAGCATACATTTTCATTATGTCATTTGTGTCTACATCTAACCTGGTGCCATTAATTATTTTATTAATATCGCGGCACCAGTTACAAATGAAAAATTTGCAGGACAGCTCCAACATGAACTTAATTGTTTGAGACATAGGTTTTTCGCAATCAAATAATTTAAAATCAAGATCTACGTATATCAAAGTTTTCAAAAATGTTTTTATGTTTACAGTTAAAGATTTTTTTTTTAAATAATATGTTATTAAGTCTTGTATTTTTGAAAAAAGCATTACTAAATCATTACTAGGATATGTTAGATATGACTTTCCCTTTTTGTATTCTCTTCTTTTTAAAAAATCACTTATATTATTTTGATCGTAAAAGCAATCTTTACATTTTTTACAATTTTTAAAAATGTTTATTCTTGCTTTTCTTAATAAATAACCAGTTATGTACTGTAATGTGGCTAATATTCTGGGGTTATTTTTTTTCACCTCAAAGTCTACATATTCTACTTCATCCTCCAAATCGATTGTAATCGTGGGCATACACTGCTTCTCAGCATTTTTAAATAATGATTCCATCGACTTAAACATTGTTTGGCAACTATCTTCCTCACAGTTGGAACCAGGTGAGTGCTGGCCACTTAGGTTATTAATTAATAATGCCGCGAAGGACGATTCGAAGCCAGCTACAGTAGGGTTAGTGTTTCTGCACCCATGGCTTCGAATCGACCCAAAGAAATTTTCAAGAGGATCCTGATTAAAATGCCTCATCCACACAGATTTAACATTATATTTTTTGAAAAGTATTTCTATGAGGTATTCCACATTATTTATAGTACGTAACCAATTATTTATTGTTGGAACTGTGACCTGCTTGTCCTGTGTTTTCCCATCATTATTTATAAATTTCATTGAGCTTAAGACTATTTTAGCTTTCGACCAAACGGTGTTACTTGTGTAAGCAATGTTTTTCCAGACCTTTTCTTGGAGTTATCATAACTCCCATTTAATAAGTCGAACAGTTCATCAAAAAAAAGGATGACATCAGCAGTCTGTGTACACTCAGATGGGAGAATGTTCCTTTCTGAAAAAAAAAAAAAAATGATTTAAATTTAGCAGTAGAGCTTAACTGAGCTCTTACCGCCTTATTAATAAAAATAGTTAAACCTGGTTTAACTTACGCTTGGTTTAACTCGTATGCCGTCTCACTTCAAAAATATTCAAAAGAAAGTGACGGCATGCGAGATAAACCAAGCGTAAGTTAAACCAGGTTTAACTACTATTATTAATAAGGCGGTTAGTGTAGAGAATGTTTCGAAAATTAATTACCTGCTAAAAATCCCATAGTAACTGCAACTTTTTGGCTCAAAACTTGTGTTGCATATTTGACTTTCATTTTTTGAAATTTATCTGGATTAATGTGTCGATCAGTTAGTTTGTTAACAAGTCGTATCCCTTTATATGCTGGGTCTTCTTCATATACTTTGACTACATGTTCCCATTTTGCCACTTTTGTAGAGCCATTTATGGAACATACTAAATGTTTGCTCATCAAATTGTTTCTTATTCCCTTAATTAAATGAGGTGGGTCGTATAAAGGAATCACCTCTTTATCGTCTACCTCAAAGATATCTCCTCGCAATTCTTTGTTTTTCCTTAAATAATTAGCTCTTGTCTCCTGAATGAGAGAGTTTATTGCACTGACGTTAGACGCACCTTGGTCACATACAGTAGCTAGGACATGTAGTCCTACACTATGCAGTTTTCGTATTACTACTTTTATTTGTTTTGCTAGTTCAGCTGAGTTTGTGCTACCTGAACAAAATGTGTAGGAAACAGGTTGTTTATAATTTCTTTGAACTCCTCTTATCATGAACACCAGAGCATGGTCAGCTAGCTTGTTAAGTCTTGACTCCCCGTTATTTACGAAGCCTGAAATTTCGTCTCTTCTTTGATTGTAATCAAAATGTGGTGCAATGGACATTTCGTCAAATAATAACATGCAAAGTTTGTCGTCTGCTTTCATCTTATCTACTCTTTTTTTTAGTTGGTCAAAGAGTTTTTCGTTTATCCCTGGTTTTAAATTTGCTCGCGCTATTAACCTGCTTAGGGTCATAGCCGATGGCAAGACAAAAAATTTTTGTAGCCACCTGTAAGTCCTAGGGCTCCTTTTATATAGGCTCAATGCCATTATTTTTTCAGGCTCAGTAAATCTGCGTCCCATTTTATTTTTCCCAGTTTCACGAAACTGCATTAAAGTGAACATAGCAGCTAAGGCAGTAAATTTTTTTATGGTGTTTTGAAAAGTTTTGTTTTCCGACAAGTTTAATGCCTTCTTCAGTCTGGTTGCATACTTGTCTTTTTTTATTTGCAGCTTCTTAAGAGCCTTAATTAATTCTTTTTGGTCAATCTTTTGCGTTTTCTTGGGCAATTTTGGTTTTTTAATGGTTGGTTCCTCTATTTGAGCTGAAGGTTCACCTGTAATATATATAATACAACACATTAAAGTTATGTAAAAAACTGTGACAAATAATTTTTTTAAATCAATATTCATTACATTGCCCGATTTGACTTGAATTGATTCATATTTGTTTTATTAATTATATGTATACTTTATTGTACACCTCATAATAACAACAGGACAAACATAAATATAAAAACACAAGTGTACAATGGGCGGTCTTATTGCACAAGGCAATCTATTCCAGACAACCTTTGGATGGACTGAACAAAAGGAGATATATTTAGGGCTGTCAGTGTAGAAACATTCTAAATAATACTAATTAGACATATCCTTACATAGTATAAAACAAAGTCGCTATTTTTGTCTGTTTGTTTGTCTGTATGCTTAAATCTTTAAAACTACGCAACGGTTTTTGATGCGGTTTTTTTTAATAGATAGAGTGATTCAAGAGGAAGGTTTTAGTATATAATTTGAACGACATCCACGCGGGTGAAGCCGCGGGCATCAGCTAGTTAATTAATAATAAAGATACCGGGCTGGTGTCCATACCATACCCATATTAGAAACTAGCTGACCCACGCAACTTCGTCTGCGTCACATAAATATAGCTTGCCTTTCTCGATATAATATCGACTATCCGACATCATCATCATTTCAGCCAAAAGACGTCCACTGCTGGACATAGGCCTAGATTAGATTAAAGTGTGAATTACTATAGGTATCTCTTACTGTTAAATACATACACGATAACACTCTGTACTTGTAAACATTATGATGCAGTAAATATTTTGAATTTGAATTTCCCGGAAAGAATCTCCCTACATTGCGACGCGCGAATTATTTTGCCGCGCGGATATTTTTACATTGCGATATCTTCTAAGATATTTGTTGAAACTGTTTAGAGTAAAGGGCACAAATATTCTATATTAAATTTTCCTTCTAACAAACACATTTATTTAGATATAGATTAATACCATATGGGTTAAATAAGCTTCGCAAAAAATAATTATTTTTAACCTAACAGTTTAATAGTAAAAAAAAGGTTACAGTGAGTCAATCTTAAAAGATAGATATATGCTGTCGCGGACTTTTTTTTAGAAATTTTAAAGAGGAACAATTCCTTCATACATGATATTTGCGTAACTTAAACCGTTTTCGCAGCGCACACAGCGGAAGCTCTCAAAAAGGAAATACCTTTACCCGTTTTTGTAACATTTTTCATTTATGCTCCGCTCCTATTAGCCGTAGCGTGATGTTATATAGCCTATAGCCTTCCTCGATAAATGGACTATCCAACACAAAAAGAATTTTAAAATTCCAACCAGCAGTTCCTGAGTTTACCGCGTTCAAACAAACAAACTCTTCAGCTTTATAATATTAGTATAAATAATAAAATGTGATATTACATAAATTATAAATACCTTTAGAAGAGGAAGGTAATGCAGTATCCAATAAAGCATTTTCATTCCGGTTTGTTCTTAGTGGAACTCCAGCAGTTTCCATTTCTCTAGAAGTGGGCAGTAATGCAGCATCCAATATAGCAGTATCACTCCTATTTGTTATTTCCATCAGTGGAACTCTAACCGATTCAGATCCTGTAAGAAAATAAAAAAACAAAACCATGATTTCTCTAAAAATAATCTAAGAATACTCAATCAAATAAACCTTAAGATTGAGGACAGTGACAACAAATAAAGTCAAATATTTAAGAAACCAGACAGATATTATTGTTGTTCCAACAATACTTGCTAGGTGCTAGTTATGTATTGAAACATATTAATCAATGAAAAAAGTTGTAATTAATGCAACTGCAAAAGTTAAATAATGAGACTGATCTTCAGTTCTTGTAATGGGTTGTTATTAGGGCATTGATAATTACAAAGCATGCCTTCTTGCAACACTGATGCTGCTGCTTGCTACTGGTCTGGTGATTCAAGTATTTAAAATAACTTAACCATGATTTGTCATTTATCAGAACATTGCTTGCTGATCAGCAGAATGTGACTCCTGGCACCTGCTCATGCAGGTGAGGTCGCTTTAGAGTACTGAAGTGGTAGTAGAGCTCTCCATTATAATACATTTAGTTATAATGTACAAACTTAAGTAGTACATTATAACTCAATGTTATAATATTACATATTACATTCTTACCTGGCAAGAATAAAGTGGGAACTGCATCAGGGCTCAGTCTTCTACTCCATGTCAAATATTTTATTTCAAAATGGGCATGGCACACTCGACGGTTCCTGTACACATACTGGGGATCCAAAGATGATACATTTATTCCAACTGCTCGAGTCCATTCAAGATATCGCTCCATATCCTTGTCAGGATTAGGGAATGAATGGAGAACTGTATCATCTTTGCCTAAAAAAAAAAAAAGAAGAGAATGCTTAAATCTACGGTGGTTAGTGAAATTTGCAAGGGGTCATTTAGTTATTATTATAATTCAACTTTGCACACCTAACAACAATAACATCTACCTGTATGTTTTACATAATATCATAGATCTTCATCAATAATTACTTACGAGTTTTACCGCACCGCGGCACACAACAACCTCTCTCTGAAGCGGCCATAATCCAGGTCAACAGAGTACAAATCGCCAGGCAAATCAGGGTCCAGAGTAACAGGCGTAAGTCCAGCGTAAAAGGCGAAGTCGTCGGGGTCCGGGGATGAAGCAAAGTTGTTGAAAAATCGTATAAACACAAACGGAGCACATTCACGAATCGGAACGGAATGACATTGACAGTTGATGAGTTGACACATGACATAAATTTGGAAAAAAATATGGCGGCTTACCGTTTCTATTCTCATTATTTTTATTTAAAAAAATAGCAAATAGGAAAAAAATAACAACGTAGTTATGTGAAACAAAGACTTCGTTACTAATATATTTGGTTGTTTTACCACAAATTTCATTTTATATTTAAATCTACTTTTCAAGTAATTACATTCATAATAACAATCTGCGTAACGCGGAACGGTATTTTCTTGGACTTTTATGTATACTATCTATAGGTGTCTATACATACGCGAGTATAAAATGTAAGCCAGCGACATCTACTGCAATATGGCTAAAGATTTCAACGCATAGAAATGTCTTTGACAAATTAAATGTATGGGAGTGATAAGACACTGGCCAATACAGGATGAGCTTGAAAGTTGTGATGGCGCATTGAAAATATCAAAAATGTATGAAAATGTTATGTTAGATATTTTAGAGAACTAAAAGAAATAATACGATGTGACGATGTGTAAAAAAAGTTATAAAATCGATCAAAAAATAGAGTACCTAGCTACACGCTTTAGAAGTTTTTGGTGTTGTCGCGTGAAGCGGCCATTAGATTAGTGGCCATTAGTACTAATATTCAAAGAGTAAAGAATATAATTGGTACTAATATTTACGTACCTACATGAGTACGTAACTATGGCGGTATGTTATTATGACGTCACATTAGATGTAGCGCTGTCTCTGTCTAGCACGTCCTTTAAAATCGGTTAAAACTAAGGCATTTTGATATCACACTATTTTACTTTTGTCTATCTTGTTATTTACTGTTTCCGAATCACAAGTAAAAAAAAAAAAATTCAAATACCCAACTAAAGTGCGGTCAAATTATCTTGGCAGGTCCGAACTTCGTGCAGGTCATTTTGTTACAATTAATCATTGAGGTTTAATGTACTACGCAATTAATGTATAAAAGTGGTATGATATTTATTTTATTTCTCACTGTTTAAATTAGATATTTTCTGATCGTTTAAGTATTGGTTTATCTGGCAATAACAGTTTTCTTCACAAAACATGCGTAAAAGTTCGCAGAGCCTATGTTCGGACCTGCCAAGATAATTTGATCGCACTGTAGGTATGTATTTTTAGCTTGGTCTTAGGCCTGCTTGATGCATGCAACTCATGAAGAGTTCTTTCAGAGTAATTAAAACACAGATTTGAAGACAATTAAGTATTTATTTGTAATAGGTACTGCTTCATGTTTTAAAAAATAAACAAATAAGTGCAGGTCACTTTTTTTTACCACCTTTTCCTTTTTTTTTAGGCGGTGGTGGTGGTGGAGGAGGCGGTGGTGGTTCTTCTTCTACAATGACGGGTAATGGAGGTACCGACGGATCTTCGTCGGCATTTTCATACAGATAGTCTGCCTGTCAAAAGTAATGAAATATCATGTTACCTATAATCCCGATTACTCTATCTCTCTGCAAGGCCAAACAAAAATAACTGACCTTAATTTCATATAATTCAGGGGCAAGGCTAAATAAACTTTCAACGAAATCCGCATAAACTACTTGTCCATCCCCGCGAACGTTGGCATCCCGCATAATTTCGAGCGCTTCAGCTTCACTGTAGGGATCATCACCATACGACATCACTATTTCTTTGATTTGTTCGACTGGCAGGGAATGTCTATCTTCAGTATCGAAAACCTGTTCGGAAAAGCTTTACATTAAGCGAGACAGTAGCCAACCACGACTGTTTCAGAGGACAAAACATTTTGAACGTAGCTGAGCAAGACTCTGTACTTTGTCATGCGCATTAGGTAGTTACATAATCTTTTTTTTTTGCAGAATGACTAAAATCTGGAAGTGCCTCATCTTTTAAATCCTGCGTGCATGAATTGTGAACGACGGCGACGGGCTAGATAGGTGTGGCATATCCTGTGTTGGGGCTTCAGTGCTTCACACTGTTTTTATAACCTCCCGTCCCCTAATAAATCTCCAGGAGATTTATAACAATGGCTTTTTAATTGTGTCAATAATAAGGCGTATGAGCTCGTAAGAAACTTTTTTTTGTTTGTTTGTTTTAAAAAACACGTTGCTCCACACTAGGAATGTCTCATGTATCGTGGGTGCATTTACAAACATTTAAACTCACATACACAACCCAGACCCGGAACAACTACCTGTACGCTGTACAAATATTTGTTCCGTGCGGGGATCGAACCCGCAACACGTAGCGCAGCAGTCAACGCTCAGCCACTACGCCATCTGCGCAAAGGTCTGCAGTGGTCAAATTGAGTCCATAGCCGATACAAAGAATTCCATAAGACTGCAGTTCGTTACCAGGAGGTAGTTTTTCTGCCGGTGTGATGACTAAAACTCGACAAGCGCGAAGAATAGCATAAATGATAACAGTATAGCTATTCGCCCCTGTATGTTTGGTTCGATTGTAATTCCGACTGTAAATAGCTGTCGGCCGGATTGATATCTTCATAATAGGGGATCGGACTGGGTCAAAATAATATGATTCTGTTTAGTCCGTAAGTTAGATTATCGAAAAATATTGAATACGTGTTTTTTGTTTTATCAAATCAATAAAAAATGACGAAGATAAAACGCGTCAAAGTTCTTGGAGTGGGGCTTGAAACGTCACTTGTGTCGTCAAAATGTACTATCATATGACGTCACACGAGTTTTCGAAGCACTGTATCGTCTTCATTTTAAGTTTACGTGAAAAAAGAAAAAATACGTGTCCAATAATTTTTGGAAATCTATCTGACGGACTAATTAGTTTTTTTTTTGTCCGATCCCCTATTATTTAATCACAATTGAATGAATCGATTACTTGGTTTCGGTTTTGTGAATAGCGATTAGACGACTTTTTCGATTGCACTGTCGATCGATTCCATATGACGGCCAATCGAATGGTTGTGAATAGTTAGGCTGAGCTAGAGAAATGTGCCATATCCGCAAGGTAAGACGGTGACTGTAAAAACCACTGCCTATCAAATAACAAAAGCAAAAATCGGCCAGGTAGTATAGCTGCACTGGTCCAGTCATAAGCCAAAGCAACTTTGAGTATGCAATTCTGTAAGTAGATAAATAATTTAATAAATACATACACCAAATGCCAGTTCTAATTCATGTTTTATTTCTGCTTCCACAACCCAAAGATTTAATATATAGATAAATTGATCTTTTGTTAGCATTCTAGTGACTCCTGCACGCAATTTTTCCGCTTGAGTCATTATTTCTAAATAAGTAGGGTAATTGAATTGCCTTCTATGGAATCTGTAAGGGTAAATCATTCCATTATTACATTTGTTCATGCTACAAATACCGTATTTAAATTATTATTATAAATTATTTATATGAAAATTAGAACGTGGAAAAGGCTATTTGAGAAGGGACGACCGAAGACTAACTTCCATAGAAACCGTCGTAGTGGTATGATTAATGGGCCTACTACACGCTCAAGCTTCACCACACTTTTCGTTCACACTTCACAAATCACAGTACATCGCGCGTATGGTTGGTAAAACTGTATTAACATTACAAACCACACGCGCGATGTACTGTGTGCATCGTGTAATCGCGCAGGCAAGACTGTGGGGAAGTGTGAGCGTGTGGTAGGCGCATAAGAGGTTGACCACTGAGGTACAACAAATACAATACAACTAATACAAATTAGAAGTCGGTAGAAGGTATTCTACGCTGACACCTAATAGGTACAATGGGATAAAAGGCAGGGACATATTAGAATATATCCTATTTATAATATTAGTGTAGATTAGGTACTAAAACTATTTCCTTTTAAAATCATGGTATTAAATAGCCAAATTCATAGTGATATTTGGTACTGTACTTCTTTAACTCCAAAAATGTTATTAATTGTTCGATAGTTACTACATTTGTAGGTTCAGGAGCATCATTTATTGTCAACACAGGTTTTGCGTGATCATCAAACCATTTAATTATATCCTTTAACTGTTCTTCAGTAAAACGTGGTGTTAGATTTGCAAGAGGGTTTAAAAAATCGAATACAGACATTTTATAAAAAATATAAGAATATTCTTAGAAAATATGCCAAAAAAAATTGCTATACAATATTTGACATTGATAGCTAGTTGTCAACTAGCTCACAATGATTTCGATCATTTCTCCCAGAAATCAAGAATGCCAGCCAGTATTGAATAATTTTAAACTGCGCCCATAAATTTAATTATAGTAGAAGTGAGAAAAACAGAAAAAAAACGACAAAAAAAAAGTGCAGGTACGGTCGTATTCTTCACCGCCTTTAAATCAAAACTAAAGTCTTCGAGCCACGGTGGGATGTGATATTATTGCTGGTGAATAGTCCTGGCTACCTACTCTCTCACCTCAGTTATGCTAACATGATAAAAATAAACCTACGGTGTAATCATTACGGTTTCTTTTTTGGGCGTAATAAATTCTATAGTGCTCAGTCATACTCAGTATATACTAAGTCCATGCCGATCACACAATATTTCCATGTGGTAACATTATTAACCCTAAAATATCCGAAAAGTTCTAGAACGAATAATCGACTGAATCATTCATTCAACCAAAATATATTCAGTTCAGTCCGTCATTCATTGTCAAATAATTCCAAAAAATATTTTGCATGTTGTACTTCACTTGACATTGTTCTCAATTTTAAAATACATTTGAAATTCAAAGTAATTGTACGATAATTGTCGGTACTTGTGCATAACCATCAAAATGTCTGAAGCTAAAATGAAGGAGGTTTGTACATCTAAGATATATATATAAGATTGAGATAGTGACCTCAAGAAAACAATTTTTAGTATAACCTGCAAAACGATTATTTATTCATTTGTAGCTACGCAGCGATATTGACGAGCTCAATGAGTTATTGAAACTAGCAAAAAGGAAAAGGGCACAAGATTTACTGTCTCTAGAAATCCGGAAGTTGGAAACGGAATGGATAAACTGGCGAGACGCTGCACAAGCCGCGCAGGCCGGGGCGTCGCCGGCACCGTCCACCGCGTCAGCTGCGCAAAACAAAAGATACCCAATAAAACTCAATGGTTATGGTGAGTAGGCTTCTACTTCTGTCAAGGGTAATTAGCAATAGCAAGTCATGCATGAAGTCTGCTTCTTTCATACATACGCTTATCAGCCATCTATCTACAGTTCTCAAATAGTAAATAAAATAAATAAATCATTTATTTCAGAAAAAATACATTTAAAAACTATTTTCTTTAGAACATTACAGACAAAGTGTATTGTTGGTGCCTGTACTAACAGTGAATTGAAGATCTTCATTTTACTTTTTCCATGCCTACTATTTCATTAATTTTACTAATTTAATCATTTTCGCAGGTTGGGATCAATCAGATAAGTACATCAAAGTTTTTGTTACGTTGAAGGATGTCCAAACCTTGCCAAAGGAGCAAGTGTACTGCAAGCTTACAGAAAAATCTATGGAGCTTCGTGTTGAAAACCTTGACAATAAGGATTATGTACTTGTCATCAACAAACTCTTGGACTCCATTGACATTGAAGACAGCTATTGGAAACAGAAAACAGGTAGTTATGGCAGTTTCAATTTTATGTATTACTAGCTGTTGCGAGCGGCTTCAGCCGCTACAACTCGAAAATTATCCCATGGGAAGATAAAATCGGGATAAAAGCTATCCTATGTGTTAATCCAGGTTATAAACTATCTGTGTACCAAATTTATTAAAATCGCTCCAGCCATTTAGACGTAAAGAAGTAACAAACATACACACTCACAAACTTTCGCCTATAAAATATTAGTGTGAATTAAATGTATTCCAAATTCTGATTTACCAAAATATCTACTACAAAAAGTATGTACTTACTGCAACCATCCAGGCATAGAAATGAGTACACCATACTGCAGTTATGTGTTACCTTCTATCTAATAATATAAACAAGCTGTGCTGTATGAGTTTTCATAAAACAAGAAAAAACTTGCAAAGACTTCTAATCTTTGGAAATTTGTATGAGGCTTCAACATATTTATAACTAGCTGTTGCCAGCGGTTTCACCCGCTACAACTCGAAAATTATCCCACAGGAAGATAAAATCGGAATGAAAACTATCCTATGTGTTAATCCAGGTTATAAACTATCTGTGTACTAAATTTTATCCAAATCCATTCAGTAGTTTTTACGTGGAGAAGTAACAACCATACACACTCACAAACTTTCGCCTTTCTAATATTAGTGTGATAGGTTTCTTGTACTGGTAAGCTTTCCCATGTCATTCCTACGTAACCGGTTATTCAACAAGCTAGGCGAAGGTTTGGTGTTGTTGACTATCACCCTTCACACCTATAATGTTAAAGCCCTTCAAAATCAGTCTGGTTTCAGAGATTACTCGGAACAAACAGACAGATAAAAATGCTATAACATGTTCATTTTCGTAAACAATGTTATTTTGAAATTACAAACATACACTTCAACTTTCTTTTATTTTTGAATTACCATTTTAAATCATATTTTATTTTATTTTTTTAGTTCGTCAATGTCTTCCTACCTTTGTCCCATTCTATTTGGGGTCGGCGCAACACGTTTTCTACTTCCGTGTGTCACGGCATCATTTACTTTTCTCTATCATATCATCTTCAATTATTATTATGCACTATAACTTAGAATGAAATTTTTCTTGCATAATAAACTGTTGAATTTTCATTACAGATATGGTGGTCATATTCTTAGCCAAGTCTAATCGCTACGTTAAATGGTCCCACATGACAGAGCTTGAGAAGAAGTCTGAAGACGCACGCAAAAGCAAGCTCACACCTCAAGTGCCGCCCCCAGAAATGTCGGCAGATCCACAGGAATCTATCATGAGCCTTATGAAGAACATGTAAGCTATGCTTTTGTTTTTGGCTCAATCATAAATTAAGGCCAGGATATTCCTCAACGTCCCAGCCGCCGCGGAAGGCGCTCCGGGCGTCGGGTGTCACGCGATGACCTCCGGCCACCGTAGACGCGGGCCTGTGGACGGTGAGTAACGGGCTAGCTCGCCGTCCGGCCGTCGTCATGACGGCAACAGACCGTGTCGGCGGCGCGTACGTGTTCCACGCGCGCCTCAAAGAGTCTGAATGAAATGAATTAAAGATATCTGTAAAATATTGTCACTGTATTGAAATAAAGAATTATTATTATTATGTCAGCAAGGAGGGGCCCGCAAGGGCCGACGCCCGTCGGGGCTGTGGATATCGAAAGGTTACCGCGGCTCCGACACAAGGGCGAAGAAGAAGGAACATGGGTTTGGTTTTTAGTCAGTAGAAGTCTGACACTCCCCTTCGCTCTGCCCAAGAGCGGGGGGGGTTATTCGATGATTTTCCACCCACCAAAAAAAAAAAAAAAAAAAAAGGCCAGGATATTCGAGCGCAGTAGGCATTTAGTCTACTAACAAACTGCTTTAGTGAATCAACATAGTTGGCAAATGTAAATTAAGCAATTAACATTTGGCGACTTGGCCTTTTCATTTGGATAGGTTACGAATTTACGAAACATGTGCCAAGTAGCCCGATTATTGCAAAGGCTTTGATGTCATGTTGTCATACTTCTTTTTACTTTACAATATCCTCTCATTAATCCAATAGATCATGGTATAGACTAGTGATGTGCCTGGTGGTAAAATACCAAAATTGCCTGCAGCATTGGAAATATTACCAAAGTTGCCAGTCAATTTAGATTAGGGCCTATAAATGCTAATTATAAGTGTATTACATAGTTTCCGTACTTAATTTGACTTATAATTAAGAAATATTCCCCGAATATTTCCACTCCCGGTAATATTCCCGGCAATTTTGCCACCAAAATTCCCACTTCGGGCAATATTGCCGGCATCGTCACATCTCTAGTATAGACTATCAGTATTCGGGAATATACATATTCTAATGAAGAATATACAAATTAACTGTACTCCATTCATTTCTAGGTACGAAACTGGGGATGACGACATGAAGAGGATGATCTCAAAGGCGTGGTATGAAGGGCAACACAAGAAAAAATCAGATACTTTAGATCTGTAGAATGTGTTAAGCATATGGGAATAGTTTGTATGTGAAATTACTTTTTAAGAATAAATGAATGTGAAGGAAATTATCTATTTGATTTGGTTTTATTCAGTTGTTGTTGTGTTGTTGTATTTTTCAACTACCCTATAGCATAATGTTATCTGATTGAACTAATTAATGGCTGACCTAACTGTTATCTATAAACATAAATAGCACATGATGTTTAGTTTTAATGAATATTAATTAATGTCTGAGGGCGAGCGCACAACAACGTTGAATCGAAATTTTCTCTCAAGTACCGTCGGATATAACCAAAAAAAAAAAAAAACCGACTTCAAAAAAAAAAAACCGACTTCAAAAAAAAAAAAAAAAGTGAAAAATAAACTTTAGAAGAAAAATCAGTTTCTGAAGTCGGTGACTTTTGTTTCTTTGATATAATTTTTTTGCCACCGACTTCAGAAACTGATTTTTCTTCTAAAGTTAATTTTTCACTTTTTTGTTTTTTTTTTAAGTCGGTTTTATTTTTTGGTAAAAAGTTTTTATTTTTCACTTTTTAGTGGTTCAAATGTAAGTTCACATGTTCATGGGTCATAATGTGGACAATGTACCTAGTTTTTTTTGAGTTTTGTTGATTTTTCAAAAACCGCTTGTCCGATTTCGATAAAAAAGTTATGGGACCATTTGGGAAGTATACCCTTTCCAACAAAAAAATAATTTTTCAAATCGGTTAGCAAGTGACGGAGTTATGCCCTAACAAACATAAAAATATATATATATATATATATAAACATCCGAATTGAGAACCTCCTTCTTTTTTTTTAAGTCAGTTAATAAATTGCATGCAAGTTATATAAAAACGTACCCAACACGAGTACACGACACGTTTGACCAACAAGAAAAGTGTTTTATTGCAAGCGCCTCGCCGGGGGTCCATGGCCTGATGGAACTATACGGGTCTCCGGTGTGGGCGTGTTTTTTGAGACGGCGACCCGTCCACTACCAGAACGCATCCCAAAAGGTGGTAACCATACCGCACGATCTCTGGCGAGGTGCCGCCATGAGGTCTGGAAGCGATAGTGCTCGCGCGCCTGCACGGTTGGGCACGGAGGCACTGCGCCGCCGCCGCCGGGGGGAAACTCCGCTGCTGCTGGAAATCGCCGCTCTCAGCGGACAGACCTCCGGTGCGATCTCATGGCGGAATGGAGAGAGCGACTGTCGCAACCCCGTGCAGGGTACGCCATGCCATATTTTTTTAGCTCAATGAAATCGCAAAAATTATACAGGCTTTTCTGTATAAGTCGATGTCACTGCAGCACACATTTTGAATGTCTTGGTCGTTATCTCGACTAATGTGAGCTAATATTTTGCATATAGTATTCCAATATTATTCGTCAATGTTTACTGGGAATCAAATCGATGTAAAAACATCGATGTTTTTCCATTAATAATCATTGAGGTTGTTTATCTAAATCTATGAACATCTATGACTATTGGTATTGAGCATCCCTAGTTAAGACAGCTGACTATATTTTTGACAGTCAGTGTCACTGTCGAAAACTGACAAGGACAACTGCTTTGTTGTAGCGTTCAAGTTTGGGAATTATTGGAAATTGTTAGACTTTTTCTTTCGTTTTGCTTCGTTCTATTACCTTTGAAAACAACATTGATAGAGATAAAAGCGGCATATCCTATTATGTTTGAATCGGATGACTTCGATCAGGTATATTCCAACTATTCCAAGAGGCTACATTGCATTATTAAATTAACTGCTGTTGTTTGTTTGTGTTACTGATGTATCATATAAATCTGTGAATAAACGATAAAAGTTATTATTTTATGCTTCCACATAGGTGCTGTCTCAGTTTGAATTCCCAGAAGATATTATAACAGAAAATAAAAGCATAGAAGATAAAAATGGGAATAACAAACCCAACTTGATAAACAATGTGCCTCTTCCAAAAATAATACAAACAAGTTGCGTGCAAAGTATTAAATTAAACGAGAATATTGCCTCAAAGAGTAACAATGTTGTAAGGAGTAATGAGAATCCTCCTAAACAGAATGTGGCAAATGTGAACAGTATTATTTCACCCAAGCACACAAAAAGAAAAATGATAAATTCATATTTTGATCATAAAAGCAAGAGAAAGTTTCCTGGTCCAGCTGGTCTACTCACTGGAGGGTTTGAAGATAATAAAGACGAAAATATTTGTCAGATAGAATTACTTTCACAGGTAAAAGTGCCCCAAGTTGACAAACTGTCATTTTTGTAAATAACTTCCAGTGAATTAATTGTGAGCAGAACATAATAGTTTTTACTTTCAGGATGTTGATTTTACTCAAAATAGCCTCAGAGGAGACTTGTTTGAATCTCCAATATGGACAAGATTGTTAGATGATTTAAAAAGTTGGAATCTACATGACATAGATTCTATAAAAACAGTGAAACAGCAAGCCATATCTGGAAACTTGAAAAAGAGAAAAGCTCATACAATAACTGCATTTGTTGAGACAGTTGACAGATCTGCCACTGACCCTTTTATTATTATGAGGGATACAACAGGTAAGCAAACAGCATCACAGTATTTAAACCATTTTCTGTTTGTTAGTTTGATGGTCCTATACCATTATCATATGCTTAGGTGGACTTCAGGTCATACCGGATGCAGCTGAACACCAGTATTTTACATGGAGCACACCCACAACCATTATTATTACATTAGTACCGGGTAATAAAACACTTTTTGTTAAGACTGGTTGCCAGACTTTCAGGCTACCTGTAACAACTGAAAGATATAATATATGGCAGCCAGGACAACTGCTTAACATGCTTTCTGAGGCACAGAGGAAACTCAGTATGTAAGGGGTGGTCACACATATTGTGCCACAAGCTCTTCCTTTGATGGTCCTGTACCATACTCTTAAATATCAACACAACTTTCTGATACATGCTTTATGAAATATTCAGTATAAGTAATGAATATACCAATGAAATTAAGAACCACTATTTCAAAGCAACTTAAAATTATTTTTTCTATTTTCCAGGTAACATTAAGGGTACACTTCATAGGGATGCATGGTCAACATTCTCCAAATATATTGCCTCTGAATATTGTGCATTTATTCTTTGGAAACCTACTATACTTACAACAGGAAGTGCCTTCAAGAAACATTATCTTAATATAACACTAAGTAATATATTAGCCATCTACAGCTCAACAGTATTGACTGATGATGCAGATGCCAAGCCATTACCTGATGGATATTCCATAGTTTATGAAGAGGATTATACTGTGATAAAAACAGAAAAGAATTTAAACAACATAGGTAAGCCAGGTCATTTTATTTATATTATATTTTAGGAACTTGTTTTTTATTTTTAGACTACTAACGCTCGAATACTCGAACGTCACTCAATTATAAGTAACCCTCAAAACTGCTGCTATCTCTGTCACTCTGCGTTAAAGTAACAAAGACAGCACGAGATTTAAGTGCAACTTAAAATTGAGTGGCGTTCGAGTATTTGGGCGTAATAGTTTCCAAAATTCAATATCACATTACTGCCATTTTGCTTCGGTCGGAACAGTGCCTTATAGCAATACAGTACTTGCAAAATGTCAGTTTTAAGTTTTTTCTGGCCTCATTTTCAAATTTGCCAAAGTGTTACTGTATTTACTACTATGAGGGCAGAATACTTTTCAGTAATCTATCTATATATATATAAAAATGTTGTGTTGGTTTGTGTACACTTCAAAAACTCAAAAAGTTCTGCACCGATCAAGCTGAAATTTTTGAATGATATATAATCCGCATCAAGGATTGTTTTTACAGTACCCACGCGGGCGAAGCCGACGTGCATCAGCTAATATCTACTTATTTCATATTTTTGTTTCAGGTACAGATGATACCATTACAAGTGGAATTGATAACAATACTAATGATTTGTTGGATGAACTTGACACTATATTTTCTGATGATATATTTTAGTGACAATTCTACCAACACATTAATCTAATTAAGTGATTATAATTCATATACCTCACTAACATTTTGTAATACTAAGTATTTTGTCTAAGATGTATCTAAATAATATAAATAGGTAGCAGCTTTTGAAAATAATTGGCACTATTTCTAGTTGTGCTGTTATAATTCTGATTACAGGACTATTCCTAATAAATCATCAATACATGTTTAATTGCGGATCACATTTTAACTGTGATATGATTCTAAAATACAAATAAAAAAAACTATTTTTATTACACATCACTTTTATTTGATTTCACTTTAATATGCCTGGTAACTATATGTTTTGATAGGGAAGCGGAATGAAAATAAGTACTGGGACACATTTTACATTTGTAGATTTTTGCTTCAATTTTTGGTTGCGTTTCTTGGTCTGGCACCCTGTCCGTTTGTATTATTTGATGACTTGTACCCTGGTGCGTTTTCATGTGCCTGTTTATGTTGCTTAGTTTTGTGAATGTTATCTGAAAATCAAAATATTATTTTAGGCTGCAGCAAGATCAATCTGTTTATAATGGGTGGGGGTGAAATGATTACATTAAGTCAATTCATGTGAAGTTTACTATACTTACATTGCATTGAGCGCACGAAAATATTGTTTCCTTGCCCGTTTTCGTGATTATAAAATCATCATCATTATTTGATTGGTCAGATGATACTTCGGTTTTTATGGTTTCCTCAGTCTCCATACATTCTTCAATGCATTTGCTCTAAAAATAAAAAGTAAATAACGTAAAACAAAATTTCAATAGTGATTTTTGTTTGTGACTGCAAATAATTGGCAATTTTGGATAGCTACCTACTTGTAATTGTTGTTGTTCTTTAAGTGTATGCGAAATCAGCCTATAATGTTCCCACGACTGGGACTCAGGCCTCCCCTCTACGAGATGAGAGGGAATGGCTATAATCCACCATATGGGCCCAGTGCGGGCCACGTCTTCGAATTTTAATTTTTGGATCAAGGCGGAATGTTTTTTTAAGTACCAGTTAAATTAAAATTAAAAAATGGATGACAACTTGGTGATATGACTATACCTCTTGGTGTTGTTTCAAAGCCTCCTCAGATTTGAACAGTACTGCGCAACTGCTACATCCGAACACTGTGGATGGGTAACGTTTCTTCAGATCAAACACCAAGTTCACTGGAAGTTCTGGAAAGTGGAAAAGATACCAGTTGGAGTTGCGTGTTTAATGAAATGACGTATGAACGTAGATGAAGAGAAAGAAGTATGTATGGATCATAGAAGGTCGTGTTCTGTAGTTCAAGTTTATGTACTTATGTATGCCAGTTACCACCAATCACGGTAAGGCGCAAAGTTTGGGTGTATTTTGTTTGTTCATGTTGCCTGCAGGCATTTTCTTATGTACTCGTTTTGCGTGTATTGCTCCTATAAAACTTACAATTGCTTGTTTATGTAATGATTGAATGACATTTTGTCTGACTGCTGTGAAAAGTCTCCCCCACCTTCCACTCGTCGTCACGCCAAGGGTTTCTAGGCCTCCCTTTTTTTTTAAATGGCCTCCCTTTGGCGACCATCGTCCGTTTCGTATTATACATAGGTACTTAATTAAAGCTCACGCCTTTCGCCATGGGGGTAGGGAAAACCTACAGAAGGTCACCATTTACGATTCTTAAATACTCTTTTCGCCCTGTCCTCGTTCATACACCTGGTAATGCACGCAAGTGACGCAAGGTATGACCAGATTGTATTTATTTACAAAAACATACATAAAATATTTGCATTGCATACTTACGCCGTTTGTTTAATGTAACAGACACTCGAACAACATTATCAGGACATTTTGTTTCCGCAATATGAACGTGATAAATTGTGAAATTTTCTTTGGCCTCTTTTTCCTCTATGCAGCTAAATACTTCGTCGCTTTGTGATACGTTTTGCTCTTCTGTAATTTCAGGACAACAGTACAGTATAACGGGCTAGTGTCCCGCGTCTAAAGCGCGCAAGACAACAGTATATAATTAATTAAGCAGAGATGACCATTTAATACTTCTTGCACAGGTTATATTTTTGGTACAGACACTAGCACAGTAAGCTACACGAAACTGTCAAATTTTCCCAATCAACTTTGAGCTTAATGTTCAGTGATAAAGTTCAAAATCTATTAAAGAAATTTGACTGATTATAGAAGCTTGATGTGCTGAAAGCTATGCATAATTAAGCAATTTTCAAACAAATTCTGTTCCCACATTGCCAAGCCATGAGCTTGAGCTGGCAATGTGGGAAACACCTTTTTGTTGAACTATAATTTTCATGTGACAGGATCTAGGTCTTTGGCAGACTTTCAACTGTAGTAGTGCAGACAAGGCAAAAGGATTAGTAGAATAAGAGATAATACCTGCGTTTATTTTAATGGTCTGTAATAAATTGGGTACATGCTTGAAGCCGTACTCCGCCTCTTTTTCATTCACCCGGCCGGTTAAAATAGTGACTTTGCTTCTATTGTATATTTTACCTAAGTGGTTCTTCTTGTTTGTTGCCTGCCAAAGATCCAAACAAACAATTAGAATATAATAGATAGTAATCGGGTGGCGTCTATTAGTTCATAATAATTTGTCGGACTACCAAATCATAGGTCTCGAGTTCGAATCCAAAACGCGGATATTTCGGACTCATGTGCGTATTGCCTAATTATCACTTGCTTCGGTAACGGAAATCATCGTGAGGAAACGAGCATGCCTGAGAAATATTTCTCTTCGGCATGTAAAGCCAAGTCAGAGACCTATAGGCGGCATAAAAACTTCGATAAACTCCTAGGCAAAAAACTTGACACAAAATGGCGTCGTTCTGCGCAGGTTCTCTGCTTGATTTGTATGGGACGTCTAAAAAACGACTAGGTACTGCGCAGTTTCAACTTATATGCCGCGTGGTATATACCATTGATGTAGAGGGTGGTCCAGTAAAACGAATGATTAAGCTTAATTTCGTGCAAGCGGGGTGAAGGAGGCGCGTACGTGCTCTCATTTGATAGGTTTCTAACCGACTAAAATGACTGCGCGCGCGCGGCCGCGTCTCCCGTTGCGCGAGCGATGCGAACCCCGTATGCCCCCGCGCCCCTCTATCGTGTGCACCTCCTTGACCGCGCTCCACTGTTTATTGGTAAAAATTCAAAACCAGATTCACATTACAAAATTAATAAAACTAAGTACTCGCGTCGCCTACATTCCCCTCCCCAGTGCTGACGCAGCACTCATCACCCATCGCGATTCGAGCGACGCGTGCCGCGGTCCTCCGCAGCACCCCAGTTCTCGTTTTAATATCAACGACTCTGATGCGGCCGTCTTTTCCTGGCAGTACATCTTGAATGACGCCTCTCGGCCACGTATTTCTAGGGGAATTTGGGTCGACAATCAGTGCGAGATCTCCCACTTTCAAAGGTCTCTGCTCTTCGTTCCACTTCTGCTTGGGCCGCATGTCTGGAAGAACTTCACGAACCCAGCGTCTCCAATACATATCAGCCAGTCTCTGGGATATGCGCCACTGCTTTCTCAGGCATAAGTCGGAGTCATTGTAAGTACCAAGGACCGGTAAGTTAGAAGCCGCGCCCAGTAAGAAATGGTTGGGTGTCAATGACTCATCAGTGTTGGGTTCCACCGACACATGTGTAAGTGGACGGCTATTCGGCCAGGTTAGACGAAAAGAAGATGATAAGTTTTTTGTTGAAAATAACCCAAACAACATCATCTGCCTAGCTTTTGCCCAACTATGTTTGGGTCGGCTTCCAGTCTAACCGGATGCATCTGAATATCAGTATTTTACATGCGACTGCCTATCTGACCTCCACAACCCAGTTAATATTGGGTAATACTTTGGTAAGACTGGTTATCAGACTTTCAGGTCACTGGCTACCTGTAACGACTGCCAAAAAACTATAAATGGCAACCGGGACCAACAGCTTAACGTGCTTTCCGAGGCACGGAGAGAACTTGGTGTGTAATGGGTGGTCACCCATCCACAGACCAACTTAGGCAAGCGCGGCTTAACCTAAATATTGATCCCGAGTAACAGTTATTGTTTAGCCAGGAAAATAACCCAAACAACA
Organism: Diarsia dahlii; assembly: GCA_949775195.1. Lineage (NCBI taxonomy): Eukaryota > Metazoa > Arthropoda > Insecta > Lepidoptera > Noctuidae > Diarsia > Diarsia dahlii. Next base: position 10,938,998 of record OX459211.1, on the reverse strand, counting down.
CAACTTTCAATACCTTAGTCACAATCAAATTATGTCCGACGAGGGATTGTTTCAAGTTGGGCACTTTGAGCAGCTGGCTTAAGACCATGTTCGCTGAATCGATGTCTCCGTCGTTGAAGCTGCATCCGTTACGTAACATCCCTTGTATTAGGTTCACGAAATCGACTTCATGTAGACCCGTCGAACCTGGAAATGTGATGTTATTAGTCAAAAGAATAAAAAAGAAGTTCTTAAAAGTGCATGCTAAAGACGTATGAGTGCAAATTTGTAAGTGTAAGTGTACGGAGGGTACCTAATTAAAAGAACAAGGACAGCTATTTATAAAATTATATCCCTATTTAAAAAGTACCTACATTTCGCTAATACACCGGGTACTTTTTAATCGCGTATTGAAGCTATTTTTTATGGATCCTCCAGTTCATTCTCTTTCAGTAGAAAAACTACGTCGAGAGGAGAAACCGCAAATGCTTAATATGCATTTACGTTGTTTACTTGACACTTGTTGAACAGATAAATCTTTTAACATAAAGCACTGAATTATGAAGGTCTCCCACTAGGTGAACCCAGTCACCTGGTGAAGGTTGCGGGTATCCGCGCAGGGGATTGGTCAATAGCGACACTTTTGGGAGGCCCATATCCAGCAGTGGACGTCCTTCGGCTGAAATAAATCGTCGCTGCGCCTGCAAAATGCGCTACGGTTTTTTTTTTGAAAATCGGTTTTTAATGCTAGTTTGTAGTACTTTTCAAGCTACGTGCACCTGTAAAATCTGTTTTCTAATAACTCATGTGGTTCAAAAGATATCAAAATTAGCCATGTAATTTTGGTCTAAAACGGACTTGAAAAACCCTCTTATTTTTGTTTCGAAGCGATTCCAAGGGACCTTGGAATTTCGCTTCAAAATTCGCTGTGTCACACATAGCGGAATTTACGACTCAAAAAAAAAACCGCTGTGCCCAAATTCACTTTAAAAAATTCTAGCACCTGGAATATCGTAGTAAAGAGCAAAAAATATATATTTCTCGATGTCCCAATATAAAGTCTAATTTTCTGCATACAAAGTTTTAAAATGTTATTAACACTTAAGGACAAATACTGTTTTTTGCTTCCCCTGAAAAGTTGAGTTTTTATCCATAGCGGATTTTGGAGGCACAACGACGTAATGATGATGATGATTCGGACTTGGACAAAAAAAAAAAATCAGTCATTCCGAGCTGCAATCGTGCCAGTTAGTCTTATACTTACTATAATGTTCGTTTCCCGAAATCTGTTTCACAACAACAGTATCCTCGGGTTGTGTGAGTTCAGCAACTTTCTTTTTAGTTTTAGTTTGCAGTTTAACTACTTTAGCTACCAATCGCTTTCCGTTTGCACATTTTCCTAGTATTATTTTTTCTGGAATATCTGGAAATTAAAATAAGATTTAAGCCGGAAGATATTGGGCTGGATTTACTTATAGTTATGGGTGTTTGGCCTTAAGGCTCATCCACACCTGGGATCGTGGACAAACAGCGCGGTTCGCGTGAATCTTAGGAAAATAGTATGGGCAACTTTGGCTATAATCGCGAGCGGTTAGCAAGCAGTTCGCGAGCAAGTTATAATGTCGTCGCGAACAATAGTGTGATACGTTCTCGAGGCGAGTGCGCGCGTCGCATGTCACGCGTCCAAAAACGCGGCCGTGCTCAGCTGGGGCCTTTAGACACCATCTTTAAAATAAATAAAGAACTCTATTTCTTACCTTTAAAATTGAATTTAGTCTTTATTTTAATGGAGCGTGTATCTTTATCATAATAAGTCTCTTGTTTCGGCAGTTTAAGTGTTTCATGTTCAACTAGCTCAGTTGGTGACTCGAGTTTTTCACGATTTATCTCATTTTCGTTCGTGATTGCTGCAGCTAGCTGTGCTTCTGAAATATAAGCATTATTAATATATCCACCGACCAAAATCCATTTGCAGTCGCCTGCAAAAATGCATGGACAATTCAGAACTAAAATCGTGTGAAGCGAGAAATGACGCCACCAAACGTAAACTAGTTATCGACTATAAACGTTCACAGGAAAATACACACAGTAGCAGTTTACGTACAGGCGGGGCGTCGCGTGGCGCGTGCTGCGTTTTTAATTCAAACACATGGCGATGTATGAAAAAGTTAACGAATTCAAACGTTGATTTTACGAGAAGCGATTTTTTGCTCGTTAGTTTAAAATGCAGCATTTGTTTCGGTTGACCCGTCTTTCAATAAATTAATAAAAAAGCACGAGACGAGCCTTCTGCACGCGCCGCGCGACGGCCCGCGTCTCCGTAAACGAGCCCTAAGGTATCCATGCAATTTTGCAGGTGACTGTACCTAGCATATTTAGTACAAGTTCTCCCCACCCCTTCTCCCTCCCACAGCAATATGAATGGTAATTTAATTTCATGCAAGTATATTTTATAGGTTCTATGTTAGCAATCACGATTACGAAGTTATAGAAATTATAATAAAATACCTTTATCATCATTAACTAAGAGTTGTACACATTTTTCATTGTTGTTTGATTGATCGTCAGCATTTAACACAAACTCCACAGTTTCTGGTCCATTGCTCAACGGCTCAGACACAATGTTCGGGAATTGATTTGAAACACTTTCTATTTTAATGGTTCTGTTGGTTGGACACAAAGTTTCATTAAAAACTTCAACACTACAAAAAACTAGCTAACAATGAGCTTTATTAACAAAATATAATATAAGTACCTGTTATCATTTTCTGCAATGGTATCATTTTGAATCTCATTCCTCAATTTCTGTATCAGTTCTAAAAAAAAGTGACAATTACAACAAGAAACTTTGTTATGATAATGCATTTTATTCATAAAAATTAAAATACATACTATCATTGGTGGTGATGTCGTGAAGTCCTAGAGTGTTAAGTACAAATATTTTATCATTGGACTCCAGTAATATCCAGCCTTTCCGTTCCAATGTCTGATACTGCCCATCACTTAATGTTATCTACAAAATCATATTTAAACATTTAGTAAGATATTGCGTTGTTAGTCTAGTGACCGCAAGAGTGATTGCTAAGCATGAGCACAGCATGAGGTCGAAGTTGGATTCTCGGATCTGACAATTATTGTTTTTAAATAAGATTTTTTTGGCAAAATATGTAGGTACACCTCTGCCCGACTCTGTGGATTTACAGGTGTGATGTTAAGTTATGCAAAAGAATTTTGCAAAATATAAATGAAGTATTGTACCTCAGTAAAATTATTCCCTTGTTTGTTATTGTGTGCCACAACATCATTGTCAACATCCTGTGGATTTGTTTGTTTATATTGATCTACAACATCTTCTTCCATAGAAATCTGAAAATAAGTTAACTTTAGGTTCACTTAAATCTATAAAGTTCTTCCCTCTCGGTTTAATTATGAATTTACAGACCAAATCATTTGATTATCATTATTAAATTCATTTCACATAATAACAGAAGGAAAATGGTGATCCTGGCAGCTATTAAGAACACCTTTTTTGACTTGAACTGAAGAAAGAATGCCTTAATATTATTTTGTTTATTACCTACCGGTTCATTTGTGGTGCTTGAACTGGGATGTAAGAGGTAGCTATTGGTATACAGGCCGCTATCTCCATCAGGAAGTATAAACTGATCTGAAATCATGATATTTATTTTTTGTAAATTATTTAAATCTAACCAACTTATGAAATACAAATCTAAAAGGACCGAAACTAGCACTTTCAAGAATTACTTATTATCGCCAAAAGTGGCCACTTTTATCTTTAATCAGTAATTCTCTTAATTTATCAAAGTCTAGAATCATGAAACTGATTTTAAAAATACTGCAGGTCATTTACTAGCATGATAGTGTTAGGGATTTTTCAAATTTGGTGTGATTATAGAGTAAAAGAAATAAGAAATCAAAATCAAAAGTCATTTATTCAAACTAGGCTGATAATCAGCACTTTTTGAACGTCAAAAGGTGGTGATTTGTGGTGACATGTGGGTGGTGCTAATTTCGGTGCTGTTAGCACCTTAAATTTGTGATTAAAACCACTTTAAAAACAGTACAGACCTGCCACAGATATGAGTTCAGCAGAATTATCAACATCTACAAAGAACTGCTGTGAAGAGACTCCATACACGGCACATGGCTGAACATCTTCCAGCACCTCCTTCACATCCTGCACCTGGGCTACATATTGGATCGGCCTGTTTACTGAAACAGTAATAATAATAATAATAATAATATCCATAGCTTAAAATTATTAGACCTTAAAGAAACTCTCTACATTACACTACAAAAAGCTGCGATTTTAAATACATGCAGAATAGTTAGGAAGTTTATGCAAATAGAAGAGAATGAAATAGGACCACCTCACAACACATAAAAAAACTCACACACATCACACACACACACACACACACCACACGCTACATTTGCTTTGGTTTCGACCCGTAAATGTGGTAAAAATCCAGTCTAAGCTGAGAAGAAAAAACACATTCCGAAAATAATAATAATATAGCCCTTTATTCAGATCTTATAATTACATTTCACAACTTAATAACTAAACTTAACTATGTTCTAACCTATAATTTCTCGTTTCGTAAGTTTTTGCAGATCTGTTTGCCAGTCGGCAAAGGCCTCCTCCAACCGTTTCCATTCATTTCTATTTTGAGCCACTCTGTTCCAGGTCACTCCTGCTACTTGCCTTATATCATCATCCCACCTTTTCTGCGGTCTGCCTCTTTTCCTTTTGCCTTCTCGGGGGTACCATCTAGTCACCATTTTGCTCCATTTGTCAGGTCCTCTTACCAGATGTCCTGCCCATCTCCATTTCAATCTTTTGATTTTTGATGCTATGTGTGTGGTTTTTGTTTTGCCTCTGATGATAGTGTTTTTAATTTTGTCCGATTTTTTCACGTTAAGCATACTCCTTTCCATTGCTAGTTGGCAGACTTCAAGCTTTCTTGTCATTTCCTGTGTTAGTGACCATGATTGGCAGCCATAAGTGAGAACGGGTAAAATGCAGGTATCGAACAGTTTGCTCTTGGTGCTTATATGTAGATCTTTGTCCTTCATAACCTCTTTTAAACCCCAGTATCTCCTCCAGCCATTGATCATTCTTCTATCGACCTCCTTGCGCATAGATTCTTGTTGGGTGATGAGCTGCCCCAGGTAGATATATTCATCCGCGTATTCTATTTCCGATTTTTCTAATTCAATCTTATTTTTAATTCCATTTGTCATTACTCTTGTTTTGTCAGGGTTAAGTTTTAATCCTACCTTCTGGCTTTCAATGGCTAACTCTTTTATCATTCTTCCTAAGTCTTCCGATGTTTTGGCAAACAGCACAACATCATCAGCGAATCTCAGATGTGTCAACGCCACACCATCCACATTGATCCCGAAATAGTTCCAATCGAGTTTTCTGAATATTGACTCTAGTACCGCTGAAAATAATTTTGGAGACAGGGGGTCTCCCTGTCTGACGCCTCTTTCTACTCTAATTGGAGCACTTATCTTTTCTAGTTGGATTTTTGCTGTGCTATGGCTGTAAACGTTTTTTATTAATCGGATGTATTTGTGTTCTATTCCCTGTTCCTTCAGTGCTTCCCAGATTTTCCCGTGTTCAAGAGAATCAAACGCTTTGCTGTAGTCGATAAATGCAATGTAGTATGTGAGCTGGTACTCGTTGAACTTCTCGATAATCTGGCGCACTACATGGATATGATCAATCACAGAATAATCTTTCCTAAATCCTGCTTGTTCAATGGGCTGGTTATCGTCTAATATTCCTTCTACCCGTCTCAGAATTATTTTAGCGAAAATCTTATAAATATTGGACATAAGACTAATAGGTCGATAATTTCCGATGTCATGTTTATCTCCTTTTTTGTATAAAAGAATAATATTTGACTGTGTCCATTGTTGTGGGATGGTCTCAGTGTTTATGATATCATTGAACATATTTGTCATGACAGGTATCAGTACTTCTTTGCTTAGTCTTAATATTTCGTTGTTAATGCCGTCTGGGCCTGGTGCTTTGTCGTCCCTTTGTGTGTCTATGGCTTTCCTAACTTCTGCAGGAAGAATTCTAGGTATGCTTGAATCTTGGTTCAATACCACTTCCTCTTGTATGGTGTTGTCTTCGTAGAGTGTCTTATAATAAGATACGGCTGTTTCTAATATGTCTGTTCTACGAAGTTTCCATTGTCCACTAGCATTTTTTATTTTAACGACCCAGTCTTTAGACTTATTTAATTGCTTGTGTGCTTTTTTTTTTATTCCACCTGTTCTGATTATGCATTCTTCAATAGTTCTCATCCTATTTATTTTCCTGTCTTTTCTTATGCTATTTTTGATTTCTTTGCTAATTTTCGTTAGCTGCTTTCTTCTGTCTTGTGTGTTTTTTGCGCCTATTAAGTCGTTTCTTTCTTCAAGTAGTTTAATGGTGTTCGTTGAGAGTAATCTTTCCTTTATGTCTTTTTTTACACTTGCTTTCACTTTTGTTTGATTTTTTATAGAATTTTCTAAATAATTGTACTTCTCTTGTATTTCTAGTCCCCGTGTTTTAGTACTGAAATCTGCAAAACTGTCTCTTAGTGAAGTTATTATGTGTTCCATTTTATAATTACTCAGCTTTGGATTTATCAGAACTTGTCTCGGTCTAGGGGGTTTTGGTTGTTTGTCCTTCAGTTCTGCTCTAATAAGCCTATGATTGGTGTTAAAATTAAATTTATTGATGACTTTAAAGTTAGTAAAGTAGTTTCTTCTATTGGTTAGCACGAAGTCGATTTCGTTTTTCGTTTTACCATCAGGCGAGGTCCATGTCCACATGTTCTTCTTATTTTTCTTATACATAGTATTTAAGATGGTCAGGTTGTTTTCTTGTGCAAAGTTGGTGATTTTTTCCCCGTTTCTACTTCTCGGTTTCTTGCTGTATGTAAACGGTCCGATAATTGTGTCCTCTCCTCCCCGCTTTTCTCCAATTTGTCCATTATAGTCTCCCATTACAACTAAGTTTTTATGAGCATGCTTCTGGATAGCTTTGTTCAGGTCAACGTAAAATGAATCTATTGTTTCTAAGTTGCATTTTTCCGTGGGGGAATATATTTGCACAAAAGACCAACTATCTTTGTAACTTGGTAATTTTAGATTCACTATCGCGATGCGCTCGGAGACTCCAATGAATTCTTCTACATATTGTGTCATGTGTTTTTTTATAATAAATCCAACTCCATATAGACCTGGGGTCTCGCCTATATGATAGAACAAGTAGTCTTGGTGATCAACAATCCTTTCCCCCAATCGTCTAACTTCGCTCAGACCTATTATGTCCCATTTGATATGTTCTAATGCGAATATTAGTTCGGTTAGGGATTCTTCTTCTTTTAGGGTAAGTACATTTAGAGCAGCGATGAAAAATCTTGTTTCTTGGCAGTTTTCCTGTTTTTTATTCCTTATAGTTGAAGGGTTGTGGTCTCTTTCCCCCACGAGGACCAGTCGGCTTGGGGGAGTTTGGTTTTTTAATAATATTTTATTGGCTGTTTCTTGGTTCGGTTGTGGATTCCGTTTTTCGCTTATTAGTTGCTATTGTTTTGTTGTAGTCGCTGTACTAGACAGGGAATTGGATCTAGTGCGCATAACATCAAAAGCGTTCGACCTATTCGACTTAATTGAAGACAGAGCTTGTTGCTTTTTTGGCTGCTTGTCGGATGAAGGTGGTGATGTGGAAATTTCCCTTTTCCTTTTTTCTTGACTGGTACTATTTTCCTTGACTATTAGTTTGTCGTATTTCAAATAGGCTATATTGCCTTTTTCCCTTTCTTCTTTTAGCTGTGGTTGTAGAGCTTTCCTTTTTTCTAGCACCTCCTTTGAGTAGTCCTCAGTAATATAAATGTTCTTGAGCAGTTTCTTCTTTTGGAGAATTTCTATTTTTTTCCAGTTATTCGCCAACGAATACAATATCGGTCTCGGTTTATTATATTCCTGTCTTAGATGTCCAATTCGACGAATTTTGTTAACTTCATAATCTTCGATTTTGATATTGAGGTCAGCACTGAACTTGTCCTTCAATTTTTTAATAAGGTCTGGAATGGATGATTCATTTTCTTCTAGGCCAAACACTAATATATTGTTACTTTTCTCTCCTCTCTTTAAGTGAAACAGTAAAAATTATTTAAAGCATTGTGCATCCATTGAAGCTACTATGTTGTAGCTTCAATGGATGCACAATGCTTTAAATAATTTTTTAATTTAGACTTAATTGTTTTAAAAGAATATTTTATTTAAGTTTTTTTGTTGTAAACGACAAAACAATGAAATTCTAAACACAATAGACTCTATTGTGTTGAACTGCTGGGCAAAGGCCTCCCCCATTCCTTTCCAACTTCCCTGGTGTTTATCTTATTGTCTTCTTTATGAGTACAAAATTATATTTTGCAAAGCATCCAATAAGCTTGTTAAATGGATATTATTGGTATGGCTCTTTAGAAGGGAGAAGTGCATAGTACACCCAACTGGTGTGCGTGTATGACCAGAATATGTATGAATATGGAAGAGGCAAGAGGAGTATGTAAGGATCATAACAGTTGACATTTCTGCCTACTCCCGTGAGAAAAGGGTGTGAGTTTATGTACACGTGTTTTTAGAATAGCTTTTGAAATAATTAACACAGAGAGGCAGAGGAGTGCCAAAGTAGCTTCACCCAAAATTGATGTGTTTTCTTCCTAAACATTATTGTACAAGGCCATATTATGTTTTTTTGTGTGTGTGATTACGCGGGCCGCTGCACGAAACGATGCAATGCGCCCCGAGACGTCACGCCGCGTTTTCTGTGTAAGGCCTAACGGTACGGTTTTAATGGTAGAACAGGTAGCATTTAGAATGTTATATACCTGTCTATTGAGGAGTTAAATAAAATTATTTAGGGACACCAACACAGTAGGTACAATACTGTGTATATTTCAATTCAGATTATAGAATTTTATATCAATGCTTTTAGTACTGTATTAGCCAACTTACGGAGAAAAGTGCCATCATCTTGCACCACGAAGAATTGTTCATGTTCTGACTCACTTCCATTCGTTGGTGCTGGTAGAAATTCGTATGTTTCATAAGTGTTTTTATCCATAATGCTATGAAAGGTGAAAGGTCGAAAATCTCTCGTCTCACTGTTTGTATCCGTAACACATTCGAAAGGACTGTAATTTGTTTACATACTAATGTCATTATGACAGCGCCGTCAGTGCCGTCGTACCTGTCATTTTGTTTTAGGGATGCGTTCTTTTAAATGTTTGGAGAAAAATATAGAATCTTTAGTAGGGTAATGTGAAATCAAAAATGTAATTGATGGTTGAGAATGCTTCGCAAGACTCAGTATTCCTCAAAGCATGAACGTAATTCTTTAGCTCTATTGGTTCATATACCGGTGCTCTAAATTCACCCAACATTATTTGTTGAATAATATTTTTGTACATAACGTCTTTGATAAGAGAGGTGGTTCGAGCTTCCCAGTCATTAATATGGAATCTATGAAATTCGACGTCACACCGGAAAGCCTTTTTCACAAAGGGTAAATAATAAGCCATTCCATAATACACTATGACTCCTTTACTATTGAGTAGTCGTAGCATAACATCTTCATATCGACCGCCTAAACAATTTAAGGCTAGCTTAGGTCTGGCTAAAGACGTATTAAAAGTAAGTGCCTCAGCTTCCTCTAGAGTATACACTACACTAGCGCCTATATTAAGTAGATACGTCTTCACAGATGCATAATTGCATTGATTTGCAACAATGTTGAGTGTGTTTATACCCCTAGATTTACACAGCTGTATTACGGATTGACCACATGGGCTGTTGGCGGCATTTTGTGCAACTGTGTCACCAGGTTTCAAGTTTGTAAAGTCATGTAGCATTCTGTATGCTGAACAGGGAGCTATTGATAGCATGGCAGCTTCTGGAATTTTAGTCTTTTTAGAAATAACATGAACATCTCTCTCGTTTAAAACAGCATATGATCTCCAAGAACCTAGTTGTCTTTTTGATAGGATAACTCTTTGATCAACGTTCACTCTAGAGACCAGTTCTCCAATTTCTACAATATCTCCCACTCCTTCATCTCCTGGGATAGTTGGCAATCTAGGTAGCTGTATGTTCTTTCCTAGAATTAAGTAACAAAAGATTAGAAAAGTCAGTATCTCCACGGATACCTATGCTTATTTTTTTATCATTTAATTTAAAATATTATGTAAGATCCCCATCAAAAACATAATTGGAAGACGACCCAAGGTTTTTCCCTCCACCCGTCGGGCTTTTTTTTTAAATTGGGACAAGCCCGCCACACTATTTCCAAACCACTGTAACTCCTGTTAGCCAGAATCAACAGTGGCGACCACAAAAAAGCGCCGAGACAATGAAGCTCGACGAAGTCCCAGAGAAATGATTTAACTGTCTTGGATCCCGCAACGAAATTAATCAGAAAAGAATAGCGGGGGAGTAGGAAAAAACATAATTTCCACTTCCCTCCATATCAGCAGGAGACATAACAGAACAAGGCCAATAGGCACACAGGGACGCCACGGATATTATTACCCGTCGGGGCTGTGGGTTGTTCGAAAGAGATACCGCGTGCTTGATACAAAGGGCTAAGAAGGTACATGGGGGGTTTTTAGTCAGAAGAAGTCTGACACTCCCTACCGCTCTGCCCAGAGCGGGAGGAGTCATTTGATGATTTCTGACCATCAAAAAAAAAAGGTTTTTCCCTCCACAGGTTTTCGTCAAATAAAATTAAAATCACTTATTTGCGTAAATATGACCCAATAGGTTAACCACTATTAGTGAGCAACTATTGAATGTGAATTTCATTTGGCGGGAAAAAAAAAATTATGTACCTGTGTTTTTACGGAATAGGTTTTTTTACAACTGACTACAAGTAGGACTTTTCACATTTAATTCAATCCCACCAATTTTCAGCCGGGTGGGAATTAATGTAACCTCGGATGTCTAAATTGACCGGACTAATTATATTTAACACAACGGGACACTGACCGCCAAATTGCAAAAAACGTAAGAAAATTCGATTTTCGCGGGCTATCTTGGAGCATCCATCAACCCTTCGAGGTAACCCGCGAAATACGAATTTTAAATGTGACTTTACTGAGTAATCATTATTAAAATCACCAATACTACCCTCTCAGTTCATATCACTTCCTTGGATGACTATTTGATGTTTAATTTGATGGCAAAGAAACATTTTAAACATTTTCTGTCACAAATGGCCATCCATGGGAGAAAATGTTTCAATTCTGAAAAGATATAGGTATTGGGTTTTCCAAATTTTTTACCTAAATCAGCCCTTACTTTTATTCACAAAAACGCGTTTTAGATTTTTTGTACCTTGATAAGGGCTTGGAAAATGTTTTGTTTTCATTATTTTGAGAGAAGTGTAAAATAAATAGTAACTTTGTAGTTTATGTGATTAAAAATAGTTTGTGTAAGATACTGGACATCTTCACAGAACAAAAAGTAAATAAAATAAAACTGGTAATTCAGGCTAATTGAATTTTAATAAAACAAATAATTAACATTATTATACTGAACAATCTAACTAACAAAGCATAGCACCACAAATAAGTTACACTTAACTAAAATCTAAAATATATTTACATCCCTGAAATCCCTTGGAGGTGAGGGTATTGCCAATGGCTTCTTCAAATTTGTCAAATTTCACCATCTTGTGTACTGGAGCTCTAAGTTTTCCTTCAGTCATCAATGAAATTACTTCTGACGTCATTTCGTCTTTGGCCGACTGACTAGCTTTTTCATTCCACACAGTCATCCAGAACCCATGAAAAGATAAATTTTTAAAAATAAATGCAGAAGTTGGTATAGTCACTGGCTCCCTTGACATTCCCCCATAGGTAACCATACATCCAGATGGTTGTAAGTGTCTCAACATTTCCAATGAACTTTTTCCACCAACACAGTTAAGGGCTAGAGAAGGTTTCTCAATTTGATTTTCTTTAAAAATTGTTGTTGATCGCAATTCTTCTTCAGTTAGAACATAAGTAGCTCCCAAGGATTGTAAATGACTCTTTAATTCATTGATTTCAGGCCTGTTCCGCACAATATTGATATTTTTAACACCCCATGCTTTGCATATTTGTATGACATTTTGACCACATGCACTGTTAGCTCCATTCTGTATGACAACCTTGCCAGTGTTCCGTACTTGTTTGAAGTCAGTTAGCATTCTGTACGCAGTGCAAGGATTAACAGTGAAAGTTGCAGCTTCTGCTAACCCCAAATTGTCTGGGACAACTCTCAACGTAGTTTCATTGAATATGCCGATGTCTCTCCATGTACCTTGAACTGGCTTTGTAACTATAACTTTGTTACCTGGACTTACGCCTTGCACTTTTTTTCCAATCTCTTCAACAACTCCTACACCTTCATTACCAGATATACAAGGTAGAGTCACTTTGACAGGGTATTTTCCTAAAACAAATGATTTTGCAATAATAATTTACTGACAACAAAAATGTTCAGTTTTCAGAATTTATGGTTAAAAAATTTAAACATTGTAAGTAAATAAAATAAAAAAATACCTGCATATTATGAAATCTTGACTTAAACAAAATTTGGTCAGTGGGTCATCTTAGGGGCGGAGTTCCTAATTGAAATAATAATATTTCTTGTCCATGTAATACAATTCATAGGTACAAAGGTTGAATACAAAAGATTATTTATAAAATATACTTTATGAGCATTCCCAGCTAAGTATCATTGGGCTAGTTCTCTTTTATAGCCAATTAGAATCATTTATAATGTTTTTTAAAAGAAAGTGCCTTTTAAGCCACTTATTGAAATAAAGGTTTTGATTTTATTTATGTACATCAACACTTAATTTTTTGTATTTTTTCACTCTAGGTACCTACCTTGAATGGTGTTTATATCAGCTGGGTTTATTGGTGCAGCTAGCATGCGAACCAGAATGTCCTGATTGCCCAGAGGAGGTACTTCGCTTTCCCTGACCTTTAAAACAACAAGAGGGTCTCCAAATTCGCTGTAAACTAGTTGTTTTGACATTAAATGTCGCACCGACACAGTCAAGCTATTACAGCTTTTTGCATAACATTTTGCAGCTGCAAATAAAGTATTTGGGTGAGGTAAAAAGGCCATAGTTAATCTCACTACAGATTTACAGAAAATAAGTTTTTATTGATTGTTGAACTGATAATTTATTTTTCGCAAAGTTTATCAATCGCCGACTGTCATGCACTGACGTGATGTCAGTGCAGTCAGTCTGTCATGTCATATCCATAGACTAGAGCAAAGAGTTTAATAATATTATGGTCGATGCGACAAGGTAGCCCACGAAATTCGATTTTTTTACGTTTTTTGCAATTTTCCGGTCAGTGTCAAGTCGTATGTTAGCGTTAGCGCTATGACTACAGCTTGGCAAAAAAGAGTAGAAAATCCGGGGGGCGCCACTGTGCTGTTCATATGGCAACCCGTTGTGACCGTATCGCGTAACAACCTATCGTCTTGATACTTTTATTACTATTTTTTTTATACTTAAAATTTATTTATTGAACCAGAATTTATTCTCCTCATGTAACTACCTAAAAATAAATATATGTTAGTAGCACTGTTTTTTAAATTTTCTGGGATTAAAAAAAGGCGTAGAAATAATTATTGTAATTTATTCTAATAAATCTTCCAACTCTTTTTTGGGACGACCTTTTCTATGTTTTCCGGGTGTAGAAAATACGCCTTTGTTTCGATCTCCTTCCAGGACGACTCTTCTTATGGTGCTTACTGATTTACCTAAAGTGAATAAATAAATATACATAAAAAAATGCATTTTGCTTTAATAAATAACAAATTAAAAATAATACATTTTTGGTACATTTGTAATTCTAATGATATAACAAACAGTTATCACCTTGAAATCACATTCAACAATAAAGTTATGTAGAAATCGAATTTAAATTCACATAGTGCACAGTACGCCACTCAAGTATCAACATTAATCTGACACGCTATACCAAGGTAATGTCAGACAAAATGTAAACATAACCTATGTGCTCGATGATTATTGTTCAAAATTCCACTTATTTCGTATGCAAGCAAGTCAAAACAGAATGGGGTTCATAAATTAACACTTAATTCATCTAAAAACAATAAAACAAACAGTTACATACAGTGTCATTTCAGCGGTTCTTAAGTAAACATCGTTGAGATCGGAGAGAATGGTTTTGGCCTCTTTTTCTGCCAAACATCGCCTATATACCTTATAAATTATCGCTCTGCCAGCACTTCGGATGGTTTTATTCATTTTGTATTACTCTACGTTGCTTTAATCACGTTTTTAGGGCACAATTATAAATTTAATAAACTTTCGAACTTTGTTTACACCAAACGTCATAAGTTTTTAATTGTTGCCAGCAAACAAAAAAATTAGTTCCGTTTCTAGACTTTTTTGCCAAGCTGTACAGGGCTGGAGAGACCGACGAAATCGCAGAACATGTATTCAGTTTTAGTTCTGCTGATTTTATAAGCCAACACTCTACAGCTTCTGTTGCCGTTTCGGATCTCAGGTGCATCTTCACCGACAAGAACAATGTCGTCGGCAATAAGGATCATTCCCACTAGTTCTACTGCACAGTTCTACGATAGAACTAGTGGGAACTTTTTTTAAATATTTTTCCCACTAGTTCTACGATTCACGGTGGTACGAAATCGTAGAACTAGTGGGAACGAAAAGTCAACGAATTTTTTCATTCCCACTAGTTCTACGATAAAGGATGTTACAAAATCGTAGAACCAGCGGGACTCAAGTTTCTCATTCCTTCTATCACACAGTTTAGGATACAACTACGGCACAAACTACCAGGAGAACAGAAGTAGGAAGGAGGTCTTGAAAACATTTTTTCTTCTTTTTTTTCTTTATTTAAAAAAACTAATAAAGCAAATTAAATTATATTAAGGAAAAAGATTCCAATACCTCCTTCCTACTTCTGTTCTCCTGGTAGTTTGTGGGACTTTACTACCCGCTTGCCGGCACTGCACCCAAAATTGGTCCCTGAATTTTTATCCGTTGGCGGCCCAGGGACCATATATGGTCCCTAAAACCGCGTCGTCACATATTGCTTCTAACCTCTATTCCTCTGTGTGTAGGATCGGTTTTCTCTTTTCGACTTGAACTATCGAGAATATCCGCCTTAAAAAAATGCAACACTGGCCATCTTTTATGTGTCTGTGGTTAAGAAATTAATTGTCAAAGTCTTAAGTCAGTCCGACGACATTTTGACGATTGACAATAACAACAACAACAAGATCATTGTATTTTTGCAAAATTTTGCTATTTTTGTGAGTATTTTTGAGTAAATTACGGATTTATTTGGTTAATTATAATATAGGTAACGTGTGTGCAACGGGGTTTTACCCAGAGGTAAGTATATTTCAAATTCTGTGTGATTTTCGGTGCCGTGTACTTGTGTCACGTGACTTTTGTCGGAATGCTTTCGTAGTGTTTTGTTTTATATTGTGTGTTTGTTGTGTTTGTTTTATGTTTCGTAATATTTACGCATAAATTCCTCTATGAATGTAGCTTTCAGATAGTAACTATATTTTTAAGTTTCGTGAAACTGTATAAAGTCGTAATTTTTTTTTTTTAAATTAACCGTAAAATAAATACAAGCCCCCCTCATAGTAAAATAATATTAAATAAATATTATTTTACTATGAGGTGTGTTTGTATTTTTTTTTTCGTATGAAGATAGAACCCTTTCACCAATAAAAGCCATAAAATATATAAGGTATCGATTTACTTTTCGAAATAATATTTTTTAAAGTTCACAAAATGGTTTTTGTCAACCCTATTCAATGTTTACCACTTATAATAAATTTGATACGAAATTTCAACAAACACTTAACACGAACCGAAAGGACCCTATGCTCTAACAAAAACATAACTTGAGATAAGGCCGGCCGGCGACGCGTAAGCAAAAAATGTTTACTTAAGTGCGGCCATCTGGCGCGTGGCGTGACGTAATCGCGTGTGCTGCGGGGGGTCGGGGAATTCCGATGTTCTAGGCATGAAGTTAAAGATAAATAAGGAGGCCACACTTAGAACAAAAGTTTGAGTCAAATACCTACGATTCTCTATCTCACTCTCTGTGGGCTGACCTCTCTTTCTAAGGTGGACGATAGTATTGCTATCTCGTTATTAAAATCTCCTTATTCATTTTTAAAAAGAGTCACCACACAAATGTAATCAGAAGTTAAATACTGTCAAATAATGTGCTAATAAATAAAAAGCTAAACTAAGATTACTGAAATTAAAATTCCAAAATAGTATGTCACGAATGCTTGACAAGGTTGGCGAATCAGTGAATTATTTTCCCATTTCCTAAGGATGTGGTAATGTGGCAACATTGGCCCCACATGTCAACATAAATCGTACCAATATGGCGGTTGTTTACTTTGCGGTTCACAGTTTCGTTTGAGATATTTGCCTGTAATCAAAGTTATAATTGTGAAAATGGTGCAAACTTGTGTAGTGCGTGGTTGTGGTAGTACGTGGTGTCCAGGAGGTGATAAAAGATTTCACGCGTAAGTGTTTAAATCGGGATTTTTGACACTGAATAATTGTAAACATATTTCTGCATATTTCTTTGTATTTTCAATTAATTACTTCTTAGAAGCTTGACCTATGATTTAGTCAATGATAACTTAGATAACTATGTAAAGACCAAACAGTTTTACATTGAATTTCATGGACTTTCTGCTATTTTATTTGTTTTTGTTTATAAGGAGTCATACTGAAGTAGTGTGACCATATTGGGGATATATCTGGGACTTTCCGTGGGACCTTCATTAATTATATAGTCATTATCATACTCGCTTTATTACATTTTATTACTTTTTTCACACACCGTGTTATTTCTGTTAGTTCTTTGAAATAACATAACATTTTCGTGAATTTTTAACAGTAGTCAAATAGCCAATTACTATTTAAATAATACAGTAAATGTAATGAATAATATAAAATTATGTTCTGATTTCACACTCTTCTGGTTTTAGGTCAACAGCGAAGCCCAGGTCTCTACGAAGATTGATAGGGGCGTACAGGTGTAAATAAAATCAACTGAAGAAAAAATACTGCAGAAGAAATCTAAGATTCTTAAGCAAAGAGTTTTACGACAGACTAAAAAAATCAGGACATATCTTCGTAATATAATAGAAAATATTATAATAAAATGATTTTAATTTAGAAAGTGTTTTTGTTTCTTTTTGAGGTTTTATACATATTTATTACCGTTCCTATTATAGCCCCGTATTTAGATGAAAATACATAATATTAAAAATTCCACAGTGGTAAAAAACCTTAACACTGACTTAACCAGAAATCTTTAAAAAAAAATCATCTTATATGTATCATTTTCATTAATCTACAAAATAAAAGAAACATCTAATTTCTTTTTTGCGATTTCATGATTTTATAGTAAGAGTTGTACTGGGCAAAAATCTCTCCCAAATCCTTCCAGATTCATTATCTTGAGCCACCCCACCAGCCCTTGCGGTGGGCAACCACCGTGGTCGTGTCATCACCTCTTCTGTCATTATGATTTACTAGCTTTTGCCAGCGGCTTCGCCCGCGTGAAAATGGCGATTTTCCATACAAACTTTCATCCCCTATTTAACTCCCTTAGGGGTTGAATTTCAAAAAATCCTTCCTTATTCCTTAAATTGTCTAGATTATAATTGTCTAGATTATAAAGGGAACCTCTGTGCAAAATTTCAGCTTTCTAGGTCCAAGGGTTTGGGCTGGGCGTTGATGAGTCAGTCTGTCAGGACTTCTCTTTTTATTTATATAGATAGATAGAAGATCATTAATTTCGTATTGCTACAGGAACTAAACTTTTATACTGGCCATGGTCTATATTCTATTTCTGTGCGAAATTACGTACGTATACGACCTAAGACTTTTTTGCGTGATTGAAAATGACAAACTGCCAAAAAAAATCAGGAACTTTCACACTAAGCAAACAGCTTCTTTCGTAATTTATCATTGGCATCTTTCATCAATCTAGAAGTGAACAGAGATGTGGATATATTAATTTAATCAAACACAAGTTATGAAAAGGAACTATGTAATGTCCTAGGTAAAATAAAATAAAGGTTACCCTACTTAGAAAGAGAGGGTCAGCCCACAGAGAGCGAGATAGCGATGCATATAAATTTTGCTTCAAGTAGGTATTCGAAGTGTGTTCTCCATATATATCTATAACTTCATGGTTCTAGGTCCCGCGAAGCGGCTACCTAACCTTTTTTTTTCATCTACAAAAAATATGTTTTAACTTACTTTACTTTACTGACTTTACTTTACTATCCTGGTTTACTATCTCTAACAAAAAAAAGTGCATGGTATTAGAAAGGAATAATTTAGATTTGATTCAAAGATTCCAATACCTCCTTCCTACTTCTATACTCCTGGTAGTTTGGACCGTAGTTGTACCCTAAACTGTGTGATAGAACGAATGAGAAACTTGAGTCCCGCTGGTTTTACGATTTTGTAACACCCTTACAGCGTAGAACTAGTGGGAACGAAAAAATTCATTGACTTTTCGTTCCCATTAGTTCTACGATTTCGTACCACCTTGAATCGTAGAACTAGTGGGAAAAAAAAATTAAAAAAAGTTCCCACTAGTTCTATCGTAGAACTGTGCAGTAGAACTAGGGGAATGATCCGGCAATAAGCATGCACCAGGGTGCCTCTTCCTGTATGCCCAACGTCAAAGCAGCAGGGGTGTCCCCTGCGTCTCCAACCTATACCTATCCAGAAAGCCCGGAGCATGTATAAGCCAATTAGTGTGCCCGAGTGTGGAATGATTTTGTTCGGAGTTTTTCCCGTCGATTGACATAGGTTTAGGAGGGGGCTCCTCCTTTATTTTAGTGTCTCTCGTATTTTAGATATTGATCGATCATGCGAAAATCCAAGAGGGGTGCCAAACTCGATGCAGATAAATCGGCCAAGTGCCCATGCACAATGTAGAGTTCCGTAGTTACCCATCAACATTGTGGACTTACTAAACTGATTTACCTCTCTGCCTACCTGCCACCGAACGATGATTTTCTGGATATTCATGCCAAATTACAGCTTTCGCCTGCTAAGAGTCTTTGACCAATAGTGCGGACAGACAGACGGACATGGCAAAACTATAAGGGTTCCTTGTTGACTAGGAAACCCTAAAAAGTATCCGTCTATGACTTTTTTTTTTTCGCAAGACCTTCATTCTCTTACGGACAGCGTACGTTGGATTCAAAACATTATTTTTAAGTTTGTTGCATTAATACCAGTCAGTAGGAACTTAACTCGTAATGCTCATGATTCTTCTAAGCTATAATTAATTAGGTACGTTCTTAGGTACGGTCAGCATCAGAAGTAGCTGAACATTTCGGAATTTTAATTCTTTTATGTACAGGACTCTAGCTATTATTTTTAATGTTTCAGAAGGTTATTCGTTAAAATAGCCCTTACACTCCAATAACATGTAGTAACGAGTAATATCTAACAAGTTTGTATTAAAAAAAACAGCTTCGAAACTTTGAGTAATGTTAATATACTTCTGATGCTGACCGTACAAGATTTCAGCTGCACCACTTTTATCCTTTTGTTTTATGGTGCCTACGACTTTTATGTAACGTTTTACAAACATACATAAACCCTTGCTCTTTTCCCATTGGTGTAGGTAAAAAAAATTAAGTTCAAAAATCTAAAACCCGACTAACAAAATCGCGGTCTTAAAAGTAGAAAACAAGAAAGTAATTCTTGTCTGATATTCTTCGTAGTCGCATGCCACTGATACCTGATGCTCCTTCATGGCGTTCTCATTGATACAGAAGTCAGCTGCTAATTGCCATTAGCAAGGTGGCATGCGACTACGAAGAATATCAGACAAGAGGTTTTAGATTTTTGAACTTAATTTTTTTATTTGAATTTTATTTTTGTGTGTACTTAAACTATAATATTATACATATTTGGAATGTGCTCGCCAAGACCTTTCATTTAATACCAAACTTGCTATCTATGATTGTGGTATCCTCTGGTGGTAGACCTAATAGGTTGTTACCACTGTTTACTACTATATCACAGGCTCACACAACACCACCAAGTCCCCGGTCCAGGCCGCTCCACCGTCATAACTTCGCGCCATCATGTAACTGACAGACGTCATTAGTGACAGCGTACCTAACCACTTGTGGCTGTGAGACAGTGTTAACATATCTATTAAATAGATATACACTACATCCCTTCCTTATTATATTTGTTTTAATCAAAATGCTTTACCCAAATACGCTCACAATTACATTCAGTAATCAAGCTAATTCAATAACTAAGGAATATAAAATGTTCAACTATACTAGCATGTTTTTGTTATCAGATGTACTTTATCATCTAAGACTGACTGCCACTGGCCAATTATATACCAACCAATTCTAAATGCATGTACAATGTACCCTCTCAGGTTTTACCCAGTTACCCCATTTGCACATTACCTCCAGTAGCCTCCACTAAGTGTGGAGTAGGATTAAGGTTAATAGTTTATTAGACTATTTTCATGAACTCCATCGTCTATTCTAACCTCTGCGGGTCTGTATGATTTCGTCTTCCTATTTCCATATTCCTCTTCCTATTTCCATATTCCTTTCCTTTTCATTGTTTTTTTTAAATTTCTGTCATATTTTTTTTTCAATGACATCTTCTAAAGAAAATTTCCAATGGTCCCTGCCCCGTAACCGATCATGGGGTTGAATTTAAATACATTAGATAAAGCGAACTTTCCAAAAACTTTGTGGTTTAATTGTTTTTTCTTTTTTCAGTTTAAATTATTGATGACCCAGAGAAGACCAAGACTTCTCTCTTTCTATACCTGGATATATCTTCGTAGGTACATTATCTGATGTAGAGAAAGATTTTTACATTTTATTTATTCATTATAATTTTATCATATCGAATATCCTTTCTTCTTTTCTTTTCTTCCTGTTGTTGTAATTTTGAGTTCTTTTCTAAATTGTAATACCTCTTTAGGGAAATCCTTTGTAACATCATTATGTTGACTCTTATTATCTGGTTGAGTTCCCACATCTCAAATTCTCGTATTCCACAACTAAATTCATGAGCTCAGTGTTATTTGTCTCTGTTTCTTTGACCCATGTAGCTGAATATTGTTTCTCCGCATTTCTTTTTCTAGGTTCTCAACTTTGTTTTCCATTGTCATCACCTCGTTGTTAAGTTTGGGATTTTCTTCAAGTAGTGGATTTAATTTCTCTTCTATTATGTTCACCATATTTCTCCAAGCCGGCTGGTCACCGTGAGGATTAATGACCGCTACCCTCCAGTGAACACGTCAAATTTAGTTACTTCTTCTCATCAGTCAATTTAATGGATATTTACCATCCAATTTAATGGATTATCATGAGCCAACCCAATGGTTGCTCCATCCAATTTAATGGATTTCATGAGCCAACCTAATGGTTGCTCCATCCAATTTAATGGATTATCACGAGCCAACGTAACAGTTGCTCCATCCAATTTAATGGATTATCATGAGCCAACCCAATGGTTGCTCCATCCAATTTAACGGATTTCATGAGCCAACCTAATGGTTGCTCCATCCAATTTAATTGCCTTTGTCCAGCCAATGTAATGGATTATTTTGAGCCAACTCAGCGGTTGCTCCATCCAATTTTATTGCTTGTTGAAAACAAATGTTATGGATATTCGCATCCCAATTTAATGGTTGCCTTAAAAATCTTACCACGCGTAAACAGTGCGATGGTTAAATGTCACATGCCTTAGAAGTATTGGTTCTAGGACATGCCGGTCTTCCTCACAGTGTTTTCCTTCACCGTACTAAGAGCGTTCCCTGGTGATGAGTGAATGAACACAAAAAACCTGCCTGGTTTCGAACCCACGACCTAAGTCGAGCAAGGCCATCACCGCTCTTACAAAATTTAATACAATACTAAGAGCGTTCCCTGGTGATGAGTGAATGAACACAAAAAACCTGCCTGGTTTCGAACCCACGACCTAAGTCGAGCAAGGCCATCACCGCTCTTACAAAATTTAATATAATACATGAGATACTTATATTATGTGTTATTGCTGCATGTCATCTTTTTTTTTTTCTTTTTTTTACGTTGCCCCATATTAGGAATTTCTCCCGTATCGCGGGTGCGTCCACAAACATCAAACTCACATGCACAAATACACCCAAAGCCGTAACAACTATCTGTAGGCCATACACATATTGTTCCGTGCGGGGATCGAACCCGCGACACGCAGCGCAGCAGTCCAATCACTCAGCCACTGCGCCAACCGTGCGTTTACTATTCTCGTTTAGTATCTTTGATTTGTATGATAGTTATTACTAAAACACATTATACTATATCGGGAAGGGATAATTTTTTAGCACTAATCATTGGTTAGCTGTGGGCCCCGGTGGGTAGAGTTGGATGAAGAAAACAGTCTCGTACAACGATACACTCAAACAATAAGATGAATTAGAAACACAGTACATGGGTAGGCACGAAAAACCCTGTAGGTACAATATTAATATAATACCGAATACGACTCGATGCCGACATTTATACATTAGCCTCATATTTCAGTTAAACCATTACACAACCACCATTACGGTTCCCTACTCTGAACTAAGTGACCTGTGTAACTATATTTATTTATGAATTATTTCAAACTATAATTTTGTTAAACAGTATTTTAATTATTTAAACTTCATGCACAAGAGTGGTACAACAGTACTTATCATTATCTGCCTAACCTTTCCTCAGTCATGCCGCCCGGCCTCCCGTCCAACCAGATGCAGCCGAACACCATCACTCCACACGGAGCGACCGCCCATCCAACTCCCACAACTCAGTCAGTACCCGGTAGCACGACACCCCTTGGCAAAACCGGTTGTCAGATTTTCAGGCCACTAACCACCTACACTGCCACGTATCCTCCGAGGCATTAAGGAAAGTCGGCATGCAATGGGTGGACCTCGAACCAATCCAGGCAACACAGTTCAATCCAAAGATCGAATCGAGCACCAACTCTATCAAGCCACAAGCTAATCCTTTGTCAACCATGCTTAAGTATATTTTTTTTCAAACACTTAATTTCTTCTTCTTTTTCTGTACAAGAAGAGACTTGCCCCTCAGTCATAGGCTGTTATTATTTGAATGTTCACTTTAAATTGCACATATTATTATTCTATTATTAATATTCTTGCATATTATTAACATAATCTTACATAACATCAAGCTTGCATTATGGGGCAATCTTATACCATCAATCATACAGTAATCCCGACCCATTGGCTTCTAGGAGTTAAACCCAACAAGCTCTCCTCAACCTGTGATCAAAACCTGGACCGCACAACAAGCTACCATGCCTGAAACCAATGAGTCATAGTGTCAACATTCTCCTGCCCCTACCCCAATTCATTCGGGATCGCCACAGCATGTCCTCCTTACATACTTCTCTATACTTGCATTTCATTCGACACACCAGGTATCTACATAATAATAATAAACTTCGAAATTGTATTTTGGCAGAGGTATCTTTACTATCTTTACTATCCATTTTCACAGGCCGGACATCACATTAATAAACAAAACTGGATATCTCCTTGACATAGCTATACCAAATACACACAATTTGTTTTTTCTTTATTCTTATAATATCTCTCTCAGTTCCGCGTGCCTCTTGGCATTGACCTCTCCAGCTCTCTCCATTGAACTCGGTCATCTGCAACTCTGGTCTAGTATGGCCCTAGGGTTAGACTGATATCGACGGTCCATCTTGTTTTCGGACACCCCTGTTTTCTAATGTCCGCTTCTGGATACTATAAGGTTATGAATAAACTCCAGAAACTCCATTATTTATTTTGCAACATAGCATTTGCACTGTCCGACTCCATTTTAGATGTTCTATTTGCTATTATATCCGTTACTTTTGTCTTCTTTCTTATTTCCAAATTTCAGATTCCGTCACTAAGCCTGATGTTCGACATGTTTCTTTCCATTGCTCTTTAGGTCTACATATCTACATACCTATATTTTTCTTAGTACATATTTAAATTGTAGGGCTTGAAGTTATACTCCATACGATGTTTATTTTGTCTAATAAAAACACATATCAATTACCTAGGTATATTTTTAATTAAGTTTCAGATAAGTACTCATATTGTTTAGGAGAAGGTATCAACAAAATCAGACTACTCAAAATCATCAAAATAACTTGATGCTTAGTCTTCAACAAATGTCAGTTCTCCCTTAAAATGACTGTTTGAGGTGACATGTCAAATAATGGACCTTTTCAAAATAATAAGTACCTAGGTTACTTACCTATACTTCATACAATCAAGGTTATTATTAGTCATTATAGGAAATGGTTTGTGTTATATCATCACTTTGATACAAGGTCTTACTAGGAAGTAAGTCAACATGTTCACAGCTATAGGAATTTAACATATTGTTAGCAGTCTGCTTATAACAGATAAGTGAAGTTTAAAACCAATATGTTATGAATTAAATCATTTGTCATCAACTTGTATTTATTCTATTGATATCCTAGCAGGCGCGGATCCAGCCCTCAAAAAAGGTTGTGGGCACAGTCACCCGAAAATCGACCAAGTGCGAGTTGGAGTATGAACTCGCTCATGATCGATGTAGTGTATATACACATAACTAAATCGATAGTTTTCTGAATCAAAACGTGCATGGGCGCCGGCAGGTTTATTTGGGTGAGGGAGGGCGGGATGTGCATCTTTAGTTTCCCGATAAGAGCTCTAAAGGCAAGTCCTGAGTCTTTAGAATTTGTGTGTCGTGAATAATACAGGTTTTAAAAATAAGCATAATGAGCTCCTAAAAGTTAGTACCTAGTTTGAATTTAAGAGGTTTTCTTACTGTCTAAAATTGTGTCCTGTCAGGAGTAACTAAAACAGTCAACGTTAAAAAATTGGTAGAGCGAGCAGAGCGAGCTCGAAAATTTTTCACGTCCTCGGAAAAAATAGATTCTTTTCCTTCATACGGGATTGAGAATAGAAAGTACTCTTGCAATGTTTATAGAAACGAGATATGATGTATTCGCGAGCGCAGCGAGCGAGATTTTTTTTGCGTTCTGCCTCGGATAGGTTGATCGCTTCGATTTCGAGGGAAGGTGAGGAGGTTCCCCGAGATGAGTTAGAATTTGTCAAGATTAAGACACACAAGAGCGAGTGGAGTAAGCCGGCGCTCGAAAGTATTAGGTTTTAAAGCGGAAGCCTTTGAAACCGCTTTTGATAATAACTCAGGAGCGAGGAAAACAGAGCTTCAAAATTTAAGCATCCTACCCCACCTCCACATATATTGGGTATTTGGGTTCTTTTTGTTTATTCATACAGAGATGACAACAAGAGTAAATGTCAAATTATGACCTTAATAAAAAAAGGGCAAAATGCAATAGCGAGCGAAGCGAGCTTACAATATTTGGTTGCCGCCTTGGAATGGTTAGTGTCTGTTGTGCAGATTTTTTTTTGGAAATTTATCAAATTTCCTAAAAAATGCAATTTTTTGATGATCTTGGTGGGGGTTATGACCCGTGAGACCGTAAAATGTGACGTCACAAGTCTATTAGGGTTGTGGGCATGCCCACAGGGCCCACAACGGTGGATCCGCGCCTGTATCCTAGTATCTAGTTTGACGTTCAGTAAGTACTAAATACTTTTTTTTCTTCTCCTTGTATGGCAACTGAGCCAGTTCCGACTTACTAAATACTTAATTAAGTTCATAATAACTTACCAACAAGTTGAATATCTAGACGCCATGTATCACTTCACTTCACAGAATTCATTTATTACTGTGTGATCTATCTCTTCAACATAGTGACAGCCCATTGTGATAAAACAATAACAGAACTCTTCCCTTACCTTGAAATACTTAATGCCAGTACGTGTGGCATACAATAATCATTAATTAGTATTAATTACAATCAAATAACAACATAATAATTTTTTTTTTCAACATTGTGGACAGTTTCTTGCAAACTTTTCCTAAGTATTAATATGTAAATTTATCCTCGTCGCCACTTGTGGTATCCTCTGGTGGTAGACCTAATAGGTTGTTACCACTGTTTACTACTATATCACAGGCTCACACAACACCACCAAGTCCCCGGTCCAGGCCGCTCCACCGTCATAACTTCGCGCCATCATGTAACTGACAGACGTCATTAGTGACAGCGTACCTAACCACTTGTGGCTGTGAGACAGTGTTAACATATCTATTATATAGATATACACTACAATGATTATCTCAATTTAATATTTTTTGAGGTAAGTTTTTGACATTTAAATTCCGTCATAAAAATAATTTATAAAATTTATATAGCCTATGTCACCCGGGCTATTCTTACGAATCTATTGACACCTAATTTATTAAAATCCGTTCAGTAGTTTAGGCGCTACGGTGGAACATACATCCTTACATAGTATAAAACAAAGTCGCTATTTTTGTCTGTTTGTTTGTCTGTATGCTTAAATCTTTAAAACTACGCAACGGATTTTGATGCGGTTTTTTTTAATAGATACACCTTTATCGACCATATTCTCATTAACACTTGCCTTGTTCTACGTCCTTTTGTTCCTATTGGCCTTTAAATAGCTCCTATTGATATTATAAAAATTATGGTTTTGCGAGTGATTCAAGAGGAAGGTTTTATTATAAAATTTGAACGACATCCACGCGGGTGAAGCCGCGGGCATCAGCTAGTAATACATACATAGACTGCCAAAATCATATTACCCTTCCTTTTGGCTTCGCCGTAGTCGGGTAAAAACTAAAGCATGACACAAATAATGAAACACATGTAATAGGTACATTAATGATTGATATTGTTTAAAACAGCAGCTAAGAAAAATCTAAAATATATTTCTTGCCTTGAAATCCCTTCAGAGCGTTGCAAAAGGCTTCTTCGAATTTGTCGAATTTCACTTTCTTGTGTAGAGGAGCTTCAAGGTCCCTATCTACCATTAATTGAATTATTTCTTGCAGCATATGGTCTTTGTTAGATTCGCAAGCGTTTTGATTCCAAGCAGTGATCCAGAACCCATAAAATTTTAAATCTTTAAAAATAAATGCAGAAGTTGGTATAACCACTGGCTGTCTTGACATTCCCCCATAGGTAACCATATATCCAGAATGTTCTAAGTATCTCAACAATTCCAATGAGTTTTTTCCTCCAACACAGTTAATGGCTAACGAAGGTTTCTCATTTAGTGTTGTTGATCGCAGTTCTTCTTCAGTTAGGACATAAGTAGCTCCCAAGGATAGTAAGTGACCCTTTAACGCTTTTATTTCAGGTCTATTTCGAACAACATTGATAGTTTTAATGCCCCAAGCTCTGCAGAGTTGTATGACATTTTGTCCACACGCACTGTTTGCTCCATTCTGTATGACAACTCCGCCACAAGTCCGTACTGGTTTGAAGTCAGTGAGCATTCTATAAGCAGTACATGGATTAACAATGAGTGTTGCAGCTTCTGCTACTCTCAAATAGTTTGGGACAACTTTCAGCACGCATTGATTGAATACGGCAAATTTCCTCCAAGTTCCTTGAGCGGGTGTCGTAATTACGACTTTATTTCCTGGAGCACAACCAGTCACGTAGATCCCAACCTCTTCAACAATTCCCACGCCTTCATTACCTGCAATGCACGGTAGCGACAACTTGACAGGGTATTTTCCTAAAATAAGAAAAAAAGTGTGAATCGTATTTGGCATAGGTAACATCAATGCCTGTACTTATACCCCAAAGGAAGTTTTATTCGTTAGTTTGATTCTTAATTTCTTAAATTCTTGCAGGAATTCGGCCGACTTGCAATTAGGATATCTTTTGTCATAAAAATCTGCTTTTTTATCATGGTGATTGAGAAGTGGGGGGTTGTGCCGCGGTCTCAAGATCTACTTGACTCTCTTTCAGGGTTGATCTTGGTTCTCCTCTTTGTTCAATGATCAAGTAGGTGTTTGACGTTTTCTAAGGTTGATTGCAGAGCTCACGGCGACTACAAAGAAATCTCGTTCTAGATTTTATAATGAGCATTGAGCCAATAAAAAATCTACAGGAAAAAAAGGAAAGGGTGCAAGTTTAGTTTTTTTTTGAAGTGAAAACTTCTTTAGCGGCGCTGAGCACTTTTTTTTGTATGGGTAAAAACTTTCAAACTCGCGTCAGGGTCACGTGATGCTGATCGAAAAAGCGTAAGATTTTTCGATCAGCATCACGTGACCCTGACGCGAGTTTGAAAGTTAATATTGAAGTTTTCACTTCTGCCGGCACTCCCGGAGTGCTACCTTTTTTTTTTTTTTAATTTTCTTTACATAAACTCACGCCTTTTTCCCATAGGGGTAGGCAGAAACCACAGAACGCCACTTGCTACGATCCTTACATACCCCTTTTACCTCGTCCACATTCATACATCTGGTCATACACGCACGCCGGTTGCGAGTACTACGCACCTGTCCTTTCTGAAGAACATCACCAATAAGGTCAGTGTATGTCTTTTTTCGTTAATAACACTCGATAACAATAGAGCAACCCCCTGCGCATGATCATTGATTACTATTAGTTACCTCATCTTATCAGTTTCAGTCTTGTATGCGGGGGCTGAAAGTTGGTCAGAGTGTCGGAAAGCAGGTGACGCAATGTCTTAACAACTTTTATGGATGATCAATGATCATGTAACAGTTTTCATTATAATAATCGAATCTGTTAGTTGTAACTAGATGGTACCTTAAGGTAACTGTAGATCAAATCTGCCTAACCCATGGAGGAAAACAGGTGTGAGGTTGTTGTGATTTGTTTTTAAACTGTGCCGTTGATGATACGAGTTACCTACATGATGATGACATTAATAAATGTTTGAATACGAATTTTGATCAGAGTCAACATTGAATGTAACTCACACTCTTCTAAGTTTAGTATAGTTTCTAAAGGACACAAGCGGTGACCGGTGTAGGGTTGAGGACTACTTTAGGTAGGAAGGTCTAAGCTGTACCACATCATCATCATCATTTCAGCCAAAAGACGTCCACTGCTGGACATAGGCCTCCCGCAGGTGTCGCCACATTGACCGGTCCCGCGCGTCTCACATCCAGCGGGTCCTCGCAACCTTGACCAGGTCGTCGGTCCACCTAGTGGGAGGCCTTCCAACGCAACGTCTTCCGGTTCGCGGTCGCCATTCTAGAACTTTTCGGCCCCATCGGCCATCCGTTCTGCGAGCAATGTGCCCTGCCCATTGCCACTTAAGTCTGGCGATTCTTCGGGCTACGTCGGTAACCTTGGATCTCAAGCGGATGTCCTCGTTTCTGATTCGATCACGCAAGGAAACTCCGAGCATAGCCCTCTCCATTGCCCTTTGGGTGACTTTGAGCTTTCTGATGTGGCCCATTGTGAGCGACCACGTTTCGGTCCCGTATGTAATCACTGGCAACACACACTGGTCATAGACTTTCGTCTTGAGACACTGTGGTAAGTTGGACGAGAAGATACCGCGCAGCTTCCCGAACGCTGCCCAGCCGAGTCGGATTCGAAGATTGACCTCTTTCTCGAAGTTAGATCTACCCAACTGGACCGTTTGTCCCAGGTAGACATAATCGTCCACAACTTCGAGTGTAGTGTCTCCGATCTTGATAGGAGTGGGTGTTACATGAACATTCAAAATAACCTTGGTTTTGTCCATGTTCATTTTAAGACCCAGTCTTTCGGAAGCTCTACTGAGGTCATCGAGCATTGTACTGAGGTCTTCCATGGTCTCAGCCATGACCACTATGTCGTCGGTAAACCGAAGGTGAGTGATGTACTCGCCGTTAACG
Organism: Diarsia dahlii; assembly: GCA_949775195.1. NCBI lineage: Eukaryota > Metazoa > Arthropoda > Insecta > Lepidoptera > Noctuidae > Diarsia > Diarsia dahlii. Next base: position 10,909,073 of record OX459211.1, on the reverse strand, counting down.
TTGATGCCAAGTTCTCTCCAATCCAGAACCTTGAAAACATCCTCCAGTGCAGCGGTGAACAGTTTCGGAGATATGACGTCTCCCTGTCTCACACCGCGCTGCAGAAGGATAGGTTCCGAGGTCTGGTCCTGAAGCCGGACTGACATGGTGGCGTTTTTGTACAAACACTTCAACACCTCGATGTACCGGTAGTCGATTTGGCACCGTTGGAGAGACTGCAATACAGCCCAAGTCTCGATCGAATTGAAGGCTTTCTCGTAGTCCACAAACGCTAAACAGAGAGGCAGGTTATACTCTTCGGTCTTCTGTATGACCTGCCGCAGCGTATGCATGTGGTCTACGGTACTAAAGCCTTTTCGGAATCCGGCTTGTTCGGGAGGCTGGAAAATGGCTGGAAATCGTCAAACCTGCGTGCGAGACGATTCGTGATGACTCTTGAAAAAACCAACAAAAAGCTGTACCACATACTAAATAAATAAAGAAAAATTCAGCTTCTTACCAAGTTGTTTTTTTGACTTCATGATTTAAAAAATCTTGGTCGCTATCCCGAAAAGACACCCGAAGTGAATGAGATTTTCAATATTTGTGTTCACATGGGATGCCCATGCCAGTCTAGTTTCTAGAGATTGACATACCTTGGATGGTGTTTATATCAGCCGGGTTAACTGGTGCAGCTAGCATGCGAACCAACACCTCACAAGCGGCTAGAGGAGGCAGATACCTTTCCCTAATCTTTAAAACTTTTATAGGTTCTCCAAATTCTTCAAAAACCAGTTCTTGTGTCCTAAAATGACGCACTGGGGACCCTGTTAACATAGGTATTAACTGTGTTTTGAGGTATATTTCATAATATCTTGTTATTAGTGGGAACCGAATAATGGTCAGGGATTGTACCATACTTATAGGAGGTACCTATATTCAAATATCTATTTATAAACATTTATCTACTGTTGCTATGATTTCAAGGCAGTTTAAACAATTTGATTGACATTTTACTTTTCTGATGTTTTGTGTCAAATATCTTCTTCCAAAGAGAGTAAATCACTGGATTCTGAGTCTTTCTTTAGAGGCAAAGAGGATAAGGCTGCGTTTCCACCAGAAATGAGCGAGAATGTGTAGCGAGGGATGTGTGTGAAATTAACCAATGGTAAAGCTTCTTTTTCACATTTTGAGCTACGTTAGCTATATGATTGGTTAGTTTTATGCACATCTCTCGCTGCGCATCCTCGCACATCTCTAGTGGAAACGCAGCCTAAAGCCGGTTGCAGACCAAGAGCTAAGCTAAATTAGTTTAGCTTAGCTCGCATAGCTGTCGCAGTTTTTCATACTTGTGTACAGACCGCAAACTAAGCTATGTGAGCCAACTATAAAATATGCGAAGCTAAGTTAGTTGTGTATGTCGGAAATATCAAAAATGACGATTTTCCATACAAACTTTCATCCCCCTTTTCACCCCTTTGGGGGTTGAATTTTGAAAAATCCATTCTTAGTGGATACCTAAATACCTACGTCATAAGAGGAATAGGTACGTGTGCGATATTTTAAGGTTCTTGCCCTAAAGGGTTGTCTGTGCGTTGATCCTCAGTCAGTCAGCTTTGCCTTTTATAATTATTTTATACAGATTTGAAGTTTTTAAGCCGTAATTCCGCTTCGAATGGAATATTAAAATTTTTCCCCACTTGTATCAAAATGCACTATCACTAAAATGATGCTACATGTTAATAATTATACACTATAGTATAGTATACATTTCTCGTGAGTTAATTTCCGTACAAAGCAGGAGTAAAAGCTTGTTCTATGTAAATTAGTAGTATTTTTGTAATTATTCAATTTTGATTAATCTATAAAAAGCTTTACGAGCTTTTAGACAAAACTATTATATCAAATTGATATTACGAAATCAAATGCATGTGTTTTGTTTGTATTTTTAATAAAATAAATAGAAAATAAATAAAAGGTGTCAATGATTGATATTGTTTTAAAAGCGGTAGAACTAAGAAAAATCGAAAATATATTTATTTCCTTGAAATCCTTTAAGAGTTTTGCATAAGGCTAAGTGGTAGTTGTTCAATTTCACTATCTTGTGTGCAGGAAGTGCAAGCTTCTCAAATAACATTAATGAAATGATTTCTTCCAGCATTCTGTCTTTATTAGATACGCAAGTTTTGTTATTCCATGCGTTCAACCAGAATCCAAAAAAAGCTAAATTTTTAAAAATAAATGCAGAAGTTGGTACACTCACTGGCTCCCTTGACAATCCGCCATAGCTAACCATACACCCATTACGTTCTAAGTGCCTCACCATTTGCGCTGCACTTTTCCCTCCAACACAATTCAGGGCTAGACAAGGTTTTTCAATTAGTTTTTCTTTGAAAATTGTTGTTAATTGCAGTTCTTCTTCCGTTAGAACATAGGTAGCTCCTAAATTTATCAACCTACTCTTTAATGCAGCAATTTCACGTCTTTTTCTTACTATATTGATATTTTTAATGTGCCAGGCTTTGCAGAGTTGTATGACATTTTGTCCACACGCACTGTTTGCTCCATTCTGTATGACAACTCCGCCACATGTCCGTACTGGTTTGAAGTCAGTGAGCATTCTATAAGCAGTACATGGATTAACCGTGAGTGTTGCAGCTTCTAATGTTCCCAAAAACGTTGGGACAATTTTCAGCATAGATTCATCGAATACGGCGTACGTCCTCCATGTTCCTTGAGCAGGTGTCGTAATTACAACTGTATGCCCTGGACAAACACGAGTCACATAGGTCCCAATCTCTTCAACAACTCCAACGCCTTCATTACCAGCTATACACGGCAGCGCCGACTTGATTGGGTATATTCCTATAATGAAGTGTTACAAAATAAAAAACAAAATCTAAATCTATGAAAGCGAAAGGTCACTGAATCATCACGAAATCTCAAAAACCGCTGGACGTATAAAGATGATTTTTGGCAGGGAGGTAGTTTATAGTTAGTAGACGTCCGCTAAGAACGGATTTTGCGACAGGGCCGGATGAGGGTGGTCTAAGGGCCCTCGCAAGTTTGTATAAAAGTCCATCATTTTTACCCGACTACGGCGAAGCCAAAAGGAAGGGTAATGATTTTGGCAGTCTATTGTAAGTATGTATGTATGTATGTATGTTCCACCGTAGCGCCTAAACTACTGAACGGATTTTAATAAATTAGGTGTCAATATATTCGTAAGAATAGCCCGGGTGACATAGGCTATATAAATTTTATAAATTCTTTTTACGACGGAATTTAAATGTCAAAAACTTACCTAAAAAAATATTAAATTGAGATAATCATAGCAAGTTTGGTATCAAGTGAAAGGTCTTGGCGAGCACATTACAAATATGTATTATATTATAGTTTAAGCACACACAAAAATAAAATTCAAATAAAAAAATAAGTTCAAAAATCTAAAACCCGACTACTAACAAAATCGCGGTCTTAAAAGTAGAAAACAAGAAAATAATTCTTGTCTGATATTCTTCGTAGCCGCATGCCACCTTGCTAATGGCAATTAGCAGCTGACTTCTGTATCAATGAGAACGCCATGAAGGAGCATCAGGTATCAGTGGCATGCGACTACGAAGAATATCAGACAAGAATTATTTTCTTGTTTTCTACTTTTAAGACCGCGATTTTTTTAGTAGTCGGGTTTTAGATTTTTGAACTTATTTTTTTCATTTGTGTTACAATCTAGATTTTAGGCAGAGATGTAGTTTATAGTAAGTAGACGACTGCTATGAATTAATTTTGCGACAGGGCCGGATTTGGGTGGTCTAAGGGCCCTCACAAGTTTGTATGAAAGTCCTTCATTTTTCGTGCTACAATCTTGATGTTTGGCAGAGACGTAATTTATAGTCAGTAGGCGTCTGCTATAAATTAACTTTGCGACAGGGCCGGATTAGGGTGGTCTATGAGCCCTCGCAAGTTTGTATGAAAGTCCTTCATTTTTTGTGCTTCAATCTTGATTTTTGGCAGGGACGTAGTTTATAGTTAGTAAACGTCTGCTATGAACGGATTTTGCGACAGGGCCGGATAAGGGAGGTCTAAAGGCTCTCGCAAGTTTGTCTGAAAGTCTTTCATTTTTTGTGCAACAATTTTGATTTTTTTCAGGGACGGATTCGAGTTTATGGTGAGTAGAAGTTTGCTAAGAACAGATTTTGCATTATGGTTGGATTAGGGAGGTCTAAAGGCTCTCACAAGTATGTGTGCAAGTTCTTAATTTTTTGTGCAACTAGCTTGAATTTTGGCGGGGACGTAGTTTATGGTATGTTTGCTAAGAACAGATTTTGGTTCGGGGTCGGATTAGGGAGCTCTAAAGGCTCTCGCGAGTTTGTATGTAAGTTTGATTTCTGTGAAGACCTGGACTAAGGGCTCCCACAAGTATATAAATGAAACCCCTGGCTTTTTGGAGCCGAAAATTGGTAGAGAGATATAGTTAAGACATATATGTATGTGTGGGAACAGTTTTTACGACAGGGCCAGTTTAACCCTTCGTATGCCGTAGCGTAGATCTACGCGAGACATAATGGCTTTTTAATTGTGTCTAATTACACGGCATACGAGAGGTTAAGGGAATATAATCGCTGCGATTGGCATTTGTCATTCGATTTGGCTGAGTACATCCAGAGGTAGTCCCACACATACATATTATAGTCCAAGATCCCAGGGCCGCCAGACGTCACGTATTTTCTGATGAAGGAAATGTGGACGATTGGGTAGCGTTATTATGTACTAAGAACGCATGCCTACCTGCTAGCATGCTTAGACGGCCAATTTTATGGTATCAAGTAGGTACTCATGGTACGTGACGTCTGGCGGCCCTGGGATCTTACTCTAATACACGTCAAAATTTCCTCGCGAACGAAGTAGCGGGCATCAGCTAGTTTGACATAAAATCACGCCCGTACCTACTATACTTTAGCACGGAAGTCGTTCCCATCATAGCGCACCTGGTAAATATCTGTTTTAAAAATGGTATCTTTCCGACACCACTCAAACAGTCTGTTATTACTCCTGTACACAAGGGAGGGAACAGCGACGATGTCAATAACTTTAGACCGATCTCTGTACTGCCAGCTCTATCTAAAATTGTAGAAAAATTAATGAACATTAGACTACTTAACTACCTTAATAAATATAAAATAATATCGCCTCATCAATTTGGATTTAGACAGGGTGTATCCACTGAGGACGCAGTCGCTGCACTCAGCTCGCTTGTAACTGACCATCTCGACAAGGGAAAAAAATGTCTAACAGTCTTCCTAGATCTAAAAAAAGCGTTTGACACCGTCTCTGTTCCAACCCTTGTGTCGAAGTTAGAAAGAGTTGGAGTAAGAGGAATAGCTCTGAACCTCTTTAAAGATTATCTGGCAAATAGAAAACAGAGAGTTAAAATAGGTGCATATACCAGTGAGGAGGCAGATGTATCTTTTGGCGTTCCGCAGGGAAGCATTTTAGGTCCTACATTATTTCTGACGTACATAAATGATTTGTGTAACCTTAAAGTCAATAATGCAAACATCTTTTCTTACGCCGATGATACAGCTGTGGTTTTCTCTGGAAATGATTGGTCTGATGTAAAACTTAAAGCCGAGTTGGGTATGGCCCAAATTGCCGACTGGCTTAATAATAATGTACTAACACTAAACACAAAGAAAACAAACTATATATGTTTTACAATATCAAACCAGTCACAACCAGGATGATAATTTTTATATTAAAATACATTCTTGTGAAGGAACCGATTCAGTTTGTACATGTCCCATAATCAATAAAGTACCCCAAACAAAATATTTAGGCGTAATAATTGACCAAAGGTTGACTTGGTACTCTCACCTCGAGCACGTAACCGATAGAGTACGAAAATTAGGCTGGATGTTTAAAACTTTGAGACATGTGGTCCCGACAACATATGTTGCTAAACCAGGAGGCCCAAACAGGAATCTGTTAAATGAAATTTATACTGCCATTGCATGCGCAGCTTTACAACAGAGTTAACAGAAAAATATACATATACACCAAACAACTACATGATTGTAAAAAACTTTTAATCGAATGGATAAAACCACTTTCGTATGAAGACACCGAAGCACTCTTGTAACATGACAACGTACACACATCAAACACGTGCAGTCAAACACCCACACACACACACACACATACACACACACACAAATCATCATCCATCATACGCCACTCAACTTTTATCCTACCTTAATTTATGGAAGAGCGGAGTCTCCTACTACAGGCATTATTTGCTTAAAAGGAGATTCCAATCATCAACTAATGTAAGAAATATTGTTTTACGAAAATAAATATTTTGTATTTTGTATTCTCCGTTTTAGTTATTATATCAGTTTAATTAAGCGGTAGACCCGAAAATCCGAATGTATGAAATCGTCTTGTCTTCGCGAGACAATCTCATACTCTCTTACTACTCCTCTAAGTAATTGACTTAATTTTTTTATGAAAAAAAATACAGAGTGGTTGCAAAAAAAATTCCTGCGTCGCTGTCGGCGGGAAAAGTGCCCAGAAGGCTTAGAATAGAATAAGCATTGCCACTATGGATGCCAACGTTTACTTTTTGGTCAGACTTCTGGTAAACTTGAAGAGTCGACCAACCGCTTGGTGATACCCCGAAAGACTTGATCGACACTCGGAAACCACGGCTTTAGCGTTTGACCCTCAAAGAGCTCAAATACATACTTTTATTACCAGTTAGGTTATAGAATTTACACCGTTTAAGGCTTTCTTTTTTTTTTCAACTACAACAGCCGCATAGCTTGCCTTGAATGTGAGTTGGCGCAAGGTTGTCGACGCAAGTTGCATACAACTAATGATCACCGTCTGGTCACTCCACGTGCCCAGCCATGGGGTTCTACATCAGCTTGCATCCAGGTTGTGCCAAGAACAAGATGGATGACCGATAATGTCATTAATCGACGATGATGACGACGACGACTGTTTATTGCCGTACTGTGCTCTCACTGCAAACTTTAAAGGCCATGGTGTCCGAGTTAGTCGACTGGTTTACCATATTGATAGCGATGTAGAGCCACACAAGGACCGCCCAAAAACAGAAAAGTATATAGCGAGCTGTAAGTTTGTGTTACCTAGCATAGTGCACATGTTGGATGACGGTCCGTAGCGGTCGGTTGAAACAAGGCCCGACCCTCCACTCACCCACAGTCATCAGGTAAGCAGGCACAGCAGTATTGGTAGACATATCAATAAGAATATTCCACGCAAACCTGCAGAGAGGCTCATTCCACTGTGAGAAAACGAGTTCACGAGCCGATCCGTATAAGGGGAAACCACTTTTCAGGGGACAGGAAGATACTACGTAGGTTCTACTTCTACTAGCAATTTTGCGGATTGAAAACTTAATTTGAGCTAAGATTCTAGGAGTTGTAGGTACCTAGAATGCTGAATATATCAGTCGGATTAACTGGTGCAGCTTGCATGCGAACCAGAACATCACGGGCGCCTAGAAAGGGAAGTTCACTTTCTCTCATCTTTATAACTTCTATAGGATCTCCGAATTCGCTGAAAACGAGTTCTTTTGTCATTATATGTCGCACTGGCGAACATGTTAATACAGTTATTGCCTGTTTATTGAGGTTTTTTGATGAGCGAATTGTAGTCTGGGCCTGTACCATAGCTAAAATAGGTATATTTAAATATCTTTTCCAAAACATTTACTGTACCGTAAATTTTCAAAGCAGTTAAAAAATGGATTGACACCTCACATTGATTACATCAATGATTGACACCATTATTGACACATAACTTTTCTGAAGTTTACTGTCAAATATCTTCTTCCACAGTGCCCACAGAGTGCTTTTATTTATAGAGCCAAACTGATAACACAGCAATAGTAGCCGCTCCCAGTGAAGACGGATCCGCCATACGAGTGTTGCACACAATATCGTGCGTTCGAACCCAGTCAGGGGCGCTTCGTCTTTAAGGACCCACCAAGCAGACCCACCGGTGGGTCTCCGAATACTGATGTGTCTCCCAAGACCTACTGACTAGTAGGACCTATGTGATTGTTTAGTTTTATATCCCCTGAGACCCACCAGGAACTTAAATGTACGAAAGAAAACAATTACAAATTAGCATAAATCTACCCTTTTAATTATAGGCGTAGTTTATTTCATCACCGCTCTCAAAACGAGAAGAAATCGGCAGCCCTAGAACCAAAAATTGTGAAGACGTGATAAAAATATGTCCAAGGCAAAACATTTATTGCGAACCACAATGCCATGTCATGTATACCATGATCAACCCGGACTAAGCCCGCGTGGTGGATTACAGTCGATTTCCTCTCATAGGGAAACCTGTATCCAAGCTATGGGATTACAGTTATGCCATGCTGGGGTTGCCCTGTAAATTCGGTACCTACAAGTTCTATGAGTACACAAAGGTTAATGCAGTGGAAACGTTAAGATACATTGACGATAACGATTAATTTAGACTGAAACCATGTCCGAGAATAAATTCCGCCAAAAGTTCTTTTAACACGTGGTCATAAACGGCCACCATCTTATTTATTCCTAACATAAAACCACTGAAACATTCACAACACACAAACAATAATAACAGCTCCCGCCTGACAAAGGCATTCAAGCATCATCAAAACCATGCTGCACCTATAAATCCTATAACTTCACGGCTATAAACCCCAAAAAAGAAAGACGTCTACTGCTGGACATGCGTGACGAAATTAGCACACGGTACAGTCGAAGGATCCTCTTATAAAAACTAAGAAAGAAGAGAACAGGTGTCTATCAAAGTTAATGAAAATGTGACAGGAAGTTATCATCATCACCTGCTTAACCTTTTCCTGTGTGATACTGAAAACTCTTGTTTTGTAAATGTGCAAAAAAAGAAACGTACTTTTCATAGATATTTGGTAACTAATTCTTAAATTAATTTTAAATGGTCCCTTTTATTTAAATTTAACAATCAACATTAAATTTTTTGTGATTTAGAAATTAAGTAGTTAAGGTATTGGTCCTTCCTTCGTCTCTTAGAAATCTATTTACGCGAATATCCAAATCTTTCCGAGCCATTGGTGCAGTGGAGCTGAGGGGAGCGATGGCTTCCGGGGATGGCATTTGGAGTTTTGGGATGCGGAAGCGACGAGCTCGTGTAAGCTGCCAGGCTGCGCTCGAATTCCGCATTGCTCGACCGATCCCTTTATTTTCATCCACGGCTGCCGGAAATGGGCGAGGAACACTGAAATGAACAATAATTATGTTATTGTTTTTGATTTACCAAGTAAGCTTTTCGTTATACCAATTAGCATGTTTAATTTAAAAAATGTAATTCCGTTACGTTCGAGGACTACCTAGTGGAAATAGTACTACATACAGGAGAAGGTAAGTCAGTTAGGTAACCCTCCACTTACTAATCCTTTGTGATTGATGCGCGTAATCGAGCTGGAGCTATCACTGATGGTAAATCTGCTGCGTAGTTTCTTTTTAATCCTGGGAAGGAAATAATGATTATGGTAAATTAGACAGTGGCAAAAAGAGGCTGTATGCAAAACGAGAGATAAATTAGAACAATGCATAATTGTGAAGTACTCTACATCAAATCTCGATTAATAACAATTAACAAATGCATCATAGTTGAGCATCTCAAATATAGTTTTAAAGCCTTATAAATAAAACCTTCAAAATGCCCAATAAATAATAAAATGCATAATATGAAAAAAACTTGTACATATTATGTCACATAGGACATCTTTTGACTTTGTGTTCGCATCATCATCATCATTTACAGATGTGAATTCACCCATTGCTGGGGTATGGGCCTCTCTGTGCTGGTGCCAATCTCTACGTTCCTATGTTCGCCTCATCCATAGCGTGTTTTTCTACCTTTGCGAATAGGCAAAAAAAGATAGAAAGTCTTTAGTTTGCGGGGACTCTTACGATACGGAATCACAGGTAGCTGTTTTGTTTGAAAAAAAAAAAACTGGTATTTTGTTAAAAGTTAAGAATTGTTCTGTGAATTATATATCAAAGAAAAACTACCAACCAGAATATTTGACATTGTTAATCGATGATTTATCTCTCCACTTTTGCGAACAAACTGGGCAAATTGATCGACGTATTGACCATCGAGGAATTTCTTCATTTTTTGATGGATTTACTTTTTGCAGTCCAGGTATTTCAAGTGGTGCCTGCCAGGTCAAAAAAAAAACAATGGCTGATTGTAAATTTCTATGATTTTTGGGAAAAATAGCGAACGAAAAAAAATCTCGTAATGAAGTTTTGAGTATAAGACTAGGGAACCAGGAAAAGACTACTGAAAGAACGATTAATAGAGTTGTAAAGAAGGTTGCACTATCAATCAATTGATATACTTCTTTGATTGTAGATTGTGCATGGCAATATGGTTAATGGTGCAAAGAACTACCTAATTGGAATGATATATGACAGAAACATGATGATCTTGCTGTAAAAGCGACACATTGAAATCAATTAAATAGTTTTTTTTTTAATTTCAGTATTGTTATGTAACACTGACCGGCCCGGGAGTTACTGGTATTTTGAATGCCAAGATGGAAGGAATGTCCATATCACGGCGGGTAGACATCCGGGAGATTCGCGACCGGGAGACGCTGCGCTCTGTCATACGCATGCTCAGGCCATGCACACATGCGTCGCTGGATTGGCTGCCGAGGAACATTAACGAAACCTTCACACACTGGATTAAACAGAAGAAGGCGATGAAGATGAAAAGAAAAGACAAATCGAACAAAAAGACAATCATTCAGATTAAGACAAAAACTAAAGAAGCTAAGTCCATAAAATGTGTTCACAGAAAATAAGTAACTTGTAGTTTATTTATAAAATTAATCTGCAAAGAATAATATAATCGTTTTGACAACATTCCTAAAAGTGACTTATTCGTTAAAGAAAACTGTGAGAAAGTCGTTGTTAATAGACGTAATTGAATCGAGAGTGAAAGTTTTAGTGGGAAGCCTAAGATTTTTTACAAATGCTTCTTTGTCATCATTGGTTTTTGTTCTGCTATTGTAGAGGTGTCAGGTGTAAAGCACGGTTTGTTGATGATTTAATTAGTACCATATACCAGCCGATTGGACTATGCTGCCACTTGGCTACGATATTATGTTATCTAACATCTTTTAAATAGGACGTGTAAGTAGATAATGAGTTTAGATTGTCTGTGAAACTATTGTTTGTTTAATTAACCAACTCATCGGAAACGTCGTCTCGCGGCAATTCAAGAGTCTTGTCTTGAGCTTCCTCTAATTCCCGGCTTCGAGCTCGAACCAAGTCTAGAAGTAATGTGTCGTTGCAACCCAAGTCGTTCGACCTGCTAAAAGAATTAAGAGAGAACTCTTTTAAACATTAGGGAGAGATTTTTCGATGAGAGTTTCCATGGACTGCCCGAAGGCTTATTAAAATAATTTGATTGTGTCTTTCTTATACAATGTAAAATTACGAATAAACGAGAGCAATCTAGTGATGGAAACTGAGAAAAAGTCATGGTGTACGAACCTGTACGAAGGTGCAAAGCTTCGGTGCGACAAGAGGGTGTTAACGTCGGAAGGGACGGCGACGTCGCAGTCGTCGATGGACTCGCGTCGCATGGCACGCATCCTGATCAACATCGACGCGTGTGGAGTAGCGTCGTTACCCATGAATGAGATGCGACGCGGCTCCTCTTCTTGTGTTCTTTAATGAAAATATATCGTTAGTGGTTGGTCTGTAAGAGTTGCAGGTGCTCACATAACATTTCCAATTAAATCGATATAATAAAGATGATGAGTTTTGTCAGGTACACCTGTCAAGCTATTCACAACTGTCTTTGGGTCAGCTTCCAGTCTAACTGCAGTTAGGGCAAAATGCCATATTAAAATAAACGAAAAGGCATAAGCATTAAAAACGGAAAATAAGTACAGTAAAACATTTTGGTTCGCTAGCGGTTTACGGCGAAACGCGAGAGGAATCAAGATGGACAAACCGGAGGCTGGCTTTTTCTCTGGCTACGTGAGTCATGTAGTGACTCAGTCGGTCTGTACGTATATAAAGAAGGTTATATTTAAAGTCAGGCAGAGCCGGTAGCGGTTGAATAAATGCAACTTGACTCCTAACAGGCCTTGAGTCCTATGTCGATGTAACGAGCTTCGTTGCAGCTACATATTTTGAATCTTAAGTCGGCGCACCATTTATGTTTTAACACGGTAAATTAGGGACCTACTTGTAATTTATGCATCCATTGATAAAACACGATTAACGCTAGTGGAATATAGACAGAGCATTAAGATAAGATGACTTTAGTATCTAAAATGTACAGTCTAAAATGTAGAAGGTAGGTACAGGACTATAGGAAAAATAGATACAGTCCAAAAAACAAAGCCACTTTTCGCAATTATTGCAAAAGACAATGCAAATATCTGGGTGAGTAGGTAACAGAATATCATATTTGTAGTAAAACTAGAAAGTGTTAAAGCGACAGCTTGAAGTGCTGTTCTGGAGGATTACTGAAGTGTATTCAACAGATAACTGTCGCAAACCGTAATACTAACCGGAAGATGGAGTGGTGTGTAGAGTATAATTTAAAATAACGATCTTTCCAGTCGCCATTTTTTTTCGACACTGGTTCCTGGAAATATATTAATGATTGTTTTGTACAACAGGATGACTATACAGATATATATCTAATCCAAGAAGTTGTTGCAGAATTTTATTTCTTATTTTATGGAGTCCATGAAAACATTGTTGAAGTAGGTATGGTTGAAGTCAATTTTCCTGTAAACATAAATCAAACAAATTGGCGATAACTTCATATTCTGTGGTGTGGTTAGTTAGGCTCTTTGTAAACTCTTTTATTGTACTGTAGCATTGTTTGTCACAATGTAAAACCAATCGATACAATATAAATAAACACGTAATGAGTTGAAGGCCATGACTCGCTGACCAACTGGTCACTGCAACCCACAATCCAGATGAGGAGTCATAAAATAATTCTGTATTATAATTCGCCTCTTTTATTGTGGTTACCTATATTTTAATAGTAGTCAGAGATAGTTGTCCTAATACCACAGGTATCAATTAGAATGATGCTTGTGATATTTTAGGTACCTAGTACAGTAGTAGTTTGAAGTTACAGCAAGCTTTCTTGAACTTCATCTCAGGTTTCAACATCACACCGATCACCCAATGTTGATTCCATTCTGTCCCTGGTAATCTTATGTCTATCCAATCATAAAATAATACTCTACTTACGGCATTCCTCATTTATTTGCCTGGTTAGATTCAAAGGTAATAATTTAAAGATCGATTTTGCATTAACTTAGATATCTACTAAAATATAATATGTTGATTTGTTTGTTATGATAAAAGGTTACAATTTAGTTTCCATTTTGACATTGATGTATGATTTGCTGCCGACTAGATTGCTCTTGGTCGAATTTGACGTTTGTGGTTTCTTTAAACAAAGGTTAGACTAGAGAAAATACATCTATGACTTCGTTGTTTCTGTTTTAATAAAGATTTTATTCCGAACTATATTTTTTTGTTGTCTATTTTTTTAAATCTTATTAGACGTTAGGAAAGGCTCTACCACAGGACTCTACCTTTCTTTATCCATAGACATTTTCACTTTCATTATTGGCGTCTGCATTGACCTACGAAAGTCACTATCAAACCTAATTATTTAAATCATATGCAAACTGAGATATTTTTAACTCGTAGAAAAATCGTTTCTACGACCTACCTTGTGGTGTTTTGGTGACCTAGTAAACACTCGAGAGTTGTTTTGAAAGACGTTAAAAAGCACTAGTAATATTTTCACTCTCATACTTATTAACTCCAAACAACTGTACAGCCACACCAGTCAACCACAATGGGTCTTATTCAGAAACACGATTACCTTGAGATCTATTGACCTGTAACGAGCGAGCTAGTCATGATCATGAGGCACCACTCATTAGTTTAGATATTTATCTCGCATAAATAAAGAGTGGCATCGGATAACAAAGAAGTTTTAAGGAGTTCAATAACAACGTCTGTAACGAGAGCAAGTCCCGTTAAGCAAATGTGAGCCCCGAGCCTGCAAGCTGAATCTTCATAGTCGCATGTCGTGGGAGCGCGTCCCAGCTGAATGCGAACCGTACCGAACATTTGTTTTGTGACAGCATTTAATGTTACAATGCAATTCGAAAAGTAATTTGTTTGAAGCTGTTGTGACGCTGTCAAGCGGCGGCGGGGCGCCTGTCTCCTGGCCCCGCTGCGCTTGTCGGCTGACGGCTTGTCTCGCGCTTAGTCGCTCCGATCGCGAACTGCCGCGCACACGTTGCGCCGCTGCGCACCGCCTCCATGCAACACGCTCGCCGATAACGCGCTCTATTTGAACGTAACAATCACTCTAACTGCACTATTGAACCCATTCTCACTTACTACGGACCATTATCGAATTACGTTTTACGTCGTCCCAAATTGTAAGATCGTCGGAGCGGTGGTTCCCAAACCGGCTCCGCGACCATATGATCCGCATTACAGTGGAACTGTTGCCTGATTTCCGACATCGGTGGGCAGTCACGATGTGGATCTTAGGTTGAAGTGCACTCTGGATTTTTGTGTTAGTGGACGCAGATGGAGACTAAGTGACAGAAGACTTTGGAACAAGTGTCTGTGATCGTTTAGTGACCGATTGTGCTGGAGATGTGAATGTTGACGTTGATTTTAATGTATTAGTGTTGTTATTGAATAAGTGCAATGGCTGGTGCTAGTGAGGAGAGCGCTGGTGTGGAGGAGACCACACCAGGCTCCACAGTGGAGGCGCGCGCCAAGCGCGGGCTGAGCGGGTCTATGTCGCTGCGCACACGCAAGCTGGGCCGGCGCCTCTCGCGCAGCATGTCCATCGTAGCGCTAAAGCTCCCGGAGAAGGCGCAGAGCATCACTCGCTCTTCGTCGAAACTCATAAGATCTGGCAACCGCGACAAAAAGAATAGAACATTCGAGCTCTCCATAATATTGCCAGATAAAACACAGAAACAGGTAAAATGCTGTTGTATTGTATTAACTTGGTCATTCGTGGTAGGTGATAATTGATTGATAACGACATACGTATTGAGTTGTGATAGATATTGACGAATTCAACTAGATAAAAGAGTATAAACTTTTAACAATGCTTTACATCATTATGACAGTAACACTGTTTTGTCTGGTAGGCGCCTTCACTATATAAACTGATATTTCCTTATTTGTAATTTGTAGTAATGGGGAAGATAATAATAATCATTTATTCACTAAACAAAATTTACCAAAATACAATAGTGATTGATAACAAAATAATGTGTAGGTTGCATTAGTAGCGTTCGATAACGCAGGTAAGGCAAAAAGTGGAGCCCGTTCATAGATTCCAGGATGTGCAAATATTGAAATTTTAACTAGAACGGGTTCTCAAGTAGTCGCTTCGCAGACGATTTGACTTAAAATGTTTACTGGTGCCTTTGGTTTAATTGATGTATTAAAAAAAAATGCTTGTAAGCATAGATTTACGATTTAGGCTCCGTGTTTGGAAGATACACTTTTAACGCCATGCATTTGAATGTGCTGATTACTGAGTCACTGCAGTTCTGCCGTCGCTAGTGTTTCGCCACTGCTTCGTGTCGCCCACATCGCTGATTTCTCCATTGATATAATAATGAGGTGCAATTGCCTCTGCGTTCAAATCACCAGGCATTGTTTGCTATTGTCATTGAGCCGGAGAATGCTCTTTGAAGCCGGATTGTTGACTACCGGATGAAGTTCCTGTTTTGTCTGAAGCGTTTCGATGACTTTCTGTTTACTGTTTTTGTGTGGTGCACGAAGTTTTCCTACGTGATCCATATCTTGATCACACAGATGTTACTAGTTACCGTCAGTTGAGCTAAGATTTGACCTGATTGTAAGTAGAGGTACCTACGTGGTGTAACAGCTTATTTCAGTAACTGAGAATTGCCGTGGTTTGTGGTCTGAGCTCGCGGTAAAAGATCATGGCTGAGTAATTCTTCTTTTTGTAGTGTTACCTCTTTGCTCTGAACTTCCTTAAATGTGAAGGATAGAATCAGTTCCGGTGGTAGGTTACCTAATTAATTCGACAACTAATTACCGCTAACATTGAAAACTGCCGTTCGACATTTTATACTACGTGTCTTATTGCGAGTTCACTAAAAATTTTATTATCCAAATAGTTCACACAAAGGTATTTCAAAGTCGTTCTCATGTTTTTGTTATTTCGTTACAGAGCGTGGCGGGCTGTTATTTATTATTGTTTTCATACGACATATTTCAGAACGGTGCAAACATTCACAGCTCAAATAAAAATTTGTTGCGAAACGAATAACATATTTATTTACATAGCAAACTCTGAGACTGAGACACGCGGAGAATAACATATGTATACAAAACAATCTTGATGTCTAAACTAAAATATATAAACCCTATCAATCCCTTTAACCCGCTTTTTTGAAGCTCTGGAAAATATTATACTATGCTTGACAAAGTTTTTCTCAATATTTCCCGTAAACTACGTTTACTATGTTATAGTGAAATGACACCAGGTCACCAGGACCCTTTTCTTGCAACTGGCGTTTTCGGGATTGCGAATCACTTTGTGCACAAGGCATTTGGCTTCTTCAACAGAGATATAATTCAACACAATGCCCGTAGTTATGGCTGCAGATTGCACTCTAACTACCTTATCACTTTATAGATCCTTAACCCCTTAATGATTGTGGCTGGAATTCTGTTTGTTTGTTAAAGTGCTGAGTGGGTGCAGTGAATTGCAATTTAGTATCACACTCTGCAAAGGACACACAGTCTTTGTTTCTGCCTGTCGTTCTTCAAATTTTTGTCAGAACAATGCTGGCTGTAGCGGATTTGTCACTTAGGTATTGCTGGAATATATGTAGGTACTTAGTATTTGAATAAATATGCATATTTGCTCCCGACAGTATTAGCATACCAGCAACTTTAGAGTCTGTTTTGTGAGGGACGACTGATGAACATTTACTATTCACAGGCGAAATAATTTACCCATCGGGGCTGTGGATTATCGAAAGGCATAACGCGGCTCCGCGACACAAGGCCGAAGAAGGAACATGGGTTTGGTTTTTAGTCAGTAGTAGTCTGACACTCCCCTTCGCTCTGCCCAAGAGCGGGGGGGGGGGGGGGGTTATTCGATGATTTTCCACCCACCAAAAAAAAAAAAGGCGAAATAATTACGCTCCCATTTTCGTAGAACTCGAATGGGATTGGATCAAGGAAAATATTTAAGTCTGTAAAATAATGTTATTATGATTTCTTATAAAGATTTACTTACCAGTAGTCCCGGGGTTCTTTGAATTCTTATTAACTATCGGATTGAGATTGATAATGGTCTCAGGAGCTGAATTTTTCAAACTAAACAAACTGATGCGTTCATCAGTTGTATGTACCTACACAGTACAGCATCCATCATCTTCTTTACAATCATAATAGTAAACAATTCAGTAATGATGATGTAAAGTGGTTCACTACGAATTCTTTTTGGAATTTTAATGATAGCCATGTCTAGACTGTATTACGTGACTGAATATTTATATTCTTTTCGTATTATAGAAAATAGATTTTTAGGCTAAGTATCATAACATAACTCTAGATGTTATGATACCTAAAAAGTTAAGGAAACTCTTAGAGTTCTTAGACAATAAAGATGTAAATAGCTGCAAAAGAGCCGATTTCATCAACAGATTTCTTGTAGTTATCCTTCTATTTTCTTACTTATTGTCTATTAATATGCAGTTGGTCCTAACAAGCATTCCGTCGTTAATAAGCAGACTTAGAATGAAATAACATTCATTGGACCCTCTAATACGCTAATGATGTGGGGACAGACAATATTTAGCTGCAATGAGGATGAACGCCTACATACTGCACCGGGACTAATGCAAGTAACGGAAGCGAGGATCAGACAGTTCATGTATGTACAAGGATGCTCTCAATTCATTAGGAGCTTCTTTTTGCACTTTACTTACTGTCTTAGATTCATCGTCATTCATTTCTATTATAGAATTAAGTACAGTGTTGCGTTGATTGATATAAAATATGGGCTTTCGTCATGTGATGTTCTAGGAAGTTGTAATGAGTATTTCATTCCAAACATTTTGGCAATCATCAGTAATTCTTTCGCCATTTTCTTACCTGGCATAATAAACACCTGCTTTTGGCAGAATACTGTCCAGAATTCATGCGTATATTGATTTAAAACATTGACTACCGTAATGATCATTGATTGTCACACTCTCATAGGATCATTTTAGCCGGTATGAACTACACATACTTATCTTTAAATTCGTTTCCAAACAAGCACGCCAAGAGATAAATCTCCTGGCCAGCTTCGAATAACTTCTAATTAAAATAATTGCATCAGAAAGTTAATCCGTGCTCGTACACCACTTTTACGTCGTTAGTGACAAACTGGTGAATAATAAGACTTACTTACCCGCGGAACCATAAAAACAAACATCAGCTACTAGCGCTCGTGATAGATAGAATGACAAATTGCAAGAGAAAGTGATGTCGCAACGATATGCGATAGTAGGTGGACGATTAAGTGGCGTTTCATGCGGGTACCATGTGGTACTCCATATAATTGGATATATATTCGTGACGTGATACGTAAAACAAGTCGAAAGCACGTGTATCCATATCATCAGTGACGGTTGGGTAATGATCACTTGTTGACAAACGATTTGGCACAAAACAATCAATGACTGGAATTCTACTAGCGGTATTATGAAGCAAATAATGATTGACACACGACTAGCGTGATTTAGGCCGAAAACAAATTGATTGGACTCACTAATAGCGATAAAGAGGACAAGATTTATACAGGCGATTAAATTAAAATCACACTTTAAAATAGATAAAGCACTTAGGAACTATATTTTAAAATTTTATTTAATAGATATTCATGTTTTGACATTGCCCCGATTTTTTCTCTTGATCTTAGAAGCGCGTGCCAAAATTGTGTAGTTCTCTGTCTGAAGTCAGTCTGTTTCATACCTGTCTGTCTGAGTGTGTACCATCATCATTCATGTTTATGGCACGTGTTATGATGTGATAATCACCTTAAAAATGATGATAGCCACTTGTAAAAAACTGTGTTGATTTATTGCGTTCGCTTCTAAGATTTATGTTTCTGTTTCAAAGTAATATAGAACAATAACATAATACTGTTTTGCGATTCTTTGACATGTTGCCTCGCTCCTTTTAATATCTTCTCCAATTGAGAGATTGTCGCAAACGTTTGCGCCTGATTTCCTCCTTCATTTCAATGTTTGTAAATAGCAGACGGTAGATTGGCATCACTGTATGCACACAATGTTTATAACTACAGAGGACGTTAGATCACGACTGGTGGACACAGTACATCATAATTGTGTAGTAATTCGTAATAAATTGTAGGATGACTGAGTTGTTTTATAACTGCCTATGTTTCTATTTCCATAAGAAGAAGATTAGCTTTATCGTTAGCGAATTGGCATTTAGGTAGCTGATGTTGGTTGCTTGAAGTTTTATCGTTAGTAGTAATGGAACTTGTACGTATTAGGACTCTGATACAGGAAACTAAGTTGACTTAGGTTAATATAATCATTTCTATACTAATTTCCTAAAATTGCTCAGACATAATAGCGGCTAAGCAAGTTACGTATGATTTCAGCAGACTAAAGCTATAAAATCAACATAAAACTTAAATAATCAATATTTGTTATTTAAATTTAATTTCAAAATTTTTTCAATGCTGTTACTTCCGCTATTATGTAAAAAACTAAGTTTTGGGTAAATGTTGCATTTTGAATATTGCATTCATGAATTTCTAAATATGTTGCTGCATCGACAAAAATATTTATAGAAGATTTTTTTCTAATGAATTTAATCAAAACAAAAATGATTATAAAACATTCTAAAAGCTACGTCAAAATGTAAGAAACTGTCTTCACAGTATATAAATTATCTTATTACTACTTACTTTAGTTACAGTTATTTTTTTCTGTGCCCGCATGATGTAGTATTTACCAGACAATGCCTTTTCAGGCCATGTATATGAATTGATGTCCGTTTGCAGAGTCAAGCTATGGCCATGGAAATATTCAATGACCATGGCAAAAACTGCTTGCAATAATTTAAAGTCAAACTGTCGAAATGCTAGTTTATCCTCCTGTGCTTTGATCCTCACAAGGTAAGTTACAGAAATTACAACTAGTCTCAATACAATCTGTGCGAGATGATCTAGTGGAGAGAAATACAACAACACATGTGAACGTTATTGAAGAAAGCTGTACCGATCGAGTTTAAGGTCTCGGACCTACGATGACTATCACTTTTTGTATCTAAAGCAGCGGTTGAACCGGTCCGAAGGCCTACGAATGCCAACTGGACAAGCGCTATGCAATACGTGGTTTGTGCACATCGGTCAGTGCAATCTTTGAAGGTATCTTTTGTATGCAATCTTTACTGAACGCTAATAATGCATTGTCAAGTCCTAACATATAAATGAATAGCCATTGGGTTGGGTTATTTTAAAAATTGTGTTTGAAGACGGTAAAGATGTTAACTATGACGAGTTTTGTTTTACCCAGAGAGGTATATTTACGAAGCAGAAATACAAAAATACGATGCCTTGCCTTGCTCTCAGATTTCTCTAAAAATTTCGTATTTCAGTAAAGTTCAATGTTCTTGCCAATGATAACAAAATGAATAAAGTACCTAATTCTAAAAATAAATTAAAACTGCTTGAATATTTCCGCTCCATTGCTTCTAGTTGTATGACGATTGATTTGTTTTCATTTGCCAAACTGTATACAAATTATACAATGACTTGGGTGTCCTTAACGGGTTTGGTAACTTTCAATATATCACTATTAGTATGTTTTGCATTAAATGATGGATACATTATGCGACAAAAAATCACTCGGACCAGTCACGAGTGCTAGATGCAAGTCCACATTAGTTTCGTTATGCAAATGTAGTGAAAGGATATGGACTTGCGATTTTCATGCCAACATCGGACGAGTGTGAAAGTGAACCTATAAAATTATCGATGTTCCACTGATTTATTAATTTGATTTTTGTTTCTATTTTTATAAAAAGATTAATTACTTTTTAGAGATGAAGACTTTCGTTGAGTTGATTGATTGAAATTGTCTTCATAAGCTATTAATTCAATTAGTATCTAGATACTGATGCCATTTTTTTACTAGAGAGTTTTGGCGAATACTAATGTGTTTAAAACGCATAAAAGCAATATGATATTCTCATATCTTATTACATAGTAGTTAGTCATGTAGATTAAGGTCACTTAGCACATTTAATCAAAATATTGTAATTAACTTGCTGTTGTTGTGATTAGATTATGAAATAGTTCTAGGTCATTTCACATTTTATACCGAACTAAGAACAACTGGACAGATAATAATAATAACATGTCGTCCTAAGTTTGCCAAAACACTTTACGTAAATTCACTCGCGAGAGTGCACGTACGTAGGGAGACCAAAATAAGACTATTTCGAAGTAACTTTCCTGTTGGTGCATCTTATTCTAAGTATAGCATTCATAGAGTTGCAATATAAAGCTATAATAAGGTGGAAGCATATAGCTTTACAGACACAGCATATTATCGTTCGTTATTATTATTACTTGGCGAGCACCCAAACATCTTAAGACATGTCGTAAGATGAACTAAGAACATGTTTTCATTACACTTTGGCGGCAAAAGCATTAAGACAAGATAGTATGCATTTCTATTGTTAGTCTCTTCCTAGTAATAATTAAAGTCTAGCTGAAATACATAGATTTTAACTTACAATACAGTACAATACTAATATCAATTCATTGAAAACACAATGTGTAAGTCGTATGGCATTGTTGTTTTGGCTTCGTGAGTGCCAGATTAGAAATTTTGGCAACATATTCATGATTAAGAGCGCTCTCAAATGGCTATTAAGTGTGGTTGACTTGGCACTTCAACCTGATTTGTGATTGTTTGGAACTAATGTGCCATTATGAGGTATCGCCAAACCACATCGGCGTTGGATGTCGTTAAAACTACGCGCAAAGGGAACTCAAAACGGACTACTGTTTATAGCTAATTTCCAAACAGGTATATGGGAATTTTCCGCTCAAAATATTGAGTACATTGTAGTATGTTGTGTAAAAAAAATCTCTGTTAAAACACGTATTTTAAATAGGTTTCAGTTACATCTGCCGTGTGAACGTCACAGTTTATTTTCGCCTGCGCGAAATGCGGAGAACAGATTCGAACCATAATGATTGTAGTGATTGTTTTATAGGGAACAATTTTGTGGTAACATGGCCTTAATTAACATCTGAAGTAAGGGCCTTCATGTGACCATTGAACCGTGTAATAATATACACTGTCTTTGTTAACTAGTGAGCCACGTGTTTGGGGGCACACAGTCCGCAATGTTGTTTACGAAATGGTAAATTTGATTTCACTCGTCAATTTACGGTAACTACACTCAAGATTTGAAACGTACTGTAATTACGGCAAAAATGTTTTAAATCACGGATGGAAAAAGATTCTAAGTTTAGTTTTTCTTTTTAAGAGCACTTAAGCAAGGTATCGATTTGTTAGCCGAAACTCATATAACGTGTTCAGTAGAATTTCCTGATCGCATAAGTCCTCCATACAAAAAAGTGCACAAATATGTTAAACCGGTAAAAGTTGTTACAGTTACCGGAACATTTTTACGCGCATTTCCGTGTATTTTTCCTTCTCATGTAGGTCTGTCGTGATCAGTTGCTTCGTAAATTAATTGCTCGCAATTACATATTTGACAGAAATAACCTTAGGTATGTTAGTTGAAAATTAATGGAAAAACCTCAGGTTTTTGTTGCTCTTGCGAGTTACAAAGACTTTTTCAGGCCAATTTATTGCCCATGCAGGCATGTCGACCTATGGTTAATGGTTTTATGTTGCAATGCTCATATAAATAAGAATAGGCTTCAGAATAGGTACACAATCGATTACTGAGCTAATAGAGAGGAAACTCTTTGATGTTTAATAAAGCATGAAATCTGTTGTTAGCGACTGAACGGTTTTCAGGGGCAAATGCAACACGATTTTAAATGTGTCTTAGCATATTATTCTGAAATAATAGGAAGTGATAGGTGACATGCGTGACATTGAACTAGATCCTAATCTTAGTGCTTGGCGGTCTAATATTTCAAGTAAATGCTAGATCAAAAAGTGTTTTTTTCATGTTCTATTTAATCATAAAGAATTTTATTTGATCTCAGTAACTAAATAGTTGGGACATTAAATGAATAGCAATTTTCGAGCTAGTATTAAAGTAGATAGGTAGGTGGGTCAAGAAATGAGAGTCAAAATTATCTTAAGGTTCTGAATCTGAATCTTATATTTTCACGTTTGATTCTTATTAAGCTGAAATTTGGTCAAACAATCGGATGTGATTTAAACAAACCAAACTACTGAACATATATGATTCGTACTCTCGCGCATGGTGCATTATGTTTGCTTATCCTTTCCATTATCAAGTGGATGATGGTCGGTGATTGTGTGAAAGTCGTTGCTCGCACATTATTCTCTCATCATTCCTCCAGTCAATAAACTGTACGCATTAGCGTTCGCGTTTTATGACAATCACATTTAAAACATGTAAACATTCTGCGACGTCACAGCACACGATAAAATCTAGACAATGGTGTTTTCCCAGATGTACGAACCCAGTTAACAGGATGATTTAAAAATGATGCCACGGGACTGAAATAGAACGCGTGGAGAAAGTTGACACGGGCGTCTGTTTCTCTCGTTTTGACATGATAAAAACTCGCACAGGCAGTTTTAGGTCACACACGTAATAGTCCCGAATACCAAACAATAAATACACATTCAACACCACAAGTATTTACGCGAAATGTTTCCTTGGAGTTGTCATAAATCTGTTACGAATCAACTCTTTAGCCTGAAAAATGTAAGTTGAAAGACGTGTTAATTTCGCACGGAATGTTGCTTGTAATGCTTTTCATCTACTTTACTCTCAATGACCTACTTAAGTCAAAATTCTAAATGAAGTGTGTCACTTTGATAAAACTATACATTACCATGTTTATTGTGCTCGGCGCTGTTCTATTATTCTCATCATGGCATCGTAAAGTATCACACAGATGTTCGCGTCAATACGACACACCGTAAGGATGGTACAGTTATGCAATTAGCCAAGAGAATGGCGTACACAGTAATGTCCTTCTCGGTCAACGGGCTGTGTTACTTGCTGCTACGAGTATTAACATAATCTACGAATGTTGTAAAACATGGCTGCTCTATGCACAATTCGGCCAGGGGTACGTACATCGTTTTTACTGCATGTGCCATCAACCAATCAGAGATTTAATGAGCAACTGTTTTGGCTACTTCTACTGACATTGACTTCGATTCTTGACTTCTCATGGAGATTCTTTGATCTGACAAGAGAATGAATAAATTCACTTTAGTATTTCGTACTAATAAAAATACACTTTTCATCAGTTACAAGATTAGATTAATTGTAAATGGATTCGTTTTCATAAGATTTCATTAATAATATTTCTAAATGCTTTTTGCTTTTGATTGAAAATATAATCTTTATGTATGGTTGAAGACTTAATGTTAATACGTATTATGAACGAAAATATCGGTTTAATTTTCGGCATTGCGAGTATTTCGCTTAACTTCCTCAATCGGATGTAAGTACAAATTGTATGTTACACATTTTCTTTTCACCTCCCAAGGTGGTCGGAGAATAAAAATCTGGTGTTTATTGGCAGTTAACACATCTTCTCGTAGTACACAATATCACATAATTCTACTAAGTAACAGTGTTGTTGACACGGGTAAGTAGAGACGTGTAATCGTTAGCTGTCGCCGAAGTAATTAGGCAGCTCGATCTAATTGCAAGAAAGTGAAATGCGAGGCCGCTGCGAATGTGAGAACGTTTCCCATAGCTCTCCGCTGTTCACTCGTAATCGTAACGCTATTCACTATTTGTTTTGGCGATTTGTTTTGGCGATATTGTTGATCAGGAAATTTTCAAAGTTTTGGTAAGACAAGGTTTTAGCAATAGTAAAATCACATATACCACAAATGAACGAGGTTACTATTTTGTAACATAAGATGTTCGTTTTGGTGTATCTGGAGCTACATATAAACATATCTGAGGAAAAAATTTATGAGGAAGAAGTACCAATTAAAGTTGAAAAAATAAACCACAGAACTGAAAGGGATTATGCTTCTTTTATCATCGGAGTTCCGGAGAGTAAATATGAGAAGTTATGTCAACCTGAAAGCTGGGCGGTTAACATCGAATTTGCGGAATGGGTGTGGTTTCGTAGACCAGTCAGCAGCCCCGGAAACCGTGAGTAACTCCGTTGAAATTTTATATCAAAACGTGCGCGGGCTTCGAACAAAGCTAGAGGAATGTTATGCCAGTATTTCAACAGCAAATGCAGACTTGTTCGCCATCACGGAAACGGGCTGCAATGACTCCATCCATGATGCAGAAATATGTCCACCTGGGTTTACTATTTTACGGTGTGACCGAGCGGATGGACGTAAGCAAGGCGGCGCGTGTCTCGTGGCCACACCGCGTTTCGAGTTGCGGCGAGTGTCACTACCCGATGACGTCAACGTAGACGATCATATGTTCGAACTTGTTTGTGCTACTGTTTACCTTAATAACAGATTTATGTTTTTACTTTGTGTCGTCTATATTCCGCCTAGTAGTAATGATACCGAATACATGTTACTATTTAGTATCATTGAAAAATTTTGTGAAAAGTACAGGGATATATTAGTTATAGGTGATTTTAACTTGTATTCATGTTCTGTAGCCATAAATAACTATTATGAATACTTTCATAGTTTTTGTGAATTCACTCAGAGTAACGCAGTCGGTAATTGTAATGGTCGTTATTTGGATTTGGTGTTGAGTACATTGGCGAATGGAGGGAGTGTGAGCGTGCGCGCGGCGGAGGCGCCGCTTGTACCGGTGGACGCGTATCACCCGCCGCTCGAGATCTCGGTTAGTACCCACACGCGCCTGCGCCGGCTCCCCGGCTCAGCAGGCTCAGCTACACCTGACGGTAACGCATGTGCACCAGACGGGTGGAACTTTAATAAAGCAGACTTTCTGTCATTGTATTCACAAATTGCAGCCGTAGACTGGACTCCGTTGTATGAAATGGACTTGGAAGTAGGTTTAGATTATTTTTATAATATTATTAATTCTATTATAGATGACTGTGTACCCAAAAAAAAGCGAAGTCGTGGAAACTCAAGGTACATTTACCCTGAGTGGTACACTGTTGAAATAATTCGCGACATAAGGTTGAAAGGTTCTTTGCATAAAACATATAAGGCAAGCGGAGCGAGGGTCGATTACGAAGCGTTTGCTCGGTGTCGATCCAACATTAAAAATATGTTAGTAGTGGCACAGGAACAATATCGGAACCGTCTTCAAGGGCAAATGCTGAATGATCCTAAATCCTTTTGGAATTATGCCAAGTCTAGGAGGAGTAGGAGAAGCCCGCAGGCGATCTTGAAAGACGGGGTGGCATTGTCAGGGCAACGGTCTGTGGAAGAGTTTGCGGCCTACTTTTATTCCATTTATGGGAAAGAGCGACCAGAGTTGGATGTAGACGCGGCTATAGCCAGTGCAGGTAGTGGAAACGGTGCGGCGCGGGTGCACTTGAACCAATTACAGTTAGGAGATGTGAGTCGTGCGCTTCGAGATCTTAAGCCGAAACGGTCCGCAGGGCCTGACGGCATTCCGCCTTATATATTCAGGGATTGTCGAGAAGCGCTGGCTAGGCCACTACTTCACATTTATAACGAGTGCCTCCAAGCTCCCGTGTTTCCGGAGAGGTGGAAAGTGACCCGCGTTGTTCCGGTTCCGAAAAGTGGGTCAGCAGAATCGGTGGATGGGTACAGACCAGTTGCGGTATTGTCGACGCCGGCAAAAGTGTTGGAAACGGCTATACACAAAAGCATATACCTTCAGGTTAGCGCGCAGCTGTCAGACGCACAGCATGGGTTTCGTCCGGGAAGAAGTACCACCAGTAATCTTCTCTGCCACATGGCTAATCTGGTGCCAACGGTGGATAGTGGGGGACAAACTGATGCTGCTTACTTTGACTTCAGAAAAGCATTCGACCTAGTCGATAATGACATGTTGCTTAAAAAGTTTGCAAGTGTTGGTTTCACCCCTCACTCTCTTCAGTTTTTTGCCAGTTATTTGAAGGATAGGCAGCAGTATGTGGAGTATGCGGGACACGTGTCGGATCCATATTTGACGAGGTCCGGAGTAAGTCAAGGTAGTAACCTTGGCCCTTTGGGCTTTCTTTTGGTGGTAAACGACCTACCAGAAGTAGTCCAGGATGCTTCTTGCCTGCTGTTTGCCGACGACCTCAAATTGTCCCTCGCTATAAAGAGTAGCGATGACTGTGTCAGGCTACAAAATGACATTGATAGGGTAGTAAGATGGAGCAAGGAAAATCTCTTGCAATTTAATAGCTCCAAGTGCGTGACCATCACTTTTTCCCGCGCACACAATCCCATCTTACATACCTACTTTATTGACGGGTTGCCTATGGAACGGGTCACAGAAGTCAAAGATTTGGGAGTTGAATTTAACACCGTTTTGACTTTTCGTGATCACATCATGCGTAGCTGTAAAAGAGCTTATAGAAATTTAGGTTTCATGCTTCGTACGGTGCGAGGATTCACGAATGTGAAAGCTATTGTAGCATTGTACAATGCATTGGTGAGGAGCCAGTTAGAATGTAATGCAGTCATCTGGGCTCCGCATGAAACTAAATATAGTCTCATGCTGGAGAGAGTACAAAATAAATTTATACGATATTTATATAAACGGTATTATGGTGTATATCCCTTTTACCCGTTAATGTATCCCACCTTATTTATTTTAGGTATGGTAGGATATAATGAGCTTAGGGTTAGGAGAGATCTTGCACTCGCATCATATATATTTAAATTATTGAGAGGAAAGGTGCATAATGCTGCTATTCTAAGCCAAGTGAGTCTGTGTGTTCCGGACAGGTACGTGTGGCGACGACGACAACCACGACTGCTAGTGGAACCGCGTTCTCGGACCAACCTTTTACGAGAGGCGCCGCTGACGCGTGCACTCCGAACGCTCAACCTCATAGCGAGCGAGACTGACTTATTCTGTTGTTCTCTGAGTGAATTCACAAGGAATGCTCTATTTGTTATTAGTTATAGGTATTAGTTATAAGTTAGAATTAGGTAAATAATTAAGGCGCATTTATCGCATTGGGGGTTACCCTGTAATGGTAGATGTAAGTTGATAAATAAATAAATAAATAAAAATAAAAATAAATAAAAAATCTATTTTTCTGGTGTTTGTAGGAGTTAAATCTCATTTTTCAGCCGATCGTAATATTGTACCTTACCGAACATTTAATTACATCTTGTCAAAACGTTTTAATTGTGGGCGTATAGCTCAATGAAAGATGAGACATTACTTTCTTGTAAAAATGGTTCTTGACCTTAAAATTTGCAGCCTCGGAATATGAAATTCTGAGACTCCAGAATCAGGAACAAAATACTGTGATTGAGGTCCTATTGATAAATTCAACTCATCGATCTCCAGTTTGAGTACATATATCTAGTTGCGTAACAACGGTTGGTTCTGTACGATACGAAGCTTGACATGTTTATTTCCATCTACCATTCTCAACCACTCATCTGCCTAGCCTTTTCCCAACTATGTTGGGGTCGGCTTCCAGTCTAACCGGATGCAGCTGAATACCAGTATTTTACATGGAGCGACTGCCTATCTGACCTCCACAACCCAGTTTGTACTGGGTAATACGATACACTTTGGTAAGACTGGTTGTCAGATTTCCAGGTCACTGACTACCTATAACGACTGCCAAAGATCTATATATGACAGCCGGGACCAACAGCTTAACGTGCTTTCCGAGGCACGGAGAAAACTCGGTATGAAATGGGCGGTCACCCATCCACAGACCAACCTAGGCAAGCGCCGCTTAACCTAAAGATTGACCCGAGTGGCAGTTATTATTACGCCACGAGCTCCTCAACTACCATTTTCAACCACTGCAACTCTAGAATTCAAGACACTATGGTAAAAATAAAAAAAAAAGAGACAATCACGAAGCCCAAAGTTTTCCATGAAAATTATCAACTCCTTTTGGAAATTGAAAGATGATAATAAAAAAAATAGTGTAATTCGATATTGGTGTAAAAGAAAATTCGTGACTGGTCTCCACACTTTTGTGTACGAATTTCTCCTAATCTAGTTTCAGCTCCACAAATATTATCTAATCTTTTTAAAGCCCTGAATATAAAATCAATGTTTATTTAACTACAATAGTGTTTTCATTGATGTTTGCACAACCTCAATTTCATGAATGAACTCACAGCGTGATGTAAATCAAATTTTCGTTGGATTTGGACTACATCTCATTCATAAACGATGTTACATGTACTGAACTGAAATAGAATTTATTACTACGTTTGTTTTTTAAAGGCATATCTAGTACAGACAGAGTTATGGCGTCTAAAAACCCAATTTTGAAATTAGTTACTTTATGTAATAATTCATAGTTTTAATGAAAGTACTTATGAGTTTACACTGTTTAGTCTTTAGATTTTGACTGTTTGAAATGAAACCTACGCCTTTATCGAATGGGGTAGACAGAAAAGTTAGAACATCGCCCGTTACGATCCTTGAAATAAATATTGTTAAAAAATAAATAGTTTAAGATTTTATTTCTGCTTTTATTATTCTGTTAAGTAAAGTGCTATTTTGTACCTAAGGCTCAGATTTCGATACTTTTGTACCTGTTTTCCTTGAGAACGTTACACTACTCGCGCTAATAATACCGATATGCGATATCTTGTAGAATGTAGACCTAAGGTTAGCACAGCATATTATTATGTGCCTATATTAAACAGCAGGTATGTGCAGCCCTATTGTCCTATAGAAGGCAGACAATATCATGATGTTAGTAGTAGTACATACTTATCGTGTGTTACACATAGTTCTAGAACTGTCGATGGGTTGATTGCAAATGATTGTGGAAACAAACCATACGTAGTGTTGCGTGAAGTAAATCTCTCTTCATACACCATGAATCATGTGTAGGTATAGCATGCAATTTTGCGTTGAACTCCGTTCAGTATTACTATTAATCCAATAGAAGTACATAATTCTAAAGCGATAGAATTCTGTGAAAAAAGATTGGGTGTGTAAACAAAATAGGCACAATGTTACGAATGACTTTTTCCTACATTTTTACGTTTCATTCACGTCATTTCGCTATTGTGTCGGCATTCTCGGAACGAATGGAATGTAACAATGTGGATATGTATACAATTCGCGTGTTTATCTTTACGTGACGGAAATGGGCGAGCCAAATAGATTACTATTTGGACTCCGACGTCCATGCCTGGACATATAATAATGCCTTTGTTCAATAAGGAAGCATAGCCCAGTCATTGCGTGGTCAACTGCTAGTAGGTACTGCTTCGCAATTAGCATGTACATAGGTATTCGTATAAACATAAATAAACTGACTCCATTTTTCATGCGGGTTGGTAGAAATTACAAGCCACCATCTTGATGAGCTGAAAAGAGCGTTCTGTAGTGTCTGCATCTCCACTATAAGCACTTACTCGTAATTCCTCGCGACTTCTTCCGCGAAAATTGCGATAGCTTGGTTAATATATGTATAATTAATTAGAACAATGCCCAAAAATGTATGGACACCGTCCCCACCCTTGTAGCACTTTAAAACCTATGTCAATCGAAGGGCCATAGTCATCTTATCATTTTATTGTATGACAGCGAAACTGAAATCAGCATCCGAAAAAAGTTATGTCGATATGAAGAAACCGAAATCGGTCACAATAATGACTATGTTACCTTTTTGTAATTATTACTGTGGAATGTTATCGTTCGGAGTTTTCAAACCTCTGAACCTACCCATCGTCAGCTAGGTGTGAGACAGGGAGACGTCATATCTCCGAAGCTGTTCACCGCTGTACTGTAGGATGTCTTTAAGGTTCTGGACTAGGGAGAACTAGGCATCAATGTCAATGGCGAGTATACATCATTCACCTTCGGTTTGCTGACGATATTGTGGTTATGGCTGAGACCATGGAGGACCTCGGTACAATGCTCGATGCTCAGTAGAGCTTCGGAAAGAGTGGATCTTAAAATGAACATGGACAAAACCAAGGTCATGTTGACTGCCTATGTAACACCCACTCCTATCAAGATCGGATTCTTTACACTCGAAGTTGTGGACGATTATACTACCTTGGACAAACGGTCTAGTTAGGTAGGTCCAACTTCAAGAAAGAGGTCCATCGTTGAATCCGACTCGGCTGGGCAGCGTTACGGAAGTTGAGTTGGATCTTTTCGTCTAACTTACCGCAGTATCTCAAGACGAAAGTCTATGATCAGTGTGTGCTGTCATTGATTACATACGAGACCTGAATGTGATCGCTCACAATCAATCTCATCAGAAGGCTTAAAGTCAGAGGGCAATGGAGAGGGCTATGCTCGGAGCTTCTGAGGTTACCGAGGTTACCGACTTAGACCGGGAATTGTCAGACTCAAGTGGTGGCAATGAGCAGGGCACTGCAGGGCGGCATGGGACTGGTGAAGTGGTGACCTCTTTCTCGAATTAAAACCTACTTAACTAGACCGTTTGTCCCAGGTAGACATAATCGTCCGCAACTTCGAGTAAAGAGGTTCCGATCTTGATAGGAGTGGGTGTTACATGATTCAACATGATCATGATTATGTCCATGTTCATTTTAAGATCCACTTTTTCGGAAACTCTACTGAGGTCATCGAGCATTGTTCTGAAGTCCTCCATGGTCTCAGCCACTATATAGTCAGCAAACGGAAGGTGACTGATGTACTCACCATTTATATTGATGCCTAGTCCTTCCCGATTCAGAACCTTGAAAACATCCTCCAGTACAGCGATGAACAGCTTCGGAGATATGACGTCTTCCTGTCTCACACCTCGCTGCAAAAGGTTAAGTTCCGAGGTTTGAAAACTCCGAACGACATCATTCCACATTAATAATTACAAAAATAAAAGTATCGTGGTCGGTAACATAATTATTATTGTGACTGATTTCGGTTTCTTCATAACGATATAACTTTTTTCGGATGCGGATTTCAGTTTCGCTGTCATACAATAAAATGATAAGTTGACTATAACCCTTCGATTGACATAGGTTTTAAAGTGCTACAAGGGTGGGGACGTTTTGAACATTGTTTGTAGTCTATAGCACCCACGAATAAGATAGCTTTCTGCTAGTGAAAGAATTTTTAGAATTGGATCATTGGTTTCGTAGATTTATTAATTAATTATTAAGATTTTTAAATGAATATGACAATTAACCTATCGGTGATTGAGTTTTCGTTGAACTAGCTACTTAAGACATATTATCAGTAAGTACTACTTTATGATAGTGCGATAACACTTTTCTAAGTTATCTAGCACGTATGCCTTTTACGTGAGTTTCACTTAAGAAGCAACTGATACTAATTAAAGTTTATGCGCAAGAGACATAAAATCCGTTAAGAACTTGTGAAATATATAAGTACCAGGCTCGTATCACGTCTGAAGAGGTTTTAAACATTTTATTTTTGAAACAATTGT
This sequence comes from Diarsia dahlii, assembly GCA_949775195.1. Taxonomy (NCBI): domain Eukaryota; kingdom Metazoa; phylum Arthropoda; class Insecta; order Lepidoptera; family Noctuidae; genus Diarsia; species Diarsia dahlii. The sequence goes on along the minus strand of OX459211.1, from coordinate 10,876,277 downwards.
CCTGTTTTGGCAGGTTTTACATTAAGGAGCTATGACAAACTGAATTATACGGACACAGCCCGTAAATAATGTTAGTCAAACATTAGAACAATCGTCGACTGTTGTCCTATTACTAGGTATTGTCTGATAGACGGAGGTTGTAAATTCGAGGTCAGTCCGTCATACTTAATTGATAGACCTTTATCGGTTGATTGTCATGCAACTCCTACTGAAGCCTACGGTCTCAAATTGAATGAAAAAATAAAATAAAATCTGAAAGAGTGGGTAGAGATGGAATACTATAGGATTATGCAAAAGCCTCAGAGCTAAGCTGTAATCTAGAAGGTGTATGTGTGGTATAAACATTTCATTTCATTTCACATTTCATCCATTTTGTAAATTGTCAAAATTGTTCGCTGTATTACGTAAGATTCTGTCAAGTTAATGCATTAATCAGCACCCGATTGTGATGTTTGCTATGTCAAGGCATCTGCCTTTACTACGCATTACAAACATGAATGGAATCGACTCTGATTACACATAGCTTGCAAACAACGATTACTACATCGTGGATCGTAATCCTCATCGATACTGTCATCAGTCATCGTCTTTGAGCTACACGACACACGTAAAACAGTAAACAGTAGACACGCACGTTTTTATTCCGATATTTCGCTTACTTAAGAATATTGTCACATCCTTAGTCAATAAATCAAGGAGACGAGTCAACCTCAAAAGTGACTCAGCTGTGTGTCGTCAATCAGTCATCATAAAAGTTTATTGTATTTCTAATTTATTACTGCCCCCGATTCCGATAGTAAATGACCTCTTTAGAATTGATGGGTTTAGTAATTAATTTCATAATATTTGAATGCATGCTCTGAAATGAATTGAGTTTAATTGTTAACAAATCGATGATATAAAGAGTATTGCAGTCGAGTAAATTACGCCCAAATAAGTACTTATAGTGTCGTTTAGGTGGATAAATGAAACAACAAATGAACTAAATATCGCAATGACCATTTCATTGCATTGCAAAAGTGAAGGGTGCATAAATAACGATAAATATTCACGAGCCAGCCAAAATTAATCTTTTGTTATCCAATAAATACTGCAGAACAGATATCCAGCTGATAGAGACAATATTATTATTATTATTGTTTGTTATCAAGTTATCAAATAAAACACGGATTAAATACACAGATATATGGATTGTACCTAATTAGTATGATGAACAATATAGACATGAAGAAATGTGTTTAATTTAAATTAATTTAAGTTTGTTCTAGAAACTGATAGGTTTTATATTTTATGTAAGTTATAAATAAGATAGAGTCATGGAGTTAGCACACAAATAAAATTGGTATTTCCATAATTATGATGAAATAAGAACCAGACTATTTTTAGCGTTGGTCGCATGTCATAGCAAGCTGTTATTACGTTCACTCAATATTTTGCTAGTCCCAGTCCATGTAACATCATAATAATAACAGATAGATATACCATCACAGTTTAAGCAAAAAACTACAATGACAGGTAACAAAAAGCAGTGAATGTCCGGCCGCGGTTCGCACGTTGAACTTTTGAGTGTTTCACACAAAAACGTTCCCATCAATCAAGTATTTAATTAACGATTGTTCAACAGAAACTATTCACATAATTTCGAATTTGGCGTTTTCGCTGCAGCAGACGCAGACGGGCTGTTAAAGTTTCGCGGGTGAACGATGGTTTCTAATGGGGGATTTGATCTTGTAGAAGAAATACGAGTTAAAAGAAAAGGTAGGTATAGATAGTGGTGAGATAGAAGAAGACAGCAAAGGACCCCTTTAAAATGTAACGGATAATACGATAGAGCATTAGGTAATGGTACTCCTGCTGTAATTGAAACTATGAAAGAAGCCACAAAGCAGAGATTCACAGACTTCAACCTAGAATAAAACGAAGATCCAATAAAAATACAGAATTACCTATACGCATACGGTTATACCTGTCGGTGATCTAGATGGTTCCAAACGCGAGTTAATTTCCGTGACAAATTTTGCGTATAAAATCAACTGACCACTCCTAGATGCAGTTGCTATTACAAAAAGTCCGTAAACTACAGTTAAATTTGTCAGCCATATGACCTTTATAAGTACTGTACTCTTTTTAACATTATCTAAGTCTGTAATCTTTTTATTTTGTCGAATGAATTTAGCATTCGATACAACTCATACAACATGTTAGGTAACGTTAGCAAGTGTTAATTTGTAATTTATTTCGGTAGCAATCTTCGTCGATATCAGTCATGTCTCTATTTCTTCATCTATCGTTACATTATCTATTACACACTACTTATGTCATTCAGTAACGCCTATCATTTCTGCAATTATGTGTATCCAATTAATTTGAGTAGAATCTTCTCCAATTGCTTAATAAGGTAAATGTTTAGATTTGAAGCTGTGTTGTTGACCTCAAAACAATTGACACAGAACAAATTAGTGTTAGTTAGGTACACACAAGACCAATTAGTAAAATTGAACAATGTTACTACAGAGCATTTGAAATATTTGATTAAATCGTTTTGTGCTTGATTTGTTGTCAAGGTTCAATTAAAGCTGCAAATTGATTGGGTTGGACATTGACAACAGTATTTGGTTTCAGTTTTAAAGTGTTATTTCCATTTATGAATATCATACCATTCTCGGATATCAGCCATTCATTAGCTCTTTGTTATACGAGCAGTGTGTAGTATGGTTGTGCGTTCATAATGTTCATTCTAAAACGCATTGTTTTCTTCGAGTGTGTAACCTAATTAACATATCACAACAAAGAACTCTTCTGTTGTTCAGTTCTCATTAACTTACACTTTCATTGCAGATAGATAAGGTATCATTGTTGATTTGTTGAATAGGTACCTTTAGAAATATGTTAATGAGTGTGTATTGATTAACATTCTGTTTGTCCAAACTTTTCTGACTTACTTCCTTATCGGTGATAGTAATGTGTAATTTGGTGTGTAGTGTATGACCATCACCTAACACATCTCATCTCAGACATCTCACACATGTTAAGAATTTCCACAGCTCAGACGTGCGACTGCGAAGTCGCGAGTTATCGATACTTCTCCACTAATCGAAAGTGGTGATAAATTCTAAATGAACAGATTCATAGGTCAGTTAGATTCTATTACCAATTTCAAGTTTAATCCGTTTTCCTCGCGATATTAATGACTTTTACGACTTGTGAAAGTGGAGTTGTGGAAATGATGTTGAGAATCTTTCATAGATTTCCTTCAGCTTTCCATATCGCTAGTTTCCACATCTTCTAGTATGTGCTGTGCATACATTACGAGTACACTTTTGTCATTAGTTCTCACAAAGGTGTATAAACGTCATCTTATATTGGCAAATAGCAGCATTGTTGAGGTTTTTGCTTAGTTTCATGGGTGGGTATCAGTCACAATGACACGGCGCGTTACATGCGCGCTCGTGTGCGAACAATGGTGCCGCCTGTGCCAAGTCCCGCCATGCCGCCTTGCCGCCACTTGCGCGTTGCGATAGAACTTTCCATTTTCTTAACACCTTAAGCGATTACTAGTTAGCTGTTACGCCAGATTACAGAATCATGTCAGGTGTCGGGCTTGTTTACTTTTGTTTACTTGGGTATTCCTAATGGGTATTCTCGCTGTCAAAATATAAGGTCTGGTATTACCTGAATTGAAAGTGACAAAAGTGATATTCTGGTTAGTGACTGGTTTAAAGATATAGTAGATGCTGCTTATATTTTGAAATGGTTTTAGATCGTCATCTGCCTAGCCGACTCCAACTATGTTGCATGCCAACTATGTTGGTGTCGGCTTCCAGTCAAACCGAAAGGCAGCTGCATACCAGTATTTTACACGAAACGACTGCTGATCTGACCTCCACAACCCAGTCACTACTGGGTAATACGATACCTGTTGGTAAGACTGGTTCTCAGACTTTCGAGCCACTAACTACCTGTAACGACTGTCAAAGATCTACAAATGACAGCCGGGACCAACAGCTTAACGTCCTTTCCGAGGCACGGAGGAAACTCGGTATGTAATGGGCGGTCACCCATCCACAGACCAAGCAAGCGCGGTTTTATCTAACGATCGATCCAGTTAGCTGTTATCAATAAGCCACAAGCCCATCTCGAAATGGTTTTATAGGTTTTGCAAAAACTGATTTGCTATACAAAAATGCCTTTAAGTGGTTTTAACAACAAAAAACACTCGTGTATATTTTACACGAGTTTTTTTCTCGATGTATGTAAGTACTTATGTAAGTTTTTATAAAGAGTTAATTCCCAAAGTAATGGTGCGGCAGACGGTTAGACATTAATAATTATTTTGATAGCTTACAATTAGGTACTCACTTCAAAATTTGCTCATATTAGCTCACGGTAGTTTCTGTTGTTCAGAACGTTCGAGCTAGTCAAATTACTTGGAAAGTTTCATGACCGTATATTCTGACCTAGCCGAATCTAGCTTTTGGTGAAAGTGATAATCTGTTTTGTTTCAAATTTGTATGTTTATTGCTTTCACATCTTATAAAGGTGTCTTATAATTGGTTACTTATTTAGTAGTTTGAATTAATTAGTATCATAAACGCCGTCTTGCAAAATATGGACATCATTGTAGCCTGATGCAATGAAAAGCAGGAGGAAAAACCTTTTGTTTGGATATGAGATAATTCAAGGTAAGGGTTTTTCTTGATTATAGTAGCACTTAGACCCAGGATTACGTAGTTATTAAGTACGAAATCTGTTACTTCCTGACACGTAAGAAGTCTTGAGCAAGAGTTTAAGAAAGTATAATTACCAGTATTTCAGTGAAGCGCAGTATATGACGATCGATTGAGTTCTACATAATAACATCATGTCTTAATCCCCGGGTTAGGTTGAGGTGCACCTAATAGCACACCCGCACTTCACCAGTTATGTTGAAGTCCCAAGTAATAAGAGCGAGTCTATTGCCATCAAATGAGCACAAATAAAGACTCATGGCTGCTTCTCAGAAATTTCTGATGGAATAACCCTATCAGCCTGGCTCGGGAATGAAACCGAGGACCTCTTGCTCAGTAGTCGCGATTGCAACCAGTAGATCAACGAGGCAGTCTAGATGTCAGTCTAGCTAGTTAATATAAAATAAGTATCGGAAAATCCCGTTTTAACTGTGACAATGACAACATGGTGACAACTCACTTTTTCCGGTCGCTATAGTCGTAAATCCTAGTAAGAAGAAGTTGAAAATGTAACAAGTATCATTGTTCTCATTAGGAGCACTTTGCATAGAGTTACGTGAATACCGCGATAACGTATTGTTTCAAGTAAATATCGCAATTCCTTTCAGCTAAGACTGATTGACTCATTTCTTAGAAAATGGTGATCAGTAAGAAGACTTAGCTTCGGTACATACTGTACCTTTGAATTGAACAACTACTACGATATAATATCATAGTGGCATCAATAGTAGATTGTACACCAAGTGCATAAAACGCACCATTTTGCGCGAGACGTTTATCCATCCGATGCGAGCTTGCGAGCGAGGATGGATATAAAGTAGAGAGTAAAATGGGTTTTATGGACGAGTTTTACACTCTACTTTTCACTTCGATTGTGAGGAAATGAAACAGCAACTTGTAAATATTGTAATAGTACATTACTGCAGAATCCAGTAAGTAAGCCTTCCTGGCCAAGTATGAGTTAACCGGACCGAACCGCAGGTGAGGTCTGGTTATATACGAGGCCAGGATGGCTTTCTTACTGGTTGAGGTTTGTATAATGCTTTTCTCAAAAATTAAAGAAAGTTTAACAACAAATTCGTTTAATTAATATTGAAGGTTACATTCATATGTGAAAAACACAATAGCACTTTTTGGCCGACCCGGGAATCGAACCCAGGACCTCACGCTCTGCAGTCGAGCTTGCGACCACTAGACCAACGAGGCAGTTTAGGAAACAACTTTAGAAAAAAATTACCAAATACAATCATAAAATCCCACACTATACTTCTACAACATTAATAAGTACAAAACGCAACGTATAAAATGGCTGTTTAAGGTTCCAAAAATATATGTATCTCATAAAATGTCATACCAAAAAGAAAGATAGATATATATTTGGAACCTCCCTTCTATAACCATGTTATAATGGCTAAACTCTAATCTGTGTCTGGTACTATGTTTTTTTTTCTAAACAGATCTAAAGAGGATGACCAAGTGTCCAGTAAGTAAATTACATACTTACTTACTGGACAGTAGGAGATTCCAAGTTTAAAATCTCGCTTCTTACTGGACAGTTGTGAATAAGTCTCCGGTAAAGTTCACTTTCTGGATACTTTTTAGAGATGTTATGGCAACATTACATACCATTTTTGAGAAAAAATAATTATGGTTCCCGCCAATTAACTTTTTTTTTTTCAGTAGGATACTTGACATAACACCTGATGACCTGACTTATGTCGTTACTCATACTGCTGAGTTATAAAAACATTTTGAGCAAGCCTATTGCCATCAATGGATGTAATTGGGACCAAGCCTATTGCCATCAACCGATGTAATTAGGAGCAAGCCTATTGCCATCAACGAATGTAATTAGGAGCAAGCCTATTGCCATCAACTGATGTAATTAGGGACAAGCCTATTGCCATCAACCGATGTAATTAGGAAAAGCCTATTGCCATCAACTAATCTTATTAGGAGCAAGCCTATTGCCATCAACCGATGTAATTAGGAGCAAGCCTATTGCCATCAACGAATGTAATTAGGAGCAAGCCTATTGCCATCAACTGATGTAATTAGGGACAAGCCTATTGCCATCAACCGATGTAATTAGGAAAAGCCTATTGCCATCAACTAATCTTATTAGGAGCAAGCCTATTGCCATCAACAGATGTAATTAGGAGTAAGCCTATTGCCATCCACTGATTTAGGTAATTGAGAGCAAGCCTAATTGCATTGATTGATGGCAATAGGCTTGCTGAAGCCTATTCCCATCAACTTTCCTTGTATTCGTAATGAAAAGTAATCCCTTGTTCTTAGAATACTAACGGACCGAATTAAATTAAAGAGGTTATTCTATGAAGTTGTTCGTGTGGCTGTTGGGCCGATTACCTGTGCCGATTACCTTGGTCATCGACGAAGATTTTACTTTATGCTCTAGAGCATAAAATGCGACTTTATGTCGCCTACGCACGACATAAAGACGAATTTTAGAGCGAGAGAAGTGAAAAGTTAATTTCGATAGGAATTATCGCTATTAGTTTTCCTTTAGTAAGTAAGTCATCGCCATCAGTGTTTTGGCTGCAGTATTCCTCATTTTCTTTTTGCCTCTATTTTTGCATCTATACGTAACATTGGTTTTTCAGATTTAATTACCAGTCATTCTGCCTGACCTTTGGTACACCACAGTTTTTTCTGCAGTCTCACTACCACTCTTACCGGGGGATATCTAATATTAATTGGGTTGTGTGTGGAGGTCAGATAGGCAGTGGCTCCATGTAAGGCTGGCTTCACAGCTATCCGGGAGACCCGTACGGGCTGTCAGTACGGGCGCCCGGAGCGGGAGCACATGTTAGGCGCTAGAACATCGTTTCACCCACGTTTCAGAGCACTACGGGCGTGACCCGTACGGCTCTTTCGCACAACGGACAGCCCATACGGGTCTCCCGGATAGCTGTGAAGCCAGCCTAAAATACTGCTATTCAGCTGCATCCGGTTAGACTGGATGCCGACCCGAACATAGTCAGAGAAAGGCTAGGAAGATGATGATGAGTTTTTTCTACAGTATATTGAGCGAGTTTCTCACTAATACATGTGTTCCTAGAAGACATCCTACCTAACTTGGTGCATCCCAGAAGACATTTCTTCTATGAATATTTATACTGGTATTTTTATTTTATTTAGTATTTATTTATTTTTCTTTACGTCATACTTTACTATGTAAGCTATTATAAGTTAGAGAGTCGAATGGTCTAGACTAGACTATAAATGAATATTTATGTATTGTTCCGACTCGTCTAATCCTTAATACATTCGATTGTAAATGGATTCTGTACGAAATATGGTGATTGGTGATGTTCACTTTTGCCAATTGACTAATTTTGTTGTCTATTGCAAGCTTTAGCAACTTTAATCAGTATGTCTTTATCGAATTTTTAAATATGAATATTTAACATTTTCTAAAGAATTGAAAGAAGTTCAACAAACTTGTAATACATAGTTTCTTATCAGGCTTTATGTAAACATTTTCAATTATAGTTTTATAGAAATTGCAATGTCAAGGACACTTGCTTTTGATAAGAACGCAAGAAATACCTTCAGATCTATACCTTTCATGGTACTAGTCGGGGACACCTCTTTGCAACTCGTAGCTGCCCTTTTGAGGGCTATAGATTAATAGATTATATTAGTGTCCGACCACGTTTTATAACATCCACAAACTGTTCAAAACAACAGTTTTCCGCTTAGAAATAACCAAATACAATTACCAAAGATAAACCATTCCAGTACCTTCCACACTCAAATCATCCGTTTCCGTCGGAAAGTAAAACTTGAAATGTAAACCTAAACCGGATTAAAATATTTCGATGGAATACAGAGTAGTCAGGTACATCAACAATGCTAATGGCAAGGTCGTGGTCAGTCATTCGACGAGTATAAAATGAAAGATAATAGCTTGTGTTCAAATAGCTGTGTCCGTAATTTTGCACCGATGACGATAACGCCGAACTATTGTGCGACTGCGTCTAATATGGCCAGTAAACTACACTTACATGCAAATAAATATACCGAGCTAGACACAAAGGCATTTACTAAATGACTCTAGAATGTTCTGGGATATTTCGTTTACAATTACCGTGTTTTCAACGACTTTCGAGAAAAGTTAAGGAAAATGTAAAACATGCCAACGTAACGCTTACAAGTCTTCAGAATTTAAATCGCTGTTTTATCAACTGAACCGTTTATTGTTTACAAAGTCTAGGATTTACTCAAGAAGATCTGTTATTTGTACTGATTTCAAGACCTAAGTAAATACTTCAATAGTGATGACCAATAGACGAAATCGTCTATTGGTCATCATTGTTTTTGAAGAATTCTGTGACTAACCCTGCGCAATCGACAAACTAATTTAAAAGTAAACGTTCACTGATACCTTCACAGCGATTTCCTTTTTCCATTCTAGCAACATTATCACACTATTGACCTTAAAAGCGTACGCAATTAATGTTACCAGCATTATGTGGAGCTGGCCTACTTACTGCAGACATTTGCAAATTCCGATATTATTATGTATCAAAATATTAGTCAGACTACATAAATGTTTTGTTCTTTGTGTCGGTGACCTCTCAAAGGTACGTCTTATGTTTATTTACTTTCATGAGGTAATTCGAAACGCCTTGATGTTTAAAAGAAGTTACGTTCAAGTGCTCGTAATTTCAAGTAGGTATAAACATTATCTTTATGTGTTGATTAAATTCAAATTAGACGACTTTCCAAGGAATTGTTTGTGCGAAATGTATAAGTATTTTGTTGTTATCATTATTTGTCGCTATCTATGGCCAAAATTAATTGCCTAGCTTGGCAAGTGTCGTTGTCCTCTTAAAAATACACAAAATCACTAAAATGTATTATTTTAAATATTTATTATTCAGAATATTATGTAGTATATTATGACACAACGTAATATTATAGGCCTATTATAGGTATACCTATAATAGGCATAGGATACTACATACTAGCACATCTATGTTTTTTTTTATAATTTCACAAATAAGTAAATACATACTAATATTGAGATTTTATAGAAAGCAATACAATCTGGAGTGGTAATTCGCTCAAAAAGTTTGGCGATTGTAAAATCACTGAATATATCTTGTGTTACTTAATAATGTATAACTGTGGGTATAACATATTAAAGTTAAAAGGTCTGTATTACATTATTTAAGGCTTTCCCAATGAGGCATATTTCGTTATAATTATTTCGGTCGGCGGCAGTTCACGGCCGTTTATTGCCAATACACACATATCTACAAGGTAAATAAATATTATTTACTTGTACACAAAGTATATATACTTTCTTTCACGGAAAATTACAACATGTACCTACTTACAAGTACGTAGAAATAAATAAATTAAATGTTGTACCTATCATTTTGGCTTGTACGGAACCTCTACCTGAAATTGCGAAGTAGAAAAGCAGTGCTTGAAGAATATTATAGCATTTTTGTTTAGTGAAATCCAGAATATATAAGAGATTAATCTAGAATATAGGTAAGTGAGGTCTAGGAAACACTTTGCGGCTTTTAATTCATCATAATATCTTAAGTCTTATGTAATTATGGCTTAGTCGATAAATGCCTAATTCTTAAAATGCCTAACTGCTTGAAAATAGACTAATTCTTAAAATGCCCAATTCTTAAAAGGACTAATTCTGGTAATGCCTTATTTTTAAATGGACTTTGGCTATGTAGTGTATATGTATGGGAAAATCGTGTTTGTACCCACCACGTCTGATTACATTAGTAAAATAATATTTATTTTGTCACTGTTCAGAACAATAGGACAGTTCTAAGATAATATAAACTATCACGCGTTCAGCTCCAGCTAAATGCTGTTCTATTGCAACTTAGGAGGGTGTCTTCAATTCATAGTGTGAGGAATGTGAGTATTCAATCATGTCTACACTGTAAAAAATTATGTAATTTTACATGAAAAAAAATTACATAATCCTGTAAAATTTCCTAAAAATCTGGAAAATTTACGGGAAAATATGAAATTTTACATAAAAAAATGTAAAATTGACGAAAATTATGTAAAATTTCATATTTTCCCGTAAATTTCCCAGATTTTTCGGAAATTTTACAGGATTATATAATTTTTTGCATGTAAAATTACATAATTTTTAGTAAAATTACATAATTTTTAACAGTGTACCCAGTGCCGGATAAAAACTACTTGATGAGCTAAGCAATCCGTGCCCCCCTTCCACATCCATAAGTAACCTATATATTTTTCACAATAAAATTGATCATTATGTACCTTAGAATATTTATGAAGGACGAAAGAGATATACCATGTGCGTGGATTTTCAAACAGCCTTATCTTTTATGTGCTCGTCATTTTTTGTTGCTGAGTATGGTGACGGGATGCTCCAAACAATTGCTTAATTTGCTTATGGGCTAATTCGGCACTCTACCGCAGTCAACTGCTGGAGATAGGCTTCATTCGATCTGCGCCACATCACTGTCCTTGGTCCACCTAGCTGGGGTGCCGAAGTGACTCTTCGTTTACCGATATACGGTTTCTAAATCTCTAAATACACAAGAACGGAGGGTACAATGACCTAGAAAAAATGTGATATAGTAGGTACTTGAGGTTAAAATAAATAATATATTTGCATCAAGTGCTACGACCCCTGGTGATGCATATGACATATTTATGACGAATTTTCATAAATAACCTACCGTTGTATTTGCCTAGGTGTGTTTTCAATGACGAATAATTAATATGCTTTATGTAATATTTATTATGAATATGTATATTGTATAATATTACTGCCTCGTTGGTATAGTGGTCGCAAGCACAACTACTGAGCATAAAGTCCCCAGTTCGATTTCCCGGTCGTTTAAAGTGTTATTGGGTTTTTTCATTAGGCGTTATACAGTAGCATCCACGGAGGCTCGCCCGGTCGCTCCATAAACGGACTTAAACACAACTGGCGAAATGTGGGTGTACTATAAGGTACACGACGGCCTACACCTTCAGGGATAAAATGTGTTATTATGTAATGTTATTTATAATATTTTGGGTGGTTATTAATGAGTAGTAGGGTTTCGAGTAAAAAATCATGTTTTGAATGTGGTGATGTCATTTTATGTAAGTACTTAAAATGCAGGAAGGCACTAGTGGCTGCCTGTCATCAGTTTGTCACCGCAACACTTTTTGTTAGAGCCAGTTCATGACTAACCGATACCATTGAAGTTGTAGTATAATAAAACAACGCGTTTATCGGAAATTGTAAAATTCCTGAATTTAAATTAGTTTCGAATAATTAAGACCACACCGACAGAAACGTATAATTGATAATTTTATGTTCTTGTTCACGTCTACACGTCACGGTGTTGTTTACGCGGCTTTTAATACGCAGCCTCCGCCTACGATTCCTGCGAACGTCTTCGCAGCGAGTAGGGCGGGCGGCGCATCTAAAACTGTCTAAGAACGTTCTACGAGAAATCACCCCACTGGCTGGAGGCCTTACACTGAAGGCACATAATAGTCTGGATAAGCAGACGACGGCCTCCTAGATTTACTTGCGAGATGTCGTACACAAAAAAAAGCAAAACAACGCTTACTTCTGACAAACGTCAATTAAGTGCTGTTGTTACACAAATTAACGAACAATATTTGACTAAAATGTTATCGTTTCCGTCATACGATTAACGAAGCGGGTAATGCATAAAACTTGTCTTATAAATAATTCCAATAACTGCTATAATGAAGTGATCAGATGTGCGTATTTTCGTCATGCTCTAAATTTCTCGATTGAGGTCAATACCGGTTTCGGCGTTATATTGCTGTATCGAGGATGTAACGATGTAACTCCTACGTACGCAACCGTTCATGTTTCAAACGTATTTAGTATTCGATGGAGGTTATTTATAATTAATTACTTATTTATAAATCATGGTTGTGCTGCTTAGGCTTGGTTCTTTGGCACAGTAACACAGCGAGCAATACTTTCTTTTAACTTAGCATGTCGAATGTTTACAATTTGCGTATTTGTTGAGTGACTATTATGCTATTACTTATAGCTACAACTTAGTTAGTTCTTATTCTTTATTGCATCATCATCATTTCAGCCAAAAGACGTCCACTGCTGGACATAGGCCTCCCCCAGGCATTTTTGGGGGGGTTTGCCATAATCGCCACGCTTGGCAGGCGGGTTGGCGATCGCAGTATGGTTGTTACAAAGACGCAGAGAACGCTGCTGCCCATTCTCTGGTAAGTCCCTTAGTCGCCTCTTACGACACCCACGGGAAGATATGGGATGGTGCTATTCTTTACGTCCGACACCACCACACTTTATTGCATATAAAATTAAAATAAATGGTACAAACAAAATAACAATCATTGTTAATTATGAGTATTTCAATATCATTCAAAACAATCAAACAATCATTCATATTTCATAAGGCAATGCGACGTTGTCATATCATGTGTTGTACATATAAATAATTCATGAATGTCGAATTATTTTGTACGTCAACAAAAATTATTAAAAAAATAATTCATATGCTAGTTGAATATTTTGGTCTCATTCATAACCTAGATAATAGAGTTATATTATATGGGATATATAAAAAAAACAAACCATGTGTAGCTTAACGAGAAGCAAACTTAACTCATACCTAACTGGGTTTTCCTACTAACCTTATTTTGATTAAAATACCATTAGTTTAAATCAGTTTGAGTATTAACAGTTTTTGAACTTCATATTACTTAGAAAGTCCCAAAACGGAAGCCTTAAACCACTGCCTATTGTTTTATTCACATCATATACTATTTTTATATCACAAAGAAGATTGAATAATAGATTTAAAATATTTAAAAGTTACACACATTTTGTAGTTGTTATTATAAACAGCTGTGAAGGATAGCAATGTTGTTTTACATTCTATTCGTGCGAATGTCAGTGCGGCTATGAGCGGTTCTCAAGAAAAGCGCAATGATGTCATTGTTGAACTAAGAATTCTTATTTTTCTGTGTTACTATATATCTCGGCGGGTTTCATATTTAATGTCATATTCGTGCCTTGCAAAATATTTAAAGATAAAGTTAACATTCAAAGTTCAATTTTTTTTCTTAATTTCTGTCGGAAAAACAATCGTCTATACATGTAGTTTTAGTATCTAAGTTCATGTTTATTGATTTTTGATTACTTACTGATTTTATAGCTTTTGAATCGGTTGCGCATTTAAGGCATAAGCACTTTACCAAGTTTTTGAGTAGGTAGACATGGATCCCGTAAATAAAACAGTGAACAGTAATGTTGATTTCCAATTTGACTAAACAAAATAAAAAAAATAAAAAAAAATCTTCTATCGCATACTAAAACATCTTCACAGCGGCTTTAACTCCAGCAAACAGACTTATCTATTAACAATGTTTGAATAACGCGATAAAAATGTGGTTTACTTTTTGACTAACAGAGTTAAGTACCTACAATACACAAGTCTGTACTAAGTTACTTAAAATTCTAAAGCTAGCCACATTTAGTTTGACACCTACACTCCTTTCAAGTTGGTCACCTAAATGCTAATGTCCTCCACCTTTTATGTGCACTCAGCAAGTCGGCAGCCGACATGGAAAGTGGAACAACTTCTTTACTTGTCAATTGTGTAGGAGTGGGTAATGTCCTTTAACAACACGCTTATTTGCAACGGATTAAGAAAAATCTAGAAATTTTGTACGAGTTTGAATTGGAAACTTGGCAGAAGCCATTAGATTGTCTTATTGGTGATAAAATAATAATAATAATAATAATATAATAATAATCTTTATTATGAACATCTTACAAGGTTTCTTTGAGGTGAGACCCTGACCTCCAAACTAGTAAAATACTGTATCATGAAGGTCAGTTCCTTCCCTTCACAAACGTGTTATTAAATACGAGTACAGTAGGTCCATAATTTTAACGTAGGCTAACTTCTATCTTAGACTAGCAAACAAAAAAAAAAATATATTACTAGATTTCAGTATAGCTAAAATCAGAAAATAAAGGTAAAAAATAAAAGAAAAAGGAATGTGCGTGTGTGTAGTTGTGTGTGTTTGTGTGTGTGTGTAGTTGTGTGTGTGTGTGTAGTTGAGTGTGTGTGTAGTTGTGCGTGTATGTGTATCTATGTATATGTGTGTGGGTGATCTGAGCGTGATTGATTGTGAATTTCATACCGTTACAATAAAAAGAGATTCTATTTTTTCATAGTCCATGTCATTCAACCAAAATAAATCGATTCATAATGTTCTACATTGATTTTATTGACTGATTTTTATTGCTTTACGTCAAAACTAATTAAGTATGTTCTCACTTCTCACTAAAATGTAGTGGTATTGAATTGATATTAATAAATTAACTGTCTCGTAGGTAGTGATCGCAAATGCGAAGGACTGCGATACAATCATGATGTCCGGGGTCCAATTCCTAGGTATTCTCAGTAGTTATCACGGAGCCTGGTTTTGTGCCCGGTTGATGGCAATAGGCTTGCTCCCTTTTACAAGGAACTTAAAACATAAATGTCCAAATGTGGGTGTACTATTAGGTATACCTCTGCTTACCCCATCGGGGATTACAGGCGTAATGTAATGTTATCAATTGAAAAAATAAACAATGAGACGAAGTAAAAAGGAACTGACACATCATCTAACTTATCTATCAACGGAAATCCTCCATATTATATATAGTTAGATGCACTGCAAATCATAATATTTTCAACGATTAATCCCACTCGTCGCTAATCGCTTCCTTTTCTAATTAAACATGTAATTGTAAGAACATATAGTTATTAAAACTAGCAATAATGTTATTAGTTACAGTAGGGTCTTTAATTACAGCAATTTGAAATCTACTGTATTTTAATTGATATAATCTTTGTTGCAGGTAATATCTTCAT
Source organism: Diarsia dahlii (assembly GCA_949775195.1). NCBI lineage: Eukaryota > Metazoa > Arthropoda > Insecta > Lepidoptera > Noctuidae > Diarsia > Diarsia dahlii. The sequence goes on along the minus strand of OX459211.1, from coordinate 10,860,625 downwards.
TAAGTTTTCTTCCGAATTAATTGGGTATGTATTTTTAATGAGACGGCACTGAAACCTTCAGTTTCCTCCCGCCTACGGCCTCGTTATGAAAATATGCTTTTACTAATTAGAGGAAGGAAGTGAAGAGGAAGCGTGATAGCAGAAAGCAATTAAATAATTTTCCACGCTAAGTTGGAAGGGAACCTCGTTAGTGAGGAAAAGTAGTCAGAGGTACGAAACGTCAGCCCCATCTAGTTTAAAAAAATGACGTGTCAAAGATTTTGTAAAAACCTATTTGCAAAATAAACATCATTCAATAGATAATGTTTAATTAAAAAAAAAGCACCATAGTCTAGAATAGTTAATTTAGAATTCAGGTAATTTGTGATTTTAGAAACATCGAATACAATAAGGAATCAGCTTTCTTTACACCACGAGTCACGATCACGATTCCTATTAAGATTTACTTTATAATACTTACTGTTTTTGTAATAAAGCATAATAATCCAACAGATTTTCTCTTTAAATTAGTTATTATTCAGTAAATAAACAGCTAATTGAGAGCAGTGGTGGCGGCCCCGACTTACGAACAGTTGGTCGTGGGTTCGAACCCAGGCAGGCGCATTACTTTGTGTAATTGATTTCATCACCACTGCTCTCAAAACGGTGAAGGAAAACATCGTGAGGAAACTGGCATGTCTTAGAACCAAAAATTCGAAGATATGCGACATCTACCAATCCGCACTGGGCCCGCGTGGTGGATTATAGCCCATCCCTCTCCTAGAGAGGATGCCTGAGTCCCTGCAGTGGGAACATTATAGGCTGTTGATGAAACAGCTAATTACGTGTCTAATGTTATGTAAAACAAAAGTGATGCGGGCACTCGAATAATTCGAATAGAATGGAAAACGGAACGATGTTAATGCTATACGAGTTATGCGACTAACTTTCTTTTCCACGTGTCGAGGATACATAATATTTAGTTTGTTGCGAAATCTTGGCAAACTGATAATGTATTTGTTGTGTCCCATATTCTGTAAGCAACAGATGTTTGCTTTGAAAGATATCAATAGGTGTAACTGAGTTTATAGACGATATGAAATTCGATTTCATTGAGAAATGGCTGGTGAAGGCTGCGGGAACCCGCTCGATGCGAGACGCATGGAACCGGTCAATGTGGCGGCACCTAAGGGAGGCCTACATCCAGCAGTGGACGTCTTTTGGCTGAAATGGTGATGATGACGAGAAATGGCTTTATACTTTAGACTCCAACAATGACCAAGGAAGGACCTTTAAACTGGGGATTTATTATGTTCCCAATTCAGTGCCAGTCTGTGGAATTCACTGCCGGTATTACTGTACCCCACCATTAAAATCTAGATCTCTTCTAAGTTCGAGTGAATCGATTTCGCCTAGGCAAGCGTACTCAGGCCTATTTTGATTGATTTTGATTTTGAACAAAGATGTCCCGGTTCATAAGTAGGTCAACATTTTTGTCCCGATTACGCACTAGGTAAGACTTTTAATTAAATCTACATAAAAGGCTATTTGCCCTTAGGGTGCTTTAGTTAGATTATTCAATAATAACGAACTACATTTATTTTATACAAATATGTGTTGAGTTTATTTTAAACATATATTTGAGTGTCAATCTGTGTACACACACCAGTCTTATCGGACCGACAAGGAAACTGGACAACCACTTCAAGATTGTCTTTATAAAAATTGTCAATACCCACTCAAACCTGAACTTCAATCAGTTTCGAGTGTATAATGTTTGTCAATATTTGATATTTGTAAAAGTATAAATAATTGCATCAGTTTCAATAATAATTACTGGTATGACAAAATCTTACCTTTCAAGGAAAATATTGGTAAAAGTTGACACAAAGCTCTAAATGCCAGATCAAAAAATGATTATGACAAAATACATTCATATAAAGAGAAAAATCGGTAAAAGTGGAAAAAATGCCCTTGAATGCAAGACCAACAACAAAGTAAGAGCTTGATGTAACAACTGAGATCAATGGCCACATAGTAAATCGGACAAATGCAAATCAATTACGCGAATCCGATCAGCGTTGCTTGTCTACACACGTACGAGTACCTACTGTACATATGTATGTTGATACCGTTGTTTTATTATACTGACATGCACTTGTTTTATATGTATATTAATAGCTTTTACGATGCTACGGTCACCGCGATGCGCGTTCTCCTCTATAAACGAATCTGATTGATGCTTCTCGGATGATTTATTCTATTAAATGTTTCGGAACTTTCCTTAGTGAATGACCTGTTGTCATACACTTGTATATTGTTTATTCAAGTTAACGTAATTACTATACATGCCACAATTTATAAGCAATAGGCAAGAATAACTGTAACGAATTAAGAATCGCCAGAGAAAGTAAAGCTTTTTTCTGAAAAAAATGTACCTACTAACGTCTAAAGTTCATTCTTACTTTTGACGTTAAAAGTTTATATTTTCTTAGTTCCAACTTCAAGTAATTACTAAACTATACTTTTAATCTAGTATTCATTTTGATTTGTTTATAGATACGGGTGTTAATGTTTATACTTCTTTAATGTTTAGTACCTAGTAACATTTTCGCTAGTGTTTTGAGAATTGCTGGAAAGTTTTGCGAATGCAAGATTGATGTTAATAGTTCTTCTGAATCTGATTAATGTTTACGCGAATGTAACGTGTCAAAATAAGTAGGTTATGCAATTTGATACAAGACAAAGCATTAACAACAACTTAAGTAACCCACGGATATGGTTTCATTCAATATTGCAAATCTCTATGACATTTATTTATGAGTATATCGGATTTACCTGGTCTGGCAAAAACAGATACATTTTACCTAGAACAGCTACTATTTGACCTCTGTAACCCACGCTGTGGGGTATTCCTGAATTCTAAGGTAGGATTAAAGTAAAGTAAAGTTAAGTTCTTGTCAAGCATTTCCAAGCCGCTGAGGGTCTGACAACTCCAGATGAACGTCATAGATATCTGTATGACAGCTGGTAGAGCTGGTATCGTTAGCAATAAGTGCTCTTTTAAAGGGAAACTCGTTCTGTAATCAGTGCAGTAGTCACTTAATGACTGGGTATGGTAACGTTACATAACTTTTTAATCGGGCATTAAATCTGTGCTTTGCAATTTCGCCATGGGCCTCCAAAATATAAATCAATATCATTAATAATACTATCAAATTAAGGTTTTTGAAACTATTTCAATATTTTGTAACACATTACAGCAGGTAATATTGAAGGCCATCAGCATTTCCATAAATTAATATTTCTGTCAGTAAAAGTGGCTATTTGCAAGGCGATCGTGCCATTTCTGGGCCCGTGGCAACCGCTCGTGCTGCATTTGACGCGAATAAAGCCGCGGGACATTCGTTGTAATTGTGCTAAACAGAGCTAATGTATGTATTTCTGTCAAACACGATAGCAAGCACCCACTTTTCTAGTTACGTGATAACTATGGTTCGTAAAGTGGCGTTAAACCTCGCGTGTGAAAGTTTTTATTATCATAATATTTTGGTGTAATTCTTTGCAGTACTAAAATGCCAACGAACTGTAGTGATAAATCAGTCTCAAGGTGAAATGCATCGAAGAAAACAAGTTATTATGATGTGGGTCACATCATATCGTAAGCTGTGTTTGCAATATGGCTTCGATTAAAAGTCACCAAGCGTGTTGGTGTTGACGCTCTCACCTGTTCTCTATCAAGTAGAACGCAAGATTTACTAATTTTACTTACAAATCTATGTTAACGAATCAATCACACAGAATTATGCCTCAAAATCCGAACACGCACTCAAATTCGTGTCATATACCAATCATCCCAAAAACATTATGCGAATTCGAATAACCGTCACACAAACGATTATTCGAAACACATCCGACACGGAATCGATGGTTTTTGATTCATTTAACCACCGAAAGTGATTATGCAACAAGGAAACATGTCGGTAGCACGTGTCGAAGATATCGACTCTTTACGTGAAGCAACGATGTTTGGAACACGCGAACATTCTTAACCGTAACTTAACTGTTACATGTGATCATTCCTTGACTGTACTTCTATTATAACTGAAAAAGTACCTGATAATTATGTTTTGTGATTCGTGGCCCCATTTATTGGTCCAGTGCTCACTTGCGTGGCTGTCAAAACGCTGTATCTTTCAGGCGTTTCTTTTCCGTGCGGTAGGTAATTAGATATCCTCGTGGATACAGATGCTTTAAAAGAAGTATGTCAGACTCTTCTACTAACTGTCTAAAACAACATCGCTTCACTGCTCACACGCTCATAAATTATTACTCTGCTTATTTATCATAGGTGGTTTGAAAGAGACTATAAGATGATAAATAAAAATATAAGAGAATTACTCAGATAACCAAACCAACCTCTTGCAGAACGCACGAAGTTTTTACTAATTACTAAAGTCGATATTCTGGATCCTTCACGGCGGAAAAAATGGTAATGTTAATTAATGTTTCAGGTACTTGAGCCGGCTGTCAACGTATCGGCACAACGACTGTCGGATCAGGTGCGAGTCATCCAACGTAATCGTATGTTGGATGACACCGTACTTGATCGCTTGCGGACTGAAACGCAGGGTAACCATGTCATTGCTGCGTCGTCACAGGCTGTGGTACCACCACAGTCTACCACAATAATTATCAGTGAAAACGATGTGAGTAATGACATGGTTACTAACGTAAGTACACAGTGCAGTGAGGAGATGAGGAGTACTTTGGAGGGTGCGATCCGAGAGTATCGTTTCATGTCGCCCGAACTTAGACCACGATTACCTCGTTTGCCCATGCATAACAGAAATAGGGCGCTGGTGGCTGTTCTGGATTCGCAGTTGTCAAGCTATTTTGATAACTGCGAAAACCTCACTGATGCTCATTCGATCCTGTATTGCGCAGCTGTAGCGGCATGTCGTGTAGCTCATGTCAAATTTCCGGATGACAGAGCTACACGACCGAAACCAGCCGTTCCGGCTTGGCAGTACAGGATTGAACGACGCATTGCTGGGGCCAGAGCGTTCATCGGCAAACTATCCTGCTTCCGGGAGGGCAACAATCGCCCTCGAGTGATGCGCTTTGTGAGGCGGGCATTTGCGGGGACCGATACCAGTCCTCGAGACTACATGTCCCGTATTACAGAGCGCATCGACTTCTGGAAGCAGAAAGTGTGTGCATGGTCAAACCGTATTCGTAGGTATAAGCGTCGGGTGGAACGGTACACTCTAAGTCGCACCTTCCAAAGAGATGAAAGGTGGGTATACAGAGCATGGGAGCGACCGGACCAAGGTGTGACTGACACGTGCCTGCCGGATGATAACGCCATGTGTTCATTTTGGCGCAACATCTGGTCGGTACCTGTCAGTCATTCCGAGGGTGAATGGACTCGGGAGATCGAGCGAGCGTGCGATCCAATAACAGAAATGGGGGCAATAACGATCAGCCCCCAAGATGTAAGTTGTGCAGTTCGTCCGTTGCCTAATTGGAAATCACCAGGGCCGGACGGACTGCACAACTTCTGGATTAAATGGTTTACAAGATCGCATGCTCGCTTGGCAGCCCTATTCCAGTCAGCCTTAGAGTCAGGGTCGCTACCAGAGTTCTTGACAACTGGAATAACCCACCTGCTCCATAAATCGGGTAGTACTGCGGAACCCAAAAATTATAGACCAATTACGTGTCTTCCAACGGTCTATAAAGTTCTTACCTCCATTTTGAGAGCTAAAATTGATAAACATATTAACGAAAATTCTGTTATGTCTGCTTCTCAAAATGGATGTAGGAACGGGTCCCGTGGTACTAAGGAGCTACTCCTCATTGATATGGCCATTAGCCAACAGGTTCGCCGTTCCCGAAAGGATCTGTCGACATGTTGGATAGACTATAAGAAGGCCTATGACTCGGTGCCACATACATGGCTCATGAGGGTGCTAGAGTTGTATAAAATTGATGCAACCCTGCGCACCTTCCTGATGTCGTGTATGGGGCAATGGAGAACAGTCCTTCGCTATCCAGGATGTCGACAGATTCAGAGGAATAGCGAACCGATAAGGATAGAGCGGGGTATATTTCAGGGCGACAGTTTGAGTCCACTTTGGTTCTGCTTAGCCTTGAATCCTCTTAGCACGCTGCTGGAGGATTCAGGTCTAGGCTATCGGTTGAAGAGAGGTGGTCAGATTATATCTCACCTCCTTTACATGGATGACCTAAAGCTTTTCGCCACCAACGATTTGCACCTGATGGAGCTACTGAAGGTCACTGAAGCTTTCAGTAGCGCCATCAGGATGGAATTTGGTGTAGATAAGTGTGCGGTCATGCATGTAAAGCGAGGGGGGATTGTGGAGTCTGTGGGAAACCAGCTCACAGATTCCATAAATCTTAGATCCCTCTCAGCAACCGAAACCTACAAGTATTTGGGTATGTCGGAAGCGCTGGGCATTAACGTTGCCGACATGAAGCAATCGTTGAAGGAGCGCTTCTTTGGCCGCCTGAGAAAAGTATGTAACAGTCTTTTATCAGGCGGAAATAAGGTGCGTGCCTTTAACGGTTGGGTCATGCCGGTTTTGATGTACTCTTTCGGCATACTCAAATGGACTCAAACAGAGCTAGACGCCCTGGATAGGCGGGTCCGTACATTGTTGACGACATATCGAATGCATCACCCACGTTCTTCGGTTATTCGGTTCGGTTCGTTCTTCGGTTCTTCGGTTATATTTCCTGGAAGCCGACGTGGGGATGCATCGAGATGTTGTCGCGGTGGACAAGGGCCTCACCCCGCTCTCCTTGGCTAAAGAGAACTGGCGCAAACCTGTAGTGCTTGACACTAAAGACCGCATGGAGGTATGGCAGAGCAAGGAGCTCCACGGATGCTTTTTCCGGGCCCTACACGGGCCCGATGTAGATTTCCTAGCGTCCGTAGCCTGGCTACGTTCCGGGGAACTCTTTGGAGAAACCGAAGGTTTTGTCTGTGCAATTATGGACGAAGTTATGATGACGAATAACTACCGGAGATTTATTGTGAAGGACGGTACGGTTGACATATGTCGGGCATGCCACCGTCCGGGCGAATCAATCCGTCACATTATCTCCGGGTGTTCTCGTCTGGCTAACGGAGAATACTTGCATAGACACAACCTTGTGGCCAGGATTATCCATCAGCAACTTGCTCTGAAATACAACCTTGTGGAATCGGAAGTGCCGTACTACAGGTATGTGCCCGACCCAGTTCTCGATAATGGCAGTATCACACTGTACTGGGATCAATCCATCATCACTGACAGGACTATTATGGCTAATAAACCTGATATAGTGGTGATGGATCGATCAGAGCGGCGCGCAATGATTGTTGACATAACCGTCCCGCATGACGAAAACCTCGTGAAAGCCGAGAAAGATAAACAAATCAAGTATCTTGACTTGGCGCGCGAGGTTGTCGACATGTGGGATGTGGACTCAGCGATCATTGTGCCGATAGTCGTTACAGCCAATGGCTTAATTGCCAAGAGCCTCGACCAACACCTGAGGAGGCTCTCGTTAGGCAGCTGGATCAAGGGCTTGATGCAGAGAGCGGTACTCCTGGACACGGCTCGCATTGTTAGGAGGTTCCTTTCTCTGGAGCCCTGACCGCCGGTAGCTTGGACCCTGTTCCCGATACCGGTGGGCTACAGTTTTTTATATTTTTAAATGTTTTTTTTATTGTTTTTATCAGAAATATTTAAAAATGTATAAAATTTGTTAATATATGAATAAAGGGAATAATAATAATAATAATTTAGTAACAATATAACTTAGCCTATGTTAGTACTTAATAATAATAAGACAAAGACGATTCACAAACATTTACACAAGAGATACTTACAATACTAGAATGTTAGTAACAATATGACTTATAAGCTATGTTAGTACTTATATTCTACTACAGATAAGGTGGTTTTGATAAGATGCCTCACTATGATTATTTAATAGATTTTTAATTTCGTATCAATTGAATTTGCCTTCCTCAAGTAGTGATTGGCTGTTATATAATATACCATTACCTAGTGTATGTACTGAGTGCGTCCGTGTATATAAGATGTGAAATTATTATTTGTTTGTTTTGGTATGTTTATATATCAAGCTCTCTTCACTCACGACATGAATGGAATGCCAATGATATCAACACAAGGTGCATTGATATCGGCTGGAGGCACGCACAATCATGTATTGAGTTTCGCTACGTTGCATACGTTTAAATATTTTACGAGGTGGTCAACATTGTAAGCCGTATCTCTTTGTGTACTACCATAGAGCTCGATGACGATAAATAAGGTTCGTCCCAATTAGGTCCCTATTGTAGAAGGTACATACCGCCGTAAGCACGGTCATTTATCAGGCCTATACCTGGTTTATCTTGCTTCAAATAGGTTGTGTTTTTCCACTAACATTTCAGTGTGCATTTACTTTTATTTTTACTTATGTAACTAGGCAACACAATCCATTCATAGTTACGAACATTTCATTTCGTTTTTTACCTTGAAAATAGTTCTACACAAACTCCTTTGTCAAGTTCGCTAATTTACTAGAATTAAGTTATTGTTGTTAGGAATAATGTGGGAACTGATAATAATCGCGTTCCTGCTGATAAACATAATTGTATAGTAGAGAGAGTATTTCATATCTCACTATAGTCAGTATCCTCGTGCTTCTGTCCGACATTGAGATGGATTCTGCCTTTTGTAGAGAAACGTAATAAATTTCCTCTTCATTCTATTTTACTAGTATAAAATATTATAATATCACACCAGAGATCCCCGCAGTGTTTGGCAGAGACACACCTACATTTCACCAGTTATGTTTAAGTCCCATGTAATAGGGGGCGAGCCTATTGTCGTCAACCGGACACAAATCCAAACTATGTGGCTGCTAATGAGAAATTCTTGATGGAAAAACTCAATGACACTTGCAAGCATATCATGCACAGCAGTCGCGCTTGCGACCACTAGACCAGCGAAGCAGTAATTTTACAAGTATTTACTAGTTTTTTATGAAAATTAATCATTCATATTCACAAATTAATCAAGGTAGATCAGACGCCGAGACGGTTAAAACAGGTTTCGCAAATCACATTTGCCTCAACTTAATTTTTTGCTGAACCTGTCCAAGTCTAAGTCCAACGCAAAACATCCTGGAAAACCAAACACTTCTCAGAAAACGAAACACTGTTTATTTAAAACTGAAAAATGTTGTTAAATTCACTTCGCATTTGTCACTGGTTGTTAAACAAGCGTCGAGTTACTCAACTTACCATTCAGACGAACCCAAGGTGAGATTATGCTTTGCATTTTTTATTAGTACTGCCTTGCCCTGAAACGCTTTGTGACGTGGCCCGATGCGTTATGACTTTCTATCGTTTTCTAACCTTTATTCGTCGAAGATATTACAATGGATATGGCCATTAAATCCATGTTTGTTTGCTCTAAACCACATTCCTATATGGATATCCCCGCTCGTTTATCTTTCTAAATCCCATGACAATAGGATGTTGATATCCTTTTTCATATCATCCAACGCAATATGCATTATTGGAAAGATTTGTACGTCCGTTTCTGAATAACATTTCGTAAGAGTTGACCTCGTTCCGGTATTGCTATTCGCTACCTTTTATTCTAGGTGTCCTAAGATCTATTTTAACTGGACTGTGAGCTAAGTTTAGATTTGCTGCATGACTAAATCAAGCTAAAGAAATAATAGGTATAGAAGAAAACAACAACGATTTAGTAATTGTTGGATTTGTTTTCGATTTCACATTTCTTGCCTACCATTGGTGTAGTTCTATATTCCAATCACGTTATCCCATTTTCTTGCGTAACTTAGATCAGCAGACTTTTAAGTAAAGCAAGAGATAAGTTTATCTAGAACATACCAAGAAACTGGCATCATCATCAGCCTATAATGTTCCCACTGCAGGGACTCAGGCCTCCTCTCTATATAGGAGAGGGATTGGCTATAATCTACCACCCGGGCCCAGTGCGGATTGGTAGATGTCACATATCTTCGAATTTTTTGGTTCTAAGATATGCCGGTTTCCTCACGATGTTTTCCTTCACCGTTTTGAGAACAGTGGTGATGAAATAAATTACACAAAGTAATATGCCTGACGGGGTTCGAACCCACGACTCACTGTTCGTAAGTCGGGGCCGCCACCACTGGGCCACCACTGCTCTACTTGGCATACTTGTTCTAAATTAACATCCTGCGCCTGCTACGCAATCGTTTACGAGTCTCAAGAACGACAACATGACCGTGTCGTAATAATATTATGTTCTCGTACAAATGCTACAAACATATTATTTGCAACGCGATTTAATACAAGTTACACGGGTTATATGCTTCCGAATGTACGCTACTGTTTCTAGAAACGGAACGATTTTCCCACTGTGCACTGCCATCAGATATAAATTGCACGCTCACTATGGAGCGGCTCTATGAGATAATTGTGCTATTGTTGCTTCGTGTTGTATAATAATCAGCTGTAATAATAAACTTCGCCATAAATATATACCTAACGCAAATTGCGTCACCAATTACCCCATAATCGGCTCAGCAGCGCTCTGATTCAGGGAAGCCTCGAAACTGAAAGGGACGCATTGAGGATAAGTGGGGAATTTGGAGTAATGTGTTAAACGCGTCATTTTATTTATGCAACCTGAGGAAATTAGAGCACATTGATGCTAAATTACTGAACACATTCATTATCGCTGCATTTGTCGGGAAGTAATTAATCGAGTCGTTAAAGTGCGGATTATTGCAAATTAACTGACATTCAAATTGAATTGAAAAACGTTTATGAAGATTGACATAAATACAGGTTTATAACACTTCCCTTTGTTGTTTTTGCTGTCGGAATTGGTGAATCGGGAAGTGTATCAAATGTAGCAAAATAATTAAATAATGCTACGTACGAGTATCTGGTTACTTTATAGTGGGTTTTATCTTGCACGCTCTGTGCATTATGTGCCGTGACGTCATGTAGGTATGTATTGTTTGGTAGGTGTAGGCAGACATGTTCATTGCTCATGTGACTCTAGAACTAGGTATCATGTCCTTCAGCATTCTATTAGGTACCGGTGTTGGTATTATTGTTGTTGTGAAAGGTGTCTATTGACTGCAGTTCAATTAGGGTAACACCGAGAGATACATTTTGACAATACAATTGGAGTAATTTGCCACCTACATCTGCAAAAATAAGCTCGCAAAAATAAAAAGGTAAAACTGGGTCTTCCCAATATAAAAATGAACGTACAATTGAAAAAAAAAAGACGCTAACTACATGCTCAGCTATGAAAGAAGATGATGAAAACCAGTTTAAAAGCACCTGCTATTCGTTTGTCGTCAAATTATAGTATCCAATAGTAAAATATGACAACAATCGTTTTAAAAACAAAAAGTACGTTAAGCCATCGTGTCATTGGTCCGTTTTCGGAATTCGCCGGTTCGATACACTTTAAGCTATTATTATCTAGAAACGACATTCGCAGAAACCGGTAAACTGGTTTCCGAAGTGGGCCCTGTGGAACAACATCTATCTAAACTGAGGCATCGCCTTCGGCTGGCAACATCGCCAATCTCACAGATTTACATACTGATGCATTTATATAAGCTATTTGCTCGTATATCTTAGCTGAATTTTAAAATTTCACTTATTTATCCCCTATTTATACCATGGTCCCTAAGATAAGCAATTACAGTGTCTGAGAATTTAATAAAATGGGCGAGTTTATCAATTTGGATAGGGAGTGGTATGCACGATTTTAAATCACGATAGTTGACTACTGTTAGTTTTTTGTTTATATCTTAAAACATGCTTAACTTTTAGCTGGAAGTATCTTTAGGTTATTGCAGCGTGGGTCGCACAATTTGCGACTTTGGAGGACACTTGCAACTTTGCAAGTGACAATAACAAATCCAAGCGAAGATTACATCATTTCTTGTTTGCGGTAAGTTACCTGCTCAACTTAAGGTTATATTTAACCGTATCTACATGTATTTACGTACGTACCTTTTATTCATGGTCTTCTACTGTGCTTAAAGACAAATTAAATTATCTTGTTAATAATAGGTTGTGGTTTCGAGTCCTTATATCAACAGGGAAAACCAGTGCTAACCATCTAGAATTAGTACTAAGGTGGAAAATATCCTTTCTATTATAATTATAACACTCCAAGCACCAACAACTCTTGGTATTTAAACCTGGACTTAGAAATTGGCAGTTAAATGCAAAAACTGTCAACGTGTATCCTTTAGGAACCTATATTTTTCACAGGGCACATCAGGAATGCTATATTTTGCGTCATCTACGAAACACAGCAGGGAGAGTCTGCCTGTTCGTAGTACATATGTTATAGCCATGTTATTAAAGGAAAAATTGTCGGCTATCATGAGAGCCTTCGCTGCTAGGACCTAGGATCAATTTGTATCCGTCAAGGAGCAGATTAACTATTCACCGTAACGTCTCACCAAGGCCTTGTTGCCTCCTTGTAATTAATGCGTTGGGAAACTACTATGCATTGTTTACGACTACAGGTACTCATAAAATTACCAGATATAAAAATAAAATATGAATAAATCTGATGTAAAAGTCAATAAACATTTCTTTGGTACCAATTATTTCTGTTACAGAATATTATTTTGATGTGGAACCCGTTTGATCAACATATTTACGATGTACTTTGCATAAAATTCGCTAATTTTCTCACAAGAAATACGCGTGCGTGATGTAACTTGTTCAAAATAAATATAAAGGTCAATCCAAAATCGCAGGTCAATCCCGGAGATATACACAAGTCGAACTTATTAATTCGGTATTGACAAATTATTTTTTCAAATAAATTAAAATAAAACTGTAGATCGTAGATCGATTCGTAAATGCTTCTTAAATAAGATGAAATAGGTACATAAGTGATCAGGATTAGAACAAGTTTGTTGGCGACTGCCTATCTGAACTCTACAACCCAGTTGGTACTGATGGTTAATACGATACCCTTTGGTAAGACTGGTTATCAGACTTGATTTAGACTGATCAAAGACGAAAACATTTTCTATTGGCTTCGAAGCTAATGTAGAGTCGAAGTAGTTACCCACGATCAAGCTAACTTACACCTCATATTATTACCGAGGATTTCACTTCTAATGTACATTATTATAAAGCAGAAGCCTTCGTCGAGCTAATAAGTGCGACAGAGTAAAAACAGGTTTGATTTTTAATCAAAAAAATTACAGTGTATTTAGGGCATAAAAAGGTAAGTTTTCACTAAATTTCGTCAAAAAAAAAATGTTTTTTGTAAAAGATAAAAATTAAAATCCAGAAACTTGGTTATTTGAATTTTTCACATACATTTTGAGGTTATGTGAAAAAAGTGTGAAAATCAAAGTTGTAGATCATTTTTTTCCATAGGACTTGTAGTTTTGCCGGAAATCGAGTTAAACCGTTTTCCCCCCTTAAACCCCCCCCCATCCCCACTTCCCGACCTCAGATCGACCGTAATTTATTTTTCCTTTAATTTTTGTTATATTCTCTACTTTTCCATTGAGTTTCATCCTACTGTAATTTTTTTAAATTTTTTACCATTTTTGAAGGCTTCGGCCCTGGTCTTTAGAGCGGTGTGTTTTGTGCTATAATTTAAAAGTCTATACCTACGTGAGGATTTGTGATTGGCTTTCTGGTAACTATGGTTTCCGTATTTGTTTGTTTTTATTTCTCCATGTAGGTACTAAAATAATCTTTCTGCTGTCAATTAGTAATCCAATAATATTAAATTCATGTGACAAAACGGGAAAGGGGATCTATATTATTATATACTAGCTTTTGCCCGCGACTTCGTCCGCGTTTCCGTCGTTTTTCGTAATAAAAGTACCATAAGTATGTCCTTTCTCACGGTTCAGTGGCGTTTTTTAGGTGGCATTGGGTATTTTATTTTTAATCGACGGTAACGGAAAGGCTGTCAGTTACTTAAGTAACAAAATAACCTACGATAGAGGTCCTAACTATAGCTACCTTACACTTAAAATCTAAGTGCCAATTTAAACTAAAATATTCTAATAGAATTATACCCAGAAATATGTACAACTTACATACAACAAAAAAGAAATGAAAATAAATCTGAAACGCCTGTGCAATACCATCTACCTATACATAATTCACTTACAAATAAATACCTATACCTATACGCTTTTACCTACATAATACAAAACTAAAATTGAACATAAATTAGCCAAAACTTACCTATCGGTATCTAAAAACTATGCGTACTACCTTCACCTAAAAGGAAATAAAATGCAAACTATTAATAATTTGTAATTTGAACGAATATTTAAACACTACCAAAACAACTAATACCTATTTTAGAAAATAACAACAAAAGAAATTCAAATAAACTATTTAAAGACTAAAAGTCGCGCTGATAAGCATTGTTTGTTAAAATCAATTATTGTCCGTCAATAAGGTCGAACGCTCTGAACGCATCAACAGCCCCGACCCGTGTCGAGCGCGGCAACCGTTACACAAAAATAATCCTTATGGCATGATTCAGTATTCGCGCGCGACGGCTTATTAGCGTATTTCATGTATAAGTTTCGTGTTTCTATACCGATTACTATGATTATTTTTTTATTGAATAGGTAATAATATTAACTTCTTTTAATTAGGGATGAGTGAGAGTAATACAAACGTAAGAGTAAACAAATATAATCAGAAAGCTCCGAACTACTAAGCTATCGGGAGTTACACGTGTTATTGTGAGTCAACCATAAAAGATAGACATATGCTGTTGTGGGATATTTTTTAGATAATTTTATGTAGAACATTTCCGTCATAAATGATTTCTATGTAGCTTTAACCATTAAGGCTGCACACGCGACGGAAGCTTAAAAAATGGAGCAACTTCTCCCGTTTTCCCAATATTTCCCTTCACGGCTCTGCTCCTATTGATTGTAGCGTGATGAAAAGTATACTATAATCTCCCCAGGAGTATGAAGAATAATTGTACCAAGTTTCGTTAAAATCCGTCGAGAAGTTTTTGTTTCTATAAGGAACATACAGACAGACAGACAGACAGACAGACAGACAGACAGACAAAAATTTTACTGATTGCATTTTTGGCATCAGTATCGATCACTAATTACCCCCTGATAGTTATTTTGAAAATATATATCATGTACAGAATTGACCTCTCTACAGATTTATTATAAGTATAGATAGATAGAAGATAGATCACTCTTAAGATCAACCACTTCGTTTAGATTAGTCGAAATATCTAAGGTCTACCTTATCGGATTATTATAATCCGATAAGGTAGACCTTAGATAAATAGGCAAAAGGTGACTGACTTAGGAAACCAGAGGGCACCAACGGTTCAAGGTGACATTGAGAAATAATGCTGAAATATAGTAAACGGCGTAGTACCAGCATTTCCGTGTCAATTAATTGTTTCGCCCATCAATCTAATTAGAGATTATTTTTTCCGTTCTTCAGTCTTTCGTTTCTTCATTCTTTTCGAGGGGCTCTTTAGGACTCAGTAGTATTGTTTCGTTTTAGTTAGGTAATAATATTACAAGGGCCTGGGTCAGGACTCAGGAGTAGTCAGGCAGGAGTCAAGTTACGTACACGGTCAAGTAACCCTATATGCGCACGTTTGTTTTGCAGGATCATATGGGTGAACGGGCCATGTTTAACTTTTTAAACTGTGAAATATTTCTTGGGTCAGGGTTACCAATGGATTTAATGCAGAAGGCAAGGATAAATTTTCTTTTAGCTAAATGGTAAAGTTAGACTTGCTCGTCCACTAGACTATAGTGGTCGAAATCACGACTGCTGAGAATGAGGTCGTGGGTTTGATTCAAGGATCAGGCAAAGTGTTATTTATAGAGCTAATAGATCAGCAATTTTTCAGTAGCAGCCACTTAGTCTGTATTTGTGTCTGGTTGATCGCTATAGTCGCCATCTATTACACGGGACTTAAATATAAGCACAGAATACATAATAGTACTACGTACAGAAGGGACACTCCCTTCCCCGCGCTCATATTAAGTACCGCACCTCACCCCGCACTTCGAGGTATTCGTCGTCGACACTTGAGCAATGGCTCGCGCTCGTATTAGTCGTCGTTCGGTTTTCGCGACGCAGACCGTTGCACTTTCCGTGCCATTTTTTAGGCTACGATAACCCTACTAGAGTTTACGCACACATTTGCACGTGCACGTCGTGCACAAACGTTATTTGTTTATGTAGTAGTAATAGGTAATTATTTTGCGGGCGTTTTATGGAGTGTCCGAGGCACTCCGAGGTGTGATATAAGTAACCGGCGAAATGTGGTTGATTCTCCTCGGGGACTACAGTAATGCATGATGTTATGTTATGTAATGTTAAATTGTCCAACCACTCATCTTGAGTCTCACCGAATATGTAACAATTGCATCGTTACAATGTTATTAATATTATTAAAGTACGATGTTGTTACTCAATTAATAACAACTGTCAATTATTTCGTACAACATATTTTCACGTTCTAAATATTCATTTTAAAAGATGAGTTTATTGCGTATTGTTTTATAATCGCTTACAAAGCGTGTATTAATTAAAAATAGGCTCACGGTCCCATGATGTTGCATAGATTATAATTTAGGAAGTAGTAAAACGAGTAGGTATGTGTAGTCATTTTAATGCCTGTGAATAAAATTATGTTGAGCAAAGTAGGTATTTATTTCATCAACATTTATAATTACTTACCTACAACTCCCAGATATTTACTACATCTACAGGGTTTCAACACTTTCAATTCAACATAATTTGGACATCGACATGACATAGGATTAAGCAAAGTGTCTATAATAAAAACCGGCCAAGAGCGTGTCGGGCCACGCTCAGTGTAGGGTTCCGTAGTGATAATTCTTTTTTTTGTTTGAAAAAAGATACGTTCAGGATAATAAAATATGTAAACGAAGTTAAAAACAATGCTTGCATATACGATAATACTACAAACTTAGTCCAGAAATTATTTTGTACAACTTTTTGTCTTTTTTGTACAAAAACTGTTTCCATCCAAGTTCAAAATGATTTTCCTAGAAAGTCCTTATAAAGTTCTACTTTTCAGATTTTTTTCATATTTTCTAAACTTATGGTTCAAAAGTTAGAGGGGGGGGGGACACATTGTTTTTTACTTTTGGAGCGATTATTTCCGAAATTATTGACATTATCAAAAAATTATTTCAGTAACCCCTATTCATTTTTAAATACCTTTCCAACAATATATCACACGTTAGGGTTGAAATTAAAAATAAAAATCACTTCCCACTTTACGCTACCCTAATAAAACATTTTTTTCCAATTTTTATTTTACCACTTTGTCGACGTGATTGATACACATATTGGTACCAAATTTCAGCTTTCTAGTGCTAACGGTCACAGAGATTAAGCGAAGACGGACAAACGGACAGACGGACAGACAGACAAACTATAAGGGTTCCTAGTTGACTACGGAACCCTAAAAAATGGGTCTATTTCAGGGCAGGTACTTCACTACCATATTCGAAGTCCAAATACCACCTGCCAGGGTTGCAAAATTTGTTCGAAAGAGTTACCTACCGTAGCCTATATGATCTCCAAGATCCAGGCGGTACCTACTGGATAATACGAAACTCTTTGGTAAGACTGATGGTTATCAGACTTTAGTTACATTTTCCTAGTGGTAACATAAGTGGTACAAGTGTACAACTACCTCATCATCATCATCATTTCAGCCAAAAGACGTCCACTGCTGGACATAGGCCTCCCCCAGGCATTTTTGGGGGGGTTTGCCATAATCGCCACGCTTGGCAGGCGGGTTGGCGATCGCAGTATGGTTGTTACAAAGACACAGAGAACGCTGCTGCCCATTCTCTGGTACATCCCTTAGTCGCCTCTTACGACACCCACGGGAAGATATGGGATGGTGCTATTCTTTACGTCCGACACCACACGGAACAGCACAACTACCTATATTGTGAAAAATAAAAGTGTCGAAATATCGGGAACTTGAAGCAAACAGAAAACATGATCAATATACCGTTTTCAGTGTTTATGATTATGTTAGTGACCACGACAGTTAAACATCTTATAAAAAGTAGACGTAGTTTAATGTAGCAAAAACCTAAGAAAATGATTATTGGTTAAAAATCTAATATTACTTGTCACTATCCCAAAAAAAAAAAGAAATTCACATCATCAACCAAGAAAGAACAAGCTCTCAACCTATATTGGAAATTATAGTCTATGATAGATCAAGTTGGCAACATGGCGTATGGTAGTTTGTACTAATGAATATTAAATGGTCTGACTTGATTCATGGTGCCGTTTTATTCCACTACTCAACGATAACGGGAGCAAGTTATCGTCTATAACCTAAAGCTACCAAAACATGTCGATTACACGAGTTCACATGGCCCATAATCCGCCAAATATTGTTGGCTAACATTAACAACCACATCTAATTCGACATTAGTAGGTTTCATACGTAACCGAATACCCGATGACCGATCACGGAACACACTGCACATAGGGCACTCGTTTACGAAACAAAATATTACTCAATTGTTATAAACTGATAATACTTATTACTCCAATATTGAGCAATGAAATCTAACTTCGGTCGGTGCCTGGTTGATGACGATAGGCTCGCCCCCTTTTTCACTACATGAGATTTACTTAGGTAGCATGTACCTACACCTCTTCCTTACCCTCTTAGTACACGTTTTCCTTCTCTGAGTTATAGAAATCTTTAACGAAATAAACTCCACGCATCTCTCTCTAAGCTTCGACATTATTGCAATGTTTCTTAATGCCTGTCGGAACTTTATGAAAAAATTTAATTTCCTCTCCGACAGTGTATGTTTTTATCTTTATTTTTGCAGTTAACTTGTATTCTGCACTGTTACTTCGCCTTTCATCTTTTGTATTTCCATAATAATACAGTGTTCCGTTCAATACTGAATGATGATGATAGTTTTTAACAATAATAACTTCACGTCTCGTCAATTTAGCTTATATACGCGAGTCTTCAATAGAAAACGTATTACACTAATTTAGTTTTTATGCTAGAGGAGATACAATTCAAAATGGTTTCGTCGGTGTTAAAATATTGCGTTGTGTACGTATATTATGATTGATTTATGTAGGATTGTCATCTTTCTATTGTTCTATCAAGATTATAAATTGTATGTAACCAACAGCTGTATTGTATTTATGCTTGATTACAAAATAGGAAGACACAATGATAACGTTATTACGATAGGTAGGTACCTACTCAATTTGAGAATTTCGCAAGTTGAGAATCACGCAACTAAAGTTAAATAGTATTTAAGTAAAAGTTAAGTTGAGTTGGCACGAATATAATGAGTTGACCCAGAAAATACTTTAGAATCAAGAAGGATTGCGAAGGTAGAGACCGCAGTTGTGGGATACCCCTCATTGGCCATGACCACTCTGTAAAGATAAAACAACTAGAAAGGAGAGAGACTTTAGAACAAGAAACCTAAAACATTGCACACATTGTCTTTCAAATAACTGTAGCACTAGCTATACTGGAGGAACCAACTTATTACTCAATCAACTTCTGCTACATTCTCGCATTAAGTTTTTGCTACCAATCAAATCCGCATGAAAATCCGATAATTACACATAAGAGAAACGTTAATTAATCCACAATACTAAGCTCATACATGCGCGAGGCTTGTTTCCTACAATGCAAGTCTGACGAATGTTACAAGTTCATTAGAATAATAACGATGGGGCAATCAAGCATAAAGTCGTTCCGTGTGGATGACTCAGCCTCGGTCCCGTTTCCTAGTATAACAAATACATAATACACCGTATTGGACACTCATCAGATTCGTCATTATTATTGTAGGTCTGATTATTGACCTTTATATATTACCTTATTTGTCACAACCATCACAACAATTCATCTAAAACTATGAGAATTGGCAGAAACATGGGCGGCTTCCTCAAACAACAAATAATTGAATAGTATTTCGTATTTTTGTTGACCATACATTGTTAGTGCACAGATTGCACAATGGCTCTGGGCAAGAATAAGCAGTCGTTTAGATTGGTCTATCTCAAGTTGCCCTTACGCCTACGGGTCAGTGAAAAACAATGCGGTATCTAGATAGTATATCAGCAGAAGGCGAAAGTGGGATGTGTTCAACGTTGCCAACGGGAGCGAACTGACATGTAGCTAAGATATTGTATCTGAGAAAGTTTAAAAAGATAACAAGGTGAAGAAAGATGATAAAAGCAATGTAGGTCAAGACATTAATCCTCCAACAGGATTAACCGTGAAGATTATGAAACTGCTGCATCATTCAACACCATAATTATAGGTCATGTTAATTTTACTTCCATCGATGATGAACGTTTTGCAGCAGATGTTGAAAAAACACAACGTAACCATTAACCAGGTCTGGAAAATAGAACAAAATTTGTTACTGAAATACATATTAGTGGAGCAGTAGTGTGACAGACGGGTAAAGAGAGCGAGACACGTCCGTTGCCAAACTGAGCATTCGGTAGAAAGTGACCTGTCGTGACAAAGGTCGGAAGTGATTTCCAATAGTAACGACCCTTGACGGGGCGCTCACCGAAACTCAAGAGGTCGAGACAATTCGCATTCAACAGTTTCTCCGATCTGTGTCGCATTTGTTACTGTGTTATGCAAGAATTCGGAACTTTGCATATGTACATAAACAAAGTCTGGTCTATTTTGCTTGGAGGAGAGTCGACTCCAGCTGTGCAAATTTTAATAGTTACGAGGTGTTGAAACGGGCCCGATAACTGTTTAGCGTATACAGATTTGAGAAATGCAATTGTATCCGTGTAGCAACATCAACATCAGCTTGCCTCCGTTGACTGTTATGATTATGACTGTCAAATCGTAAGCAACTGGTGTCCCCATTATTCGCAAGGTCATTTGAATCCTCTGCTTTATTTGTTCAACATTCTTAAATAAAAGTGCCTGCCATGATTCAATCGATATAATATTTCCCAGTTCTTTCTCAAAACAAACACTGATTGATGAACGTAAAAGGAGAGATGAACACACTAGACATCTTAAAATAAATGAGGTGTTAGTATATCCGTATAGCACGTCGAAAGCCTCGTTATCTGTGTCAATGTGAATAAAAGTGAAAAGATATTAATATGAAATGATTTAACGAAAATTTCTAAACCGCTGGAGCGTGACACATTCACCATGTGTTTTAGTATTGATAATACGTAATTATAACATCGGCGGCTGAAAAGTGTGTCAACTCGCGACCCGGCGACATGTTTGGACGACTGCGTTTCTACCTCCCCGCGATATTCGAGAGAAATGCATTCAACACTTTATTGCTCCTCGTAAAGATAAACCGGTAGTGTTGTTTCTATTAATAGAGTGTTTTTAATATTTTCTATAAGTATCACAGCTCCCACGTGTAAAGCAATTAGCGGTAGCAACCTAAAATAAACGGAGGCCTCTCTCCGTGATAATAATAGCTGCATTCATTAAGTTTTGTTTCGGCTATTTAGGAGTTACGCAACGGCAATTAATTACCATGAGCTACTACTTCCTTAGTTATATCAATATAGCTGCTACTAGGATACAGTCGCATAACACTTTTAGAATAAAATATCGAATTAGTAAGTGCATAGTTATCTCCAGTTGTATCGGTTTCTAATAAATCAGCAACGTTTTAAAAATAGTTGCCTTCTGTTCTATGTTCTCTCACAATTTTTGCAATTTTCAACGTTTGTTTAAAAAACCTGAAATTCATGCTTTTCCCGGCTTTGATGTTAACGGTTGGGCCTATATATTCCGTTGTATTACGTGAACGCGCGAATGTCGATTGCGGTTTCTGAAATAATGAGATCCGTGTCTGAGACCGTTCCATCCGAAGTCCGGGTATGTGAGGCCAATCTTGACGGACATAAAAATCGGACATTCACCCGCGTTACGGCAACATTACAAGTTTATTATGAAAAAGGCTAGCTACTGCCCGCGACTTCGTACGCGGATCCTGTTGCTTATGCCAGCGACAACGGGGTCGTCAAAATCGAAAATCTGAAACGTCTGATGTAGAATTCTAAGGACGGGAAAACAAAAGGATGAGCGAAACGATTGGAGACGTTCCAGATCTTTCATTTTTGTAAGTCCACAAGAAATGCCCATCGGACTAAACAACTTTTGCTAAGACGTCATTCCTTAATATGTTATAATGTCGCTGGGCTTTGGAGTGCCACAACAGGTGTTCCAGATCTGCCAAATTTATTCTCACAGCAGAAAATGCTCTTCACGTGGAATATTTTTTTGCTTTGTCATAATTTTTATATCTCTTATACTTTAGCTGACAGATGCGTAGATACGCTGAGAACTCAAGCGCAATTCTCTATCAGTGAACGTCTCTGACTGGCGAGACAATGCGTGACGTTCACGATCAGCGGACAGTCGCGCATCATGTTCCTCGCTTGTCTCTAGAGACCTAGAAGCAGATGCGTAGATACGCTGAGAACTCAAGTGTGATTCTCTATCAGTGAACGTCTCTGACTTGCGAGACAATGCGTGACATTCACGATCAGCGGACAGTCGCGCATCATGTTCCTCTTGTCTCTAGAGATAGAGACCTAGAAGCAGATGCGTAGATACGCTGAGAACTCAAACACAATTCTCTATCCGTGAACGTCGGCGACTCGCGAGACAATGCATGACGTTCACGATCTACATCACGGTCTCTAGAGTAAATACGCTGGAGAACGCAGGCGTGCTTCGCGATCCGAAGAGGTTTCTACGGAGCGATTTGCAGCCTGATGTTCTCGAACAGCATCAAGTCTCTCCTGACGCTCTTGGGTAGATTCTTGGGATCTTATGATCCTCAATCTTTTATCTCCTTTGGAACGTTGGGAAAGATTTGACCTCTTTCTAGGCATGGTTTGGTTATAGTTTTATTTATTTATTTATGCAAGGTAGAGATATAGATGCAAGATGGAGTAGTTGGTTTCCGAAGATACTTGATCAATTAAAATCTAAGTGACTGCTCCCCTGCGTTACCGGGTAGCTAGGCTACCGTGTCACGAAGATAAATAGAAAAGGAAAGCCCGAAGGCATATTTATTCGATAAAATAAAATAATAAATGGGAGTTTTGGCCAGTAGAGTCAAATTTTCAATGATTCATCGAATTTTCATCGAAAATCAGTCCTAAACTGTTACCGCCTTCACCGCGTGGAGGTACTCCCAGCTTATTTTATAGTTATACAGTGAAATTAGTGATAGCTTTGATTTCCACATCAGGTGTGCCAGATCTTCAAGATTTATACGTCAACAGAGAGTGCTCATCAGGCTGAACAACTTTTGCTAAGACGTCATTCCTATATATATTATAGTAAGAGCCCAGCCTCTTGGAGTTCCACATCAGCTGTTCCAGATCTTCAATTTTTATACGTCAACAGAGAGTGCTCATCAGGTTGAACAACTTTTGCTAAGACGTCATTCCTATATGTATTATAGTAAGAGCCCAGCCTCTTGGAGTTCCACATCAGCTGTTCCAGATCTTCAATTTTTATACGTCAACAGAGAGTGCTTATCAGGCTGAAGAACTCTTGCTAAGTCGTCATTCCTATATTTGTTATAGTGTAGCTGGGCTCTTGGAGTTCCACATGAGGTGTTCCAGATCTTCAAATTTATTCTCTTAGCAGAAAATGCTCATCACGCGGAACAATTTTTGCTATGGTACCATTTTCGCATCTCTTATAGTTTAGCTGGTCTGTTGCGGTTCTGCATCAGGTGTTCAAGTTTCCAAGATAAATTATAGCCTATATGTTGCACAGACTTAATACCTATACAACAAAAAAAAAATCATTCAAATCCGTCGAGTAGTTCCGAAGATTAGCGTGTACAAACAAACAGACAGAATTTTTTTTTAGGATTCGTGCTCTACTACTGCTTCTAAACCCCCCTCAATTATTTTTTTTTTAATATATTCAATGTACAGACACAGTTTTTTTACTGTTTTATTATATGTATACTAGCTTCTGCCCGCGACTGCGTACGCGAAAAAAAAAAATGAAATGAATGAAAAAAATAAATAATAGTAATAATAAAAAAATATATATATATATATATTTAAAATGCTCATCACGTGAAACAATTTTTGATATGGTACCATTTTTGTTTCTCTTATAGTTTAGCTGGTCTGTTGCGGTTCTGCATCAGGTGTTCAAGTTTCCAAGATAAATTATAGCCTATATGTTGCCCAGACGTAATACCTATACAACAAAAAAATAATCATTCAAATCCGTCAAGTAGTTCCGAAGATTAGCGTGTACAAACAAACAGACACACAGTCAAACAGACAGAATTTTTTTTTTGGATTCGTGCTCTATTACTGTTCCTAAACCCCCCTCAATTATTTTTTTTTTCAATATATTCAATGTACAGACACAGTTTTTTTACTGTTTTATCATTATAATAATAATAAAATAATATAGATATATAGATTAATATATTCAATGTACATACAGACACAGTTTTTTTACTGTTTTATTATGTATAGATTATTCATTCAGGAATCCCGTCCTCGAAACCCGTTTGTTTCTATTTCATCAATAATTTATTATATTAGAAAAGTATTAGAACTATAGCAGCATATTTCCGATATATATCTATATAAATAAAAAGAGAAGTCCTGACTGACAGACTGACTGACTCATCAACGCCCAGCCCAAACCCTTGGACCTAGAAACCTGAAATTTTGCACAGAGGTTCCCTTTATAATGTAGACAAGGAATAAGAAAGGATTTTTCGAAATTCAACCCCTAAGGGAGTTAAATAGGGGATGAAAGTTTGTATGGAAAATCGTCATTTTCACGCGGGCGAAGCCGCTGGCAAAAGCTATGCAAATATTCGCATATCGCATAACCGTTAATAATCGTTTTAATTTGTCAGAAAAGAGTGATATAAATGATGATAGCTTAGGTACCTCTCACTAGAGTTATGGTAAAGAGAGTATAATCCTCAGGAAGGTTTTATATCATTTTGTACAAACTCGACCCCAATCATTGTGACAACATTAAAAGGCACTGCACGTGTAGATATTGCCAAAGCTTCAAATGTCAAAGTTCAGAGTATTGATAAACTCTAAATACGGGCTCTTCCTTTCATAAACCGTATCAGATATCAATAATTGATTAGTCATTCCGTGTACTAGTCATCAGATAAGACACAAGTAATGTATACTATTACAGATAAGACACAATAGACCCAATGTCTTGCAGCTTATAGCAAACACACCTTGTAACCAACATTTGTGTCATTCTTTAACATTTTAACCAGCTGCGCCTCTCTTCCTATTGACTTGACCTCAAACTAAATCCGGAATTCTATACTAATAATAAACTAAGTATCGCTTTATGAACTTTCTAGGTTTACATTCTAGGCAAACACTTACTTATTTTATGGATTTCAATATTTTATTGTTTGGTGAAAGGGGGACAACGGTACCATAATCAAATGATTTACATAACAATATTGGGGTAGAGTCCTCCATAAGTGTTTCTAGTGTTTAAAATCAGAAATCAAATATTGTTAAAATACATGAAGAAAAACACTCAAAAAGAAAGTTCTAACAAGTTTATAGTGAATAGAACAAAACAAAGAATTGAGAACATATATTTTATTGAAATACCTACAACCGCTTTAAAAGATAATGGTAGAGTGCAAGTTGGCATGGAGGAAGTAAAAGTGACCTGCGGGTCGCTAGACACTGCTGAATGAAGCGAATATTATGCGAACAATGGTCCTAGTCACTTAACGACCTTCGAGAGGCTTAGAATGTCTTTTTGAATACAACTGGTGAAATGTATTGAGTCTTCTTGCAACCTCTACAATATGCCTGAATATTTTGAAGCTTATGGTTACGAATTACGATGCATAATTAAAACGTTCTACTAATGGCCAGGGCCCCGAGTCTGCTATTCAATAGTGTCAGAATGGTCAATCATTGATCTCATATTTGTTGATTTTGACAAGTTTGATGTTGTCAAAATCAACAATTATGAGATCAATGATTGACCATTCTGACACTATTGAATAGCACACTCGGGGCCCTGTGGGTCTAAAATGGCCACTTTAGTAGATTATAGTGCCAACAGCGTCTGTGACCATTTAGAAAAATATATAATACTAGCTTTTGCCAGCGGCTTCGCCCGCGTGAAAATTACGATTTTCCATACAAACTTTCATCCCCTATTTAACTCCCTTAGGGGTTGAATTTCGAAAAATCCTTCCTTATTCCTTGTCTACATTATAAAGGGAACCTCTGTGCAAAATTTCAGCTTTCTAGGTCCAAGGGTTTGGGCTGGGCGTTGATGAGTCAGTCAGTCAGTCAGTCAGTCAGTCAGTCAGGACTTCTCTCTTTATTTATATAGATCATAATAGGAAAATAATATGAATTGCGTTAAAATTCGTAAAATGTTCACAGACGCAGTTACTATGAAAGGTCCATGTTACGCTTTTTAACGCAATTCATCATCATCAATTGCTAGGCGGATGAAGAACACAATTTCCCAGTTTATATGAATTTCAGATATTCAGAATCACTCAAATGTACGGCGTTGAAAATAAATTGATCTAGATCTACAGCAGAAGAATAAATAAAAGCAAGACAAATTTTTAAAAAAGTACTTCCGGTTTAATAATAATAATAAGTAGCTACGAAATAACAGGTAGTAAAGGCCAAACCCTCCTAGCCCCTTCTCCACTTCTCTGTGAAATACCTTTTGATGGGCCAAAATTTTCCGTAGGTCTCCACGATATATAAATTATCTTAAAATAACAATAAATAGGCATAAAACAGCAATAAATACGCTTATAATTTCTTGTCTAGGCCTTATTATTTGGTAGTGGGTATTATTTCGCAGCAGCTGATTTTGCATTTTCTGAGAACCATTGCAATGTATATTTTTAATACATCATCAGAAAGTAGAGATTTTATGGAACACAACGCCCACCGATTTTTTAAAAAAGCTGATATTTTGACGTCAGAATTTTCGATTGAAAATTAGGGTGCTTTTTTGATATTAAGTTAGCCGAAAAAATAAATATTTTAAATCAAATAAATTACAGTGTATTTGGGACATAATAAGGTAAGTTTTCTCCAAATTTCGCAGAAAAATTTTTTTTTTTTGAAAAACATAAAAATTAAAAACCAGAAACTTGGTTATTTGAATTTTTCACACACATTTTGAGGTTATGTGAAAAAAGTGTTAAAATCAAAGTTGTAGATCTTTTTATTCTCTACAAAGTCAAAGTCAAAGTCAAAGCATTTATTTCAAGTAGGCCGTTACAGGCACTTTTGAATAGTCGAATTAAACTAACTGCAGCACTCAGAGATATCCAACGATTACTCAAGCCGCCACCCAGCAAAGGCCTGACATACTTTTGTATGACAAAACTGCCAAAAACCTTTACCAAGCGACGTCCCAAGCAACCACTGAAGCTCTCCGAGTGCGGCAGTAAACTACTGAAGCTAAATAAACTAAGCTACAGTCCCAGTCACAAGGCATAATAACTCGTGATTGTACTGTAGTTGCCCATTCCAAAGCGTTGGTCTCATGAGAAGAATGGCAAGAAACTTCATGGACACTCTTTTAAAATCGTTTGGGTTTACAATATGTTCAAGGTACAGACATAATCTTGGTATAATACACACATGAAGACTATGCAAATTAGTGTCTGAGATGGTCTTTTGAAGAAAGCACCACACAGATTTGAGTGGACCCGTCCAGTCAGTGCAAGCATTTGTCAGTTATCGTGGAGCTCGACTTATAACTCAAGGAGCTCAACGTCACGACGAACAATACCAAAGAAAGGACATTTGGGTGGGTCGCTTATAGTACTCAAACTGCCAGACAATCGTTAAAATTACATAAAAACCCACACGGTCCTCACATTCACAATATAAAAATAATAAAATACATGAAGATTATGCAGATTAGTGTCTGGGATGGTCTTTTGAAGAAAGCACCACACAGATTTGAGTGGACCCGTCCAGTCAGTGCAAGCATTTGTCAGTTATCGTGGAGCTCAACTTATAACGCAAGGAGCTCAACGTCACGACGAACAGTACCAAAGAAAGGACATTTGGGTGGGTCGCTTAATAGTACTCAAACTGCCAGACAATCGTTAAAATTAAAGAAAGACCCACATGATCCTCACATTCACAATATAAAATAATTAAATATTAAGCATATTAAATAATAATGTCAAACTATTTAAACATGTCAAAAATACGCAAAATTAATAAAAAAACAAAATAAAAATATTTAACAAGGTAAATATTCATCAAAAAAAAAATAATAATATCATACTTGAAAAAGTAAATAATGTCAATTTGTATACAGAAAAATAAAATGTCAAATTGTAAAAGTAAAAATAAAATAGGTATTATGTCAACTCAGATTGGAGCAGTTCAATCCCAAGCTTTTTTGTCCTCTATATAATCTTTAACAGCATAAAAAGCTTTCTGGCAAAGTTTTCGTTTTATGAAGGATTTGAATTTATTTAGGCTTAAATTTTGAACGTGGCTTGGTAGTTTGTTATAAAAACGAATACATTGGCATTTAAATGATCCACCTATTTTCTTGAGCCTTGTTGTGGGTACAATAAATTTATGCTTATTTCTAGTATTTACATTGTGAATATCACTATATTTCTTAAACATCTTTATATTTTTTTTTTTTACATCTTAGCCGTTACATTTTTTTCCATAGGACTTGTAGTTTTGCCGGAAATCGAGATAAACCGCTTTTCCCCCTTAAAAACCCCCCCACCCCCACTTCCCGACCTCAGATCGACCGTAATTTATTTTTCTTTTAATTTTTGTTATATTCTTTACTTTTTCCATTGGGTTTTATCCTACTGTAATTTTATTTGTTTTCAAAAATTAAATACCCTGGTCTATTGTCCTACTGGGTAGGTAGGTACCTACCTACTTACTTGTAACATACACGGTGGGCATTGAAGAGTATCGGATCGTGACAGACGAACCCATGGATTGTGTACAAACAAAGTTCTGTTGCCTAGATATTTGTACAAACAAAGCTAGTAACTAGTATTTTAGACAAAAATGCTGTAGAAAATAAAAGCTGCCTACCGCGGTACAATATTGGTAGAAATGAGGCAAACGGATCAGAAAATGTCGCGAAAGGTTTTTTTTAGAGTAGCCTAAGTTTAAGTTCTTGAATACTGTTCCATTCTTTAGAGGTCGTCCACTTTCAACAGGATACAAAACTTTTCATGCTGTATTTGGTTTTTCATAGTCTGTACAGCAGGCGCAGTATTCAACCTGAAACATTAATTGATGTTTTTTTCTCTTAAATAATGTGCTCATAAATATGTGCTAAATATTATGTGAGCGATATTTTTTTACTGAAAGCAAAACGTTAAACAACGCCATCTATCTTCAATTCGTGAAGTTTTACCAGTTTAAGACCGCTTGCAAGTATTGATAAATTCCACGAGATGGCGCTACTAGTACAACGTGAGAATGATGTTGAAAAAATCCACTAGATGGCGCTACCAAGTTTAAAACCATACTAACTTGAAACTTAAAGTTAATTTGTTTATTATCTCAATGGCCCAATTACCTCAATTCAGTCAAAATTAATTAGTAATTGTGATGAACCTGATTTATACATAAATAGGAACAACTGGTTCCTCCAAAAAGTTCTCTGTTCCTATGGCATGGCAGGAAAGTAGGAATTCATTCGCCTCCTCTGTGAATTGTCGTGGATTCGATTTCTTGATTAGAAACAAAAATGTTACCTACTGAAGAATTAAGTTCTAATCAAAGTAATTATTGATGTGGAATGCAATGGAATCATTATCCTGCTTTTTTGCTTTAGTGTCTGAATATTTAGTCAGATATGTCAGCATTGCATTAGGTACCTTACTAGCAAGATAGGTGCCTATTGCTAATAGGTCTAGATAGGTACCCTGTTCTTATAATTTTATTACGGACTTGTTTAGCTACGTCCGGCAACGCAAAACATTCTTCGGAGCCAATGCTTACCACTCACTGAGTCACCTCACCTGCATTGATACCATTTGAATTTTTATTACTGGGTTTATCCATCTGAATATTGATGCTAAAGTTACTTGCCTTCGTCTTACTCAGGAGTCAGGACAATAAGAATACTTGGAGCATCAGGTTTCTATCGGTGCCTTCCTGCTTAGTTCTTAAAAGCTAGTTTTTTTGCAGTTGTTTTATCAGTCTCTGATTGACTAGTTCTTTTTCTTCCCCTTAAAACTTTTTACTTTAATTAACTTTCACTTCCATGCGTCCATAAATGAAGAACTCCTGTCTAATCTTTGTGGCAAAGTTATTACAATCCACTAATATAATTTGTATTATAAATTCAATTAAGTTCAACGGCTGTCTGTCTACCTACATCAAGTGCATCCACATCCAGAAATAAATTATAATCAAGAACCATCCATCTTTCTGGTTTTGTAAGACCAAAAACGCGTTGGCCGTGTAAAATCGACTGCCCCTTGTTCGCTGGATCTTGTTTCAATTTTTTTTCCTCGTTGAAGATGTATCAGACGCATTATCCTGGAGGTTTGGTATCGGGTGCGCGGGCCGGGGGAGGGGAGGCGCTGGTACGCTGCGCCCGACGCGTGCGCATAACTCGAGCGTGACGTCACACGAGGACCCGGTAAAAAACGCCATGAACCCGGCTCGTCAAGGCCTCCAAGACTCCAGCATTTACATGTTATTATACCTACATACTAATGCGATTTGCTCACGTTTCGGTATGCTACAAGGGCATAGTTGCATGTCTAGGAGACTCATTTGCATTTTTGAAGTTCATAAAGAACTGCGGGAATGCTTAAAAGCAAAAAAGTTTAGCAATATCATCGCTATACGAAATATTAAACTATAAATAATTTATTATCTTATCCAAGGATTATTAAAAGTTTTTTTTGAAGTCTAGAACGCAGTAGATTTATTGATGACTGGGTTTCTCACTAATAAAAATCCAATACGATCTGCAGAAAATGATGACCGACGACGTGTCCGTTAGCTGCACGAGATCAATTTCCTTATATCACGATCTGAGACAGTTACAAGCCCTATATAGATCACTATCAGTCAATTTAGATATCGATATGATAGTAATATAGAAATAATGCACGTTTTTTAGTATCGGCCGTTAGATAAACGGTGCAGTGATTGAAAATCCCACGTTACTCGTATTTATTTCAAATGTTTTCCTGGTCAAGTGTAGGAGTCGGCTTCACGGATAATTGTCCGTTTGATTCGATTTGGCTCCATCACGGAAGGCCCATCTAACCCACTTTTTAGATAACACGCAAGGGGCAAAGATTCCTCTACTGTTATGGTAGCCATTCAATGACACACAAAAACAACAAAGTAAGCAGGAGTTTTAAGAAATTCAATCACGGTAATTCCGCCATTTATGAGAGCCCAGCATTCATGTTGAATTTTAATTTCCTTGACCCAGCGTTTAAAAACCGTTATACAGTCCGTCAGTCATACACGAAATGCGTTGAGATGCTTAAGGTATTATTTGTCTTTACAGGTGACGGTGTGGGGCAACAGTTCGGTGGCAGAAATTGTGTGTGAACCGCTGAACGACCTCGGAGCAGTGCTTGCTGGTCTACCAAGTGGACCACTATCAGCTCCCCAGTCCCTGCCTCTCGGCGGATCAGTCCCGCTCCCCGACTCACCGCCCCCTGCTCCACCCGTGGCACTGCTCTTTCTCGGAGGCTCCAAAGCTCCAGTAGAACCCAGAGCATCAGCGACGGTGTTGGAAGGGGAAGTGCTGGTCGTGGAATACCAACCGCCGCAATGGGATGGCCGGGATCTGGAGACATTTATTGCTTGGGAAAAGATTTATGGTGAGTATCTGCTGTCAAAATGCAGATTTATCGTAATTTTCTAACGCAAGGACAACGGATGCCAAAAAAATCGCGAAATTCTATTCATAGCCTGTTTGAACCTAAGTTCTTCAAGGAACCTCCCTGCTCGGTACATCAATAAGCTGCAAACGAAGCGTGTTCATTCAGTATTCCGCGGGCAGACGCAGCGATGTTTGTAGAAAGCGGTTTGGCAATAAGACGCATACGCATGCTATTGTCCGGTAATCTTTCCTAGAAGGCGCTTTTATGCATTAGGTATGCAGTTGCCGTGACTAGCATACTATATCAGATGAATGGAGTCGGTATTAAGTGATTAGAGAGGTGACATGTCCAATTATATTTTTATAGGTCAAATCTTTGTCAATACAATTGATGTAGTTTAACAGGTTTTTATTTTATATGAAAGAAATGGTCTTTTAAATCTAAAAACTTAATGAGTTTCAAGGAATGCGAAGTTCTCGGTCATTAAGATGAATTTTAAATGCAAGGTGATTCATTTTACCGATGTGCAACGTGACCTCACTGACTCCCAGGTACATTTTTGTAGCGACTCTACTACGAGTTTATGATGTTATGCAGATGTTTCATAAAGTAACACGGTCAATAACCGTCAATTATATCAAACTGGTGCACACAAACGTAATACAATTTGCATGACAAGTACTTTCTCTTTTATTACAGCTTCAACACTGTTTTCGGCGGTGGAGTTATACGGCAAGCCGCTACTGCGCGCCGCAGTCATCACCAAAGAAGAGTACCACCTTCTATTTTACTTTTTGGAATCAGTATCTGAAGCCAGCGAAGCCCTAACAGAACGCATGAGAAAGTACATAGATTCTGGTTTACTGAAAAATGATTACAAGCAAGAAGATGGCGCCACAGCTGACCTGTTAGAAAAATCTATTATCGACGAAGAGCCGAAAAGCTTGCTAACTGAACTCATTCAGGAAGGCGTGATCACTCAACACGATGTTGACACATCTTCAGTGATAACGAACTCGGAATTCAACGACTCAAATGCGACTGACAATCGAAAAGTTGATGACGACAATCGTTCTAGCGTTTCTTCTGTCAGTCTTCGTAAAGTAATTGTCGATATACCAATCGATTGCGATGAATCAGTAGCTGACAGTTCTATTGTAGAAACTAGCGATAATGTAACGACTGTCACCATTAGAAGTGGTGGACAATGTTGCGCTGATCACAGGATTTCAGCTGATGTCAGTGAAAATGTGTGGGCAAATGTTCGGTGGGATTTTCTCAACCCAACAGATTTTGGCTACGATCAAATTCCGAGTGTTAAAAGAAGTCGTTCTGAATCAGCCATAACTCCTGTCTCTCAGAGGAAAAACGAAGACCTTTATGAGAGGCTTCACGAACATGATGTTGAAGCTGAATCATGTGGAAGCATCACACCTTACGAATCAATAGAGGATTTATATGATTGTATAAAGAATGCTCAGTACAGCAGTGCTGCTGTTGAGGAGTCCTCACCTTCAACCGAGAGCCAGTCGGAGCCCCAATATCCGGATTACTATGAAAAAGCGAGCACCGCCCGTCAAAGTTCCGCGAGTAGCGAAAAAAGCGGAGCCTCATCCGCGTTTCCGTTTTCGAAATGCGGTTCGAGCGATACGGACGCGTTTACGTCGTGTGAGTCGACTAGTGGGATAAGTACTTTTGCTACGAAAAGCATCCCGGAGTCTCTCAAGTGTCGCGAGTTACCTCCTCCACCGACGGAAGGAGTGACTGGAGAAAGCGCGATTCTCCTGAAGCAGTTGTTCATGGGTGAGCTGATGGACGCGTATGGAGAGTTCCTGACGGCGTACCCCTACGCCCGCGCGTTGTTACGTCGTAAGGTGCGCCGCGACGAGCACTTCGCAGCCCTGGCTGACATCCGACGAGGCGCTGCCAAGTATACCATTAGCGACTACCTCGAATTACCGGTAAGTACATACAGCTATCAATCAACGGTACATTACATACATTTGAATTAATGCCCTCACGTATTGTAAGGTGACATGTGTTACGAAAGTTGGTAGGATAATGTTGCTTCATTGCACTTGACCTTACGGAGAGTTCGTTTGGAGCGAGGAGTGTAATGAACGTGTCAAATGTGCTCATTATGTTTAATCGGCGAAGAAAATGAGAACAATGCGACGAAGAGCGAGGCTTGAGGTAGATTGATTTAGATTGAGAGTAGGTTCAATCCGGGCGACAATGATCCGAGTGACATGCGCACGAGCCGACCATTCAATGCTAATGGAGCGGAAGAGCGCGCACGTGTAGCTCTCTCTCGTGATCATTACAGACATTGTTCCCTGAACACTCGACGCCGCAAAGGTTTCAGTTTCAAACCACTAAGTATAAAATAATCACTAGAAAAATAAACCTGGATAAAACGCAACTAAATATACATCTATTATTTTCCCATAAACTCTAAAAGGTAGAACAGAAAGCGAAATACTTTGTAAGTTGTAGAGCTTATCCTTTTGTAGACAAACGTATGTGTAAAATGTATTCGTGATTCTGATTCTATCGACGCGACTCGCACATTCAATGATAGTTACAAAACGCTAACCTAGGGCTGCCAGAGACTAAATTTATTCTTGTTGCATAACTTTTATTACTTTTTGGAACTCTTCAGGGTTTGCCCCGATATCTACCTGGTTTCACGGACTGATGTTTTCGATTGATAGGTTTTTTAAATAGTTTAATGGCTCCTTGTGTTGACAGCCCTATAAATCGTGATGTTGCGATTTGCCCCTCGCCACGATTGTGGAGATATGACTTGGTACTAATACTAATACTCATCGCCTTTGCACTCACATAGCATTACCATCATAGCATAATGATGAAAACTATGATTTTAAAACGTCTATGAACCTGTAGATTTTTAGCAAGGGCTTTCGAAAACTATTAATGTATTGAGAAGTACACCTATTTTTACACCACACCACACACTATTTGTACACTTATTTCTACACCTATTTCTTACTGTGAAGGCCTGATCAAGACTGATTAGTAAATCTGCTGTCATATTATCTCAGGTGATTAGTTGAATGTAAAAACATTTGCTGATAAAATCACTACACATAAGATTCGAATAAAGCTTTTAGAATGCCTTCGGGACCACTTTGAAATAAAAACCCACATGTATACACAGTTCGAACTCACACTTAGTTACGTGAAGTGTTACGACTGTAAATTAGCAATTAGAAAATCTACAACATTAAGTCATGCATTACAAATACTGTTCCCAAGAATGCAGGCGACTAATGACTTCAGTGCTAGCCAACAAATCAATGTACATGATGTGAATTCAGTAGAACTTTGCCAAGCAAATAATTAGAGGTATGAAGAATAAACTACCAAAGAAGAGTTACAATGATAAGGTTTGATTGTTATTTACGCAGGAAACATAAATGCATACGTATATCTAATAAATAGCAAACGGAGCCTTTATGTGCATTAAAAAAAACGTCATGCCTCTGCGTAAGGTAGTGTAGTTTACAAGAGGTGCGCGCATCGTGCTGAGAGCATCCAGACGGAATTACGAGAAAAATCTTATTTATTGAACATGTCATCTCATCTGCATGAATTCTAATATCAGTCGCCGCGGTGTTGTATGCAGATTTAAAATAGTAGGAGCTCAAAAGTGGTTTAACAAGGTTTTACGTCGAAACGCGGCGCGTACGCAGATTGACTTTAAGCTTAACTTATAGGTCGTTTTTGTCGGTAATGTGGGATTCTGTAGACGATGTGGTCATGTAAGGCTCTGGAATTACCCGTATGGCGAGGCTACGAGATTTTTCTTATTTAAACAGACATCTCAAAGTATGTGGTGTGCAGCTTTATGTGGTGCTTCTAAAGAGAATTTAACTATGATGTTCTAAGTTCGTAAACATAAGAAATAGATGGACATGTTATTCTGTTTATTTATTGGAAGTAGTCTAGTCAGTCAATATATCTTTAACTGTATCATATAAATACTTACATAAGTCTTAGCATGAATGCAGGCTAACCTTACCCGCCCACGCTCGCGTTTACAAATGACGGCACTTGACCGTCTCTAGGAACAAACTTAATCCCATTGAATTTGATACCCCGCTGCAGAAGAAGCAAGAAATATTTCCATCATTAAATATGTTGTTGCTAAAATTATGTATGTTTCCTTATTCGTGTCATAGATATGGTTATGTAAAGATTGTTAATTTTATACAGGCAGGATTGTCTAACGATAAATATTGCGCCAATGGTGTTGAGAATGCGGCAGGATGTGCGTTTTACGATAATGAGCAAATATACACACCTTCTTCTCTCGTTTTAAAGGCAGATTAGATATGTAATAACAAGAATTTATTTTAAACCATTGAGTGTGAAGTAGATAACAGTCAATAAAATATAGAAAATGTAGATATGTTTTCTATCGTCATACTGAGAATTTCGGTGAGAGTAATGCAGTAAGTTCTTTAATTTGATTAATTATTGATAGGAAACTATCAAAAATGAGGATGAAACAGATCTATACGATACGACTAGGGTCAATTCATCCTAAATGGAACCTGAGACCAGAACTGGTAAATCATCATAGGTGTTAATTGATGATGACGTTCTCCATGGATTAGTTGCTGCAAAGTAAGTTGCAAAGTTGTTTGCCTAGCCTTTTCCCAAATATGTTGGGAACCGCAGTCTAACCGGAAGCATCTGAAAACCAGTATTTTATATGGACCATTAGCTCTTCCGCAAGTAAGTTACAATTTTATTCTTATAATTTTGACTTCGCTGTTATCAAATATTCTCCACGCACACACTGCTTTAAAGGACAAAAACGTACACTCGCAAAAGTATAAAAAAGCTTGACAAAATCCGTCTCATCTAATTCTAAAGTCGTGAACGTACGTGTAATAGCAGCCGTGGCCACTACAATCGCAGGATTGGTATCTGAAGTGAGAACACATCGCGAGGCGACGCGGGACGCTTCGTGCAGGGAATGCTAAGCGTACCTGCGTGTGAGCACTCAAATCTAGATAGACATTAGATACTGTTATAGGGCCACAGCTTGCTGTGTGGCGGGAGCAAAGTGTGGGATCTTCATCTTCTTGTATTGTGCATAGCATTGTCTTATCGTAATGTTTATCATAAACTACATTTTGCTTACCGGTAGCATTGTATGCAAGGTTGTTTAAAGAAGACTCTTTGTCAGTTACAGATGTAACTTTTCTCATCGCACTGAGATGTGCAAACTTGACGTCATTATTTTAGTGACAAAGCCTTCGATTGGCGCTTGATTGATCACCTTCCTGTAAGCCACTTCAGTTTCGCAGTCGTTTTGCTATTTTTACCCGACTACGGCAAAGCCAAAGGAGGGTTATGATTTTGACTGGCTATTAAATCCCTAAAACTACATAGTACCTACGACTGATACCTAGCTGTTTCGTGAATAATGTTGTTTTAAACTTTAAAATATATTCTACGTTCAGAGAGATGAGGCCGTCGGTTAAACTATGTATCACTCGGCAGACGCGTCCGATATTTTTGTTCTAAACTCGGCTTTTATTACATCCTAATGATCTCGTAAAATGAAGCCAACATCAGAAGCGTTTCATTATTCGACACACAATAAACACGGAGGCCGAGTGAACAGTTGAGGGTAATTTCGTCCGATCAGCAATAGAAAATGGCAATCCGTATTTTGAGATCTATGATATATGTATAGAGGGTCCAATCCTTCTCCATCTGCATTACTTACCGCCCTTAACTAGTTACCAGTATATAAATATGCTATTGCGTACTATCAATCTATTACTGTTCTGTCAAAAAGACAAATCGGTTGGCTGCAGCCCCCAGCACTTCCCGGCACGCCCCCGCCCCGCGAGGCCTCGGTCGGCGGCCTAACATTCCGCGGCCTCACTCCACCATCTACATACCATCAGAGATTGCGCTGATTACCTTAGAACTTGCAAACTGGTCGTATTGAGGACATTAGGATACGATCTCGATTCTACATCGGTTTTAAATACGCGTCAATGACATTTTAACGCTGTGCCCACTATTTAGAGATGCAATCTCGCTATTATTGCTGCTATCAACAATGTATACAGCTAATAGATAGCAGATTATATATTATTATTTCTGACATAAATGTTAACACATAGAACTGCGTCGAATAAATTTTGTCAGTCATTTGATGGTCATTTGCATCCATTTCGTATGTGGAAATGTCTAAAGACGGAGTATATAGTCGTCTATCTGGGTTTCGTATAAAACATAATATATTTAGGGAGGAGCGAGTGTTTTTTTAACCGACTTCCAAAAAAAGGAGGAGGTTATCAATTCGACTGTATTTTTTTTTTTTTTTTTTTTTTTTTTTTTTTTTTTTTTTTTTTTTTTATGTTTGTTCACTCATAACTTGCGACTGGGTGAACTGATTTTCATGATTCTTTTTTCATTTGAAAGCTGGTGCTTCCCGTGTGGTCAGCAGATTAACCGCGATTGTTGCTATAGCATATCTAAGCATTGTTTACGCCATCACACAACATAATATCACGCCTGTACTCACTACAAAGGTTATAAAAACTATTTTGTGAAGATCTGATGAAGAACTTCGGAGATAGGCAACGGAACTCCTCAATAAATGATAGCAAATGGACTGGGATTGCTGAAATCTCATATTGTCTGTCTATTGTTTATACCAGTTCCTAACATAACATCACGCCAGTACGTTGTGAAGGGGTAAGCACATGTGAAACACTAAAAAGTGAAAAATAAAAACTTTTTTACAAAAAATAAAACCGACTTCGACAAAAAAAACACTCAAAAGTGAAAAATAAACTTGAGAAGAAAAATCAGTTTCTGAAGTCGGTGACAAAAAAATGAAATCAAAGAAACAAAAGTCACCGACTTCAGAAACTGATTTTTCTTCTCAAGTTTATTTTTCACTTTTGAGTGTTTTTTTTGTCGAAGTCGGTTTTATTTTTTGTAAAAAAGTTTTTATTTTTGAGTTAATAAAATACATAATCACGAGTTCATCTATCATATTTTTGATCTGAGAAGGTGGCGTCATTACTCATTCTATTTAGAGTTACAATGAGTTTATTTTGGTGAGACCATTTTTCTATGACGACAGCCTCTGGCAAGGCCTACTAAATTAGTCATGTTAATAATTGTCTGCTGCTGTATTATACAAAATCTATCTTTGTCATTTGTATTAAACTGTAGGGATTGAGGTGCCTAAAGCTGTACAAGAATCTAAAGATAGAACTGCGCTGTTTTTCGTCACCTATACGTTTCTGATAGATTCCAGTTTTCCATCACACACACAAACATACTTTTTATATTAGACTAGCTGATGCCCGTGGCTTCACCCGCGTGGATGTCGTTCAAATTAAAAACCTTCCTCGAAAACCACTCTATCCGTTGGTGAAAGCATCATGAAATTCGGTAGAGTAGTTTTTCAGTTTATCGCGAACAGACAGACAGACGCAGCGGAGGACTTTGTTTTATACTTAACTAGCTGATGCCCGCGGCTTCACCCGCGTGGATGTCGTTCAATTTATATACTAAAACCTTCCTCTTGAATCACTCTATCTATTAAAAAAAACCGCATCAAAATCCGTTGCGTAGTTTTAAAGATTTAAGCATACAGACAAACAGACAGACAAAAATAGCGACTTTGTTTTATACTATGTAAGGATAACTAGTGACCCGCCCCGGCTTCGCACGGGTGGAAAAAAGATATTAAAACATTCCTCTTGAATCACTCTATCTATTAAAAAAACCGCATCAAAATCCGTTGCGTAGTTTTAAAGATTTAAGCATACAAAGGGACATAGGGACAGAGAAAGCGACTTTGTTTTATACTATGTAGTGATAGTGATAGGTATTTAGTGATAACAATTAGCAATATAAATAGAAAAATCAACACGTAGATATTTTAATGGACACTAAAGGCTCAAGGAAAACAGCGACGCTAAATGCTTATGTAGAATTTAGTGATTTGCTTTTGAAATTCTTTCGTATGTCCGGAGCGGACGTTCCATACATACTGAAGGATCGAAATAAACCCTACTGCAGGCCAATCAAATCTTAATAGAAAGACACAAAGTTCAATATTGAATGAAGAAAAGCAAACGAAAATAAGTTCAAACGATGAGCAAAGAATAGCAATGACCAGTAAAGATCGGATTTTGAGACAAATAAGTTTATTTTGGGGAAAAGCCAACGCGACAGTGAAACCTATCTCACAATAAAGAAAGTTCATCTGAATATTTTCTCTTACTGTTCGTGGTTTTTATGGGTTCCGTTTGACTGGAAGATTTAATAGCGATGTTCGATAAACAACAACAAGAAAACGGTTCACATCCACATTGCTGCTTCGTTAGTCATACGCCATCGTTGGTCGATGAAAAAACTCTGGTTGACCCACCTTAACGAAAAATCTATACTTAGGTATTATTATAAGTATCCAAGATACCAAAATAGGTATTACGTAGCCACAAATCGGATTTTGTTAAAATTGTTATTCAACAGCCAGATCCTAAAAGCTCGTTGCCTTTTCTAGCCACATTTGTGATGCCAAACCTAAAAGCATGTTAATCTTTGAAACTTGATACAAAAAATACTGTAGTTACACAATTAGACTGGTATACGACATGTTACTTACAAGTTACAACATTTACTTTTCGTAAGAGTACACAAGTCTCTTCAAGAAGATCTGCATAAGTTTATTATTTAAATGTTAAATGCGTAACTTCGATAGTTGTTCGCATTGAAGTCTCATCTCGGACTTTGTGACTTAATTTATAATTATGTCTTTCGTAATAACTACTGGTTGATAGTTAAAACTGGTTGCTGATATTTAAATTGTGTTGATTGTTTTGTTCATTAGGCAATGGTTAACAATGAGAGTAATGCATATACAAGTGCGGAGATTAGCTGTTACTGATTTCGTTTGTTCTACTGCCACAAATATTATACTGCCTAACATACATCAACTGCCATTTTAAAAGATATTTCAAGGTTCTACTTCTTCTTCTTTATTTGTGATTATTGCCTAACCTGGTGTCAGAGTGTCTAAGCCGCCCATGGACCTCTGACTAGGCTTTACATGCCGTCGAGAAATGCTTATTAGGCATGCTGGTTTCCTTAAGATATTTTCTTTCAACAAAGCCAGTGGGAATTGTAACAATACGCACATGAGTCCGAAAAATCGGAGGTTCTTGAGTTCGATCGGTTCGTTCGTTCGGTATTCCGACGGTCATACCACTAGACTAGCACTAAACGTCTAGCAATATCCCATCGGAGGAACATTTTCCTGTGCGGAATCATCATCATCATCATCAGCCTATAATGTTTCCACTGCAGGGACTCAGGCCTCCTCTCTAGGAGAGGGATGGGCTATAATCCACCACGCGGTCCCAGTGCGGATTGGCAGATGTCACATGTCTTCGAATTTTTTGGTTCTAAGACATGTCGGTTTCCTCACGATGTTTTCCTTCACCGTTTTGAGAGCAGCGGTGATGAAATAAATTACACAAAGTAATGCGCCTGCCTGGGTTCGAACCCACGACCTACTGTTCGTAAGTCGGGGCCGACACCACTGGGCCACCGCTGCTGAAATCGCTGTGCGGAATGCAGAATTCAATACTAGCCTTTACCCAAGTAATCTATTTCTACCAACAGTATCTCCATCTTACCCTTTTAGAATTATCTGTAACGTTAACGACGAATGACAAATCTTTCCTGTATAGAAACTCATTTTTATCTGCTATTATCTGTGGCATTCATCAGCCCGAAGTGGTCTCATAAAAACTTCGGAGTCCTCGGACACATCCTAGTGCAATAAAATTCATACTGTCAATGGCGCCAATACTTGTTTCTGGTCTACCTATCCTATTTATGTGGTTTATCTCAGAGATTTGTCGTCAGATAGATATATATGCATAATGATTACGTGTTTAAACCCGTATATGTATAAACACAAGGTTTAAGAATTGCACATCATTATGAATTTTAAATTCCCTTTTCACATCCTTCACCAGACACTGCGTAGGAACATTGTGTTTATTCGTTTTTGGGTATAATAAGTACGTTAAAACACGAGTTTATTCGATAGTTATGTTGAGATCATTAAGATTCTGATTTAGAAGCTATTGCTACATCATCCATGTACTTGACGAAGGTTTAAATGCCATAAAATCATCGTATAAATTAAGATTAAAATAGGAATGTCATTCAGCATTTATAAAATACTCCACATCATAAACATGCATTTAGTGGAGGTGTCAGAAGATGTTAATTAAAATTCATAAGTATACACGAAATTTTTCTGACTTCATTTTATTGAATTTATTACAAAATTATGATCGCTTGATGAAAATACATAAAAATAAACCAACCTTCGCTTTTTAAGGGGAGAATGGCTCTAACGATCTTGGTTTGGATTTATCAGCATATAATTTTCCAAGATAGGAAGCATAAAATATACTTTTGGGGACGGCATACAGACCAATAATAATTGGTTACGGCACTAAAACGTGTTCTGACTGCTTACAGTAGATTTGAGCAAAACTTTGGCAACTGCTCGAATACAAACGAACAGGTCTGGAGTAACAGTGTACCGTTGTCTTCATCAAAAGGATGCCTTACACAAGCATAATATGTTAATCGAGATCGTCATTAAGAAAAGGTACACAATTGACTTTAAAAGGTACCTAAAAGAAGTTAACATTAACGGTAAAAGATAATTAACGTAAAACACAGCCGATGGTTTATTACATAATTGATGTTGTCAGCGGTCGAATGCTTTAATTCGTTAATGGAGCCAGTCCCTCTATCCTCGGCCCTGGTAATGGCGAAACGTCTAACGGTACCGGAGTACCAATACATTTGTTGATTGATGAACTCTTAAGTTGGTGACGCGATATATTTACGATGTATGCTTACGGCTCGGTGGCAACTGATCGTATGTCATGTCACGTCTTAAAAGCATCTTCAACGAAAACACTCTATGTCTGGATAAGAGAACTACGGTACGTGTTATTGAAATCAATATGCAAAGATCTTGATAGATCGGTTGGACCAACAATGTGAGAGAGCATACTTGCATGTTTTACCAGTTCTTTGATCTGAATAAATATTGAATTGGAAATCTAGAAACAGACTGCAATGCGAAAGACAGCAATTGTAAAAAAACTGTTTACTGTCACAATTGTGTTGTGGTGTTAAGAAATTCATAAAAGTATCAATTGGTATTAGCCGAGGTGCGTGTGCGACTACCGACAGCCGCCCCTCCCAGTTCTGCTTTCTACACGCGCGATTTCACTGACGGTGCCCGCGCCTGCACCGCCGTCGACGCTCCCAGCTGCTTTTTGTACTAACACACGCGATTTTTCACAAATACTTACAGTTTTCACACCTCTAGTATATCAAGCATCGGAAACAGGCTTTGGATTTTGCAATAGTAAATTCTCACGACAAAATTCTCTACCGTGGTGTATGAAACCTCCACTTCGCATCGTAAATAGCCCTCAGTCACACATTCTTTAGCAGAAATTCCGAAACAATGAACAACATTTTATCTCAATTCTCCTCCGGCTGTGCCCAGTAGTATCAATGTCTTAGATAAGGCAATAAATTCTGCGGCCCTTACAATAGGATTCTTCGTACATTTGCTGCGCGTGCGCCTGCCCTGCACTATCAAGCTTGCCGAGGCTTTCTTTGAGACGCCGTGACTCATATCTGAGTCAGACCTCAGAAGATCTGACTAACGCAAACCATTACTTATTGTTTCTTATTGTTTGTTATCTTAGCGCTTCCATATTAATCAGGATACTATCTAGAGTGTTTTTATTTAAA
Source organism: Diarsia dahlii (assembly GCA_949775195.1). Taxonomy (NCBI): domain Eukaryota; kingdom Metazoa; phylum Arthropoda; class Insecta; order Lepidoptera; family Noctuidae; genus Diarsia; species Diarsia dahlii. The sequence goes on along the minus strand of OX459211.1, from coordinate 10,816,759 downwards.
ATAAACGTTCACTCTAAGCGCACTGAATCCAAGACAACTGCCACCCGTAGTATTTAAGCTTTCCTGAAAAATGTTGAGTCAGAAGATTTTGTGTACTAAAGTAGGTAAAATCAATGTACTAACTTCAAAGATAATAACGCACATTGTAGACCTAATACGTAAAATAAAAATAAAACAATTCTTGTTTATCGATACATGTTTCTCTAAGCTCAGAGGTCTTAAAACAGGTTGCGCGCCAATGAGTCATGTCTTATAAAATGGTGCTTTTGCGTTACACACTGAGCTGAATTCTATCGGATAAACAAGTAAACATGACGTAAAGACAAAGACAGCAACATGTTTGTTAAACCTTGTACTAAACATTTTCGTGGGATGCTGGTATTTAGTTACTACGAATTACGTTATTCAAGTAAACTACGCAGCGGAAACTCACATATTCCGGTCGTGTTATGTCCAACATCCGTTCTATTGTGCCCATTCAATTCTATTGCCGAGGTAAACGCACGCGAACCTCAACTAAATGCGGTACGTTTGATACGAATGCCAGCATCTGAAACAACACAGATAATTAATCTCATCATTAACTGTGCAAAAACTAACTCATTTAGGAACTTGCCACACATGCTTACTGAAGAAGATTTATGAAGTGTTGGAGAAAAAGATATCGTAGAAAAAATACTGGCCTTCCAACAAGCACATGTTTTTTGTGCATACAGCGGGATCTTCAAAGTAAATCAAACAATTTGAATACACACCGAATGAAGGACGACCGACACACGTGTCCGCAAACATTTTGGGCTCTGTTTGTACAAAACTGAGGTCTTAATGATCTTTGTTGTTTGTTGATCTATGGCCTGCCCTTAAATGTTGTACCGAATTTACTTGGTCGTGTCGTTACGAACCAAATTTATGTAGTGATACTTTGTTGGAGGCCATTTTTTGACCAGTACTCGTAGCGTAGGCGGTTGATGCGTCAATGACCCGCAAAACTTGCGAATCCGCATTCAGCAGGTAGCACAACGGCTTAGTTTTGATTCAAAAAGGCGATTTACTTATTGTTTGGCAAAATTCTATCGAATTTACAGCCACTGCCTTGAGTCATCGGTTACAATAGGCTTACTCCGAGCTTTTGCTAGCTACTTAGCTGTTTGCCTTGTTTGGTAAGACACTTTCGGAACGCCGTTCATTAACCAATGTGGTGGTGGTTGTCTCGGAGGAATGAAGCCCTAATTAAATTTTTACTAACTGGGTTATAATCCGAGCAATTCTTGTATTGCTCGTCGGAAGGCTTGTCATTTACAACTAGTTCCGTGACCTCGCTCACGCATTCCCGCGCCTGCACCTAACTGTACTTTCCCGTTGACTTAATGCCGACTTTGGACAGAACCTGATCTTAGGCAAGTGTACATTATAGCGCTGAGATGGCGATCGGCTGTTGCAATTTAATTATATTTTGTGTATGCGAAGCGAAGCGGGCGTTGCGTAGATCCCAACGGACCAGCCGAAGCCGTAGCCTCTGGGCCCGCGTGCCGCGCATTCCAGCCGAGTGCCGCCGAGGCCGGCCGAAGCGGCCCGAGCGAGGTGCTGCCCGCGGCCGACTTCACACCGGAGTATGCGCGAGCGCGGCGAGAACGTCTCGTCTGTCTGCACAAGCTATCTGTCAACAAACTTCTCCGTCGAAAATAGCTGGCAGCTCAACTTTCGAGTAATCCTTTCCAATATTGACTGGTTTATTGTGTAGTGTGAGATCTCATCAGAGAACTCGAATTTTAAGTTCGGCATTGACTCTGTGGAGGAACCGTGTTATTTTTTCTTTTGGATCGCGTGCAACGCTCGCCGTGAGCTGGAGCCGCGGACGTGTGTGAGTGACTGTTCCGTCTACCTACATGGAAAGTAGCCCTTGATGAAGCCAGTGCTCCGATCCTATCCACCGGATTTTGTGATGTCTTATGATTTACGGTAAATAAATCTCTTATGTGAGAGTGTTATTTTGCGTTCATCTAGCGGGTGACGATTCTATGGCCTCGATACTTCAGCATTGGAATTTCCGTTAACTTACAATTGTTTTTTGATTCATCTTCTTCTATTAAGTTTTTATAAATATGTCAAACGTTTGTTAAGTTTGTCATTATAAACGAAAGATTGATCAGATCCTAATTCCTAAGCATGCAAACACAACAGCGTCAGGTATGTGGGCACAGACTGAATGGTGAAATAGCTTTGCAACAAAAATATTATAACATTCAACAAAAATTACACACTACTTAATCAGGGCAATTATTTAGCAATAAGAATGTGACAAAATGTAGATGCTTACCAAATCGGAGTTGGTTAGTGTATAGGTTGATACTCTAACACATCTGTAGGATCCGTAGCCTGTCTAGAATAGGTGCGGTGTAATACAAAACTTACTCTAATACTTTTTCTAATCGATAGATTTTAAAAAGTAGATCATGTCATTGATAAGTTCGATTGAATGGAACAACTAACAACTTACTAGTCACAGTTTTACAAAGAGCCTTCCTTTTGTTTTCATCAATATTAAAAACAACTTTCTCTAGGCTACATTAATTGGCATCACAAGTAATAATACAAGCTCCTAGACCAATAACGTCATCATCAGGTTCATAATTTTCTCAGTAATCTCATTCAGACAGGTTTTAGCGCGCCAATCATCATAATGTAAAATTGTTCTCCAACGGAAATATTCGACAACGCACAGGCTCAGTCATGCTAAAAACCGGTAATACCATAAAGGTAAAAGGTTACTTAGCATTAACAATAATTCTCCAATACTTCTCAATGCTAGGCTCCGTCACGTTCTAGAAACACCTGTCCGTTCGGCTTTTTGTAAATCACAAGCGATTCTGTTTAATATTTACTTTGTTTGGGAGATTCGCTCTAATCCTAAGTATCTCAGAAATACTCGGAATGTTTATCTAAGGATTTTACCAAACGATATCCTTAAACTTCTGAATATTTATCTTTGTTTATATCTTGAACTCGGCTTGCGATTTTAATTCAATCGTTCAAATTAACAGTATAAGTGAAGTTTCATTCATAGTCGTTCGTCATAATTTTATCAGTTTCAATTGGTTTACCAATATATTTCTACTTATCTGCTTCAGGTCCAGTGTCATTTGAATAAATAATTAATGTTTATACTTTTTCGGACACCTTTGGTTCAATATTTAAACCTTCGGAAGTATTTTCTGTTGAACCTTCTCTAAAACAATAATTTATAGAAAATCACTAACAGAAATGTTTCATATTGTATCTGCTTGAATAGATGACAAAACAGACGGGACTATTATTTATAACATTTGCATTGTCTGAACCACATAAATATGGCCAGCTCACACAATCCAAACTTAAACAATCCTGTCCTGGGCACGTATGATACCCGTTATTATATGAACCTGAATGTTGATATTAAACCTTTAAATACGTTACTGCATTATAATTTTCAATGCTGGGACTGGGAGACGTATAAAGTCCCTCGTCTATAATTTGAACTTCCTCTCGTGCGGCACTTGCATGCACATCATCATCTGAATCGTCGTTAGTGTTAATCACTTCTTGTTCGCAACCAGTTGTTGCCTCTGATTTCTATCCCTAGCGTAAACATCCGCGACCGCCTGCAGGGCTTGTTTGGCGACTAACGCTTTCTATTCCCGGACCAAACCGCCGGTTCCGGAAGAATTCTGATTATAACCTTGTTAATGCCACACCACATGACTCTCCGTTTCGATTCTTTACCTATGCTACCATTCAAATGTTGTCGCTACAAATGTCATCATTATAATGTAGTTAGTGTTTCTGTCGTTGCATACGTAATAAGTATTCAGAATTTGTAGCGTGTACATTTTCTTGCTATGCTTTCCATATTCGTAATTTTGCTTCTGTAAGCGTCGTCGTGTCTCGATTACTGCTTACTTAGAATTTGCAGTATTTCAATCTTCCAAGATTTGCTTTAAACTAATCTACTTAGTTTATGATCCAAATGTAAACAATTTGGTTCTCGGAATACTGCAGTAATTATTTCAAAGCCCTTTACAGGCTTCACAAGCATCCCAAAGGGTAAAGTCAAAAGCAGTATGAATGGAAATAGGTCGTAGTACCTGGTCTTGTAAATAGGGTTAGTGAAGTAGGGCTTCACAAGTGCACGTGTGTGGATGCCTCGAGAACCGAGACTGGCCATGTTTACTCACGCGTGAACGTTGTTACCCATTGCAAGATTAAATAGGATTTCTTCTTAATCTATTTTATAGCACCATAAGATAAATAAGATTAAGGTTGTTGTGGCCTTACATCAGATTTCCGACACGTGTTTATTGACTTATTACAACATTAGAGATTCAACTCAAGGAAACCTTGCTTGTCACGGAAGTTACTATACTTAGAGTAATAAATGCTTTGATGACAAAAACATGCCAAACAAATCTCTTAATAATGCAACAAAACATGCTCGTAAATAAGTGGATTGAAAGGAATAAAGCACGTTACATTAAAGCAGTAATTTACATACAATCAACCAATTAAAATCACATCATAATGAATTCGCGAGCAGTTTGGCGTTTCGAAACTTTCTCTGCTCAATCCTTCTTTCAATAAAGTAACAAATAAAGCCGAAGGGCAAAAGTTAAGTAATACTAATGAAGCTACATAAAAACATAGCCCACACTTTGTATCCAATATGCCTTTTGAAATTAATGAGATCAACGCAGTTTTTGCCACACCGATGCCCGTTGTTATTGAAAATGATTAGCCTTTTTGTACTTTGTTCGTCATTGACACAGTGATTTCTCTAATTAGCTCAGAGGTCATTTTGGTTAATTGCGCTGGCAAACGCCATTTATGAACTTTGTCTTTGAGTAGAATTATATCTTCATCTGTAGGTGTTTCTTAATTTGCTGATGTTCATGAGGCAATCACTGAGTTTAAAATTTTCATACAGAAAAAATCAAAACAACGAATGGAATGAATTAAGTATTTCAAAAGCTTAGGAGGTGCTTCGTTAATTTTCGATTAACACTCAGTGCCATCAATTAGTAGAATCATTACATTAAGCATGCAGCCGTCGTCGCTCGGCGTTAACAGCTCTGACATACAGTTGCCAGTTAAGGCAATTGTTCAAATTACGTTATTTTCATTTTGTCTAATTCACGCTTTAAATCGTAGGTAATGAGTGAACAGCTTCACTTGGCAAGTCATCGTTTTGACGCCTCTTTGATGCCAGTTTTTATACAAGAGCACTCAGAAGTAATCGATCGCTTTTAGAAGGAAGATTCCACGTTTTTGTTTGGTGACAGAGAAAAGCCGTTTTTATCAATTTCGGTTCCAACTTCGTCGATGTATTACGGTAAATTACAGGTATTTGTATTGTTTTGTAAACTTTCACTTCCCAATTTTCAACTATAGGAACAGAGAAATATTTACTTAATGAATTTAAGCCAAAAACACCCATTCAACTTTGAAAAATAATCTAAACACTGTAACTATGTGAGCGTAAGTGGGCGGAGTTAATGATGCAAGATAAGATATAAATTGGCCTCAGTAATTATCAAATTTCACGCGTCTCTCGCTATTTATCGGAGAATAAATATTGTTAGCCTGATTTTATCGTTTACGACACACGCTTGTTTCATAACTACTACACTCGTGTACGTGGAAACCAGTGAGTGTGAATAGGCACAAGTACTCATGGTACGCCAGTATGTGACTGTGTACAAACAATCAACATTTGGAAAAAAGGTCACAAGTATATTGTTTATGGTGTTTTGGTGACTCCGAACGGATTAACATCTCGTGACAAACGTGGACTGCATTAGAACGTAGTTAAAAGTGGACAGAAGAATTTTTATTGCTCTCCGAAAGGGAACATAAAATTTTATTATTTTTAGGAGTACGACAAGATAATTAACGGCCATCTGGATATAAATACGGGAGAAATTTGTTTGAAATACGTTTTACAGCATTTAGTAACGGATCAATAGAACAAAGTGGACATAAAGAAGTTACGAAGGCCAACTAAATCCAAGATTAACGAAAGGGATTTATGTAAAGTGCTGGTATAATGGAATGCTTTTCCCTTTAACGGAGTTCTCTTTAACCATCTAATCTAATGAGCACATAACAAAGTTTGTTTGACCTACAGAAGATGTTGTCCTCCCGTTACGAATAGACGTGCTTGGTAAACAAGTGACCTAGAGAAAGCAAGCCAGCTTACGACGAGGAGCATAATTTAACTATTGATGCATAATAATTCCTTGACCTAGTGCTTAATAAGGCTAAAACTGGGGTCGCTAGCACTGGTAATTGATTTGTAATTGGAAATAAATTGAACTGCGGAAATTATTCACGGGTTTCTAACAAACATATTCAAATGCGAACGTGTGCTATTCAAGGCCCTTCCCATGCAGAGAAATATGAGAAACAAATCGTTTCCTATAGAAGATGGCACAATGGGCCTTACAAATTACTTGATTGATTGCAACCTTTTACCCAATAACATAACTTAAACTGTATTTTTTTAATTTTTTTTTAATTCAATAAAAAGGTCTTTGTCGCACATGCGATTATGCCGCCCTGGTTGGTTTTACAAATTTTAACAAATAGTGCTAAAACTAATTAAAATCTATTATTTAAGTAAATCTTAGCATAGCTAGTCTGTAAAGTGCTCTGGTTGCGTCAGACAGTGGCGCAGCCAGAACACTATTGCAATAACCTATTTCCCTTAGCCTATATCCTAATCTTAACCTAAATTCTTCGTTGCGAAGACACTCAGTCAATATGTGATGAACATCATCAACGGAATTATTACAAAAAGTTGATGTGGCACTCGGAGACTGCCGCGGTAAAGCTATTGCATAGCATTTTTTATCAAGTTATGCAAATAATTATTTATTTATTTTATTTATGCAGTACTTTTTTTAAAAGAAATTAAATTATATAAGTAAATCAAAAGTAACCTTCATAGACTAAGCTAGTAAGAAACTCTATGACAGAAAATTTAAAAGAAAAAGTATTGACAGCTTGTCAGCCTGACGTAAGTGTCATAACATTGAAAAATATGATTTTTTTTTATTTTATTTTAGATATTTTATAAGAAAACGAATCGTCTTCTAAGACCGATTCGCAGAATAGTAATGCAAAAACCAATAAAACGTATGATAGATGCGTAATAATAATAAATTAACGTATATAGAGTACTCGAGGAGTACTCACTCATTATCTTTCACTATTTTTTCGTGACTTTCTTCATTAATAAATGCACTTTGTTTATTCATATTTAAAACACTTTGTACACAAATTATACGAGTAAGAATATTTTAGAAGGAGAAAGCAGAGAGACAAAACAGAAAAACTTTACACCTTTACACGTGAGGTTATAAATTATTTAATTTGACAACCTCAGTTGACAACCTTGTTATTTTCCGTAACCATAGCAACCTGGTTGAATACTGAATATTTTCGTTACGGAATTTCTGGATTCGCTCTCCACACTCAAGGCCCGCGATAGAAGCTATGCAATAGCTTAAAATCACACTTATCTGTTGTTGATTTTGCCATAAGGTATAAAATAAATATATACCTAGGTAAAAAAAATAAAAAAAAATAAAAATAATAATAAATATAATAAAATATGTATGCAAGAAGTAGGAGCAACTCAGATAAAGGCAACAACACAGTTGCGTGTAGAACATTCATAATATTTATATTGCCTCAATAGAAAAGCAAAGAAATTAACTATAGACATTGGATGAGCGTATCAGAGCCAGCGACCGGGTTATAGCGCTCCCGTGGACGGAGGCAACAGTTAGAAACATTTAAATAACTCTGTCACGCTGCGGCTAATGTATACGAGTAGCAAGTAACGGGCCCGCGCCCTTCATAACATCTTGAGGCTGAGGTGAAGTAACTCGACCACACTCCCATCACTGTTTGACACTCCGTAAACGAAGACAAACTGTTTACATAACTGAAGTGCCTCAAAAATAAATATTCCCTAAAAAAACAAGACACCACACACAACTTTGTGACAAATGCTAATGCCTAGAACAAATACAGAAATGTTCTTACAGTGAAGTAATTCAAAGCGTACTTCGCCTCGGTCGGTAGCTTAAACTTTACGCCGCGTAGACAACCATCAAATAAATTGGTGATAATCTTAAATCTCTGAGACAACTGAATATCGCTCCACAGAGCACTTCATGTAGGCGTTAATATATCTGCAGGGTTATACATTATGTTCATTTTGAATACTTTAACGTAAAGTAAGCTTAGATAAACTTGAGGGTTTTGGCTTTCACTCACGTCTCGTCATTAGAGTAAACGACTCCGTGTTCCGCGGTTACTCGTTTACTTTTAAGTGGCACAAATTTGCTAAAAAAATAAATAAAATGTTAAACTAGTAGCAATAAGCCGTATTTTGAACACAGTATTTTTTTCAAGGTAAATAATGAAAACAGGTTTCAAGTAGATTCGAAATTAAAAAATATGCGGTTTAATCTGAGGCACGGGGTTCACTTAAAGTAATTGCCCGATGATGTGGATAGCGAGTGATGGCGGTGTCGTGCGGGTCAGCGCGACGGCAGGCGACGGGCAGGCGGTGGGCAGGCACTGGGCTCAGTGGGCTGAACGGAGCGTGACGTCTGCCACCCGATAGCCCATCTCACGAACGACCCACTTCCGACTCAAGGTCACCGCCTGACCCCCTAAACTTTGTAACATTTCCTCAACCTACACCTGAAATTGGAGCGCAGTTATATAACCTCCACTGAAACATTACGCCGCCGGCCATTGAACTCACCCACTCACCCCTATAAGGCAATTGGTCGGGGCCATTCTTCGACCGTCAAAATACTGACATGGCTTGACATGATGCAGAGAAATAAAAAACCAACGGAATGAGAAGAAATTTATTATTCGGAATGCTTCATCGATCATGCACAGATTCATGTGGGTCCGTTTTGGGATACAGTGTTTTTTATTTTATTTGCTGGATTGTGATGAGGTCAGAGGGACAGGAAATAAGAGAACTAAAAACTAAGCTTGGATTTTTAACTAGAAAAGTTTAAAAGGGTCTTTCCGCTATGGGTAATTACTATTTAGGTGGGTGGGTGGATGTATAAACATGGTCGTGCGCCGGCTACGCGACAGATTTGTAGATAGGGCGCCAATCAGAGCGTGTGCGCGCGGTATCACGGGCTTTCTGATACACAACACAACACACTTTCTAATCTACGCCTTTGTCACTGCGCTCGACTATTGGCTAACTTGTCTTTATGCCAGACTTTCGCCAATTGTTTTCACGCTACATTAGATTTCTTCACGGTTTTCTTGGCTACGAAATCCAATATATTATTTTTGACTATTGCATCATAATACCAAATCATCATCAAACCTTTTTGGCCAGCGTTGACTGCACGTTAGCCCATCAACCAAGAGCACCGCACTCATGTTGTTTGTCTTGAGAGTTTACGTTTAATCTAAACTGCGGTTAATCAGGACGGTGTCCAGATAATATAGCCAGTTTACTGGGAGTTAGTTTCCAACGACGAATTCGATCCGAGGTATCCTCGGTCCCAACGCTCCGTGAAATAGGAGAGCGGATTGACAAGAAGCTTAGCCGCAGTGGCTCTCTTGATAAGGTGACGTGTATGCGTGTATTTTAGAAGTGCGCGGGGATGTGGTGATGTGCGCGGGGGGTGGGTGTGCAGGACCGGTCCGCGTACCGGTTTGCTTCGACGTCGACGACTTAGGACTAACCGTTTTATTAGCTGAGCCATGCTCCACAAACGATAGCTACCGAGTACCGAGTTACCGACCGTGGCTAGCAGTCCTCGAGCGCGCGACAAGCACCTTGTTCTAGCAGTTACAATTCAAACATCCATTAACGCCGTCCAACGCATGTATTATGAACTTGAATTTCGACTTACCTAACAGTCGACCATGTTTAGCTTTCGGACACACACCAGAGTTACCTTGTACTAGTATTGGCAGCGCATTCACAATCGTCATAAAAAGAAGTAAACAATCGTCTCTTGACACAGGTGTAAAAGTGAAATACAAGAATATTTTAATTTACGACTTTGCTGAGTGAAGTCATGCGTGTTTTTGCAATTGCCAGTTCATAAGTCACAACATTTTAAGCCCTTCGTAGAAAACTGTCACGCTGGTAATCTCATTAACGCTAGCTGCCAATGGTGGCTTCGAACTAACCCACTTTGAATACCACTTGCACAGAAATATGCAAATACATTTCACTTACAGATGTTTCAAATCGTTTGCATTCAAATATTTAATTAAAAGTAGGCCTAATAACGTAACGTGACAATCGGATAGTTTCATGTTAATGTTTAGTCTAGAGAAGTAATTTGCAGCTAAGTGTTATATTACGTATTGTAACAACTTGCAATTTCGTTTTAACAAGCCTCACCGAATTGTAATACATTCCATGGGGCTAGTTGTTACATAAAAGTGGACCGGAAAACATTGTAAGAATGAACTTGTAAATGAGAAAGAAGTCTTCCTCAGTTTTGTTTCTATTTTCGCTTTCAGTTTTGGCCTTGTGTTTCTATTTGAACGCGTCGTCGATGGCAACCTGCCACCACAATGTTTTGGACAGTGGCACACTTTCAAGCGTTCACAACACGCCGCATCAGCTTTATTTAATTACAATATTAACTCGGTAACTGGGTTAACGAACTTAATAGAAGTATTCATAAACGTGTGAATTAAAACACTCAGCTGAACTTCTTTCGACACGTCCTATTGTTTCCACATCAGTAGTACTATGAATATACATATTATATTATTGTGATGCACGCGTTTTGCTGTAGGACGGTAATAGTTGAATGCAAATGTGGACGCGTTTTGCCATTTCCGCCCGTCACGGTACGCACACTGTGTGAATGAATCACAAACAAAGCTATTTCGAGAGTCGCTATCGTTCAGTCGAGTGACAATACCGCGGCAGATCGGTCAACGATCCAAATTGCCCACACCTGACGCGTGCCGCTGTGTTCGCATGTTAGGGACCTGTGACTGAGAGGCCATGGAGATTGCCCCCGCTGCGGCTGCAGAGCAGCCGTCACAGAAGTAATGTTTGGTTGTAGGCGTTCCATCGTACGGGATAAATCGAGCTGCTCAATATGGGTTTCCGTGGCTTAAGAGCTGTTCGTGACTGGTCGTCTGAGCACCACAGTGGGTGATAGTTGGCGTGATGTTCGAGTCGTTGGTGTCTCGGCTGACGTCGCCGCCGGTGTCACGGCGCCGGCACACGGTGCACGCGGCGCGCGAGGTGTGCAGCGAGCCCGAGGAGGATGCGGCGCCGTTGCAGCGCCGGTCGCGTACGGCCAAGCAGCTGCTGGACAAGCGCAGGAAGGCGCGCCGGTCGTGCGCGGACCTCACCGCCACCGTCAACGCGGAGCCCGAGCGCTCGCGCATGGATGCGCTGAAGGCCTTCCTGCCACTGCGACAGTCCAAGTCTCTAGGACGTCTCGATGGTCTCAAAGAGGTGAGTGTTTAATCTAGGATCTCGGTTTTCATATTTATGTTTACTTACTTAATTGCAACTGACTGTTAAGTCTTAATACGTGCTAACTTTATGACTACATAATTGATGTTGAGATTGCAAAATAATTGACTCAAAGCACATTGTCATTTCTTCACTTCACCAATTCGAAGAATGTTCTCATTGGTACAACCAGCGTAACTTTTTCTTTTAAAACCACTTTACGCTAGAACGATGGAGTTACGGTAATGGACTTGCGACACTAGAGAACGCCACAAGTTGTGGTGACCTTCGCGTCGCTCCCATGCGCGTGCGCCGGCCTCGTACACCTGTTACGACCCCCCCCTTTCCTCCTGCTGCCCCCCTCACCTCCAAACCTCATGCATTGCTTGCACAACCAATAACACCTACCATTACGTCTTGACCATCCTGTAAATAGCACAATAGACGCAGCCCGAGTGCGACGCACCCAACTCTGAAACCTGTTGTGGTAACATCGGGTTGCGAAACTGACAGCTGAGGGCGTTCCTATGAACTATGACATCACACCACCTCGGATAAGACAATACAAACAATACAAGGGACTCGACATTTGACGGCATGACTCGCTGAATCTCTGACATGAATCATAATGCAATATGAGATTCAAGGAGCATGGTTTCAAGTGTAATAAGCTGCTCTCAGATTCCACTCTAGAGGTTAACTCTAACATGTTTTTCGGCCGTTATTGTAGTCAGGCATTCAATAATAATAGGGGATCGGACTGGGTCAAAATAATATGATTCTGTTTAGTCCATAAGTTAGATTATCGAAAAATATTGAATACGTGTTTTTTTTTATAACAAATCAATAAAAAATGACCAAGATAAAACGCGTCAAAGATCTTGGAGTGGGGCTTGAAACGTCACTTGTGTTGACGTCACACGAGTTTTCGAAGCACTGTATCGTCTTCATTTTAAGTTTTCGTGGAAAAAGAAAAAATACGTGTCCAATAATTTTTGGAAATCTATCTGACGGACTAATTTTTTTTTTTTGTCCGATCCCCTAGCGAGTTTTAAGTTTTAAATAATTATGTAGATGATTCTCGCGAACTCGCATGAATAGATTTTATTTGTTAAACAAATTCGGAAGCGATTCGTTTTGCAATGTTAATTTCTGCTAACCTGATCTGCATTTCCTTATAAAGGTTTTGAGGTTGATGGTCCATGACCCACAACACAAGAGTGTGTATCGAGGACATCGCTAAATATTAATAAATCAATGTAAGTTTTGACACATTTGACACCTTCCTAAAACTTTGGAAGATGAATAATTGTGGTAAATAAATAAACACACAATGATATTCAGTTCTTTGGTTAATTCTTTCAAGTTCCATTCATAGTTTCAGTTGCTAGAGATATTGCGTAGCACTCGTAGCCGTAGCAAGACCGTAGCGACATGAGCTATTCTCATAATTTATGAATAATTCCTAAAATATCTTCTCTTGACTTCAAAGGCACATAAGATAAGATTTACTATTTCCTTGTTTGTTTTGGCAGACAAAAATAATACCGTAGATATGCGAGTCGTTAACAGAGTGATTAATTATAATAATATGGAATAAACCGTCTTGGCTTCGAATTATTTAACTTAATATATTCAAAAATGTCGAATGCTGAAGGTCTGACAAATAGTATTACCATATTCATAATTGCATTGTCAGTCAGCGGTGGGAACTGGTGAGATTAGAATGATTTGGTGGCGAGGACAACCGTGTAAAGTTCAGTTTGAGCAGCAAGCTGTGAGCACGCGGGCACCGTTACGACACGCGCGAACCTCCCGATACTTTGCAGATAGTACAAGAATGCGAGATAGGCAGGTAGGGGCAGGTATGCTCGCACACTGCGCAGCCTTGATGGCAGGTACACTCACACACCCACGCGCTGTCACCGCGCGCTGCACGCTGCGCTCCGGTGCAGTGCGCCTGCACAGCGCGCTGTTTGCTCGTGTGATTTACAGACAAATGCCACGGCTCCACTCGCGCATCTGTTCGTCCGTCTCTTTGTGAGGGCATCTCTATTGCGTTAACGCCTTTTGTCTGCTGCCTCCAATAGGGAACATCTGCGTTTAAAAAGTTCTTATTAAATGATGATGTATGTACCTCGGTACCTGGATCGAGTGATAATTATAGCGTACGCGCAGCTACGCTCGATGCTTTTGATTGCTTTGTTTGCGTTTCGATGTATATCGCGACTCGTATAGCGGCTATTAAAAGCGTATTATACCATTTAAATAATAGTACACTATTAATTTTATTTCGTACAAATAATTGTCATACTAAACAACAAACAAATATAACATATAACATAAATATAACAAGCAAATATTAAATTACTGATCTAAAGCAACTTAATTATAATTGTTAATTAGCTTTTTTTATTCACCTTCATTTTTAGCCTTCAATTAAGCCAATGTTTTTAGTTTGCTTATTTGAGGTTACCTGTAATTGCCTATCTTATCTGCACTGAGACAATACCTGCTATGCTAGTCGTATTATGTAAGAACTGTTTATGTATGCGAACATACCTTGTACACTTGAATTAATGTAAGGACAAAATGTCGCGCAAATTCCTGTCACGCTTGCCAGATTTTGTCGAGACAGTGTAATACCAGATTCTCGACGCTGATTTGTGTTCTCGTAGTATTGGTAACGGAACTGTAACTACTCGTCACCGCTGGTCGATGAGATCAATTGACCGATTGTGAACGATAGACATAGCGATTTTATGAACCCATGAGTGAGGCACATTCACTCAACCCGCACGCCGTAAATGGCGATAAAATAGTGCCAATATGGTCATTTGTTACTCGTTTTCTTTCATTATTTACATTTCATCATTCCCAGGGGGGTCCGAGAACTATGTGTACTTATAAAAACTTTTAACACAAAGTAATCTTTACTTTTTGTAACCCAACGTGTAAATTGGAAACAAATGCAATAATATACAAGCTGTAAAAATTTAAATTATAGAACTTTTATTATAGCAAACTATACAATGTTTTTTTTTGCCACATCCATTTTAATCATAAAGATACGACGAAAGATTATTTTCCTGTCATTATCGCAGTAACTAATGACCTATTCAGAACTTGTTTTAAATCTGAGCTTGGCAGGTTTGTTCTCTATTGACATAAAATGATTCCGCACGTGTGCTGGTGAGCTGATAGGTATAATTAACGTGTATCGACGTCCTACTTTTTCGATACAATCATAGTAGTATTGTTAGAACACGATAACTCATTACAAAGACTAGATAGAACATAAGAATAATAAACACGATATTATTATTATGGACCTACCAAATATAATGCTCATAATAACGTCCGAAATTAACATAGTAATTTGGTACTAAAATAAAAACAAAGAATCCTCCAAAGTCAATCATATTCCATCCCAAACATGGTGTTTGATAAACACCGGTTGTAGTATGATTCATCTTTTTTATTTGAACGCAACTGCGTTCGAGAATTCACTGGAAAATTATACTTAATTGAATCAATTTATTTTTCATTTAAAGATTTTTAGAATATACCTACAAGTTATTCCTTTAATTATAAGCACAATTATCTAAAACAATTATATTATTATTATCAGCTGAGTCAGCGCTTTCAATCTTTCATATTTTTCTTTCATCTGAACTTCAGTGTTTTTCAAGCTAAAACATTGTGAAAATTAAATAATTTTCTTGCTTGTAACTTTACAGTTTAGTATGTATCTACATCAGGTATCAATATAAAATAAAATATAATTTAGTGGTTGCTAGAGCGCGGAGGAGCGGACAGCATCGTCATTTGTTAGGTCCGGACAAAACATCGCCTTCGAAGAATTGCCTCATCTGCGATACGTGTCTTGTTTTATTTACATGTTGTTTCTTTTTATCTGTTACATCGTTAGCTCGTTGCTTTGTTTCTCAACATTATGCGCCAATATTATATTAAGGCTTCGATATATCTTGTCGATTAGATTTATTTCCACCACACCTTTGTTACTCAGCGATTCAGCGCCTCAGCAAACCGGCAAACCGGATCACAATTATTATTATGGCGCTCACTTTTATGCGAGTCTTTAACCGAAAATAGAAAACCAACCACATTGCGCATTGGTCTTAAAATTAATTTAATTGTGTAACTATTAGAAACGATAAGGATTAGATCGGAATCTACAACATTCTTGTCGAGTTACGTTTGTATCGAGTTATTGATATTGAGTTATTGAACTTCTCTGTTTACCAGCAAATGGCGTGTTCTTGGCATTGTTGTTGGGAAACTGCCAAAACTTGAGATATTATTTAGAGTGTAGATAAGCGCCTTGAGAGTGAACGTTTGATTTACAGCGGCCATTACACTTGCCAAAACGATAAACATTCATTTATAACATTTACGTGGGAAGTGATTTTAGAATCATGTTTATGGTTGCTGAGTTTTGCTGGAGCAAATTTGCGTGCCTAGTTATTACTTTACAAGAACTAAAAACTGTTATACTGGCAATGGAGCAATGTATAGTTTTATTAGAGCTTTCACCTAGCTCGTTAAACTTCCAGTAGAGTCGTATAAATAGCAAACTTTGGTCTTAAATTGTTTGTTTTAATTAAAATGCCTATAGTAAAAGTTCATTACTAAACTGGTTCTGTTTTCTGTAGAAATGTGGCGTCGGTATAGGCAAAAAGTTAAGGGGCACGCAATTAAAAGGAGTCGTAAATACAAATAACAGATAGTCTGTCTAGTTGTGTTGGTTCGAAGGAAGAGGGCACTGCTAAAGGTCTCTTGCTTTTCCTTTTAGAGTTGTTGTTGGCATTTTAAGAATACTTATACCTACATTCGTAGGAATATCTATTTAAACTTGATATTCGTCCTCCTTGTTGGTCAATCTCACGATTCGAAATCCTCTTTTAAGTATGTGTTTAATCTTATTGTGACAAAGATACCTAGGTACATAACGAGTGCATCTGGAATTCTATCTTCATATAAACAATCACTTGCTGATCTTTCTGAATGCCGTTCCAATGACTACAATGGATTGCTACAAAGCATTGTTGAACATTGTATTTTGTTATCCTCTCGGTACTAATTTGAATGGATGATTTTTAAATGGATGAGGCACAGTGCCATATTTATTCGGTACATCTTCGTCGAAATTCCTTTCAACTTTCAACACAATCAATTTCAGCTGAATCTTAAAAGTATTTGTTTTTGCTGTGCAAGTCAAATGCATCCTTTATTTTTGTTCTCATCAAATTAAATTCTTGAACTTTTTGACAGCCTGATGATAATTATAAAATGCAATGCTCTCATCAACCTGTCAACATTTTAACTTGCAGCTTAGATGTAGTTTAAGAATTTCAATAATCCCTCAAAATCACTTGCAAATGTTTATGTGAATCATTAGTTAAACCAATAATTTTAAATGTTGGATTTCGAAATTGTTTATCGACGACTCATATGGAGCCTTCAGACCGCCCATTTTAAATTAAAAGGTGTTTAGCAACTTTGCCGTATCTTAGTTGATTTCTATCTAGTCTTGGGTGAAGCAGCAATAACTAAACCTACTATTTCCCTAACATGTTGGGTGAGTTGGATAGAACATTTTTAATTTTGGGAAATCAAACGACTCCTCCTGCCCTGTGCCTTCCTAATGCCCTTTGCGCTCCAAGGCCGCGGTGATTCATTTGAACAAATTCTAACTCCCCGCCAGGGTCGCCCCCTGGCAGAGTTGGATAGCCCCACCTCTCCGTGTGTTGAAGAGCACAAGGGCTTTATACTACTCTCATGCAAATATCTATGACAACCTCCACAGGCAAGTGCTTAGGAACTGAACCGGTACTTCTCACTAGTTGAATATAAAACCGAAATCAACTATAGCCTCGACAATTCTTGGCACTCGTATAACTGTACTGAATGGAATATATCTTAAGATTTTTAACTTTTTTGTTAGTTTGACTAGAGTATTTCGCTTCCCAGCTGCGACTCGCGACTGCGACACACATAGACTTGTGACTCGAGGTTATTACTCTCGGTAGCCGCGATCCATCTCGCGCTGCGTGTGCGCAACTTGAGCGTTACTTACCAAGTTACGACGAGTGCGTTACGTCTCATTGTGTGCTTAGTGCTTAAGCATTGACAACATCTCCGCGACAAGTGATGTATAAGTTACAGTGGAAGAAAGTACGTTTGTAATCTAAAAATGTAATTACTTACGCACATGTGGATATACTGTGTTTTTGAAATGTTTCGTTTTTATTTCATTTTTAATTGAGTGATATTGTTGTAGGTATATATTTTTGAGCGGTATTGTTAAAAATATAGGTACTAGTTGCTAATTAAGTTACTTTAAAAAAAAACTAAAGAAAACCGTTTCATTCCCTACGGCAGAAATTAGTACTATGTATTCATAAAGTAAATGTAAAGTGATCGTCGATCCAACTACAATTACATAACCAAATAATTAACGTATATTTCATTCTCCGAGAAACAATAAATAATTCTGAAATCAACCAAAAAGCGTTGTCATGGCACCGATCACACAACTTTCTATTGTTTCGTATAATTCCTACGTAATCATTTGCTGCACCAGCGACAGAGAGGCAATCGTCCACTCGATTGTAATTAAATAATGATAGGTGTTAAAATAATGGACGATCGAGATAGCTGGTGAATGGGTGATGTAACAATGAGTGTCAATCTGGGTGCATTGCGCGGGCGCAACTCACAGGTCTGAGCCGCCACAGACTGACACGCCCATTCTTACGTCGACGGACCAGACAGGTGTAGGCCAGCGCACGTACACAACCTTTTTATTTCACTTTTGCAACTGCAGTACGTGACAAAATATTTACTGAAATATATTTCTTTAAGACAAATACACTGCCTATCGCAGCTGACATGTTTCTGTAAAGTTTTTGCCATTAGAAATCTCGACACAGTCCACAATCCACAATGCATGCACCTCACGTACTGTCAACATAAATCAAACTGATTTGTTTTAATTGGAAATTAAAGGAAATAAATTACTGCATTGTATCTGGCGACGATCGTAGCTTAGAAAACTCCAATGAACTGGGCAGATACCCTTAAGTTAGCTTTATATGGGATGCTTGCTTGCGTAAGGGCAAAGACACCATCGATCTGCAGCACACCATGTGATATCCCCTCATCCCATAAATTATGGCATCGTTATCTAACAACGTATATGGACATACATTCCGAACAGTTCAATGTCCAAGTCACAATCAATAACGGTTACATATACATCTTATCACTGATCTTGTAATGTCCATAATTGCTAATGTACGCAGAAAAAAATGATACGGAGATCAGATTGTATCAAATGACATTTCGTTTAACGTTAAGACCATCTATATGAGCATAGGCAGGGCTCCGAATTAAGCGGATTAACTAGCGTTAGATTACGCACGCGGTTTATAAAATAGCAGAGTAATTTCAGCAGTTTTATTGCTCGCTTATTTCAAAGCGCTAAGCTATCAAACGTTAATTCGTTTCCATCGTAGATAGGTACTTGGAAGAATCGTTTAGTTTCTCTCTGCGTGTGACTCACACACACAACGTTTTTTCCCATAACATGTAGTACCTATATGTATATTTTATTATAATGACCATGGTTTTATTAAACAAGGTTTCTGAGAACTGTCGAACGCGTCGAACTTTCCTCTTGTGCAAACTTGATGTTTATTTTGTACTTGCACAAGTTTTCCGTGACGTAAGAGGCGGCGACGGAAAAGCGGCGATTTTCATTTGTTACGCAAGGTGGTCCACACGTGACGTCGCATGTCGTTACTGACAACTTGTATGGGAGTCACCTATGCTATGGTTGCTGCATCTATTGTGCTCTATTCTATTGCGATAGGGTTGATAGAAAACTGAGCGAAAATATTGATGGGCCCTGTCAATACCTACTAGTATTTCATAATATGTAATTAATGATGATTGATTTTATCAAGGGATAATTGTTTAATTATCACTTTGTTCGGTGAAGGAAAACATTGTGCGGAAACCATGATGGCTTTTTTTTTTTTTTGGTGGGTGGTAAATCATCGAATGAACCCCCCCCCGCTCTTGGGCAGAGCGAAGGGGAGTGTCAGACTTCTATACTGACTAAAAACCGAACCCATGTTCCTTCTTTGCCCTTGCGCCGAGGCCACGTAATCTAGTACAAAAATCCGCGGCCCCGACGGGCGTCGGCCCTTGCGGGCTCCTCCTTGCTGACATCTCTTTGAGGCGCGCGTGGAACACGAACGCGCCGCCGACACGGTCTGTTGCCGTCATGACGACGGCCGGACGGCGAGCTAGCCCATTACTCCCCGTCCACAGGCCCGCGTCTACGGTGGCCGGAAGCCATCACGTGGCCCCCGACGCCCGGAGCGCCTTCCGCGCCTTCCGCGGCGGCTGGGACGTTGAGAGGTTCTCTCCCTCTCTCGTTCCGCCACCTCCTTCGCTAGCATCACTGCTTCGCAGAAGGAGGCGACGGCGGCGTCCCATTCCTCCTAAACCATGATGCCTGAGCGACATTTCTCTACGGCATGTACAGTCAAGTCAGAGACTCATGGGTTGCTGGCACAAACACTCTGATGATGTGTTTTCAGTAATTCCTTTCTATCTAGTCGTTTAGAAAATCCAATCCTTACTTCCTTACTAATATTATAAATGCGAAAGTAACTCTGTCTGTCTGTTACTCAATCACGCCTAAACTACTGAACCAATTTGCATGAAATTTGGTATGGAGATATTTTGATACCCGAGAAAGGACATAGGCTACTTTTTAATAAAAAAAAAATAAAAAAACTTTATTCAAGGGGTTGAAAGGGGGGTACGAAAATATTACTTTTGGTCGCGATAACCGGCATCGGTTGCGATAACCGACATCCGCGCGGTTGAAACCGCGGGCATCAGCTAGTGATTCATAAATCTGTATACTATAACAATCGACTGTAGCCACAGTCATTGAGTACAGTTAAATATACATTACAGTTACAGTCATGTTTAGTTAATGTTTCAATATTTTTTTTCTTTTGTACAGGTTTTATATCCGATAACAATAATGTACACAATCGAGCCCCATGTTCATGTTGACTTATTCATTGACGGTCACGTGACAGCCCTGCGCGTGGGCGCGTCACGTGCGCCGGGTGCGCTTGCGCCACGCAGCCACGCTCGGAAGTAGACTGTATCAACACGACGTTACACCCACTGCTATGGATAGGCTAGGTACCTTGCCAATTATGGAATTACGACCCCTTCCTTACGTCACTCTAGTAGCTTCTAACACGTGGGTCAATGTGACATAATACCGCGAAGACCGCTTGGCTTTCTTTTCTGTTATGCCCTTTTTATGTCAGCGGATGTCCCTTGATAGGCACTTTCTTCGTCGGAAATACACACTGTCTTTGTAGTAATTGATTTCCAGATGTACGGCTTGTTAACAACAAATATATTTTCTTTTCTTCAGTATTGTTACAGCAAAGTAAACATTCCATGCAACAGTGAGTCGCAGCCGCTATTATCTTGACGCGACAGTAACTAACAATCAAGATTGTTGAACAACATTGTCATACTCAGGCATCTGCAAACAATAGCTGTATGTGTTGACAAGAACTAAAATAACGCCTAGTCGCCTATGAACGTTCCATTGTGAAAAACGCATCTTCCCATCGGCCACACTTTTCCCGTACTTTCCGTAACTGTGCGAGTTTTTCTTTCCACCTGTGCCTTACTTTCTAATCATTGACTCGCTGAGCCCTCACGCAGCTATAAGTACGTTTCGGTACAAGTTTGTCGCCTTATTAGTGTTTACTGACAGCAATTACGCAGTGAAAGTGTTTTTAATTTCTTATCTCACGTCGATCTTGTCTTTATTACGCTTTACCGTCACCGTTGAAGTGTAATTACCGTTTATGGTGGTCTGTCTTGCTCAGATTACTAGTATTACTGTAACCGTCGTGTAAAACGTTATAAGAGTCAGATAGATATAGGATTACCTATTAGCCCGAGGGCACTGCGAGCTGATTGCAGGCATTTTGTTATATCTCAACCATGATCGTTGCTCATTCAATTTGCTATTAAGCATTAATACAACGGCGCTTCCCTGTACGTTGCATTTAAGTGCGTCGTAATTGTAACAGTACCGTGGGGTTAATTCGAATTAGTTATCCGATAGCGCAGGCGCGAGGCGGGGCCATCAGTGCGCAGGCGATCCTAGTGATTGGACTGCAAAATATAGGGAAGATATTACGAAGATATAACGCTGCGGGCTTCGCTCATCACTAAACGGGACTCACATTCCTAAGTTCGCTGACTGGACGACCCCTTTGAAGAGTTGCATCGATGTCTAACCATCATAATCGGTGCTAGCATATATGGCAAGGCCTAATCCACACATGTTTTATTAAAAACGAAAGTTGCGTTATTGGAGAAATGCATTTTTTGCGTTTGTTTTTAATTGCCGTTTAATCTGTTAGCTGCACGCGAGGCTAAAACTAGTTTGTTAGTTAAATTTTGTTTACTTTCGTTTCTACTTCTAGTTAGTAGGCTGTGTAATCTTCGATCTTTATGTACCGATCGGTAGATGGCGGTGTCATTCGGAACTAGTTTAACTTCACTAATCAACATTCTACGACGTGAAGTTGGTATTTACGACTTATGTGCGGTGTAAACCGAGGTTTGCATATTAACGCACGTATTAATTTTATGATAACATCCGAGTGTTATTATTACTTAAGAATATTTTCTTATTAATCTAAAACCTATTCGGTTTTTATATTCGTTATAGTAGTGTATATGTAGGAGTCTATTTCAATATTTATAATATTCATATACCTAATAACATCCGCAGCAACATCAGAACGTGATTGGTTTTATAATGTCGTACTCCGAGTGGTTGCCCAACACACATAACAATCCGAGGTACTCGAATATATTACCATATATGAGTTGTCATTGTCACATTTTAAGGCTATAACATTAACACTTAAAAAACGGATTATTGTTAATAAAGACGAATATTTACAGCGAGCCTATTTTAGTAATTTATGGACTTGGTTTAAGTGTGACATCATCGATGTTACCAAATCTGTGAAGAACACACCCATGTCTAACCTACGTTATTTTACAAAAACAAGATTATTTCTAGAACAAGTTACGAGTACGTTTGGTTATTAAGTAAACACTGGATCACGACAATCGTAAATTTAATTTCTTGATCTCTTTTTGACTCCATCAGAGTCTTTTGTTGCAGTGAGCTCCGTACTTTATCATGCACGAAGTATCTCTGCAACTTATGAATTTACATGTTTACGAGTGTTCTCAGCTGGTGGGCCGCCGCGATTTGTCCTGCAAAATGGTAACCGCATGACAGCTGGTTAACCGACCACCATTAACCAAAGAAGGCCGGTTAACCATTAATACTGATGCCAATTCTTACGGAGCGTATTTTATCATCGATTTATCCTGCCCAGTGGGTACTGAGTTATCTCCCCTCCTTCAGAAACCTTTGAAACATAATAGTGTGGTGTGTTTTATTGGTGGCATGATATTAATGAACTGCTTTTTCAGTATCAATGTTTAGTGCCAGAGGTGAGTTAGGTTAGTGCGTGTACGCGCGGGAGCTGTAGGGAAATTATCGTAATGTGTAGGAAGATGGGAGATTAATTATGATAAGTTACAATGACGATGGTGTATGACTGTCTCGTTAGTCTGGTGGTCGCAGTCAAACGCTGAGCATGAGGTCCTTATTTCGATTCCCGGGTCGAGCAAATTGTTATTGGGTTTTTCCTCATCCAGAGTTTCCCAGTGGCAGCCACGGAGTCTGGATTTGTGCCCGGTTGATAGCAATAGGCTCGCCCCCTATTACGCGGAACTTAAATATAACTGGCGAAATGTGGGTGTACTTAAAACCTCTACCCAACCCTTCGGGGATAACAAACGTCATGTTATGTTTTATGTGACGTAATAATGTAAGTGGATTCCTTCCAAAAATATTAAAATATACATGAAACTACACCGTTTAATTAATCTTATTGAAATGAAATGAAATCTCGTTTGAAGAAGAAACATAATTATACACAATAGAACCTACTCGTCAACAAACCCATAGCCGTCAATCAACCACAAAATACCAACACATAAAGAAGCACACAAGAAACGTGATACCCAATCATGATATCCACAAACTTCTGTAGATTTGATTGGAAACAACAATTATCATAAGTATCAATCTAATCAGATACAAAAGGCTGCATTGCAGGCTTGCGGCAGAGGTCGGGGGTCGCGTTGCATCAACGCTGCACTTTCGATATGCGCTTGCGCCAGTGAAAGGCTCATCCTCGGGGCGAGGCGCAGGTGCATCTACTCATAGCCAACCGTTATGCAGGCATGTTAGTGCAACAACCATTTGTTTGTTCATCGAGGGTTTTTCTGCCCACACAAATACTTGCACGGAAGCTTTCGTTTGAAATGTTTTCGTACAAGTTTTATATCCTTATGCATAGTGTAAAATGATACTTCTCTGGGTGGCAGATTAGTAATAGGAATTTAACACTGGTTTAAAAGTAATATATACCAAATAAACATGACGAACAACGAAGACGAAATACATGGCAACGGCTCGCTCTAATGTCGCGTAGGTACATTATTTTAATGACGGTCATTAGTCTACTTTCAGAGGCAATGTAATGATTACACCTCGATATATGGATATACCTCTTACGGAACACAAGTATTTATTTTGTAATCTAAAGTCATCGTTTATTCGTAGGAAAGACTAACAGTCAGATTCATTCCACAGCCACAATTTGAATTAAGTATTTCAAAGCCACATACCGCAGTTTACACGGAACCACGCATGCATATCAGGATATATTCCAATTATTCCGCCTCTTGATTTATACCTTCTTTGTGCTTACTTATCTCAATGGAGCATAATTTATAATACCTAGCTAAAAAGTATATTATAATGGTCTATTGTACGTTAGGCTGCGGTGTGGTTGGGCCTGCAGCCTGCCGCTCAATTGCTTCAGTAACCGTGTTCGAGGTTCGTGCCCGTTGTCTCTCATTACACAGGAAGTTTATTATTGGCTGTCTGTTGTTTCATTAGTGCCGTTCTGTGATTACGAGCCGTCTCCGAGGTGCGAGTTGGCTTAAGAATGAACATGTCCAAGACGAAGGTGATGTCAGGCATTCCGGACGACTCTGTCTCAGCTGTTAGGGTTGGAGACGAGCGTCTGGAGATGGTTGATCATTATGTTTATCTGGGGCATGTTCTGTCTTTCGCCAAGGAGCATTCCAGCAAAGAGATCTCTAGGAGAGTACAACTCGGATGGGCGGCATTTGGCAAGTTGGAATATGTTTTTCGGTCCAAAAAGATCCCTCAGTGCCTTAAAACCCGCCTGTTCAACCAGTGTGTCCTGCCAACAATGACCTACGGTGCCGAGACATGGACTCTCACAAAGGAGACTGTCCATCGAGTACGAGTGGCACAAAGGGCCATGGAGCGAGCCATGCTCGGCATAACCCTCTTAGATCGAGTGCGTAACACCGAAATCCGCCATCGGACGAAAGTCTACGATGTCGGGGACCGGGCGGTGCGCCTCAAGTGGACGTGGGCAGGACATCTGGCTAGACGAGGAGATGGCCGATGGAGCAAGGCTTTGACCGAGTGGTGGCCAAGGTTAGGCCAAAGAAACCAGGGTCGTCCTAAAGCTCGTTGGGTTGACGATATCGTCAAAGTCGCCGGAAACACGTGGATGAGGTACGCACAGAACCGGGAAGTGTGGCAGAAAAAAGGGGAGGCCTATACTCAGCAGTGGGTGATTCCGGGCTGATATGATGACTCCGAGGTGCGACATGGAAAATTGTCACGGCCGAATGCGGCGTACGTAACGGGAAATGCACCGCGCAAATTATAACGTCCGCATTGATGTTTCCACTTTCATACTCAGGGCCTCTATAAAAGGACGGCTTTTTGCAGCTGGTACTGCTATTCATTTGCAGTTTGCACGACTGCATCGCATTAGAGTCGTTTTCTCTCCGCGGAATGCATCAATGCTGTTAGCTTGATGATGGTCTGCCTTTACTTTTGAAGCGCTTGATCGTTCACGTGCGATCATGAAATTGATATCGCGAACGAGATGCGATTCGTGAACGTCATAATCTATAACCATGTAACTGTATTATCTGTTACCGGCTTTTTAGTAAATTATTACACAATAACTTTTACTTCTTACTATTACACACTTTTGAAAATAAATACCGACATTGTTAGTTTAGCGATAGAAATCTCACGATAAAGTAATGTAATAAAGCGCGCCATTTTTTCTTACTCGTTGTATTTTATTGCAGCCTACTTTTTCTACTGTCACTTTATAATATTGCAGCAATATCGTATGTGCTGGGGTCTGCTAAGAGCCTTGTATGTATTTTTATGAGATTAATGAGGCTATTCGAGAGTACGACACTTAGCTTTTAAATAAAAGTGTTGATAGTTAACCGCGCTATTAATTCCATTAAGCAAATAATTAGTCATTGAGACTGGCTGGATAAGATCTGTAATGTGTGGTTTCCTCAGTTGCGTGTTATCGTGAGTCGAGATGGTGTGAACCTGTTGCGGCGGGTGTCGCGACCACATACCATGAACACTGAACAATGCGCGTCTGTCTTCATAAGGAGCTCGGCTACTGAAAGTTCAACTCACGAATTATGTGTCACTACAAATTACTGTCCTTTCACACGTTTTAACGTCTTATTTTAAGTCTTCTTTTATTTTTCGTGTAGTTTGTGCCTCCCTGGTGTCAAAATATTTTAGCCCGCCCATGGACTTGGCTTTACATGCTGTCAAAAAATATCTATCAAGCAAGTTTCTTTAAACTAATTGGAAATGCTAGATAGGTACTATTTCTAGCGTTAAATTACGACTTATTAATATTCACTCATAATATAATATTTTTCCATTCCCATGAATTTTATTTACTTGCAGCCGTAACATAAACTCTACATATCTTATTGATTAGTTTTCTCGTAGTTAGCTTGCGGTGTAGTTGCAATAACATTACAGTCAACATAAAATACTTTTATATATTTTCTGTCTGTTTCTAGATCTATGATATCTATGTATGACACTCGTGCGGAATCGCGGAGGCGGTCGTATGATTTAAATAACCTGGCTATTTCAATACCGTGGCCGTCGCGTTTATGACTTTATTTTTCATCTATTTCTGAACGCAGCAAACGTAAATAAATAATATCAGACCTAGGATCTGTAAATATTTAAATGGGAGTGTCTCTTATTATATATACCTACAGTTGTTTGTACAACTTAGCTTAAATATAAAAGTTTTATTAATACATTTTCTAGATTCTTGTTCATTTTAGATCTTTGTGATTGGCAAGAAATCACACCTTAGTAGAAGCACAGTATAAATATGGTAGAAGCTTCGACGCCATTTACGACTCTGCTAGTCGCGCCAACTTTAAGTCTCAAGTCTCAACATCTAAGCGGTGTAACAAAGGAAGTGTCTGGCTCATAGTTCGCGTGTGTAATCAGTTACTCTTACAAGAGTTAATCAGATATCCTCGTATTAACTCGTTTATAAGGTGATAACCGTACATGTTGGTAGCAGAGGAATGCTAACAGGCAATTAGCAAGTAAGCGATGAATAGATAGTGATATGTACTACTTGTCTTAGTATTGACTGCTGCGCAAGTTAACACTTTTGTTTGCATTATGATTTGGAAAGCTTGTTAGGTGATTTATGTCATTATGCATGTGGAATGCGTAATTATCATTATGTGCTTAGTTAGATTTACATAAACATATTTGATATTAATTTACTTATCAGCATTGCTGTTTTAAATTACCGGTGTCTCTTGGAAGTCACTTATCGAGTAATTACACGAACTAACAACTTTACCTATAAAACACTGAACGCAGGACACCTACTCGATTCATATGTCGTGTGTCTCATATGTATCCATACGTAAACATTACCGTCGTGTGCGATAGAAAGCGATCAGCTTACAACAGATATCGCGTAAAGCGTGAAGTTACAGGCGACACGTGTCGTGTGATCAAGCGATAAATCCGCTTTCACGCTTCACAACAGCGCTTGACGAATGCCCAAGGAAAGTCCATGATTGTTAGTATCCCGCGCGGTCTGTAATTGGATCTAAACTGCCCGATAGACGGTCGCGGCAAGGGATTACTGACGTCCACTTTCGAGATCCGAACAGATATTTCAATCTTTTCCTCAGTATTTATATTATGAAGACTTAAACGCGAAGATTATAATCCTAGGAGAACTTGTTCGAGAGTAAAATATGTTTTGCTCTTCCATTTTTTCCTCGTTAAGGTTATGCAGATTGTGGGTTCCTTTAATCAGATTATAAGACAGGCGCATGTCCTGGACGAGAAACCGCTTTAATAGTTATAATTTGATTATCAGTTCCTGTGATAAATACTCTTCGATATTAATTGTAGTGTACTGAAATCAAGCGATTTAATGTATGTTCGTCAAGGCTTTATATAGTCATGTGCCAATATGTCGTATATAGAGCTGCGTTGTTTTATTAACTGTCGTAGGGCCGAGATACAGTCAGCTTGCAATATTTCAGGAGGCTTTTGCACAGAGGCCAGTAATTAGTGGTAATCGATCTCTCAGTTTACGCCTGTTCGTATATGGTATGGGCGGGGCGGCGACGGTGCGGCCGCTGCGTTCGAGTGCATTCACTCGCGCACTCCTGCGCAGCTAATTTCTCTATCTTTAGCACGGTGTAACTGACCGCCAGCCCTGCTACCGACCAAAGAGAAACTGCATTAGATGCGTCCGGTTTATGTGCACACGTCAAATACTCAATACTTCCTTTAGTTAACCAGGAACTCTGAAATGAAAGGTACTTAGGTATTTGATGTTACTTAAGATAGATAAAGTTCCCGCATTGAGTTAGCCGAGATCGAAAGTAGATCTGGTAATAACATACTTGTGATTATCTCGGTAACCGTTAGTAATAGGCGGAGAGAATTTCCTTTAAAACTAGATGTTGCAATTTCGCTGCAGCGTAACGGTTCCTGGAACTGGTGACGTACGTTTACTCGGTTAATTTTCCACTAGATGACATCCGCATCACTAGCAACCTAGATGTGTGAGAAAATATTTGTGAAATTCTGGTTTTAAAATGCTTATGCCTTTCCTCAATTATTTTTACTTGCATTTAAGAACATTACGCGGTTAATATTAAAGTAATTGCCCACTCTCATTGTAATTTGAACCGTCATAGCTCGTTATGAAAACCAAATGAACCGACACGATTGACGTCTGTCACAGACACGTCTATTAAGTACACACGGCTACACATCAAGCTATACAAAACCAGTATAATCTGATCGTTCATTGTGCGAAAAGATCTAGTAAAGTGAGGCCAAGATTAACTGGTTTTGTATAGCTTGATGTGTAGCCGTGTGTACATGAGAATTGTCAAACGCTGCATATCCACACACATGTGGAACTTTCGCTTCGGCGAGAGTTTCCAGTAAACACGTCTCGTAACACCACAACATAATTATAGACCTTAATATTTACCTGTTTAACGTCCAAAGTGCCAACACTTATGTACGTTCATTAGCTTGGCTCAAATCGATTTTCTATAATTTATGGCTTGATAGAAAACTGATTTCAATCAAGAGTGTTCGACGTAAAAGTGCTGTTCAGGTTTCTTTTTGCCTTTTTAGCGCTTAAACCATTAAGCCGGTTGAAAAGCCGATTGTAAATTACAAATCCGTCGACTTTGTGTAGGTAATTCTCGTATGTTCGTTGGCATTATTTGGGAAATGACGAAAGAACGAAGACCGTCTTATTGTTTCGGTGTTAAAATCTGAAAGCCCTTTTTCATGCCTTCTCAAAGTTTTCCAGTTTTCTATAGGTACTTAAAAATTTTCCAAGTCAGCATTATAGCTCTAGTGAAGCATTGTCAGTGAAAGTATAAATAAGTATTCACATGTGAGTCGAGTGACCGTGAGTTGGCGCATGTGCCAGGTGCCAGATGCCAGGTTGCCGTCGAATTTAGTCCAAACACGTAAAAAAGTTATTGCATCACATAATGTTTCACGCTCTCTCTCATTCTATCAAGTCAGACGCACCTATATCATAACATCACGCATTTACTTCTCTACCCACATGTATCCATCAGTGTTTTAGAAATTTCATAAAAACCTAGGTAAAGGAGTACCGGGCATATTATGTGCTGTTTATATCATACGTTTCGTAAGCCAGACATAAATCGTCCTCAACTGATACAACGAGTTTCAGACAACTAGCAGGTTTAGTAAAACTAAGAAAAAGTTGTATGTTATATTATCAGATGTTACGTTATGCTTGGCCAATAGGAAGACTTCTTGTGGATTTGCAAGTTATACGGGTGAAAACGAACTTTGTCGTAACTTGCAATTGTTATGGTGTTGTGCCAACAGAAATATTATTGCTTACGTGGAATGACTCTTGACTTTGGATGTGAACTGGCTTCTGGCAGGCTTTAATAGTAGAAAAAATAACTATGAGTGCAAAACAAAAATAAATAAGTCGTTGTATGTGGAGGTTTTAAAAGTGGGATAAACAACTTTGAGTAATAAACAAAAAATAATAAAACAACGAACATTTACGACATTCGTTACGTTACAAGCAATATCAATCATGATATTCTGATTTATATTCCATTAGTCTAGACTTGGAATATAGTTGGTGATACCCAGTAATTGAGTTCTGAAGGTCAGCCGCATCTGGTAAGACTGGCTTCCGACCCTAACCTAGTTGTCAAAAGGCTGGGCGTATAATAATGTGAGCAGAAAAATATAAATGGTATTGCGATAATTATGTAGTCAAACACACTCAATAAGACTGCCAGAGTTACGCGTGAACGACAATGCTAACATAGATTCAAAGTTTAACATCATTTTTAAGCAGTTTATTATTATCATTGTAAAATTCATTCGTTCACTGACATGATATAACATCACGCCTGTAATCCCCAAATAGTTAAGCAGAGGTGTACCTAAGAGAACACCCACTTTTCGCCCATTATGTTTAACTCCCATGTAATAGGCAGCGAGCCTATTGCCATCAACCGGGCATCAAACATAGAATCCGTGTCTGCCACTGAGAAATTCCTGTATGAAACACCCAATAACTCCTTACCCGAATCCCCGGGAATCGAACCCAGGAGGGAACAGTCGAGCCTGCGACTACTGGACCAACAAGGCAGTCTTGATCTAGTAAGAAATTCAGCATATAAATAACTCATAATAATATAGTAACTAACTCAACTAAGAAAGATTAAGGGAACCCGTGAATTCGTTAATTCGTTTTTGAATTTATAACAAGCAGGAAGCAGGGAAACTATCAGAAGATACTCCTCGGTCAGCCATAGACTATTAATTATTATATATATAATTATTATATATTAAGCCAACAACTGACTTACATCGGAAAATAGTCCAAACATTGATTAGAAGCCTAGAAGCCAGTTTTATATAATGATATTAATCATTATAATTTCAAGTCATTGCACATGTCGGTGGGTCAATTAATGTCACGCGGGTTGCAATCAGTAGCGGATGTTGGAGCAGTGTCGCCACCGGCTTGCGAAACCGATCAATGTTTATATTGCAAATCTTGATGGTGTGTATATTGCAAGTCGATCTTGATGTTGTGTATATTGCAAGCCGATCGCGATGGCGTTGATAGCCGAGAAAAATGAAATAATAACGTACTTGTACCACGTGTATTGCCTTATCGAGATTAATACGGTACTCAATGAGGTGGCTTGTTATTCATTTACTAATCATGTTTGTTTTGTTCTTTTCAGGTAAGGATTTTGCTGTTTGAGGATTTAGTTTTATGAGGAGCTTATGGTAAGATTAGGTTAGCTATTTAATTGTTCTATTGTTGGTTTAGGATTTTGGAACATTAGGGATAACTCTACTGTTCTAAAATCTATCCTGCTTTTACTTACTTATTTTACTATCCTGCGGATCATTTCATGGTTGGAATCAGGAATGTTGGGTAATAGTATATTACTGCCACTAGCACGATGAAGAAGTTAACAATTAACTGTGGTGAATTTAAAGAATAACGTGCAGTCACGAGCAATGAAGTGCACACTTAGCAAAATTTTAAAAAAACAACGGTTTCTACTTCGAGATAAGACATATTTCGTAGAAGTAATGATTTTCGGCTTCCTTATAACCTATGTCTGTGAAAACATTAATCAATAGAGTAGGAGAAAATCGCTTTTGAATTTTGCTAGACTGTTTACATTTCAATATCACGAGTATTGACAGGTGACAGGTGACAACGAAACATTATGATTTCTAAGAAACGCTAACCAATGTGTGTTGTAACTTACCTCTTAAATAAGACGCCTACCTATCTTACGCACACCAATGATTGCGTGTTTCTAGTGCATTACACACGGATCCAGATATCAAGAACCATAGAAAGACGTGCATATTCTTCCGTGCCATCTCTTAGCTCAGGTTTTTTTTAAATTCTTAATTAGATATAATACTCTTTATTATGTATACCAATCAAATTATATTACAATATAATATTTATAACCTATTATTAAGCTTTCAAGATTATCGCCTATCTATTTATTTGACATGCAACATCTTATTACACCTCGAATCTTGATACATAAATCAACGAACTCACAGTAATTAGTAGCCACGTGTCATATTAAGTTATCTAGCACCACGCAACAACGGGTGACTGCATCCATCCATCTGTGAGAATGCGTGTCGTGCTCTCATTACCGATCCTATTACAGAATAGGTATGTACAGGCGAATAAGGTTCTTGGTACAGACATCACATCAAGCTACTACAATCTGTCTTTCTTTTATAGATTTTCAACAATATCGCCTAAGCATTGTGTTCTAGGTAGATTGAGAAAATTTTACAGTTTCGGATTTCCCAAATCAGTGCAACTTCTGAAATCCTGAATCAACCCACTGCAATTCCTGAAAGCCATAATCAACAGTGAAACAATTTAATTGTTCTGGATCCCGCAACGAAATTAACCATAAAAGAATAGCGTAGTAGCAGGAAATACTATAATTTCCAATTCTCTCCATATCAGCAGGAGACATAATAAAATAAGGCCACTAGGCACAAAGGTTACAACTGGAACCAAAACTGACCACTCATCATACTCACGACATTGTTTATTATGGAGTTGCAAGTTGACTGCCTGTTTACCAACTAGTTTGTTCGCCTGTACATCTCTGCCCCTCCCTCGGCGTACATACTCTAGGTGAGTTAGGGACGTAATTAATATAGAGAGAGGTTATTATTTCGATACCGATGCGGCTCGCGTCCACTTCAAAAGATATAATAGTAATTTCCAGGCCGGGCTCCATGCATTATCAGAGAAAGTTCTCTTAAAGGAATGCTTGATAAGCGTTCTTTAGAGTTCAGGTTACGTGCTCATTTTCTAATTTGACAGCGCCAAGGAATTTTGTTTATTTGACTCGATAGGGATAAAACAACAGCTTTCTACATACTTTGAATCTATCAGTCGGTGTAACGTCGTAAAATATCGAAGAATGCACTTTCAGTGACAAATAGTCCCGGAGCTAGCGCAGCAATAGATTCAAGAAAGTATTTCACAGTTTATACATTTTTTAAATAACAAAACATCGTCTGCGATGAAGTAGGACGAACGCATTAAGTAAAACAATTTTAAAAATTAAAAGCGTAGTAATTATTTTACAAAGTTACGACTTACGAAATTACTGGAAATGCGCGCGTAGTTTTTGCGCTGTGCGGCAAACATGTCGCCGGCGGCCGGGTGGCATGCGTATGCGCACGTTGCCGAGGTTTAGTAACACAAACATGCTGTTAATTACGTGAATTATCAACCAACTGTCCCCAACAGTGATGAAATGTGAATAAAAAATACATTGCGTAACGCGCCATTTTAAACTCTTTTACGCTTTGGATTTTCTTGATTATTTTTAGTTTAATTAGCGTGGAGGCAGACATAATTCTTGCTCTAGTTTACGATATATTACAATTTGTGACATGACTAATTTCTGAAGACTTATCCTAATCGACTAATCGATTAGGATAAGTCTTCAGAAATTAGTCATGTCACAAATTGTAATATATCGTAAACTAGAGCAAGAATTATGTCTGCCTCCACTTACACTACAAGCACTAACAGTTAAACATTGGAAAGAGGACGTTTTAAAAAATAATGATTAATTATATTTTTGACCAAAGCTCCATTCACGCAGTACCTCAAAGATTATCTATGGATCTTCTGGATGCGGAGGTTCCGCGTAATCGAGACTCGGGCGCCCAGCAGCTTATTACGAAAGATGCGTAGAATCGAAAAATAAATAATTGGGCCCTAAAAGTGAAAGCCGTGAGTTACGACCTCTAATGCGCTTATCTAATTCGCCCCACTCAATCATGGAGCACTCGAGACTCAAGACAAAACGACGCGAGACACTGAGTACCTAATATATTTTAAATATCACTTGTCATTAGTATTATGCATTATCTATTACCGGCGTTATGTAACAATCGTGAGACTCATTATGCCCTGTGGCACTCACTTATAGTAATTCACTATGTATACACGTCAAACGTATTATTCCTTGGAAATTAATTTACACAACCAATTGTATGCCCTATTGATAAACGAATAATGTCTAGATCTCTGTATAGGAATTTGGATTGGTGTTTAAAGTGTTATTATGATGTACACACGGCTACACATCAAGCTATACAATTCCAGTTTACGCTGATCTTGCACTGTACGGAAATCCTATACAATGCGAGACCAGCTTATACTGGAAATGTATAGCTTAATGTGTAGCCGTGTGTACCTGTAGCACTGTTTACCATAATAACACGTGACTCGTGATTTTAGCGTTCCGTGAGCTGTTGTTATGTAATTATGTGCAATTAATATCCTTGCCGCAATTACTGGAGTACTTAGCAAATTAGCTGGTAGTTTACTAATGTTGGCTCATTAGCTTGTATTTAGTCAAGTTTTTCAATAGAAGCAGGTGTAACTTTTAATGAGAGCTGTCAATGTGAAACAGACGTTACTTAAAAAACGAAATTATTTTAATTTAAAAATGCAAATCAGTAGTCCTTTCATAATAAATCATTACTTCTACACATCATCGGCCATATTTGCATTATAATTCATACTTCTACGAACGCAAGAATTTTTAATCACCTTCAAAAAATTGGACAATAAATGACGAAAGCTTAATCGATTACTTTTTACCGAATTAGAAAGTTAATATGGATAATATGTAAAAAGTGATTTATTTGCTCAATGATTCATAAATAAAAATTTAAATCTCATCCGAATTCTCGAAGCATCACAGATAAAGTAATTTACTCGGACATTAGCTCCGAAACCACAATATTTCTTTCGTATCAGTGAGATTGCTTGTACCATAATAATTTATTTTTCAAATATTCTAATGCAGTGCAATTGCGTCAGTGGGAGATTAGTCCCGAAACAATTTGGGTACTTGTGACGTCAGGCAGCTCGACCCATCTCTCATGCATGATAGCCCGATGGCGGTTAACGAGGTACATTAATCTCGGTTCAGTTGAAAAGGGAATCACTTTCACTCTGTACTCGATATATGAAACAAAAGTTCAACAATTTTTAATGAAGTGAAACGTTGCTTGGTGAGCAAACATATCAGATTTATATACTTGTTTGTGCCATGTTCTGTTTAAGTTTTTGAGGTTTTAAATTGTAAATCTATTATCTTTTGACTGACATTTATCCCCGTTTAAACCCCAAATATATGAAAATCCAAATCAAATCATTTATTTGCTTGAATATGGGTATACAACACTAGAGCTTAAATCCATACCCTACCCTAACAGGTGTGCAAAACTAGGTTGTAGGTGTGCTAAGTATCTATGCGTAATCTCTTCTAAGAGATATGATTAATACCATTTCTTAGAAGATCGTGGTTAAACGGTTAGGTACCAAACATATCGATTGATCAACATTGTTATATAAATCTAGGTTAATGGCTTGATGATGACTTAAGGCCAGTCATTATTACAAAAGAAAAGGGTTATAAAATAATTCTTCACTTTAAATAATTTTTAACAACGTATGTATTGCCTCGTTGGTCGAGTGGTCGCAAGTGCGATTGCTGCATGAGGTGCTGGGTTCGATTCCCAGTTCGGGTTAATTTTTATTTTTTGTCCATAAGAATTTTTGCAGTAAATAGGCTTGCCGCACATTACTTAAAAATAACTGGCGAAATGTGAGTGTACCTATGGTACAGCTCTTTTCAACCCTTCGAGCATAACAAGCTTGATGTTAAATTATATTATGTGACAACGTAACATGCTCTCTTTTACCAAATAGTGCGAAAATGACATTATCGTAAATTTTTAAGAGCGTTTAATAATGACGACCTTTATTCGTTCAGAAATGTCTTAATGAATCATTCGTGCGTTGAAAACCTTATTGAAATTAAATCTCTTTATTATATAATGTATTGCAGCATGTTGGTATCGGACGAAATGATCGGATTCACGGAATCCTTAATGAACGAGTGCTCGGAAATTATTTAACTACCTTTATCAGAAGCTAAATCATTGTGCTTATGTAAGCGATGAGGCATTTCTATCATACTTTGCTAATTCAGTATCAGTCATCCGTATAATGACCACAATACGAGAACTGACCGCCACTATAGAACACATCAGACCGGTAGCCACTATTAATTACACCTTTTACATAATTATCTAATAGGCATTAAAGCAATTAACTGGGACATTAAAAATAACTCACAAAGCTAATGATAAAATTGATTATAATAGATTTTAGAATTTAATTTAATCATTATGAGAGAAAGTTATGAAGATTTGCAAAAAACTCATGAATACTGATGAAAAATTGCGTAAGATAAATTAAAAGTTAAACTTCTTCAAAAACGTCAGGTAATAAAGCGTCAAATTAATATATTCATTTTAATACTACTGTAATGTTCCTCATCTAAGATAATTCTTAAAAAATGCAAGAATACCTTTCAACTCTACGTTAGTATGGTTTCTATAACATTGAGAGTGAAACATGAATATAACAGATACGTAGTAATCTTTTGTAGCGTTCGGGCACCGTCCAATTTGCGGCTACGCCGCGTAGGCACTGCGTAGGCGCCTACACAGGGCCTACGCCGCGTAGGCGTCTACGCCGGACATCGCCGTGTGAAGAAAAATAGGTTTAAATTTTGAATATATGACTGATTTACTTTCGCAACTTCCTCAAAGTGTTAAAATATGTACCGAAGCACTCTTGAAGAAGTATTTTTTTTCCAAATGTTTTGAAGGATTGAGAAGAAAAATCCGATACAAATATTTTTTCCAACAATTAACAATCCCAATCGAGGTCAAAAGTAGGCACATTGACTGACAAAAAAAGATCCAAAGCTTCTTGTGTTACCACTGATAATAATCACTGTACGGTCAATTTGCATACAAACAACTATAAATCACTTAAGCAAACTTCGAACCACACAAAAAAGAGCACACACATGCGAATTAAGAACACGTGCTTATCATTGTAGCAGTTGCCAGTCAGACTGGCACATTAGCTGAAACATTTGCCAATTAAGATGGCAGCTTAGAGAGATGGACAGGATAACAGGCTATATCTAGAAAGTCATCGTCTAATGGCCCTAACGGCAATCATGACACGGCTTCAGACATGCCAAGAGATTATTGTTATTAAAATTATTACGCGACGGTACCTTAAGTATTACCCAAAAAGGAAATACAACAGCGAAGTAGATAAGATTTAGTTGGAGATAGGTAAAGTTGCGAGCTTAAAAGAATTTAGAATTTAATTAGGAATTTACTTTCTAAGCGCTGTGACCTCAAAGTGGCTCTTGGCCTATGACAAGAATAACTGCGCGGTCGTTTGCAAATTCAAACAACCGAAGCTCTTCTTTGTATAAATATGACGTGTTTTTTTCACAGTAACTGTCTGCTTAAGCAGAAGCTCATAGGTTGACCTGCGAGGTGCCATGCAGAAAAAAACACAATAACTTTACAACGTGTATAATAATTAAGCTACGATGTAACAACAGTTATTTATAAAAGCAAATATTCAATACATTCGTTTTTGTGTACATCAGTGCATTAACCTTCCATTGAAACGGTGCTATGAAAACGTCACGTCAATGTATTACCTACTTATGTAATACTCATTATTTAATTTAAATCTGACATTTACGAGTATAACTTGTTTAGTTAAATCTTATCTGTAAAGATTTTATTTAATTAACAAATAAAATGAGAAGATAAATTAGATTTAAATGTTCACAGTGATCTACGGTTTATCCATTGCAATCTGCGCCCGCGCATTCGAGTTATTGTCAGCATCTTGATCGTCAGTCGTCACTTATGTAACTGACTTATTTAACTC
Organism: Diarsia dahlii; assembly: GCA_949775195.1. Classification (NCBI taxonomy): domain Eukaryota; kingdom Metazoa; phylum Arthropoda; class Insecta; order Lepidoptera; family Noctuidae; genus Diarsia; species Diarsia dahlii. Next base: position 10,778,725 of record OX459211.1, on the reverse strand, counting down.
GCATTTCTAATCGTAATCACACAACATTTGTTACAATGGAGCTGACAGATCGATAAAGACTATAAAAGCGCTACTTGACTGTATCTAAGTATCTGACTTCTTCAATCAAGAAACTGATTAAATAACCAACTAAAAGTCAATTTAGTTTTTTGTTCATATTCACATTATAATACAATAAACAGTATGCGGCCACATTCCACAAGCAAACAATAGAATTAACTACATATTAATAATTTCTTCAGCGGAGTCTTATGCGCTTTGTGTATTCATGAGCTAATTACTCTATTCAAAGTTATTCCAACGTCATAACCATCGGTCAACATCGATATCCCCTTCTAAAGTGTCGTGCTAGAGTGCGTAGGATCGTGACCGAACTCCTCAAATGGTCATATCGCTGTCTGTCGGTGTGGTCGCCGGCGAACACCATCGCCTCCCTGGTCACCACACCACTTCCCTATCGCGATGGTACTAGAGCATAATTTCGGGTGACAACTGACCTTGACGACATTGATACATGCGTGTATGTGTAAACAATCGATAGTACAGACGAGGGCGGCGCGGCGGGCGTTGGCAATGCAACCCATCGCGCATGGCTAATGCGCGCGCGCAACCACGCCGCATAGCGATGAGGGTGTGATACCCGCTAAGCTCCTCGACTATCAAATATTATTTGCCGCAGTATTTTATTTTATTGCCTCAAATACTTCCTTTATTAAAACACCAAATCTGTTGGAACGACTTGCGTTGTGTCGAAACTAAGCTGTATTAAGCGCGGCGTTGTAATAATTATATTTCATTCCCAGACATTAAATCATATAACATCATGCACTCGCATCAGGTAATTCGTATTTATAGGAGAAAGTCAAGTATGTGCAATAGGTGTAACACAAGCTTCAGTAGGTAAATCACAGACTTTCCTACGTGAGAACGATTGAATATGTTTATAAGATAAGAAGATGTTTATGTTGGTGCATTGCTCCTGCATAACATTACACACATCTTGTGTATGGATTCTGTAACTTGGGCAAAGTAACCCGATTTCAATAATAATTCAGAAAGTACAATAAAGTAATCAAAGATGTTAAAATACAGCGTTGCGGCAGTGGGACAGCAAAATGGTACAATAAACAAAAAGACAAAAGAAAGACTATCATCATGAAAAGGTATTAACATCGGGAGGGCACGCCCCGCACATTGTAATTGTGAATCTCATCAAAGGCGGTATCATGACTTATTAAACTACATACTTGCAGACGTCTCTTTGTTCACAACAAAAAGAGCATTGCAAATATTCAGTGAGGTTACTGGAACAAGTACTTAAATAGTAAGATATTAATGATTCAGAATTTCAGATTAAAGATAGTGACTCATCACTTAGCTTAAGAAGGAAGGAACCGAAAATAGCACTAATTTTTAACCGACTTTTAAACAATAGAATGGAGACGATGATACTTGAGTCTATACGATCTCAGAGAATAGCGTGAGTTCGTCTGAGGCCGATCACGCACGCTCGTTGGAATAGAAGCGGTTCATTCACATAATGGACGTGGAACAGAAAATTGGATAATGCCTCACAAATAACTACAACGGACTCATTAGAGCAACCGACCTATTTTCTGAAACCCAGTCAGTAACACGCACTAAGGTTGACTGCAACAAGCAAAGTATTTGCATAATATGAAGGAGATTCGCTGTTTCAAATCAATGTTTTACTTATTAAGTTTTTAGTGCAAAAATGAGAAATTTGATGATATATGGTCGTAATTAGATTAAGAAAAGAAAGGTTTTTTTACCAAAATTTTGAAACTTCGAAGACAAGGCCATAAAAGTATTTATTGACTCGATAGATTGTGTGATTTAGCCTCCGTTGGATCGGAAGGATTGCTGAAACAGAAGTCAAACTCGCGTTGGGCGCGAGAGACCTCTTTTCACGCCTGATATCATAAATTATAATATCACAATGCAAATGTTGGCTAAAAGTCAGCCGTTTCATCGCGACAATTTTCGTGATAGCAATATTTCTTAACGTATCGTGACGCCCGCGCCGCGACGTTTCGCAGCTGCATTGCAAATTGTGATGTAGGTACTTACAACTATTTTGTTATGTCGAAAGTTTACTTTGTAAATCCTAATTTTAAACAGATTTCTTACTCGTTTCCTAAACCAAGACATCAATTTCATGAATGAAGACTTGCTGAAGATTACAGAGTCTCGTTCCATTTCAGTAACACTGCAACACGTGGAAGTCTTAATAAGTTATGGCTGCTATTCCCGTTTTAGTACACAGGCAGAAGTTATAGGCAAGTGTTACTCTTATTTATCGCATCCGGTTGTGAACATCTTTACTGACGTACCAAGACTTGCTGGATATTCCCTGCGGTTTCTCCCACTTTGTAGGAGAAGCATAATTATGATCCTCATACATTACATACTTCAAACACTAAATATAGAGAGTTGCACGTGCTGAGCAACGTTGCGTTATTGTGACCTAAAAACAGGGCAAAATCGTCTACTACAACGTTTTGATTACAAACTATGTACGTCGCTATTATAGGAAGCGCGGGGGTGACAAAATGTAAATGCCGCAAATTTGCATTAATAGCCAATTGTCGATTCAGCGCGTTCAGTACGCGAGCAGGCACTTCACCTGACGGGTTTGGATATGACACATGTTTGAGTACATGTATGTGAGTGAATATGCACGCGATTAGAATCTTAATAGAGCCGATGCGAAGATATGCGGGCCAGATTAATATTGAAACCGACGGTATAACACGATTTTATACCCTATTCAGGATATAAATCCTGGGCCCTCAACAGATTTTCCCTTTAGTGTCCAGCTTTCCCGTGGGAACGCTTGGCCGGTCGATATAATCAAGAACAACAAGTGAATTAAAAAATACTTGAAATGCACATATTAATTAAAAGTAATTGAAAATGCTATTGAATCTCATAAAACGTAACAGTTAGCTACGTTTTACAGAATAGCCAACTTCTTTGTTATTGTTCCATATCATCAATTTATAAATAAAAACTTTCTTACAATCGCTGTTGAATCGTATCCGATTCAAATTGCCTTTCTGATTGCTTGGAAAAATTAAAAACGTCGGTTTTAAAATTACGATGAACAGTTTTTAAATGGGAAGAAGGAAAATACCAAACTATAAAAGGCAACCGATCGTCGTGTTCCCCATCGGAGCGTGGTTAGTGGCAGTTAATCGAATTACTGACGACAGACGAACGGCAATGATATAATTTAACTGGTTTAATTCAATCGGACACAGTCGGGGTCGATGAATTCGGGTTACTCTGTCAGAAACACGACTCCTTCGCATTGTTGTTGTTTATTTAGGTCGAATGGCATAGAGCTAATGAAATAATTACGCTTGTAATACCGCGGTTGTAAATGTTCATCGTTTGATTAAACGCAACATGTCGTGTCCTCAATAAAACTGTTTCGTGTTATCGCAACACGAATTTTAATATGTGTAATATATACCCGATGATTAGAGCTGTCATCTCACATATGACACTATTCGAATTAGTATAAATCGATTACTCAATAATCGTTATCCAACTAGCTAAGGTGACAACCGAATAGCAATCGATACCTACGATCGTGTGGCGCAACACGACGGAAGTTTCGACATTGCGATTATAAGTGGTGGAATTATGATAAACATCGAAGTTATGGCAATTAATGTGGAATAGAGGAGTATACTGTATAGGTTATAATTTCGATAATTGGCACGCTATGTTGCTTGTTTCCTGTTTTCCAGTAAATCTGTTTGACCAGCCCCTACCAAGTTTACGTTGAAATCACTAACGGATAATCTAATGGCGACATCCGATGTCTCTTTGATTGACAGTTCTGTAAGTGAAACCTAGTTTACATTGGTACGGTAATTACCAAGGCAGTCTTGAAATAGAGTTAGTATTGAGAACTCCATTATTAGCATAGTTAAAAGTAACTGGCTCTCCTTGATGTCGACCGGTTAATTTGAAGTTTTTTGTAGCTACTAGTAAGTCGTCTTTACCAAATGTGAACGCGGGTCTAATGACCACAGACATCACTTAGTAAAAGGAGGAGAGCTGTCCAAGTTCGCGTATTCATCTGGTGCTAGATCAGCAACGCCTGAACTCGCGTATGATTGATAAGTCGTGTGACATACTCCACTTCTGATAGCCGCGGGCGCAGCGTATCGCGCGTGCCGCCCGGCTCACAGCGCGCACGAAACTCTTTCATATGCTCTCATATTACTATTACATTGATATGTTACACCGATGATTTATGCACTGTCTGTCATTCGTAAATAACTCTGACCTACACCATCTATTGTATCGCGTATAGTTTTAAAAGTGACCCAAGTCGGCTGCCAGTTTCTGCAACGACCGGTTTGTAGGACAAGCAACTGTTTGATGAGCCCAAAGATATCAAAAGTCAGCTCAGACATTAATATCCCTGTTATAAATTACCGCATTGTTGTAAAGTTCGAGTGTTTACTTTTACTTTTTTTATTGAAACGATTTCTATAACCTATATTGGTTTTATGTTGAGATAAATTATAGCGTCCTCGTAAAATTGAACAAAGAGTAACATGTTCCATTGTTGTTTCAATAATACGGATAATTTGGGCTATAAAAAATATTAACATTGAAATAAAATATTAGAATGATGAATTTAGCTTATCGAATTACGATCAAACTTTTTTGGAGATACTGCATAGTAAACACAGTATATTGTATATTAAACAGTAGTGTGTGTATAGTTATCCGTATTTACTGTCCACAGAACAGATGACTTCATCAGTGTCGCCGAACACTCGTGTATAATAGCCATGTTTTATTATCCTAATATATCCTTGTTTTTCATATTCGTTTTCAAAATAATAAACTTTTCAGTATATCTAATGTATATTTTTGCACTTTAGATTTGTTTGTTTTTTAATTCAGTAGCAGATCTGATTTTGAGAAAGTAATTCTTAAAGATGCATTGAATTAGTAAAACCATTTGATTATTTTGTACAAAAATATAATTACTCCTGAGAAATCCTTTATGAAAATGCTTTACCAAACTTTAAAAGTGATAAAGTTTGCATGAATGAACTAAAAATATAATAATGTAAACTGTAGCGAGCTGCCTCGCACCATTGACGAAGACATGAATATTTACTTCTTATATATAAGTTATATTATGTATTATACACATAAACATTCTGAAAAAAAAACAACATCAAGGAAGAATAACGCGGTTACACTGACATATACGAAGAGCAATTTCAATTTATAATGACATAAATATACAAAAACAGCTTACACAGTATTAACATAATTAAATCAATTAATTAAAATTAGGCGGGCGGGCGGTACATCGCGATCGCGCACGTACGTTTGGGCGGGCGAGGCGTACGCGCAGCGCGGGCGGCGTCGCGCATCGCCGGCGCAGGCAGGAGACGCGCGCAGTGTGAACCGCGCCGCGCCACGGGACGCACGCCCGTAGCCCTTCCTCTAGTACAGTGACAATTGTTCATAACATAAACAAGGGTCGAACGTGACCCCGCGTGTGATGTTCCCGTGTCAGTGACTACCACTTGCCTTTACAAAGGACTTATGATGCATGTGAGTGCTGCTGTTTGCTACCGTACACCGTACATACTTCCATGGATTATACTTAGAAGATGCTTATTATAACTCGAGTTCATACAAAGCCATACAGTGTTAGTTTCTTGGCGACTTGTTGGTTGTTGTACTGTTTAAAAATATATGCTAATAAATTTTAAAACGTATTTTATTGCGCGGTGTATTGTCAACCAAACAATAGCGGTTTGAATCAAACTCTTTATTTACGACAAGGCCGGTCACAATCGATTTCTTTTAGCTACAGTATGATTCAACAATGCGTCAAGTTTCTAAGCATCCTGTTTTTGTAATGCATCTGGCGACCTTAATTGCGCCAGGGTCCGTCCGACCTAATGCCGGCAATTAAGCCACCTGTCTGTCATGGTATTTTCCTTGACGTATTACGATCTACGATATATGTATTATTATTTTCCTGTAATTGTTATCTCCTTGAATCAGAGAGGTTATTGATATGTTTGGTATTCAAATAGTCAATAATGTTGACAGATCAATGCTGCGCTATGTTTATATCTTGATCTAACACTAATTTATGTCGAAGGTTCAATGTTTTTGTTCCAATTCTAATGATAATCATATCCATCACCTAACGAATATCCTATATTCAAACTTAACGGCTTGGTATTTGTGATTAACTGCTTGTTTGTACAACATAGCTCTTAATTCGCCGGTATAAAGTACACAATGTATCGTCATTCATTAAAATAAGACGAATACATTCGCGAAGTTGGCAGCCGAACGATTAATATCATGTAATACAATGCCCAACAATGCATGCATAATTCAGCTGGAATTATGAGTCTGATCAGATATGAATCAGATAATTTGTGTATGTACTGTATGTTCCTGTATGCAGATTTATTGAACCGTCCAATATTTGTACTACAGATACAATTAATTTGTGTTAAATTAAATTGCAATTAATCATTTTGTTTGAGACATTAATACAATCACATTTTTAAATTTTCACAACAAAAACTTTGAATTTTTGACATTAATTAATTTTGTAATCCATAATATTTTGAACACATTATAAATCGATCCTACTAACAACATCAATAATAATGAAATAAACAATTTAAAAACTTAAATAATGTATTTTCAGAAAATGAATTACATTTTCTGAAAATACATTGAAACATACATATGTAGTTATAACACAAATAACAAACAATAGATTTTTCAAAACATATTCGAGTAAAAACTCACCAAACATTATAAAAACAATCATATCTGTACTGTCTAGACAAACTCTAAAACACCATTATTTTCGACACCGTTCCTTATCACCACAATCTGAACTTTAAAAGCGAGTAACGACGAATTTCGTAGTAAAACAACGTGGTCCTAAACAGTAAACAAACGCCGGAGGATAACAACATAACAAAAGCGATTGATGCCTTCCTTGTTTAGAACTACGCTAATAAATAGAACACCCATTGCATTCAAAGGCGCCTCCATTCTTACCTGACCCTCCGAAAACTTCATAATTACCTAATGGATAGAAGCCAACGTCAGGCTCGAGGCAAATCGGACCCGTTTCTTCGTGTTATACCATAATTTGAGAGACTCACATTACATAAGTAATTGGAAAGGTCTCAGCGTATGCCCCATCGAAGATACGATAGATTGAAATATATTTCATAATTATTGTTAAGTAATTATCCAGTTTGAACCAGATTTATGGGCCCGTAACCAAAAAGTCCATTTAGTTGACTTGTTGTACGTAACTAGTGATTGATCGATACAGTTAATTTGATTATCTCTGTGCATCGATTCACTTTTTGTTTCACGGTAGTGAATTGATATTTATTTAATGCTAATTGCCAAACACGCTCTAATCTGCGTTTCATTCGTTTCGAGTTCCGGATCACGTGAAGTTTATTATCCTCCAAACAAAACATTGCTGTTTTCTCCGCTTTTGCTGAATAAATAAAACATTTCCATCTGTGAGAATGACGCAGCGCTTCTAGTCAGTACTCTGTCACGAGAAGCGTTCTCAACAAAGGTGAAATAGATGTAAACAAGGTTCATATGAATAATGCATTGTTTAGATGCATCTCATTAAACCGTTCATAACTCCACTTCGAAAGCGCATCTAATTGTAGCCTACATCAGTAACTGGGATATTTAACAAATGCTACAATTATCATGATTAATATCAACTGTTTAAACGAGAAATGAGAGCCTAGTTATTAATTAAGTACGTTTAAATTATATATTTTTCATAGTTAATTTTATGCTGTTTGCCTTTTTTGTTAGAGTGGCGTGTTCATTGCTACCTATTGTCTAGTAATAAGCGTTTATAAATATTTATAGACAACTAGTTAGTGCACCTGTCAATTACAAACACACCTGACGGGCAACAAACTTGAAAAAATTACCTCTCGTTGACAGACATAATGGCGAACGATACAAAACTTGAACATAACTTGACAAAACACGAACGAATTTATTTAAGTAGTCGCTTCTTATAAATAGCGACGCAGACGACGCTCAAGATGTCCCGGAGTTATTAGCAAATGGAGCAAAAACTCATCTGAGCAGTCTGCATACACGCGTGCTTGCTGCTCTTGTAAGGGCAATACCAATTAAATATTTTGATACAACATGTGCAAGACGCAGACGGGATCTCCCAAACGGTGCGAAGATAAATATAGCACAGAACACACCTGTAGGCGTGTATACCACTATAAAAGCAGCAATTACGAGCTCATTGTTTTCCATACAACCTTAACAAATGAAAGTTCATTTTGTACGCTTAGTGGGTCCAAGACAATTTCAATTGTGACACAGTTTCCTTCCTACGTGAATTGCATTTTATGAGATCAGTAGAAATCGAAATAAACATACTTTTTTATTGTAGGAAATGCCGACAACAATGTTCACTGAATTTCCTCATTCGTCAAGGATTATTTAACTTAAAGAACTATGAAGCATATTTATTTGCATTTGAAATGCAGGCATCGTAAATCGAAAGAATTAAATATACAATAACCTACTGCATCGTATGAATAATAGTTAATCATAGGAATACATGGGACGAGTATACGAGAGTGCGTTGCGTCATGCATGGTAATAAGAAGACATTACAAAATTACCCACCATTGTTCTGGGTTCGCGGAACAGTGTTTGTTGGAGCGCCCGCACCGATCGGCGGCTAATAGGGCTCGCATCATTGTGCATCTCCGTCGGCGGCGGTTCCCACAACACGAAACGCACAACCAAACAACACCGTGGAAGCAACACTATGCAAACTTCTATGAAACAGTTTTGTATAGGAAGTACACGTCGTCACGTAATTCGACTGTGATTGCGTTCGCGTTTAAAAAATAGTCACGTACGCAACGCTCCCAAAGGACTCGCTCTAAAAATAATGTTCCCACTGCAATCTGTGCAGCATCTTCCAATCTAAAGATAACATTGCACCAACACGTGTTGGAACAGTAAGTTTAGTGACCCCCCGACGTGACGTCAGGACCCGTCCGCATCATTAGTCGACGTCCTGCGGTGGTTCAATGTATGTACGCCCGGTAGATCAGAAAGAAATAGTAAATATAATAAGGTCAACTAAAAATAAACACAGCTGCGGTATTGATGACATTCCACCAATTTTATTAAAGCAATGTGCAATAGAACTTTCCATTCCTCTCATGTTCTTAATTAATCAAAGCTTCCAAGACGGCCAATTTCCAGACGCACTTAAAGTAGCTCTAGTAAAACCAGTACATAAAAAAGGTGACAAGCATATACCAAGCAACTATAGACCCATAGCACTGCTACCAACATTTTCTAAAATATTTGAAAAAGCTATGTGCAATCAGCTATATACATTCTTAGAAAAGTTTAATATTCTAGACGATGCACAAAATGGATTCAGAAAATGCAGATCCACAACATTGGCAGTATATAAATATGTTCAACAAGCGCTACAACATATAAACGACAAACAACATGTAATTGGGCTACTACTAGACATGACAAAAGCATATGACAAGGTACTTTATGACATCTTACTCACTAAACTAAATGGTTGCGGCGTACGTGGACCAGCTTATTCGTGGTTTAAATCATATTTACATAATAGGACACAAATAGTACAAATTGAAAATTACGACCATAATAAAAATGAAATCAAAACTATTAGATCACAAGAAAGACAAATTACTTGCTCAATCCCACAGGGAAGTGTGTTAGGATGCCCACTATTTCTAATTTACATTAATGACCTTCCCAAAATATTAGATAAAGAAAACGCTTTACCAGTACTGTTTGCAGACGATATTTCTATATTAATTAAATGTGTAAACGTGAATAACCCTAGTCTTCAAATACAAGATGTGCTCCAAACTGTTGATACTTGGCTTCAGATTCACAACTTGGAAATAAATAGTGACAAAACAAAGCTGATACAAATTAGATCGTACAAAAAACCACCTCTTAACCTAAAAACGACCTTCAGAAACAAGCAAATAGAAGAAGTCAATACATTTAGCCTACTTGGCATAAACATTGATACTCATATTAACTGGAAGTCACATATAGAACTTGTTAAAACAAAACTATCGAGATTCACGTATGCTATGTTTCAAATTAAACAAAGTACAAACACACAAACAGCTATGGCTGCTTACTACGCATACGCATACTCATGGCTACGATATGGCGTAATGTTATGGGGAAATAGTGTAAACGCAGTGGAACTATTCATTATGCAAAAGAAGTGTATAAGAATTTTAGCTCAAATAGATAATACGGAATCCTGCAAACCACACTTCATAAAGTATCAGATTCTAACTCTGCCGTCTATATACATACTTGACATTTGCGTATTTGTTTTCAAAAATATCAACAATTTCACTAAAGTTGAAGATACACACAACGTCAACACTCGCCATAAAAAGAGGCTATGCGCTCCACCCTCAAGAATCAAAATGTTAAGCGATAGCCCACATTATATGGCAATAAAAATATATAATAAGCTACCCAACACCTTTAAAACTGAAAAATCAGTAGCAATATTCCAAAGAAGACTAAAACTATATCTCATCCAAAAATGCTTCTACTCAGTTAAAGAATATTTAGAATCTAGTCTAAAATAACGACTGTACAAAAGTGGCGATCTGTCCTATAATACAAACAATGACATTTACCCTGTCCTATTAAACTCTGTATAAAATAAAAAATGGTGCTAGATACCTGAGAAAAATGATATTGACATTGCTGACTAATTGTATTATATCCACTATCATTGACATTTAATTTTGACATAACTAAAATTTCTTTATTTAATTGTACTACATAATATTATAAAATAAATAGGTAACTCAGTGTAATGTTTAATGCATGCTAAAATAGATGATAAGGACAGGCGAATAATAGATTGCAATGCTTGTAAAAGGCTGCTAAGTTATAAGTACTAACCAAAATATACCTAACACCACATTGTACACTTGGTTCGCAATAAATACTTTGACTTTGACTTTGACTTTGATCTGACTGTTCTTTGTACCCTCCACCGTAACATACAACAAATGCTTGGGTAATTGTTTTGTAACGAGGACATTTACAAAGCCAGGAGTCATTTGAAAAATATTCATGAATACGAACCAAAGGAGCAAACAATCCTCGGCTACTATGGGGAAGCAACTACAAGGAATATTTGTTGTTTTGGCATTTTTATACAAAGTAAATTGTTTGTTAAATAAGCGAAGAGGAAGGAAGTTATTAATGACGATATCGCTGCAACCTGCGCGTAAGAAGCGATGCGTCGAGATGCAACGTATGAATAGTGGTGAGGTGGTCATGAATCAGCTAGGTGTGGACGTGACTGGCAACTGGAGGCGGACGGTGGATGGTCAGTGATCTACATCGACGGGACAGGTCCCCCCTACCCGCGCCCGTTTCTATGGTAAAACGTGACCGAGAAAAAACCTCGACGAAAAGTATGATACCAAAAGCTTTGGAACTCACTTCCTTGAACATAACAAAAAGTGACACTGAATTCCTCCGGGGTCAAATAAGAAGTAAAAATGCTGACCGTTAGGTATTTTGATGACTAATAAAGACTTGAATTAAATACTAGAGCTAGACTATCCGTTATTCTAAAGCGCATTTTGTTTTGAAATAACAGTTTTAATTATACCGACGTACCTAGCTGTTACGTGGTTAACCATACCGACTAGAAAAAAATAATGTGTTGTTGAGGTAGTATTAGAAACTGGATAGTCACATAGATATTTTCAGCTAATAGAATAAAAAGATAAAAAGTTAACAGATCATTATGTCGCCTCCTCGGGGAGTTAATTGGTAGTTTCGCGTTGGTTGCGTGTGCAGCGTTTAAATCGTATTCCGGGAACTATGGAGCGGTGACCATGACTCGCTCCAATGCGTCCTTGGGGATAACCAGGGCGGAAGAAACAAAATAAAAAACAAATGTGTTTTTAAACAACCCGAAATTAAATATTTGATACATTAAAAATAGTTAAACAAATGCAAAAGCTAAAAATGCTCAGTAAATCAATAGTCGGGCTATTGATTTCTATGTAGTGTACCTAAGTAGGCTAAGTTTGGTAGTCGTTTATGCTCTGTCATCTATTTCATTATTGTAATTATTTTCAAAACCGGAAAACACCAAACTTCTCTTTTTTGAAGTGCTACTAGTGTTTTGACATTTAAAGCTCACGAATCTTTGATTCGAAGCATAACCAACCTTTTATCCGCTTATAAATTATATACACATAGTAGTGTGTACCGAACATGATTATACACAGATACGAAATCTATCGGTTCGCTCGTGATTGTTACATCTTGTAATTGAAAATAATTATTGGTATTTTTATTCAAGGCGATTCTGTGTCCTTATTCAGTATCTATTCGCTTCGTGTGTTGGCACCATGTATAATTTGTAATTACGTAATAGACGCAGGCGCAGCTGTTTCAATTCACCATTTTCAATAGTAAATCTTGCAAACACCAAGAGTCGAATTTAATAAAGTTATGACTTCTATTGTTTTGTAATCAAAAGTCGAATGTTTGATAATATGGAGATACTGCAGTCTTCCATTCATCATGTTTGCCGACTAATCTAAATGCAACTTAGCGTGGTTTACGTAACGTGAAAAGTGGCACATCGATTTTAATATTGACACGCCATGATTCTACTTCCTCGGCGAGTTCAATACTTTCTCATGTTTTATGTAATTTCATTACTATGCGATATAACAATCATATTATCTGTATGCAAATGAAATAGTGCTAAATCCAAAGCACACAATAACAGATGGTGCTAACTCAGACAGATTTCAAAATTTATTTCAATTACTATACAGATTGTGTCCTCAATACGAAATTGAAAATAATAAATCTAAAAAGTGTTTGATTTTTTATTGTATAAATTCATTAATTCGTATTTGATTTATAATAGCAAGATTAATTGCAGTAACCAGTGGTGCGTATGATAATGAAATAATGTCTTAAAGCTTTTAAAGTACCATATTGTAGGTACTAACAGCAGTTGCCTTGCCTCCAAAAGATATTTCGTGAACAGTAACTTTGAGTCTTTGTAACTGGTGCTTGTTCTATATAACGTTCAAAGACTTCAATCGAAGTGCAAATATCGATAATTCAGTAGGTGTACGTGTAAATTTGTGATGTAAAGTGAAAAACAATGCTGCGCGTTACGCAAAGAGAAAGCGGGAAATAAAGTTATCGGTACTTTGGCCAGGTTTACTGCAGCCACTAACTACGTCAAGTCATCAGCTCTCTGGAACCTTAAGATTAATTAGAAGTACGTGCCTGACTGATGACGTAACAGATTGACCAAGCCGTGTTGGTTTAGGCAAACTAAGTAATCTCTATCTCTATCCTATTTAACCTCAACTTTTTGTAGACTTGATAATAAAAGTTTAAGGTTACCAAAATAATAATATCGATACTTAAAAAATCGTAGAGGCAGGTAGCTGTCACCTCCGTCTTATGGTCTTACCCATGTATCATAAGTTGACGTAAATCCGATCAAATATTTAACGGGATTCGGATTTCATTCTTAGCCCAATCGGATTTTTGGTAATAAATTCCTACCTGTCTAACGCGATTATTACGTAAAATAATATTTTTCCACTTTTATGCTCGTAAACCCGATTGTTAGGTAATAGATGCAGTAAACGTCACATAAGAGAATATTAATAAATCTTTACTTTAACGGCTTTATCGCTGCGCTTTGGCCCTTTGAGGGTTATCAGATAATGATGCAATAGTGTGAGACGCAGTTGTTATGATGAATATTACTTTGAACATGTTTGGGAAACTATTTTTTGTTAACTAATCATTCCTGTCGCTGTATAAGACATTGCGTCATCGCTTAGAGTGGCCCCAATCAATGATCTTACCACATTAGGTGGGCTGGGAAGGGGACATGAAATGCGTTAAATTGTGCGGTCAGCCGGTGACCTGCGGGGGCAGTGCCGGGGCTCAATTAACCGTCCTATGTCCGTAACCTCCAGGTTCGAGGTTGTTCGAGGCAGATCGTTACGACCACGCCTCGGGCGATGCACTTTCTCCCATGGACTTATTTAAAATCGTCTCCAAGCGTGATTGACGCCGAAGCCGCCGCACCATTGTTACCTATAACGTGACGTAACACATCTGATGTGCCGTCACTCAATTTACAAGATGTTTTGTTAATGTATAATGATGCGTATTCTTTGTGCTTGCCATTTAATTGTTAGGCAATAGATCTGTCCGCTTAACACATGTCTCTGTACGAATTATTGCTAAATACGTGATGATTTTTACGCCTCGGCCATACCTAGAACTTATTGAAGCTGTCATTCTTTTTGCATTACAATAAGATTGATAAGTTTGATATTTACTTTAGAACTTGCTTCGCAATAAATATTTCACCAGAGATTTCTTAATGCAACTGCTGCGAGTACACGAACAGTTAAGTGATTCTTAATGATAAAGACTAAATAAAAGGATAACAAAACATCGCTTTTGTTTCAAGAAATCTTCCTCCAAGTCATATAGTTTTATGTTAGTCTGCTATTATCTCAAGCTCATTAGATGTGCTACACATGTGTACGTACTTAATTTTATGTTCAGGAACTTTTGTATGCAAAAAGGCATTCCATTTAAATTGGTCAGAACTCGCGCGAGAATAATGTTTTATCGTTGCCATTAATTGTTGAGGTTGCGAACGCCTTCCAAGTTGGCATCTTATTTGAAACATTGTTAAGTTTCATGAGGTTTTTTCCCCGTCCTTGTTTTAAAATGAATGTTGTCGAGGAGCACGGGGTGTGTAAGAAGGCCGTTGACCGCAATCTCCTGCGTGCCGAGATTCGGCCCAGAATGCATTATTCCGAATCACCGCGGCAGTCCTATATCATTCTCAATCGAAAATTCCACGCTTGATGTCTTCTTTGGTAACAACGCAGCTTTCGATATGATTTATGACCGCTCGCCTTCAACTGTAATTACTTGACATTATTTCATACATACCTTGTTTGTCGTTATGATAAGTGGTTCTGTTCTATTTCGGTCATTACAAGTAATGATAAAATAATAAACAAATAAAATGTAGATTATTACAAAATTGTTGCTATTATTTACGATTAAACTTTTCTTCTTACAAAAGACATCAACGCGCTGCGCATTTCTCTCGCATTGTGTGTCCAATATTCCGTAACCCGCGCTCTAGTAATAACTTAGCATTACAATTAACACAATTAACAGACTTTCTGGTGCAAACACAAGCTCTCTGTTCTAGTTACTGCTTGTTCTATTAACAGGAGGCAACGAGTACGTATGTATTTATTTAGGTCATTCTGGTGGAATAATCGAATAAACAATACACCACTCATTACTTTACGTTATCTTGAAATCGATACCCCGATGCAATTTTTCGAACAATAATAATATGCCTATTGTATTACTATTGACATGAATAATATACACGTAGTAGCGTTTGACAGCAATTGATTACCTAACTGAATGAGAAATAACACTGACATCTGTAAGTAGGTGAGTAAATAGAACGTACTCATGGTTCAGTTTCTATCGTTGACCTTTGATAAAGAAATCACTTTTACTAAACGGTATTTTGTCCAAAAGTGAAACGTTATCTGAGATCTTAGGATTGTTTTCATGGAGCATGAGTAGGCGCTTGTCGTAAGCACAACAATAGAGCGATGTGTCGCGCCAACCCGTGCCGACCCGCCCGGTGTCGCCTGATGTCGCGAGATTACTTATTCCGGATGAACTTTGCGAGTATTCAGTTCATCGTGAGCAGCATTGTGTTCCTTACCTTATACCGTAAAACTGCAGTGAACGATTTCCCTTTCAATTTATGAAGACTCTACTGAATACGAATTTAATTCACCGAAATAAATTTTTTAGTTAAAAATATGGGTATGCGTCACAGCATTTATTGTGAAGGAACGTCGAAGTCGAATTTGATCACACACAATTTGATTCAAGGTATCTCAAATTGTTCCCATGTAATTGAATTCGTTAACGAGACCTCCAAAAGGCATTGCTAAGCAAAATAACAGTGGAAAACGAAATTATAAATTCAAATAGATTCATCACAGAGTTAACCTTTACTGCAATAAATGTTTAAGCAAATTATTCACGACCCTATTCAGCGGTATTGCACATCCTTGTTCCGATCTCGGGGCTCGAGCTCGATGAATCACGCGCATTGCATTCCGTGAAATGGGTCCGCATGCCACATTACCGTTAATAAGCTTTATGGCATTAAATTTGCCTTAAAAACCAATGTCAAGCGATAATTTTGCCGTAATTATGGCGCCTCGAAAGCACATTGCAATGAAATTCGCCCGTTTGTTAATAATGTCTGCTTTTTGGCAAAAATCTCTTGTTAGCGATAATGAAGAAAGTTTTATTATGGTTTATTTAATTTAAAGTGATCTATAAATAACTCCTTAAACTGGATTTTAAAGAATGGGACCGATCGGATCGGATCGGATCTGGATTTTGAATTCTGTTTATTCATATTTTATAGTTAGTGAAAGCTTTAAGTATTGAAACGAAAAAAAAAACATAAGACATGAAGCTGTGTTCATGACTACGCAATGCATCAGTTGCCTCGTTGTCTGCTGAACCATCCAATTTGTTTCATTAATTTCTTACTGGTAGTGTTACATAAATCACAATACACCACACGATGACAACTTTCAACTTCCTTTGCGCAAGACTGATACGTGGGGTTACGTAAGGACAAACGTGTTCCAAGCAGACGGAAGACGAAGACCTCCTATCATAGCCCACTTTACTATTGATACAGATACCGGCTATAAAGATTGTACGTGACCTACATTAGGACTTTATGACATGTCCGACATAAAAACTGGGACATTTCAAAATATTTCGAAAAGAAACCACTAGGTGTGTCCACTAAAACAGGAAACGTAAAAGTTGAAGATAAAGTAAATTTGTAAAAAGCTGTTGCGTGTGGGTAGGGGGGAAGGGGGGGGAAGGGCTCGGCGCACGCGCAGCTTATCTCAGTTTAGGACAGTTCAGTCGTTATCTAAAACTTACGCCCGAGCCCACTTACTGTAAAGTAAACATTTGAGTTAGAAAGTGCAGTTCCGTGTAACGCGTATAGATAACACTCGCGTGTTTGTAATGCTCTGGATGCGTGCCTTAAAATAATAACCCGAAGAAATGGTGTTCATTGAGAAGCAAACATGCTATCTCCAAACCCAAGAAAGGAATTATAATCTTTAAGAAATCCTGTTTTATCTTAAAAACAAAAACATTTGTTCGGTTTGTTAACAAAAAACGTTAATCCTTGTTTAAGTACCTAATTGTCGAGTTGTAAAAAAGTGGAGTTTGAATGCGGCTCCATAGACTGAACCAGACATCTTGAGGGTCTTTTGTTAAAGGAAGATTTGAACGTTTTTATTAAAATCGGGTTCTGGGAATTTCTTAGAAGCATTTCGTAGTAATTCAACGGGACCTTTTTACCCGACTGCGCCAGAAATTATTATTAAAGATGTTAAGAGATGGATTACCGTAATTAGGCTAAACGTTTAAAATTAAATGTTAAAGCTGAGGTTACAGCTAATGACAATTTAATTCATTAAATTAAACATTCTCCTACACTCAAAATGTATTCTCTGAATGTTAATTACATTAATTTAGAGTTACGTATCCGAAAGCCTTGAAATTACACTACATAAAAAAGACATGTGTTGTTTTCAAGTTAGGCTTTTTTTAACTTCGTCGTTCTTTCTTAGTTATTGTTAACTTTGCGTGGGATGATACACATGGGACTAAAAAGTGATGGATATTAATGTTGATGGATGGAGAGGGAGAAGAAAAGATGAATGGATTGTGGTAGGAGATAATGGTAGAAGAAAACGAGTAGCGTAGAATGGGACAAAGACAGGAAGATGATTGTGATGTTCATAATAATTTAAAAGTATGTTAACGTTGAGGTATATACTGTGTAGGTGTAGGTTCAATCTGTACACAAAGATCGAGTAACGGTGCCAGTGTCAAATTGTCTATTCAAATGAAAATCAGTGTGATCGCGTCAGTTCGCGGTTGTGCGCACATTAATATGTAATTATTTACAGTACAATAACTCCGCGTCACCGCCATATTGTGTAGGCATCCTAATGGAGCCGTCAATAATGATCAACTCCATTTTTTGTGTCATTCCGTAATCAAAGCTGGCTAACAAAAAAATGGAGGTATGTGAAATCCCAAGAAGAGATTATTTTTAATACGTCACTTTGATTATTAATACTCGATTCTTAACCTTCGATTTTTTTGGATATTTAACATGAAACCACAGGATATTATAAAACCGCTAGTCCGTACCTCATATTGTAAGTCTCACAAGCAACCATTTCTCAGAAGGTAATGGAAGCGCAGCACGTAACTGAGTCTAATGTTGGTCATCGCGAGTCCAACGCATAATTTTACGAGCCACTGAACACGTCTGCACACAAACAGAATCATTTGATACGATTGTTAAGGGGAAATTCATTCCGTAGTGAAACAAGGAGTTCACTTCAGCATCATAATGACTTCACTATGTTTAATATTAATGAAACATCTTAGTACACTATTTAAAGAATTTATCAAGTGGGATAATCAATCTAACAAAATGGAAATGCTTACAAGAATCTAAGCATCATATTAACAAGTTAAATATTGATTTAAGCAAGCCTTGCTAATAACCATCGTTTATCGGCTAATTTACTTAAGCAACGATTTACCAATTCACTCGTGACCTCCGTTTCATAAAAGAATGCATGTGTGAATCTACACGCATTAAGGCATTACATACAATTTCGCCTAAGGCCTTATGATGTGACTATAACTGACAATGACTGGTAACTTCTCACGGTTCCTTCGCCCTCTTATAATAAGGTATCATTGTCGTGGACACGGTTCAGAGCGTGTCGTGAGGGAGCACCCTAAGGACTCTTGTTCGTCGCGATGAGAATTTAGATTACGCTTTGTTACAACTGATGACTTCAATCAAGTCTTGTTTACGCTTGAACGGATATGAGCATACGCCTCGAGGTATAGGGTATTATGCACGGCTTGTTGTCACAAACTAACGTTACGGTGAAACGGGACTGGGTATCAGTTTCGTTAATTAAAATTGCCTTTAGTGCGTGTCTGAGTTTAACGGGCGGCCAGCGATGCGACAGTATTAGGTGGTAATGGCGATATGAAACCAGGAAACCTGCGTGTCGCATGATCCGTAATGTTCTGTTATTTATTTAGAACTTCCAGCAAAATATCGTTATAAATAATCAAAGTATAAACTCATCTTGGTTCTCTGCGCCATAACACACACAAAACCGATTGGAAAAGTTTGTCCATCAATACCTAGTGTGTTTTTCTTTTTCTCTCTTACGTATGAGATACTCATGATCATATTTCTTGTCTTCCAGATCGAGCGGTTAGCGCAATACGAGCGCCTGGTCGGAGGAGGGTGCGCTCGTCGCCGTGCGGCCCGTCTGTCGGACCTGGAGCGCGTGCAGGACCTGTTCCCGCACGACTACCTCGCGCTGCACGACGCCGACGCGCCCGCCGCACTCGCCTCGCATCATGCGCAGGTAAGATGTCACCAGCAACCTGGTATAACTTGGATAGATAACTTCATGGGTAGGCTCTGTGAAGGCACAGGCTCCTGAAGGCAAAGTAGCATTACAAAAAAACGATAATGAGAGCTTTTGAGAATACTGTTGAAAAAAGTTCAGGGCCCCCAGGAATGCCTGCAAAACCTGTTAGTTCAGCAGAAGACCTGCCATTTTCAAACGACCGAAACTGTAACATTTTCAACCTGCAGCAGTCGAATCATCGATTCACCAAAATTGCAAAAAACCTGTCAGGAAGAATCCTCAATAACTCAACTATTGATTTCAGAAGCAAAAAAGCCTACGCAAGCGACCGAGCCTGGATATCAGCGGGACTATCAGCGCGAGCAGCAGCTCATTGTCTCCCCGGACCTTCATCATGGAGGCCCCAGTCCAGCTCAGTCCCCTGGGCTCCACCTCCGCACCGCTCGACCGGCATCTGTTCCTCTTCAGCGACCTTGTACTGGTCGGCAAGGCCAGAGGAACCAACTGCTTCAAGCTAAAAGAAAGCGTGAGGCTGGCTGAGGTCTGGATCGCCATGACTGATGGTGATGATACTGGATTCATGCTCGGATGGCCGACCGTCACTGGTGTGGCCAATTATCTCGCCATCTACCCCACGCAAGCTGCTAGAGACACTTGGTATAGGTAAGTGATTTTAAATCCAGAAATATTATTTAATTTTATTTGATGCGATTATTGAAATAAGTTCGTTGTTTGATTCTCTTTCATCTCTTTACAGGAAAATTCAAAATGCTTTAACCGCTCAGCTGGCTACTGAACCAAAATCCACGAATATCCAGATCTTCTACAAAGATGCGACGAGTTCCATTGAATTTGTAAGTACCTTTTAATTGTTTTAAATAGCTTCAATCTATAGATCACCTAATACTTAAAAATAGTTTTTATTGAATTTTAGCAGTTTTTACGCATATGTCTTTATCTAAGTTCTTTTCTGCCCCTAAAGGTTTCTGAGTATTCCTTTCTAACGGTCCTTATTCTTTTCCAGTGTAAGACAGTCTCCGTAAGCCCAGAGATGAGCGCGCGCTGCGTGGTGCGTCAGGCGCTCCACGTGCTGCAGAGTGGCGGTGCCGAGCGCGAGCACGAGCCCGAGCACGACGAGCACGAAGGGGACAGCCGCTGGGGCGCCGCCACCGAGTTCACGCTATGTGTGCGGACGACACGGGACGCTCCACCCACCCCACTGCGAGGGATTGAACGACCTCATGCTGTACAGGTAAAATTAAATAAAGAAAGAGTTATTCCATACGCGACAGTATTTAGTATCGTTAACAAAAAGATTGGAACTGCATTAAAATTGATACAGTTTTACCATGTTCTGAAGTTGAAAAAGACTTTGATAAACGTCCTTACTTACTTGTTTCTTACTTGTGCTTATTTTTATTACAGATGTCAAGAATAAGGCAAACTTTGTCAAATGAAGATGGGTTTGACCTGGAACACGTTAACGCTAAGAATAATCCATGCGGATTGGTCTTCGAATTAAGGAAGAAAAATCAAGGATTAAAAAAGTAAGTAACTTTATCCACGAACCCCATTTTGTTGCAACGAAATACTTTGCGAATTAAGGTCGTGATTGCGGTTGTATCAATCGTGCTCGCCGACCGGCACAGTAAAATATCTTACAGCCTGACTGAATCTGTTGTTTAGGAGCGCACTGTCGAGCTCATCCTTGATGTAACCGCGTGCTATAACATTCCTGTTTTGTTCTTGCTCTAGCAAAATGACGGTTCTGTGCGAAAGAAAAGGATAGGCATATGAAAAATGCGAAAATCCCTAAAATGCAATTTATTTAACACATAATTTTTGTATAATTCACAGCGGCCCCTCGAGTGGCGGACGCGGTTTACGCCTGCTGCGGCGTGGCGGACGCCTGTTCGGCGTGGCCCTGACGCGCCTGTGCGGCGGAGCGCCCCCGCCCGCGCTGCTGCTCGCCCTGCGCCGCTTGCGCGCGCTCGCTCCGCTCACTCACGGCGTGTTCCGGAGGAGCGCTAATGCTAAAGCACTCAGACTGCTTAGAGATAAGGTAAGGAAATTCTCACCATAGGTTAAGTTGATAACTGATTAACAATATGCTCATGGAATCAGATCAATTCGGTTCTGTGACATCTTTAAATGGTCTTATGGTCCATTTGAAATTGTCTGGTTTATCACATTCGAAGGCTTGAAAATCTTTTATTTGTCATTGAATATTATTGACTTGTTTTTATTTTTCTGTCGGATAACTAAGTATAAGTTGAACATATAAAATAATAATTGCATGTGTTTTCGTACAGCTGGACACACTGGGTCCTTGGGCGGAAAGCTGTCCCGAGCTAGAACGAGCACCGGTGCTGTTGCTAGCAGCGCTCGTGAAGGAGTTCTTCAGAGCGCTGCCGCAACCCTTACTCTCCGCTGATCTCTACCCCGCTTGGCTGCAAGTTCTAAGTAAGTATACTTATAAACTTCACTTTACTTTACGTTTTATTACGTTTTATTTTTTCTCCCCAATGATTCCACTGTCCAATCAGGTGGCTAACGATAAATACACTAGTACCTTCGCAAGTTGAAGTGAAATATTATGTTGCTATAACGTCCTTTTCTTTGTTACAGCTTTATCGCAAAACGAGAAGGTAACAGCCGTGCGTTCGTTGTTGCTTAAGCTGCCCAAGGCCCACTACACCATGCTGACCTACTTCATATGTCTGCTGCAAGCTATCGCAAAGAAGTCCAACATAAACCTCATGTGCCCCATGAACCTCGGCGTATGCGTCGGGCCCAGCCTGCTGTGGCCCAACACACCCTGTGACAAAGCTCCCAAAGCTGTGCCAATGGTCGTAGAACTCCTTATAGTAAAAGCCGAAGCCTTGTTTGGACCTCAGATTGCAGGTCTACTAGGCAATGGCAGCCCTGAAACCTCAAATGCTTTACTAGATTCAGGAGCCGAAGAAAGCGACAGTCTTCACTCTGTTGGAATATCTTTAGATTCCATGGAATTGTCCACACCACGTAAGGAAAAACTATCACTAAGCCGAGACTCAGGACTGACTCTCTCGGAAGATGATTCAAACAGCAACGGAGGAAACAGTCCTGCACCTCGTAACATCCTTCACAGCTCGTCGGCGCCAACGTGCAACAACATGCAGCAAGAATCTAAATTACAACAATTGCGATATAACATCGACAATCATAACGTAAGCGGTTTGCCTCAAATTGGTCAAAGGCAAAACATTTACTCTAATAAAGCAGAACTGTATAGTACAGTTAACGACGAATTGTATACTACGCCATATATAGGAGAAAGATACGTACACAATTCCATAAATATTGGTATTTCGAACGGTATAGATGACAGGAATTACGTATCTAAAACAGCATTACAGCGGTCGACGGCAGATATCTACGAACAGAGCCCAGCAAAGTATATAACTGGTTTAGAACCGCAAAAACCACCGAGAAGTAACGTTTCAAAAGCAGCCCGCACATCAAAAGTATACAGCATGTTTGCCGAGACACAAGAACCAAGTAAAAACATCTCCAACAAAAACTTTAACAGAGCTAAGAGCTCAGACAATCTATTAGAATCAAAACAGGAAAATATCGATAGTAAACGCGACCTGGTTTCTAGTCAAGAAAATATTGTGTATAGTAACATACACGATCTAGCCATGTTTACAGAGAATATCCAACGACAGAATCAATATCAAACGCAAACGGAAACCGTTTCAAACACGAATTACGCCCGAGTGTACACGGGGTGGGAGAAAAAGAGTGCAAACTATACCAGCAAAACGAACAATGAAAACATCTACGGACAAATGACGAAGAAACAGGGAGAAACATCGCAATCCAAAACTGATGGGAATTTAACACCGGCAGCCACCATTTTTACACGAAATGACTGGACTCGTCAAGCAGCTAGAACAAAGAGCTTAGAAGTCAGCGAAGAACTTGCAAACACTGAGAAAATGCGCAACGGCAATTACGAAATCACAAATTGCTGCCGGAAGAGACGGTTCGATCCTGCTCACATGTGCACCAAGAGCTGCAGTGCTCCACCGGCCAGCAGAGAACAGGACAAACGTGCGCCTAATCCTTTACAAAACTCGTATTCTTACGTCGACAACATCCACAATAATAATTCAGAGGAGAACAAAAAGACGAGACTACGAAATTACAATACTAATAAATTAAACCAATCAAAATCATTGGCGAATATTATTCTGCACAGCGACTCGAGTAGTAGCGACACGTTATACCAGCCCCAGAACTCGTTTAACAGTCGATCCACGGAGTCACCGGCCAGCGAGAATTCCTTCGAGAATAATTGTTATACCTCTCAATACATTGATCCCTTATACACGTCAGTGTACAATCGCCGAAGGGATATTTACCACGACATGAAGGCGCCAAACATGTTCCCTTCTGACATTTACAAAGCAACGCCGACGGCTGTCAAGCCCGAGTACAACAACTCGGAATATGAGCATAATAACAATAAGAAAGCTCCCCATATGCCCCCGCCGGTACCACCAAGGAAGATGGTGTATCAGAGAGTACTGAAGAAGTTCCAGCCAGTGCACGTGAACAAAGACGACAAGAACTCGCGGTCGAAGTCTGTGCCGCGTCTGTACAGGGAGCCATCCAACGCGGACTCGAAAGGACAAAACAACACTTTAGCTTTAGAGGGCTCCGAGTCAGACACAGAGTCCGAATCTTACGTGTAGGTGCCGCGTACGCACAAAATTATGTACGATAAATGGAGATATATTTAAATTATTGATAATGCGTACAGTACGTGTCGAAGTAACCATGATCTGTGTTGAACAAAAATATTTGTTATGAACGTTGAATTAATCTCGATGTTAGGACTATGTTTTGAACCAGTATGCTTACTACTTACTACGTTTTTAGGATAATATAAGAAGTATCTTGTGAATCCCGCCTTGAAAATTATAATACATATGTGACCATAACCAGAGTTGTTTTGGTGATGTAATTCCAAAGACGTAAGAATAGTTTGAAACTTAATGGTAAATGTAGATGGATGTATCAATGGGATATAACTTTAACTATTTTGTCCTTGTTAAGTTAATATAGGACGTGTATATGCCAATCACTCGCTATTAAATTTTATTAAACTTTAGATATTTGTCATAGTGTCCTTAAGGGTGGGTCCACATTGGCGACAAGAGCTTAGCACTCCAGTAATAACTGCGCTGATGGTAGCGTTGCTGTCAAAGCTTATAACATCAATGTGACCATCAATGTAAGTATGTGACTAGCGCTGTATCAAATAGACGATGACTTAGTGTAGTCTTATATCAGAAAATATTAAAATATATTTTGGTTATGTAATTAATGAATGCCTGCCGTGTATATAATGTAGATATATTGTACGTACATTTATAATAAAATATATTAAATGGTTTCAGTTATATTTCATTTAGCTACCCGAAAACAAAAATATTTAATTCATCGAATATTAAAACTAACGATTACTTCATGAAACGCCGCAGTCTAGCTGCCAGTGCAACTGCTGATCGTGTGTTACTCAGAGCTGTACAAATACGTAGTTCCATTGTTCAATTTCAAGTGTGAGAAGTACTCACCGTTGATGTTAATTTCACGTCCTTCCCAATTCAGCGTCTTAAACTCATCCACCAGTGCGTTGGCGAGCAATTTCGGAGAAATTATATCCCCTTGCCTCACCCCCTCCTTTGCTGGTTTGCTGGTTCTGAGTTTCAAAACGTGAGTGGTGTATTCATAAAGATCTTTCAACACTTAGATGTATTGCCACTATTGCCAGTCTAGTAGGCATCGCTGTAGAGACTCCAGAACTGCCCTGGGTCTCGATAGAGTCAAAAGGCTCCTAAAAGTCTATACATGCAAGACACAGAGGCCGACTATAGGTACTCTACAGACTTCTGTATTATTCTGTGTGGAAAAAGTCTATGGTGCTGTATCCTCTTCGATACTCGACTTGCTCCGGTAGCTGGAAGACGTCGAGTCTTTGCTCTAGACGATTCATGACGACTGTTGAAAACAGCTTAATTATAACTTTTTACCCGACTGCGGCGAAGCCCAAAAGGAGGGTTATGTGTTTGACGTGTATGTATGTATGTATGTATGTCCGTTTCTTTGTTCCCTCATAACTCATAAACGGATGAACCGATTTGAATGAAATTATACGTCATTAGATTTGTCTTGATGGCGCGAGTGTTATAGGCTACATTAAAATTAAAAAACAAAGAAAAATTGCGGATTTTGGGGGCCAAATCGCGGAGTTCAAAAAAAAATTTTTTCCTGTACCATCGAGTAGGGTATCAAAATAAAGGGTTTTAAGAGGAGATTACAAAAATATACAACACTTATATGTTTAAAAAAAATTCAAAGTGGAAAATCCTATAAACAAGCACAAAAGTTTATTTTCTGCGAAGACTTTTACGCGACCAACGAAAGAACAAACACAAAAGAACTAAAAAGCTGGAAATAAAAAAAGTTGTTAAAAAACTAAAAAACCCGACTGATAAAACCGAAAAGCAAAAAACAAGCACATTTTAAATTAAACAAAACTTGGAAGCAGGCGGGGTTCATTTGAATATTAAATTATGAATAGAAAAAATGAAAATAGAATGGACCCCGCCTGCTTCCAAGTTTTGTTTAATTTAAAATGTGCTTGTTTTTTGCTTTTCGGTTTTATCAGTCGGGTTTTTTAGTTTTTTAACAAATTTTTTAAAGAATAGTACGACCACGCTCCTTCTCCACGCTTCTGGAGTTACATCATCTCTGCCCTTAGGGCAAGATTGAAGTCAAGAGCAAGCCCATTTATAATATAAAAAAAAACATCATCTATTGTTTCATATTGGCATCAACCGGGCACTATTTCAGATCCGTGGCTGCTACTGAGAACATCCTGATAGAAAAACCCTGTCATACTTTACCCGACTCGAGAATCAAACCCAGAACCTATATATCACTCACTAAGAACTCAGAAGTCGCGGTTGCGATCACTCGCCCAACGGGGCAAATATTTTTTTCGTGCATAAATAAAACAAATCTTAATCTATGTAGAATAATTTATTTTCTCTTATGAAATTCACATAATTCACTCTTATTTATGTATCATCATCACAGTCACGAATAAAAACAAACCTTAAATAATGCAAGTAATCTTGTAAAACTTGTGTAAAGTTATTCATTAAAATAATTATTATATAATTCGGCTATTTACAAATAATATTAATAATTCGAAAGCATCCTGAGGACAAGTCATGATGAGCATACTATTATTTAGAAAGGCCATTGGATAAAGTAAAACTGTAAATACACGCGTTTAACTTGCACAAAAGTATTTAAAAGTGAAACGCTTGCTTGCCTTTTTAACATAACGATTTCGGATTGGTTATTGATACACTAGCATGGAAGCTTGCATATTTTTGTTGCAAGTCCACCATTATTATCTGCTACAAAGGGTGGAAAGGACGCACCACACCGATGAAATTTTTTATTGTAACTCGCATACTTAAAAAAAAATTCCATCGGTATTTTTTTTAAACTGCTGTTTTCTACGATAGTTCAAAACCTTCACGGTCAAAGTACGTGGAACAGCTGTACGTTTTTTGTTGACATGGTATTCTTATGTGCGACAATTTCCTTACCACCCTTTATAGGAGTACCTACTTCATCTTAGCATTTGGCGACTACTACATCTTTTGAATACTTTGCTAAAATATGCCTTTTCGTTTACAAAAATTACAAGTTAACATGATTCTCATTTACCTACATCTACATTAATGGTCATGGTCTAGTAATAAGTAGTAAATAAATCTAATACCGAAAAACGAGTAGTTGTTAACAATTTCAATCGTTTTGTTTTTGATAGTCCAACTAAATAAGCTAAGAATTTACTTACAGACAATCACATAAGACAACTTTTTAAATTGTAGTCAATATTTCGCAATTAGCTAAAAACCAAACATATATTAATTATAAACCAATAAAATAGATAATAATACTCAAAATTTCTTCTTTTCAGCAATGTATTTAGGTACCAAAGCCGAGTTTACAATAAAACGATCACTCAGAAAACCAGCATCTTCTGATCATCATCAGCAGGCAGTTATTAACAGCTTCACGTGCGTTCTGCCGTCAAATATTAAAATATCCGGTTCACACGTGAAATTAAACTACAGAATAGCAAGCGGTTATAAAAAATGTACTTGCCTGGTTATCTAAACCAGGAAATTAAATAATTATGGCAATTTAATACGAACTTAAAACTACCTATGAGATATAAATACCTATTCAGCAGACTATACGTATGCTCCTTGCATTAGTGTGCATTTAGCTTTACACGTCGCGTCGGCCTATGTTTTGGGTGAGATCGTAAGGGTCGTGTCCGTAGAGTTCGCTTGTCTTGTTGGTGTAGTTCTTTTGTTCTCTTCTTCTTCTTCTTCTACGGGGGCTACGTAGTTCCACTCCTGCGTTTCTCCAGTTCCGAAGAGTATGAAGTAACAGGCAGACGCAATGTATAGTGAAGCACCCGTTATGAATACTGGTCGCCATTCTGCGAATCCATTCTGGAAACAAGTAAATAAGGTTAGAGGTTTAAGGATCACACGGTAACTCATAGAAAAAAGACCCTATTG
The DNA here is from genome assembly GCA_949775195.1 of Diarsia dahlii. Taxonomy (NCBI): domain Eukaryota; kingdom Metazoa; phylum Arthropoda; class Insecta; order Lepidoptera; family Noctuidae; genus Diarsia; species Diarsia dahlii. The sequence continues at coordinate 10,750,311 of OX459211.1, read as the reverse complement.
ATAGAGAAAAACCAAGGTATATTTTAAAAGTACAAAACGATTGAAAAAAACGGAGCTAAGTACTTACTCCATTCTTAGTAAAGTGTGCAGTAACCAGAGGCGTAACAAAGCCTGCTGTGTTGCCTATCCCGTTAGCGATGCCATAGAGCGTGCCCGCGAAGTTAGGAGCCAGGTCCTGATGGTTGACCAGGTTGGTCAGTGTGGCTGCACCGTTGGACCCCATGGAGAACGTGATCAGGGCCACAGACAGGATGGGTGCGCAACCGGTGTAACCCAGACCGATGAGCAGTAGCCCGGGCACCACGTGGGAGAACAGGCAGAAGAACTTCCTCATGAACGTTGTTGATACTATGTTCTGTTTCACGATCCTGTAAACGAGATATTATTGTTATAGGCTAACCGGTGAATCACAAATAATGAGCGGAATAACATTCTGGAGTTGCTCAAAATTGGAAATACTTAGTAATTAACTAAACGCGATGAACAGTCCAATTAAACGTAATCAATAAGAAATAAGTTTATAAAGCGTTACCATAAGTCAGGCCTCGCCAAGTCGCAGGTAATTTATTTATGGGACTATTCAAAACAATACAAAGTGCATTTGCAAACAAAGCAAGGTATCCTTGAGATTCTACAAATTAACTGCAGTTACTATAGTTAGTTATAATATCATCATCATACAGCAAAGCAGCAGAGTTTAAGTAGGACTAAACAATTTAAACCAATATTTAAATAAGTCCAGTTTCCGTACCTGTCACCAATAGCTCCGAAAATGAGAGAGAATATCATTCTAGCTAGGTACGGCAGAGAAGAGAGAGTGCCGGTAGATGTAAGGTTGAACCCGAGCGCGCTGGACACGAACTTAGGAGCCGCTGTCATCACGAAGTACAAGCCCCAATTGCTGCCGTAGTGCAGTATCACCATAGCCAGGAACGGGAATGAGGTTAAAATCTTTCTGAATGGTGGGACAATCTGAAAATATAGTTTAATTCAATATTAATAACCGGGTAAGCTTTCAACAAACCGGTTTGTTGAGCTGGACCCATAAAAAATAGTAGATTATGAAGCTGCTGATTTAAGATTGGTCCTATCGATCAGGTACAAAGATGGCTTATAATAATCCCAAATATGCAAGAAGGTAGTTGCGGAGTCGTATCACCTTCAAGCGTCTGATGACCTGTAGATTAATTCCTATGGTCGGTCTATTTTCTCGCGGAACTTGACTAATGTTATCCTCAACCTTAAATATATCTAAATCACGATATCTCCTTGTAGGATGTCAATCCTTGGCAGAAACGTGGCAAAAAGCCTCACGATCTTCGGTCACTACACGAAAAACCACCACGTACTTAGATTGAGGTCATAGCTAAATACGTGTATGAGGTGATAATTTAAAGATTAGTTCTTTAAATAATTTTGCATGCAAAAAGGTTTTCGAGTTTTTTACACGACGTGCATTTTTATTATTTTTCGATTTTTTTTGATGTTCTACCTTACATTTAAGGTCATCTTTATGCAAATATTTAAAAACATTATTAGATAAATGCAATTCTAAAACAACACGATTTATCAGTTTTGGCAATCGAAAAGGTCATAGGCCAGGAAATCGGAACAGGGAAAAACCCGCCTCAGGTCACGTGCCATCAAGCTTTAAGTTTAGAATATTATTAAGCAAACACACGAAGTAATACAGCCTTGGTACTCTGTGTGCAAGGAGGTACAATAACTTCTCTATTTTCGCGTATAATTATCATGACCCCTACGTATCCTCATGATAAATTCTCAGATGTTACAGAAAAAAGTCTTGCTGCGTCGACGTGAATTAGTTTGGGTTACATACCTTGTTATCTTTAGAGCTCTGATGAACTTTGTCACCAATAGCCTCGAGAATGTACTTTTTCTCGGTATCTGAAATGCGGGGATGCTGCACAGGAGAGTCGTACACGAGGTACCACCAAAGCAAACACCATACTAACGAGATCGCACCTGAAATATAACAAAGTAAATCCGTTTTATTAGGGGACTGCAGGAATAGATAAATGGAGACGGGTGCATTTGGCACTAGGTTGGAGTTTAGCTATGCCCAACAGGGTTCCTAATGATCACAAAATATTTTAAGTCATCACTTATGTAAACATTCTGGAATGCATTCAATGATTGAGTTTTGGGTAAATAGATTACTTATGGTCCTTATTATTATATATTGATCCAGTTTCAGATTTCAGTTTGGTTAGACTATAAAGACATAGGTACCATATACACCATTATTTGCCTATAGGGCAGCCTTTATAATGTTCTTACCTAAGTAATATTATAGTACCGAGCTATTTCTCAGAGCAATAACTATTTCAAAGACATCTACAAGCCCGTCACGGCTCAATTAGTTATGTAGAAATCAGCACCAACCGCCGCGGAATTTAAATAGAGGCAGGTAACAAGAAAGCCAATTTTGTAACACTGCAATATCTGAGCTACTCTGTCCTCCTTTAGAAATATTCTGGAAGAATAACTGCCGACTCCTTATTTATATGTCTATGGATATTGAAGCAGATCCCAAGATTTCTTACAGTTAGCATGTTCTACTTTCCGTAATAAATGTATGAAAATACCCAAAAAGTAAAGATAAGTGGTCCTTCAGTTCTGATTACTTCCCCATGTTACACAACTCGACATGATTTATTGCTGACGCATTTCTTACAGTTATGCTCAGAGTTCGCTCACCCCACAACAGAAAAGAGCGTGATAATACATTCATGCATGTATTTTTAACCCACGCATCAGGCATTGCTAATTTATGAAATAAAACCTGCTTAATAAGCGAAGGGTACCGGTTTCAGGACGATTTAATACCTACAGCTACCAGTACCATAATGAAAGTTGATCTGTTGTTAAGGAAAAACACCAAATACCTCACAAGAAACACGACCCATTATAAACCACATTTTGAAAGAACCGTGTAATTGGCAATTGAAGTAACTTATCAAAAATTATCACAACAGAACAACCTTCAGAGTTTTCATTTGACGTGTAAAATGAGGTCGATTTTTAGGTCATGAAACCGAATTAAATAAGTAATAGTAAATGTATGAAATGGTAATGCCACATCTTTTCAAAGTATTACAACCTAATGAAATGGATTTTGTTAGTGGCGTTAAATGTGTTTTACTAAAAGGAATCTTCTTATTAGTTAATACATTACTTTGTCATGTAATTTTGCAACAAAGTAGGTACTTTACGGTTTCAAGGGATTAAAGCCTAACCTTATAAAGACTATAAAGAAGATTGGCCATCGTCTGAGTGCTTCCATAAAATACATTATTGGTATATTATTGTCTGTTATTATTTGTATTGCACTTTTACTAATATTAGTTAAGTAAGTCTATTTCATGTATTACTAACACTATGGACTAAGGTCTGCAAATAAAAGTTTATTATTATTATTATAAAATCGAATGTTTCCACCAAGTCACTCGTAATGATCTGTTTAACTGTACATCGAAGGTGATCGTAAAGCGACTACTTACCGGGGACATAAAACGCGTAATCCCATCCGAAGTTTTCAATTAAAGGTCCTGTTAGCGACCATGTGACGACTGTGCCAATCGCGCCACCTAGCAGTGCGCTCACGAACTTGCCCTTCTCCGCCGGGGGAGCCCAGTGGGCCACTAAAGCGTGTAGTGCCGGAAACAGAAATCCCTGTAACAAAAATGAAATAATTATTAGCCATAGAAAGTTTCCATCAGAACTGGAAGTAGGACGCGCGGGTTCAAGACACATGGAGGCCTTTACCCAGAAGTGGGACAGAGCAGGCTAGGAAAAATGAAATAGTTATCTTCGAAACTGTGAAACATAATAACCAACACTGGGCCCGCGTGGAGGATTATTGCCTATTTCCCTCTCATAGAGAGAAGGCGTTTGTCTGTGTTCCAGCGTTGGAAACGATATACTTAGGTTGATTATTCTTATTTTATGCTATAGTTATCAACAGCTCATTCATATTTATGTCACTGTCATCATCCTTATCAGAACTTGAAATCTTGACTTGAATTTTATGTGGCTGAGTCGATAATAAATAACTGAATTATTGCTATCCACGGTTTAAACGGTACTTTATTACGGTTTCAAGTTACTGTTTCAAATCCTTCTCACGTAAGTGTGCAAAAATATGCACATATATATAAATGACCATTGTGATGACACAGATTACAGTAATCACGCGTAACACACAATGAGTTATAGCTGACGACACTATATTTTGTAGTCTACTCATAGCCCACACGGCATAGATTCGATCGAATCATACACGTGGCGTGTGCGTTTTATATCAGTGACGCCCACGCAGCTGCTACGCCGATTGTAAACGCTGCTACGCAGATACTACGCGTGGCAACGGCTGTATGGTCGTTGACGCGTGGCTACGCTTTCGATCAATAATGGCTACGCAACAAAAAAATGCTTACACTACTTACTGAACTTAACCTGCAAATGTTTGTAACGTTGGATACCTAGTATGAGTCATTGCAAAATAGACCCTTGAAACTATTGACCATTCTCAATAAAATACATGTGCAAAAATGTGCATAAATAAAGATATCTTGCAACTACTTCATATTGTTGATTACTCGGAAGTCAGTAAATTCTACACATTGATCGCGTCTTTCAGAACGTTAGATGTTAGGCGTCGTTGAATACTTTACATAACATCGTTTTAAAATAATTACTGTTACAAAAAAAAACATTTCTAGATTCTACTCAAATCCCTGGAAATAACGTCAAAGTTGCGCAAACGCAACATAATAATCTACTAAGTGTATGTTTGTCAGTCACATCCATAAACGCAAAGAGAACATTCTGAGAGCTTCCACGAACATGTATAAATAAATATGAAATGATTGTATGACAGCCTGATATTATCGCGAAAAAATGTTCTTGTGTCATAATTTCATAAACGATTCCACACTGGCATGAACATAAATATGCGAAAAACCTCCGTCGCTTAACATAACTGAATAATGTTATTCTAGAGTGTTCAGTTGTAGTTACAGGTATCTTTTTGTGAGTATCATTCATGAACAGGTTCATTTACATTGATATCAATACAATTGACACTTCCATAAAAATATAATGGCCGTGGGAATTTAGGAGTCATCTTGATTAGCGTGTTCCTGAGCTAGCGCTACGACGACGCGATATTTTGAGGTCATTGTAGAACAGATTACTTGTAGTTTGTAAAAAAATACCTACTCAGTTCAAAAACTAAGTAGGTACAAACTATACTAATAAATAAAATTAAAATGTTTGTAATTTCATAATAACAGCTGTTTACTGAATTTATAATAATATGAAAGTATAATACGGAACTAATAACAAAAACATTATTTTTCATTTCTGCCTGTTCTCCGGCGATCTCCCAAACGGCTTGACCGATTTTGACAGGAGTTTTACTGGCTTTTAAGTGATGTTCTAAGGAGTAACTTTAGCTATTTTTGAAAAAAAAATAGGGTTCCATGAAAAATATTATAACCCTTGGAATTTTTAACAAAATTCGAATCAAGTAGGGAATATTTTTATAATCATTTCATAACTAGTAATTATAAAAGATTTTGTCAAAATTCCATTGTATAAAAAACACGACTTGTGTTACCGTTGAAACGTTTTTTTTTCAAACAAAATCAAGTTCTTTACCTATTCAACGTTGGTAGATAAAAATAGAATGAATGCATTAATTCGTGGAATTTTAATATTTTCAAGTGTTACAAATACCGGTACATGGCGGCATTAAAACATGTTTACTAACGCATTTATGTGTCTTATCTACTTTAACAAATTGAAATAAAAACACTGATGGGCTGCGCTGACAAAGAAAAAACAATTATTCATACCTAGGTACAGTAAAATAAACTTATTCTAGTTAAACCATAGACGGTCTATAGTTTTACGACCATGGCAAATTGCCTGTGATTTTATTAGTTCAACTAATGGAAAATGTCTTATACAACTCATTCTCCTGAAAAACAATAGTTCTTAGAAGATGGCTCATTATCATTCTTCAAGTAATGTGCTATTTCGAAGTAATGAATTCCAAATAATCTATTCTCTTTTTTAATGAAAACCTGTCTCGTAAGAAGTTTAAGTGAAATGGCAATAAAATAATGAATCGTACATCACGCCTATAGTACCCTTTTTTTTTTTTTTTTTTTTTTTTGGTGGGTGGAAAATCATCGAATAACCCCCCCCGCTCTTGGGCAGAGCGAAGGGGAGTGTCAGACTTCTACTGACTAAAAACCAAACCCATGTTCCTTCTTCTTCGCCCTTGTGTCGGAGCCGCGGTAACCTTTCGATATCCACAGCCCCGACGGGGCCTATAGTACCCTGAAGGTTAGATAGAGGTACTTGCTGACCGTACCTAATAATACACCCCTCATATCGCCAGTTTTGTTTTAAGTCCCATGTAATGCAGACTCTATGCTGAAAAATGCCTGATGGATAAGCCCCATAACACTTAGCCAGAACCGGGAATCGAATCCAATACCTCTGATTTCGACCACTAGACAAACGATGATGGTTCAGTAGCTTTTAGAAAAAAAATCTAAGTGTTTTCAGTTTAAACAAAAGTTGGTATGAGCTGTTTATATAGAATGTATAGGTACATATATACATAGCCGTACATTTAGGTAACACAGCTGTAAACCTTTCAATACTGAATAACTACCTGGTTACTTATTTATAGAATAACTCATTGTAAATGCAATTATGCTAATTAATACCTAAATAATTCGAAATTAAGGTCAAACATTATCTTATGCAAAATCGTGTATAATTCAAGATAAATTAGGGTACAATGGAATATTTATTTGGAATCTGACATTCAAAATGGTTGCCTAATTACAATTTCGTAAGACATTGACAGAGATTTGGAAGCTGATAATGTAGACCCTATAATTAATTAATTCAATTGGTAGTGATTATACGTTACGATGCAGACAAAATAAGAATTTGGTATTTCAAAAATACTGTCTGGCTACAAGAATTACAGAATCATGGATTATAATCATTTGCATAATAACAAAGCATTAGAAGTATGGAACTCCCAATGCTGTATTAGTAAGTATTTAGTGTTTCTACGACTATAACGAAATAACACTACGACTACACAAAAACAAAAGTTAGAAAAAGGAACATTTCAAGTAATTTATTCGTGTGCTGTAGGAATTAACCCCTCATCCATCAGGGTTATTTTTATTTCCGGACAAGTTGTGATAAATGAAAAAATCCACGACTGTGAAAATACTTTGCATGTTGACCCTAATCGTAGTGCAATAAGAGCCAATTTTTGAGAAAATGTATAGAAAAAATCTTACCGCTGCAAGTCCGCTGACGAACCTCACTGCAACCAGCACCATATAGTGCAACCTCGCCGCCTGCGGACTCAGCATCGTCAGGATAGCGCTGATCAGCATGGTGACGAACACCAGCTTCCTCGGGCCCCAGAACTCAGCCGCTGTACCTCCCACCAGGCAGGATATCGAGTACCCCCAGAAGTACCCCGACAACACGTATGCCTGCTGCTGAGCCGTCCATGTGAACGTCACCACTCCATCTGGCTGTGCAACAAAGAATTCTATTTTAATCACATTATGATTAAATTGCTATAAAACACGAGTTAGATCGAACATTTTCGGTATTTAGTGCTTCCGTTCATGCAATAGGTATGTCATTATTTAACAAGGCTGTTGAACATAACATCATAGTTATTTCTAGTGTGAAATGTACGCGATGTTGGTAGGTACTTGGTTTGTGTTTTCTGCCAATCTTGTAGCTAAGCCTTTTTATTATTGTTTGCCTGACTACTGAAGGCGGCCCATATATTTACAGTATTCATCTCATGCAATTAAATTGTAAATCTCTGAGTTGACACTGACTATAACAATTATCTACAAATTGTTTAAACTTTACACAGTTTTCCTGATAAACTAACGAGAGTCTACCTATCAATACACGTTAACATCTGAATTATTAGAAGCACAATAAAAACAATACAAGAAATACGCCTTACAATATTATTATTTTAAAAACTCGCAAGTAATTTATACAAGAAACTTTGTAACTTTCAATAACACAATAGACGACAGAAAACATTTGTCGTAAACAATAAGCCCACACAAAGATTTTCGTTTTCAGGACACACCTGTGCTATGGCAAATTCGCATAGATATTATTTCTTATTGACAAAACTTGAATAGAGTACGAGTAAACAACTTATTTGTGAATACTTAACGAATAGGTATTGTTTACGTGTGCGGAACACTGAAAAAATATGTCAGTTCACTGTTCAAAGGCATTTATTGAATTGATTTAATATAAAAGATAACTTAGTAATGAGTGTATTGAAAATCAAACAATGATATTGATTTCAGCAAATTATATTTTTATGATGTATTTATCCCTCCCTTCAGGGAATTTTCAATTCACGACTTGAAAACCGTGTAGATAAAATTCAAAATAATCTTATAAGTTTATGTAAATGTTGTTTTTGTGTGTTGTGTTGTTGTTGTGTTATTGTGTATTGATGTTTGCGTGTTGTGTTATTGTTGATGTATATTGTACTTTGTGTGTTGTTATTGTTGTTTTTACCCTACTGAAAGGAAATAGTTATGTTTTTAACAATATTTTATTTCATCGCACATACAGTTTCCTTTCCAGAATGCACGTAACACACCTCGTTTACAGAGTGGAAAAGAACACTTAAGCTAAGAGGTTCAACATTATGTACTGAATAGGTACAAATTTGTCTACACACTGTGTCTACATTTCTAATCAAACTTTCCTCTCGCAGGTCTGCTGGAAGAAATTTCTTTTGAAATAAGCAGTACCTTTGTGCTCTTCTATTTGTTATGTTTTTATCCTTTTTTGTATTTTGTGTGTGCATAAATAAATAAATAATAAATAAGGTGTCCGTTTCAGCGTCGGGTTCCCTGTATTCAATAAGTCGCATATTTCTAGTTAAAAGGAAGATATACTCTAATAAGCGTGTGTACATACGCCATTAGTAAAGCAATTTAACAATAATCCACAATAATCAATATTTTTTCTTTTTTTAAATTAAATTTAAATTTAAATTTGGAAAATAAAGAATCATGCCAGCATGCTTCAAATAACATGCCAATACATCGTCAATTCAATAAAACCGCTTTCTTGTTCTTCTTCATTGAAGGACAGAAAAAAATCTAAGGCAGTGGTCCGACCGCCCGCGCCGGCGAGAAAACGACTAACTATCGGCGATTTTCTCTCTCAAGAAACGCACAATAAATGTACATTCCGTGTAAACGAAAGAGATGCATTTAATAAAAGTTGCTTTCTGACTGTTCACACTACCGGCGACGACTCGCTTTACTCGTTTTGTCTAAACTTCAGCAACGATGATGTATTAAAATTACAGGTTTGCACAGGACTGAGCTACCGAGGGCGAGTGGCGCGAGTAATCGCTCGTCGCACTTGCACACTCGGTTATAGCCCGGCGACAAAACTATCGAAACTACACACTCGTTTCCCGCTGATCGCCAACTCGTTCATAGTTTCTAGTTCTACTCGTTTCTCGTTCATCGTCGGCGGACGGACCACTACCTTAAGTGCCCGTTTTTTTAGCAAAAGAGTTTAGTTAACATAATTACCTGTCGCAGCGCATGCTTGGTCACCACGGTACTGTTGTATAACGAAGTATCGTTGGTCGCTATGGCCTCGCACTCGCTTTTCACCCTGTGAATGATAATGAAATAACTATTGTGTACGTAAATAAATAACAATGTCAGACTAAACTATCTGATTATAGAGACGTGATCCTACTGCAAATATTGAGCTGATTTATACTGTTCAGATTCCATATCTAGATCTAATATACATCAAAGATTTACATCGTTAAGAGTGCATCTTACTTAGTTCTCTCGAAAAAGTATGTATCTAGTCAGTTCGCACATCCCGTATGGAATAATAGTTTTCAATATGAATGAGCGAAACAATATGGTTGTAAAAAGTCGAAATGCACATGTTCTCCCCGTGATTGCGATATTATTTTTTTTTTGTTCAGATGGCCTTCCATTACCACCTTATTCTAGTAGGTATGGCGACGACATAGCTATACAGGGTGTATAGCTATGTCGCGTTTCCACACTGGAATAAAATTAAAACAATCCTGCTAACCCCTACTGGCCTGGCCTGGGAACCTTCTTGTAAAGAAGATATTGGAAGTCAACATTCCAAACCTAGTTTTTAAGGTTATCACTTATCACTTTACTTTAAATACGTCTGTGACCCGTTTACTATTCCTTAACGATCACACACACATCATTAACATTAAAATTAACATAATTAACTGATATGACTTAATTATAGCAGCACCCCAAATTAAACACGGTTTACTTAAAGTTAAGTTGTACGTTTTCTTCGGATGTTTTCAGCTGTGTTCGTGTCCATCGCGCGACTACTATAATTGTTATTTTACACGCACCTCTTCCTGACGTCATTGCGACAATCTCATGAAGATGGACAGCAGTGATATTATAAAATAAATAAAAGCAGGGTACAAAGCATTCCGTTGGGGCTGCGGGTTGTTCGAAAGAGATAACGCTGCCTCGACACAAAGCGCTAAGAAGGAACATGGGTGGTTTTTAGTCAGTAGAAGTCTGACACTCCCTAAAAAAATTCAGTTTGCTTAAAACACCTAAAAAATATCTGTTCGCTCTTAAAAAAAGAAAATAACTGAAAAATGAAAAGCCTTTAGCTACTCTAAGAAAATAAATACTTGCAAATACGTTTATCATTACTACTGGAAACTAAATATTATAATGAAAGCTTTCTAAAAATATCATCATATACACAGTCGTAATAATTATAATACATGGAGAGTCATAACGGGTAGTTACACGTATTATTGACAGAACGTGAATGAAAGGAAAATGAGTGAAATGAACCGTGAACGCTGTTAATTTTCTTAACGTCATGCTATACTATGGCAGTGTTAGAATACGAACAACGAACTTAATGAGGAGCGTTTCAACAAATGTGATTCATAAAACCTTTACGTGAAACACTTAATTAGGTGTTTTTAAACAAAAAAGCAATTTTAGGTGCCATGCACAAACATCCCCCCTCTCCACACCATAACGCACCTACAGAAAAACTGCCCCCTGGTCACAAACTGCAGTGGCAGGTATGGAAATTTTAGAACAGACTTCGTGCTCTAGTTGGCCACTGCTGATCCAATTTGGCTAGATGGGGTATAATCGACCCATCACGGATACAATGCGAGCGTGGAGCCCTAACACAGGATAGGCCCCACACCTCCTCTCTTGCCTGTCGTGCACAAGTAACTGTACCCACCAGGACTTGAATGAAGTAAACGACAGAGCTATCCAGTATCCAGGTTGCTACGTACTGGGTCGGACAAAATCTGAGTCATCGATTGTGATGAAGAAACCAACGCCCGCCAACCCCTTTCCCTTTCTCAGACCACACAAAAACTTAACCTTCTAAAAATAAAAATATAACACTCTTTCATAACATACATGACTCATATCATACACACTGCAATTTAATTTAATTAAACTCATTACATCATTGCGCATACGTTACTTATCACTGCAACAAATGAACGTAAACGTATTACTTAACTATCTTTGTGTATGACTTGTTTACGGGCTCAAAACGTTATAAATATCGGAGTGGCTTTCATAAGGAAAGTGTTATTAAAGTGGCAATTACAGTCATTGTACCGAGGGTCGTGAGAATGTCGTCAGGTACTTGGTACTCTTGGTAGCACGTGGCAGGCCTCGCGTGGCGAACTGATGCGATTGGAAACATTGGGCATCACGTGTATAGCGCATTTTTAATATGCATATTTAATTCTTTATCAAGGCATTTGAAATATACGTTGAAGCAAGTGGCCAAAAATGTGGTTAAAAATCAATTGGGTAAAGAAAAACTGTAAAATTGTAATAAGATCCAATAATCGGAAATATTGAACATTATATTGTTAAGAAAAACATGACGATACTTCGTGTCGTCGATACTTCGTGTCCCGGTTTTTGAAGTTTCAAAAACCGGGACACGAAGTATCGAGTTTCTAAACATTGCACGTTTTGGTTGGCTTTACTCTTTAGATAACAATTACTATCAACTACAATTGGTTTGATTGGCAATCACTCAATATTCTGATTTTGCCTTGAACATTTAGAATGTATTTTATTAGAAATGACTTTGATATCAGAATCAAGTGGCTCATATAAATATTTTGATATTTAAAGACTCAGCATCGCTTGGCAGAAGTGAGACTGTTGAAGTTGCAAATTATTTATACGAATATTTAAAACAATCCCCTTTTAACCCCTTTAATAGAAAGCGTTTACAAAGTTACGTTTACATTCATCACTAATAAGTTTGTAATAGTCATTTGTGAAAAATAGTCTACGGAAGAACCTTTACTAATATCTAGTCCTACTGTGTATTTTAGTGAAGATTAACGCGGGAGATAGTATAGTGCACAAGTGTATGCGCAGACACAGGTGCACTCTCTGTTCCTTTACTCTTATAGTCCCAAACATGCTTTCCGAGGCAGGATTTCATACCGCCAACTTCCAAACTCCGGGCTTCTAATGGAAGACTCACAAGCAATTTTTGCCGAACCCAGGACCCTACGAGACTAACGGGGCAGTCACTATGAGCAATTTGTGACAACGTGAAAAAATATGCTAGGTATAGCCGCTACCGCTAGTAATAAATAAAATGTTATGACGAGTAAAGTGTCCTTAAGAATGTGAGCGTGGGTTACTGTAGACAGTACAATTATGGGCTAAACCGTACCAGTGTGTTTATTATACATACAAGTAATGTTTTCTATTTGCAATAATTATAGATTCGAGCTTTTGTATTGTTGCGTTAAGGTTGCACAAGCCAGTCATTCTTCCATACAAACGTAGTATGGTGATTACTCCTCTGGTTGACGGTGTAGGTTCAAAATTAAAAATTGTATCAACTGGTCTTGTCATTATCTAGGTCTCTATAGAAGCAGAATTGGAAAAAAAATATTGGTTTGTAAGTTATGAGCGTCGAAACTTTCATATTTTAGCACTAATTTTAACCATCTTTGGGCGTAAATAAGTTACGTATATAGTACGAAAATGAAAAAAGCGAAACTATACAGACATAGATTAGTTATTAAAGAATTCAAATTATTTTATTTTGAACAGATACATTCAATGGATTTTTCATGGTATCCATACTACCAAAGGTCTGCATAGAAACAATCGCGCGCCCGTTTTAGTTGTGTCTCTTTCGCTCTATGCATTTCTCTCGTGATGTCGGATGAAATAGCATGCATTTTAGCCCCGCCCACCAACTAGTTCGTGCCGTTGGCTTGTTTACCCCTATTAGAAAACACTGTGGTGCGATTGGTGGAGAAAAAAGGAAAATACGAAAACGAAACGTCGAAACGATTTTTTTTTGTAAAATAATCGGTGTTAGTTGAATGCAGTTATTCATTTCATATACGGGGGCTGACTTGACGCAGCGCGACGGGCAATAATTTCTTCAAATACCTCTTAAATCTTGTAAAAACCAAGAGGGTTTTCTTGTAAAACTGGGAGCTACGACCACGTGGCGTCGTCTGATAATTGTATGTTATTTATAAGTTACTGAGAGAATTGCTAGAAAATGATGAAACTGTGACAACATTTACAACTAGGGCTTTCAAAATACCGGATGTTTCAATACCGGTATCGATTCCGGTATTGGACGTCAATACCGTGATCACGGTATTAATACCGGTATTACATACCAACATTTAAAGTATGTGTTTTTATTTGTAAAAACAGTCTTTTTTGTTCTATTTTATTTTAAATAACTTTTATAAATAGCGCTCTATATAACAATTTGGTATTGGTTGATTATTTAATTAGATAGGACTAATTAGGAACATAATCAAAACTTAACTCAAGTCTTTTTGTAGGAAGGCATTCCACATAGCGTTTGAAAAGAATAAATATAAAAAAGTCGATTTTTATTATTATTGAAAAGTATCATGTAATCAACATAGCTACCTATCAATATTTGTAGAAACGTAAGTATAGCTTAATTAGCTATTAATAGCCATCATTCACAATAGCCTACTGAAAAAAAAAGCACGCTCTGCATCAATATTCGTGGGTATCACAGACAGTAAATATCTCTAAACTGCCGGTAGGAATGGACCTGGCTTCATTTTCACACATCATCATTAATGATCATTTCAACTAAGACGTCCACTGCTGGACGTATAGGCCTCCCCCAGGTGTTGCCGCAGTGGCCTGTCCTATGGGCGCATTCAGCGTGACCCCGCAACCTTCACCAGGTCATCGTTCCACCTTGTTGGACGCCTTCCAACACAACGTCTTTCTGTTCGCGGTTGCCACTCTAAAACTTTTAGGCCCCATTGGCCATCTGTTCTGCGAGCAATGTGCCCGCCCTGCCCACCACGACGATTTCTACTCTTTCTCGAAGTTCGAACTGACTGACTGGTCGAACTGGACCTATTTTACATCATTAGATCCAGGTAGACTTCGTCCACAACTTCGAGGGTAGAGTCTCCGATTTTGATAGGTGAGGGTGTTACGTGGACAGTCAACATGACCTTGGTTTTGTCCGTGTTTATTTCAAGACCCACTTTTTCGGAAGCTCTACTGCGGTCATCGAGCATTTCACTGAGGTCTCTTCGACCCAGCACCTTAAAGGCATCCTCCAGTGCAGGGTGAACAGTTTCGGAGATATGACGTCTCCCTGTCACACAAAAAAAGGTTCCGAGGTCAGCAGGGCTATTGCGTATCTTTTTAATGACAGTGGCTATCATAAGTGTCCATAGATTAATTGTAAATTGGTTATGGATTGGTACATTTTTTTCTTAAAAACTCACCATTTGACAGTTATTTGATTTACATTATAAGGTAGCCACTGTCATAAAAAGATACGCAATAGCCCTGCTGGTCCTGAAGTCGAACTGACATGGTGGCGTTTTTGCCACCGTTGGAGACACTGCAGTACGGCCCAAGTCTCGATCGAATTAAAGGGTTTCTCGTAGTCCACAACCGCTAAACAGAGAGGCAGGTTATACTCTTCGGTCTCTTGTATGACATCCAGCCACATAACCACGCAGCTTATGTAGGTATGCTGTCTAGTCTACGGTACTAAAGCCTTTTCGGAATCTGGTTCGTTCGGGAGGCTGGAAATCGTCAAACCTGCGCGCGATATCATTTCCACTGCTCGTATTCAATGAAGTAGAAGGTTCTTCTATGGTCATATCTTGTTCATTATCAGTCATTGTCTCACTGTCTCTTTGTATGTTTCGTGTGTCATTATTATATTTTAAAAATGGAATTTAATTTACGATAATACATGTAATGTTTGCAATACCGTGATCACGGTATTGAGGGCTTCAATACCGGTATTGAAAATGGCCCATATTTGTCCGGGATCACGGTATTACGGGATCCCGTAATACCGGTATTGAAAGCCCTATTTACAACAGAACAAATGGTATCGCAACAGGAAAAGTCGAAGGGCTCTAAAATAGCGTACTAATTACCTGGTAATTAGATACTGCCTCGTTATTAATGACTAATATCCATATAAATTATAATATACCACATAGGGGTACCTATCTAATTACTTAGTCAAAAGGTGAAATCCCTTCCACACTGCGTGCCTTTTTTTTGAAGTGAAAACTTCTTTAGCGGCGCTGAGCACTTTTTTTTGTATGGGTAAAAACTTTCAAACTCGCGTCAGGGTCACGTGATGCTGATCGAAAAATCGTAAGATTTTTCGATCAGCATCACGTGACCCTGACGCGAGTTTGAAAGTTAATATTGAAGTTTTCACTTCTGCCGGCACTCCCGGAGTGCTACCTTTTTTTTTTAAACACCGACGCACTAACGACGCATTACCTATTACCTACATATTCTCAGCCGATTCCTTTTAAGTACCTAATAAAAGTTGCAGTCTATTTTTATTAAGTTACAAAGAATTTTTATGAGGTATTCATAATCAGGTTATTTTTAGACAACGACAATGTATTCACATCATGAAGAAGTTTTATTTTTCTAGAAAATACCACAACAATGTTTTGTTTAACATTGTTAAAATTCTCAAAGAAAATCATCTTGAGAAATCTAGAGTACCGTCAGTTAGAAAAAAATTAAATAGAACAGTGAAGGACTCTAATTAAAATTCTAAATATGGCTACCTATTTTCTAGAATGTTGAAATGTTACATCCAGCATCCAGATATTTATCGCTGAACTAACGCTAAATATCGCTATCGCAACCACTAATCTGTGCTTATACTAAACCAAAAAACCAGCCAAGAGCGTGTCGGGCCACGCTCAGTGTAGGGTTCCGTAGTATTAATTCTTTTTTTGTTTGAAAAAAGATACGTTCAGGATAATAAAATATGTAAACGAAGTTAAAAAAAATGCTTGCATATACGAATAAACTACAAACTTCATTATCAGCCTATTAATGTTCCCACTGCTGGGACACAGGCCTCCTCTCTTTGAGAGGGAATGGGCTATAATCTACCACGCGGGCCCAATGCGGATTGGTAGATGTCACATGTCTTCGAATTTTTGGTTCTAAGACATGCCGGTTTCCTCACGATGTTTTCCTTCACCATTTTGAGAGCAGCGGAGATGAAATAAATTACACAAAGTAATGTGCCTGCCTGGGTTCGAACCCACGACCTACTGTTCGTAAGTCGGGGCCGCCACCACTGGGCCACCGCTGCTGTCCTGTGTGATACACATATTGATACCAAATTTCAGCTTTCTAGTGCTAACGGTCACAGAGATTAAGCGAGGACGGACGGACGGACGGACAGACAGACATGGCGAAACTATAAGGGTTCCTAGTTGACTACGGAACCCTAAAAACTAAACCTGAACCTACCGACTATCGTTAATGACTTTATTGTACATACGTTCAATTGTCATAGAAAATAGGTAAGTATAGGATATATACTTACACGACAACCCTTGAGAAAGATCAGCTTATTAATTTATTGATAAGAATGTCAGAAAAACACGCTAGAACTATCGATAGATTGAAAAAGCTGTTTACTTTTTATCAACCGACGTTTTTCTGGCTACTGAAATAATAATTTCACAAAGGTTGGCTGGAAAATACAACATAATATGAAAACAAACTAATGTCATCTATATAAAACAACAAGAACAAATATCTACATAAAATTATTAATTAAAAAACCTTTTTAAGAATAAGCTTTTTTAAAATGCACTTAAACGTAGAAAATAAATATAATCGGAAAAACCAACGCTTGTCGCGTGAATAGAAAATGCAAAAGAAAGGCTATAGGTACGCGACAAGCTTTTAATAAATAAAAAGGGTAAAAAAAACAACCATGATATATATGCCAGGCTAAGATATATGAAGTGACAGGAAATGCAAATTTTAAACAACAAAAATGATATTTTCCCACTAACTCTATTTTGCGCCGAGACACAGCGATAAGCACAATATTATGCATGTTAAATACTGTCAATTGATAAAATCGACATACAAAATCTCTGAAACAAGATTCAAGATGTTACCTAGAGATAAAAGTAAGTACCTACTTGTATTTTAATATAAATAATTAATCTTTTAATAAATAAATATTTTTTTCCCCTTAATTATTTATTAATTTCCCGGTATAAGATGACTGCGTCAACTGAACTTAGCAAAAACTAGTCATAATTATACTAATGAGTTCATTTTAGATAAAGTACTATTGTTACTAATACATACATTACATACATTAATATTATATTCTATTTCTAATAAATTGATAACGTGTTATGTAAATTCCAGTTTTCACGAGATGTGTAGTTTTTTTCCCACGTATTATTATGCAGTGTAATAAAACTCTTGCTGAATTAGAATTCGTATATTTTTATAACTATGTTAGAATACAACCATGTTCCCGAGCCCAGTGTCCAGAATTCAAGATGGCCGGCCGCCCCAGAGAGCTAGGACCATAGACTCTAATAGACTCTCGTGCTATCGACAATATTGATGGCATAGATAATACAACATCTCCCCTTTATTACAAGACAAGCAAAAAAATCTTTTAAGTACTAAATTATTTAGTTTTACAACAACTACTAATCTAAACACACAAATAATCGACAAACTATTCACACACATAATCATCTAGATGTTTAGGCCTACTTACAAATCGTCTAGGTCTGGCTACACTATTGCTTTCAGATCTGATTCCTTCCGGACTACTAACATTGGAATGGCACCGTTCCTCCAATTCTGTGGAATTGGATTCTATCGGATCTGAAAGAGCAGTAGGGGCCTTACAATAATCTTCCCAAGAAATAACATTATCATTTGAAACATACCTTCCTTCCGCTGGTAAAATATTTGTGTTAGGTGCCAACTTTAAATGCCATCTATTTCTTCTAAAGTTCCCTCTTTCCGTTTTCACCATATATGATCGCGGTTCTTTGCATTTAAACATAATTGTGCCGTATATCTTCAGATCAGTAAGCCATACCCTATCATTTACCTCCAATTCTGGCAAGTCTATTGCTCTATGTCTCCTATTATAATAACTTATCTCCTTATGTTTCTTTAATAAATGCTTTTGTTTTAATTCTTGACTCAGGACTACAGGGTTGTTAAGTTTACTTGGTATTATAGGAAGATTATCTCTGAGTTTTCGGTTATACATTAATTCAGCTGGACTGTAACCTGTTTCCGAGGGTGTGTTTCTGTAAACTAGTAATGCCAGGTAAATATCCTCATTTTTAGTAAGAAGATTTTTTGCAATCTTTACTGCAGATTCTGCTAGGCCATTACTTTGAGCATAATACGGACTACTAGTAATCGATTTGAACCCATATTCCTTTGCAAAATAATTGAATTTTGTTTTAAATTGTGTACCACAATCAGAGCGCACTACTTCTGGGATACCATATCTAGAAAACATTTCCTTGCACTTAATTATTACACTATCTTCAGTCAAATCATGCAACTTAAAAACTTCTAAATATCTAGAGTAGTAATCCATTGCAACTAGATACCAATGGTTTAAATATTTAAACAAGTCAATACCTATTTTCTGCCAAGGTCTATCTGGTGGTGGATCTAATACCATGGTTTCTTTATGATTTTGTGAAGTTTCTATGCATTTTGAGCAAGTCTTTACTTTTTCCTCAATTTGTTTTGATAACCCTAACCACCAAACTGACTGTTTTGCTCGTTCCCTACATCTTGAGATCCCTAAATGACCTTCGTGAATTTTGTTTAATATTTCTTTATGCATTTTTTCTGGTATGAATATCCTTGAATTAAGTAAGAGAAGATCTCCTTCAACTGAGAAGTTGTCTCTGTACTGATAATATGGTTGAAATATACCTAACAGATGTTTAGCAGGCCAACCATGAGCTGTAAATTGTTTTAATTGATTGCAAATGTTACAACATCTTTGCTCTGTCATAATTTTGTTTAACAAATCATCGGGTACAGTTTCACTAATAAGTGCATTTAAATTAAATTGTAAATCGTTTCCACTATTTGAACTAGGAGACAAAGGCAGTGGTCGCCTGGACAAAGCATCTGCAACCACTAATTCTTTGCCAGGAATATACTTGATTTTATAATCAAAACGGGTTAATTTTAATCTGAGTCTTAAAAGTCGTGGACTTAGGTCATCAAATTGTTTTGTATGTAATATTTGCAATAACGGTTTATGGTCCGTTTCTATTGTAACTGGAATTCCTATTATATAATCCCTAAATTTTTCAGCCGCCCATGTAAGAGCCAAGCATTCCTTTTCGATTTGTGCATAATGTTTTTCTGCTTCTGTTAGGGTTCTACTAGCATACATGACTACTGATTTTTGCCCTTTTTTATCTTCTTGCAGCAGAACTGCTCCTAATCCAAATGAACTACTATCTGCTGAAACAATTATATTTAAACTGGGGTCAAAATGTGCTAAGGTGGGAGCTATTTGGAGATTGTCTTTTATAGACTGAAATGCTTGTATTTGAGGGTGCCCCCAGATAAACATTCTATCTTCTTTTAAAAGTTCATGTAATGGCGCAAGTATGTGAGATTTGTTAGGTATATACCTACCTACAAAATTAACCATACCCAAAAACTGAAGTAGCTCTTTTTTATTTGATGGACTTTTAAACTCACTGATGGCTGTAATTCTGTCTGGATCTACTTTAACTCCCTCCTGGTTAATTATGTGCCCTAAGTAACAAACTTCTTTGACCCCAAATACACATTTACTTTTATTTATTGTTATGCCTTCGTTATGCAGTCTTTTCAATACTTCTCTGAGCATTTGGTCATGGGATTCCTTACTAGGTTGGAAAATTAAAATATCATCCATATGTATTGCTACATTCAGGTCACTAAATAGATTTGAGAACTTCATGCTGAAATATTCAGGAGCGCAATTAAGTCCAAAGGGAAGACGGTTGTATATGTATCTACCAAATGGTGTTATAATAGTAGTCAGTTTTCTAGACTCCTCATCAAGGCAAATTTGATGAAATCCTGAAGTAGCATCGATTTTAGAAAAATATTTTGCTCCCTTTAACCTACTTAAAGTATTTTGCACCTTTGGAATTGGAAAAACTGGCCTTAAAATATTTTTATTAACCTGCGTATAGTCTCCACAAATTCGAAGTTTGTCATTCCTAAAAACTACCACAATGGGTGAAACAAAATCCGTAGGTTCCTCAATTTGACTAATAATACCTAATCTTTGCAATCTGTCTAATTCTTCCTTCACTTTGGGTAACAGAGGAATTGATACACTACGAGGCGTTGCTTGCACATATGGCTTTGGATTACTAACCAACTTTATGTGAAACTTATCTTTAAAAACCCCTAATTCGTTGAAAATGCTGGGGAACTCTTCTTCCACTAACACATTTGAGCATGACTCACTGTTCTGACATGATATTGAAATAGCACAAACTTTTAATATATCCATACTATCAATTGATGGCCTACCCAATATAGCTGAACTAAGATCTTTAATAACATAAACTTTACCTTCAGACATCCTGTCTTTGTACTGTAATTTTAGTTGCACTGTCCCTAAAACTTGCAATCTGGTCCCGTCTGGCCCTTTTATGCAATCTACAGATTTTACCAGCGGAAGTTTGGCCTTGAATGCTACATGTTGTGGTATGGCACTTATATCTGCTCCTGTATCAATTAGAAAATTCACTTTATCAACAAATTTGTCAGAATGAAATATGCTAACATTTACCATATATTTGCCACTATGTACCATACAAACCTCACAATCTTTAGCTTCATCATTAATCATTTTTACCATCTTTGACCGACACATTTTTGCAAAGTGACCCATTCGTTGACATTTATGACACACAGCTTTTGCCGCTGGACATTTTTCTCGCGGATGCCGCTCTTTTCCACAGAACCAGCAGTTCCCTGTAGGTTTTCTTTTATCAATTTTCATTAATTCTGTCGTTGCAGCACTTGCAGCCCGCATTTTCTTTGTTTCTTCGCTTTGAATTTCAGCTTGTTTGCCCATTTGTATGGCTTCCTCTAGTGTTAAATTCGGTTTTAATAGCATTCTGTCGCTTTGGTTTTTGTCTTCCATGCCTACTACAATTCTGTCGCGTATAAGATCGGATTTGATTACCCCATATTCACAATGCTCTGCCAACTTGTGTACCTCTGTGACAAAGTCATCAAATCTTTCCCCATGTAGTTGAACTCTGGCGTTAAATTTAAAACGCTCATAGATTACGTTTCGTTTAGGCGCAAAAAAATCGTCAAACTTTTTCATTAAATTTCCATAGTTTTCTTCGGCACCGAATTGCACAATTATATCTTCAGCCTTTTCTCCCATGCAGTATATGAGGCAGTTTATTTTGTCCTGGTCTGCCTTTTTGTCATAGCCCGCTAAGCTCATGAAGCGTTCAAAACGGGTTTTGTATTTCGCCCATTCATTTGGAATGAAATTGAAGGGGCCCGGAGTAGATACCTTTACACCACCCAGACTGTCTGATGTCTTTGTATCTTCGTTAACCATTTTATTATATTTTTTACCGCTGCCACCATGTAATAAAACTCTTGCTGAATTAGAATTCGTATATTTTTATAACTATGTTAGAATACAACCATGTTCCCGAGCCCAGTGTCCAGAATTCAAGATGGCCGGCCGCCCCAGAGAGCTAGGACCATAGACTCTAATAGACTCTCGTGCTATCGACAATATTGATGGCATAGATAATACAACATGCAGAAACAGATAAACTTATCTTTTTACACGTGCCAAGAAATATACCTTTTTTATTACCACTCACGTGTCTTAGGCTAAAGTGTGTCTGAACATCAAGTATTATCGACCCTGAACTATTTTTGAAACATAAAACCAAACCTAAAACAAATCGTCGAAACATGACATTAAAACCGTAGATAAAAAAGTAGACAAAATAATTATCTCTTGAGAAACGACCTACGGAGATATTTTAAATTCTATGGAAAGGTTGAGTAAAGTTTACCAGAGGTACAATCACAGCTCACGATACCAACACGCTGATACCGCGGAAAGTCACGTACAGATAACGTATTGGGTTTAAGGCCTGCAGTAATGCACAACTAATTATGCTCCCGACTCATTGCTACACACGCTAACATTATATATTACCTTCGTATCGACTTTTTAATTTATGGAAACTGAACAGTAATACCATATTTTCTTTTA
This sequence comes from Diarsia dahlii, assembly GCA_949775195.1. Lineage (NCBI taxonomy): Eukaryota > Metazoa > Arthropoda > Insecta > Lepidoptera > Noctuidae > Diarsia > Diarsia dahlii. The sequence goes on along the minus strand of OX459211.1, from coordinate 10,727,526 downwards.
TAATTATTCCACGATATACCTATGTATGATTGTGTTTGTGATGAAATTGCCAAACTTTATTGCTTTATCGAAGCTAAGTTACGACACTTACGATGTGGTCGTAGATTCATCAGGAACCATCGCTATGATGTTGACGCTCATGTTCACCCGCATCATGTAATTGACCCAACACGCGAAGAACATCATGATGGCCACGTTGAACCGCGCCGGCACCAAATCTGGAAAGAACAACCCTTTTCATTAGCATATACCTAATCATTACAAAGTGATACATCAACACGAATGTATTCGAGGAACCGACGTATTTTCACCGACACAAAACCGAAGGCATTTTCCTTATCGACGCCACATGTTAATGGACTTCAAAATGTCATAACAAACTGTGATGCAAACAAGTTGAACGTAGACATCAATAACCTCGCATTATCGATAACTTAATTACCATTCGCAAAGCTACGTTCAAACTTTGACGCGAGATGAGATTATTTCGTCATCGACCTTATATGAATGCGGAAATAGACACGGGTTTTTAAGTTTGGCAAATAGTTGTCGACAAGAATGCACGACCTCGCACAACCAGTAAGTGTGCGGAACATAAACTTTCGAATACATTGTCAATATCAGGCGGACACGCGGTGACGAACGTGTGCGGTTCATTGCACCGTGCATAATGAGATACCCGCTTATTAGAAATACTGAGATTATAAACAAAAAACAAGCTGAGGCGAAAGTTATTTCGGACACATTGAGAGCTTGAACTAGAAGCCGAAATTATTGACATGATGCAAGTGAAATTAATTGATCATCCACACAGAAAAATAAATGACGCATTAAATAAAATGTAGCTATAGCGAAAAACAAGATTCCAAACAAGTATTGACAATCACATTCAAGCAAACACGTTCTTTGAAGATGCGTGTCTAGTCTGCCGCCAAATTGTAGACGGCTTTTTCTGGTAATGAAGTAATTAAATTGAATCATTTACAGCTTAGTTCTCAAACCTAAGCTTTTTATTTAAATTTTACAATGGCATGGCTTCGGCACACAGCAGCACATTCAGGCACACCAGTATTTCCATACCATACATTTCGATATACTCGTATCATCTGTTTCGTGTTAGACCGCGGCAAAAACTTAGTATAATTAATCAGTATCATTGCAAAAGATCGTGTATTTCTATGGCCATGGCCTCGTTGAATAGCCCCGCGTGATGACAACAAAACAACCTCAGTCATCCACTACAGGCCATCGATTTGTGTTTTTTGAAGACGATCCGAGGCGACCTCCGAGTTCACGCTTAGAACACGCCTTCCTCACCTATCTGAATAAATTTGAATGATGTAATCTTTAAAAATCCTTGTTTATAAGCTGTCTGTCTAGCGTTGCCCCTAGAAACAATTTAATTTAGATCTCTAAAATAAAATAAACAATTTGTATTCGTCACCACTTGATATCTAAGTGTAAGCTGTTGGAAACTTGAAAATTAATTGGCTTTTGCTTTTAATAGCAGCTGATGGTAAAGTTCAGTTACTTGTCATTTATATTCGCATTAAAAACCTAATTTAATTATTTATGTATAATCCTCTTCTATCGTAAATGAGCATTGCAAATGAGGAGGAGTTTCAAATGGCAAAGAAACTGGTTCATGTCATGGTTAAAAAACAATAGTAGCCAGCATAGCCTGATTATTACAACCAGACGATCACTAATTATTTTATTATCTTCACTTGTAAATAAAGCGCTTTTAATTCATCTTGTAGCCTCATGTCTCCACGGAGTTTGGATGGTGCGGATTGCTTTACCTACCTATCCAAAATCCAAATGATGTGTAACATTGTATTAGAATCAAAATCAATTAAGGCTGCTTTTCTACAAACTCTAATACTCGAATTAGAGTTACAATCAAAAACCCCACAATCACTCAATCTAGTTCTAGTCTAGAACTTCCTCAATTCATCTTTGGTTGAACGATGGGCGTGGATGGTGACATTACATTTGTAAAGTAAGTATTACCGACGACGTTCCTAGAAACATAATTATGACAGAGGGCGGGGTGACCACATTGTCCTGATAAACCTATTGTTATTTGGTGGTCCTATTGTGCCACCGTGCACCGTGAATAGCCCGTCGGTTACCTAATTGATGTGTTTGCAAACGTAGTCATTATGCTACTGCCCGTGCCTCAGTCCGTACCAGGCGCAGTGATGAGACTCGCTATTATTTACTACATAGGTTACTATACATACATCATATCTAGACATCGCCTTCTATTGTAAGTTAATGATGATTAAATACTACACTTTTTGTTTTTATTGAAGACCTACAAGGTCCCATCAAAGAAGACGATCTTTAAGAGCAGTTTTAGATTTGCGTATGTTCAACGCGACGCTTTATAAGCTCGTATCATAAGAGTGACCCGCGAGATGGGCCTCCGCTACTCCCGCTTTCCTCACGCGAACGCGCCAGTATAAGCGCGTGTACGCACGTAAGCCAGTACCTACGAGCCTATTTACGCGCTACAAAATACACTAGTCTGAAACCTCTCCAACTTATAAAGTTTTGCGTATTTACAACAACGCATTTGAAATTATTCACTCAAGTCCAATGGTCCATGCATTTGCAATGGTGCGTCCATTATGTGTCTGCGAGGGGTGCGCCAAAGTTCACCTAAAATTTCAACTCCGATAATTGGAAATCCGAAAATGTTCTTCCTAACATTTTTCATCCTAACAATCGCAATTCCTAACTTCTCTATCTCTAATGTTTTAATTCCGAAGCATTCAACTTCATAATGTCTGTAGCAATAAACATCTATTACACTATTATTTGTTTTCCTATATTTTCTCAACATAACCATCTTTTACACTATTATTCAAAGTCATATCTTTTTTTTGTTTATATCACTTTTTATTCATAATAATCAGTATTATAAAAGGTCCCAATAAAATAGGTGGACAAAATTTTAGAAATCATTCAGACCGCTAAACTAAGGACAATAGCAAAAAAAAAAAATAAGAATAAGAAATAAAATACCTACTTTTATAGGATGAGTTTGTTCTAGAGTGCCGGCAATTTATTATTTTAAGTCAAAATAAAATCACTTTATATATAGTTTTTTTTTTTTGTTTAGATGTCTTTAGTTAGGCTTACTAAACGCTGTGTTAAAATTTGTCCACCTATTTTAATGGGACCTTATATACTATGCAAAGATATCCATAGGTTAGGTTAGGTTAGAACTGTGACCAACTACGCGCGAGCCGAGCGAGCGAAGCGAGCGGTGCCGCGGCAGCGGCCGGCGAGCGCTTACTCGAAATTGGTCGCGAAATTTTTCTAAGTATTTTTTTCATAGTGCCCCTAAGACGACACTCTGACCTGAATTTCATTCATTTATTTTATTTCAAGACAAAAATCAGTGAAACGACCTTTAATCATTCTAAACAGTTGTATGAGTGAAAATATTATGGTAATTATGTTTAGGAATAAAAGCGTTAGGATAAAAAACAGTAGGAGTTTAAATTATTTACACTAATGATATTATGAATTCCAATTTTCGGAAACATGAGTGTTATGAACATCGTCAGTAGGACTACAAATAGTATGAATGAAAACTTTAGGATGAAAATTTTTAGGAAGAGTGATCATTCGGATTACAAATCGTTAGGAAGAACAATTTCGGATAAAGAACTTTAGGTGAGCCAATATGGACCCGTCTGCGAGACACCAATAAATGAGCTTTTGACTTGAACAGTAATGCAAATGTGTGATTGAATGAGCTACTTAACCCCGAAGACGCATGCTTATTTAATGAGTCGGTAGACGGCGTCAATCATTTGCGTAACGGTGAGCTGTTAGCTGCTAGGCTTGCATTCTGGAAGAATCCGAATGTCTGCGTAGCGGTGAAAGTGCAAGAATGCAGGCTCTGGCTAGGCAGGCGCCGCTCAGCCGCCGGCTCCGCGCTGCCGGCGCCAGCTCGCGCTAATGACTGCCCATCCCGTTCCTGCCCCATAACACTTTATTAAGCTCACACGGAATACTTTTATTATTGCGTGCACATTAAATTAACTTAAGTGGAAGGCCAAGTAAGAATTCTTCCTTAACAGTTCTTACAATACGTTTTTACCTTACAGTCATATATTTATCTACAGTTCATCGAACTGTGAGATTATTTTTGTTAACAATAAAGAGCTTAATAGATTGCGCCATAACCTACCCATAAAGTAGAGCGTACCCAACTACCCACATGTATTTTGATTATCGATTTGAGCAGTCCCTAACTTTCACCTATCACTATGTATAAGCTAGAAGCGGTCAAGGTCTTTGAAAGTAAGTCGGAAGCTTTTTCCACATGCCTATCGTTTGTATTAATCTCGTGATCACAAAACCTAACGGCAACGGAGATCAAAACACTTCTCGAAATAACCAAAGTGACAGATGTCGAACACTGAACTTTCAAATTGATTAAACACTCGCTGCGACTTGTTACAGGTATACATACTCTAACGGTACAGCCTACTTTTATATTTAAAAAGGTTTATGATTCATTTCGCACATCGCATCGGTCGACATCGAGATGCAGAATTTCGTCTTCGGAAAACCGGTCGATGTGTTTACTTACGTCCTTACATCAGGGCATCTAAAACGGCCACTTTAGCAGATCATAATATGAATTGCGTTAAAAATCGTAAAATGAACCATTCATAATAGTAATTGCGTCTGTGACTATTTTACGATTTTTAACGCAATTCATATTATGATCTGCCAAAGTGGCCGTTTTAGACCCCCAGGTCACGCATAAAAACTTTTATTAATTTTATTTTCCCATTATCATAATATTAGTAGCAGATGAGACCCATTTTTTAATATAAAATGATGAAAATAGAATGGGTCCCGGGTGCTTCCGACTAGGTATTTAAATTAATTAAGTTTCTTTGGTCAGATTTTAGTTTAGTAATGTAAAATATTTTGCAGATGACTAAAACTTAAAGGAGATGGCTAAATGACTGCCTCCAGCAAGTATAGGATTCCCACACTGACTCGTAGTATTTAAACAATCAAACATTAATTATTTAGTGTTTAATAATTTCCTAGAAGTTGCATGAACTAAAGAAAAAGCAAAAATTAAATCTCTCTTTTCATTGACATAAAATGGTGAAATACTCGTAATACAGCTGCTAGTTGCTATAGCAACTGCAAGCTAAGGATGGTCCATCGAAGTAGTACTTATATCGATTCTTGATAACAGTTATCAAAACGATTTATTTACTTGAAACTAAGAAGTGGTAATCAGAGTTTTTGGTAAGAATCTATGGCGTGCAATTCAGTGTCTTGTTTAGTTCCTTGTGTTTTGAAAATGGGGTTGTTTGAAAGTGACTGTCGATTCTACCCAATTCAATAAAACAAGGGATAGCTTCGAATTATGGTTTTTCATTTAATCGTGCTACATATTTTGCGAAAAATATGAACTGATGATTATTAAAAAGTAGTTCTATTTTTTTCTTTTAATCGTTTCGATTATTTTATTTCATCTCTAAAAAAAGCACACGTCATATGTCAGACGTCGTTTTAACGCTTTGCCGTTTATTTGTTCGTTGTGCTTTTATATTTTGAATTTCCACCCTCGCTTTGACCCTTTTGCTTCTCAACGCGGACTTGACTTGCAGTATATTCATCATGCTATACATGTACTGCGGTAGGTATAACCACGCAAAGACTGCGGCGGCATATCATCACTTCGTTGCCTGCTGCTCTACTTACTATCCTAACTGTAGATGACTCACCTTTTTTTTTGCGTCTGGGAAATCATCAAATAACTCCTCCCGCTCTTGGGCAGAGCGGAAGCGAGTGTCAGACTTCTACTGACTAAAAACCACCCATGTTCCTTCTTCGCCCTTGTGCCGAGGCCGCGTTATCTCTTTCGATCATCCGCAGCCCCGACGGGCGTCGGCCCTTGCGGGCCCCTCCTTGCTGACATCTCTTTGAGGCGCGCGTGGAACACGAACGCGCCGTCGACACGGTCTATTACCGTCATAAGACGGCCGGACGGCGAGCTAGCCGATTACTCACCGTCCACAGGCCCGCGTCTACGGTGGCCGGAAGCCATCACGTGGCCAACGACGCCCGGAGCTTCTCCCGCGGCGGCTGGGACGAGGGGTTCTCTCCCTCTCACGTTCCGCCACCTCCTTCGTTAGCATAACTGCTTTGCAGAAGAAGGCGATGGCGTCCCATTCCTTCTCGCCCCGGACCATGGCTTGCACCAGGACCGGACGTGAGAGGTCGCCGCCGCCGATTGCCACTACGAGAACACGGCGGGGCTCCGCCCAAGCAGGGCACACCTCCACAGTGTGCTCCACCGTGTCCTCCGGTCGATCCTCGCAGTGGAAGCATCCGGGCGCGTTCCTCCCACCTGATTCGGTACAAGTTCCTCGCGAAACATTCGTGTACGGTTAGGACCTGCGTAAGACGGAAGGGGCGCCGTGGCTACTCTCTAGCCACTCCCCAAAGAGCCCTAGATGACTTACCTCAATTGTTAACCATCGTGGGTTAACTATTATGTGGGTTATTGAGGTGAGTCATCTACAGTTACAATTATTCTAGAACTAATAAAATATAAGAAACGTCGAACAAATGTGACTTCCATTTATGGGGATGAAGACCTCAACTTTTAATTCAAAAAATATACTACGTGTATATTTTATATAAAAGCCAAACTACAAATAATCCTCTGGATGACATACTGTCATATTACTGCAGCTGTAATGTGGGGAACAGAACTCTGGGCTGTTGCTGTCATGTAATGACAGTGATCTGGTATCTAGGATGGGCGAGAGACCAGAACACGTTATCCGCTCCGGCTTCATTTTTAGGTAAGAATAACAGAAAAGAATAATGTCATTCACATTTTTGCTGTTATATTTTCAATATTTTTTATGTTAAAAACTTTAGATTATTATTTTATCGATTCTGTTACACTTGAATTTCAGTCCCGTCTCTATAAAAATCAAACGTCAAACGTCATAATGTCAGATGTCGTTTGAACGCTTTGCCGTTTGCATGTTCGTTTGGATTTTTTATTTTGGATTTTCAATGACCCTCGCTCGCCTACTTACGGACCTCTCGCTACTCGACACAGACAGAACACCACCTATGAACATTGTCTGTGAAAACCGTCTTTATTTTACTCATTTGGATGAGTCCGTTAGGTTTTACAAGAGTAAACACGCGGGTAGGAGTAATTTTTGCGCGGATTGCAGAAAGGCCGTTGTATTACATTTTTAGGTGCAATTACCCCTTTGTGTATATTTACTAAAGTACCACGATGCGAAATCGGGGTGGCTCGTTTAGTCTATAATACAATTATATCAATTTCAATGCAGATACATCCAAATGCCTAAGTAAAAGTTCATAGCAATGACATTTGTTTGCAGTTTTATATGTATTGACGTAGGAGCTAAACGATTTTATTTTCAGGATTTTCAACTTACGATCAACTTCCGAAAGTGTTTTTTAAATGAAATACTAATATTCAGCTATTAAGCGTTGCATTTTGCTAGGTGCCATGTTTATACATGCTTGGTTCAGTCGTCCTAACTGAATTTAGCCATCTCCTTTGTCTCTTCGTATAACAATATGCATACGATTAGACTTTGAATGCTGTCATTTCTATTGAAAATGTTATTTTTAAATGTTAAAAAAAGCAGCAAAGACACACATACGTATGTGTGTCTTTCAGAGAAACAAAACCGAAAGAAGGTAATTAATTAAATATAAGGTCAAACAAGTGTAGGTACTGATAACAATTTTTCGAAAACTGGCTCTTATCGCATTACGATTAAGTGCAACATGCAATGTATTTCACACTCGTGGTTTTTGTTTTCATTTATCACAACCAAAAAAGGCAGGAAAAAACTAGAGGTAGGTACTATACTTGTACCAAGTCCAAATAATTCCTATAGGGCTTTACTGCAGTTCTCGGTTCCATAGTTCCATAACACCCTTGTAGCTGTCGTGAATTCAGTCTTGGCTATAAAACACTTGTATCAAAATGTAGCATATTTTGGCTCATTATTTTAAATCATTGCAATGTTGGACTTTAAAAAAGGCATGTATTTAAACCGTTATCTGTATATTCCCTTTTTTCGAACAAAATATTTTAAAGTTACACAAAAAATACTGACTTGCACACAAATTATGCACACTAAAGAAATTGCACACAAATTTAGTATCCTTTTTAATGGCATTTGCAGAACTCTTTTACTGAACGAATAACTATTATCAAAATAGTATATCTAATAATTATTTAGTCTAACAAACATTTTAAAACTTTTTTAAGGAAAACCTACACCTGATTTACTCCATGACGCGCGCTCGCTTCGCTCGCATATTAAATAACACTAATATCTTCTGTCCCCGAAGTGCCGGGCCTCCGCCGGCCTCCTTCGTCGGCCTACGGCCCGGTGCCCATGCCGCCCATAAAGGACACTGTCGCGAGACGGTCGTATTAGATATCAGTTTTAGAAATTCCGTAGTAAGATTGTACAATTTAGAGTGCAAGTTAGTATTTTTGATAAGCAATTAGTATTTTTGTTTTACAAATCATATATCCGATGTACTAACTACATTTTTGGTGTGAATCCGATAAAAAAGGTCATCTCGTTTTATGTGATTTTTTAGACTTTTTTGTAGGACATGTTTAGTTAATCAATTGGTTTTTTTGCACAGCATTCATTTTTCTGGTATGCATTCAGTTAATTAGTGGAGTTACGTAGTGTGGTGAAAAATTAAACAGATGTGCATTTAAATATAACCCTTTAAAAAACAACATTTAACCATCTTCAGATAGGTACTACGAATTGCCAATACACAAATGGAAATTCATGAATTCCCTATTAGCGGGTAACATTTTGAACTAGAAAGAAATCGCGTTTGGAAACTATTATTTCCTGCCGGTAGGTAACTACTGTCTAATTGCTCATTGTTCCATTTCAATATTGATTTACGATGAACTTTTCATTTCAGTTTTACATTGCCAATATACTTAGGTAGGTATCTAATTAGTAACAGTATTTCTGTCTACTTGCATGGTTTGATTTGCTGTGCCTCTGTGAAATACCTACAAGTTGAAGGGTTGTTTGACATTTGCTTAAAATTAAATATCAACGCGCATTTTTTTTTGTTTTGCTATCATCTTTCCTACTCCTAGGCAAATGCTTCTCTCCGTTCCTTCCCTTTTCCTTGGATCATAAAACTGCCCAGTCGCATTTTAGACAATAAACGAAAAGGCGCAATGTGCAATAATCATCATCATCATCAACAGCCGATTAATAAAGAGAGAATGGGCGATAATCTACCACGCGGGCCCATTGGTAGATGTCACATGTCTTCGATTTTTTTGGTTCTAAGACCTGCCGGTTTCCTCACGATATTTTCAATGTGCAATAGTTATATAGAATATTTTTTCAGCAATAGAGTCCTTATGATTATGACTGTACTTACGGAGCTTTCCTCATTTATGGATTTACTTACATAAACTACTAGAATGTTAAGGATATTGTTGCCGGTTCAGATCCTCTGTTGCCGTGAGAAAATCATTATCGCAATCTGTCTGCCAAACAAATGATACCTAACGATATAATTCGTAAGCTTCAGATAAATAACCGGTTTTATCAAGTGAAACCTGTTAACTTGTGATGCTTCTATTTTTTACATAAATAACGATGCTGCGATCGTCCGGAACTGGTGGTAAAATCACTGAACTGTGGAGCGACGGAACTAAGCATGATACACTAATCCCACCAAGGGCAAAACCGTCGTCAATAAACACAACCCGTGCATAATGTTGTGTATTACAAAAACACAAGTTTTCTGCGAATCACCTAATAAAACACTGCTTGTAAAGCCTCGGGAACATTAATCATGCCTCCATTCCATTTGTCGTAGAGCCTTATTTTTGTTTTCATTGAAGGCTCATAACTCGTTTTGATTGGAGATTTAGCTCTCTCTTTCTGACAAGAAGTCTGTTGAATTTGATTTCGCGTAACGTCGAGACCGATGTGAGTAATATAACAAACTACGTAGATACAAAACACGTTTGATTGAACAAATAATTCATGATAGAACACTTTACAAGTTCACACATCATCATGTAGGTAATTGCCTGTTAAGTTGTTAACGTTGATTGAACATGACTGCTATAATAACATACTCATAGGGAAGTTCTTGTAAATTGCTATTTGCTACAAGTGACTTAAAAGTAGCTTATACCAATGTTGGTTCAATAAAAGATAATTATATTATCTGACTCTGATCAAACTTGTAAAGCATGTATCGTTTCATTATTTCTTCAGTGTGCACTAAAACAGTTTTACAATCTTTTAGGTCAAATCTTTGAAAGTAATTGCACAGCACTGGCAGCGCATCCTTTAATTATTTCCAGATTCTACTTCACAGCACAGAAAACCTTGCAATTCGCAAAACTATCAAAAGTTATTGATAGACGTATTTAGTGATACATTACCGTTACATTAAACGTTATTGTTTCAGTCAGTAAAATAGATTTCGACTTAATATTGATACCGGGCTTATTAAAACTGAAATTCTGAGACAAGAGTTTCAGTTTATATTTTCCGACCTTGAAAGCTACAATGGTTCATTTTGATACAAGTGGGCAAAATTTGATATTGCAGCAAATTCGTGGTGATAAGGAGCCAAAAACTGACTGTTTAAAAATTTATTAAAAATTTATTTAGCCTGTTTTGCGGCTTCATAGCTTTGCTTCTCCTTCAACTGCTAAGGCAAAGCGCGAGGCAAAAAAACCAAATTAAATCATAGTTTCATAATGATTAATGACAAAAATACTTTTCGTTCTATAATTTTCAATTTTCGTAAGTGTATTGAAAAATGTTGTGTGAATAATGGTGTGAATAATAGCATCTGTCACTGCAATTACACGGAAACATAAGTAACACCCTTTTTTTTTTTTTTTTTTGGTGGGTGGAAAATCATCGAATAACCCCCCCCGCTCTTGGGCAGAGCGAAGGGGAGTGTCAGACTTCTACTGACTAAAAACCAAACCCATGTTCCTTCTTCTTCGTCCTTGTGTCGGAGCCGCGGTAACCTTTCGATATCCACAGCCTTTCGAAGTAACACCCTCGCCTACGATTCGGGTGTGAATTCTGCCTCAACTGCAATGACCAAGTATCCCCACTTGTCCCAAAATGTACTATTGTGAATTTTCCACACCACACTAGTTTCTCCTAAATTAATTTTCATTTACCATAGCGAAATCAACAATGTTTTTCCGACATGCCGGGTGCCAGTCAAATGTGACCACCACAATAACAAAGCAAGCTACGCTATTATTCAATTATCTACGCTACATTTCTGTTTCAATAAATAAGTACTGAAAGAAAATTAACAAGTTATAAATAGAACTAAGTTATCTTGCATGGTATTACCTACTAAATAAAATATACAAACTCCTGGCTCAGTTCTGGACCGAAACGGACACAATGTAGATTGCGATCGACTTACTAAGAAGACGACTATAAAACATTAGCTTCCTATTTAAAATAAGTAATATGTATGACAAGGACATGATAATATAAATCTATATAAATAAAAAGAGAAGTCCTGACTGACTGACTGACTGACTCATCAACGCCCAGCCCATACCCTTGGACCTAGAAAGCTGAAATTTTGCACAGAGGTTCCTTTTATAATTTAGACAAGGAATAAAGAAGGATTTTTCGAAATTCCACCCCTAAGGGAGTTAAATAGGGGATGAAAGTTTATATGGAAAATCTTCATTTTCACGTGGGTCAAGCCGCAGGCAAAGAATAGTGATATAATAAAATACTTATTATTGAATATAAACACTTCTGACGCAACTCCTGATAGTGGAGCTGAATACATAAAACACGACATATTAGAATAAATATTTACTAGTGAAGGCTTATATTTTGGCATGTTATTTCAGCTGTACACAATACCAGTTGGAGGTACAAAGGGGGGCAGCGTTTATATTTAAAGATATTTTTTTTATAGCCTGTGTGAGTGTGACGAAACAACTATTGAATACAACTTCATTGTAGATGTTAGCAAGAAAACGATGATTGTTTATTTCGGTCATGTCGACATGAAAATCACCGAAGTCGTCAATTTTCATGGTGTTGGGCAGTTTTCCCTGAAAAATAATGTTAATAGAAATACGGATTCTAAATCGTGTTGATTCACGATTTAATAATAATTCCTAACCAAGATTAAAACCTGCTGAAATGTACACTTGTACAGAACTCGCGTTCTCGTTGAACTGTCTGTACTCTGCACTACTCGCTGTATCACAATTTTTAAAGATGGAACACTTCCATCAAAAAATATTTGTTAATCTGTGGTTCGTCGTACGTGTGCTCTCTGGATACGGTCTAAGTAACACACAATAAGGACGACCTTTCTTTTAGTTTTTTGAATTAAATTATTTGCTTGATCACAGTACACTAAGTAGCACTTAAATTTTATTATTCGATAAAAACAGCGACCTTAGAGAACTGTATACAAGCAAAAAGTTAAGAGTATCTGACGGCCACTAACGTTAATTTAACTTTTAACAACACCTCTCGCTTGCGTTTACTTAATAGCAAAAACAACAATTTATAGTAATCATTTTGATTGTGAAATTTTAAGTTATATGGGAATTACCGGCAAAACTGTGATGATGATGTGATGTGATTGATGTCATGACTTCATGAGGCTCTGGTAGATTGTATCTTATTCAGCATTTGTATTGATAAAACTTTTAATTATAGTGCGCCCATAATTGCTTCTTATTGTTTCTCAGTTACCTTCGCTTCAGCGTCGATTATTTTTCTATTAAAATGACTAAACCAATTGCTTTATTCAATGTATTAAAACTTACCAAAAAATTTAATATGGAATTTCATGTTGTTGTATTATTCACGTAACATGGAGGGAGCACAAAACTGCCGCACTAATTAAATGTAAGCACGCACGCGCGTCGGCGGAGGTTGCGAATTGTACTAGCGAGGTGCGCGCGCGCTTGTCTTTCTGCGACTGCCTTCCTTCACGGCGATGGTAGATCGTCGCCTGCTCGTGGATCCGCACACTGCATTCAGCGAAGGCCTCATCTCGCGTGCCACTTCAAAACATCCGATCGTCAATGGGCATTAGCATCAACGTCGTAACTTAAAACCTAAGCGCGTAATTGACTGCTAATACAGCCGTATCTATGCACATTTGTAGGCATTATAGTAAGCTATCTACTTTTGGAGACATGACCTGCTAAGTAAATAGACTGTATTATAGTGTGTGCCAGTGCCAGTTCATTCGAAAACACAGAGGTGCATCGAGTGCTCTAATAAGTGTCGAATGATTGACATTTATCACAATAAGTAGGTACTAGACATTAAACGATTTTTGGAGTAGGTACAGGCAAAAGGTTTTAAGCACATATAATGAACCCTTATTTTTAAGACCCATGGAACTTGTTTATATGACTAAGTAAGCATCTATTTATTGTTGACCTCAAGCGTCTTGGTAGTAGACGCCAGGCTTGAGAGATACCCAGCCACAGCACCACAACAACAATAGAAAATAACAAGGAGGGCAAGTCAAGTATTCTAATTACAAGTTTTGCAAATCAAATCGATCATTGTTACTGGAGTAGTTTCGTGACTGCACAAGAATTTGACAAAACAACTATTACTTGGTGAATTTAGATCTTCATTTGCTACAGTTATTCCAATTTATTAGGAGTTGGCGTGCATTTCTTCTTCTTTCTTACTACTAATTAATAAATCTAATCTCAGTAGTCACCCCTTTCTAGCCATATTATCTTCAACACAGTCCAGTTATTTGGTCTTTTCTACTGTGATAGCCATCGATATTTACGCTCAAAACTTTCCTCACGTTTTCCCCGTTTCTTCGAAGTTCGATGAAAGAAGCTGCCGTCGACAATCGATGAAACTGCTGAATAAAAAAATCGAGATGTTAAGAAATGACGCTGATGTCCTCCTCGACAAACGTCAACTATGCCAATAACCCGACACAGCATGGCAGCTGAGGATCTACCTGCTTCCGTTGATCCTGTTGTATTAGGACGTACAGTGCAGTCAACTTGAAGAGTTATCCTATTAGGTACGGATGCAGCTGCATGAGGGCTTGGCAAAAGCGGTTTAAAAATTAAGTTGGTTGGTAGGTACCACTTTGGTAAGCTGGCTAGTGGCTACTATCACCAATCTGGGATACTAAGCGAGTCGGCAGACAGAGCTTCCACGAATAGCGACTGCACCACTTAGTTAAGGTTATAGTCTACTAGACACTAGTACCTAGTTGTACGCATTCTCCATAGATTGACCCTGATTTCTAAGGGTTCTATAGATAGATTCAGTCATATCATATTTTTGACGCAGGTCTAATTCCAACATAATATCTGATTGATTTCACCAAGCTAAATGATTTTTTCTTTCTTTCTTTTGTAGCTGTCTAAGATGAAATCGAAAGTTGATTGATTCTAAGAATAAATAGTCGATCTCAATTTAAATAACGTTGACTAAAAAAATAAAAGGTTATTTTTGTGTAGTTAAGTACCTATGTTTATCAATATAGACCTATACCTAAGTAGTGCAGTAGCAAATGGAGCTAGGTGTCTTGCCCTAGGTTCGATTAATGAATTATTTATAAACAGGCAAGTATTATCTACTACTAAGTACCTAAATAAGGAAAACACAACTAAGTATGAGGAAATCAAACTACTTTTGTAACATCCTATACTGTTACCTAGGTACCTGTAAAATTTATATCGCAGGTCTGGATAATATTTCGAAAAGAATATTTAGCTTCATATTCAAATTTCGTATAAAATTTAATATGATTGTAGATATCATCATCAACATCTTATTCTGTTTTTGCCATTCTTAACAAATTATGAACGCACGATTGTTGAGTTTTACGTCACGTTCTCGTTCCGTTCATTCAGAAATCCGACACTTGGGTTACCTAGGTACCTATTACTATTTTACATGATTGTTGTAAAAATGTATTTTTCGTTTTATAATTACCGTGATTTTCTGTGGAATGCCTAACTTGAACTAAGCAATAAAGCTAGCAAGTTCAACCTGCAAGATTACATCGAAATAGAAACCCTAGATCAGATCGTAAAAGGAAAAACGAAGCCACGATTAATTAGACAGTAGATATAAAACGCAAACCTGTTGGCTACGCGGCTACGCTACACAGTAGCAAGTAAAAAAACTAAAAATTCGCTTTATTGTGTTAGTGAGCATCTTGGTTTTTTATAGTGCATTGCCTCACCTTGAGTTTAAGATCCTAATAGACAAATGATTTGTCAACGTATCTCATAGAACAGAGTGAAGTGAAAGTATTGAGATCGCCTTGCAATCCATCATCAATACTTAATAGAGTGGAATCTAATGGTTTAGTTTTAGCTAGTCGATGCCCGCGATGAAGACCCAGTCAATTTTCTCTTACATACTTTTCCCGTC
Organism: Diarsia dahlii; assembly: GCA_949775195.1. Lineage (NCBI taxonomy): Eukaryota > Metazoa > Arthropoda > Insecta > Lepidoptera > Noctuidae > Diarsia > Diarsia dahlii. The sequence goes on along the minus strand of OX459211.1, from coordinate 10,712,011 downwards.
CAGGAAATTCCATTGTGTATTTGAAGATTTCACGTACAACTATGTAAACATCATTTTCCTTGTAACCTAGGTAATAATCGATAATAGTCTTGGAATATTTACCTTACTTATTTTAGTATGCACTATGTAAGTAGGTATGTAGGTACCTAGATACTTTTCCTATTAGCAACAAAATGACAGAACTCGGACAATTACTAGGCAAGCAAACACGATTACTGAAGGATCAGTAGCGACAGTAGCGAGATCTAAATAAAAAGCCATTGCTCTCAGTGCCTTGCAATGTTGAAATTTTTTTGTACCTTTTATCGTGAACGGTGAAGGCTTACATGCATTGCAATTGTAAGACCTGTTCTGGATACGGGACAAGATCCCGATATAAATTTATTCCATGTCAGGATTATAAAAAATAAACAACCAACAGAAATATTACACGTCCGTGAACCTAACTTATCGCCAATTTCAAGTAACCAATTTTTTATGTAACCCAAAACAGCTTTGAGACTGGTAGGTTTTTATAAGGTTGGCAAAAAAGTTATAATGTATGGACGCAACAGGGTCACCTCTGGTGTTCCGTATGTGTTTAATACGTGTACTTACCTACCTACATGAATTTCTAGTTCGTCAGAAAGTTAATGAGGTGCTCATGACAGTGCGCGGTGGTAACACCGTACCACTTCTAGATAGATTAGATATTCTATCTAGATAGGTAGGTATGTGAATGTCCGAAGCTGGTCCTTTATTGAATGTTATCTTATTTGGTGTATGTACGATTACATGTATGATTACAGGCCCAGGAGATGGGGGGATGAGCTGGATTCTCGAGGCCTACAATCGCAGTGGAAGGAAGGAGGTAAAGTGAAAAGTGGAGGATGAAATTTATTATGATTAATAATTTTTGCATGCCGTAAGGCAAAATGTATCGGGACCCTCATGAAAACACCATCATATCTGTAGGTACTAGGTACCTATATTATTGGCAAATAAATTATTCTGATTCTGAGGAAAGAGGGGCCTTTGCTCTGTGTGGGACAACTGACAATACCATGACAACTTGGCTAATCTTCACGCCTTATGAGCAATACGGAAGTTATGGGTCGGTATAAAATAAAGTCAGTATTAATGACTCACTTTATTACTTAGGTACTACATAATGACTATCTTGCTTTTAGAGTGTTTATTTTGTAAATCGCGTATCTAAGATTTACCTAAGCAGGTAAATCCAAGTCAGCTGAGAGGTGAATGGACGGCATACCTACAAACTGTGACACAAATCATAATAATGTAGAAAATAATAGGCGGGTAGGAATTAATGAATAAATAGTTTGATTGGCCTTTTGTTTTTGTCCAATTAAAGAACCTATATTAAAACAATTTCTGGCCTTAGCAGTAGGACACCATTGTTAATTTTGATATCGAGAGTCGACAGTATTCTAGACTATGACAGTAGGTAACAGTCGTATCTATTCGGCACAGATATTATAATACTTCGTTATTCGGCAAGGTTCGAAGCGATTTCGAACCCTGTTATCCGGAGATCTTCGATGTTCGCAGTGGATAGGGTAAAGTTTGGATAACAACGATCTCTTAAAATCCTAGGTAGATGGCGAAGGCGTAGATGGCATAGGTATAGGTACCGCAATGTGTGTCATGTGTCTTACCACAGTCACATATAGTACAGTCATCTGGTAGTTTTACCTGATTTTTTCTGGGAGTATTGAAAATGGATAATTTTAATAATTTTATAGATTTTGATACCTATCATCTTTTCAAAGTTCAACTTTGCCACCTCATATTTTTGCCGCTCGTGTTGCTATATTGGAAAAATGGCGTCTAATAGCAGTTTTTAGATAATTAATATATCCTTCCGGGCTCATTCTAAGTTAAGTAATACGATACTAAACAAACAGGCAATTAATTAAATTATAAAAACTTAGGATGCAAGAGCGAGCGAAGCGAGCTCGTGACTTGGGGCACCCTAACTCGGACCTGGGGATCTAAAATGGCCACTTTAGCAGATCACAATATGAATTGCGTTAGAAAGCGTAAAATGGACCTTTCATGATGGAAACTGGGTCTATAACCATTTAGGAAAATAGATCATAATAGGAAAATAATATGAATTGCGTTAAAATTCGTAAAATTTTCACAGACGCAGTTACTATTATGAAACTTCTATTTTACGCTTTTTAACGCAATTCATATTATGATCTGCTAAAGTGGCCATTTTAGACCCCCTGTTAGTTCGAAGAGATTCCCTTATCGTTGACTTACTAGAGAGAAATGGGGACCCGGGGCCCACTACTTGACTACTATCTACAGTTTTTTTTTTTTGTGTAGGAACGCTGATTTAAATGATTGATCCAAACACATAATTGTTTAAATGCCTTTACTGTGATCAGTTAAGTTCATGAATGACATAGTTACTACCTAGGTATCTAATCTCACTCATTGATAGGCTAATCAAACATAAGAAAGTTACAAATATTTGGCTAACACGAAATGTATAACACCGAGGAAGTAGGTAGCACGAAGACAAAAATAAAACATCAAAATAATTATAATAATAGTAATTTATTGCAAGTAACCACAAAGAAACGCAAACTAAAGGATGTTAACATGACTAGTTAATTATTTAATAAAACATAATGCCATTAAGTACACACGAGGTACGTAATATTACATTGTTAGATCAGGTGGGTTATACAAACGTTTTCATGAAAGCTTACGCTTTAAATGGCAAAGAAGAGACGAATAAAATAGTCAAGAGTCCGGAACATAATTTTGATTGCATTTATGTAAGTAAGCATACAGCTGCTAATTTTCAAAAACTCATTTTATTTAATTTGCCAGGGACTTGCGTTAAAACTTTAAAAAATATTAAAATTGTGAATATGTAATTAAAACGCTGTTGTAACTTGTGTAAATATTTTACTTTTTTGAATATTTCACGCTCTTTTTAAAATATTTCACTCTTTTTTTTAATATTTCAATTTTTATACTTATTTCACACATATTTATAGGTGGGGCGGTGCTAGGAACCATCAATTGACAACTGAGTTACTAACTGACCGGTTTCGTCTAATAAATCTGATTTTATTTACTTACTAACTAACTATTGTGTGAGACTACTGTGTACTGGTGTGAGACAGGGAGACGTCATATCTCCGAAACTGTTCACCGCTGCACTGGAGGATGTTTTCAAGGTTCTGGATTGGAGAGGACTTGGCATCAACGTTAACGGCGAGTACATCACTCACCTTCGGTTTGCCGACGACATAGTGGTCATGGCTGAGACCATGGAAGACCTCAGTACAATGCTCGATGACCTCAGTAGAGCTTCCGAAAGAGTGGGTCTTAAAATGAACATGGACAAAACCAAGGTTATGTTGAATGTTCATGTAACACCCACTCCTATCAAGATCGGAGACACTACACTCGAAGTTGTGGACGATTATGTCTACCTGGGACAAACGGTCCAGTTGGGTAGATCTAACTTCGAGAAAGAGGTCAATCGTCGAATCCGACTCGGCTGGGCAGCGTTCGGAAAACTGCGCGGTATCTTCTCGTCCAACTTACCACAGTGTCTCAAGACGAAAGTCTATGACCAGTGTGTGTTGCCAGTGATTATATACGGGACCGAAACGTGGTCGCTCACAATGGGCCTCATCAGAAAGCTCAAAGTCACCCAAAGGGCAATGGAGAGGGCTATGCTCGGAGTTTCCTTGCGTGATCGAATCAGAAACGAGGACATCCGCTTGAGAACCAAGGTTACCGACGTAGCCCGAAGAATCGCCAGACTTAAGTGGCAATGGGCAGGGCACATTGCTCGCAGAACGGATGGCCGATGGGGCCGAAAAGTTCTGGAAGTGGACGTATTTTGGTTGAAATGATGACTAACTACTAATTTGAACATTCACAAGGAAACTATTACACTTTGTAGCATATAAATATTTTCTAACATTATTTACCTGAAATACAGTTATTAGATATTAGATAATAGAGAATTTAGATAACAGATATTAGATTATAAAGATAACAGATATTAGAGAATAGTAAGATATAATATACCATTTTATTATATATAATTATTATTACTGATTATCTTTACAAGCAGGAAAAGCCTAACATATTTTTTTCAATTTACTTTGTCCACAATCCGATTGTCGGACGGAATGCAGAACTTTGTCTAGCTTTAATAAAATATCAATAAATACGTCTATTTACGTAAATAGACAGTTCTATATGTATGTACTTCACATGATGTTTGACGCGGCCCGATAGTGTGACAGCCATTCCCTTTACAAGGTCTATTACCAACTATTTGCCGTTCTCATGTTCACAACAAAAGAACGACAAGTTTACAATTAAGATAGCAAGATTCACGCTACGTTAATTTATACATTAAGTACTTAACTACTTAATGTAGCTATGAATTTACTAAACACCAATTGCAGTTCCCAACTTCCAAACCAGATATTTAAAACAAAAAGAATCACACAGTAATTAAGTTTCGTGAAGTGAATTAAAAGCTTTATGTACATTATTGTATTCATAAGCTTTAGGAAAATTCCACATATTATTATAACAGCAAGGACTTCGAGACTAGCAATGAAATGCTTTAAAAGGTTTGGTGACTTTAATAATGAATGGAAATAATACAACATTTTATTAAGCTAAAATGTTTTACAGTTTATATTTACCGCACTAAAATTAAACTCTTGGCGGATTTGGTGCCAACTAAACTCGCGTACTCCATGAGATCGCTAGTCTTGTTTCCGTTCTTCTTGCCCGCTGCATGCCTCTTGAATGCTTTGAACAGTATCACGGCCCCGTTTGTCCATATTGGTATGTAGTTTAAATCGCTTTCTTTTGGGAAATTTTCATCCACACTGTCGAGGTCAGTGTCTAGCCTCGAGTACGGCGATGCCTCTAACTTAGGAGTACATTCCTCCAACGGGAACCATTTGTACGTCTCTGGACACACCAAATCCGATGGGTAGAAGTTTCCCTTATACCTCATTTTGACGCATGAGTGAATATAATATCCCATGTAGTAATACTCGATTTCCGGACATTCAGTGTGAATGTGTCTTGTAAACTCGATCTCTCTAGAATATAACGAGAAGTGCATTAAAGGTCAAATGTTTTTATGTACCTAATTACATTTGTATTAAATTTTGTCAAGTATAGTCGGCTCCACCTCAAGACAAATTTTGCTTTAAAACCAATACGTACGGCAGTTGGCAACCTTTTAAGTACCTATCAGTTTAAAGACAGTTTGGGTCAAAAGTGAGTTATAAAATGACTATGGTTACGTACAGAAATTAAAATCTTGTTGCTCACCTCAACGCTCCATAGGTTCCTAATGTCAGGTTCGTATACTGCGGGTCATAGAAGAAGTAAACAGAAGAGACACACTTGGGCAGAATGTCGATGACGCCGACGGCTATGATCTTGCCGTCCAGCCAGTACTGCTGGTGGAACGAACCGTAGCCGCAGCGAGGGCCGTTCTCTCTGTGCTCTTCCTATATAACATTCAAAGATTGATTAAGGCGAGTGTACGCACGAATTTTATCTAGCGATAATTACAACAGAATTAAAACAAAAATAATTTTAATTATCTGTTGCCAGCGGCTTCACCCGCTACAACTCGAAAATTATCCCACGGGAAGATAAAATCGGAATAAAAACTATCCTATGTGTTAATCCAGGTTATAAACTATATGTGTACCAAATTTTATCCAAGTCCGTTCAGTAGTTTTGGCGCGAAGAAGTAACAAACATACACACTCACAAACTTTCGCCTTTATAATATTAGTGTGATGTAAAGTTCATCATGAGTGACTAGCCTTTTCCCTTTTCCTAATTATGTTGGGGTGGGCTTCCAGTCTAACCAGATGCAGCTATATACCAGTATTTTAGTAAAGGCCTATATGATCTCCACAACCCAGTTAGTACGTTCTGAGTATTACGATAACCCTTTGTAGATTTTCTGGCCACTGACTGACCTATAATGATTGTCAAAGATGATCTTATAACAGCCGAGTCCAACGCCTTTACGTGCTCTTTGAGAAACGGAAGAAACTCGATATGAAACAGATGGTTGCTTATCTACGGACTGACCCGGAAGATCAACCAGTGCGGCTTTAATTATTTAGCCACAAGTTCCTATGTTATGTAAATCAATTCCACTTACATTTTATTCAAAATACATGAACGTTAACATTAACAAGAGCATGGTGGGAAGAGTTTGCTCTTATATTAAAAAGTATTTTTGGTTGGTCGAAGTTTAGAAGCGACACCTACCGGCAACGTGTAGAACCAAGAAGCCATGTGACCGCGCGATATAATCATCGTTGCTCTATCCAAAAGATCTTTCAAGCTAGGTTGCATGTTTTTTAAACATTGCCCAACACCAGGAATTTCTCCTGTATTATGGGTATGTTTACGACCTTTTTGACTCACATAACCAAACACCCAGTTGGAACAACTACCTGTAGGCAATACAAATGTTTGTTCTGTATGGGAATCGAACCCGCGACACGCAGAGCAGGAGCCATTTAACCATACACCTGAAAAGTACCATGTGACTTACCAATAATGGACTCTGCACTAAAAAGTCCTTGAACTTTGGTTCCGTACATTTGTCTGGCTTATCGTCATGTATTGTCATTTGATACTTCACATATACTTCATGGGTCTCCTTCGCTGTTGCCAGCCATTCAGGGCTAGGCGGGTTTGTCCTCACTAGTTTTAACTAAAAAATACAGAACATAGAATTATGTAGCAGAAAGAACATTCTATTTTCCATGATGACATGTTGCAAGTGGTAAATAAAAACCATGTTTACAACAATACATCTGTACAATTACAAAGACGGTTATCAATTGGGAAAACACGTCTCATGAATTACCTTAGCATTACTTAGAATAAGTACTCAAATGGTCACTACAAAAAACTGACAATGGGGAACAAAAAAACTGATGTAAGTAACATTGATTGAGTACCTCTAGTTTGTGTTTAACATCATCGGGCAACTCGTTTATAAAATCCTCAATTTGTTTCTCCTTGTTTTTGCGGGTGTTTACAGCTGTAACTTCAATGCCCTTCTCTCTTAGTTTTTCTAATTTCCTCTCTCTCCTCAATTGCTTAGCTTTTTTACATGGTGCCTTAGTAGGATCGGGACCTGATTCTGAAAGAAAATGTCGTTAATATTACTTTGTCGGCGTAACTCATTTGTATATTGATGCCAAATTACAGCTTTCTCGTACTATGAGTCTTTGAGATATAGTGCGGACGGACGGACGGACGGACAGACGGACGGACGGACAGACAGACGGACATGGCGAAATATAAGGGTTCCATGTTGACTACGGAACCCTAAAAATCTCATATGTTTGCAAGTGCCACTTGCATCTTGTCAACAAGTATTTTTATTTCTTATAATTTTCAGATTTTTTTTAACCTTCGGCATTCCTGGTGACTAAAAGTTACACGGTATGCCTGGTGGGTTTATCAGACCCGGATTTTTAACTTGTAAATTGTACAATATTGATTGATAAATAAGTTATTTAAATGTACTAATATGTTTACTAGAGGTGTATGTTAGAAAATAAAATAAAAAAATATTGCAAATCACCAACTTTTAATAATTATAATGCCAATTAAACGTAAGTAGTGTTTTTAAATCGTTTTAAACTTAGTTACTCTTATACACACTTTACTTATTAAAAACTAAAGAGATCTCAATCCGACTGAATAACTAAAATGAATAACTACTTATGACTATAAATTTTGCATGCCTTACGGTAGAATCACTTGAAACATGTAATTCTTATAACACCATTGTAACAGTGTATTCAGCAAAAATAAATGATTTGATTTTGATTTGACTATATAAACATATAAGGCACTTCTATGTACTTATAAATAACTAAAGAATATTCAGTCTATAAACATTTTCCAGAGTTCTGGTCCAAAAGGAAATTGCACATTGGACAACTTTACGCACATCGTACTACCACGAGAGAGCGCTCTGGTCTTAGGTAGACAGGGTAGTGGGCTGCGGGTGCCTAGCAATTCATAACGGCCAGCTACTAAGTGCGGTTAGGCGAGAAAATCGAATTTAAAGGAAATACAATGGTTTATGTACACAGGTGGGTCTGACGGACCCTACCAGGCATGCCGAAGGTTAAATATGTACATAACATCATTATTAATTTACTGTTTTTAAATAATTTATTGATTTGGTAGCAGTGGCAGCCCCGACTGTGCTCAATTACTTTTAGTTACTTTTGAATTACTGTCTTAATGTTAAAAAAATCGAAAACATGAATCTAGCAACCAGCACTGGGTCCGCGTGGTGGATTTTAGTCCATCCCTCTACTACAGAAGAGGTCTGAGTCCCTGCAGTGGGAACATTATAGGCTGATGATTGATTTGGTACATTTAAAAAGATTTCCGACATTCTGTGTTAATTCCCTGACCATATTTAAATATCTTTCTAATCACACTTGTTTTAAATCAAGTCTTATCAATTTTTTTGTGTGCATTTGGCCTTCAAAGTTGTCCTAATTCTTCAGGGGTACATTATTCGGGTTTATGGACTAAACAAGAAAAAAATGCAAACCTGCTTTTACTTCCTTCTGAGGGACTAATGGTTTAGGTGGTTCTGGTTTGATAATATCCTTTTGAACTATGCCATCTGAAAAGAAGCAGATACACCATATAAATTTTTTAATATTCATTATAAAACTTATACAGAAATATTTTACAACATGAATCATCGCCGTTGTTATCAGAATATTTTTTCCCAATGTTTATGTGACTTGGACAATGTAGGCATGTGACTTTATTAAATACATATATGCATGAAGTTACAAAACAAATCAGACACACTAACTTTTATTAAGAATTTTTCCTGTTAATGTATGTTTTTGTGAATCAGACAAAAGTAGAATGTAGTTTAGATTTACAAGGAAATATAAAGATAGAATTATACCTCCAACGCCTTCTCCAGCAGTACAGTCCATAAGTTCACTATTCTTAACAATATCCAAGTTGATATCCTGATGTTCTCTCATTGTTTCTACAAACTGCTCCCCTCCCTCTTCAAACCCTTCAGCCAGTACCTCACTACCACTGCTGCAAGTTGACATCTTCCTTCCTCGGTCACCTGACGACTGGGACTTCTCTTGACCAGCCAACATCTTGTTGACTCGCTTCAATACTTTCTTTTGAGACTTTGTAGGTTTGAACTCTAAGGCCCTGCATCTAAGTGTCAAATAACAATATTAACAAATTACTTTGTACTCAATCACATAGTATATTATTATTATAGCTAGCACAAAGCAGCCTGCACCATTTCAAACATTTCAACGATCAATCACTCACACGATGTATGTTCAACAATCAAAATGTAGAAGCTTGAGTTTTCACAATCAATACCATTGCATTGTTCTAGGAAAGCATGTATGCAGTCATTCTACATTAATTATACAAACCGTATTGTGTACATAGGGCAACATGTAACATCCATGGTTGGCTTATAGCAATATTTTCCTGACCGCCTCCATCCTCTATCAATTAAATCTTGATAATCACTCACAGTCATAGAATGAGCCCACATACCTGTATCAATATAATGACTTAATATCAACGTAATAACAGATCAATTCCAAAAAATGTTTGTAAACTTACCGTGACTATAATTAGTATCAGGGCGCTTACAATAGCCACATCTGTAGTGCTCATGTTCAGCATAATACTCTACAATACTGCGCTGCATTTTGATACGCCGTTATCAATTTTTTCACTAACCTACCGAGGAGTTATCGTGAATAATAAATCAAATCCTGGACCAAACAAAATCCAAGAAGAAAAGATGACACTGATGGATGACAGCACTGACAAGTGACAGCCAGGGCGCTGCCATGTGACAGCTGCATTGGCAACAACAATGTCAAACACATCAGTACTTTATTAAACACGAAACCAAGTCTCTTTGCCTGTCGGGTAGACAATAAAATTAACGGAGTTCAAAAAAGAGGAGGTGCTTTCTTTTTTATGTATTTTCCCGATTACTCAAAGATGGCCGGACAGGATTATTTACTTTAGGATCCTATCAATTAATTAATTCCTTTAAGAGCTTATGCTACCTCAAATTAGCAACTCGTTTTGTGGTGGTTCAAACTTCGTTTGAAATACTTTTAGTATAAAGTTCTAATCAGCTTGCACTGCAAAGCGGTTGTTACGTCTTTCGCTGCGGCCGAATAGTGCGAAATTAGTGGTACGGTGAATCCTCCAACCAGCCCGCGAAATTCAAATTTTCTTAAGATTTTTGCAATTTGCAGGCAAGTGATAGATTGTATGTTGATGAACATTTGATTCGCGGCTGTAAGACGTATGTAGTTACAAAATTATAATCATCAAAATCGTTAATACAACCCTGCGAGCTCATAAAGGTTCCGGAATGACTTTTTACAAGGTCAAAGTCATCATTACAACCCTCCAAGTTCATGTAACTCTCAAGAATGATTATTTCATCAAAAGGTCATTCTTGAGAGTTACATGAACTTGGAGGGTTGTAATAATGATTATAATTCTATAACTGCATACGTCTTACACCCGCAAATCATATTTTCACTAACATACAACCTAGCACTGACCTGCAAATCGCTAAAAACGTAAGAAAATTTGAATTTCGCGGGCTACCCTGGAACATCAACCTTAAGTAATTACTTATGCAAATAACGCAATGGGCAAGAATTTAAACGAAGTTAGAACCGTCAATGAAAGCGAAACTAAGAATTCAACGTTTGTTAATTCTAACATTTAAGGAATTATTAAACTACAGAGAAAAAATCGTATCTTAAACAATGACATTAACTCAAGTAATAGTAATTACTTGTTTATAAATACGGGTGTATGATTTTAGTATGTTGCTTGTAGAATTATTTCGCAAAAAAATCAGAACGATGACATGTATTTTAGTATGGATTTACTCGTTAAAAGAAATTAGAGGTATCTTCGTGATTTTTTTCTATCGAGCAAAGTTAGTTGTATTATGTTTTCACAACACTATGTCACTAGTATATATCCTGAAGAATATCATAATTATATTTTTCTGTTTTTTTTTTTTTTATAAAACTTGCGTTTTACGTCTGTTAGCCGCTAGCCATAATCATCTGCCTAGCCTTTTCCCAACTATGTTGAGCTCGACTTCTAGTCTAACCGGTCCAACCGGATGCATACTTTCCCAGGCACGGAGGTGACGGAGGAAACTTAGTATGTAACGGGTGGTCACCCAGCCACGGACCAACACAGGCAAGCACGGGTTAACCTGAAGATCGACCCGTGTGGCTGTTATTACTAATTTATGCTGTTTCAAAGAGTCCACAGCTCCTACCAATCTCAATACAAATAAATGGAACCTACAAATAATTGCACATTCCTTTATATTATGCTGTAAAACATTATCAAAATGGGTAATAAATGTACTCCAGGAGTGTCTTCCTTATTTCAAAAATTTGGTTTTCAAAAATGTTTATTAAGCTTATATTCCAGCCTTGTAATACATTTTTTTTAAATTGGAGGCATTTTTGCCATTGATGACGCCAGCGAAGATCTAACACTCCCTTCTTCAACTTCAGCAATATTCGACATTGTAGATGGCACAGGATTCAAAATAAACTTGCGCCGAGGACTGAAACAAATCTTTTGTTAAATCGATCATCATAGTATCGTTCCTGTCTTACTGATTCTATTTAAATTGATTTTATTCTTTCTGGTTGTGCCATGAAAATCAATCTGCAGTTTTTATAAATGGGTTGCGTTTTACCTCAATAATAATACAAGCTTGTCTACCGAGTGTACATAATTCAAAACTATTGTGAGAATCTAATTTCATTTAATGTTGCATGGTTTACTTCGTAATAGTGAACTTAAAAAGAGAATAGAAAATTAACTAACCGCCTTAATCTTTGTGTCTGATTCCAAGGCTGTACTTCAGTCTCTCCCCAAATTAAAAATACAAGCCCACTCAAAAGTAATATAAAGGCATGAAAACACCAGATATTCTTCCATACCATCAGCGAATTCTAGAACAGACGAATAGGTGGAACTTTTATAAAAAAACATGTTTTTTGAATTACAACTACATTTAGTTGTGAACTATGGCGAAGTAGAGAATTAACTTTTTTTTGTCAATTCATACAACCTACATTAGATGGCACATTGGAAAACTGTTCTTCGTAACAAGGAAGGACTATCACACGTCCTTGTAACACCCATCGCACGTCACGTAACCATGATAGGCTACCGTAGGAAACCCACCTTGTGTAAGAATTACACATTCAGGGCATTGTATTTAAATAATGGTTTCAAATGTTAGCCTCGGACTCCTACTAGGTCGTCAACAACACGCACGCACGTCCTATAGCAAGTAGGGCAGGTCAAACCCGAAAGCAATGGTCTTTCTGTCTTCACTATACAACTATCTACATGCATGGGTTTTATGTTAGGTATATACCTGATTATCAGTCGATAAGAGCTAGCTTAGCTGAACCAGATCCCCGATTTTTGAGAACAGAAGTTACTGCTAGAGATTCCTTACGCTAACTAAATATTTATAAAAGTTCATACTCTAAAGAACACCAACATACCCTATACTTGTATGTAACTTGTCCAACGCAAAGTGATACTATAATACCCGACGTGTTTCCAATAATCTTAATAACTGTATTAATATAATTCACAAACGTAGGCGTAAGTTCCTGAAACAGCAACGATTTTTAGATAACTTACTTTGTTATAATCAAAGTCTCTCACTTACTTAGGCAATTTCAGCAAAACTTACATAACAGAGGTCCAATGTAAGATCCATCCCAGCAGCAGTTAAAGCAACAGCTAAAGTTAACAGAATGGGGCCAGGAACAATAGGCAGCATCCACGTAATACACACCAGCAACCCTGGGATCACGTGAGCTAAACCAAACAACAGGAA